>CM051623.1:47406090-48724590 GCA_028020825.1 Podargus strigoides
GCAATTGCAGCATGTTTTTAATTATTAACTACAATATAATGGAGTAGGCAATACAATATACTAAAGGTTTTCTTCTTTTTTTTTTTCCATATGGGAGATCTGAATTTAAATTCTGGATATAGCTACAAGTTAAAGCAAATTCTCAAATTTCAGTCTCACCTTTCACTATCCACACAACAAAAGCCCAATTAAAAGGAATTCCTGTGGGAACGATTACGGCAGTGCTGATGCTATCTGTTTTCAAGCGCAGATCAACAGATCCATGTGAAGAGATTTTGCACAATGCTTGCATATTAATGTCAGCAACACCACATTGCTCATCCAGAAAAAATAAAAGGAAATCTGATGACATCATTCATCTTCCCTGTCAAGTGACCTGCAATGCCTAAATAAATGGATATTTCATAACACATATTTGTAACTAGCAATCAGAAACAGCTGGAGTGACAAGTACAGTATTTTCCAGTCAATGACACCAGAGTCTAATGGCTTTTTATTTTAAATTCTGTATGGGTTGAATGCATCCCCCATTCAATTACCTCTAAGTGAGATGGACACTGGATGGGTGCTTTTTTATGAGACTTGATTAGTCTAAAGGAACCTAGGAGTGAATGGGAACGTCTGCTCCAAGGACCTCCTGCAGCACAGAGAGGACCTACACCATCTTAGAATCACAGAATCGTAGAATGGTTTGGGTTGGAAGGGACCTTAATCATCTCGTTTCAACCCCCCTGCCATGGGCAGGGACACCTCCCACTAGACCAGGTTGTTCCAAGCCCAATTCAACCTGGCCTTGAACACTTCCAGGGAGGGGGCATCCACAACTTCCCTGGGCAACCTGTTCCTGTGATGTCCCACCTTTGATGCCAGAGTGTTCCGCAGAACTCAGGTGTGGATCAAGAGTGTGGTGCAACTGCCTGAGCACACTGTGAAAAGGTTTCTGGGTTATAGATGTGTGCAGATAGGATGAGATCAGCTGTATGGACCAGGGAGTGCTCTGTGAACATACAGCCTGTGCCAGAAGATTATCTTCAACAGAAAAAAAATAGTGCCAAAACAACCAATGCTGATAGCTAGATGAATCTTTAGAAATACCACAGTAGTGTCCTCACAGCAATCTCACAAATCCTAGAGGTTAACCACCACCATTAACGTAGGTTTTTGCACATTAGGGAATAGATTTTAGGAGGACATTGCTGCCCTACCCCTGTGGCCCTGACAAAACCAGTGTGGTTAAAAGCCTCTCTTCTCAAGATCTAGGTAAAACATAACTCAAGAGGAACTCACAGAGCAGTACAAGTTAAGGTGAAATTCTGGTTCTACTGAATTCAAGGCCTAGGTCCTCTTTTAGAAGGAGCTCTGTATATGCACATACATGATTAGGAACTCCTGAGTGCTCTGGTAATAATAAAAGAACAAATTTACTGATTTTTGCCGATTTCAGCAGAGGAAAGATTTTACCTGACCTTCTATATACATTCATATATAAGCAAATATATCAACATGTATTGAGACATCAATGCAATTTTTCTAGGAGTGTCTCTGAACAAAAAATATTTTCAGTAAAACAGAGCTAGTCCTATCTGTAGAACCCACTTCTGTTGCAAAAAAAAAAAGAATTAAAGATCTATTTTTAAAAGTCTGACATTAGAGATGGAAGAGATATACAGAACAGCTGCTCCAGTGCCCACAAGGGAAATTCTCCTTGCACGTGTAGTAGAGCTTTGCTGGGTGCAGGTGTAAGTGGTGCATAGAAAAGGCCTCCCATGCATGTCCAATGTTCCTCCACAGTCCTACTGCTCTCACTATACAAAAACCTTCCTGGACATCCCCGTTATTTTCCTCTGCTTTGTCCCACCTCCTACATACCTCATGGTGGAAACTTTGTCATTAGTTTTTGCCAGTACACTCCTACAAGGACTGCACCAGCCAAGGGGCTAATAGATGGCTCATGGGGGTCTCTGGCCATGGGTCTGTCCCCTTCAGAGAACAGATGCCCAGGTAGCTCCAGGCATTCCCCTTTTCTTCACTTTATGGACACCAGGACTTGATTTAGGAAATAAATGGAGTCTGCTGTCTGGGCTTCACATAGCTGTGATTTATCTCTGCTATTTCTGAGGAACACTAAATTCTGTATTAAATTTCCAGAGAAGTGACACCTCTCAAGGGCACAAGTGTGAATCCCTCCAGTCATTTTCATTGTAGTTTACCAAGAAAGAGTTTTCCTTAATGAATTTTTGCTTGTGAACTTGTTTTTCTCTGATAAAGCTAGTGAATTATTACCCCTCCTAATGGTAATTCTTGAAGGCTAAGTTTTGAGATATTAAAGATTATGCCCAGGATCACCTTTCCTTTTTTTTTTAAAAAAAGGCTGCACTACCATTTCTTTACTCCAATTTTCTTGTACATGCTGTATTTTACATGACTTCTCAAACATTAAGATGTGTTATACAATTTTAAACCTGCCTAAATTGCACTCTAGTACATAGGCAAGCCATTGGGTTTTTTTTATACAGGAAATGTATTTTTTACCTAAACAGCTGAAATCTTATCCCATGCTTTAGAAGTTAGCTAGATGGGAAAGAGACTCAGACTGAGCTCCTCAGAAGACCTTCTTCCAATATGGTATTACCATGCTGCAAAGGGCATCATGGTGGGACATGTATGATCTAAGACCTGGGAGCGTGGACTTCTCTCCCATAAGTGTGTGCTGGAATTCACCATTGTTAGTTCATATGTGAAATAACACATTGTTAGTTCAAACCAGAAACATGTGCTGTTCCTTTTAGCATGGGGAGTGTCTTTTGTATGCCCCTGACCACTCTTTCTCGCACTGAGGGAGTCAGTGCTGAGACCGATACTGCCATGTTTGAAGGACTCAGAGAGCAGAGGGCAGGATCAGGCCATAATGCATAGAGGATCTCCAGGTACAGTGTTAAACTTAGTAAAAGCATCACGTTTAGAGTGGCTCCTTATAGCACTTTTTCTTTTTTTTTTTGAAGAAAACTGCCAGACAAAGCAATAAAAAACATTTCCTGTCTTTTACAACTTAATGTGGCTGCAGTGGCTTGGCTGTGCTGATGTTCAGCTGGTGGCTCAACAGACTGGCTGGAATCTGCCTCTCCAGGGTCAGAAGGTACCAGTGCTCCTCCACTTCATCCAGCTTCCTCCCTTGGAGGAACTGGTAGGGTCTGCAGCTCCCATCAGCAGAGGTTAATGGAGGAATTTGCTTCCTCTAAAATAGAATGCTGTGAAAATTCAAAATTTAATAGAAGAGCCTAATGCTCGGAGAAGAGAAAAAGTGTCAGTGAGTCAATTCCCTGCTCATTCAGAGGAACCAGCTGCTGGGGAAGGCAAAGGGAGGCGAGGCTGGAGGAGTAGCCCCCAGGTCTGATTTTCCAAGAATAATCAGGAGTGCCAGGAATAGATCAGACATGCTCGCACGAAATGGGCAGAAATATTTTATTCAGTTTTATTCCTTTTGAGTTTTCTAAAGCTGAGAAGTCCTGAATCTTGCTCCTTTAAATGGTGAGAACAGTTGTTATTTAGATGCACTGTTGTAAGGTACAGTATTTATTTGGGATTTTCAGGGCTTGCAGGCTTGTCTGGAGTGCAACTGAAGGGCTGGAATATGGAGGATTGAGCTTGTTCAGGTCCAGAAATGCTGATAGGACTCACGGGTATAATCTGTGATGGTAAACCTACCTGAGGTGTGTTGCTGGTCTCCCAGGGACCAGCCTTTGCACTGGCTGATGTCCCAGCACCACTGCACCACTGGCCTGTCAACCAGTGTAAAAGCAAACCTCTGCAGCTCATCAGCATCTGAGATGTGCATAAAACCAGAGGGGTGCAAATTAACCAACAGTCAGTTGCTCAGCCAGAAATCATTACCTTTCATTGCACTTTTGCTCAGAAGAAGGGCAGGAGCCAGAGGCAGTGGGGGCCAGGTGGGCACACGCAGAGGTGCTCTGTTGTGGGTGGGCTGCAGCTGGCTCTGCGCAGGGTGGGCACTGCACCCCAGCACCACTGCCCCACCAGATCCAGGGCTCAGAAGGGTAGTCTGTGCCTTAAAATGGCACCAGCAGCAAACTGCCTCCACACACCCCTTTGTCGTTTTTCTACATTACATGCTGCTTCATTCAATGCCACAGTTAGTAGAAACACAACACTAGAGTATCACTTCTCCTATCAGTGGAAAGCCCATCCAGGCTGGCAGCCAGAAGCAATTTTTGTAGGAAATACAGATTGGTTGCTCTTCTTATAGAAAACATTTAAAGAAAGGAAGATATGCAGGGTTTGGGGTTTATCAGGGACAGCTGCTATGCTTTGCAGCACCAGCCACTACTGCTGAGCTCAGAGGGGAGCAGAATATAAAGAACGGTCTTCATTGAGGTGAGGTCCATGGTAAAAAGAGAGTTCCTTCTCTTCAACCCAGAATGAACCAGCTGGGAGGTGCAAGAAGAGAGACAACCAGGTTCACCTGCTGACACAAAGACCTCTCCTGTCTCTCAGAGGAAACTGAGTTCACCAGGACAAGAGCCCACTGTGGAGGGAAAGGACTTCCCTAGGGAAGAGCTTGGGTTCTGGGCTTTCACTTTCCCACCTGGGAAGTAAGAAGGGCACTCTGTGTTTCCCTGAGGTGGTGGAAACCAGAGATCAGCACAACTGGAGGTCCTTTTAAATTAAAGACGGTTTTAGTGTTAGAGGGAGTGAGAGGCTTGGCTGGCATTGCTCCAAGGAGGGTAAGATCTCTGCACAGACTGAGTAGTGGAGGGTAGTTTGATCTTGCCAGGTACCCAGACTTCTTGTTAACTGCCTTGTTGATCTTTTTTCTATGAAAGAGGATGTTTCCCCTGACACTGCTCTACAACCTCTCCTCTCTACTTTTGTTTGCTCAACATCCTCCCACTGTGACTCCTGCATGAAGGATTCGCTGAGAGCTTGCCCAGCCAGAAAACTAACAAGGAGCAGCTGTTACTGTTTTACTCATGACTATCACTGTTGGCAGCATGATCCTCACCCACTGTGGATAACCTGTGTTATACTCAGGTTGAGAGGTGGGCCCATGCAAACCACATGAAGTTTAACAAGGCCAAGTGCTTGCACATGGGTCAGGGCAATCCCAAGCACAAATACAGGCTGGGTGGAGAATGGGTTGATAACAGCCCTGAGGAGAAGGACTTTGGAGTGTTGGTTGATGAGAAGCTCAACATGAGCCGGCAATGTGCACTTGCAGCCCAGAAAGCCAGCTGTATCCTGAAGTGCATCAAAAGAAGCGTGGCCAGCAGGTCGAGGGAGGGGATTCTGCCCCTCTACTCCACTCTTGTGAGACCCCTCCTGGAGTACTGCATCCAGTTCTGAGGCCCCCAACACAAGAAGGACATGGACCTGTTGAAGCAACTCCAGAGGAGGGCCATAAAGTTGATCAGAAGCCTGGAGCACCTCTGCTACGAAGACAGGCTGAAGGAGTTGGGGTTGTTCAGCCTGGAGAAGAGAAGGCTCTGAAGAGAACTTATAGCACCTTCCAGCAGCTGAAAGGGCCTTCAAGAAAGCTGGAGAGGGACTTTTTACAAGGGCGTGGAGTGATACGATGAGGGGTAATGGTTTCAAACTGAAAGAGGGAGATTTAGGTTAGATATTAGAAGAAATTCTTTACTGTGAGTGAGGATGGTGAGACACTGGAACAGATTACCCAGAGAAATTGTGGATGCCCTCTCCCTGGAAGTGTTCAAGGCCAGGTTAGACAGGGCTTTGAGCAGCCTGGTCTAGTGGGAAGTGTCCCTGCCCATGGCAGAGGGATTGGAACTAAATGGTGTTTAAGATCCCTTCAAACCCAAACCATTCTATGATTCTGTACGCCATGGATGCTGGCACTATGCCTAAATATCTTCACTCTAATGAAGTATTTAATGTTTTCAGTTTAGTACAAAATTCAACTTACTTGGCTCCTAATTTGTCTTGTGGGATGATACTAAGAGTAGACACTGAAGCTATACTCTATTAGATATGCACCATGGCTAAGCTCAGCTGTGGTACAAACATGTACAGCTCCAGTGACTCATGCTGATAATTACAGTGCACATCACATCAGCAGCTGCATCTCTGTGCCTCCAAGGGATGTCACCTTGTGCATGCCTCAGTAGTGGCCTTCACCCTGCTCCTATGCAGCAGCAATGATCAGAAGGGAGCTATTAAAGCTCACGAGGTTGGTCAGCAGGGAAGACTGAGAAAGTGAGGCCATGAGCTTCCCTCTGCCAGGCAATATGAAGTTAGACATCTGCTGATCGATGATTTGAGCAGCTGGATTCCCACAGTGGCTCTGAGTGTTGGAGCCTGCAAAATATTGCAGATGGGCAAGTATGTCTTAGTTTACACTCTTGTTTCTTTCACTCATTGCCCAGACACAACTGTGACAGAGAAGGAAGTGATCTTCAGCATGAACCAAAAGTTGGGAGTGAGAAGTAATTAACCCCTGGCAGAAAGGCACACCCCCCTCTAAAGCTGGCCTCCCTCCATTGACACTGTTAATTCACTGCCTCGATTCCTCTCGGCTGTCCTTACTCTGTGGCACTCAGGGTTACGGCCGGAACTTCATCATGTTAAAATGTCCCCACAGTTTGAGGAGTTTTATATTTAAAACTTGTTCCTTCTGTCTCAGTTTGGCACCCAGCGTTGATAAATTCAGAGACTGTTCTGGGAAGACAGCCAGTGCTGTCGAAACCCAAGAAAAATCAATCTTCAGCAAAGAAATAAATTAAATTCTGTCACTATCTATCAATATTTGCCTCTGACTCCATATAACAATTGTATGAAAATGGACTATTTGCTTTAAATATGGAGAAGGGAACTACACACAGATATGTTTTGGGAAAAAAGAGATCTTTTGCAGCACAGAGCTATTCCCAACATACCGTATGATCTCCTCGTAATGGCCACTGCAAGAACAAACACAAAGCCAGTCCTAAAGAAATATTGTACTGTCACCTTCAAAGACTTCACACCTATAGAAAGCATCCTCTCAATTTTTCAGTGCTGCATTTTATAAAAATTTCATATTGACTTTATATCCTAGATAAAATGAAAATATAGCACATGCCACTTAACTAGGGCAGCAAGAGCAGTGGGGCATCTCTTGGTGAGCTGGCACAGCTGCAGGCTAGTCAACAGGGTGGATCTGTGCTCTGTGAGAACAGACTCAGACAGGCGTCCATGGGCAACTACTAAACGTAAAGATACCACATCTGTCTCAGGAAAGTCCTGAAGCCACAGATTGCTGGAGGCTGGGCCAGAATATGTTCAATTCAAGGAGGTAAAACTACACACTGTCTTCTTCTCACAAAGTTTTCAGGAGATGTGCTGTTAGATAGTAACAGAGGCAGAGTTCAAGAGCTTTAGTCTGACCCAGGCTGCCCACGCTCCTGTTCGTCATGGACATCCTGCCCTTGAAGAGGTGCTCACTGCTGTACCAGCCAGGGGGGAGTTATGTTTTACAGATGCACCCAAATTCTGAGGGCTTCCCACTGGCTATACACATACCACTTCTACTACTGTTCATATTTGCATGTTTAAATTACATTTCCCCCATTAAAATATATATCTAAAATATTTCAAACATTTTTCTTTTTTTTAATGCATTTTGGCGTGTATGTTTCATCACTCATCTGATCTCTAAACTCGGAAAAATGTGTTGTTCCTCAGGAGATTAGCAGATGCATTCTCAGGTGTCCCTGGCCCAGACCTGTGATCACATCTATACATTTTTCTGTCTTTTCCCTGCTTTTCCTGAGCCTTTTTCTTATTCTTGATGGAAGAGGGGAGCATCTTGTCTCTTTTTTTTATTTTTTTGGTGCCTGTTGAAAACTCTGGTGTCCTCTGGCTTCCTGCTTCTCTTCCTTCTGTGCTCCTCAGCTCTGTCTCTCCATAGAGAGCGATAGGCGTCATAGCCTATGGATGGATGCTCATTGAGGCGTAACAGAAAAGGGCTGGGTCTGAAGCACAGATGTTATATGTGAGCTGCATATAAGGGCTGCTCCCACAGCACCTGTGTTGGAGCTACAGCAGAACACGCAGATGTAATGGTCAGCACAGATCCATTTGTTCAAGCATAAATCCAATAACTTATCCTACTCCCAGAACAAATACAAGTGCTCCCCTGAGCTGTTATATGATTTCACCATAACATACCTTTGATATGGGACAATTAATAAACACTTCAGCTGTCAGGAGAGAGAGGGATGGAGGGGGAACTGGTAGAGGTCTCACATCTCACACCTGTAACAGATTCTGGTTTGTGTGGATTTCTTCTTCACAAAACATCTGACAAAACACAGCCTGAAGTAATCCTCATCCCCTTTCTGTATTTACCCATCAACATTTTCAGTAAGATGCCTTTCCATGACGCCAGTCAGTGTTACATTTAAGGCTGCTCCCCACTGCGTTATATAGTCTGGGTGAGAGTGCAGAGCCAGGTATGTCTCTCCTGTTCCTCCCAGTCCCCTGTTTATTGTATTATCATAGTTAATTGGGAAGTCTAGATATAAAAATAAATAATTTCTCACTGTCCAAAAGTAGGTCAAGAAAACCACTGGGTGTGCATAAGAGAGAACCAGCTTTAAAGTACTGACTAAAAGTGATGAGGCTCCAAATTCATGTGGTTGTAACTCTTGATGCAAGCAATGGTGACAGTAATTATAACCACAGTCCTTCAGATGCAGTCAGGTCTCCAGGCTAGCCTGCCAGCACACTCAGTCACTGGCTTTCGTGCAGAATATTTATTCAGATTTTACCATGAAAATTCAGTGTCCTGTGACATGCCCACACTCCCCCTCCTGAGGTGACCCTCCTAGGTGGGCTTGCTTAGGGGTCACAAACTGTTTCAAATCATAATCCAGCTGCTTTCCTTTATTTGACTTCATGTGTTACCCTGTTCATCAGTAAGCTTTTCAGCTGTGTTATTCCAGTTTTCCCTCTGGACCTGAATGTGCATGGCTGAATCCCAGCGGCGCACACCTTAGCTAGCTGTACCGCTGTGATGCTGAAGGCTGCTGTTATCAAGAGCCAATTATTAGCAAAATGTTAATGATGCAATGGTCAAATGTGGTGGCCATTAGTATTTGTGACAGACACAACAAGAGGCTGGGTGGTTTGGTTGAAGGCTCCAGGCTTCATTGCAGTATACATAAAACGCATGGCTACTCATCCAAATGAAGATGTGTGCTAATCGCTAATAACCACATCCATGCGTAGTGAGCTTGGTGGGATCGGCCACCAGGAGGAGCCAGTGTAATTTATTACCAAGCTAATTAAGGCATGAGCTTTCAGGTCACATAATTAGTGTGAAGAGGGTGGAGCAGGGGGAGATGCCATCAGGCTTCTACCTCCTCTTCCCTTGGAGCACCTGGCAGATTGGTTTGGTTTTAAGCACTCACTGAGGGTTTAATGTTAGAGACCCGCAACACTCTTAGGGCAATGCTTCCCACCTTCCTGAGCGTGGGTGCATCAGTTCTTGGGTACTGACTGTGGTCCGGGTGTCCAGAAGTATTCCTCACACAGAGAGATGATGATGCACAGCAAGTTCAGGAGCTAGTGTTAGATGATGAATCAAGGCCACCTAAATGAAGGTGTCTCAACCTTTTCCTTTTTCTACTCAAAGAAAATGTGTGTCTAAATCCAGGTCTTGGCTAACCTCATTTCCTTCATACACTCCCAAAGAAAATGAATATAAAATCATAGCACATGAGAACATGATACTGGCTTTTTTTTAAAGAATTTGAGCATTCTAGAGATTATTCTTGTTGGTTTGGGGGCTACCAGAAACCCAGCTGAGCAGCAGAATATTGAACAACAATATTTACACATTTGCAAATTCAGTTAACACAGTATTTGATGTCCAACCGTGCCCCTGTGCCTCCTTTGTACTTCTGGTGAAGAGGGAAAAACACTAATGAAGATAATTTCCCTGCTTCATGTTAGTCGTTGCCAGCTACAGAGTAAGTTTTCTTGGCTGTGGGCACAGTGTTGCAGCAGGGATGACTCCGATCCCCAGCAGCACTTCTGGTGTTTGCTCTGAAGCCTGAGCTGATGTGCTGCCTCCCTGTTCACATACACAGGACATCAACCAAGGATCTCATTTTGGGAGAAGAATCAGATTTTTACTGCTTTAGTTGTTTTTGGGTTTGAGCTCATGTGGAAAAACAACTGCAAACGAGGACTCGGCACAGGCTGAGCTGTACAAGGGCTGGTGGGGCGCCCACGGCTCTGGCCACGTGTGGCCTCTGGGCACCAAGGAGCAGCCAGAACTTCCCCATCCTCATCCAGAGCCTTCAGCACTTTCTGAAACAACATGGTTTAGGTGTGTGCTTTAAAGAGTGAGAGGTTACATTTATTTTTAAATATTTTGCTCTAGGGAACTTTTGGGATATTTTTCTTTCACAAAATGTGTTTTATGATGCTGTGGAGTAGCTGGAATGATTGAAATGCTGAAGAACAAGGGAACGCATGACTCCATGGGATTATTTTTAGATGCTGAGTTACATTAATTGTTTTAAAGACAAAGATGCCACTTGTGGTTTAAGGAGACCTAAGCTTCAGACGGCTTAAGGCTGGGATATTGTATGGCAATGCTGCTGTTGGGAAGTGCTTCCATGTATTGGTAATGACCAATGTCAGAAAGGACACCAAAAAAGCCACATGTGTGTATTTATATTCCTTTGTGTGTCAGGACTACAATCCCATAAGAAACTTCCGTTTCCCTGTGCTGTTGGATTGCCCTCTTGACTGACTAGACAGGCCAGTCCTATAAAGCCTATTTTTATTGTGCTCCAATTCTCTTTAAAGAGAGTTCTGCATTTGGAAATCACACAGGACCTACATTCTAAACTGAAGTGACCAACCATAGATCCCAGCTGAGCTGGTTGGGATGCCAACCTGAGAAATTAGCTGTGAAGGAGCTGGAAATTACACCTGGAGTGGTTGTACTCTGGCTCATCATGGATGGTAGAGGGCTTGTGGAGCAGAGGAGTCTCTGGCCACAAATCTGCCTCAATCCAGCATTGTTGTACTCTTGTCCTGGGTCTCGATTTGGGAGGAGGTAGAAAAAGAAGTTTTGTGATTAAATGCAAACAGAAGACGGATTTTGCAGAAATTGCACATTTACATCCTTGGCCATGAAAAGCTGGTGTGGTGCCTCAGCTCCCTGCAAGGAAGCAGGGCAGGCAGTGAGCAGCAGGGGCAGCCCCAGCCCTCAGCATCGGGCATCTCGCTGAGGCCAGGCCAGGTCACCAGCCCTAACACCTGCAGGACCTCGTTGCTGTGGCAGGGACTCAGCTGGCATCCAGCATCTTTTCATAGCTACCAGGATTTCACTAATACAGTTGCTGCGTCTCTTCTATTCACAGTGGCAACTAATGTGTATATATAGGCTTATTTGTGTAAATGCAATAAGATGCTTTCTGAATCCCAGTCGAGGAGAGCTGGGGAGTTACTAATATCGTATCCCTATGAAATGCTGCTCTGGGAATATGTAGGTAAACAGCTGGGGTCATTCTGTGCAGTGCAAGGCTTATCCCCAAAGTGTCACCTTGCAGAGCACCCAGGAGATAGAGAGACCTGGTGCCTAGAGCTCAGATCCATCCTGGCCTGGTCAGGGGGACCAGCACTGCCCGCTGCATCTCTTCAAAGGGAAGAAGAGCAACTCCTCAGCTCTCAGCTGAGGGAAACCCCGTCTGCCCTCATCATGTTCTCTTAATCATATTGCCCTCTTTGTCTTCTCCAATGCAGCAGAGGTTTTAATGAGCTAAAGTGGAGTCAAGTGAATACTAAATGAAATGTTTAGCTTGCTCAGGTTGAAAATAGCTGAGTGCTTATTATTTGAAAGCTTTGTGCAGAAGCAATTATTAAATGAAACATAGTGTGGTTTTGGTCTGTTGTGCTGAGTTGAAAAAGTAGGTCTGTCCCTCTGCAAACAGTAACTCATGGGGTCACTTCCCAGTATTAAAGACACCCTTATGGTGCATCCAAGAGTATGACAGAGAAATCATCCTGACATTACAGTGAAGAGAAAAAGGAATTTATTACACTGTGTCATCTGTACAAGCACTGCATTCGGCCCTGGTGGGAGACTCCCCAGAGGAGCAGGAGGATGTACTCTGAAGTATAAAATGACACTGTTTGCTCCAATGCCACAAATACTCCCGTGTGAGTGTGGCTGCATTGCACGTACCAGCAATTTAGGAAGTCCCTGTTGCAGGCCAGCTCTGACACATATTCCTTTGGGAATGCAGAGTGCTCCAGCACAGCTGGCAGCTGGATGCCAGTTTTGGTCCTTCCTGGCAAACCAGCTGGGTGTGGTGGTGGCCGTTGGACCTAAACAGCCTATTGTGTGCAGCTGTGGGGGAGTCAATAGCTGGGGTTCACATGCTGTTCCAGCAGATGTTTCCATAAGCTGCTTCCTCCTATGTGGATGCAGTGATGTCTACATCCTTGGCTGGCTTTGGCTGTGCAAAGGCTCAGGAGATTTCCAACTCTTGGCCTAGTTGTGCTTTACTAAGAGCCACTCTCTATTTCCTCTTAGACCACAACCTAAAAAGAAGTGGACCCTTATTTGGATAATATTTTATTCATGACCCAACAGGTTTTGGTGATGGAGTATGACAGAGTGGTCTGCCTGGAGCAGGGTCTTCGTGTCCCCGGCACAGAGTGAGAACTTTCCCCACCTTCGGAGGGAACACGGTGTGGGACTGCTGCGTCATTCCCTGAGACACCCGGTCTGTCACTCTGAGTCCCTCAGACTTCTCATATTTGGAGTTGTTGCCATTTATCTAGCTTTGCAGATGCTTACTGTCAAATACTGAAGGTGAATAAGACAAATGGAAAAGAGTGGAGCAAACTGAAGGTTTTTAGGAGCTAGCACAGAAGCCTGGTCTGCCTGGCCTCAATATCCACTGCCTTTGAGAATGCCATGCACAGCTTTGAGAGCTGTGCCACAGAAGTTCTGACATTTTTAAAAATAGAATAAAGATGATACAATAATTAAAATACAATAATTTTAAATTGTTCTTTTCGACAAATTAACATTCTTTTATGGCTATAAGATAGTTATCTTAAGTAATTACCCCGTTATCCTAGTGACAGACTGATGGTGACCTTTATACTGCAAGTGAATTATGCAAATTGGTATTTTCATTAAACATTAAATAACTCCCTTGGGAGGAAAAAAATGTTACTTACTGTTCATTGGCTATTGAAGTCTAATGATATGATTTACCACAACTTTGTTTTCCACCTCCAAGGGCTCCAGAGGAGAAGGGATTAAAGCTTGGTTTGGAATTTGAGGCTTAGATGTGTGTAGACAGGTCAAATGAAGTTAAAAAAAAACCAAAACCAAAACAAATCCCAGTTACTTCATCCTGTGTTCAACATGTATGTTCTTTCTGACAGAGTATCGGTATGTCAGTAAAAAGTCTCCAGGCCCCCATGTTCTAGTCCCCTAGGACCTCAAAGCCTTCCCATTATCTTAGCCTACTTCTCACCACCGATCCTTACTTCATATCAACTTACCAGCATGCCCCAGACTTTAAACTGTGGCTACTTCTCCTGCTTTCAGCAGTTCACATGGATCATGTATGCTCTCAAAACCAGCCTTGTGCCACTCAGGCTGAATCAGGCTCAGAGGAAACAAAATGCTGATAAGTAAAGCCTACAGGAAAATTAAATTCACCTGATGGACAGATGCAATGGGACCACTGGAGAGCACACTTCCAGCACAGTGGGAGTACTGAAAGTTTACTGAGTTATGTCAAAAGTCATTAGGAATAAGGCCAATAATACAGGCTTTAGGAATAAGAATTACTCTGTTTATTTTTAATGATTCCTGTTGTACAAAATGGCCCTCGGTAACAGCACAAACTATATAGAAAGTGAAGTGGACTTTGTCAGTGGTACAGTAGAAAGGCTTGGTCCTTAAGCGTTGCTACTCCTGCAGATTTTTATAGTTTAAACATATTTTTGGAAACTTCTGCCATTGCATTAAAAGAGATCTCAGTAGGAATGCACTTTATTAAAGATATCCCAACATCCATACTGAGAAAAGCAGGAGTAGCCAGGCTTCTGGGAAGCACCATGAACTACACACAAGGGAGCTACAACTGTGCCCTGAAAGAGCTGATTTATTCCTCTCAGCACCGATCTTGGGATGTGTGGGACCATATTGCAGTGCTTCACATGATAAAACAAAATATTGGCTCTATATTATTTAGCACTTTGTGCTGAAGATAAACCAGTAAATAGATTTATCTGAAATGCTTCTGTTACTACAGTCATGGGCTCATCCAAAATGAGAGAATCTGGGTGCCTGTGTATATGTGCAATGTATATTAACACTGGAGGGTTAATTTCATTTGCTTTTCAAAATGTTAAAGTATCAACAGTCTGAATAGCGGATGCTGATGCAACAGCTTTAGAAAGCATATTCAACTGTTAATCACTTTTTATTTTGAAACAGCAATGTTTCCTGGCCCATTAAACTACAGTTAATATGTCCTTTAAATAAATAAACACACACATTATTTTAATTACTTAACACCTCTCTAGTGGGATGTAGGAAAATTCCACTTTTTAAAATTTAGTGACAGTTACTACAACTCACCAATAACAAAGTTTATTTTAAATGTATCGGGCTGTTAGTACAGCAGTACTGTTGTGTGCAGCCCCTTTAGAAGGCTGAGCTTAAGCAGATGGGAGCTGCACCCTCGCCCATTGAATTGAAGGGAGAAATACTAGAGCATTGGTCACCAAAACTGTGTTTATATTACAGTGGGATCAAGTCTGCTTAATTTAGGGAAGTTCTTGTAGACACTACATCTCTGAAAAATCATTAGCCATCTACATTAATCTAAACTATCATTTGTTTTTCTTTTAGAGCCAATGAAGAGAGATAACTGCTTGATGGTGATTAGGGAACTGTGTCCGGAGAAAAGGAAAATTTGGTGTTCTGTTCCTTGCCTCCAGGGCAGGTCCCCCCTGGTCTCCCTCAGCCTCACGGAGTGGGCCGTACACAAGAACATTACAGAAAAGGTCACCATCACCTTGACATGGAAATGCCTGTTTTGAAGACAAAAAGTAATGGAGAAGGCATCATATTCATTAGGTAATCTGTTCTGATCTTATTTGCATGTGTTGTTAAACTAGTATTCATTGCTAATAAAGCTTTAAATCTTAGCTTTTCTGCTGTGTTATTCTTGTCTCTGTTAGATTAAACAGCTCTTGGTTACCAGTATTTTGTTCCTCTGATAATGCTTGTATACTGTAATCAAGTCATCTCTCAAAGCAGGGGTGAACTAAACAGATCCCTGCAAATCTCAGTACACTGAAATAGCTTATGAGGCAGGAACAAATGATGCACCAGAAACTCGTGTTTGTGTCACAAATTAAAACCACAAAACATAAAACTGAGCTTTTACCACATTTTCAGGTTGATTCAGAATAAGATAATATGATAATGATTATTATTGCCATTGTTATTGTTATTACTGTTATTACTATGATTGTTGTTGTTGTTAAGCGCATAGACTGTTGGTTTCTTGATTGATTCTATCACCCAGAACTGCAATAGCTCATTCCAGAATAAACATATTCTAGAAAATACTATTCAGTCTGGAAATGCAAAAAAAAGTAGTCTTAAAATACAAATCTGCATTTCCCAAATAAATGTTAGTTCATGATGTTTTCATGTAGTGAAGTTGTACTTTGAAGAAGTAAGATTGCTTTTTCCTAAATAGTCTCATTTAACTTCTGCTTTCAAGCAAAGCTATATTAATTATTTGTTGTTATTATGTGTCCAAGATTCTTAATAACTCCCATCAGTGCTTGGCACTTTGTGAAAATACAGAGTCTGCCTAAACTTTAACTCCAAAACCAAGAAAATTAACGGAGAATATTCCTACCAGGGCTGCTGTTGTTCCCACCAGACAGGTCATATCTCCTTGTCCACTGAGGCAGCACAAAACGAGCAGAGGGGACTTGCACAGTGGCTGCTGGGTTCTGCTAACAGCAGCCAACTTTTGGGTAGTTCATTAGCCAGGAAAACCAGCTGGCCCACAGAATCAGCTGCTGTACCTACCGATACTCCCTCCGATTCCAGAGTGCGTGCTGCATATCTCTATCCTTCCATTTTATGTTGTAGGAGGCTCCTTTTGGAGGTTTTGCTCCAAGATCCAGGCAATCTAGTGCTCAGATTCAAGAGAATTAATTTTAAATTTAAGTAATTTTAACTTAAATTTCTACAGTTTAAACATCTTTCTGGAAGCTTCTGACACGGGTGATCATATGAGTGGCCGTACTAATATAACCTGGTAGCAAAATGTCTGAGACCTGGCTGCATGCCCGATAAAAGCTTAGGATTCCAGAGGAGAAACAAATACATACAAGAATGAAACCAGGAAAGGGTCAGACAGGCAGTATTCCTCACAGGTGGTGGCCTGAATTCTTCGGATGCCAGCTACTGGAAGAGGTGCTGGCTCGTGGGAATCTCCTCTTTCTCCACAACGGCTTTATCTGGGACAGTGGGTCAGTCATCAGTGTTGGGCATTCCTTCTTTCTCACCAGCAGTGGTAGCCTCCAGGGATGAAGATGTTCAGCCAACGAGTATCTGTAACAGCCTGGAACAAGGCAGATGGCAAATTAAATATGAATCAACAGTGTGCCCTGACAGCCAAAAGGGCCAGTTGTGCCCTGGGGTGCATCAAGCACAGCATCGCCAGCCAGCCGGTCAAGGGAGGTGACTGTCCCACCCTACACTGCACTGGTGTGGCCCCACCTCGAGTACTGTGTGCAGTTTTGGACACCTCAGTATAAAAAGGGCACCAAATTATTAGAGTGTGTCCAGAGAAGGGGAACCATCTCAGGGCAAGACTTATGAGAAGCAGCTGAGGTCTCTTGCTTTGTTCAGCTTAGACAAGAGAAGGCTGAGGGGTGACCTCATTGCAATCTACAGCTTCCTCAAGGGGGGCACTGGAGGGGGAGGTGTTGCTCTTCTCTCTCTGGTGACCAGTGATGGGACATGAGGAAATATAATGAAGCTGCATCAGGGGAAGTTCAGACTGGAAATTAGGAAAAGGTTCTTCACTGAGAGGGTGGTTGGTCAATGCAACAGGCTTCCCACGGAAGTGATCACGGTACCAAGCCTGTCAGAGTTCAAGGAACATCTGGATGACACTCTTAGCGATATGGTTTAGTTTTAGGTAGCTCTGTGAGGAGCAGGGAGTTGGACTCGATGATCCTTATGGGTCCCTTCCAGCACAAGATATTCTGTGATTCTATGAAAGCAGATATGATGCCACCAACCCATTCTAGGACAGATGGACTACCTTACTGTCCCTACAGCACAGCACATTGCTATGCTTGTCCTTCTTCAGATGCTTTACAGTGTTTCAGGACCCTTTGGTGTCTGTGCTAAAGCATCAATATTGAAATTGGATACTGGCTGTGTCACTACATGTACTGCCGTTGGGGGAACTGCTGCAGAGTGGCTTTTCCCCATAAAACCAGTAGGCCCAGTACCTCCGCCCAGCTCCAGTTTGGATGACAGTAAAAAGAATGAGGCAAACCCAAACAATGTGTAAATGAGCTACTGTGAACGTGACTGACCTGTGTCCCTGGTTAGGCAACGACATTTTTTGAACAAATGTAATCTGACAGCTGGGCTTTATCCCAGATCAACATTTGTGTAGTGGAGCGCTTGTGTATTTTTTTGACCTGGTGCTGGGATCCTGCAAGTTAAAGGTACCAACCACAGCCTTGCAGAGAACTATTATTTAAGGTGAACAAGCCACTGAGGATATCCTGAAACCTGCTCTGCTGCAGATGAAAATGCAAAATCCCTTCTGCTCACCCCAGGACACACACAGGACTTGATTCAGGTGTCATGCCATTGGAGCCACCACCAGGCGTCTGAGATATTCACATAGATATGACACAGAACCTATGATGGAAACGTCCTACTGAAGTGACATCTGAAGGGCAGGTCAGATAGATACACTAGGTTATCCCCAAAAGTGCTGTTTATATCCAGCTGATTGATTGGTGAATTCTAAAACACCTAGTTTGTCTAGTCTCTGGCCATCTGCATCACTCTTCATGAATTGTGTAGACTAGGGAGCATGATTCAGTTGCCATCACGTCAATACGTGAGACACTCTGGCATAGGTGCCTTGAGTTACTGGTTCAGACAAGTCTATGTCTTCTATGGACTCTAGAAATGTTGGTCAGAAGGGACGTCCAGAGGTCATCTGGTCCAGCCTGAACATCCCAAGCCATAACTCATGGCCACTGTGTCTTTTTATATTATCTGATGCTAGTGAAGCTAAGAGAGGAAGAACACCAATCCCCCTGCAACGCCACTTCTCCCTGGAGCAATGGCATAACAGCACAGCCTCTAGCACACAGCCTGTGAAATGCTATGCAACTGTCTTAGAACAGAGCACATTACATTACGTTAACCTTTTTTGGTGTGGCAAAAACAGATTTAGCTTCGGCATAGCAAATACAATATCTAAGCTACATTTAAGCAGTGCACCTACGGCAACCATAAACTTCACAAACTGCTGTCCTCCCTTTGGCTTTGCCAGAAAGATTAAGGGTTTATTCCATGATATTTTCTTGATTACTCCCTGGAGACCGGTGACGTGAACTCCATACACTGCTGGAAATCCCCATATCACCTATACTGTCATAATGGATAACAGTCAGTGCTGCAAAGGCCTAAGAACATAAAAATGGCCACACAGGTCAGGCTCAGATCCATCTGGTGCGGTATTTCATCTCTGATAGGTGGCTAAAAGCGGATGCTTAGGGAAAAATTTGCAGAATATATAAAAATAATAAATAGTGGCATTTTCTCAGAATAAACATCTGGTCTGCCACCACTGGTGGCCCAGGAACTTCCTGAGCCAGAGAAGATGTTTTTTTGATTTAGTACTAGCACATTACTCTTTATATACAGTTTACACTTAAATCCATGTACATCTAGACACCTCTGATCCAAGTTGGTCAGAGCTGAAAAGTGTGATCTTGCAAGTCCCTGCCCAGCTACTCCAAGTAATCTCTTCATCGTTCTACACAAACATTGAACCAGGGAGCATACACAGATGTTACAGTTCAAAGCTCCAGGAAAAATGCAAGCAGTGGCACATTCTTTGAACCTTACCTCACATCTACTCAACGTTCATCCACAGGTGTTGAGGCCAGAATAAATCCATAGATCATCTAATCTGATTTCCACTCAAAAAATAACTGTATCCAATAATTGAACCCACTTATTGCACCTATCACTTGGAGTATGGAGTCAGGTTGCAGATTGAAACCCTTTAATGTACATCTTTACACCTGAGCTAGGTATCTAAATTTGTGCTATAGTCATTGCCAATGCAGCCAGTATGCTCCAGGAGTCTGGGAGTGCTCTGCAGCTCACCCTGATGAAAGACCTACATCTGCTGAGCTGAGCAGCTCTCCCAGCCCCACCGGTGAAACGGACATTGCCACTACCAGGAATGAGAGTTCAGAAAGCTAACCCACACTGGGGAGTCTTGACCTACGGGGTGAACCAGACTCCTTTTATTGATAAAGATCAGCTTCTGGAATGGCATGTGAAACTGCCTGGAAGTTCATGTGGTTTTATGACTGGGTATCACGTCAGCCTGAAGTTTCAAATTCTACAGTTGTTAACTTTTGAAAGACTGCTTTCCAAAAGGGTTAATGAGTCATATCACTAGCTGATAGAAACGCCAATCAACGAGGATCAGCTGTAGAATAATTAGAAGCAGAATGTGAGCATTAGGTATGCACAGAAGTTAAAAAACCCAAGAGGATCGTGTAAATTTTCAGTTCCCAGCAAGCTAAATTACAAGAAACCCTTGGTCAAATTACCCCAAACTTTGATCCCTGTCCACTACTTTCATAGCAAGCAACAGTTTTCAATATAATTCAAATTAGCTTACATATTTTTAAGTATTTAGCCCTTAAATAGGCATTCCACTTCATTGTAACACACAATCAATCAGTCAAAAATTATTTGATGACTACATCTGGAAAATGCATGTATTTTAGTGACTGATAACATCTGCAGTCACCTAGCAACATATTTGTGACAGTGACTTGGTAAATTGTTGAGTGACATTTTTAACTGTTTAGGCACTGGTCTGAAGAGGTTTTTCCCATTTCAGTCATACCCAGTATTAGATTGCACCTATTGGGAAAAAAGGAATTAGGTATATAAATGCACGGAGAGTGAATATTACAATATTAGAAAAGGCATTGTGACTTTGGAAAAGTATTCCTGTGATTCCAAGGAAATAATCCTGAGAAGTTTTCCCACCTTCCTTTTTTCTCATTCACAGACAAAAATTATTATGGCTATGGATCTGCAATCACATCACTACAGAACAGCTTTCATTTGCATTGGTAGCTTAAACTATGTCAGGTATATCTGACATCTGACTTTCAGGCTATTAAGGACATAATAAGTGTATTAAAACATGGACTTTAGTTTTGCATGCATTTTCTGTGCCTTGGAGAACAGTATTTATTGCTTGTAGTTTAGCTAAATAATGTTAGCATGAAGCATGTTAGCATGTAACGGAATAGATTAATAGTAATTTAATATATATGGATATAGTGTGTGGCTCTTTTTGCCTGCCGTTATGCTGCATCATTTCAACCTTTTCATATTACATATAGAATAAATTAAATTATGCACTAATCCTGGAAACAGGCATATGGAAAATTCACAAGTTATCATACCTTCCGAGGCTCAGCTACAGCAGGTCTGTGCCTTTCATATGAAAAACAGAGAAATGACCTTTCAGTTATATACAACATGCTTTCCAGCTTTTTTACGGCCTGTGAGTTTGCTTCTTCATAGTCTTGCGACAGTGAGCTCAGCAGCAGCAGAGGTAAAACTTCCATAACCACTTTGTTTCTGTGACCTGCTGACAATACACAGTATTTTATGCACAGTTTCAGTTCAGCTTATACGCAGCTGGGTCACTGAACACATATGTCCACCAGCTTGATAGGTAGGGTGGGATTCAGCTCTCCTCAGACTAGATAACAATGTTGATCAGCCAACTCATGCTTTGTGGGCTGCTGCCTGCACTGATCAAACTCCCATTGACTAGAGTGAGTTAAGACACCTGTGGGGTCTTTAGCGAAGAGGAAAGAATAATGAACGCTGAACCATGCATGAATAATGAATTCATATCCCTCCCCTGGTCTCTTTTAGGTTGTATACAACATACAAAAGGGAAATGTCCCTTCCAGGTCAATCTCTCAGAGCACTGTTAAACCACAAGTTCCAAGTTGGCTCAATGCACACTTCAACCCACTGCAATTTGTGCATGAACAGTCACTCCTTGTTAGAAGTCATCTATGAAAAATTGTGAATAAACATGCAGACAGCTGAAAAACTGCCCCCAAAATTTAGCTCACTACATAATGGCAGTGAATGTAAAGCAGAGGTGGGTAGTTAGGATGTTCTAGAAACCCTTGTGAGAAATTTGGATGGACCTTCCCAGAACATACCAATGATTTAAAAAAAAAAAAGAAAACGTTTTCTTGTGAATGGCAGGTACTTCCATTGGCTAAAAGTCTCATCTCACAGTATAATTGATCCAGTGCTTCTATTTTCTAGACTAAGACAGAGTTTAATTCTGGTTCAGTCTTGTATTGCATGTAAAAAGGTACAAACAGGGATGAATATTCTGCATCTCTGCACAGGAGCCAGGGCCTCATTAAGGCATTAGGTGGGCATGAGATGGGAGATTGCAGCGCTCGTTAATAAATGGGCAGCACACAGCTTGGGTATGTCCCAGTTAATTGGTGTTACTCTACATTTAGTTTCATACCATCTCCTATAAACTTGCATTTGTGAGTGGAAAGAGCTTGTTCTGAAAGTAGTCACTACTTAATACCCCTATCATTTCTCTTTGCAATCATGCTGTTGCTGTAATGCCCATAAAACTACGTGACAATGGTTAGGCAGCTGGTGTCATCTGATTGATGCTCATTACACTAATTATAAGTGTCCTCCCTCCCATCAGCTGCGCCACAGCCTTCTTTTGCTTCTGCAAGTTCTTTGGGGAAGGAACTACCTTCTGGGAAAAATATCCTGTCTTGCACAACAGGACCTTGACCTTTGACTGAAATCTCTGGACACTGTGGCTTACTGTCTAAGAACACAAACAGCCTGCACACACCTGGACAAAGCCTTCTGGTAAGAGAGAACGTAGAGAAGAGCTCCTTCCTATGTGTCTGAAACCACCCGTGGCAAGAACAAACCATAAAGGATCTATGAATGTGCAGGACTTGTGCTGCTGCTGTTTATTGTCATTTTTGGCTGAATTTTTCAAAAAGACAGGAAATCTTTACCCAATAAAGTTAAAATTCACCTAGAAGAGCGGCTTATTGCCCTTCTCCAAAATGAAGAAATTGATGAGGATACTCCAGAAAATCCTCTTCAATTTTGGTATTTCCTATCCACATATCTTGACCTTTCTAGCAACCACCTCTCCCACTTCCCCCGCACCTTCCCTCCTCCAGCACCACTTATATATTTTCAGGTGTATATGGGCAATAGGATCCATTGCCCATCCACTTGCTGAAGCCTCCATGAGGACTCCTCAGGATCCTCTTGCAATCTGCACAACGCAAGGGCTTCCAGCATTCCACGCCTCGCAGCAGCAGGCCTGAGCCACAGCTCTTCAGGAGAATCACATCCCAGTATGATTCATAAAAGGCTGTTTTGGTGTGCTGCCGTAGCACCAGTGAGCCACGGGTGACAGAGCTGCCTCTGCGCTCCGAGCAGGTGGCTGCACACGGGTTTGCCCACGCACTGGGCAGCAGGAGCGCTGCAGAAGTGACAGGTGACATCCCGCAGGGCTGTGACTCTGAAAGGACATGGTACCAAACACCACCACAGTTATTAGGCACTAATAGTACCTGTAGTGCTAGTAGTACTACCTGTAATACCAGTCATATGTGCTGAGTGTGGCCCCGCTCTGAGCCACCTTGATGGCATGGTTCCTTCCTCTCGCACTCCTCTGTGGGGACATGCAAAGTGTCTTTCCCTCCAACCCTTCCTGCTTCCTTACCAGCAGCATTCCTCCCTTTCTTTAATACACAGAAGGAATCAGAGGGGCCCAAAATGGTCCTAGGTCAGGATGACTGACAAATTTGAGTCCCCACACAAGGAAGTGGAGAGGGTCAGAAGGCAAGCAGTTCCTCCTGTCCCCTGTGGCATCCTGTGCTATGGCTTCCCATGAAGTCTCCAAGGAACAGACTGTGTGTCCCAGCAAGACGAGATTAGCTGATGAGTGGAGGATTTGGTGAAGAAAGAGAGCTTTCCATTGATGCTCCCACCCCCAAAGGCTTACTAGCATTTAGCACTATTAGTATCCCTACAATTAAAGACGCATGGCCAAGGAGCTGCAAGAGCAGCAGCAACCGTCCGGTGCTACCGAGTTCAACCAAAAAGCAGGATGAGCGCCGGCACAGTGACAATGCAGCAACATCCCAGCTCTTCAGAGCATGAACAGAGCTGGTGCATGATTGCACAAAATTCATGTGCCCCAAGTCCTCTCCTGGTTCAGTTCTGCAGGAGATTTTATACACCTGCCTAGGTGAACTGGAGCAAACCCTGAGCCAAAAAACCTCATAACTGAATATTCCCAAACTCTGAGACATCCAGATGAATTCATTTGGCCCAAAAATCCCAGATACAATCTTCTGCAGATTTTGGATCTAGAGATCTACTCAGAGCTGTACTTCATGGCTTGGTCCCATCTTTAATATACAGAGAAAAAAATATGTCAGCCCTTAAAGCAATTCTTTTTTGTCCTCCACGACTGCCTTTCTGATTTCAGGACTTCAGTGATGACTAAAGACATGGTTGTTCCTGACTTGACCTCTCCCAGCGGAGGCATCTTCTTACCTATGTGTTTCTTTGGGAGGCAATTATTTTCTTCCTGCTTTTGAGGTTTGCAATATTGGAGCTAGTGCTTTCTTTCAAGCTCCCACAACCCTCTCAGAAACCTCTCCAGGTAAAAGCAAATGTTATCTCAAAGGGGTACTGAGGCTTTTATTACATCCTGACTTCACTTCTGTAATTCGTTATTTACTGATCTGCCTGCCACGTCCCTGAGGCATTTGCAGCTCATGTTGAACTTCAATGTTGAAACCTGGACTTCTGAGCATTTTGCTTCTTTTCTGAGAGAACTTCTCTGATTTCATCCTAAGAAAGTGGTGGTTTCAGGCTGAAATTAATTTTCTGCTTACCAGCTTTCAATATGTCCTTTCCACTTCTCATAATTTTATTTTTCTGTTACTTCATTTGCAGTGTCTCATCTAGCACTGATGACAGCATTCTCCTCCTGGGTTGCTTTTAATCTCCTCCTTTCAGAATCAGTTTTACTGGTGAAGAAGTGGAAAACTGCCAAAGCCCCACTCTGTGACTGAGTGCTCTCACCTACTGGTTCAGGTTACCCAACGCAGAACTTGGTAAAGAGGGGGATTGACCAGGACTGGTTCCAGCCTCTCTGTCAGTTCTTCTGATGGGTTCTTCTTGCCTTTTTCCTCCTTCTCTGTCTGTGATGAACACCTGTACAAAAGCCAAGCACATGGCCACTTGCCACACAGCTGGTATGATGGACAATTTCTGCTTTAGTTCTCTCCAAAGGCACAGATTTAACAAACTGTGAAAGACATAAGTGCTAAGTCCATCACATGGATTCTCTAGCAATATTTGGAGAATTTAAGAAGCCTCGTTTGGGGAGACAATACTTGCGTAAGGGTAGCTGTTTTGTTGCACACAGAGATTTGCTCCAAGCTAATGAGCAAAGTTTAGAAATCCTTTTAGAAGACACTAGGTTTCTGTGTAAGCTACATGCATAAGGTCAAAGCCTGCCCCAAGTTCCACTTCCTTTGTGCAGATCCTCTCAAACTGCAAGGAGAAAAGAGCACTTATTTTGGTTTGTCTAGGGGAATAGTCAGGGGAGCAGTCACAAAACTGGTGTTGCCTGCCTCAGCCCCTCAGCCATGCTGAGAAGGTGGGTGCATTTCGTGGTGATCCTTGGCTGGGAGAGCCTTCCACTTGATGACCAAGGCTGTTCTGAAACTTCCTCTGCTCTGCTCCTCGGGGTGAATGGAGATGGGAAATCAGCTGTGCCTTACTTTTTGAGCATGGTGAATTCTCTTCAGCAGTGCTTACGGATTATTTAGCTTCTGGAAGGCATTCAGAGAGTCCAGGTATGTCTGCTCTCACATGTCTCCACCTGAGAACCAGAGCAACTCCACTGGCATGGAGTCAGCCCCATGCTACCCCTATTGAACAACGTGAGGCATGTCAGCTCACCCACTGCGACCCAGTGGGGTGTCCCCAGCCAGTGGCACTGGCGCTGGCCACACGTTCCAGAGTGCTGAGCGTGGTGTAAAAACCTAGACAGAGACAGTGGAAGGGAGCGGGAAATCCCGGGATGCCATTCCTTAAACAGGCATATCTGCACCACTCTTGAAAGCGGCCTGAAGGGTTTGTAGCCGCTGCCCAGAAATGGGGCCCAGGGTAGTCAGACCTGCCATCTGCTCCAACTTGCTAGAATGCTAAATACGAGCATTTGGAAACCACAACAGTTTGCTTCTAACTTTACAGGCATCTGCTTCCCAAGCACAGATCAAAACCACCCGGGCCATTGCCTGTGCCTCCCCAGTGCAAACCCATTCGCACTTCCTTCACGCTTGGTTGTGCCTTCATGCATGCGGACGCCCACACCCTCCCTCAGGACTGCACAAACATCTACCTCTGCCTGGTTTGTTCTGCCTCCACCTCCTGAAAAATCTTGCCCCCCTCTCCCTTTCCTCGCAGAATCCCAGAAGTCTGATTTCGTTCCTCCTGACTGGTCCTCGTTACCAGCATTGCCTAGCGCTGCCTCTTCCCGTACTTGCTCCACGGTAACCGGGGCAGCCTGTCCATGGAGACTGCACCGAGCACACCTTCAGATCACAGACCTACAGGCATAAGCAGGGGCATCTCTTCTGCTGCTCCCTGAGAAAAGTGAAGAGCACAGCATGCCACAAACATCTACCCTGGCATGCCCTGACAGCCAAGCGGAGAAACTATGCGAGATGATCATTCCGCACCAGGGGGCTGGCAGGATTCCTTAGCTGTATTTCCAGATTTTGTAACATTTGGATGGCTTAGTAAAGACAGTGAAAGTCTGATTTCAAAAGCTGGCTGGATTCCACAGGAAAACACTTTTAAAATTAGATCTTTTTAACTGCGCTTTCACATTTCAATAGCTGCTGTATCGGTAGCAGCTAGGCTTAGCACCTACCTCCTGACTTGCTTTGAATAAACAGAATGCTTACTGATCAGTCCACTTTCTGTCTCCACATGGAAGCAAAATACAAAAATTAATGGTAAAAGGTATATAGAAAAGCTCTGGGGGCTTTGCCTTGAGGACAGCAATGAGAGAATCCATTTTTATTAAAATTTTCATTTTTTAGCACTTAGGTATAACATTGGAAAAAGAAATATATGTCAGCTCTGGGTCTCACTTAAAGTCAGATTTCTACTAGTTTTGATGAAATTAAAGTTTGATACATTATTGCTGGCATACCAGAACCTTCCAACTTGTATCCAGCATTGGCATTGCTAATACTTTAATGGTGAATGTTATGATCTATAAAAGGATTTTTACATTCAACTTACTACCAGAATATGACATTTTAAGATGTTTCTAGCTGATACAAGTACAGATAACGTCTGGAAAGTGTGAACCCTCTGTATTTTAATGCAGAATATTGAAGTGCTGGGGTCTGAACCCCAAGCCCTGAATTAAGGTTGACCTACGGGTGGTTCCCACAGCCCTTCAAAAGGAGGGGATGAGTTTGCCTTTTGGCTTTCCTCCAAGGTGCAGCCGACCTTGCAAGGAGAGCCCTTGGGTAAACAAGCCCCAAGTGCCCTGCATTTTGATAACGAGTGCCAGGTGTCCTGTTTTGGGGATAAAAGCTGGGACCATTTGCAGGAAAGGTTGGTGAGTCTGTCTGTGAAGTGGATGCACTTACCAGAGTTTTCCTGTTGTGGAAGGACCTCCTGGCTCTTCATGCAACTGGATCCCAGTCAGGTCTGGCACCTGCAAACGCAGGCTTTGTGAGGAGGCAACATGGGGTTACTTCTATCATATGTAACCACCTTATTGTCTTGGTTGTCTCCCATTTTCTCCGTGGGTTACCTTGTGTCTTGGTCTGTTCCATCTATTGTGGGTCATGCTGTGTCGTTTCTGGGGTCGCTGGGGTTGATGTCTATCATTTGTGATCTGTCCGACTTGTTTGTACCCCCAGCGATCCTCCATATACTGACCCCTCTATGCGAAATAGATTTCACTTACTGGATGTTTTTCTGCTGTTGGCTGTGTCTTTTGTACTGGGCCTACTAATTGGCAAAACAAATATAAATAACAACCCAAAGGCAATATTTTTATATTTCACTCCTTAACCCAGTCTTGGCCTATTTTAGGGTCCCATGCACATTTTTTTAAAGCCCATATTTGGCAGAACGGCTGATCTTTGCTGTGAACAACTGTAATAATAATTTGAACACCAGGAAGACATTGTTCATTAGCTCGGACTTCTTTAGTTGATTTTAATTTTTATTTCACAGATCCCTGATATAAAAAGCCTTGATAGCATATTGGTAGTATCCTGAAATTTAGGCAGGTCTGCCATTCTCCCCCAAACCCAGGCAGTTCAAGAAGTCCAACAGTCTTGCCCCCAGCTTCTCTTTTCCTTCTGCTGCTAGAGGCCACTTGCACAGCAGATAACTGCATTTGTACGTACAGTACCAGGTCGTCTTTGTGTGCTCTGAGCCAGGCAAGATCCTGGAGGGGTCTGACCCAGGCATGTATATGATAGAGCAGATTACTAATACCAACTACTAAGAAAGAAAGAAGAAAGCAAACAAGAAATGCAGCCTGGGAAGGAAGCCCCCAGAGTCTCCTCTGGAGACATTCAAAGCCCGCCTGGATGTGTTCCTGTGTGACCTGACTTAGGTATTCCTGCTCTGGCAGGGGGATTGGACTAGATGATTTTCTGAGGCCCCTTCCAATCCCTAACATTCTGTGATTCTGTGTAATGCTGCAGTTTTTACACCTATTTATGTACCATCTGTCGGTTACGGTTGTGCCTACAAGTACAGACCAGCATTTAATTTGAATGGGCCTGGAAAAGCAGAGTGGAGGGATAGTAAAGGAGCAGTGGAGAACACAGGCATCATTTTTGCAGTGTGATGCAACAGCCACTTGATATCTTACTGCATTTGTTCATTCATTCATTTGTTGTAAGGGGAATTTTTCAGCCGTCTTTTCCTTGCTGTCTGCAGTGTGAACCACAGCACCATTCCACCACTCTGCAGGCATCTAACGAGAGCTGTGCAGATCTCACCACGGATACCCATTTAAATAGAGAAGTCACAGGACAGTTGCCGTTTGTGTGCCTGAATGGAAGTCTATTGTGTTATTTTTTTTGCTCCAGTGAAGCAGAACAAACCCTTCTTTTTCTTTGTTTATATGAGGTGAAAAAACATACTGGTACTGACTTTCAGATAAAAAATCTTAGTGGTAGTCAGTTCCTGCTCACTTTGGGAACATCTGGGAATACAGAGACAAGTCAGTCCATCTGTCCTGCTCCTACACTTCAACAACATACCTGTGATGTTAAACACCCATCTCATTTCCTTTGTCTGATTGCAACTCACACTGTAGTCCCTTGTGGCCACAGACTGTTTCTTTTCTCCATTTACCTATATCTAGGAAAAACAGCAACTTTCAGGCACTACCCAAATACCAATTTTTGATATATAATATCATGCATGAAAATGAAAATTTGTATAGTTGAGGTACTGAATCAAACCTCAGAAGGCCTCAAACCTGTCTCAGAGGGCCTGTGTCATCTTTGGCACATGACCACTCTCTACACTTTGGCTTTCTGTCTGTATTTTCAATGTGTTTTGCCACAGTGTCCTTGTCAGAGATTAGGTGCTCCTTGTGTTTGTGTTGTATAAACATACAAGCAAAAGATAATTCTTGCTGCAGTAAGTTCACATACTCAGAAGGAAACACTTTCTGAGGGGGAAAAAAAAAAAACCACACACACAAAAACCCCCCAGTAAAATTAACGAGAAGGAAATGAAAAAAAATATGGAGATGTGTAATGAATTTTCAGTAACATCTGAGATTTATTCTCTGTATGGCCTTCTACACAAGTCAGTGCACAGTGCAAGGCCAGTGGTTCTCCACATGAGCTAATTCTGCCCTGCCTCTCAGCATGACTGGTTAGCTGCCTGGTACACTAGCATCACCAGACTGCTTCTGGTGCTGAGCCAGCTCAGGTGTCTCTACACAACGTTTGCTGGCTTTATTTACCTATTCGGAGGGGACATGCTGACTCAGAGCAGATGTGAAGCCTACGTTCTCACATGCAACCTGAGCTCATTTTAAGACCTCTGATTTTTAAAAGGATGTTACAGCATTTTCACAATGTTAGCATCAATCAATTTTGTATATATTATCTTAAAGGACACGAAGATAAGTGTTGCCTTGAGGCACATCTTAAAGGACACTAAGATTCCCCTTGTAGATTAAGACACCTGGTAGGCATCCACACATGAATGGGATGTCCAAGCTTTCATTACTGTCAGTGGAGTGCAGAGATCTGCCCACTTCATCGAAAGTAGACCTCTCGGCACACAAACCAGTTGGCTAAGCTTAGTCTAGTGCCAGCTTTACCCGGAGTATCCAAGACATGTATGTAGAATTCCCAAACACTAAACATGAGCTTTCTCCTTCCAAAGTGGCAGTCAGAAGCTGAGGCGTATTACAGAGCATCTCAAATGGCACTAGACAAATATATGTGGGCAACAGAATCAGTCAGCTGGATAGCTCTCCAGGTTTCACTGCCTATGGAGGGAGTTTGGCTGTATCTCACGCATAGGCATTTAATCCATGAGATAATGCCACCCTGAATGTCACATAGGAAGAAGATTGTCTGTCAATTTTTTTCGTTCCCAAAGGGTGGGAAATTTGGCTCTAAATTCCAAATCAGCTTCTCCCCAGAGCATCTTTCCTCCCAGACAACATCATGGGGCTCACCCAACTCTTCATGACTTTCCATATCTCCAAGAAATATCCAGCCTGCCTTTGGTTGATGTGCTGACATGTTTTTGTATACTGTTAGAATTAATTTAACTATAATGTAAGCTGCTGAAAAGGAATAGTGTTTATCCAGGACTCAGCACGTCTCAGGCTTTCTCATTATTTACATACTGTTTATATAGCTCAGTGGTGCCAATCAGAGTAAGTATTTATTGCTGCAGGGTGTTTACTGCTCCATATCTGAATATAGCTTCTGCCCTGAAGAGCTTACAATTTAATTATAAAACAAGATGCCAGAAGTTTAAAAGAAGAGAGAAAATTCATGAGCAAAAGAAGTAACAGTAATAGTCCAAAGTCAGGAGAAGCTGGTTTTATCCCACTCTTCATTTATTTTTAAAAATTATATGCTTTTCAATTTTTAAAAATACAAAACCCTGCATGCTTCATTTATCTTTTCCCCCTTCTTAGTTCTCAGTGTAATATTTCTCAGTAGAAAGAATGCACTTCAAATAATTTTAAGTTTGCATTTAATCCTGTTTAAGATTCCTTTTCATGTTTGTAACTTCCATCTACTTACATACCCTTGGTTCAGGCCTGTCTCTCACAAGCTTGGGGCTGGATTAGCACAGGGACATATAAGGCCTCTCTTTTCCTGGTGGTCTATGAAGCAAGGCAGGTCACAGTCATCCATTTTGCCTCAGTTCCTCTTGGTTTATTTGCCTGCCTGTAATCCAGCCTCCAGGCTGGACCATGTATCAACATGTAGGTTTCCTACTGGCCTCTCAGCAAGACTTTCTCTGGATCTCCTGGGACCATCAGTCCTGCTGTGTCATCTTGGGACATCACACACCATTATCACACACGCTCCTCCCCACCAATTTCCGGCTCACCTCTGTCTGCCACCCAACTCGCTTCATAGGATCCAAGGATCACTTCCTCAGACACAAGATCACTTTTGCTGCTAATTTAAAAAGATGATTTGCATTGTCTCTGCAGGATGCCCACCACTTATTACTCAATTTGGTGAATATCAGAAACATATGACTGCAAATATTATCCATATTACAGCAGACACCCAAATGTACAACATATAGAAGATGTGCGAGAAGTGCAAAAGCGATTAAGCTTTTTCAAAAATCACTGTGTATTGAAAGTCAGGGTTTAGATGTACACTACATGCGTTTGCACAGTTCATGTCCTATTTAAGTTTCGCAGCCGTACTCTCAGAGTTCTCATCTTTCCAGACACAGAAGAGGCACAGAAAGTTGGAGGGAAATGTTTTGCTTCTGTGTGATAAAGCGGGTTGTGAAGAAAACATCTCTTAGATGCGTAGGTCATATAGCATTTGTGTCTCACTTGGGCTCATCTTTTTGCTACCAGGCATTGGCCTTTTCCAGGGAGCCTGGCAATAAGGCAGAATATTTTCCGATGCATATATTTGTCCAGTAAACACTGAACAACCCGTGCTTTTCACAGAAGCTACCAGATATGTTCCCAGCCCCACAGACCTAACTCAGAACTGACCTAGCCATATTGAGGAGCGAAAAAATAGTACAAACATGTATTTTTCACTACTGGGTAGTTCTCATGGTGATTTTATCCATCTATAGTCGTATCAAAAGGATGAATGATATTAAGCTTGTGTCCAAAGTCAGTGTTAGCTGACCATACCAGTAACAACAATCATGGCTGCCTGCCACCAGGAGAGAAAAGCTATGTTATTTCCCTGACACATTAAATTTTCCATGTTGCATTTAGCCTAGTAAACAGCCAGCTGGAGCTTGCTATTCATGCTTGCTATAGTATAAACTGGTTTTCCTTTCGCTTTTAAACCAGATTTCTATTTTCTCTCTTACACTGAAGTTACAATAGCAATTGCACAAAAACTTTGCATAAACAATACTGGGTTTATGTGTTCCTTGAGGTGCACAGTGATTTCACACACTGACCTAAGGATATCCAGTTCAGATATCTGACACCTGTCAGTAGGTTACAATGAGACATCTGTAGCAGTCACCATTCATGGGGGTTTCCTCCACTCCTTTTACAGGTCATTCCACTCCCAAAGTCTGGCACACATGATCGACTCGGGGTGGCCACAGCTCTTGGCCTGGTACACCCAGAGAGATGTACTTTCATCTCAGTGTATCTTTTCTGATTTATTGTAGCTCAGTTTTGGCTTATCTTGATGCACTGGTCTGAAAACTGTGGTGATACAGAAACTCATTCTCTTATAAGCCGATCAGATGTCCTTGTTTCATGTGCAGCAATGACTGTTAAGGCAATCTGGCCATCAGCGTAGCTTCAGCTCGAGTTAATTCATTGCCACTAAGTTCGTGGCCCTGCTCAACCTGTGGACGATTTAAAAACCTGCATTTCTCAGCCTGGGTGATTCCATTAACTGGGCAGGAGCTACAAATACTAATCAAACAGCAAACATTCCTTTCCGCCTGTTTGGAGCCATGTGTTCTGATAAAGCATGACAGAGACTTAGCAGGGAGAAGCAAGGCATGGATTAAAGAAACGACCCATCAATATGACTGAAAAAAACCCACAAGATCCTAGAGGGGGAAACTTCTAGACTGGAAGAAAGATATCAAGCTTTCAAGTAAACTAGCTGCCATTAAGTGTTACCATCACAATTTGGAAGAGGAGAAAGTTGGTGTTGATGCCAGCATCACGACTTCTCAAATAAGATTTAACTGTCTATCTTTCTGAGCACTGGAAAACAACAGGTGTGGAAACCCTCCCTCTTGAAACTAACAACTGGAATCTCTCTGCTGGCTGAAAACCAGAGATGAATCCCCATGTCACAGAAAAGGGCTCTGCACAGGGAAAAGGAGTCATACAGCTGTATTGAATACATCGTCTTGACAATTTCATCTTGATTCAGCAGCATGAAGTGATTTTTTTACAGGCCTCTGGAGAGTAACTGTCTTCTCCGACTGAGGGGGAAGAGGTGTAAAGACCAATCAGACATGACTTTACAGAATACCAACAGCTAATGGTCTTCTCTTGTGGAATCATTGTTTCTTTCTCTGAGGGCCTGCCTGCTTTTGCAGAGCACAAGAGACACATCAAAGAACCCGATCAGAGTGTCTATGTGTTACACTGTATCTGTAAATTATGGGCATAAAATATCTGAAAACAGGGCAGCAGTTTCTTTAACATAAACCCTAAGTAACTGCAATGCATGGCAATTGAGAAGTATTTACAAGCAAAGCTAGCCAAGTGCAAGGCATAAAGCCACTGATCACAGCTCTGCCCCTCCACTCCAGGTTACAAGTGTAGGGATCCTCTTAAAAAGGAGCTCAGAGACAACCAGCTCCAATCTGTTTCTTTTTTTCCCCCTCTCCTTGGAATTATAGGGACCTTGGAGTTGGTTTGTCAGAGAGCAGGCAAAGGCTAGTAGGCATCTCTGGAACAACAACAAAAAAATCTATTGTGAAATATATGTGCAACTGCAGGTAAAATAATGGTAAAAATAATTTAATTAATATAAATAATTAATTATAAATAATTAATAAAAGTATTCAAGAATTAGGTGTACGTTTTCAGGACTGGATGTTACTGATTTCCATTGACTACAGACCCCGCTTTCGTGTGATTCATATTTGTGATGCATAAACTGCCACTATCTATTTTCATTTACATAGCAGACTACAGGTGATCTACAGCAGAATTAGCTTTTAGACATTTCAGCATGTAAAGAATGATAGGGTTGGGTTTTTTTACTTATCTAATCATCACCTTGAGCTCTGCAGCTTCAGGAGCAGTAAGCCTATAATTCAAAAGGATGTGTGAATAGAAACAAACCAAAAAGGTCTCTGGTCCTGACTGATGAATACTGGGGTTTTCCTGACACCTTTGATGCTATCCTCCCTAATCACCTCTTCTAGCAAAAATACTTTTCACATCACTAAGAAAGATGTAACCTCATAATCCAGCCATGAGGTGCAAAAATCTCAGAAGAATCCCTTTTGTTGGATATGTTTAATTATAAGCAGTAGGGTGGATCAGTTCCTGAAGCTGTGAAAAAAAAATCAAGGCCAGGAACGGTCAGTTTAGAGGATGCTGAAATCAAGTGTCAAGCACTGTACACCCAGTACTTTGAAAAAGGATACATGGTCTCCTTGTTCAGACTGAGCAGTTTTGGTGCATCTGAAGAAGAGTGTAGCACGCCTGCCTGTAGCCAATTTTGCAGTTCCACTGTTCTTGGCATGATCTGGGCAGTCTGTTCCCAACTACTCCAGTGGTCGCCGGTGGTCTCAAAGAACTATGGTAATAGCTGGGAATCACTAGCACTGAAAAGGTGTTTTGGATATGCTCCTTTCTATCCTGAGTTGCAATGACCCTAAAACGCAGACATGTCAAAGGGACCACATCAGCTCGCTATGCCCTTAGGAAATCCTATAAAAAGGACTACCCACCATGCTGACATTACAGCATCTCTCAGACCCTATAACTAGCCCACAGTATTTCAAAGAATTTTTTAAACTATTACTAATAGTCACTGGTTTATGGCATTTGAAACACTAAGCTGTGTCTGAATTTCTTGTATATTTACCACAGTCTCCATTCAGTGCAGGTTACCCAAGAAATCCTGACTCTGAAGAGCAAAGGCCAATGTACCTCTTCCCTTCCTCTGTCAGTACAGTCTTACCTGTCAGCTCATGAACAGGCTGCACTGTCAACATGCTGCAAGTAGGACCTCTTACAGACATTGAAGTCTGACCCTTACAGCTCTGTTACAAAAATCACATGAGCCCAGCTTCATGATCCATTCATAGCCCACTTTGATGGGAAGAAAAATCTCTTTCTGCCCTGTACTAATTCAGATACTTCTGTATAAATACAGGTGTGAGTAGGATGAACACCCAGCACAGATTTAATGATCACCTGTCAACTGAAAACATCCATTTCTGCAAAACACAAGGTGAGGACTTCAACTTCCCTGTCCTTCAACACTGTGCAGCCATTTATACAATGTGAATGGAATATCTCTATACCCAATTAGCACTACAGTTTCCTAGTTTGAATGAACATTCAAGAACAGTAAGCAGAGAATCTGCCAACTCTTCAATTATTAAGTTTTACCATTTTCAGATGAGCTTCTGTATCCATTGAGGAATATATGCCCATGCATAAGAGCTAAAGAATATTCATTATCGCTATAATTGAACAGATACATTTCTGATGAATTCCCTTTTAAAACTCTTCTGCATTTCTACATCACAGAGAGATGTTTGATGCAGAGTTGCAACAGAACCCCAAATTTCTCTAAGTAAATTGAAAATTTAGGAGAGCTCTGTAGTTTAAATTGTGTTCTATGTTAATAATACACACCATAATATTTACTGATATGACTAATACTAGATTCAGGGAAAAATGTTGCTTTAGAACCACAATTTTTGTAATTAATGTTTCATTTGGGCTTCAACAAAGGGACAATTCCTGAGTTCTACATTTGGTCTTTTTGTATATAATACTCTGTTATAATGGTGGATCATATTAAAAAGTCTGTCTATCTGATGCTAAATTGATTAATGGTAAAACAAAACATTAATTTCAGTCCAGGAGTAAATTTGTCCTGAATGACTGGAAACAAAGGTGCCACAAATATGTTTCTAGAGAAAATATTTGCTTATTTTTCAAGTCTTCAATATTTATGTTATTATCTTTCAAGTTTTTATCCCAGCTCATTATTATGCCTTACTGCTAAGAAAATTTGAGTTGATTTCAGATCCCTTTGGAAAATTCTTACTCAGCCAAAAAATTTATATAAATTATACAATTTCTCATTAAGGTTTCATTATCATTTATAAATAGGTTCAAGCTAAAGAAACAAATATTGTCACAGGTGAACAAGAACTAAACTGAAGACAGTATTTTGCTCAAACCTGCAATGTGAAAGATCTGGTTTCATGTTCCAGCTCTACTACAGACCTGCTCTATATAGACAGAGTAAGACCTGTATACAAGTCAGTTTGATGATAGTGTAAACGCCATGAAATAGGATGGTAATTTTCAGACTTCTGATTATACCCAATTAACAGCAATTACTACTGTTAAATCATCTCTTTAAAGTTTGTAATGAGCTGCTGTTAACAAGGGCTTTAATATTTATCGTAACATTTACAGCTTAAGACTTTTCTACACTGCATTAATGAAATCCAAGGTTTAACAATGGCTGGCACCTACACCACAACCTTATTTTAAAATGGTCTCTATGTCTTAAAGAAATATGACTAACCTACCGAAGTGACGAGGCTAGAGGGAAAAATCTGCTAAGTGTGATTTTGTCTGAACTCGTTCTACAGCAGCACTTTACAGTGGTTGTTACCAAACATTGCAGCTGATCCAAGAAAGTCAGAAAGTGCACATGTTCATGTTGTCAACGATACGTGTAGGTACTCAGTGTTGCTAGCTGTGCATTGGAATATCATTGCAGTCAAACTGAATTTTGGCACTGGATATAATTAAGAAATTGTCACATTATAGCCTCACAGTTATGCTATACATTATTATTCAACTAGAAAAGAAACAGGTCCAGATTATCACATCTGTTTTTATCAGGACTGAATACTCTGTATTTACACATTTGCACTTAGTTGAGAAAATGAAGGTTATGTTATTAAAAATCAGGTAAGAAGAAAAGTTATATTGGAACATATCTCTGGCTACCTCATCTCTATTTGGATCATTCCTACAGTTAGAGATGCATGAGTAACAGGAATCACAGACCTATGTGAGCAATAATGGATTTCTATTAGTTTACTTGATAATTAATTTTCATTTAGCTACAAAGGAAGCCTGATCATTTCACTAAACTATAGGGTTCCTCATAGAGTTGAGACTCAACTGTAGAAATCTTGTATAATCTTTTGGCAGGTCACTTAATCTCTCTTACGTTCCCTTCCCTTTGAAAGCAGTATTTAGTTTCTCCTCATCTTTCTCTGCTTTGACTGTTGAGATGGTGGTCCACTTGGAACAGGAACTGTCTTTTACAGAGACAGTCAACTATTTATTTGTGACCTATGGAAGACAGTGATGTAGAAATAGTATATATTTAAAGTGCTGCTCATCAAATTAATGAAATGCAGAATGATTACTGGATTCTATTTAAGTTGCAATTTTAGGAATAGACCATTGAATGCAATCATTTAGTATCTTACATTTGAAAAGATCTCTCCCTGCAAAGGTGGGTAACAGCATCAGGAATTGGAAAACATTTCTTGGCTCCTAAGATTTCACAAACTACAAAGGTTTGTGGGGTTTGGCAAGTGTTCCAGGTCAGCAATTCTTAAATACTGGTGATTCATGAAGCCTTATCCCACAGACCTGCAGGATAAAATATTTTGAGAATGCAGCTACCAGAGTATGTTTTAAAGGAATGAGGGGGAGGGAAGGTAGCCCAAACCAGTAACTTCCTTACAAAGCAGAAATCTAGTACTGTTTCAGTGGAAGTTTTTATCATGTCACCCAAGTGCTTCACAAACTTCAGTGAATTAGCCCTCTATGCTCTTGTGAAGAAGGAAATATTACCCTTTGTATTATACTTAGAGGAAATCATAAAGCCCAAGCATTCCAGTACATTTAGTGATTTTTAAGGATCTGAGTTTCTGACTGCTCAATGCTTGGTTTAGCTTCCAGGAATACTGTATTTTTTTGCAGCTCCTCTTCGTAAGGAGAAACTTCTTTTGCTGAACTAGGAATACTGACTTTCAGAGATGCATTCTTTCTCTGGACTGCTGAGATTGAGCTGTAGAGAAAATAGGAGTAGCTTCTGTTACCACACATCCATTGTTGATTTGTAATATTTTACTCATATTTGTGCACAAATTCCTCAGCTACCAGCATACCAAGGAAAAACTCAAATCTCTTTGATCTCAGCAGTGTGCCATAAAAAAATGGAAGCATTCAGTGATTAATTTCTACATCCCCCAAACTAAGGAGAGAATTAGAAGTGGCCCAGGCAAGTAGAAAACTCATATTATTTTATGGAAGAAGCGCACTAGTTTGACTGTTACTCAACCACAATAAAACTAAACAATAAGAAAATAAAATGGTAAACCCAACTCATAGATATTGACATGTCTATCAATACATAACATTTTTATAACATTGGGCTTTAAAAAAATTTAGTCTCAGAGTATTTTTCTCCTTTAATAACACAGTTAAGTTGCCTTGGGAAAAAATCCCAAACAAACAGAACAAACCCTGCCCATTAAAGAAAACTCCTGCCTACAATGGGGCTGTTGCCATGTGCTGGTCTTTGACGAGAATCAGTCGTTTTCTCTCACACACACTCCTTCAGTAACAGAAAGGGCAAAGATGAGCTCTGCAGTCATAAACCCCAGGTCAACAGAAGGAATGACACGGTGAATCTTCCTACTGATCTGATGTGTTTGGTCTTCTGCCCAAGTGTTACATGGGCGTACTGCTTGGGGGAGACATGAAGACTGTATGTCTACAGGGGCAAGTATCAGGAATTTTGAGGCCCCTCTAGAACAAGGATAAAATGGGGCTCACAATGTTTGAAAGCTTAAAAAAACAGACCTTTCTTTTTTCCCTTTTCTTTACAAGAACCGTAGTCTGCAGAAAAACAATCTAGCAGTAAAGCACAAAATTATATTGAGCTCCTTTATAAAATAAAAAAGAATTAGGAATATCAAGTGTTTCACTCTATATAGCAGTTGCATGGTGGCGACCTAATGGATCAGTCATGCTTCCTGTACTGCTTGAGCCATCTTCTGTCCTTCTAAATACCTATGCTCAAAGCTGTTTTACTTCTTTTCCTGATCAGGCTCCACCTCCTTTGCTCAGGGTTTCTTCCACATAACAGTTCTGTAAAACTGAAACAACTCGCTAAGGAAAACACCACCTGTGCTTGCAGAAGCACTTGTTTGCCCAAGAATGAATGCTGAGACATACTTCCCTCGGATGAACAGCACAGCTTTGTGTCTGATAAGACCTGACCTCATTTCAAACACCATGATGTGCTTTCTTGCCTCTACTAGCTAGGGATTTGGAACAATACAGCAACCTCTAAAACAATTCCAAGGGGTACTTGCGTGTCATTAGAATGGGTCTTCTAAGTTAATTGCAGTATTGTCTCTATGGGAATTTCTAGAAGATACCCTGAAGGCAGGAATATGACTCAGTAAGGATTAAAAACAGGATCCGGAAGGCCCCATCTGGATTCATTTCTGAGATGCAAAGATAGGCAGCAATGCATGGTACAGATAATTATCACCAGCTGGCTGTGAGGTGATGTGGTTTTGTCACGTTTAAGGTAGATGACAAGCTGAGGACTGGGAGCAGTCCTGGAAGATGATTCTTTCTAGCATTTGGTGTTGTTGTTTTTTTTAAATCCTGAGAAGAAACCACATGTTTTCCCTTTGCCTAATTAACTGTAGTTAAAACCAAATTATGATCTGTACTAAATAACTGTTTGACAAGACTTGTCTGTTCTTTGGTCAAACAACAGAACCCTCGAATCTCTTGGAATTCACCACAGTTTTACAGAACTAAAGATAATACTCTGTTCCTCAACATGGTAAACTGAGGCTGAGAAGTCAGAGGAGTCCTACTGAGAGAATGTCTCCTGGCTTTCATAACCCACATGAAACAGAAGGCTCCTTCATGAAATATTCTTCTCCTGATGCCCTCCTATTTATATCACTTTTGAAGCCACAACTGCTCAGCTTTGCTCCACAGCCAGCTGCTATATTAAGAGCTAGACTATTCAGTGGCATGGGCTGTAATTTTGGACAGGAACCTCCCATTCTGTTGTGACAGCGCTTCAGAAGGTGATAACATGCCCTATGTCGTCGACTCAAAGACCCGAACGCGTCCCTGCTTACAGCCCTCAGGAGGGGCAAGCACTGGCAGGGCGCAGTGCCTGACAAGCTGTTAAGATCAATTCTGTCCCTTCTCGGTCTGAAGGGGAAAACCTGCCTGAGCGCCCGCCGCGGTGACGCTCTGCCAGGGCTCCCGAGGGAGGCGGGACGGTGCCCCAGCCACAGGGCGCCCACCGGCCCGGGAGGCGCCACTTCACCGTCACCGGGGAAGCGATTGATGAGACCCCATGGTCGTGCCTAGGAGCCTGCTGGTGGTTCCCGGCCGCTGGAGCACCAGGAGCCACCACCTGGGACCCACCGAGGACGGGCTGGGGCTAGGCCTGGGGCTGGGGCGGCCGCCCCGCCCCGCCCCACCAGTGGCGCTACGGCAAGTGCGAGGAGATAAAATTCCTCGGGTGCCCGGGCGGTGCCGGCCCGCCTCCGCGCGCTCATTCAGAGCTGTGACGTCAGGCGCATCACGTGCTTCCTCGCGTCACGCCGCGCGCGGAGCCCCCTCCGCCAATCGGTGGGCACTAGTGCCGGCCGAGCGCGCCGCTCCGCCGGCCAATGCCTCCAGCCGGCGGAGGAGGGATTTCCGCTGGGAGCCGGAAGCGGGTCTCTCATGCGAGCGGGTGGTTGAGTGTCGGCTGGGAGACGTTTCGGGCCCCGGAGCCGCCGCCGCCGCCTTCTCCTCCACGCCCCCCTCCCCGCTGTGCTGCCGCCCCCTGCTCCTCGTCCCGGCCCCCGCCCTGCTCTCCGCTCTCCTCCTCCTGGCATCCGGCGGCGGCGAGGCCCCGGCGGCGGCGGCGGCGCAGCGAGAGGCCCCGGCGCTAGCGGAAAGCCCGGCAGGAGCGAAAGGCCTCGGTGCCAGCGGAGACCGCCCCCGTGCCCGACCGTCTTCTCCCCGTCGAGGCTCGGCCCGAGGGCGGCGGCGGCTGCTGGTGACAGGTGAGTGCTAGGGGCCTCCCGGGGCCCGCGCCCTCCGGGCGGCGGCGACCGCTTGGGCCGTCCCCCGTGTCCCCCCCCTCGTCTCCCTGTGTGAGGGGGAATGGCGGAGCTGGAGTGGGAGCGACACCCCTCCCGCTCCGCCACCTCTCTCGCACCGGGAAGGCGGCCGGAGCCGCCATCTTCCCACCCGAGGCGGTTCCCGGGGGAGAGGTAGGAGGGATCCCGGCTCGGGGCCTTCATGGTGGCAGGGGGTAGGGCGAGTCGCCGGGCCGGGCCTCTGGGGCCGCTCCCGCACTGCGGCCTCGCCGAGCAGCGCTGGCTGCCCCGGCCCCGAGCGGTGGTGGCCGGGCCGCGGCCGAGCGAGCTTTGTCCCCCGCGTTGGTTTGGCGTTGCTAAGGATCCTCGCGGGCAGCCGGTGCGGGCGCTTGGGAGGCGGTGGGGAAGTCGGGAGTGGTGTGGCGGCGTGCCCGAAGCACGGAGCGCTTACCGGCTGCCCACCCGCGGCGGGCGGAACCGTGGAACCGTGGCCCGGCGGGCGGCGGCAGCCCGGGCTGTGTGTGAGCGCTGTGGCCGGAGCAGGTGAGCCCGTTCCCCGGGAGGCAGTAGGGCAGCCCTGCCCAAGGGGTGCGAAGCAGTGGGTGCCGAAGCAGCCACCCCACAAACGGTGCTCTGCTCCCAGGATTCTGTTGTCGTTGGGCCTTCGCTGGCTGCTTCAGCCAAGTTGTTTTCACTCTCAGTTTCAGTCTCTGCAGATGCTCAAAATTACTACGTAGCTTTGTCCAGGGTTCAGACAGATGTGCGCTTGCCAAACAGTATTGTACCAGATTCCTGTGTGGCAGATAAGTGTAATTATTTTTATTCTGCAGGTAAGGGAATTGAGGCAAAGTGGTTAAGGCTTGCCCCTGGCCACAGAGAGGGAGCTGGTTTCAAAACCATTGTTTAAACTTGAGTCACCGTTGGGGTAAAACCATGGGAATTTTGGCTTCCAACCCTGCGTCTTGTCTCTGGCCTAGTTTTGTTGGCCTTTGTCCCAATCCGTAGTAAAACTGGAGTTGGGCTCTTTCTTAAGTACTGCCTGAGGATTGTTGTTGAAAGGCTTTAACCTTTCATGTGGTTTAAGTGTCGTGTCAAACTTATCTGTTTTTCTAAGGATAGGATACATTTTCAAAGGTCAGAGCATGTTGTGTTCTTTTTTTAAACTTGCTGGGATTTCACAACTGTATAGAGTTTTGATTCTGATTTGGTCACTGGCTTTATCAGTTGAACTTTCACTTGTTTCCTGCTGACTCGTAAGCATTTCTTCAAGTTAATTCTTGAGATATGAAGCTAATCAGCTTAATCACTCTAGCTATTAGAAGAACACTGATATTTTCGGGTTTTTTTAATTATAATGTTTTTTTTGGTGGGAAGTGAAAGGAAGGAGAAAACAAGAGTGAAGCCTGATACAGCACATACAGAAAACAGTACATATTTTATATGTAGTGTCTATGGGAAATATTATTCTTCTAGGTGTGTTGCCATCTATATGTGTATAATATGTATAGGGAAGCCAAAATTACGTTTAATTGGTCTTACATTTTGGTGGAAAAAAGATCCTTATTGAAACTGAAATGAAAGGTTTGTATAAATGAATTAATAGAAAACATTTGACCTCTTGAATGTTCCTAAATAAATGATTGTATATCTTCATGGTATATAATCAAGTCCTTAAGCACACACAATGTTCTGGGTTAGACTGAATTGTTTCCCTTGTAATTCTTTCTGGTTTTTAAAGTGTTTACACACAAATGCCTTACAGGAATAAAGGTGTCAGCACAAGTGTGTTCTGCCTTGGTTGCTTTTATGGCTTGCTCCAATGTAAATATACACATAGAAAGGTATGGATGACTGATATGTACGTATTGTTTAGGTATGTGGCTGGAACTTAAATGTGCTTCAGTACAGAGCAGGATTGGGAACTGGAGGCAGTTGTGGGGTCTTTGGGATTTTGGGGTTCTTTTTGTTTCTTTGTGAGACATGCGGTAACCGTGTAGGCAATTTCTGGCTTTGATGTTTTACTTGATTAGAGTGAAATTAATTACTTGGTTTATTTTACTGAAATGCAAAATAAATACAGTCAGGTTTGCCTAATCTGCGTGTTCTGTGGGGATCTGTTGCTGTGTCTCTTATGAAGTCTCATATCTGGCAGTGGCTTTGGCTTTAAATCAGTTGTGAGCTTAATTGGCATGGTAATATAAACTCTTTGTTAAATATTTATTACATTACCTCACAAAATGCACATGCTAGACCTGGAAAAGGCGCATTTCTGGCCATAGTGCATGACAAATCTAAAGTGACAGCTGAAAGGTAGCAAGGAAGGAGTTATAAAGAACAAAGTGATTAGGTGTAGATGTGTTTCATTAGTTTAATTTTTTTAAACTAGGTGGCTTTTTGGCCATTCAGCACTGTTAATGTTTAATTCCATAGTGCTTGTATATATTCATCAGAGATTCACATTCTCATAAATTAACAGGTAAGGTACACAAATAAGCATGTAAAGTGGCTGACTTATCTTTTCTTGTGCCTGTGCTGGAAAGAGCAGGTTTTGTCAAAGGCAGTGGCCTTATCGATCTTCTTGAAGAAGAGCATTCTTGTATTGGAGATGCTCTGTGAAGGAAGGTGCAAAGGTGGCTGTAGAGGTAGCTAGCAAATGCAGTGTCCAGAAGGCTATCGCTGGCACAGAGAAAAAAGCAAAAGAAACCAGATGAAGAAAGGAAAGAAACAGTTTCAAGTCTGGATAATGTCCAGCTTTGGGAGTGTGATTTTGTGTGCGTGTACATGCACATGTGAGGAACTGTTGTATGATGTAAGACGTTGTAAAAAGATGTGGTTTACGTAGTGTTCTGTTCCTTTAAGCATTTGCTAGAAAAATGACAATTTTAGAAAACAAGTTTGTGTAACTCTTAGACTTTTTTCATCAGTTACCTCTTTGTCTGCATTTGTTCCTATATGTAATCAGTGGCATTAAACGAACATGAGTATTGCAAGTCCCTTGTGTTTGCATTCAGAATGGGCACACAGGTACAAGTAGGAAAGGAAGGATGTTACAAAACAGGACGTTGTAAGGAAGAAAATTAAGCCTTCCCCCTGCAGTTTTGTAAGAGGCAACAGTATGTGGAGAGCTGTGTGGAGAAGATTAGAGTAAAAGCTACTTCATAGCAAAGGGCCCTAGGTATTTGAATCATGTTGTTCCCAAAGCAAGGCGTACACATGCTGAATCTAATAGTGTCATTTTAATCCATATAAAACAAGATCTAGACAGGTGGATTTTACCATTTAAGCCAGTTATTAAATTAGGGAGGGGAAAGTCATTTAAACATTAAGACTTTGAAATAATATTAGTTTTATATGATATCTCAAAAAAGAGAAAACACATGCTCACACAACCCCTTCCCCCCTGAACTGGTAATATGCTTTATCAAAGGTAGCAGTTGAAAATGTTGTAAGTACAGTTTTAAACTAGTGCTTTGAGGAAGTTCAATTTTCTCTTGCTATGTACTAACTCTTCTGTGTGAAATTCAAGTCAAGCTAGTGTACCATAACAGTCAAACAGGAAAACAGAATTCCTCTGAGCACTTTCTCTGAAAATAAAACTCAGTGCTATTTCATCTGGTGAATAAAAATAATTCGGTGTTCTAAATACTGGATAATTGAAGAAGGCTATTGCTGTTCCAACAATCTGTTTCTTTCTCTTTAAAGATAAGCTGGCCTTGACCAGCTCACAATAAAATTTTATCTAAACCCAGTAAGTTTGAGGAACTTACTGGAAACAGGAGACTAGAAGTTGATTTCTGTACCGCCCATTCATTTAAATTCATCTAGCCATGTTCCACAGAGTAGTGCAAGAGGGAAACAAATTCCATTAATTGGTTCATAGCTGGTATTTTTAAAGTTTTGCTGATGTGATGGAGCCAAGGATTTATGATCTGTTTTTTCATTGGTCTTTCATGTTTGCGTGTGTTGCTCTTGCATACTATTTCTAAAAGGGGGTGTCCCTCCCTCTATCAGGAAGCAGGCGGTACAGAGTAATACCTGCAGACCACAGAGGTACTTTGGAATACTTAAATTAGGTGTGACTGTAATACAGCATAATTGTGCGATTAGGACAGCCATTGCAGTGTTCGTTCTGTGATGTGTGCTGCTGCAGGTATTTTGTGTCTGGCTATGTGTTTCAGGAACAGCAATTAACTGCAGAATTGGAAGTCTGACAGGGGTTACTAATATGTGGCTAACTACTTGGCCTAGAACATTGCAGGGAATTGGGGAAACACTGTTTTGACGCCCTGATGAATCACCAATTTCTTTGAGCCTTAATCTTTTCTAACACTCGTTTACCATGGAGGGCTGGGCTATGCATATTCTGGATCCTGTCAGTCCAGCTCCTTAATGGGTAGTGGAATGATGTAATACAAAAGGAATCATTCGTTCATAAGCTGAATGGATTGCCACCTCTGCACTTCCAGCAGCTCTGTTGTTATTCGCATAAGGCTGTTGGCATGTAAGGAGCTGGTGTCCTACAGTAAAGATTTATTCTGGATTGCCTTCATAGCCATCTAGAGTTCATAGGTATCTTGAGTTCAGTGCACATGTACTTAAGGTAGTAGTATCTATACACGACTTTTAGCTCTGGACTATTGCACGTATAGATGGATACGTAGGTGCCTACAGATATCTATAAACATTTGTCTAGCATGGTAGTTTATGATGAATTAGACCCAGAATTGCTTTATCTGTTAGGGACTCCTTCCTAAAAATGCCTATATCACTTTTGTTATTAAAAGTAGTAAACACCGGTGATACAGACTTTGGAAACTGCACCTTCAAATGCTGTCAGAACTTCACATGGGATTTGTTCGGAAGTATACTGAGTTTTGAGTGTAGTTGTAGAACATAGAGTTATTTTATCTAAAGCTTGTGCTGGGCTTTTTGCAAGCCTAAATATTGCTTAATTTTGCTTTTAGATTTCCCATGTTTTCTTGCACATGTATCAGAACAGTGTTTTCCCTTTGCTTAGATGAGCTCTCCCTCAGCTTCATCCTGACCTTTCCCTGCTAGCTTCTAGAAATAAGCAACAATGATGAGTATTAATACTTTATTGGTGGTATTCATAAGGCAGACGTCCATCTGTCTTGGTAATGGAGTTAAAAACTTACTTCAAAAAATTGTAGATTTCTGTTACTCCATTAAAGCATTTCTCCATATTTCTTGGCAAACCTAAGATTCTGCAATCTATTTTCAAGTATTTTGTATAATCATAGGATGCTGGTGATCTGACAGGGAATCTTGAGAAACAAAGTATTAGTTAAATAGTAGTTATGATGAGGATAAAATATGTAACCACTTGATAAATCTAACTTGTCAGAAACTTAATGAAATGCTTGAGAAGCTTTACAGTGAAGTCTCTTGGCAGCCTTGTGGTTTGTTTTTCAGTAAGTGTTGGTATCCATAGGCATATTTTTACAGGTTGTGATGCTGTTGCAGGTTGCCCCACAACAGAGTCTGACTCTGACTGTAGTTCAAACAAGGAACTGGTGAATCAACAGGCCAATGTCCAAAGTAGCTTACCTATTCATACCCTGACACTGAAGGTGTATGCTCAAACGTTTTGATATATCCTACTGTTTTCTGATTCTTGTTCTAGGAGTTAGAAACAATAGAGCAAAAGTGAAGAATGCATCAGGCACAGTTACTTTAAGTGGTGAGGACCAAAGCTTGTGAAATAGCTACCTCTATGTGCAGAATTTGCAAGCTTATCTTGGAGTTTTGCTCCCATTCAATGTTATTGCTGCCTGATAAATAGGGACAGAAAATGGTGAACATGTTGCTGTTTAAAGCAGCTAGGGAAACAATTTGGGCAAAACGTCATTGCCTGCGTTGGAATTGTCTCCAAGATCTTAGGTTTGTGTCCCTGTTCCTGTTTAAAACATGTTGTCCAGTTCTTTATAATAGATGTCTAAAAGACTTGTATGATAAAGAACGGAGAAGGATTCTCTTTCTATGAACCCGTTGCAGCTTAGCTTATCTATTTTGTCATAATTTTCTGTTTCCTAATTAATGTTGTGTATTTTAATTGCCTGGATTCAAGGAATCAGTGGAATTTTTAGGAGAGTTTATGCCCCGTTGTTTTGACTTGCTAGGAAGAATTATTGTCCTTAAATCCAATCTCAAATATTGGAACAGTCCATCCTTTACCAGTGAGTCAAAACCTGATTTACCAGTAGTTTTGATTACAGTGATACTCTATAAAGGTGGGGTGTTCTAACTGTGAACAAATGTGCACCCAGTAGGTGATAGTCTTTCATACAATGTTTTAAAAGCACGCAAGAGTTGCTTCTAATTTTGGTGAATCTTGTAATGGAGGATTGTGACTTTTTTCAAAAGAGGAAGTAATACTAAAATGACTGGATTATTTGGGTTAAACTATTTTTGGCAAAGAGGTTAATGAAATGATCAGTTGCAAAAACATTAGCTTCCTTTTCTTACTACAAAACTTTGATGTTAAATGATGCTTGTTCTGTACAGAGTTTAATTTTGCTTTAGATTTGATCCTGAACATGTTTCAAAACTTAAACTAATGTATTTTAAGTAAATGAATGTCTTTCAAAAAAGCCATCAGGAAAAAAAACCCAACAACAAACCCCAAAGTCTGAGGGGAGTTCATCCTAGGCTGTAAGTTTTGCAGAACTATTGTTTATTTCAATAATCTTCTATAATAGTCAAGGAGTATACATTGTTGTTGGACGGAAACTTGTCATTGCACCTTTTCATTTATCACTGTAACCATGAGCATCTTACTTGGTTCCTTATGTGCCTCCCACCTGGCCTTTCCATAGGGGTAGACCCTTTTCTCTCTCACTTTTCTCAGACCTGCTCTGACTGAAGATGTATTCTAGCAGCATTGTAACAGCTGTCCCCGCAGTCCACATCAAATCTTTTCCAGAATTTGTTTTGTGTGCATTTAAATTTGAGGTACTTGGTTTAAGATTTCTGTCTCCCTGAATTAGGCATTTATTGTGTGGTCTGAGAATGTGATGGTAAAGAATTTAGCAAATTGGCTTTGAAGCTATGTGTGTGTGTGTGTTAAAGAATAATTCAAAGCACTAAAAATATTAAGTGTCTGAGAAGTTCGTAAGAGTTTTTGACCTCCTGTTGCTTAAATACAGCACTGATTGCAGACTTGAAACAAGGAATCCATATAATAGCAATATTCTAGGATGATAAGCCTATTGAGACCTGTTTAAAGAATGTCAAACTTCTATCCTCACCCTTGGAACTGTCCTAAATATTAACCTTATAGCTCCAAGTGATGTTTTTAGTCTTTCTTCATAAAATACTACCTACATCTTCTGCCATCTCCTGAATTTTTCTGAAGATGCTGTCCATAAAATCCTGCCTAGCAGAGCTGTGTCATTTCCTTAGCCTTTGTGAGCTGTACTGCCTAGAGCCACAGGCAGCATCCTGAACATGCACTGGCCACTTTCTGGTTAGCACAGTAGTCAAGTATGTGGAAAACTTGAAGACTGTATTGGTAAATCGGGAGGAGGAACATTCAGTAATTGAAACAAGGAAGTTCATTGTTCCCAGTATTGCCAAAGTGACACTCTTCATGCACAACATTTAACTTGTTCCCTCTAAGCAAGTGCTAAAGCTGCTGGTACATTGTCATGTGGTGTGTCTTTAGAAGACTTAGGAATATTAGGAAAGGCCAAATAGACCATTAGTTGCTGAATCTTAGCTGTAAAAATTTGAAGCAGCTAGTAAAATATTTTAGAACTTGTAGTTGTTTTGTGAAAATAAACATAATTTACAACAGATCTGTTTACTGCAGGACTGGCATGCTGAGGCGCTGGAGAGTCCGTTAGCCAGTAAAGTTCAGTATCTTTTCCAGTTCTCACTCCAAGTCAGGAATCAGTTTCAGTCTTAGAACTGCCTCTCATGTGAAAGTGCAATAGTTTCTGTAAACTTTACTGCTCTGTGTGAGCTCTTAGCATACCTAATTGTTACTTCCTTCAGCGGTGGAACAGGAGGATTAATCTCCCTGACTTCTTTTCAGTAGATACTTTAAGGAAAAGCAAACCCCCAAAAACGCCCTGGTTGAGTGAGAGCAAGCCAGCTATATGGGGAGGGAAGGGAAACAAGGAAAATATATTTTTATGCAGGATACTATCCTTGCCTCATAATTCCTCACGTGTGCACGAGTTGAGAGGAGATGTGATAGAGTGAGGCAGACTTAGTATCCAGAGTGCCAAAGTAAACTCACCCACTGGAAATAAGATGTGTGTCAAAATGAAGAACTATGGTTTATAGGAAAAAATACCCAAGAAGTCTTTCACGTGGCTTTTTCTGATAGCCATGTTAATCTCTTTATGTAGTGTCTTGGTTGGCTGTGGGAAGGCTGAAGATCTGTGGAAGTGTTTGAGAAGTTTCCCTTATTTTAAGTAAATCGGAGTTTAAGAGTTTGAGTTTACGGTACCATCTAGTGTTCTGTAAATGCCTGTTTAAAAACAGTCTAGAAATGAACAATATTTTGTGAAATCCACAGTCATTAGTATTAATGGGTATCAGTTCCTGCTCCATCTACTCCAGGGTGAGCTTTAATTTTCTTTCCAAGTCAAGTTACTGCTTCTAGTCAATTGTGCCTTGGTCATCTTCTGCTTTCTGTGTGTACAGAGGTGTTGTGCAATTGTTAACTCATGTGACCTCAGTGCAGACAAGCACATGGATGATGATAGTTGATGAATTAGATGAGGTGTTGCATTTGATGGTGCTAAGCTCCAGAAACAGGGTTTTGTGATGCTTTCCTAATGTTTGCATAAAGTGAAAAATTAATTTCCGCAACAGTGAACAGTATTTGACATTAAATATTGGTATTACATTAAAGCCTGGAGTAGTGTCTCAGCTGATTTGTAGGCTTAAAGATGTCTGAAGTTATTGAGAGGCTTTGACTTTTAGAGAAAAATGCAATTAGCATATCCAGGATCACACCAAAGCATCTAGAGTTAATGTTTGTGTAGTAGGCAAACAATTTTAGCAGTTAAAATGATGTATATTAATAAAAATCAACAATTTTATTGTATTTGCATTACCTCAGCTTAGACTTGTATTTGCAGATGAGAATCCCACTGCACTGGACACTGTGCAAGCAGACTGTTGTTTTGTAGCTTGATCAAGTGTAACAGGTAAATGCAGGTGGATGGGAGTGTTACAAGAAATTAATGTGAGCAGTGGATTAGTATAACAGATGATGACTGTGCTGTGATGAAAGCCTCATGAATTTTTAAAATATATTAATTTAAAAAAATCTTGTGGAAGGAGGGAGCTTCCATCACATTCTGCAGTTTCTGTTAACCCATGTTAGGCATAGACTTGATTTTTTTTTTAAATTATTTATACTCTACCATTATTTAGCTGGCTGTTTTTAGAGGACTATATGCAAAGTTACTCTCCCTCTGCAGTTGGGCTTATTTAACATACATAGTCTCTATTGTACAGTGTGAAAGCAGAAGCAGGTGTGAAATGCCGTGCAGAGTGTGGGGTCTGGAACTCCAGGCTTGCCCTTCTGTAGGTGCTATGAAGCATTGTTGCCCTGTGTTCAGGTGTATTTGGTTTTCTGTTGTGGTTTTTTTCAATGCAAAAGAGCAGTGGTTTGCGTTGACCTGTTCTTTTTCATTCAGTACAGGCATTCTGAAGGGATTTTTCTCTTGTGAAAGTCCTGCAGGTATGTTACTGTTGTCTTTTTTTTCTTTTTTTTCTTTTTTTTTTTTTTTTTTTTCCCTTGCAGTATGAGCTACCTGTAATGCTTTTAGGTAAGAGTAACAGCAACAGCAGAATGACATGAATTTGACTTGTTAAGTTTCACTCAGAACTGCAGTACTTGGTTTGCAGTATTCTGCTGGTGGTGGTTTCCTAGAGAACGGGCAGGAAGGACTAATGGCATCAGTTGTTCAACTTGGGTCCTCTCTCCTCTACTACTCTTCTGGTGATCCCAGAAGTGAAATGTGTTTAAGCAGCTACTGTGTAGTTCTCTGTCTAACCGTTTGTGGAAAGGGGGGATTATTCAAATTTATTCCAATTCTGTTCTTGCTGGTGATATTTTCTGTCCTGAAAAAACAGAGGGATGCCAGGGCTGGGAGGTAAGGAGGAGATCAAATGCTCATGAACCTGACTGAGAGAAAATGATGGAGTATTTTAATGGAAAATCATCGTACTTTGAGGTACTTGCCTAATGTGCTTGAGCGGCAAATTCCTGATCTCTTTCCTTAAGAAGGATGAAAGACGTTTTTCCTCCAGTGTGAGAAATTTTCTGCTTTTTGTAGGCCTTGGTAATGAATGTAGAATTTGTGATTATACATTCAGCTAGATAAAACAACTTTTCAAGAGAGGACAATGTGGAGAATTATGAGCATAGAAGCCTTATATTTAAGGTAGCGTCCCACTTTTTAGTTCAGAATTGTCATGGTTTGGCTGAGCTGTGAACAACTTCAACTCTGCAGTTTGAGGGGTTGCTCAGATAATGGACAAATAGGAGAGTTAAGGGTTTATTTTAATTAGTTCTGTAACAGTTTTTGGTACTTTTTGAAATTATCATGTGATAAAAGAATATCCTATTGACATGATAGTTATAATGGAAATGAAATATGCATCTTTACGGATAACCTGCAGGGTGTGTGCTGTTAGTTCACTTACAGTGAGGAAAACAAGCTTGTGGCTTTGTGATGGATGTGCTACATGAAGCAACCCTGGTTAATTAATGAGTTGGGTTTCTTAATGTTATGTGCTTCAGCCTGCAGTCAGGAGAGTGCTGCTTTGGATTTGAAAACTGAGAACAAGCCATAAGCAAACTGAAAACTGCTCATGAGATAATCACACTTTTCTTGAAGGCACATGATACTCTTATCAGGCACAAAAATTTCTTCCCTGTGGGTTATTCTTGTCTTGATAGGCATTCCTAGCATTCTTAAATGGTAAGATTTTTGTAGATTATATGCTATTAAACATCTGGTGCATTGCATTACTGAGAAGGATGTGATCCACAGGATTATTAGTCTGTTTCTTGAGTGATGTTTGAGTGCACATCAGATAGTACCTGCATGTAAGACTTACCTTTTTGGTGTGCAAGGGGGCTGCAGAAATTCTGTGTGAGACCTTTCAATATAGTGAAAAGATTTCCTTTATTTTAAGCATATATATGTAAAATACAACACATAAAAGGCTAGGAATAAAAAAGATAATTGGGATTTTTTGTTGATAGGGACCATCCTGTTATCTTCTGTGTACTATCAAGATCTTTCTTCCTGTTGTTTGAGATTAGGTGATTAAATAAGGCTGTAACTTTATGCCCTTCCCATTTTTCTTGCTCTTGACTGGTGGAAGAGATTTTTGTATACCTCTGTATAGAGTGCTTATCATTTACCACTATCAGGTTTCTTTGGTATTTTATCACCTTTGTTTAGTAACCTATTGCTTGGTATCTCTTGGACAACTAATTACTGTAATGATCTGAATTTCTAGACTTGCAGACTAATCAGTTTTGGTGTGCGGTTCCGTCGAGCAGGTTTGTGTGCAAGTTAGCTCAGTAGATGATGGAGCTGCAGATTGCTTGTGGAGCCTAGTGCAGAAATGTTTCATAGAACTTTAAATAAGGAAATGCAGTGTTCCCTTTTAAATAGCAAGGTTTGCTGTTTCTCTTGAAATCTCAGCCATTCTTAGAGGAGAGACTACGTTTGAAGAGATAATTAATAGACTTGCAGAACAGTTTTGGAGGCTATCAACCTTATAAAGAACAGGTTTTTTTTAAAAAAAAAATTTGTGAAGTAGATGCAGCAGCAGCTCTAAACCATTTGAGCTGGTGTTTTCTGTTGCAAAATGTTAAGAACGTACAGCAGTGAAGTTTAGGTGGTCCTATTCAGTGCATTTCTTGCTAACACCCAGTTGCCGTGTAGATTTTAAAATGCCTCTTACCTGCCAAGTGTCTGATTGCAGGTTCGCTCCCTGTGCTTATGTCCATGTTCCTTTTCAAGAGAAACTCTTCAAAAAGTCATGTTGTTCTGGATGCTGCCTGGGAAATGCCCAGATTTTCTTGGCAGGAAGGAAAACTAAAACAAATCAGATGGTACTTTCTCGAGTTTTTTGAAATCTTAACTTCCCAGCCACCGTGCTGGCACATACACTAGATATGTGTCCATTTTGAAGCCTTCATCTGGCAGATTTTGATAAATGTCTGGCTCAGGATAAGCTCCAGAGGTGAAATTTTCAACTTTTCCCCCAACTGTTTAGCCAGTTAGCAGTTAAACAAATTCAGAGCCTTGTGATGGTTTTTAAAATAGTGGTGTATTCAGTACTGAACTTCTGTAGACACGTGCTGTGACTAAATACTTATGTCATGTCAGCTTTTTAATTGGTGTTGTGTAATACAGAGTTTACAACTGACGTAGGCACAATGATGATTGCAGAGATTGTCGCCAACAAATCTGCTTTTTGGGGTTGTTAGATTTTTCATTCACAGCTATTTTGTCTACTGTGGTAATATATTTTCTTTTAAATAATGGCATCCTTTAAGTGATTGCTTGTCACATCTGCTCTCTAAAGAGAATGATTTCCTGCTTTGAAAGGAAAGATGGAAACCCCTGAGTTCTGTCACAGGCTTTCTGTATCAGAATGATGCAGCTTTGTAGGGTTATTCCTCAACAAAATGGTAACACGCCCCATGCAGCAGGATAATGGTTCGACTCTTACATGAACAGCTGAAATCTTTCTTTGAAAGTCACCTAAAACAGCCATCTGATTAAAACTGCAAGCTCCAGTTTGTATCACTGCTCATAACACGAAGACAGAGGGAAACTTGCAGCCTTTCAGGATTAGGGTTTGTCAGTTTTCCTTTATGATGCTCTATAAGCTTAACTATCCTATATCTGAGCAGCTTTACCTGGACTGAGAACATGATTAACTTCTGACATGTTACATGTGCCTTGGGTATCCAAAACACTTGTGAAAGTAATAAGGGTGAACTTTGTTTAAACAGGAGTTAATGTATTAAATTAATAGCATACTTTTGGAAGAGGCATCTGTTATTTCTCGTATCAACTACGTGATGTATTCAGCAGATGCTAAAATTCTTTCCAAAGCTGAAGTCAGTGGTAACTCTGATTACTCCTGCTGTGGTGTCCTGATCCTGGTGGATACATAAGGGTGTGAAAAACGGTGAGAAAGTATGCAAACTCTGACAGTAGGAAGAGGGTTTCTGGCTGCAGCTGGAACTTTGTTATGAGGCTCAAGTTAAACCATGCACCTCTGTTTTGAAAACATTTTAGGCTTTCTCATGTTACTGGAAGTGTATTTCTGTATTAGCCTTGTGAAAAGTTTATCTTAGTCTGTGTTTAAAGTTTCTAAAACGTTTGCTAGGAAGAGTTCTGCACAAAGCCAAACTCCAATCTATTTTTGTTTGTGCTTGCTGGAAAAGCAATGAAAAGATCTTTTATTCTAGTGAGCTTTTTTGTTTTATGGTGTTGCTGTTTGCAGTGTGAAAGTTAGTTGTCAGCACTTGCATTTGTAAATCTCTTTTTAAGGGCTGATTACTCTGGGCTGAAAGTTGGCAGGCAAGATCTCAGCCCTAGAGCATTGTTTGGGGTTTTGCATGTTTTTAAATAACAGATCTATCTGACTGGCTTGATTGGGAGAACGCATACTGCTACTCATACTCTTGTAACTGTAGACAGCAAAACAGACTGCATAAAAGCACGCTTTGAATTAGAAAAATTAGAGACTACTTCTAAAGAGAGCAGAGATGGGAGGGTCAGGGGCTACACTCAAAGGAGGTTTTGGTGGGGTTGCTGGGGGACAGTAGTGGTTTTCCTTGGCTGTACAACAATGGAGTAGAAGTCTCTCCTGAGCTGTTTGCAAGGTATCAGTGTATGTGGATGCGGTGTGTATAGAAATATCTTCAGGCAGTTGAACATTAACTCTGCCAGTACTGTAAGATACCTAAACCTGAACTAAGATGCAGTGTAAAGGTTAGCCTGATGTTGGCACCATAAAAATACACACATGTGGCTTTTGAATGAGCACGATACCCGCTCTACTTGGCTTGGCACCCAGACAAGCATGATCATGTGGTTGTGTGCGCTTATCTGTACAGTCATCCCATGGACCATTGCTGGTTTGTATCTGGTATCTTCTGAAATGATGGAATTCTTATAAAAAGATGCATTTGAAAATATTTGCCAGTAAAGTACCATGTTGTTGACTTTGAAAAAAAAAAAAAAAAACCCAAACAACCCACAGCTTCTATTTGTGAAGGTGGTTATGGATGTTGCAGAGGGAAATCAGTAGTCTGAAATATACACTCCCTGTGTCACTCGACCAGGTGGTCTCGGTCCATCCTGAGAATATTCTTCTAACTCCTCAGATTAACCACTGCTCATCAGGTGCCCACAGGGACTGATCTGGACAACTACCAGGGGAGAGTTACTGCCCCCATTGTCCTTGTTCTAATGAGAAAACAGCTGTATTAAGGCTCTCTTCCCCTTCCTGTTGCAATTACTACTTTAGCAGACTGAGCAGCGTATTACAGTTCTGGGGACAGTAAGGATTTCATGGTTGGATGTTGTGCAGTTGCTAAAGAAACATGTTTTAACCTGTATTTTAAATTTCTGCAGGATAAGTGTCCTGCCTACTTACAAACCAAGTTTGAACTGCTTTTGATAAGCTTTGGTAAAAATCCATGCAGTTTCTCTTGAACTAGGTAGTTCTGGAAATACATATTTGCATGTCTCAAGAGTAACTTTGCTCTTAACATAATATATCTGAAGTTGTTGAACTTGCCTAATTATGATTACTGAAAGGCAAGCTAGAAGGGAAAATAAAGATTTACTATATGCATTTATATAATTGAAATTATATATAATATTTCAAAATTATAATTGTGTACTTCTAAATCAATTCATAAATGCAGGCCATTCTATGTGACTAGGCATAATTTGTGGAAGACATGGATTTTTTTTTTTGTGAATCTGCTTGCTGTAGACTAGAAATATTATTTAAAAGCTTATTTAAAAGACTGTGTCTGAAGGTTTTTCTTGTGTTTTGGTGGGGTTTTTTTAACAACTTGAATGAAAGAAGTAGCAGTATACTTCTGACAGCTCAGTGTTCTGCCATAGGTATTGTTATCTCTATCCTAAACAGGTCTGCCGACTTGCATTTTTCTCTTGAATGTCTCCTACTTGTTGCAGTAGCCTGCATTTATGCAAAGATACAGTTTACCAGTCAGCAATTCCGAGTATCTTTTAAAGTGGTAGGCGAGTTAACTCTTCAGAGCGATAATTTTTATTGCTGCATTAAAATGCCACATTTAAATTGCTTCCTGATTTGACTTAAACTATCATCAAAAGAGAATAAACTGTCTTCCAAACAATCAATCCTGTAGTTTCTAGTACTACCGGATATTGATTATGGTTCCTGTAAATAAGCTTGTGTATGAAGATATGTATCAATACTAATGAAAAACATGCTAAAACTCATACTGTGAAGAGCCTTTCATATTTTGTAATTTTTATTGTTTCTCTCCCTGAAGTAACACTGCCTTTTCCACACACACTGTATTCTCTGACATGATAGTCATAGTAGCCTGCAGTCATACAGGTTTTATGCTTTAAGAGACTGGTAAGTGGCAACTCTGTGGTGGAAAAGTTGATGGTCTTAACTTTCCAGAACAGCCCTGCACATGGAGTCATTCTGAAGTATATCACAACAGATGGGAGTTTTCAGCAGAACACTTGGCATCCTGGGGACTTGTAGGAGCATGACAGGGAAAAAAATTGCAAAGACCCCTCCTGCATTTGGGGTCTTTCCATGTGGCTTACTCATTTGCAGAAGGGCAATAGCTGATCGTTGTTAAAAGCATGGGACTTAGAAGGCAGGTTGAATATCTCTTTAATCTGATTTTAATAGGATCTCACTTGTTTTGAGAGTCATTTTGATCCTTAGTGATCAAAATGCAACCTAAATATATGGATTTGGCATTGTAGTTGTTAAAAATAGTTTGTTCACAAGGTGAGTGGATTTACTGTGGTGTGTATCACAACAAGTCTATGTAACTAATGAGAATATGATTATTAGTCTGAGTAATCCAAACAAAGTTACCTAGAGCTTCAATCTAGACCTAGCCTGTGATAAGCATCTTGTGTAATCTCATGTAAAGGACTTCTGTAAAGCAGAATGATGTGCTGCTCTGATTGCTGGTGGCTTGCCCAAGAAATTTGAAGTTGCAGCGTGCCTATTGCAGTCATGTTATCTATCAAGTTGGCTTACAACTTGTCTGCTACCCTCAGCCAAAATCAGTGATTTAACTGGATATTTTGTGCAAATGCTTTAAAGGACATATGTGTAGTGGGACTTTACTCTTATTTGTTAGACTCGCACGATCTTAGCTGTTTTCCTTCCACAGTCTATAGATGTACAAAGTACTGGTGGCAACACTACGTACCAGAGGATGGAAGAGATTGCAGCATGACTGGGGGCAGGCTGATCCTGGAAGGGAATGGGAATGTATGAGATAAGCGGGCGACACAGAGGGATGCAGAGTAGTACCTTGGCATTGTTTTGAGGATCAAAATACTGAGTAGATAACATCATTGCTGACTGAAACACACTTGCCTTTCTGTGAGTCTGGACTAATGCGTGTGCTCAAGGTTAGTATGAACAGCAGCGGAGATCATACATGGCGAACCTGAAGGGTGTAAGAAGTCTTGTGCTCTTTTTAGAAAAATCTTAATCCAAAATTTTAAAAGGCTAAAAACAATTTCTTTAGAGAATATTAACAGAAGCATTCTCCAAGAAGCTTAGAGACCTTCCACAGTGCTAATGTACGTACATGTGTAGGCTTGAACAACACAGAGGCTAGCTATTTAATACTTGCTTTTGAAAAATTACTTTCATCCTGAGGATGATTTTTAGTTATTTTATAAAATACAAACATCCTGAATGAATGCCAGACTTTCTGGCATGTAGACTCTGTGTATGTTCATATCTATGTAACACTGTATGTGAGGGGCAGTATAATTTTGTTCTTTTTGTGTGTGTTTATTTTGTCTGTGTCATTTCTCCCTTACTTAAATTGTTTCTGTTCCAAGATGAGAGGCAGAGTGTTAGGAAAAATACTTCCAGGAATGTAACAATGATACAGTGCATGTGTTTCTTTCAAAAACATGTTTTTCATGCTGACTTTACATCAGGAGCATGAAGTGATAAAGAACTGTTCATCTAAGCTGAATATTTTGTCCCATCGGAGATGTCAGTATGTTTGTTTCAACTGTGTGTGCAAAATATCTTATCTGCATAATTCCGTAATACAGGCATTTGACTCATTTCATAGGTGAATGTCATCATTTTATTCAAAATTTTTGGAATGTATTCAATCAGTTTTATGAAAGGTTTTTGCTTTTGTCTGTTTCAAAATATAGTGTAGAGGAGATTGCATGGAAGGCCATAATGCCATACATTGAAAGAAATACTTTTTAACTTCACTCTTCTGGAGTCAAGATACCGTGAAAGGAATTTACACTGCTAAAGGATGGAATCATACTTTTACTTTCCATGTGCTGCAAATATTTACTCTTTTTTTTTTTTTTCTTTTTTTTTTTTTTAGGAGATCATAAAGAATCTCACTGTGGTTTGGTATCACCAACTTGATAAATTTCTCTCAATTGTTGCAGATGCAGTGCCAGAATTTCCATGTGAATAACTGAAAGTATATTACAGCTTGCTTATAGTCCTTTTAGAAAAGAAAAATCTAAAAAATACCCTGATTTTACACCCCAATATTTACTTTCTGTGACTTTGTGCTGTAAATGACCTTTTCCTGTGTTTTGAAGACCAGGGTTTGTTTTTTTAAATAACAGTATTAAATAATAGCATCAAATTTCAAAGTGAAGTTGCTGTCAGACTTTCAGCTCTGCTCAGTTTTCTACTTGTCTAACCAAATAAAATAACATTTCAGGATGATGGAGCAGAACAACCTGTTGAGCGTTATTAATCTAGCAGAGCTGTTGTAACATGCTTCTTAAAATTTGCAAAGATTAGGTGAGTGTCAGAGTAGTTGTAGAAGACAAAGGTTGGTTTGTGACTAAATGCTTCTTAGTAAGTTAAGTAAGTCTACCAGGTGGTACGAAGAAGTCATGATTTGAAGAGTAATCTGAATAATTAAGGTGAGAATCAAACGAAACTTTCCCAGTGGAATTTCCCTGCCCAGTGCTGTGGCAAGTGTTCATCTGCCCTCCCAAGGCAGCCAGTGACTGAGTGGATCTGCAAGATGGCTCTATCCTCGCCTTCTGCCATAATGTTGTCTCTGAACGCGTAACCCTGACCATGTGGTGTGGAAGTTCTTTGGGCCTTTGGTCTGAATCAACATGGCACAGTCTGGAATGGCTGTGAGTTCTCAGGAATTTCAGCAACTCCTTACAGGATCTTTTGTCTTCCTATTTCCGCAGCTTACAAAGGTGACCAGTAAAGTTCTCTCTGAGCAGCCAAAAAGCAGACAGCTCATGACTTCTGATCAGGACACAAAAGTTGTGGCTGAACCGCAGGTGCAGCAAGTACAAGAAGTTAAAGACGGTTCTCACCTAGTAAGTATTATCATTACATATTCCCTGGGTATACGTGCTGTGTGAAACAGTTTTTTGTTTGTTTGGTTGGTTTTTTACTATGTCTTAATCAAAATTGTATCTCGGAACACTTTAGAAGGCAGCTGGCTGATAGCGTTGTAACATAAAATGCTAGAACAGAGCTGTTGAAGGTGGCTGATCCTTCATACTGAGTGGGAGCCTCAATTTAACTTTTCTTCAGCCCTATCGGGGCTTTAAATAATCTGCAAGTTACAGCAGTTTGCACTCATTTAAGATACAGGGCTTTTTAGGCTATGCAGGAGTTGTACTACCAAGCTCAAGTTAGGTTCTCACTCACACATTAACATGTGAGGAAAATGCAGGGAATGCACTTGGCATTCTGTAGTTGAAAAAAGTACAGACCTGTACAAATAGGAAATTGCATTCTCTAACAGGAATTTTGCTCAGTCAATTCTACCAGATGGCACGTGCTGCTGTGCAGGATCCGGTAGGGTGCTTTATGGCAGGTCATACAGCAGATAGTACTGTGTTGCAGTAAATGTTATGTATGTCTTCAAGAAGATTGAATACTTGATTTTTGTGTAAGCTCTAGTCAGAACATTGTTTGCATCTCTGATCGTTAACTGTGTCTTGGGGAGGAATGTTTCCTCTTGGGACATTTTGAAGGGTTTGGTTTCAGTGTGTGTACTGCTAGGCACTTTGCCTATGTGATGCTAAGCAGCAGATGCTTGCTGCTTGAACTTAACCTTACAGCAAGCACTAAGGAGCATTTTGAAAAACACTCCATACTTGTGCTTTTCTTTGCTAAGCAAGCTGGAAGGTTTTTTGTTTGTTCGTTCCCCTCTCCTCCCCCTTTTTCTTTAATTCTGGGTTCTCTTCTGCTCTGTTTTTCCTTTCTCAGATGTAAATTCTGTCTATTTGACAGCAAAGGCAAAAGTTGAACCCACTTTTATGCTGTGTTTTTAGAAGTTGAGCTTTTGTGATTTATTTTTTTATTTTTTCCTGTACTCAGGGCATTAATTCCAATAAATGAGTGTGTGAACTTGATTTTTAGAGGCTCTTGCAGACTTGCTTCAAAAGCTTGGGCCTGTCAGTGGACTTTCAGCAGGTGCATTAGTATTAAAGGTGGTTTGATTGGCCTTTGCATTGATGCTCGTTCTTTTAATTTGGCATACTAGAGTTTTTATGAAACTACATGTGAACTTGGATCTGAATCTTAATTTCTGTTCTTTTGTACATATTTGGAGAAAGATAATAGATTTTCTGAAATTAAAAGAAATGGTTCTGATTTTTTTCCTTAGCAGAGGAGACTATTGTCAGTTTAGATATCTCAGAATGTATCCATAGTGCTATAACAGTGCATTTCAGATAACTAGTTCTTTTGAGATTAAAGTTTTTCCTTTGCTGAATATTTTAGTCCTGAGAGACCTGTAGCTTATTAAGCTTTTTTAAGTTACACCATCACATTCTTACATACACAGCATTAGAAAGAAGGTCATTTTGTTGTATGAGACTCCTTGCCAATATATGCTGTTAAAAGTGGTGTTTTCAAGGTAATCCCTTCCATGACAGCATGCTTGCATGAGTATATTTTGCCAGTGCTTCAGGGCTTCATTTGCAAGTTTTGGGAACAAGGCTATAGTTTGAGGAAAAACTTCATGGAATACAGGAAGAAGTTAGCAAACTAAAATCGTTAGGACACTGTTGTCTTTCCAAAATGTGATAGAAAGGAGAAAAATTTCTGAAGTGCTGACTTGATTGCATGTAGCAAGTACGTGCTTCAGGTTAACTGCAAATCACCCACTGTTTCTTGTGTGCCTTAATTATTTTGAGATCAGGAGGCTAGACTGCATGAAGGTATAGATTCATGTCTGTGGTGATCCCTGCTGCAGTGTTTTTTTGATAAGGGGCCATACTGCCATGCTATCTAGTGAGATTTTGAAGACTGGTTTTTAATAGACACAACAGAAATTGGCTGAATTATATTCCCTGGCTATTTTGGCTATGCTATTCTACTAGGATCGAGTAATACCTAGTCTGAGTGCTTTTGTGGCAGTTCAGGAGTAAAGTTGTAGAATTTCTACTGGAAATGTTGATAGACTTCTGTAGGACCTGGAAAAATAACTCCCTGTATGCTAGTCTTAATTCTGAAGTGCTTATATAAAGTATTTTTTGTTATATCTTCAAGTATTAACAATAAATAAATTTTCCTAATTATGACTTCAGTCATTCTGTTTTCTTTGGCAGGAAGAAAATTTTAACACACGTCCTACTGTTAGTAATGTTGAACAGACAGTAGTGACTGAATGAAAAAGAAAACTTTGACTTTGTGATGGAACCCTTAAGAAATCACTTTCCAGGGTTGCTTATGTTAATGATATAGATGTTACTTGTTTAGTAACAGTTTTCAGACAGTTAACCTCATGATGAGGGAGACAAAGTCATTTCTTCTGCCTTGAGGGAGCTATAAGACTATATGCTATTTAATGCCTTAATGCAGATTGATCGCAGGCCTTGTATGGTTCATTTCCAGCAACAGCTCCTCTTGAATTTGGCTGATTTTAGTAGTATTTAGCAGAGAATTTCAGTAGTTTTGCGTGCAAGTCGATTGAAGGAAATTGGCAACTTGAGGATCCTTGTAAATGTCTCGTTAATAGTAGCTTACACTTACAAAGTGGAGTTAGATAATTTAGATACTAGCAAAAGCTTCACTCTAATAAATTGGAGAGTTAAATATGCTGGTATTTCTGGTGTTATGGTTTTGTTTGGGTTTTTTTTGTTTTTTTAACCTAGAGGCAGGCTTTGTCACTTCAGGTGACATCTGTCTTTGGATTTTGTTGTATCCTGATTGTTACTTGTTCTGAGAAAGCCCTTGTCAGAATGGACCGAGGAAAGTCAGCGTTTGAGGAATGTTTTGCTCCCTTTTGACTCACAGATCACCAAGGAAACAGAGAAGTAACACTTTGCTACTAGAAATTTGAGATTACTCTCTGAGGGAAGAGGCCAAGACCCAAATCCCATGGTGGAGGTAATTTGTGACCTGTCACTGCCGGATAGGACTTAACTAACCTTTAGTGCTAAAGGCACCATCTTTTTACTTGCTCATTGATCCTGAACTCTTCCCCTGCCGTGCCCGCATTTGGATACATGGCCTCTCAGAGAACTTTCCAAGGACCAAAGAATTTTCTTTCCTTGATGGGCTGAATCAAAGACCTGATCTGAAAATTTGAAATTAACTTTAGAAGGGGTTCTTGTCATCAAGAGGCACCAGGTTCTGCAAATGTTGCAATGTCCAGTGGATGATATTACCATGGGGCCGTTTAAACTTGCTGTCTGGTTGCAATATGAGCATCACCCATTCCCTCCCTAGTTGAATAATTATCAGGTGCTGCCATGGGCTTCTTCTGTTAATGGTAATTCAAACTGATGTGGTGTGCTGGTTTTGGACAATGCTTATAGGTACTGTAAATACAAGCATATTGTTGGTTCTAAGCTCAAGAAAAATATCTACCAAGTCAGATGACTTAAGATGTGACTTAAACATTTTAGGAAGTACAGTTTTCATAGGGGGTAATATGGAAGGATGTCTCAGGCTTACAGCTGCTAGGTTATGTTGTTCAAAAATCCTTTTGCAGCCCATTAAAGAGTAAGCCTCACAGAATAAAAAGGGACTGAAGAAATTAGATTTACTGGTTTAATAAAGGACCCTGCATAAGTTTAGTGAAAACTCAGTGTAGTGTATAATCCTCAGGTCGTTTGACAATACACAGTATTACATACAGTATGTGCCAATTAAGAGTGAAGTCTAACATGTAGGTGATATTTAATAATTCAAGAGATCATGAATAGCTTTAAACACACGATGCAAGGATTAGACCTTAAACTGAACATGTGTGGTATCAGCATCATGAAGGATCAATATTGGTCAGTGGTTGCTCTTTCTGTCACATTGTTGTAGGTTTTGACCATAAGAACAGTGCTGAATAGTTCTTCACCTGTGGATGACTTCTAATGTTTAATTGCTTTCATGTGTAAAATGTGTATTTAAACTCTTAACTTTCCCTCCAATATATCACAGTTAAATGGACGGTTAAGCAGCCTGAGCAGTGGTTTCCAAAAACCTGCAGTAGTAATGTGCAATGCCTATTGCGATGCTGCTCTTTTTTTCCCTTAACTGATGGTGGGCATGACATCAGGTATGGCCTGGGAATGCAGGATAATCACTGTTTCTTCAGGACTAGTTATGATTGCATGCCTTTATTATAGAAAAAAGATAATTGAAGTTACATGTCAGCTGTAATGACTGTTTTAAATTCTACTATTGAAACTTTAAAGCTAGGCTATTTTTAAACTTGTGTGTAAGACTATATATGGGATAAACCCTTATTGCTTGACAAGGAATAGGTACTGGTAGAAATGAAAGTAAGTGGGTAGGTGTACTCCTGCTTATAAGCATGTTTGGTTTCATGGAGAGGGAAAACCTATTTAGGCTTTGAGTAGATGAGAAATATATCAGAGCCAAAATATGTATGTACAAAGGAAAAAAACCCAACAAACCAAAACTCACGCCCCAGCTGAGCTGGGCTCTGAAGTGGCAGAGCACAAATTCTGTCGAAGTGGTTCTCAAGTCAGGTGGTGGTGTTTAGCTTAGCCAGAAGGTTTTTAAGATTTATTGAGTCTTGGAAGTTAAACAACCAACCTCGGGTGATACAGTATAACAACAGTGGCATTTTCTGCTTAAATATTACGTTACTGGTTTTCTTTAATGGTGATCCTACAATAAACAATATTGAGAAATATGACTTAATAAACGTGCACTATAGGTGTTTAAAAATAGAAACTGTCCCTGGAACTCTTAGATAAAACCAAAGGAACAAGTACAAAATGTGCTTTTGCACATAAGAAGGATATGGGAAAACTGGAAGAAGTTTGTTTGCCTGAACTGCTTCACCCATTTTCTTCCCATTAGTTGATAGCAGAAGTGCTTGTTAAGGCACTGGAAAAATGGACTTTGCCCTGGTCTGTCTCTCAAAGGCACTTAGTTCCTCTCTAGAAAGCACATAGTTAGTAATGGTTAAATCACAGAGGGAAAAATCTTGCTATTTGTGTACCTGATGAGGGAGTTTTCTGAACAGTTGCAAGCATTACTGTGACTTTATGCTGATGTTAACAAACAGTTGAATTGTTTGCTCGTGGCATTTCTTCAAAAAAGCTATTCTAAGTAACTCCCTCCCCCTTTCCCTGCTCTTGGTTCCAGGGAATGCTAAAGAGAGGAGTGACTTGGCATAGTTTTAAGTCTGGATCCAAGCATGTTGAATAACTTTGTCCCACGGGAGAATTTAAAAAAAATGCAGCAGATGGCAGCAATGATGCATCAGACTTCCTATCCTTAAGCACCATGTATCTGCAGGCACTTTGAGGCTTCACATATTGGATAAGCTGGGGTAGTCGTCTTCTTTCCTTACTTAGCAATTTCAAAGCAGACTTGCTGAAGAGGGGATGAATTCCCTAGCCAGTTAACCAGTCCTTTTTATGAACAGAGGATTAATGGTGAATAGGAGGTTTCCCCTGAAGTTACCCAATATGGTTCTTCCACATATACAAATCTGGGTCTCCCTATGGCATTTAAGTTTATATGGCGTTTAAATATACGGTAATCTATGTTTAAGAATCTAAAGCACATTATTTTTTTGTGCTTCGTCTATGAGCAGAATACTTGTCTGGGGAGAAAAAGTTATATTGGCAGCTATATTACAGCTTTGCACTTTTTTTCTGTAACAGAGTATTTATAAAGAGGAGTAGGATAAGAAATTATTCAAAATAAATATTTGAATACCTTGCAAAAGCTTCAGAGAAGGGAATACAAGCATTTCACACTGTATAAGGAAGAGAGATTCACCTCTAGTTTGTTTTATGCTGCTAAATGTGAACTCTACTGCTAATACTGCAGGAGCACTTCGTAGTGACTGCAGTACAGACTGAAGTGAAACATTTGAATTTCTAGAGTGCTTCTGCTTTTGCTCAGTACTGCCCTTGTACTTGCAAGTTACTGTCATAAGATTGTGAACAGCTTGGGATAGCAAGATCTTTTTTTGTATTCTCTTCTACTTGGTTTTACTCAAGCCTGGTTCTGCGTACTGTGGTTCAGTGCAACCTTTTTTCCCCCCCCAATCTTCAGGTGACAACAGGAAACAAAAAAAGTTCATTACTCTAAAGAGCTGTGAACTTTGCTTACCGACTAGATATGAATGAGTAAAAGAGGAACTGATGCTTAAGTTATTTCAGTGTTGATAGTAGCAGATTTTCTGTCAGAAATTAAGTAAGCAAAGGAGATGGAAAGGAAGAAGTGACTCTGGGCTTCTCTGATAAAGGTGGAATTTTTTTTTTCTTGGAATTGTGGAAACAAAGCAGAGATCATGCAGTGTAGTGGTGACAGGGACTGTATAGACAGTATAGATAAGACTGAATCACGTCTTAAGCCTTATGTAGGCTATGTGACTTGCCATAAAAGCAGCTGTAAAATAGGTCATAATGACAATCATGAAAAAAAAAAAAAGTAATGATAGTGAAATATTAGAACACAGATCTGTGTTAAGCAGCCTTTACCCTGCAAGTATAGTTTACAGTGGAAATTAAAATAGATCTCTTACTAGTCAGTTGAAATGCAGCTGCTTTAATTAGCCTTAGTACCCCTCTATACTGCTGTATGAATACAATGAAGGCAAGCTGCCAGGCTAAGTTAAAACTCTAGTTCAAGTACATCTTGATTAAACTTGTCATAAGGTGCACAACCAATTGAAAAATAGCACTGAGTTCAATGTACATCTGAAAGAACATTTGAAATAGAGTTTGTCTTACTTCTGTGTTTTCTGTATCTTTTAAGTAACAGGGTAGAGTGGTGCTGTAGTGGTACATTCTGTAAGTTCTCTGAAGGATGGGATCCACATTTGAAATAATAGCAATGGATTTGAGAGAAGGTCTGAGTGATATAAGGTTATGTAAAGGCAAATAAGAACAACTCTGTTTAGAGCAGAAAAGGTTCTTGGGTATTTTTAGCTGCTTTTTTTTTTTTTAAATTTTTGAACGCAGCCACTTTTTTAGCAAGTAAAGGGACTTACAGTAGTATAAGTCTTCCAATATGTAGATACATGTGTATAAAGTTGTTATAGCTGGCATAAGGTCAGAAAGAAGTCTGTTTATGTACAACAAAGAAAACTTGTACTAGGGACAAACTTTTGGAAAAAGTATCATTTAATCAAACTACGTTTTAAATCTGTTCAAGCTTTTTGTAAAAGAATACATAATTTTTTTGGAGGTTAAGTATACTTAACCCTGCCACAGTACCATGAAATGGCTAGATGATCTTGAGGCCCCTTCCAGTGCTGTAAGTCACTGAGGGACTGTGTATTCTTTTTTTTTTTTTTTCATGCAGATAACGAATTAAAAAAAAGTGTTGGAACAGAATTAGCTTCTGATAACGTACAATGACTGTTCAGTGGAATACATGAGGTCTTATCTATCTTTAGCCTGTTTTTCCTAAAGAAGTAATCTTGGTATAGGTTCAGCTCTGGGGGAAGGGAGGAGGAGAGCATGGTCCAAAATGTGTTTGATCTAATACCTGCCACTAGTCTAGTCTTCAAATCAGATTTAAATATGTGAAGCCAGAAAACATTTATCCTTGTATAGAAAGCAGTAGTCATATTAAATACGAAGGCAAGCATTTTTTTTGTCACACATGGACATTGTGAAAGATGCCACTTAAATATTCTAATGATTTGGATGAAGGAAACACTTCAGGAAATTAAACAATGGAAGTTTGTAAGACTTGGTAATACTTGTAAACAGACTGTAATCTCATTAGGAGAATTATTTGGCTTGAATATTACAGTGCACATGATGAAATACTAAAACATTGCTCAGCAACTGGGATTTGGACTTTGAGTGGCAATGACATATGAACCCCTGCGTGGTTTTAGTGTGCTATTTTTGGCAGCTGGGTGTTGGCTTGTCTCCTCAGTAGCAGCAGAAAGTTAGTTTAGTGTGTAGAGGAAGGTGATTTGCAATGAGAAGAGTCCTCTGACTACTTACTAAACATGGGCTGCTGCTTCAGTAAGGAATTGAGTAACAGCACGAATGAGGAGAAAACCGGCTTGTTACAAAAAACTGTGGACGAGGAAGCGCCAGAGTCAAGGATAAGTAAAACTTTATCTTCAATTTTAGGAACTGTGGAAAGCCAGGATCTGCATACAGTGGGAAGGACAGTTAGTGGGGGGGCTGTGGTAGTCGGCATTGAGCACATTCATAGCGATGATTGCGTAGCGTCAGATTCTATATCTGGGTTCTGGGATAGAAAAGCAAAATATCCATCATACAAAAGCATGGAGAATACTCCCTATGAGAGCTCTAGGAGAACATATGACAGACCTTTTAGCTTCTTTAATTCCTTTAGTCACCTCCTGAAGGTCTCTGGTACATACAGAAATCTGCATAAAAGTGAAGAAAAGAAAGATAGGGTTATTAAAAAAAGAGCACCTAAAAAATCTAATAGTCAGCACATGAACAATATAGAAAATATTAATAATGAAATTGTGGCTGGAGAAGAACGTTGCTTATTTGATCATATTTCTACTTCGCATGTACCAGACATCCTAGAGAAAGGCTTACAGGGTGAAATTTCCTTAAATAGAAATTTTCTGGAGGATTGTGCAGTTACATGTGACCATTCAAGGCAGAATGAAACAACAGTAAACGTTGAAGACAGCAAGAGTGACAGCCTACAAAAAGTTTCAAGTTCCTATAAAGAAACGTCTCCAACATTTTCCTATCTTGATGTAGACAACAGACAAAATACAAAAGATAGGGAGTTTTACAGTATTTGTGTTGTAGATGCTGAAGACCTGAAAGGGGATGAAGAGGGGCCGGCTACCACACAAGAGGAGACCGCAGCAGACATAGATAACTCAGCTGTTGCTGATGAAGGAATGTGCAGCATGGCACGACCTCCAGACACTGGGGAGGAATTTCCAATGCAGCAGTCAGCACAAGTGGAAGCTAAGTTTAATTCACAGAAAGAACTGTTAGAGTACAAAAAAGAGGATAGGTCAAACATGCAGGAAAATGAAACAAAGGACTACAGTAGTATAGACATTCAATCTTATGATAACTTACTGGCTAACAGTTGTGAGGTGCATAGGTTAAATACTGACAATACAGTAACAGATGGCTTAAAAGTGAAAGTGTATGATGAAGTCATCCCTGAGAAACGACAAGAGGAGTTATTTACCACAGGTAATGCTGTCAGTTGGAATGAATCACTCCATAAAACTTGTGATTCTGTAAAATCAGTGGATTCTGTTGAAGAGGACCAATACAGCCCTAATTCAGAAAACATGGAACACAGTGTATCGTTAAAGACTGGAGTGTCTAATTCAGGAAAAATTGAGGGAAGTCATGATTCTGAGACTGTACCGTTTGGTTTAAGTAGGCATCCCTCAACTGTTGCAGGGGAAATAAATACTGAACAGGTGGCAGATAACACAAGGGGTAACTTTAAATTATCGTTAGAGTCACATGATATGAACAGTGATTCTTTTTTGGTGAGTCAACAGGTAGAAAAACTTGCTGAAGAAGGGTGTTTCCTAAAGCTAGGAAGTGAAGTAAACTCAAACGTGGAAAAGAGAACATTTCAAAGAATGTATAGTGATAGCCAAACATTTGCACCTGACTATAGCAAACATCACAGTGTTTTGGAAGAATTCTTGAAAGATAAAGAGAAATGCACAGGTGCAGTTTTGGATAGCTGTGAAGCTTTGAATATGACTAAAAAGCATGAAAACTTGGAAGAAAGTTCTGATTTTCAAACTCAGATTAAGGGTTGCACTGAAAATGAGACATCAACTCAAGTTGCAAACCATAGTGGCATGGAGGAAGATGTCTGTGTGAGTGTCATTGAGCTAAAAGGCAATATGCTTGAGGAAGCTGGTAGCTTGAGCAGAACTCCGTTATGGGTAAGTGATGGCATTTTGACACCTCACGAACTACATAACACAAGCACAGAAGAAAGGTTCCTAAAGGAAGACTGCCTAGAATTTCAGATTTCACAAGAGTCACCAGGGCATAAAGGTGAAGTATGCAAGTATTCAAATTCAGATAACAAAACCAGTGTCTCTTCTGTGTCTGTGGAACATGAGGATATGAATAAAATGGACATGAACTGTAGACAAGATGAGCAACAGGATGTATGTTCCTTCCACACAGTGGGAAATCAATGGAATGCAGGGACTGACTTAGCCAAAATAGCTGGGGATGCAATAGAATCTGTAAAATGGACAAAATTTGAAGTTCATCTAAATGAGACAATTGATAACAAGGCAGAAAATCTTAAACAGAGTTTGGATGCTAACATTGTTGATTGTAATAAAAACATCTTAAATTGCTATAAAGGCTTGACTCATGATCGAAATACTTACTCTAACTCTGCTGTACCTGTAGCTTTGGACAATTGTATGAACAAGAGTGTAAAATTGATAAATGACACTAAAAATCTGGAAGATGCCAGTAATGTCTTGCATAAAGCCCCTAATTGTTTACCTTCATTGTGTCAAAATTACTGTTCTCATGTGCATGATAAACCAGTGGAAGGGCCTGAGTTTTGTCACTGTGCCAGTCCAGAGCCAGAGGTCAGGAACACCCATGCTTCTGTTGGGCCTTTTACTGGAGCAGGATCAGAAACTCATGAAAAAAGTGTATATGATGTAAATGAATGTGATCTTCAGGATGGTGAAGTAAAACAGTGTGTCAGCATCCATTCAAAGGAGGAGAACCTCACTGGTTTTAGTTTGTCAACTGGGAATCTAGAATCTTTTACTGTGGGGAATTTAAAGCAGTTAGAAGCCAAGGCTGCTGAACTGAAAAACACTAGTTATGTATTAAGTACTCAAATGAATGACTTGACCACAGGTTGGGAACAGATGCAGTCAGATCACAAGATTTTCTCAAACAAAGAGCTTGGAGTTTTTGTTGACCCAAAGCAGGTAGACAAATACGCTGCTACTCCTTCCTATGAAATACACAGTGCCTCTCCTGGTGCCGCAGGATTCCGGCGAGGCGGTGAGCGGCATGTGTTAGATCTGATGGAAGACGTATCGAGTGACCAAGAGCACTCTTATGAACTGGACAGACAAAATCCCCAAGTTGAAATATGGTCACGTTTCATCAGTCTTCAGACTGGCAATGCTGACTGGACAAATCAGCTGCTTTCTGACACCGTTACTGCTGGTAATGGTGACTATCTGATGGGCTTTTTATGGAATAATACAATTTCTAACAATCCTGTGAAGAATGATGGACTATGTCTAGTTAGTGAAAACTTCCAGGATGAACCTGAAGATTTAACAGGTGCTTCATACGCAGTGGAAAGATACCCATATCAGCTGCTGGCACCAGAAAAGGATGGCTCTTGGGAATGGCAAGATAAAAATAAATTTGTAAGTATTTTGCAGAAGTGATTTGATGTTAAAGCTTACAAGTGAAGCTAGAAGTTGGAATAAGCCAAGTCAAATTGTGGTTTCATTAGATAGTTAAATATATCAGATGTCATTTTGTCCTGGAGCCGACTACTGTCTTTCCTTTGCAAAACCAAATGCTATACAGAATGCAGGAGTTCAAAATGTTGCTGAATATTGATTTTTTTTTTTTTTTTTTGATTCACTTTACCCCATGTGAAAGTTAAAATGTTGGGCAAAGTATCTTGATTGCAGATTCTCAATTCTAGGTGAATTTACGATGAGCACTTCAGTATGTGGAAGGGAAACTTTCTACAGACTGTTAGTAGTGCTCTTTACCTTCATACAGGAAGAAATGTTTGTGGATTTCCTGAAATCTTAGTTATTGCTCGGTAGCAATTAGGAAACCTTTTGCTCACTTCCGGAGATGATCTTGTGAAGTGCTGTAGAAAGGAGTGGCTGCAGGAGGAGCGTGGGGAATGAGCTAGACTGGATCTTGGCTAGCTGGGGTAAGAAAGAAAGAAAGCTGTCCTGTGGCAACTGCTGCTCCTCTCCTTCCCTGCTGAGCAGAGCGGGCACTGAGTGTTGTTCTCCACACCCACTGCCTTACAGCACTGACCTTGCCCAGCAGTTGCAGTGCCAGCAATGGATTGTACTAGAGGCTCAGTTTGCTGTCTCCAGAGGGAACTTTTTGTGTTAAAAATGGAAACTGATGGAACTTGCTGTCATTTTTGAATCCTCACTATTCGAGTAGTTATGTTGAACACTTCCACTTTTTGTAAGTCTTTTCTCTGTGATTCAGGTTATGTGTTTAAGTTGAGATTCCTTAGATCTTTTTACCTTGTGGATGTGTTTTCTGTGCACTATGATATTGACTATGAGTGCACATCTTTCAGGGTAATTAAAGCTTCACGCAGTTTTGAAATGCCTGTCTTGAGCTCTATAATGTTCCTAGCATCCTTAAATTCAAAAAATAAAAATTAATAAGCTTTTTTAGTATGTTATGATGAGCAATACTCTTTCCCAGTATAATCATCATATTAAAACACACTGAAGATATTCTGGATATGGAATAACTTAATACATTTTGCTCAAATGTTAGCAAAACAAGAGAAAACTGTCTCATGTTACTATCAAAAAAAGATTGTAGATGTTGGCACTGAGGAGAGCAATCTCTCTGAAGCACAAATATAACCATTTATATAATGATTATATATAACCATGTAAGACCATTAAATGTGTCCATTTCCAATCCACATTTAAGGAGATTGGCCTAAAATGATTTAACTGGGTCTGATAATTCATTGTTTTTGTCCTGCCTAGGGGAAAACTAACCTAATTTTTTCTTAATGCTTTTTTTTTTCTCTTGAAGTAACGACAGAAGTTGTCATGTACATCTCATTGCTTTCAGTTTTCCATAATGCTTCATTAAAACTGTTATTATTTTTAAGTCCAAAAAAACCTGTCAAACCCTATGCTTTTGTATTTTCTTTTTTTAAAATGTTATTTCACAGAAGAGGATACAATAACAATATGATCAACATTGAGTTAACATGTATATTAGAGAACTGCCTGAAGTCTAGGGCAAGTACAGGTTGAGTTAGTCTGTCAAAGGTGAAGAATGAAATGTTCGCTGTAGTTTGCTCTGCTTGGCTAACCTTTTCTTGGTGATTCTTAATCAGGGAAGTGAATTCTGTGCTGTGCAACTTTTGTACCTGAAACGATTATGGGATGGTATTTCAGCTAATATATTCAGATGTGAAAAAAACCTTGACAACATAATCTTGAATTGAACATCTGATACTGTTATTTGAAACTGTACACATATGCACAGATGCGTGCTGTGCATCCACAAAGTGTATAATCAAAGAAATTTCTTTTTGTAGGAGTCGGCCAAGGTTTCCGAGTTAAATCCTAATGCAAAGGTGTGGGGAAATCATATGTTACACTTGGAAGCAAGTGGTGCCACTGATGGTAGCGTGAGCAAAACGTGGGAAGAAATACCTGACCAACCTCCAGATTCTTGTAAAGAAGGTATGAGTAAGAATTTCTAGCTGTTGATCAAGCAAAAGGTAAAATTCAGTGCAGAACTTGCTCAATTTTTATTTCCTGTTTAAAAAAGAGTGTGAATATGTAAGCAACTTCAGATTAAGTTTTAACAGTGATGTTACTGTGATTAGAAAGCTTTTTGAGTGTGTGTCATCTCTACTGCAGGGCTGGATGCCAATGGTAATGGCAACAAAAAGCATCAGAATGCAGTGCTGACAGAGCTGCAGGAGCCGTCACCAGCTGTTTCGGTGTCAGACCAGACAGATATGAACCCTTTGGCTCTCGATCATTCTGAATATGAGTCTATGCATGAAACCACCCAGACAGGTAAAGAAAGCTGGTATTGGCTTGGACTTGGTTTAAAAAAAGAAAATGTATTTTGAGTTGAAACAGTGAGCATACATAAAAAAACCTGCACCACTTTCATTGTTCAATATATGCATTCTATAAACAGACCCCAGAAAGTCCTGTCTCTTCTGGTCTCAGGCTTAGACATATTTGGAAACCAGTCTACTCCTGTTTGAGTATAGGCCTTATGAGATAACTGCACAGAATCAATCATAAATTCTGGATGTAACCGAGTATTGTTTTCTGAAATGTTGTTCTGAATGCAAGTCCCTAATGTAGACATTTACATTTAGATATCTACCTATCTGAGCTGTATGTTTCTAATTGGGTCAGGTACTGAGGGGAACTTCACATACCATTTATGTCTCAAGTAGTAGTGTTAATGTGTTAAGAAACCAGTCTTGTACTTAAAATGCTAAAATCAGCAACCATTTAGTCTTAATTTCCTTGCATTCTTTTTTAATGAACTCATGATTATTTTCAGTGCAATGGTTAGTAGCTGTAGTCTATACCAGATGGCATGTTTTAAGAAGCTTCTGGAAACTAGCATAGAGATTCAGCCGTGCTTATATTTCACTGAAAGGGACAGAAGGTCTGCAAGATGCATGTAGGAATACTTGAACTGAGATGAGGGATGGGAAAGAGAGGAAAATGTGCTGGGTGTTTCTTGAGGTTCACGAGAGGTCTGCTCCTTGTTCATTGTGCTTAGCTGATTTTATAACATATTTAAAATGAGCAGTATAGCATCCATAATAATTGGAAATCAAGACAACTGAAATCGCTAATAAGAGGAGCTCCTGTGCAATTTTGGTGAGTGGAGAACTAATGCACAATGAACATCTATTGAATGTGAAGATCTGTTGCTAGTTATACAACCAGTAGTAGATACGATGACTTGATTAAAATGTCTGTCATGTAATATAGCAGAACTAAATTTAAGCTCAAGTATTTTAATTATTAGGTGGAAATGAACAGTTACAACCAGAAGGTCAGGAAGATCTACGAGAATTACTGAAAAAAACACTGGAATTCTGCTTATCTAGGTATGTATACACCTAAACGTAGCAAACTGGAGGGATAGCTAAAAAAAATACATATCAATGTATTTCACAGCTGTCACATAAAACTTGAGTGGAAAAGACAAGAATTTGGGGAAAGTTACACACAAATTCCCGAGTATGGTGTTGGTGTACTTCTTAAAGCTTACATGAAACTTCCGGGCCTAAAACATAAACTAGTAAATATGTTACTTTGAAGTGAGAGTAGTTAGAAGTAATTACAGATCAGGTGAATTTTTATGACTATTACTGGTTTTTTGCAAATTGAGACCAAGTAGCTTAAGCCATTTCGCAAGGTTTAAACTAACAATTTTAAAATTTGCATTGATACAAATTAGGATTTTTGTATATGCATGTGTAGATCACTTTATCTTTTAAGTTAAGAGTCAATGAAAAAGAAAAAGGCTCTGAATCATTCCAGTATAGACTGATGCAAGATCATCAAGGCAGTTTACTTGTGCTTAATTATTCTCAGTGCGTGTGTCTAGCTAAAAACATCCTGAACACATGTCTTAATAACCTGGAACAATTCCTAATCTGTATACTCCTGCATAACCAGTTACAGTGAGTGGTCATTTGAAATAATAAACTCCTAACAATATTATGTGTTTGTGGGGGTAATGTGCAGCCTGAACAGGAAGATGCCAATACTGTTGCATTAAGGGAAAAAAAGACATTCTCATGTTTTCTAGGAAGTGAAACATAGTAGGTGAATGGACTGGGCAGTTGGTGGAAATGCTGAAAACAAAATTTAGTGTAGGAATCTGCCTTCTACTGTATGATGAATTTTTGTTTCACGTTTATTGGCAAAAGTTAAATCTGTGACAATTCCTTATTTTTCTTTCCCAACAGAGAAAATCTTGCCAGTGACATGTACCTTATATCACAGATGGACAGTGATCAGTATGTGCCAATAATGACAGTAGCAAACCTTGATCATGTCAAGAAACTCAGTACTGATATGGATTTGATTGTTGAAGTGCTGAGATGTAAGTAAAAAATCCCTCAATGCTAGAAAGCATTTTGATTATTGCCATGGGGTGATTAATGCAGATTTTCAATATCTCTTCCTTTTTTTTGTTATGTATCACAATAAAATGCCATCCTTTTTCTGTAAAACATTAAATAGAGCAAGCAACTTCCAATATAGACCATTGGAATTATAGGACTGCAGTTCCAGCAAAGCTACTTCATATTTGGGCTATTAAGTAATAATGATCTGTGTAGATGAAAATAATGTGAGTTTAAATTCTCAAAAAAGGACTGGAAGTTACTACTAAGGTAAGAATCATGACTCAATGTGTGCCTTGAAAGAAAAAACTAATGGACTGGGATTTTCTAGGCTGGAACAGTAAGAAGGATGTGGAGATTTTAAGGAACATGTCCACTCAGTTCCATATGTCTGGAAGGGTACCCTCAGTCATCTTCTGCTGGTTTCTTAACATTCAAAAATATTTTTAGTTCAGAAAGCTTTGCACTGTAAAACTGTGTCCACAGCATCTTTCAATGTGCAAAGCTATTCTAATTGCTGACAGCTGTAATACATTTTTGTCTTTTCTCTCAGCGTTGCCTTTAGTCCAAGTGGATGAGAAGGGAGAAAAAGTTAGGCCAAATCAGAACCGCTGTATTGTGATCTTACGTGAAGTACCTGAATCTACCCCAATTGAAGTAAGTGTTTAATTGTTCAGTTAAGAATGCTTTTCCCTTAGGATTTCAAGCTAGATTACTTCCAGATTTCAATAAGCATATCACATTTCTTACTACATTGTTAGTTAGTTTCTAACAATGTTTCTAAACTGTGGTTTATCACCTGTGTTTGGATAATAAATGTATTTGATAGAAGCATGTCACTCAGAGGAAAACTGTGGTAAAACCTGTAGTGCTGCAGAGGGCTGAAAAACTGCAAATGCCACTGCTGTGCCTTGAAGCTTGTTAGAGTAAAGTACTTAAAGCTGTGCAAGCATTTCCAGAATGCTGAGGGTAGAGGTGTCAACAAGTTGCTAAGATCTCCACTGGCTTGTGGAATCAGTGTGAGAGTGGAGAACTTGGTTCTTTGAATCTCTGTAACTGATGTAGCTGGGATTGACTAATGGAAAGACTACAAAAAATATTTGGGCCATAGGTTAAACCATCTTGAATTTTCAAAAAGAAGGAGAAGGTGTGGATTCTTGATGGTGGGGAGATACTTTAATTTTCCCTCTATTTAATTTGAAAAGGAAGAATAAAGATTCTGAAAGAACTGCTGCTCTTGATAGTCTTAATACAAAAATAAAAAGTACTGCAGATTAAAAATCATAATGAAGAAGAAAGTGGCCTTAATAAACAGGAGCATGAAACAAAATGCTAAATTAATTGGAGGGAAGAAGTTAGATATGCTATATGCATAGCTTAAAATTGTCAGCTGCTTTTAGCTTTCTGAATGAAATGTAACCTTTCAATAACTGCCTAGCTTTCAATATTTTAGATTTTTTTTTTCCCTGTCATCAGTTTATCAGGTTGGATATATTAGCATTGGGTGGTCACTCTTAACTGCTTAAAAACAACAAAGTTCTGAGAAGTCTTTATTTTCAAAATGGTCTGAAGTCTGTTATACATTGTGTTATAGTTTGCCAGACTGGAAAATCTAGATTACCCCAACAGATTTAATAGGATACATGTTCTGGCATAGCACGGTCAGGCTTTATTTAAGCAGCCAAGTTCCCAAATACTGTAAGGCCTCCCATAGAGTGCTTTTTGATGCTGCTCGCCTCAGCTCTGTGACAAAAATAAGTCATGTGTGAATGTATTGAAACAAAATTGAAGTCCAAGGTATGTTTTTTTTCTGTAGAAAGTAGCTGGTTGTTTTTGAGGTAACGTAAACCCTGTTTCAAGTGTATTAGTCTGTAGAAACTGAAGTTCTCTGTGTCTCCAGGTTTCTGCTGAAAGGGCAGGGTTGTCCTGTCCCATGCAGTACACACACGTTTAGGTGTGGCTCTGTGGTTTTGGGGACAGGGGAGAAATTGGCATCAAGTGCAGAAAAATGTCAAATTGAAGTGTCTCTCTAAATAGTTTATCTCCCCTGATTTAAAGGGAGCAGGCAACTTCTACTCACAGTCTGGTGTTAGACAATGCTTGGTTTGAATTCCTTGTAGCTAGTGAGGAGATTGGAGAGACCTAACACTACTGCAGGTGTTCTGAAATTCTCAGTTCTGTTTTGGAAGACCAAAAGGGCTTTTTATCTTTCTTATCTGGAGTTCCGGGGTTCTGCACTTCAAATTGTTGTCTTCTTCTGTCCATCCATTTTTTTCTCTCACCCTTTTCTTTCTCACCAAAACCACTTTCCTTAGGAGGTTGAAGCACTTTTCAAAGGAGATAATTTGCCGAAGTTTATTAACTGTGAGTTTGCCTATAATGACAATTGGTTCATCACATTTGAATCGGAAGCCGATGCACAGCAGGTAACACTATTGTTTTGAAGCATTTAGAATATAATAGTAAACAAGGGTGAGATGAGGGTGGAGGGATAAAAGTGGATTGATGGGCTGTAGACTGTATTACAAATGTATAACAAAGAAAAATACCCAAACTTCTAAAACCAGTAGTGTGTCCCCTTAGCTAATACCCAGTTATCAGTACTATCAAACGTAACTACGTAAGAGTTTTATCTTGTTCGCATATCCTGGCTTCCTGGCCAAAGCTATAATTTTTTTGTACTAAGAACATTGTTATTTTGGATGATGCGTTGAAATGCTTCAATCATAAGAATTAAAATCTTGTTTTAATGCTACTGAAGCACTTCTGCAATGATAGCTTAAATCTTGCCCAAGACAGATTACACATGAGGGTTTTCTATAGTCTAACATTAGCAGACCCAGCAAGAATTGTTAGGCTTAGCCTGTCAAAAATTAAGTTTCTTTCATTTAAATTACATTTGACAAATTTTATATTTACTTTTTTAAAGGCTTACAGATACCTTAGAGAAGAAGTGAAAACTTTCCAAGGAAAACCAATTAAGGTAAACAGAGCTTTATGGATTTTGGTGACGTGTCCGTACATGTTCTGGTTTTTGTGGGGCTCAGTGTGTATTCTAATGTAAACTTAAGCGATCCAATCTCAGCAGCCATTTGACCTGGAAATGGATTTTGAAATGTAGCATATGCCATTTGACTTCTCCTTTTCCTCCTTTCTGGCAGCAGTATATCCACCCCAGCATCAGGCCAGCAGGGAAACAATCAGCTGTTCCTGCCTGCCTTGAAGGAGAAAGCAGTGACTGACAAGTGTCCAGTAAAAGTTTGAGAGCTGTTAGTTTGAACCATCCTGATCTAATTTGAGAGTCTGCTGTAATAAATAATCTAATCTCCTTTGCAGGCAAGGATAAAAGCAAAGGCAATAGCTCTAAACACTTTTTTGCCAAAGAATGGATATAGACCTCTGGATATGAACCTCTACACGCAGCAGCGTTACACAACATCCTTTTACTTACCTCCAGTATACAGTCCCCATCAGCAGTTCCCACTGTACAGCTTAATTAGCCCACAGGCCTGGTCAGCCACGCACAGCTACCTTGACCCTTCATTGGTAAGTCTCTTGATTATGAAGCAGTTGGGTTCTTTTCAAAATTAGTATTATTTTCTTAAGAAGTCTTGAGGTGTAGGAAGCATATGTATCCTAAGACGGGAGTTTAAGATACCAATTCTTCTTGAAAAACAGTTCTTCAGAATTCTTCCTGTGGTGTACAAGGTTAATTATTTAAAAATTGCATCTGGTCTCAGATTGCAGTGGGATTCTCTTCTTAACCTTTTAGGTTTTGAAGCAGTTCTTTACTAAAGTTTAGAATTAACCATTGCCAAAAGAAATATCTACTGAAGACTTCTTTTGGTAATGCTTAAAATCCTCTTTAGAAATTAGATCTTCAGCATATGTATATGAATAACAGAAAAAACAATTCTGGTATGTACTGAATGAACTTAATGGAATCAGATAAATAAGGATAACTTAATGTCTTGATCTTCTAGCAGGAAAATTCTAGTTTGACATGCTGAATTGCCCTATTATTGCAAAATATTTTCTGTGCAAAAGTAACATATTTTTTGACAATAAAATAAAGTTACTCTTTCTAATTACAAAAAAAATCACTTTTAAATGGCTTCATATTTAAAAAATTTTGTGAAGGGGCTATCGGTAAGCCTTAGAGCTGGAGTGGTAGCAGTAAGTCCTTCTATACTCTGAGTAATCCACTGCATCCTGCGATGCTGCTTCCGTCTTCTCCTCCATTGTGACAGACCCATCAGAATTACCTTGGTCCCTTTTAGTCTCCCTTTGTTGTCCTACAAAAGCTTAATATGAATATAGTTTCTTGTAATGACTGGGAGATTAAGGTTGTCCTATGTGGTACCTCTTTCTCGTCTGTAAATGCCTCTTTACTTGCGGCTAAAAGAAACTAGGGTAGCAGTGCTCAAAATTAGAAGCTTTCTGGAGGGTTTTTTGGCAGAGGATTAAAGTGTCCTTGAACAAACTTGAGCAAACTTCCTGTGTACCAAACAGCAAGCTAATTAAGAAGTTGGTGTGCTAAACACTTCACCCACAGGGCAGGTAGCCAGAGCCCTTGCAGAGGAAGGCTTTTTAAGGGGGATGAAGAATGCAGAGGAGTCAAGGTAGCATAGCAAACGATGTTTTTGGAGGAGAAATTCACCTTATTAAGCAGCAATGAATGCAATTCTTCCTCTAGATAGACTGACTATTGCACAGTCTTGCTGTGGGATAGTGAAGTAGTTGGTTAAGCACTGGTGTAGGACATGGAGATTAATTGGCCACTGGTTCCAGCATAGCGTAGTGTCTATCTGCCTTATGTCATCCTGGAACTTAGATTGCAGAAAGTTTACTAGGTATTACAAGTTTGCCAGCATTAAAGATATCGTACTTTTCTTAGTAAAAACAGAAAAGTGACTAGCAGAGTTTTGCCTCCCACTGTTTCGCAGCATATTGTCATTGATTAGCTGCATTTTGTGTACATTAACATAGTATGATGCTTCTTGAACCTTTTATAGGAAGAGCTATATTTGAATAGAAATTACTTGTGAGGAGAACAGGGACCATAAGGAACAATGACCCAGGAATCATTTTCATGAGACAAGATTGCAGTTTGCATGTAGAGACTTGCGTGCAAATACATCAGAAGTTCCTTTCCTCTTCTGCTTAAACACTAACAGTGCTTTCTCATCTCTAATTTGAGATTAAATACACCCAGTAGTATGGGCATATAGTTTTCGTTCTGAAACTAAGAGTATGGCAACACACGTCCTCTAAATTCTAAAACTACCTACTTCTTCGTCAAGTACTTAGTAGTATTTGAGGAAAGATTTTGGTAAGCCACATGACTTCTGTGAAGAAAGCAAATTGATGCTTTTGGTATTATTGGAAAATGAAAATGACATTTTTTCCCTCCAAAAATCTCCTTTCTTTATAAGGAAGGGTAGAGTTGAATATTGCTAGTGTCCCTTTAAGCAATGAGTTAAACTTGTTTTCCTTTAGTATGTTCAATGTCTTTTCATTTTTCAGGTTCAGTAGTTGCTGACTAGCTTTGATAGAATTTTACAGTGTTCCAGTTGTAACTATTAAAGCAGAAAGCACTTCAAAGCAGGATTTTGATGAAACTTTGTTCTTAAAATAGCCTTATTAAACTCCTAATGGCCTGTTTTTGGAGTCTGAGGTAGCATTTGATGTCATTTGTGCTAGGTTAGGCTGATGTAGTTTGGCATGACAGCTTTGGTGGTGGGTTTTGTTTTTTTCATTGATTAGTGATTTACTGTAACTTTTGTAAGAAACATTAAAGCTTAAAGACACCTTCATAGGGAACAGTCTTAATCCCAGCTGTTTCTCATCGAGTGTATGGTCTGCATTTTAGTTATTTTCATGGGGAGAAGACAAGCATTTGCTGTTGCTAACATTTCCTAAATGAAACTCATTCATATATTTGAAAAAAAAAAGAAAAAAGAAAAAAAAGCATGTTAGTTAGACTGGAGAAATTACTATGAACATGCTTCAAACTTTGAGATATCTTGTTAATACAAGACATTGATATGCACCCACCCCCCCATAAAAAAAAAATCTTTTGCTAATGTTGCTTCTTTGGGCAACAATACAGTAATTCACATGTAGAGTAAGGTGGTGAGATGTGGAAAGAATCAGAGGTCCACTTAACATCCACTTATTCTCTAGGCTTTATTTAGGTGTCACATGGAAGATAAGTAGAATGAAGAACTAAAAAGAAAATAAAAATTATAAGAATTACAAGAAAAACAATTACAGGCTGTGTAGGTTAGCGACTGACTAAGAAGTATTTCTGTTCTCTGAAGTCATGCATAGTATGGGATAAAATAGAAGGAGCATCAATTAACTTACAGCCAAGAATTTTGGCTCAATGTCTTTCAGTCCTCTTAACAAACTATCAGACTTGAATATGTGTATTGGCTGTCTTCTCAAAAAACAGTATTTTGTAAGTTGGTTACAAGGCACCAGACAAATGCTCTATTGCTGTTTGAGCCAATCATTTAAGCACTGCCCTGCATAGAATGACATAAAATATGGAGTTAGTACTCAATTTGTTTATAATCGAGCATTCTAAATATTCTTTAGGTAACACCGTTTCCAAATACTGGATTTATCAATGGGTTCACATCTCCAACCTTCAAGCCTGCTGCTTCTCCATTGACTACACTCAGACAGTACCCTCCTAGGAACAGGCAAGTTCAACCATCGTTTTACAATATACATACTGTTTCATTATCTGACATGTGGGGTTTTAGTCTTCTTATTTTAGTAACACTAGCTAACTTGAAAATACTTGTGAAATTGAACCTGATGCCAAGGTTAAGTGAGGCCAAAGGGCAGATGGTGCTGCTGCTGTTAGTGGATGTAACATTTCTAAATGTAAATGGACTGTCTGAAAGCTGAGAACTTGTCTGTTCCATGATTTAAGGTATTCAGATTAAATATACAGAATGATGGCTTGTGATCAGCAGGATTATTCATATAGTATTTTCAGTTTTAAGTAGTTTTTAGTAAAGCCATTGTTGAAAATAGGCAGTGGAAAGGTTAACTTTTAAAATTCACATGACCTGTTAAAATGAATGTTTATCATTCTTACAAATGAAACATGCAATAAAGGTCTAAAGAGCTTGCTGCTTCTGAATTCTGTGTATAGTCTTGGGCCTCAGAAGATCTCTCATAGTACGTATGTTGAAATGACTTTTGAATTTGTAGGAATCCTAGCAAGTCTCATATACGACATACAATACCCAGTGCAGAAAGGGGACCTGGGCTTCTAGACAGTCCTACAATATTCAACTTTTCTGCTGATCGTTTAATCAATGGCGTCAGGAGTCCACAGACGCGGCAGCCAGGACAAAACAGGACACGGATGCAGAATGCAACTACGAGCTACACCAAGAGGGAAGTAGGAACTGGACGGATGGAACAGACCAGCGTTGACTCGTCTCCTGGATTAGGTAGAGGAAGGTGAGTCTACTCTGTGGTGAGTCTACTCTAGCAGCAACCTAGTGTTGCTGCTTCTAAACTACTTCTTTTACTGAAGAGGTGTGGTACTAGTACTACTCTTGTTATTTTGAACTGAGACTCTCTCTCCTCAAAACTAAAATCTTGGAAAGTACTTCAGACAAAGTGCTGAATATAGAAAAAGTGCAAAGTGGACTTGCATACTTTCTTACCAAACGAAAATAATTAATTCAGCTGATGAACGGTGTACAGCCATAAGATCTAATCTATCCTTTCTTTATCAGTTGCAGGAAAGTTTTTGCATATTATTTGACTTTAATGAAGCAGTTCTGCCCATTCCATTGTTCAGTGGTGTAGATTGTGCACATGAACTTGTAATAGCAGTACTCATTGTTAATTTTTTTCAGTTGAAAGACCAGAATTTTGCCCAAATTATATATTTACAACAACCAAGATGATGGATTGGTGTGGAGTGAGGAAGAAGGATTACATGCAACTAAGAAAACTATCGTAATGCAGTTCAAAAAAACCGCACACACCAAAAAAAAACCCCAAAACAAAAACCAAACATAAAAAACAACCAACCAACAAGCAAAAAAAAACCAACCCAAACCACCACAACACCTGGAGAACTGAAAATTGATGGCACCAATATTAATGTAGAATTTAGCAGGCTAATTGTGGAATTTTTTTAATACAGTACAGTTCTAGTAAGTGCTTTATAAAAGCACTGTGCACCTTTGTTTGCTGATGGCTGTGTTTGTCTCACATTTTGAGTGACTTACTGAATTGGAAGATAACTCAAGTCTTTTGCAGATGGTCCTGAATTAGACTGGTATTGTATCATTGCAAAATTAAGTGGGGATTTTGTGCAAAGGGTTGTAATACTTTTCTAAATCTAATTTGCCAAATTGTGTTCTAACTAGGGGATGTAAGTATAATTTAAGGAAATGGGAAACAAGATTGCTCAAACTATAGACTACAAAAATCACAGAATCCAAAAATGTCAAGGAGTAGTCAGTACTTAAATTTATTTTCCGATGTTTTGGTATTGAATACATTTAGAATATTAAAAGTCAAACAGAAAACTTAGAAAATATATTGAAACCAAGATCATTGCAAGTCTTAAAATGGCTGCTTGGAGGAGCTTTACCTGAAGCAGGGCTTGGGGAGAAGTACTGAAAATGTTTTGGAGGGACTTTACCTGAATTGAAAATTAGCCATAATTCAAAAGTTACATAGGTATTTTAAAAAAAAAAAAAAAACCAACAAAAAAACACAAAAAAAACCCCCCCACACACAAAAAAACAAACCACACAAAAAACCCACAAAAAAACCCAACAACAACAACAAAACAAACAAACAAACAAAACCAAAACAACAACAACAAAAAAACCCGTAAAACCTTTACTTGGAATATTGAAAAGTTTTGTCTAAGCATTCTGTGTCGTCAGCACTTAAAAGCAAGAATTATTTGTAACCAGTGTGTTCTTATGCTGACTTGTATTTGATCCATACCTTTATTTTCATGAGAGCTTGCTAGAATTTTTTCCCTAAAACATTTTTTTTAATAACCTGTCTAGAATGAAGATGGATTAAATAGCAATTTGAATTCATTTCTTTTATTTCCATCAGCTGCCTTTCATTTATAGGCAAGGTTCTGATAACTGCTTTCTTTCCCTTAGGAAAAACTCGTATGGCTACCGAAAGAAAAGGGAGGACAAGTTTACAGTGAGTGTTCGTGATCATATTCATCTATCATAAAAGTAGGGTAACAAGGCAATAGTATGGCTATTATGTGGAGTAGCAGGTGAGATAAGTTATTGCACAAGCAATTGTGTGTCACAGTTGACTGAAAACAGCAGCTCATTAGTCACATGAGTTTACTGCGATTGGGTATCAGAGAAGATTATTCATTAATGCAGAAGTCAGGAAAAAGTTTAAATTGCTCTTTTTTTAGTAGCAAAAAATTTCCATCTTAGTGTTACCTTGTCAGCACACCAGTGTTCATGTTCAGGGAGAGCTAAATAGCTGAGCTGAAGTTCAAAACGCTTGATTATTATTCATGCAGACATTGAACATTTTCTAGATCCATGTGTCCTGATGTATAGCTAGAATGTTAGTTATTAGGTGGTCATTTCTGTTTCTTAAATGGCTCTCCAAGTGCCACTTGGCAAGACTATACTAAAACTATTGAAATATTACAGTTGTGGTAAGCTTAAATTTAAGGTGAATACCTAAATAGCCCCAATACTTGAAAAGCTGGACTAGGCATTGTGTAGAAGAAAAAATAATTTTTCTGTAGGGCTTAAGGTTTGGCTTGATAAAACCAGATACTTAGCTGCAGTTCATTTTTGCCACGCACAGTATGTTCATGAAGTTGAAGCGGATTATTTCCTTGTGTTACAATTGCAGAGTAACCCCACTGCATGAGCCATAACGCTTTCTTAAAGGTCTGGAATCATTGGATTTGTGTATTTGTGGCTCCTGCTGCTGAGCAGCCTTAGAGGACTTGGACAAAGGAGCATCAAGGTTTAGAAAGCATAAAATGAGAAGTGGTTCCTTCCCTTTGGTTGCCTTTAGTTCTTGTCATACTTCTTGAAGCTCAGTGAGATCAGATTACTTGTAGGATTCTCAATACTTACTTCTTTTCAGCCCTTTCAAAGCTGCTTGAATTTTTAGATGTTTTCCTATCAATATTTTTTTTCTGTCTTTGAAAGAACAAGGAAGGTTAGGCGTGTGAGTGACTGGAGTGAAATGATTACTGTGGGCATACTTACTAACCAGAGAGGCTCTTCTGATGCCACTGACTTTAAAGGCTGTTTTAACTTTGAATGTAAAACTGGTAGACATGACTTCTTTGGAGATCCACCATTCCCTTCTCTCAGCAGAAGGCTTTAATTGCAGCCTGTGCAGCCAGGTTCCTTCTAGTCTCTTCTGGCCCATGAATCTTTAGTCTGTGCTGCCAAGTGATGCAACTTGAACAGAGGTGAGAGCTGCAGCACACCCACAACTGTGTACACTGGGAAGGAGCATACTCTGAAGTGCAAGATTAAAATTGGACCCCTTTAGGCTGTGGAAATAATTGAATCCAGGATCCTATTTCTTCTGTGATGCTGTAACAATTAGATCGTGTACATAGGACATCACTACAACCAGTTGTATTTGAATGGAGTCATGACTTTTTTTTAAAGGAAAAGTTATAAAGAACATGCATGCTTGCATGAGAGAGAGCATGAGCCTTTTTGATGAGATTGTATCTGAGGGTATAGACATAACCCAATTACTCCATTTGTCATAACAAATGGAGAAATTGAGAAATTTTATGCAGTTGGAAGCTTAAAATCTATTTAAGTCCTCCGTGGTCTCACTAATTTAAAATGTTAATGCTACTTGTCTCTTAGTACTTTGGGGTTTTTTAGGACTCATCTGTATAACTTAAAATGTTTGTAACAAATGTAAAAGCATTAACTTTTGCAGGATTTCAGTCCCATTTAAAAAACCTAGGTGCTGTGATTTGGGCAAGTTTCTTCTTGCAGTTTGAGCTGGATAAGTATAGTCTCTCTCCATGACCCTTTGACAGGTCAACTGAGTTCTGGTTTTGGAGATTTGAAGCCTCCATTGCTATAGCACTCTTAAAAGTGTGGCCTGGGGGCTAATGCTGGGTCAGTAGCAGTCCTAGGAGTGGCAGTTGTTCTTGCCTTTGTATCTATTCTTTCCCTGCTTCCCTCTTGACACACACTTCTTTTGACATAAACTGTAGTTTGTGAGAAGACCTCGAGGGCAGTTTTGTATCTGTTGCTCTTCATGAGAAGGAAGGGGAAAAAACAGTAAGTAATGTACCACCCTTCTGCCCAGAAGCATTGCTCTCACATTCAGACAATCTTGGCAATATACCCATAATTTTTTTCCTTTTCAAAATAGGAATCATCTCAGGCTGCTTTACATTAGGTACTCTGCAACAGAGATGATCTTAGCACAGGCCTGAGCACAGTTACGAAACAGTTACTTTGTTCACATGATGTAGATGAAGTTAATGGGTAACTTCAGTTACAGCATATTACAAAAGGAGTTCTTGTTGACTCCTGTCTTTCATTTAGAATGTTACCAACTGCACATAAGTGGACTTTATATTCTTACTATGTTGTGATTTCTGAGCCAGTCTGTTTTCCTTTCTGTGTCAGTGTAAGTGTCCATCCTGAAGGAAGGGTCAGTGAGAAGACTCTTCTTACTGTACTAATATCACTAAAGCTTCTGCATATGAATTTTTTAAGGATGCTCATGCCATCCTACTTCAGTAATATTTAAATATGTTAAGGGCAACAGTGGAAAATGAAGGCATCTATTCCTCAGTACTTTGTGGGTTTTTTTGGGAGGTGGGATGGGGGAGGCCTCTCTAGGGCTTCACAGATACAAATCAAATGCAAAATACAGTTTAGAGTCACATGTCTTTCTTTTCTGTCATCCAGTGCAGTAACATCAACATGTCATTTCTATTCCAGAGAGGGCAAACACAGTCTCCACCACCCCCAAAACCTCCATCTCCTAGCTTTGAATTGGGTTTATCTAGCTTTCCTCCATTACCTGGGGCTGCTGGCAATTTGAAGACCGAAGACCTTTTTGAAAACAGACTGTCCAATGTGGTAATAGGAACGTCAAAAGAAAGAGTGAGTAGCCAGTGTTCATTTTTGTTTGGAAAACAAAGAATTGCATACTTCTTGTTTTCTGATTTGGTGGCTTATATATAGAAAAAAACATGTGGTTTTAGATGGTCATAAATGCTTTTACAAAACAGCTGTCAAATGATGTGCTGCTGCCACCTTCACTTATATCTTAGAATTTGTTGGGTATTCTCTTTGAAATGGTGTGGAATATGAGCACCAGTATAAATAGATGTGAATAGCAGAGATTAGAAAATATACTATTTGCTGTTCATAATTGCCTCAGGCCTTTTAGAAGACTGGGGTGAAAAATATGTGATAAACTTTCCTCCTGTTCAAAAATCAGACTTCCGAGTTGTACAGAAAACACTTTAAAGTGGCAAAGGCAAACTTTTAAGCACTGAAGTATAAAGAAGCTGCCTACATAATATCAGTACACTCGGCATCATAGCCGGAACAAGAACGGTTACCAAAACCAGCTGGATCCCAGTGTTGTCTTGTCATATTGCTTGGAAAGATTAAAATATACCAGAATGACTTGGCAACCACTGCTTTCTGGATGTAGTAGAGATGCAGCTGAAAATTAATGTTCAGTAGCTGTTCATAGATTTCATTCTTAGAACTGACTCTATCGTGCCATCTGTGAGTGACAGTATGTTAGAACCATAGTGATTCTATGATTCTAAAGGACCTCCAGGATCATCAAGTCCAACCTTTATCCCATCATCTCCCTAACCACTCGACCATGGCCTCAAGTGCTTCGTCCACCGTTTTTTAAACACTTTCAGGGACAGTGACTCCACCACCTCCCTGGGCAGCCTGTTCCAGTGCCTAACCACCCTCTCAGTAGAGAACTTCTTCCTAATATCCAATCTAAACTGCCTCATATAACCCTGTGCACTATGGAACAGTCTAGGCTATGGAAGTCTGTATTGGCTTTTTTGCTAGCTCTAATATTAACTTGTATTTTCCTAGCTGTACCACAACTGAAGAAGTTAACCCCTGGACATAGTGGTGCAAAGCAACTTGATGAAATGCCAAAATATCTTGTCTCTAAAACCAGTCTATTGCAGAAGTGTTTTCTTTGGTGCCCATGTATCAGGAGTGGGTAGGGAGAGTATTTGTTGGTAAAGGAAAGAGGAAGTGGCAGGGCAGCCTGCACCTGAAGCAGTGATTAGCTGACAAGCCATCTATTCTGTCTCCTGCAAGTGGTAATAGGGACAGCTATGTGCCAGGGTTGCATTTAGGGGGAAAGTGCAGGTCAGTGCCATAAGAGCAGTGTTTAACTTGCTGTCAACCAGTACTCCAGATTGTAGTCTGTTCTTGGCTGAGATCTATCTATTTTCAAAGCATTTTACCTCTGTTATTTCTGGAGTGGTTTATGGCAAACTTATTTCAGGTTTAAAATACAGTTCCAGCACTTGCTCTTGATACTGCAGCTGAAACCCCATTGCTCTTCCCATTACAAATCTAGTACTTGTTTGGCACCACATTCACTGCAAAGAACTTACATTTCCCCTGTAGAGGCAGTCTTAGTATCAGTCAAGCATTGAGGTTTTATGATAGTGCAATGCACTGTCACATTAAAAACCTTCCTTTGATTTCCCAGTTTCTTTTCCTGGCTTGCCTTCGTTGGTCTGTACCACTGTGTGGAAGAAGGGGATTGTGCTGTCTTTCCTTTTTGAGGTTAATAAGATAGCAGCTGGTTCCAAAGAGCGATTGTGTTCTACAAAGGTGTTTGAATTACAGTTAAAATCTTGCCAATGTATACAGGCTGCTTTTCACCTTGATCTCAACATGTTTTCATGTCACCTGACACAGAGTTATGAAGTGCTGAAGGAAAGTTACACAGTGCTACTCTTGTTTTATAGATGGGCAAGTCTGGTGTACATAAGCTGAGTGAACTTGGGTTCTAACAGTTGTTACCCAAGCATCGTATCTTATGCTCTTTGCTTTGTGATGCTCTTCTTGATGTAGCTCTGGGGAATGTGGGTGTTAATCATCCCACATTTTCTACCTAGGAAACTGCAGTCCTGTTAGTTCAGGGGCTGAGGGCTTTAGTCTAGGAACAACACTTGCACATCTGCTTGACTTAGAGCTATGCACGCTTAACCATGTACCTACCAGTTTAGACTAACTTGGGCCAGAATGCTCAGCAACTTGCTATTTTAAGCCTTTGCACACCCTGTTATAGTGAGTAAAACTATAGAAGCTGTTCTTCTATTTCTAAACATCCACCTTTTCTGGTTTTACTTTTGAGTAAAACTAGGCTTACATCTACTGCAGTTATCTGTGCTGCCTGATTTAAAACAGTGCCATCAAATACCATTTTCCTTTCTAACCAGGACCACAGGAGTCTCATGTTTTATGACCTTTGAATGGTGATTGGGCTGAGGGAAAGGGGTGGCTGTCTTGTTCCTTCTGTGCTTATGTTCTCCCATTGGTCTCTCTTCTGCTTATTAAAATCTGTTCTGCTTCTAGAGTCAGGCAGGTCAAAAGCAATACGAAGAACATAACACTTTTAAAAACAAACAAAATGGTTATAAATGTCAGAAATAGGTTTTTCAAGATAGAAAATCTTTTCCCTTTTCTTATTTCGTAACAATTTATATTCATGTGTGCATCTTGAGCCTATTTGGCCTTTGGAAGCACAGTATCTCTTGCCACTGGGCTATGGAAAAAGCTTTTTTTCGGTAGCAAATCACACTGGCATAAGAAAAGGAATTTTAAGTGATGGTCATATCCTAGTTTGCAAAAACTTTTTTTCCTCAGGTTAGGGGTTTTTAGCACCAGCTGTTGGGGTGATACAGAGTTAGAGCTTTGGAAAGGGCAGTACTTAGTGCATAACTCTAGGAGATTTTTAATAGGCTAACTATGGTTATGTGAACAGGCACAAAGCCTGCTTTGTCACCAGCAGGTGGAAAGTTCCCAGGTTGAAGGAAGTGATTTTTGTCATCCAGTTATGTCCCAAAGAGAATTAAGCTTTCAACTTCTTGGGAAAGAGCAACAGTGCATGATTTATTATCTGTGTCTCTGAAAAACTGTAAAGTAAAAAACTTATTTGTTACAATACACATGTTGGATCCTTCTGTATCTCCCTGTAGTTATTGACCCTTACAAATCAACTTTGAAACTATTTTGTTTGTGTTATTTTTCAGGGAAACCATGTTAATTGGATATTATAATTACCCTTCTGTGCCTTTTTCCCTCCTTCAGAACATTAATGTGGATGCAAGTACAAACACTATTCCATCAGGAATTCCTCGAGAGCCGTTGTTGCCGGTTTCTTCTCCATTGCCCAGGACGTTTGAAAGGTCTCCTTCGCCATCCCCGTCTTCTGAGTAAGCACTTAATTACATGGCTATAATTATTCTACTCTGGATCATGTTTGCGTTTTCTCTCATCAGAAGGCTAGGTGGAACACTAAATAGTTACTAGAATCTTAATCAATGAAGGAAATAATTGTTTGTTGTGTATTGTACTTGTAGAAAAGGCAATAAAGCTTAATGTCTGAACAATATCCTAATAGTGATTCAATTGGCATAGTCAGTCAGCAGACAGGAGTTTAGTGTTGTGGTTTAGTCTCTGCATATATTCAAAGGTTTAATGAACACCTTACTGTCTTGTATTTAGATGGCTTTGAAGCATAGAGAGTACAGCCACGATCTGTGGGCAGTACTGTTGTCCGTACAATAGTGAAAGTTTTCAGTAAGACTTTGTTTGGAACCTGCAAATTAAATTGAGGTGTTTTAATACAACAGGAGTAAGATAGTTGAATAACCTTATGCTATAAGAATGTCACAAATTACAGGTAGTGTCAAGTTCCACGGGAGTATCTTTTTTAAATATCTGATAGCATTTTAAAATGTAATACTAGTCATAATATGCAAGTCAAGCTATAGCTATTACTTCTTATAGACAAACTTAGTTTTAGACTCATTATTAGATCATTCATCTGTCCTGCAGTTTCACTTTTCATGAGCCTCACTTCCTGCTGGATGCTTACAGGGACTCCAAGGTTGTGGATAAACAGCCGAGAGAGACACAGAGTACAGAAAGGCTTTCTTCTTCCACACTCAGTACTGCGTGTAAATCGGTACAAGTCGATGGGGCTGCCATAGTAAGTGACCTTATTACTTCACTTTCTCTTAATGTTCCAGATTGATGCATTTAACAGAATATTACTTCCATTGCTATCTAGTATTTGCTTAATCATGTGAGCCCAGCATCCCTATATTTGCATGTTGGTAGCCTTATGATCACTTGCGTGATACAATTATGCATTTAAGAGTGCAAAAGTGTTCAAGATAACTTGGTGAATGATAAGCTCTTTATCTGGATTCTCTTCTTGGTAGTATCCTTGAGGTAAAGCATTAATATATATGCTGGTATTTAAACCAGCATATTCATCATCATTCAGCTGGTTTAGAGTTGGTTTAAATCGGAAGTATTTTGTCCTGTCGCAGCACCCATCTTTCTGGCATACTGTTCTGCATTTTACCGTGTCTGTACAGTTTCTGTAAACTTGATACTCCAGCCCTCATCTGCATATTTTAGTGCAGCAGTCCTTTGGGACAAAGACATTACCTTTTTTTGGTTCATAAAAGTAAATGTTTTTTTTCTCAAGATGCTTTAATTCTGCTGTCTTGTTTGCTTTTGATTTCACAGGAACTGCGAAAACCTAGTTATGCAGAAATTTGCCAGAGAACAACTAAGGATCCTCCTACATTGCAACCCCAGAAAGAACAGAAGCCAAACACTGTAGCATGTGGGAAAGAAGAAAGAAAGCCCACAGAAACAATAGAGAAAAACAGAGAACCTCCTCCTGCAAAGTCACATCCTGGACAACCCAAAGACCAGAGGAGACAGTCAGGACGCAGATCATCCCCTCCAGCCGTTGGGAAACGCTTAAATAAAGAACAGAATACCCCTCCAAAATCTCCCCAGTGAAACTAGCACCTGGGAGGGATTCAAAAAGAGGTCTGCTTCCCACAAATTAAACCCATGTTCCCACTAAGATACCTGAGAATGAGTTGCTGGTTAGGAGCTTGCAGTGATACTAGGCATATAACAATGCCTGCAAGTTATTTTTCTGTGAAATACTTTTTCCCCTCTTGAACAAACATTCTATTTTTTCTGGATATTTCTGGATAGTTGTTCTAAACCTTACATTTAGGTTGGTGCTTAATTGGAGGTGAAGCTTAGTGTGATTATTTTTTTCAAGATGTAAAATATTTGTCTTTAAAAAGAAAAAAAATCAACTTTTTATTAAGCCTCTCTGTGGCTGTGTGAGTGCAAGCTCTGTATAGTGAGTTTTTTCTAAACTGTTAAGCAGAAATGTGCTGCTGCAATATTTTTAATAAACTGGTCTGCAAGTACATATCTAAAGTGTCCAAAAGACTGATAACGGCAGCTAGTGTGTAGAGTGCAAGGAAGTTGATACATTTTACGAATTAGTATGTGACCTTGAGGACTTTTTTTTATTGGGCTGCTGTACTGTGTCAGCAAATGAACTTGCACTTTTAGGTTAAATGAGTAGTTGTTTCTAGCGTTTTTAAAAATTTAATCTTTTTTTGATGTTTTGCACACACAAAATGAATCCTACAGAGCACCATAGCAGTCTTTCTATAGTACTTCCTTTTTTGACTTACTGCAAGCAAGTAACCATCTTCTCACTCCAGAATAAAACTGATGTTATAATTTGCAGATACAAAGCACATTGTGAATAGAAAGAATTAAGTCTGTGAGCTTCTATGGTGGTGAAGCCTGTTAGTGGATGTTATCAGGAGAAAGCACTGTAGCCTTCTTGTGATAACCTTAGCTTCCCTGTGCTTGTAAGGGAGTTAACTGAGTCAGCGCTGTATGTTCTGGTTACCCCTGTGCTCTGTGTAGACTTTTTTTTAAACTCTGCCCCAAGTGCTCTTTGAAAGAGTCCATATCTCAGTCAGCCTTGTGTTGACGTCTTCCTGTAACTACAAGCATTGGCATACGGATATAAATTTTTTCAAGACGTGAGATAATGGTGTTTGTTTTGTGTGGTGGAGGAGGAGATCCCTGATATTTACCTCTGGGATGAGGTTTCTCACACTTACTTACTTTAGAAGTGATGCGCTTTCTGAAGGACAAGGATGCACTAAATTAGCAAGTTTCTAATAAAGTTGAATATAAATTATTTTTGTTTTAAAATGCCTAAAGTTTTTCTTTAAGTGTTTAAACTGCAGGAAGTTCAGACAAAACTCATTCCTGCTGACTATGACAGTACAGTTTATTCCACAAAAATGTTTATTTAAACAACTGATTTTTTTAAAGAATTATTTCCATCCAATATTTAAAGACTTGAATTTTATTTAAACTTGAAAATGACTTTGCCTTAACTTTTGTACAAGACAGCTTAGAGTTAATGAGGTCTGACCCTGTGGAGGGTTAGCATGAGTGGAATACAGAATTACTCAGTTACAGTATGTATCTATTGTCACTGGTCTTACTGGGTAAACATACTGTAGTACAGGAACTAGCAGCAGTTTTTGTAATATACCTTAAAGATCTTAAACAGTTGATCTTTTTCAGATTGTTGAAAATCCTGTAAATGCAAATAGTCAATACTGTATTAAATATGTGCACTTGGAAGTGTGTGCTTTGCTTGTACAGTTGTAAATAATCAGAACATATAAAAAGGTACCCTAAAGAAAAAAATCTGATAAAAATTATTGATATTATAAATGTTGCTGTTGAGCTGGATGTAGATAAACTAAATGTTGTGGTTTGAATATTACTTTAATTTGTTGTTTTTTCTTTTTCTTATTTTATTCTGGTGTGCTGAACTGACTCTGCCTCTTCACTGCAAAAGGGAAATGGAATGAAAGTCTTATTTGAAAGCCCTCAAATGTTTTCTTAAGTCCCTTTAAAAACAAGTGATTTAACCAATTCAAAAGTGTTCTGCAATGTAAATAGTGAATTTCAGCAGACAAACTGTAACTTTAAGTCATTAATAAAATCAAATTAAATTGGGAAAAAATTCAGACTGCTACAAAAATATACACTGAAGCTTACTTGTCTGCTTTCAAGAATATCAGTGCTTTCCTTAGTGTATGATTCATAGAACTGTAAAGTAACTGTAGAAGTTGACTCCTGATAAATTTCCTGTTACAAGCCTCAATTGGTAACTAGTTGACCTTTTAAATCCAGCCTGTTGTATGCTGCAGAATTGGTCAAAATAGGGCATGCTGGAATCTCTTGATTTTTTTTCTTGTTTAAAAAGCGCACTTTGTGAATGCTGTGGGAGGAGATAGGGCTCTGACAACATCACCAAAACGGCTCGACTCGTTCTGTCGTCGGATTTTTCAATCTGCTTCTCCTTTCCCCAGCGGCAGTGAAAATGGTAGCTAGATTTGTGTATGGTTTAGGCCAGCTGTATGATTCATTTTGTTTGTCTGCTGCAAGTGAAAGGCTTACCAGCTGCAAACAGTCACAAGTGGTTCCTTACAGCGACTGTGTACAGCTGGTCATAATGCTCGACTGGTACCTAAGGTGATATATTGAGACCAGCAGGATGTGTTGTGCTGTTCTAATGTATTCTGCTGCCACTTGTGCTAGGTCAATACACTGTAATTACCACTTACCCAGCAACAGTCTGTTGCATCAAAAGTTTAAACCTTCCTCTGATGTGGTTTTTATAGCTTTTTTTTTAAAAAGAAAAAAGTGACAAGCCAAATAGCTGTGTATGATACAACTTATCCTTACTGCATTTTCCTTGGAGATATTTATTTTTTTGTTCCCCACTCAATGACAAAATGGAGTTTTCGGAGTAGAGTTGTGAAGTTGCATGCAGACTGTTGCTACGATACATAGACAGATTAAAATGTGGCTTTTAAAACGACAAACCTCCTAAAAGCCGTAGCTGAGTTCAAGGTTCAGGGATACAGTAATTAAAATTGGCATTTTACCCTGTAGGGTTGTGTGGTGATGCTTTTCATGTTGAAAACAAGTCAAAATGGGATCTGAGACTCTTCTTCCAGGAATTTCAAAAAAACAAAGGTTGCTTTTAAAACTTAATGTTGTTTCAGATCAGTCCCCTGCCCTGGCACTGTCATTTGCTGCTTAGAAATCTGTCAACAGTGGCAATTTTTTTACGTTGCTGCGTTATCCTTCGAAAACTTTTGCAGTTGGCACAGAAGGGCCCTTGTTTGAGTGTGGTGCAGTGTATCACGAGCAACATCTGACTGTAATGGTGCATACCTATCTCTGTATCTCCTCCAGCTAGCTACAGTTAGGGATTTTTATGTGCTTTGTAACCTATTACACTAATAGCAGCAGACAATCCAAGATTTCTGAGGAGACCTAACAGCTGCCAATTCATGAAATAGAAGTGTAATATGGGAGCCTTCTTGAGGGTTTTTGTTTTTGTTCTTCTTCCATTAAGACTGGAATCAAGCTTACATGTAAACTATCAGTAATTTAAGTTTCCTTTTGTGTCATAAAATGTAAAACTGTCTAATTTGAAAAAAAAAAATATGTAGGTTATGAAAAATAAAGATTTAGGCACTGTTGAATTTCTGATTTTTTTAATTAAACCTTTCTTCAGCAGTATTTTTCATTACTTTTTGTCTTTTGCTCCCCTTTTTGGAAATTGTATCTTTCTAATTTTGGGGGGGGGGGAAATCTTTGCTTACTTTACTGTTGAGCACAGGTGTTGTAACCATCACCTAAGGCTATGTAGCAGCAGCAAGAACACCTATAATACAACTCTGAAGGCAGTGATACCTGGCTCTGTTGGGCAACTCTGACTAGTTAACTTTTTGAAAAAAACAAACATACACAAAAAGCTGACGTGATGTTTTGCTTACTAGAGGTTATCATCTTCATTAGTGGTTTCCTCAACTTATTAGACAAGGTCTTAACTTGGTCTTAAACATGTTTTTCAAAGTTTGGGTTAGTGTTCTGGTTGCAGGGTTCTTGCAGCTAGAGATGTCCTGGAATTACTTTTGGCTTTTGACTAGTTGTAGAGGTTATCCTGGTCGTGCTTCTGGGAAAGAAGGGCTTCTGGGGTGTCTGCCCTCTAAGTAAAAGGTCTATTTTAGAAATACTTGAAACATTTTTTTCTATTTTTTTTAGTTTGTTTCAGCTATATCAAAGTCTAACAATGGACACAAGCATGGAAGTGTTATCAATTCCTGTTTTATAAGCATTGTGGGAAGTATTGCAGTATTATTCTTCAGACTGAATGTTCTGTAAGCTTCTGGGTGGGTTAGGTTGCTTGCTGCTTTATGTCCCTGCTACTACTGTGTGCTCAACAGAGCAGGACAACACAGGAGTACCAGCATACACTGGGCACTACAAGTTTCTCTGTGTTAGAAAAGCCAGTTAAACATCAGGCTTTGGTGGTGACGTGGACTACAAGCACTTGAAGACAACCAGTTTTCACTTCAGCATCAAGTGTCCTGTTCTGCCCTTGGAACTCAGTTTTCTATTACTTAATGTGTAAAAGTACACAGAGATTTGTCAGCAGTGTTGCCATAATCCTCGTGTGGCTCCTCAGAACCACCCCAGCTGTGGCAGGAATCATGGGTTTATTTGTCCACAACAGAATTGGTCAGTGTCCCCTTTGTGCTAGTTTTCCCCAACACAAAGTCGTGTTAGATGATGGCTGCACCAATGTTCATGTTGAACAAATGATTTTATTTCCTCTTGGGCACAAGGAGAAAGAGTGAATATGGAAGATCACATGCAATTGTGTAGCCAGAGATTACTTACTGTCACAGAAACTGACTCTGCATTTTCATCCTAAGGCTTCACCAGAAAAAAAAAGATTTAATGAAGTTTTAAGTTTTCTAATGTGCTTTTACTTCACAAACCTTTGGAAGTTAAAACCTCTGTTCTGTTGGTTATCATGGCTGGGCTTTTACGAGTACAACTGCTTAAGTCAGGGAAGTGATTGATTGAATTTCACATTTTGCTGGTTTATAGGTGGAAGTAACACTGCCCACTTCATCTCTGCTTAGAGAGAACAAGCTGTGCAGCAGCATAGTGCCCTGATGCTGTCCCATTGCAGTCGCTCAGTTACTGCAACATCCACTCTCGGCATGGATATACATCTTTCATATAATTCAATTTTCTTCTTCATCAAATAGAAATTTGCTCCTGTTGAAGGGGTGCATGGAATGCTGTGAAGAGCCTGGCCTGCCTGAGCTGAGCCATGTCCTTTGTTTGCTGTTGTCAGAAGCTACTGTACTATCAGCAGAATGGAGGAAGGGTCAGAAATAAATACCCAGTTAGTGCCCAGTGGAGACTGGTGTGGTCATGGCTCTGGCGGGGACAGTGTCTGACACTAGCTGAAGCAAACTGAGTGTTTGCACAATCAGCTTATGATGAATGGAAGGTGAAAGGTTTTGGCTTAGGTGTAGCCTTGCTTGTACTGATGTGTGTGTTGTGTTACCCTAGCTCAGGTGAACGTGGCGCAGCTCCTCAAGCTTGGTCATTTTAGAGCCTTATTTTCACAGTGGGGAGAAGGGAGGAGAAAGGATCTGGGTTTTGCTTTGCCCTTTTTGCTTATTATGTACGAGCTGTAAATGTGCTAAATCTTAAATCTGTCTGATGGTAACAGATTATCAGAAATCTTTGTGCATCGTCCTGTCACAGCTGGTTTGGGATCAGTTCACTGTTTTGCAAAATGGAGAACAAAATGTGTGCGTGCTCAGGGAAGGGAGCCCTAAGATAAAATTGCCCCCTAATCTCTCTCAAATTCTCGTCAGTTTGAAAAGCAAATTGCTTTGTGTGCTTGTGTTACGCACGTGGGGTGTGGAAACCGTCCTGCAGTCTGATAACTTTGCATCCCATTTACTGCAGGCGGACGGTTGTCTGCAGAGAATTAAATCTACCATGGCTAAGGATGCTCTGAGGAGGGGGGAAAAAATGGATTCATCTAGATTTGTAAAACATACCGAAGCTGGAAAGCTCTATGAAATCCACATGGATGTAATTTCCAGTACCTAATAAAATATCTCCAATATCTTGCAAAACTGGAGCAAAAGTCCTACGTACCCTCTCCGTGCAGCATGAGATGTCAACCCAGGCAGAGCAAGTGGGTGAGTTCAGCAGGTCCAGACAGTCTGCCTGCCTCAGCTCCAAGGTGAGAGCCTTTTCCAGGACCTGCGGTTCGTAGGCTGTAGCACACATGAGAAACCTTCATTGCTCTGGCTTTTTGTCTCTAGCTTCAACTTACTTAGCTTGGGCTGGCGGTGCTCGTGCAGCAGTGCCAGCTCTGTCCCGGCAGTAGCTCTCAGCTCCCACACGCCCTGCAGGGTGTGGGATGGAGCTGCAGGACTCCCCAGATGGGAGGGCAGTGGGACACGCTGTGTGGTGGGAACAGGATTGGAGAGGGTCAGTTCAGCAGAGTCCAGGGAAGGTGGTCTGTTCCCTCAGTGACACCTCTCAGGGATCTGTGGTGTCTGGTGAGCCTTGCCTATGCAGTCTCTAGCTCCTCCATAGGGAGAAATGTGATTTCTCTTGTTTCCCTTTAGCAATAAGGTGTGTAAGATTTCCAGTCATTTTCCCTCTCCTGATATATTCTCCTCCTCCTTTCTCGTGATTCAGTGCTCTCATTGAGAGCTGCATCACTTGTGGAGGATGGCAGCTGTTGGTCCCTGCTCCTAAGAATTACGCCTGTTTTCAAAAATACGGTAGGCTCTGCATTTTGAAATATTTCTGATTGCTGGGGTCTGGTGGGGGTTGTCCCACTTCTTACAGCAAATTTGGTACTCACAGGAGGGTTGTCTTCGTATGTGTCAGTTCTTGGACTCTAGGTTCCCAGACTATAATGTATACAACAAATTTCAAAAGCATGCTCTATCTTTGAGTATTTATAGCTGGGTTTATGGTGTTTGTCTGATAGGAAGTTCTTCATTTCTGTGTTTTCTGGAATCTGTATCCATCCCACATACCAGCCAACGCTGACTCCATCTTCTCGGATGCCTGCCTTGAAGCCATGGCAAGTAAGTGCTGGAGACACCTGTTGATTCAGACAGTAGAACTGAAGGGAATGATTTGCTCAACTAATTTGCTTGCTTGCCTCCTTGGAAACAAGTCCTGTTGGAATTCAACCTTTGTATTTTACTTTTCATTTGAATTAGCTCTTCTCCTGGAGACCTAAGCTCAGCCATGCTGGAGAAGTGTTGCTGCTGTCCTGTGTGCTGATGCATGCTTTCATCCGAGCCTGGAAGAGCAGCAGCTCTGGGTTGGATACATGGAAGTCGGGTGCCAGCTCTACTGTGCATTGAGCTTGAAAATCAAAAGAACAGGAGATGCTCTTTGGAACGGGCTGTTCTGACATGGAAAAGGGGATATAGGTACCACAAGTGGTTCCAGAATGGGAAGGCAGGGAAGTACAGTGGAGCTGGACTTAGCAAGACACGCGTCAGTGCACAATATGCTTCACTGTTTAGCTGCAGCAGGTGCTGCTGTTCAGTGGTTCTGACATCCTAGAACACAGCAGATGTTAGCATTGTTGTGGTTGGAAAAGCCTCTACTTTGTTTCTGCATCAAATGACATGGAACTGTCTGAAAACAGACGTACTAATCCTTTTTCCTTAACTTCAAGCTGTAGTTTCTATTGAGGGTTGCTCTTTAACTGCAAGAGGGTGAGTTGCTGATGTTTATCTATTGTATTGCTTGCCACGATATATCAAATATTAGTTTTATTGACCTGAATGTTGTAGACTTGGTGATCTCAACAGGTGGGAGAAATGGGCCAACAGAAATTTTATGAAGTTCAACAAAGAGACATGCAAAGTCCTGCACCTGCTGAGAAATAACCCCATGCATCTGGGGGGGTGACTGGCTGGAAGGCAGCTTTGCAGAAAAGAAGTCAGAGGGGATCCAGGTAAGCAAGTAGGCCAGCAATGTGCCCTTGCAGTAAAGAAGGCCAACAGCATCCTTGGCAACACTAGCAAGAGCATTGCCCAGCCATGGGCAATCCTGGTGATTAGACAGTATGAATAGTGTGCTCCACAACCACCTTCAGGCATTTGGCAGCACTTCCAGGGACATCTAAATGTTTTCTGGCTTGATTTCATTTCTGTAAGAACTGCTGGCTTAAAAATAAATGAAAGGTACTGTCTAGTTAACAGAAACAAGGCAAAGTGCAGGAGAAACGATGTGCTTTGCACCAGGAAGAGAACAGCAGGGTTACCCAGGTGGCTGTAGGGTCTTCTCATGCTCTGTGGGGACAAGAGCACTGCGACTGCAAGACACTTCCCCATTGAGATGTATAAAAAGTTTTGTTGGTCTCCTCTGCTTCTTACAATGTCTTCTCATCTCTCCCACAGCTGCCAAGTCAGACTGATCTCAGCATGGTAAAAACTCCCAAGCAAATGACACTAGAATTGCGTGGTAAGCAGCTAAATGGGAGATTGTGTTAGGATGCTGTCTGCTAATACAGCATAAAAGAGCAAGGAATGTGTATATAATATGCAGAAATTAAGTTATAAAGTACTAGGCAGTGGTTGGGACTCAGCTTGCCTATATACATAAATTTAATTGGAGATTGGATCAATAAGCAATGGAGCCTGGAGAGCTGTTCATCTGCATCTTGATCAGCTGAATTTTGATCCTTCGTCTTGAGTAGCTCTTCGGGCTCCACTGAAAAATGAGGACATGGAGATACACAGCTTATAAAGACATCTGTATCTGGATGCCTTGATCTGTCAGTTCTGACATGAAAATGGCCACGTGATACAGTTCTTTGTTAATATAAAAATACACAGCACATTTTTAGTGGCCTGAGTGACAGTTAGTTGATAGTCTTAGTTTGGTAGTGGCTACAACTCATAGCATGTTTTTGGATTTGCTATTAAATCTTTTCCTAGACGCAGACAGAGTAAAAACTACAGAATTGTAGAGTAATTCTGGTCTGAAGGGATCTCATGAGGTCTTTGGTCCAACATCTTGCTCAAAGCAGAATCAGAGCAGGTTTCTAAGGGCATTATCCAGTCAGGTCCTGAAAACCTCCAAGGATGGAGACTGCACAACCTCTCTGGGCAGTCTGCTCCAGCGTTTGACTGTCCTCATGGACAATGTCCTCCTCCTTAAATCCTTGTGCCTGTTTCTCTCGTCCTTCTGCACCCTGCTGTACAGAGCCCAGCTCTGTTTTCTTGATGGTTTCCTGTACAGAGGTAGGCTTCCCCAAAGCCATCCCATCTCCACACTGACCAAGCCCACCTCCCTCATCATCTCTGCCCAGTGAGTGCTTCAGCCTCACCACCACCTTGGTGATCTCTGAACTAGCTGCAGCCTACCTTCTAGCACTTTTTTGCACAAAGGAGGGTAATTCTAGATGTCCTGTGCCTTTGCATAACTGGAGATTTAGAAAATTTCTTGAGTCCGCTTCTTGTAAGGGGTGGTGTAACACTTGACAAAGTCCAGTGATGCGTGGTGGTTGCTTGTAACTCTGATCGCTGCTTCTCAGAGTTGATAAGTATTTGGGGTTTGGTTCAGTTGCTATTATGAGACAGCAAATTTTTGAAAGTATGGATTGCCATCTTAGTGTAAAAGGGGAAAAAAGTCTAGAAGAGCTTTCAGGAAATGAGTCTGTTGCCTTGTTTTTGTTTCCTTCATGACAGACAGGTTATTTGTTATGGTTTTGTATCTATGATGGAAACCACCTTCCCAAGCAATCTAGTCCAGTGTTGTCCTCTCCTTACCCTGCTCCCAGCCTCCTCCCCTATCCCCCTTCAACCACCACCCTGGCTCTTCTCCCCGCTCCTCTGCGACACAGGGAAGGAGTCCAAACCAGGTACGAGCAGGGGCAAAGGCAAGGACAGAGAGAGAAAAGATGAGGAAAATTACAACCCTGAAGAATGAGGCTTTTTGCTCCTTTTGCTGTGTGGAGGGTGTCATACCCGCCACGTGCCAGCAGCAGCAAAGAGCCGTGCGTGGCCAGCAGTGGGAGGAGGTTGTGCAGGGTGCTGGTTGTGCTGCCCCACCAGCCCATCCCTGCTAGCCCTGCCCTCAGCAAAAATGGGTGCGTTTGGTTGAATGTCTCTCCCAGCCAGAGCTGGCTCGAGGGAAATGCTTTGATGACATTGAAGTAAAAGGATCATTCCCTCTTGGAATTTTAAAATCCAGTTCATTAAAAATAATCTAGTGCTGGTTTGCATTTCAGATGCTATTTAATCTGGTCAAAGAGAAGAAGCAGAGAACTTGTACACCATGATTTATGATGCCTTCAGTGTTTGGGCACTTATTTCAGCTGTATGTACTATAAAACCCAAAGACAATATCTCTTCATCCTTCAGAGTGACTTCTGGCCGAAGAGGTATCATAGTAAAATAATGCTCCATATGCCTTTTTGACTGCATCTGAGAATACTTTGCTAGATGGAGCAGTTGCTTTCTCAAAGTGTTCTTCTTCAAGGACTAGGAAATTAGCCCTGTCTTATAAATACACTTCTAGTGCATTAAACCATTGACAAATGCAGCGCAGCCATTCTAAACTAATTTGTCTTAAGTGGGCATCTGATGACTCAATTTATCTGAACTTAGTCATTTGGATGTGGCTCAGCTGCTCTGTTCAAAGGAAACCATCTGGATGCATCTGCTGTTTCTTGCTCTCAGCACTGGTCTGGGGCTGTACAGAAGAGGGCTGAGCTAACTCAGATAAGCTCATAAGTGATGGAGACAAAGAGCACACATGGGGTCAATTACTTCACATTGTCAGTTCCCTGGTGGCAACCATTTGTCTGAGCCCAGAGATCTGTAGAGAAAGCAGTATTCTTTTAGGAGAGTGTCTTTCAAAAGAGATAGGCAACAGTGTTGCTAAATCAACTGTCTCTCAACCACTCTACTTTTACTTAAGTCAATCCTTAAAAAAACCCAAATTTGCCAGAGCTAGGAAATTGCCATGCTATTTAGAGTATATTGATTCTGAAAAGTACTAAAATGTGGCATTAAATACTAAATTGTCAGTTCCAGTTTTCTTTGACCATGGGCGATGTGGTTTTTATTAAGAAAAAAATCTGCAGCTAAAGATTTGTAGGTTCCTTTGTATCAGTATTTAAGAGATTGTCCAATTACACAAACGTTCTTGGACATAAATTGCATAGCAGCCTGGCACACCAGCCTTCTCCCACCAGCTTCCAGTGGAGAGCTCCACGTATTGCTTCTCAGTGTTCTTCTCCATGGGAGGCCCAAGTGAACTATCAGCAAGATGTCAACTTACACCCAGAGAGATGCTGAAGCCATTTATCATTAGTGACGCAAAAAGTCATTTTACAGAGTGCTTCACAGAGGTACCTGCACCATGTTCTCATGTGTAGATATCTAAACGAACACCGTGTATCATGCTATTGTTAGAGACTTAGCCTGTATTGGTGAAGTTTTAGTCATATTTTAAGAAGAAAGCAGCAATTCTTTGACTGAAAGACTGTTTTTACAAATACAAAGAAAATTAATATTTTCATGCACATTTTTAATGAGTTTGCATCTATACTTCCTCTTGCCCTTTATTTAAGGAGATGACTGGCTGATTAAATCACTCCCCCTTGCCTCACCTCTGGCTCTGGAGTAGAAGTTAGACCCATTCTGCTAGGCTTCAGCTTTGGATATTTTCTGACACCTAGGAAAAGGAATTTCCAGACCTCTCCAGGGTAGTGTTATTTTTGGTGATCTGGGCTATAATTAGGCTTTCAAGCAGACTTGCTGGGAGATCTGACTTGAGCTAGTAAGAGCTAGGTCATTGCCAGGGCCAAATAAGAGTCTACTGGTCATGGCTGTGGGGTGAGGAGGCTTTAGTCTTCCCCGTGTCTGGTAGCATTACTGGAAGGTGGGATTAAAATGGAGACATGTAGGACACCTAGTAGAGCTAGGACTGGGCTAAGATCCCTGTGTTGTCATGTGCCCCTTGGCTGGGAATAGTGCATAGCAGACTTCCATTTAGGGTAAGGTTTGGTTCTTCAGTCTCCTGAGGCTAAGGGATGGTGTTCATGTTTCCAGGTTAGGTGAGCTGAAATGACAGCTTTTTGGTGGCTGGGAGCAAAGCCAGATCCGTGCCTGCTGGCGTACAGCTACCCGGGATCAGGGGCCACTTTGGGGTAGCTTTAGTCACAGGGCCTGGAGGGCTTGTGAGCCCCAGGATGGATGGAAGGTGGCATTCGCTCCTGCTGCGATGGGGATCCAAAGGGCTTCTCCCAACAGCATACAGGCTGCTGTGAAGAGGAGGTTTCCATTACACTGCTTTGGGTTTGTGCAAGGGTTTGTGCTTCAGCACCAGCTCCTGGCCCTTGTAGCTCTCCCTGAGAAGATGAGTATCACTATTAGCTGAAACAAAACATTTAGGAATTTCAACATGTTTTACTGGATAGAATTATTTTCTGATTAAACTGTGCAAGCTTAAGTTCTAGGTCTGTGCATATATGTACCTGAATAACTGCTGCTCTCCTGAGACTGCAGTCCTCCCAAATCTGGTCATTAAGATTTCCAAACCTTAGCTATCCTTTCCCTGTAGAGTTACATACTTTCATAGTACAAAAAAAATATTTTAATTAATGGCATTTAAAAAAAAATAAAAAGAAGCAGGAAGTCTGAGTCTTCACTGGTTAGGGATGGTACGCTGAGTGATGAAGGACTTGCTGTGGGAGCTGCTGCCTGGTTGTCTACAGCATTTATTATGAAGCTGATCTAGATCATGCTGGTTCCTTCTGGCCTTCATTCTACAAATCTCTGCAGAAACACCCCCTGCCCCACGTTCTCTCAAGCAGATGGTTAGGCAGATGAAGAGCAGAGAGGTGCTACTTCAGCAAGCGCCTTGGTGGTGCCAGGAAAATTTCAAAGGCAAGTTGGAGGAAGGAAAATGTGCAAGAAATGTGCAACAGAATGGTCTGAAACTTCACAGTGAGGAGTTCCGTGCTGGAAGGACACACGGGATGGTGACTATGAAGGAGCAGCGAGATCTGCAGAGCCGTAAATTGACTCTAAAGAGAAAATAGGAAAGGAGGGGAAAGTGCAGCCTGAGGTGTGAAGGTCTGGTGTGCTCTCCGCTGTGTTGAGCTTGCTGCTTGTCTCTTGCTGGTGTGGGGGATGGGGGTTTGCACTGCTTCCCCATGTTAGGTGAGGATAATAAATATCAGTTGAGATTCCCTTTAAATATTGTGGCACAAAGGGAACATAAACATCTCGGACAAGTGTGGATTTTGATCTGTCAGTTGGGAAAATTAAAATGACACAGAAGGAAGCTGGGAAGAGGGATGGTAGCTGGGATCACAGTGATTTCAGCGATGTCTAGCAGAGAGGAAAGAATACTGACAGGTCAGGGAACAAACAAGGATACAGAAAGTGGTTTATCAGCTGAGACAGAGGAAAGCCCTCTGTAAGTGCTGTAGCTCTGGGATTTGTCATGGATTTGGGAGGATGGTGATTTATAGCTGGTCCCAGGGCTCAGAGCGGCCAGAGAGGTGATGTCTAACACAAGACACCTTCAGCACTTTAAACCAAAGTCCATTAATAAATACCACAGCGCTGAATGCGTTCAGCTGTTTACTGGCATGAGGAGAGAAGTGACCTTTCTGCTTTCTTCCACTCCCCCTGGGAGCCTGATGGGCTGCGATAACCCACTTAGCGGGCGTGTGGGCGGTGGGTGATGGCGTCAGAGTGACGAGAGGGAAGCAGCCCATGCCATATCCTTAACGCTACGGCACTCTAAAAATAAACACCATCTCATGTTGGGAGCCTCTGGCTGTGCCTCGGCTCTTCCTCTCCCCAGCGTGTCTGTCAGAGCAGCTCTGCAGCAGCTGATGCACTGTGCTGCCTCTGAAGCATCTGAGTCACCGGGGACCAGGCTATGGGGAATCAGATGTTCTTGCACAGCAGGGGACATAGAGGAGCCATGGAGCCGTCATCGGGCCACACTGCTGAAATTTCAAGGACGAGGGCACCCGCAGCAAGCAGCTCCTCTGGGTGCCAGAGATTTGACCTCACCCCAAATCAGCACCAGCAACAATGAACTGTAGAGTTCATTCCATGCGTCTGGCACAGGTTGGCGTGAAGCCGCATTGAACTGGATGAAGGGAGCATCTTTGCTGCAGAGCTGGGGCAGGCATGCAGCTGAGCTAGCTCAGGCAGGAGAAGGTCCCAGGCAGGACCTGACCAAGGATGGTACCAGAGGTGGTGGAGGCAGGGGAAGATGGCTTCCTCAGTTAGGTCCCTGCTGAACTCAACACTCAAGAAAGCTCTCACCTTCATGCTTTCTACTGCATCTTTTCTCCAGTCCTGAGCTGGGACGGTTCAGCCTGGAGAAGAGAAACTGAAGGGGGATTTATCTGTGTGTATAAATACTTGCAGGGGGGACTGAAGAAGACAGAGCTGAGATCTCCTCAGGGTATCCAGAGAATGGATGAGAGGCAACAGGCACAACCTGAAACACAGGAAATTACACTGAAACATGAAAGGGTTTTTACGGAGAGGATGGTCAAGCACTGGAGCAGATTGCCCAGAGAGGTTGTGGAGGCTCTGTCCTTGGAGATATTCAAACCTGATGGCAGACAGCTCTGAGCAACCTACTCTGGCTGACCCCGCTTGAGCAGGGGATTGGACTGTATGATCTCAAGAGGTCCCAGATGTTCCCAGCCAATGTGTGGTCCTGCTCCTTTATCCCTTCCCTGACTCCTTCTGGCCATCTGACCTGCTGACACAGCCGTGCATAGTTTCTGGTGGTGTCTTTTTTCCCTGTGAAGCCACTGGATATTCCCCTCACTGAACAGTGTCAGGTGAAATGGATGCCTCGCCTTCACTGAAGTGCAGTAAAGTGGCACATTATCTTTGGACTGAGGGAGACTGGGTGGTAGGTGTGAGAGAAAGGAGCTTCTCTTTGCTTCTTGAATTGCCTGTGTGACATGAAGGCAAAGCTTGTGACTCTCAGCACTGCTCTCCCTGAACTGCCCTATCTCAGAGTTTGTCCCTAAGAAGACAATTGAAGAGAATTGGATTGTTTTTTAAATAAAGTACGAAAGGCTTTAACTGACAGCAGGTCAGTGATTTTAACATCATTTCAGGCTGCATTAGAATATACCAGCTTGCTGAGGATACAGACATCAGTCTCGGGTAGGAAACTACCCCTGGCTGCTGCAGCACTCGTTTGGCCGGATGGGTTAATGATGGATGGGAAGTGGCACTGCTGGGCTGGGGTCAGTGTGGGCAGGCTGTCCTGGCTGTGGACCTGATACACCGCTGGTGGAGCTGGGATTCCACATCATGGGTAGGGAACAGGACACTGACTCAACCCTCAGCATTGCCCAGCATGCTCTTGTGATCGCTTCAATTCCTGGCGAACGACTGCATCTAGAATGTTCTTGTGCAGGTGTGAGCATAAGGAGCACACACGCATGTGTATGTGTATTACTGTGACCTGAGAGTTATCCAACAGTCCTGAGAACTGTTTCCATAAAGAGGACAAAATTACATCAGAAAGCTCATTTTCAATGACACTACCCTGTTGAGTCACAAAGAGCATGTAACGCTCTCCTGTGTCACAGGAGTCACTGAAGAGAAGGCAAGCTTGGGCCTCTGAGGGGCAAAGCTGAACCTCTGAATCAATCTTCCTCAGTTTTTCCATCCAAGATTACTTGTACACTATGCCTTTCCCGTGTCCTCTTCTGGTTTTTTCGCCACGTTTCATAGTCTTCAGAGAACCTCCCCGTACCTTGCCCATGCCCTGTTTTCAGATGCGTTCAGGTCTTCGCGTTTTGCTGTGGAGTTGTGACTATTTCCACAACCTGATACTGTAGGAGAAGGCTGGGGCTTCCCACAAATAGCTGGAAAAAGCAACAATGAGCATGTACAGTGCTTACAGCATGGCTTGTGGGGGCCGGTATTTGAAGGCATCGCTATCTTCCCTGAAATGTCCTCCTGTACCAGCCTGCAGAAGCAGCTGCCAGAAGTTCCCATATTTCATAGTTTCTTCCCACAGAGTGTATGTCAGATTCTAAGTCCCTGAGAACAGTAGGGAGCAGAAGAAAAAGCACAGAAAATGAGTGTCCTCTTGAAGCCCCAGTTTCAATTTTGGAGGAAAGACCTCATCAGACCCCTGACTAAAGTGGGGGGTTTGTCCTATTATCTTTTCTCCAGTAGCAAAATCATAGCCAACTCCATGCATCTGAGCTGAAGCTGCACTGCTGTGTCCTCTCCTGCATCCCCTCAGTTGCAGACCCCTGTGGATCCTGGTTTTGGCAGGGCTGTAGGCACCCCAAAATGGCAGTGGCTTCACTGGAGAGCTTCCCTGGCACCTTGCACTGCCTGTGCCCTGTGTGGGCAGGAGTCCTGTTTGCAGGAGCATGTGAGGAACTAATTGAACAAATAAACAGACCAAGAGAAGCATTAAAGTGACACGATGTGACACTGAACAGCTCATCACCTCGCAGGGCCTGGAGTCGAGAGGGTAACACACTGGAAAATTCATACCAAAGTTTCGAAACATCCTGATTAAGATACACAGGAGAAATAGATCAAAAACAAGGATAAGCATTTTGAAATTGAAATTGAGTAGTTAGGCAAAATGTACATGATTGCAAGTTGTTTTTTCAAAGGGAGGATGTGGCTTGAAGCTCTTGCTTTGTCAAGCAACAAAGACAAGAGGGAAGACTTGGTTCTGGTCACTCCTAATTGCTTCCCCTGTGACTGCAAGAGGTGCACAGAGAAGGAAAACGGAGAGGATGGGAAAAGACCGGGGACACACAGCATTTTCAGGATATTGTTGGTGCCCATGGCAGCTCTGAGGGAGCCATCAGTGGCAGCCAGGCCCCTGGGCTGGACAGAATGGGTCAGGGTCTCACCTCACTGGCACAGGTGAAAGAAAAACAGGACAAAAATAGTGGGGTATGGAAGAAACACAAGGAGGAAGAGTTCACGCATCCAAGGGCAGTGCCCTGTCAGAAGGATGAGAGGTTGGCCAGGAACCCCCATCTGGTGTGTTTCCTCAAGCATCAGAAGGATGTTAGAGCTTCAAAACTTCAGCCTGATGGGAGTCGAGGCTGATGTGACACTGCTCTGTGGCTCAGGGAGTGCTGCCAGTGCTCCCACAGGGCCCCTTGTCCATTTGGTGGCTAAGCCTGCTCAGCCACATTAGTCCTCATTAGGCTTGCCTGGCATCAGTCCCCTTGGAGCAGTTGATTCCCAGCCCCATGCACTGGCCTAACCAGGTCCTCAGCATCATCCTTGGGTTGCATCAGTCGACCATATTGCTCAGACTGAGCCAGTCCTTTATCTCCCTTTTACGGCTTCTCCTATCAATGTTTGTACCTGGTGTGTCCCAGAGCTCTCATCTACTTTTGACAGCTGAATATGCAGGTGACAGCTCCCTTGTTTTACAGAAGCTGCTGAAATTATAAGAGTGTGGCTTTTCCCTTACACCTTTGAGTGAGCAAAAAGACGTCACATACGGAAGCACACAAGAGCGAACGCCAGCACTGAGCGAGCTCGCCTGGCACAACCTCTCCCGCCTTCCCCACCCCATTTTTGGAAGGGAGCAGTCAGGGTAACAGGTCTGACTCAGCCTGATGAGGTGGTGTTCAGAGGCAGAAGAACAAGTGTGAATTAAATGAGGTTCAAAGTGTTAAACAGCAGGCGCTTTCCTAGTGTAAATATTTTGGCACAAAGCTTTGTCAGGGTTTTAATCTAAAGGAAGCAGCAAGACTGGAACAGACACTTCTTCAGGCAGTTACAGAGATACCCCTGTCCTGACCTGCAGCACAAAGCGGTGACCACCTGCCTTCCTTGGAAGTCTCCATCATTTTTGGCAGGCTTGGGTCCAGTTCAACAGCAGGAGCAGTACCAGTGTGTCCTGTCCCCAGCAGACCCTTCGCAGCTGGCTCCCAAACGGCCCCATAAACCCTGCCTGACAGTGACCCCCATGACAATACTTAGTCTGGCATGTTTTACCTTAACCGAAATCAAAGCATGCAACCACAAATAATGTTATCTCCCTTCTCTTCTATTTATCTAGTACATTGTGAGCAGAAAATTGCAGTCTGCTTTCTTTACGTTTAATTCTTCTGTCTGGCACTAGAGGGCAGAAGGAAGGACAGTGGAGCCTTGCAACCCAGACCTGTCTTTTCTTAGCAGCTGTCCAAGGCTGCAGAAATAAACCTGGCTTGAAAGGCTTCTCCCTTTGTCTATTATAGATGCACATCAAGGGTGTCATGCCCCAGCCTCTTTAGTGCTATTAAAGTTTAATAGTTCAATGTTGCATTTCAGAGGTAACACAATGCAAAGCAACCCTACGTGCTCCTCAGAAATGGCACCTCTCTTTGTTCTGGATGTAAAGTGGGCATTTGTGGTTTCTGCAGTTCAGGAAATGACTTTGTGTGATGGAGAACGTGCTTGTCCCTTGCAGCAAGGCTGCCTGCCCGCCCTTAGCATCCCTTTACTTTGAAAGCTTTGCCTCCCTAGCCCAGACAGAGCCTTCAGGAAGGTGTTTCCCAGCTCCACAGCAGGGCAGGGCAGAGGTAAGCAGGATATACACTGTGTTTTGCCTGGAGGCAGTGATGGAGCCAGGCTACAAGCCAGGGAATACCAGCTCTTCACAGGCTCCAGGGATTTCTCATTAAAATCAACGAAGACAGGGGCATTTTCATGGTGCACTCAGCCAGACACCTCATCACATGTTTCTTCTCTCTGCCAGAGAAACCCTGTCTGGGAGCCACCAGACAGGCGGACAGTCCTCTGTGGCATGGAAGATTAAACACCACTGTGGTGCCCTGGTTCCCAGACCGCCTTTGTCAGGAGGAGAAAAGAGCGTGTGAGCCCGGGAGGCTGAGCACCACGTGCCCTGGTCAGGAGGCTCCATGGCCACTGAGGTGTTTGTTGCCGTCTGTAGATAAGGAGGGATCACCACGGGAAAGCCACGGTGTGTTTAATGCCAGTTCTGCTCTGTGATGAAGAGAAGCAGAAACCAACTGAACAAGCTCCTTCTGCATGTCCAGCTGCCACCAGCTGATGGCTGAAGCGTGAGGGGCAGGCAGCAGCAGATAGCAGCTCACTGGTATTACACCTCTGTTGAACTAATTCGTTTTATTTTTCTTCTGAATTTTGCAATGTCCTTAATTAACATGCACGACATAAGTAGTTATTCAATCAACAAATAAGACTAAAAATATTCTTCCTTTTTCTTTTTCATTCAGTTCATCTCTTCAGTGTGTCACTTACTAGGATGAAATGATCTGACAGTTGTGGGTAGTGGAAAGAAACTAAATTTCTTAAATTCAAATGAAACTGTGCTGAAAAGGGTTTTCACAGTCTGCCACGCTTTCTGAGATTATGAATTTTATTCTGTTTTCCACAGAGGAGAAGGAATGTTTCACATGCTGACAGTAAAAAGGACACCAGAAGAACTAGTAAGTAGTGCACTGGTCAGGACACTTAATTTGTGGAAGAGCTGACACTGGGTTTAATGTCTACTCATCTTGACCTCTCAAGCACAAGTTTTCAAGAAAAGCCCTATTTTTTAAAGTAAAATTTTGATTTCAACAGATCAGCATTTCCTGAGTGGAGAGAACGACTGTCAGGACTCCTGACCACATCCTACCACAGCAGCACCAAATGCTGAGAGAAGCTGGGACCAAATCCAGCCCTCCCTTGTCTCACCACACACTGCAGCAACACCTGGGAAAGGGTGATGTCCTGGGTCCCAGCTGTGCTGAAGCTCTGTACAGACCCGCCACAGCAGTTGATTTACCTTGAATTCTTGAATTACCTTGCAATGTCAGTACGCTGATATTTGCTTCCTGAAGCTAATTTAGCAGCTCAGTTTTGTTCACGGTCTAATGCATAGTTCCTCGTTCCTGGACTGGAAAGACCCATGCTGCTGGCCCTTAGGAGCCACTGCAATGTCCAGCTCCTTCTCCTGGCCCTAGGGGAGGACAGTATCAAGGAGGAGGTGTGTACCTGACCTCTTCTTTACGTTTGGACAGCTGACACTTCTGCAGTGAGATCTGATCACTGAAGTAGACTTTTCTTAACTCAAAGACTATTGTTTTCTGAAAGAAAACCTCAGAAAATGGTTAACAAATGATACACACTTGTACACAGATTTTCGGGTGAACAAGTAATCCATTAGCTGAAATGGCTTTGTAAGGATTATTTCTCAAGTAACATGTAAAAAACCAACTGTTTGTCATAAACTGTGAATAAAGAGTAATTGAACAATCCACAGCATAACATGTGCAAGGGGTTTCAGTCAGCAATGTCAGTAATGTCAGCAAACATCCAGGAGGCTAAGTCATTTACCTAGGGTAATATTTGGAAGATGTCAGGAAGAGATGTGGGACAGGTTTAGGAAATGATCCTCATTCAGAGGGAATGAGATTTATTCCTCCTTCAGTGGAAAAAAACAATTTCAGGCTGAAGGTGTTTGGGTTCAGTCCTGTTGGCCTTAAACTGCCTTTGAGCATTCTATGCTTGCTCTGTTCCTTAGCAAATGTGTTAGATCTATGGGTCCCATGGACAGGAAACTTCAATTTTGACTCTGACAGTATTTGTATGTAGCATAAAAGGTGCCAATTAACTAAAAATCACTGCAGAGAAACGGCTAACAGATGCAAATCCTTCCCAAAATTTCTGGAGTCCGAGATTCACCAGGTCCTCTAACTGTTTGTCAGAATAAACCAATGCTTGGCTGGTCATAAACTGCTCCATGAAATATTTTGGTTAACAGAACTGTCCTGGTTACCCAGGCACAGCCCCACAGCCCAGCCATGGCAGCAGGCCATGAGCAGCCCCAACTCAGCTGGGAGTTTCAGTCAGGACAGCTGCCCCAAGCTGACTCACAGGTGCATCCCATAGCACTGACATTAAGCTCATTAGAAAAGGAGGGAGTTTACTGAAGGTGGGGAGTTCCTCTTCCTGGGGTTTGTCTCCCTTGGCCTTCTGCTCTTTTTGCTGAGCCCAAGGATCAGGCTCAGGGGACTCCTAATAAGGGGAAAACACGAAGGATGAGAGCGAAGGCTGCTTTGATTTGTAGTGCCTATGGGACTGGTAGCTCCCCAAATTGTTTGGGGTGCAGTGGGTTTCATACAAACCATGCCAAACTACAAACATAGCCCTGGCTAACCGTGGCTTCCTCCAGCCCCTAGGGCTACATCTAACCGAGCTGCAGCATCACTAGCCCATAAAAGCCATTGATGTGGTTTGTTGTACAACACTACGCTCAAGACAGCTAGAGAAATGCAGGCTGGATACCTAGTGTGTGTTGGCTGAGGGAAGAGGGGGAAAAGGAGAGTAAAGAGGATTTCTGTGATTTCTGTTATGTGGGGTGTGATACTACAGCTCTGTTCTTCTGATCAATTTCTAGGAAGTGAGAGGAGCACTTCCAGTGTCACTCACAATGGCAGCTGGGGGCACAGAGTGACTTGTTGGCCTGGCTGCAGCTACCCCAGGGCACAGGAGGCCCCCCAGCCTGTCCCACCACCTCTATCTCACCACTGCAGCAGATGGTCACCTCCACAGACCTGTACACGACACTGCTCCACCTGCCTGTTCTGCTCCTAAAGCCCACCTGTTAAAACCTCTGCTGAAAATAGTCCAAAAAGTGCTTAACTTCAAAGGACTGATGAGAGCTGGGGATCAGCTGCAGTCCCTGCTGTGCTGGCAGTCCTGGTGGTGGTAATCCCCAGAGAGGAGACATTGCTCTCGGCAGCCTGGCCCTGCCACAGCCAACAGCTCAGAGAGGAGATGCTGAGAAACCTCTCCAGGTGTTTATCACCTTCATGCATTTCAGAGACCAGCACGGCTGTCGGTGGAGCAGCTGGATGCTGGGGGGCCAAATGGGCTCCTCTGGGCTATGTAGCTCAGCACCATTATGTTGGGAGCTCCTTCTGTGCAAGGCAGCAAGGGGAGGAAAATCTGTATCTCTGAGCAACCGTCACTGTTTCTTTTTTTCAGAGGCTAAAGATAGACTCCATATGGGCTGTGCGCAGTGCAGTGTGACCATACATACCGTGGAGCTTTTCTTTAGGCCTTTTTTCAGGCACCAGTAGACCTATGGTGAGAGGCATCCCAGTGGTGTACCTCCTTCTCCAACATCCTTGACAATGAGTGCATCAAATGCCTTTTCAGTCAGGTCAGGACAATACACTTTGTTTTATCAACTATACCTTACAAATATGACCTGATACTGCAAATTGCTCTCAGCAGTCTAGAGAGGAGAGATGCACACAGGAAGCAGAAGTGGGAAGGGTTTGTTTCCTGCAGCACCTGGGGTGGATGCAGGGGAGGATGTTAAAAGGGATCCTGCTACCCAGCAGGATGCAGCCAGGCTCACTCAGACAGCCCCAGCCTCTTGCACAGTGCAGCAGCACAGCCAGCTTCTCTCTTCCTCGTCTTCCTAGGAAGGAGATAGCCAAAACTGAAGGAGATATGGGGCTTCTGGGTGGGGAAGGGGACCCTAAGGTCTGATCACAGTTACCCCTATGTGGGGGATATGAGAAGGTGACGCTGGTGCTCAGCACTACTGCCCTGCCTCTCCTGCAGCACCACACCACAGTCTGTGATATCCAGCGAGCTGGCTTGAGTCTGGCATGTCCATCAGTCACAGCCTCTGCCCCAGCCATTTTGGGGGTTGTTTACCTAAAACCACACGGTCACCATGTGATGGAAGTACAGTGCTTCCTCTGTGGGGAGATGAGTGGGGATTGCTGACTAACTCTCATCCCAGTTTGAAAAGCCAAAAGAGGAAATAAAAAACAAAATGATCTCTCTTTCATGTGTTTTTGCTGACGTGGTTCTGTTAGCAGGGCTTGTATCCTTGGTACTGTCTGGTTACAGAAAATGAACAATTCTCACCTGACTGTTACCATTTCCACTACCATTTTTTTTTCAATAGCCTTCAACATTTTCAGTCTTCTGCTGAAATGATGTCCACAGCGATGGAGAGAGGAAGACTGTTCCAGGGAAGGACAGACACCATGCCAGGAGTGAGACAGCTTTGCTTCTGTTTTAACTTGTTTTACCTTGACATTTCTGTACCTCAAATAAGCAGCCAGCAAGCAGACCTACAGAGAGGTGCTCTCCAGCTTCTGGGTCCCATTGACAACCAGGGACCTAATGTCCTGAAGGTTTCTGCAAGTTCACACAACAGCGTTTGCAGGCCTGGTTCTCCCATTGCTGCTGTTTGGTTTCTGCTCGTTGTGCTCCCTGCTCAGCACCGAGCTGCTCTTCTGGTGCGTGGGCACAGGGCAGGAGAGGGAAACCTGGTCCCTGGGTAAAACATAGGACAAACATGCAAGGCAGTGGGAAATTGCACAATTCAAAATCCAAGCATGGAGGCTTCTGCCTCTGAGCACGTGTAGCATGACATGGCATTCTTAGGGAAATAACCGGTCATGGCTTATATGTACCTGGAGACATAACAGTTCCAAGACATAATTTCACCTTTCCCTGTAGATCTGCAGTAGCTGCTTGTGATTTTGGATCTCAAAGAGTCTCTTCCAATGGGAACCACTGCTCAGTACAGGAGAGTTTCTCAGAGTCTGTAGCGTACAAGCAGGATGCTTCTTCCCGTCGCACGTCTGATGTGCATAAAAAGGTACATGTTCTGGAGACAGCCACCTGCACGCAGCCATTTTCCACTGCTCGTTTTCTTTTCTCCTGCCTACTGAGCTGTGAATTCCCTTATGCACCAGTGGAGATACTGCTCATTAAAACTAATCAGCTGAGCAGATGCCGAAGGAAATAATGGGCTGGGAATAAAGAGGACGTTGGTTATACATCGCCAAAAATCTCTGCAACAGTCTTTTGTAGTTCACTGAGTTTTCATTCTATTCCAAATCAACATGCAAACCAGCTCCATCAGGAGGAGAGCAGTTCAACGAGGGAAGGGAACTTCAAATTATGAAGGATTGATTGCCAAACGATACAGAAAGAACCCGTCTCATAAAATACTCTGCAAAAACTTACAACACAGTAATGGATGTAAGTGCAAGTCAATCTCAACCTACTGCCACCAGTCATAATTGGCAAAATGAAAGCTCTCTCCCTGCCCATGCCCTGACTGTGTACCTGTGATACAGGAAGCTAAGAAGGATGCTCTCACTTTCAGCAAGTTGATATATGCTGCAGAGAGGAACCACACTCAGAAAATGGTCTACATTAAGTTGATATCTGAGTATACAAATAACTTAGGGCCAAAATTAGCCTTCAGTTACATTACTGTAAATGCACATAGCATCACTGGGTGGATGGGACTTTCTGGACTCTTAAGTGGAGGGAGGATTTGGCCCTTAGAAGACTGTAACAGGAAGAAGGGAAAGTGAATCCCATTATCTGGCTTTGCAGGGGAATTGATAGTGGTTTCCATATCAGCACGCTGCTCCAGATGGCATGCTGGTGAGAGTCCTAGCACGCAACAAAAGCAGAGGCTCAGGTATCAGCCTGCAATGCAGGAGCACACCGATGAGATGGGAAAAAATACAGCAACAAAAGGTAGGGAGGTAAAGCTGTGTTTGCTAAGGTCATTTTTTCTAATGATTCCCATTAAAAGTCAACATAACGGTAGGCACATTTTTAGCATGTCAAACATACCTGCTCATTTTCTGCCAGGGATGTAGAAGAGGGCTTCATATTTCATCGGTTTACCTTGGTGGTGCTGTCTGGTGCTCTCGCATCAGATGCCCAGACAAACACATTTTCACTTGTAACAACATTTTGTCCTTTTGTTTTATAACTTTAATTTTTAATAAAAAATGTGGAGTCTCTTCTGCTTCTGATTGGCATCAGCAACTATTTGAAAAATTGTGTTTCTGATCAGTATTTGACTTAGCTACAGAACAGAACAAAAAATGGTGAGGTTTTATCTCAATACAGCAAAAATTTCTGGTGATGTTTTTATCAAACTAGCTCATACAGCTTCAGGAATGAATTTCCTCTTTCTCCCTTTCTTGATCCTTTGCTTGTTGCAAGTTTCTGATTTTTTTTATTTCTCTTTGTTCTTTTTTGCATATTTTAAAAATCATTTTTATAGCCAAAAACACAAATGATTCACAATCAGAGAAAGTCTTCCAGTTTAGTGGCCAAGCTGGAAAACAAAGGGTCAGTGAATTACATGCATTTGGAGCTGATTTGAAACACAGTATTTCATCGGGACCTAATTTTTACCCCCATTAAGAAATCAGCTCAACATTGAACAAGAGCAAACATTTCATTTTGCAAGGTCATGAATCCATCTGTCCTGATTTTTTTTTTGTTGTCTGAAACACTTTGCTGGGCTTCGTTCCCCAAAACTGTGCTCCATGGAGGTGAAAACTGCTGGGAGGGGAGATGATAATAGCCCAGGATAAGGAAGAAGATGCTTTCTTGGAAGCAGCTTTCCTGGGGCTGTAAATTAGGAGTGAGGTCAGACTGAAGGATGAAGGTCTGAGTGTCCTCATGAATTTTGTGAGTTCATCCAGATTTCCATGTTAGGGATCTGTCCTTCTGTAATTAATGGGCCTGAAGCTCAAGTCTGAATGGGAAGGTTGTGAACAACCCTTCCTGGAGCCAAGCTTTCATAACCCTGGGGCTGGACTCTACTCAGTCTCAGTGTTGCTAACAACAAGTCGTTCTTTTTGTGGAGCTGCCAAAAGGAAGCACTTGGGACTGCTGAGAGAATTGAGTCCCCAGTGCAATCCTATAACAAAGACTGAATTCCCAAATCCCCAAATTCCTTGAATTCCATGTTTCTTCTCCTTCCTGCTTCACATCTCCCTTTACATGTTCCTCTCTCTGGCTCTTCTGATTTCCTTCTTTTGCCCATGAGAGGCTGGGTTTGCTCTCTCAAGCTTGGCATGGATGGAGCAGCTCCTTTCCTCCTCCACAGTCAGCAAGGGGGGCTGGAACGGGACCCCTTTGCTTTTTATATCAGTAGTATGAGGGTCACATAGGAACATCTGTTTTTTTTTTTTTGCATGTGTGCTGCAGGTCTTAGTGGCTTTTGAAGCAGACCACAGCGAGGTCAGATGGCCAGCACACAGATGGCTTAAGAAGACAGGACCTGATTCTCATATCCTACAGAAGTCATGTACTGATCCCTTTTCTTCATTCATATTACCATACCTGGGCTTTTCTTCACCGTCCAACTCACTGCCATATCCCATGTCTACAGCATCTCTCTTTCTCCCATCAGCAGCTCTTTTTTCTTTTCTAAGCCTATTTCTTTCTGTTTACTTCACTCCATCATCCCTGCTTGTCTTTATTTTTTTTTTTTAATGTTTTGCAACCTTTTCTCTGTATTTTCAGTAACCTCAATCTTGGGGCGGGGGAGAAGGAATAAAAATAACAACAAAATACCTTACTCTTTTCATTTTTTAGATCAAAGATGACTGAGAAACCGAGGGGGAGAATTCAGGGCAGCCTTTGATGCACAGTATTGATGTTGGCTTAGCATGAAAATCTCCTTGTGCTGTATTTGGGCCAATTACCAGAGGTCCACAAAATTAACCTGAGACACAGTAGCCCCATGTGAAGCAATGAAATCTAAGGCCTGGGGAGGTTAATTCAAATCTTAGATGTTTCTATGATAGGAGATTACTTACCCCGTTCCTTTGTATTTGCTAGGAATCTTTGTGCTGAAGATTTTGATATTCTGTCAAAGTTGTGCTCTGGCGGCATGCCTCTCGCTGTGAAACGTGATTGCCTGCCTTGCGCTGTTGGACTCTGAGCGCTGTAACTGGATTGTTTCTACATTAGAGTTGCTTTTGCTCTCACACTTCCCAGCTTCCCATGAGAAATGTTTCCCAGACTCCTGAAATGGCGTCTGAGCTTCTGCAGCACCCTTCACAGCAATGAACCACCACCTAACCTCTTCACCGTCCTGGTTCTGTTGGATTTTTGCTTTTTCTTCCAGAGTTCCTGCTGACCAAGTTGTGGTCAAGACAAGATGTCACACAGCAGAAATGGGAGCCTCTAAGACCCACATGCAGACTGACACAGTTGTGTCTCCGATGGGTGCTGGGGTTTTCTGACTTCAGCCATTCCTCAGAAAACTCAGTATTCACTGTAGCTATGAATATAATTCTTCTGTAAATGAAAATGGCTTTTATTTGTCACCTGGCCTATAATGAAGTAGTACCAGTCCTGGCATCCCCTGCACTACATGATCTATATGAAAGGAAGAGCTTCATGTTTGGACAGGAACTCTTGACTGAGCTCCAAAGCAGCAAGGGACAACAAAGAAGGTGGAAACAGGGTGTCCTGGTTTAGAGGAACAGCCCCACAGCCCAGCCATGGCAGCAGGCCATGAGTAGCCCCGAGTCAGCTGGGAGTTTCAGTCAGGGCAGCTGCCCCAAGCTGACTCACAGGTGTATCCCATAGCACTGACATCATGCTCATTATAAAAGGAGGGAGCTTAGTGAGGATGGGGAGTTCTTCTTCCTGGGGCTTCTCCCTCTTGACCTTCTGCTGATCCTAGAGACCAGGCTGAGTATAAGCTTGCATACTTTATGTTGGTGATTGTATTAGTTTTGCTATTTCATTCAATCTGTTTCTACTTCAACCCATGAGACTTTTCCTTTTTTTCCCCAATTCCCCCTCTCAGCTGGGGAGGGGTCATTGGGTGGTAGAACAACTGCTACAGTTTAGCCCCAGGTACAGGCTAAACAGAGACACAGGGACAGCCTGATGTTGCTGGTTTGTGTTTGGGTTGCATCACTGAGAGTGTAGCCAGCAGGTTGAGGGAGGTGGTTTTCACAAGATCTCTGTGCAGGACTTGTGAAACTGCACTGGTGTCCAGTTTGGGGCTCCCCAGCACAAGACAGCAGCAGACTGGAGTGGAAAGCCACTGAGACAGTTTTTAATTCTCCAGCCTCAGTGTGTAATTTGATTATGTAGGACATCATGGCTCAGATCCACAAAATAATGTTTCCAGATGCCTGAGTCTCTTTGAGACCATTGATTCAGAGCTGCTGTGAGAAAAGACCCCTCTGGGACTTGCCTCCTTGGAGCTGGCTGGTGTTTCCATAAGATCAGGTATGTGAACATCTGGAAGATGGCTCTCCCTCCCTCTCTTGGTGCTTACTTCTTTACAGCTGGTCCTTCCCATGCTAGAAGGCAGGGTGACCAACCTCTTGCCTCTCCCTCAGCTTGTCTTTGAGAACAGAGCTGGTCACATTAATCCATGCTCTGACACTGGCTCAGTGCTAAAAGCCAGCCTGAAGTACACTACCCAGTCTCCAGAGGAGGGGTCTGGAGTTACAGCCCAGCAAGAATACTTGCCTTTGCAGGTGTCCTGAGTCTCCTCCTGGAAAGGCACAGACAACGTCTGGACTGCATCACAGCTGGATCCTATACACATTCCCTCTCCAGGGGCTGAAGAAACTCCTTTTATTGCTTGTAGTCTGGCATGGAGCCTGCTGGCACACACGACTCCCCTCTTCTTTTACAGGATCTGAGGCAACTGGCAATGCTTTTAGCTCCTTCTGACAGGTCTATAGTCAGACCTCACTGGACAGCTAATGTGGCTTCCTACAAGAAATTTCTCAGGACCTGAAGCTTGTTTCTTCCACTGGAGAAGGAAACATTCCTCTTGAGCCCCTGAGGCATAATCCCATATATCGGTCATGGACACACCTTTTGTGGGCTGGAAACTCCTTATCTCTTATTCCTTTCACACACTACTAGGCTATGATGAGAGCTTTGCCAGCACTTCTGCTCTTTTCCTTCTTTTTTCCTATTTGTACAGTCAGTTGTTTAATGGATGTTGTGATCCTGCTCTGGATTGGATAGCAACCTTTGTTTTAGGTGGACTCAGACCACTTTTGGGATTTTAGATTCCTGTTTGCATCACTGAATTAAGCAGTGGTGATGTGTTAGTCCCTGGACTATCCTTAGTCCCTGGACAGTCACAGTTCAGACTTTTGCTGCATTTATGCTAAGGTACTCACCTCAAATTGAACACCTTTGCCTTCTGTCTTGGTCCTGTGTTTAAAAAAAGGCATAACAAAAATTTCTACCTGTTTGTGCTTTGGCATATGGCAGCCATGGATTTCTTCAGCCCCTCTCTTGTTTATTGTATCATTTTTATATGTTTGACTTTGGCCATATGGACAGAGATTCATCAGCTTATTTAGCTGCAAAGCACTATACATGCACACTGACTGGGCTTTACAAATCTGAAGTGTTTCAGAAGACTGTCTCACTACTTACAGGATCCTTAAAGCTGGGAGACGGATAATAAATTGCCCATTAAATCATCTGGCCCCACCCCTGGCAATAAGCGATCTTTTTTTTTTTAACTCATCACCACACATTTCACCTTGTTGAATCAGTTCAAACCCAGGGCTGATCCACTGTCAGGTTTATCAGCAACCTTCCAGCACAACATGTGAAGGACAAGCAAGCATCAGCCCTTCTGCCAGAGGAGAGCTGGGTCTCTGCCTTGCCTATCATGTCATGTATCACCCTCCTCACATGTTGCAGCAGGAACACCCAGGGCTGCACAGGCAGGGTGGCAAAGCAAACCTGTCCCCCTCGGGGGCAAGAGCTCCAGGTCAGGGCTCAGGCAGCCACAGGAGCTGCCTGTGAATGGAGCTTGGTAAATTTGTCACTTTTTATTCTGTGGCAGTTTTGCAGATAAAAAGAAGACTTGAGTCCCCAAGGCTCTCCATCTGGCACCTTTCATAAGCACTAAATAATTTAGCAAAGAAGCCTTTACATGTGCAGTGCTCCCTTCCTATATCTGATGTGGCTCATCCAAAGCCCTCTTGAAAATAAATAATGCTTTCTCAAAACATCCACTTTTCTTGTGTCTTCTCCAGACACAAAAGATACTAAGAAAAAAATAATATGACTGCTACTTTTAAATATTCATAAGTTTCCAGTGTACCCACAACAATGGAGTCTGGATTGTGGGAACCAGTGATGGGATGCCCAATTTTCAGGGCCCACCAAGAGGTGTGAGGCCATTCATCCTGGAAAGCAGAGGAGGGTCCATTCCCTGGGGACAGAGGTTGCTGCCAAGGAGGGATATGAAGCCCCACTGAGAGGAGTGGTGGTGAAGTGGACCTTCTCCCAGATAAAAACACATTTACATTCAAGGGAAGGATTCAGACAGACTGTATTGAGTTTGTGTGACAGAAAGTAACAGCACCGACAGCAGATGTTCAGAGAACCCTCGTGGAAAACCATTTTTAATGAGCAATAAGATGTATTTTTTGAACCTGAAAGAGTTTATTTCTCTGTCCAATTTTAATCCAAGTGTATTTACCCCAGTCAGAAGCCCTGTTCAGCAGGTCCTCACAGCCCATTGAAGTCCATAGGAGTTGAACACATGCTTCAGTGCTTTCAAAACCATAATCTTTATTTTTTTTTTCCAGTTTCTGTGTTCCTCACATGCTGGTCTGTGCGTATACCAAAGCAACACAAACAAGTCAGTAGAGGTGCCCACAGATCATAGCGCTTCATCCCCTGCTTGTTTGAAACCTGCAGCCTGTGCCAATTGAAATCTTACCAAAGGTCACCAGGAAATAGCATGTTACACACTTTGCCTGTGAAAGACACACAAAACAGGTCTTCAAAGGTTTGGTGGTGCGTTAAGTCAGCAGACACTCACTTGAAACACATCTGGAGAAGGTCAGTGGCACAGAGAACCCGGCAGAAAGAGTGCGGTTGGGAGCAGGGACACGTGCTGAGGTGCACGGGAAAGGCTTTCAGGGGCCACATGCCCAGTCAGTGTGACCCTATGCAAGACTGGTAGGAGCAGTCACCCCATGTGTAACCTGGTCCCATGTCCCAATTCCGACTTTGTCAGCTGCCCTTCTCTTCTCACAAGTAGTAACTACTCTCCAGGAATTGTCCCTGTTCCCAAGGCAGAAATTTTAAGGAGGCATCATTTTGTCCCTCCATCCATCTATGCATTTTATGGTAGAAATGGCTTATCTACAGCCTAAAGATTTGGGTCTCTTAGAAATCATCCACCCAGCCTCTTTGATAGGGATGTGCTGCCATGTCCTAGTCTGAGTTAGGGAATTATATGTTTGGAGCAGGAGCTGCCTCTTAATTGAACTCACTACCCCACCACGAGCAACTGCATTTAGAGACCAAGAAGCATGTACAGTGCTGTGGTCATCAGAGCACAACGTGGGTCACCTAGGCTGCACAGTGAACTCCTGTAGGATTTATACTGCTCACCTCCCCACGGTTCAGAGTCCCTCTTGGAAGGAGAAGCTCCAGCTTTCTGACACACAGACCATTTCAGAGACATTGCTAGGAATATTGTAGGCTTACTGGGAGACACTATGCTCCAAGCCCTTCTCAAGCTCATGAGAGAGCAAATGAAAAACAAATTCTGGAAATGCACCTTTCGGGAGCCAGGAACAGCGGAGCACTGTAGGGAAAATGCAGGAGCTTTGCAGGGGCTTGCAGGAGCCCAGGTAAAAGCTGTGATATCGCAAGATGGCCCAAAACAGAAGGCTCTTGCAAAATAACATAATTTAACACACTTACACCTTTGATCTTGTCTGTATTTACAAAACAGTGAATGTGGAACCCTGAAGAACCAGCTTCATATGAACCCTCCCTGTAAGCCCAGGTCCACTGTAAATCACCCTGCTCAGCCGCCAGTACCTCCTCACCAGAAGGGCTGAACTTGCCTGCAGTGCTCCCAGCCCCCTTAATGTCAGCTCTGCAACGAGCTCTGCCAGGCCAGATCTGGCTACAGTGTAAATAACCACAGGAAAGGCAGCATAAAATGACTACTTAGATCGCATGGGTCTGGGGACAGGGGGTAAATTTTTTGGTGTCTCAGCACCCCACAGTGTCATGATACGAATCCCTGACTACTATTTGCCTAGGATCCCAGGCACTGGTCTACTACCTATTCTTGTAATTATATGTTTAACTGTAAAAACTAAGAGAAACTCAAATCATACAGGTATTTAAAAATAAGGCCTTTTAATTTTAACCTTAATTTCCTTGAGAGTTGGAAGGTTGTGTGTGTATGCTTGTATAACCCTCTTACAGCAATGCAAAATGTTTGTTATCCTGCTATGTGTTTTGAGAACAACAGGAGCAGTTTTGCTACACAAACAAACAAGCAGAGGAATGAATGGAAATACTGTGCAATCAGGAGCCCCTCATTGATAAAATACCTGTCACATACCTCTGCCTGAAGCACAGACACACTTGTATAGCAATGTGGCAAGTGGCCCACCAATCATATTCCAAGTAAGTCCTAAAAAGGAAAATTTTTGCAGTCTTCAAATCTATAGAGGAGCAGATGGATGATGGTAAACTCTAAGTGCTTTACTGGCTGCCTGCCTGCCATCCTCTGAACAAGGGCTAATAATAATATCACTTAAAAGAGCCGCTGAAAGGTTAGATTAGTTTCACTGCTGCGTTTTCCAAATAATCCAATATCTGAGTTTACTACATCCTTTGCTATGACCACAGTCAACAAATTCCTGGGTGCAGTATGTTTACCCACTGATACAGGCTTGTGCTTACCCTTCAGGAGGAAGAAATTAATAGAGTGCACCTGGGTCCTAGTGAAGTCACTGGCAAAATACAGAGTTTCACCAACCATTTCTTTTAACAATAACTCCTAGTCTCTCCAGTCAGGGGCAGGGAGGAACGCTTGCTCCCACTCACCTTCTAGCTTTTTCTGCAGCTTTTTAAGCCTTTCGTGATGGGAGTTTGGAGCCTTTGGTGTTGTGTGTGAATCAATGGAAGCACAGTCTCACCTTGAACTCCTGAGCAGGCTTGTTGTTAATCCTGGAGCAGTTTGCACAGTTCTGCTGTAACGCACAGCTCTACCCTGGCCAGGTGCTATGGGGACCTGCTCTGCACCCCCCTCCACCCATGTGGCTTGGGGTTTTACACTGCCTCTGGCCTGGCATTGTGCACAGCCTGATCAGTGCACAGCAAAGATACTGCAGCCAGTTTCATCCCCAGCTGAACGTCCTGCTCTGAAGGAGCCACACGTGGTGTCAGCAATAAACGTGCTGGACTCCTCTCTCATCAGACACCCAGCTGAGACAGAGCTCAGAAGTGTTACTGAAATGGAATAGCTGCCACATAACTCTGGATGAATGGGTTCCCATATCAAGAGGTTTGATTCCTCTCTTTTTTCTTCTCCTTCATTTCTTACATGATGAGGTCAGAGCCATGAGCCACCACTTTGCCCTCCCTCCCTCCAAGAGTTAATAAACTCAGATTTGGATTTTACTAACAGTGAAACATGGAAGGCCATGTTTTTACATGAAATGGTCATTGTAGAAGCTTCATCGGAGAATAACATGATCTTGAAATTACTTCATTCGAAATATCTTCATGAAACATCTGAACAAAAGAATCAGGAGGCTTGGCACCTAGAAAAACAGCCGTGGAGCTTGGATCTGTTTGAATTGACCTGTGTAATATGGAAAATACTTGTTCTTCATTTCCTGAACCTGAGATCTGAATGATGTTAAATGGCCTATCCTGCTCGTTCTGTTTATTCCTTTACTTATTTTCTTCTCTCTAAGCAGTTCTTTAGAAATGGTTATTGCTTACATTTTAATTGTGAATAAACAGGAGCCATCCCAGCTGCACCCTCCTTATTGGTTCCTGCTCAGGCCACTGACTTTCTTGGTGAGAGGACCAGGTTTGGTCCATTTGCAAGGAGTTTGGTCAGTGTATGACTCCTACAACCTCCCGGGCAGGACAGGCAGGCTGTGATGCTCTCATCACTGGATCATGTTAGGTTTTCAGTCCTATAGATCATCTCTGACTGTTGCCAAGCAATCCAAACAACACAGGCAGGGTAGGCATTCGCTGTGCAAGGGCTTTCTTATGCTATTGTTTAATACCAAATGGAAACAAAATAAATCATAAAAAACACCCATAACACTACACTGACCCACATTTTGCAGAATCCACGAACATTTTCTTTCCCCCTGACAACAATCCCGAGGGAGGAGCATCAGACCAACACACCTCACCTCATTCGGGTGTCCACAGCAGACCAGGCTGATGCAGAGGAGGACACACACACAGAGCAGCACCCAGTGACACCTAAGCACACAAAGCACAAGGAACCCCAGCAATCTTACACTAACCAAGGGACTGATTGTAGCAACACCCAAACAGACTGGTGCAGGACTATGTTATTACCACTACTGCCAATACTAACCCATCTATTTTGATAATTTAATACTTTCTGTTACTGAGAGGTTCTGCATTGCTGATGTTTGCAGCTGGCCTTTGAAATGTTGCAGAAGGAATCTCTGGAGCTATGGAAATGCATTTTCTTTTTCCATAAGTATTCATCTAGATTTTGCTGAGTTATGAACTTTGAAAACAGCAATTTCTCTTCTGTCCTTTCACGTTTCCTCTAGAAAAAGTTAGTAATTGATTTTCAAACTAACTGGTCATGACTGTTCTTGTGCCCCAAAGCATGTTGTTTATATTTCCACTGCAGGGCTGGGAGCACTGAGGAGGGCCAGCTCCAGACCCAGTGACAGGACATGCTGCTTCAGCAAAAGTATTGCTGGGGCCTCCAAGTTAGCAGAGCGAGGGTGTGTTGGAGTGGCCTTAGCTGCCACGTGAGGCCCTTACAGGTCTGATGGCCAGCTCTGGCTGAATGAGATGTTGTGGAAATGGAAAGAGAGACTGGGTTCTTCAGTCCTCCCCTCTGCTCCTGTCTCCTGGTGGGCCACCCCTCATCCTGCCAGCAGTGCCCTACAGCTTTGTACAAGCACCACCTGGCACAGCCGGACATCGGCAGAGGTGGTAGAGGTGGTTGCAATGTAGTAGTCAGCGTGTCCTTTCTAGTAATACTGTATAATGAATTCATGCAGAAAAGGGCATAACAGTTAGACATAAAATAATTAAATTTTTACCTCTTTATTTAAAATTACATAGAAAGTGACATTTAGCAATACATTAAAAGAATTCTATTTAGGCTTCAAAGTCAAGCATTGGAGATGAAGGAAAGGGGTGATTAGTGTGCAACCTTAATTCTGTCCCCTATCTCATTATGTTACAGAATTTAATTGTTGAATCACTTGTGCCTCAGGGAGAGTCCAAAATGGAAGTTCAAGAGGCAGAATCAAGACAATTCTAATGCAGCATTAATTCCCAAACATTGCAGTACACTTTTTTGCATCCTGAGTAGCTTTTTTTGAATAGAATTTATAAGACAAAGCAGAAAAATAAACCTGCAGGAGAGGAAGTACAATTATTTATGAATAGGAAACTGAGACATGGAGCAATTAAGGAGCCTGTTCAGCATTATACAAAAAAAATGGCAGTGGAGAGGGAACTGAACCTAGTTTCCCAGTAGAGTTTTTGATCGCAGGAAGCTGACCCACAGTGGAATACTTCTGTGCAACTGTTGTTTAAATTGATGATTTTTATAAACAACTTTTATCTATAATGCCTGTATTTTTATAGTGTTGGACTGTCACTTTCACTTTCTCCTGTACTTTAAAAGAGAAAAAGCCCTTGTTCTAATTCACATGTAACAGTGGCCAGAGTAGTGTAGGAACCTCCTTTCTGTACTTTCTGTTCTCCAATTTATTGTCCATCCAGGATTTTGATTTCTTTACTGAAAGATGAGTTACGAAAATGCTGGCACTGGGACAAGCCTTTCCTGAGGCCACCCTTTCCTCCACACCACCCTCGCGACTGTAGGGGCCCTGCATGATGTGGAAGGATTTCTGTGCTTCTGGTAAGTGATGCTTAGCACCATTTTCCAGGAAAAGTAATTGCCCATTAGTTTTCCATCTTTTCCTGTGTGCACAAAGAGAAGGAGAGCCTGGCAGGCATAAGCTGGCCTTGGTGAAGAACAAGGAGCTGCAATTCAGCTACTTGAAGTCTGTACCAGGATCTCACTGGCTGGCATGGATGGACATGACCAACAAAAGGAGTGTGTCTGGAAAGTTGTTGTGAGGTCTGGTTGTCTCAAAAATCCTGCTGAGTAGATTAAGGCTTTTGTGGTGTGCTGGGTGTCCTCACTGAGACCTTTCTGGGGCCAGGAGCTGCTGTGAAGCTGCTCTGACCACAGAGCGTGAAGCCTTGGCCTCACTTGGGAGGAGACTCAATGGTGGGATCTCAGCAGCTTCAGCAGAAATGTTATTGTGGCTACATTCCTCTTTGGTCCTCCTCCTGCTCATTTCCAAAATGCCTTGTCCAGGTGCCCCATGGCACCTGCAGCCTCCAGAGAAGGACAGGGTAGGAGGGCCAGTGAAACATGGCTTCTCCCTCTGCCAATATTGGGGGGACATAAAAGGCATATTGCTCCCATCATCTTACTCCACCCCATGTTCCCAGCCTGCACAGGGAGCATAACTGCTCTTCTCTGAGCCCTCTGAGTTCAGGAGATTCTTCTTCCCTCCTTCTGCCAGGAGCCCAGCCCTGACCTCTTCAGGTTAGCACCTGGCTAACATTGCCCCTGTAGACAGCACAGACATGTACCCTCCAGTGATGAGACCCCTCATGCATGCAGCTGGGACCCAGGGCAGGGCAGCATTGAGGGGACCAAACAACAGAAACAACAGAAACCTCCCTGCCGTTAAATCCAACCTCCTCCAGGACCGCAGCCCCGCACTTCCTTCCAGCTTTCTGTGGGAGAGGGCTGTGAGCTTTGGGGATTTTGTTCCATCCTGGGATGCAGCTATGCAGCCTCTGTTTGTTTGCACAGATCTGTTCTGCTGTTAGCTTTGTGCTTTGTGCAAACAGCAGGGAAGCACAGCTGATGGAGGACGTGGAGGTTCCTGGGGCTCGGGCAGGAATACGGCACTGCGCTCACAAGGTCTCGTGCTAGAAGGGTTAAGATGTATGCCTGAGCCAGCAGGGATAAATCAAAAAAATCTTCTCTCTTCAGCCTCTCTTTATCTACATATATGGCCTTCAGCTCTGCGTCCCACCAGATTACAAACGTATCCCCTGCAAAAGAGCCAGGGCTTGACTGAATCTCTCAGAATACTTTAGGTACAAGATCATCCTCCCCTTAGCCTGAACTCTGAATGAAACCATCCCGATGCTCAGAAAGCATTGCTTCACCAGTGTTTTTATTTTCTGCACGCCTCAGTTCTGCCAGTTCTGACACAAAAGGCTTTATCTACTGCTAGGGATTTATGACTGTCAGAAATGGAAGGGAAATGCTGCTCAATGCCTGGAGACCACTTTGCAGCTCCCACACACAAATGCTGTGGAAACTACAAACTGCTTTGCAGTCCCTTTTGCAGAAAAAATCCATCTTTCAAAGTCTTTCCAGGTCACCCCTCTCCCACTGCCTCCCCTGAGGATGCAGCTATATTTCCTTTACATGCACAGCTGAGTAACTCTGCAGGAAGCTGGAGCCCCTGCACGCTCCTGTTGGGTAGATGAGGAGTAAGGAAAGCTGGGCAGTCATTACGGGAAGATCTCTGCTGTGGCACGGGTGTTTCCCTGGAGCTCCGTGCAAGCTCACTGAAGTGACTGGGATGCTGGGCAGTGAAAGAGGACCAGCCCTTTTATTTACACCTAGAGCTGCTGTGTCTCCCTTTTGGTGAGGTGCTGACCATGGCTTTTTCTCCATGACAGGTAAAGGATTAGAGGGCTGCTGCAACCTGCGGTGGGACCAGACACAGACATTTGAAGTTACCAATGCTGATAACAACCTGACTCACACTTTTATTTTGCAGCTTACCCCAAGGGGAGCCAAGGGCTCCCGTGTAAGGTGAGGATCAGCCATGTGCTCACAGCCAGAACAAGAAGCTGGACTCACTCACCCCAACGTGGCTCCCATTGGGAAGTGTGGCTGTACGGACCTGAGCGCTGCTTCAGTCAGCTCAGACATGAGGAAGATGTAGCTTTGCGCTGCCTGCATTTGACACTGCAGATGTGTGCTCAGATGTCTCCACGCTAAAGCAGTAGTAAAGGCACTGCTGAACTTCCTTCTTTTATGTTGCTGCCTTTTCATGACCATGTGAAAGATGGACAGTTTGGTCATAAACTCCTGGGAATGTGTGGAAATTGAGGATAAATTCCAACCAGTTCATAACATAATTAATGAGCAGTTAATTATCCTGGATGGGAAAGACTAGCTACAGGATTGCAGTGTGGAGACACTGGGTAGTGTAAAAATAGAAAAGAGATAAAACTGTGATATTAAAAAAAGCTAGTTTTCAATTAAACAGATGCTAAAATATTGCAGATACCCTGACAGACTAAGCAAAGCTACAAGCTGAAAAGGAATCATATTTGTTAAAGAGAGGCACTGACACATCTTTCTGGACTGTTTCTTCACCAACTTTCTTTCCCCAGCAGCAGGGTGTCTGAGTTGGGTTATGTCCTGGTTTCCATGAACAGCCCCACAGCCCAGCCATGGCAGCAGGCCATGAGCAGCCCCGAGTCAGCTGGGAGATTCAGTCAGGGCAGCTGCCCCAAGCTGACTCACAGGTGTATCCCATCCACTGACATCATGCTCATTATAAAAGGAGGGAGTTCAGTGAGGGTGGTGTTCCTCTTCATGGGGCTTCTTTCTTTTGGTCTTCTGTTCCTCCACCCAAGGACAAGGCTGAGTATAACCCTGCATACTTTATGTTGGTGATTGTATTAGTTTTGTTATTTCATTCAGTCTGTTTCTACTTCAATCCAAGGGACTTCTCCCTTTTTTCCACAATTCCCCCTCTCAGCTGGGGAGGGGTCTTTGGGTGGTAGAACAACTGCTACAGTTTAACCCTGGATGCAGGCTAAACAGACAGGTTACATTTTCTCCAGGGCTGCAGTGCAGCCTGTGACATGGGCAAAATTAATTCCTGCCCTACATTGAGCCCAGACAGTGCTTTTGGCTTTTGCAACAGTGTCCCATGCTGACTGCAGCAGCACACCAGTGCTGGAAACCCATCACCTGCACTCATGCTCACCCGGGGGGGCTGGTGATGCTCCAGCTCCAACAGTGCCCCAGGGGCATCTCTGCCCTTATCCCAGGGCCAAATCCAACTCTTGGGCTAAATCATCTCGGGATTTATAATGCAGTGCAAGGTTGGAGGGGGTACCCTGAGGCATGGAGAGGACCACCTCCTTCTGGTCACGCTGCCCTGCAGGCACAACCTGCTGTTTTTATTTGCATAACCTCCATGGCAGGGCCCTCTGTGGCTTGTATGTGTGAAATAGCTGCTGAAGCACAGCTTGGTCTCTATGTCTGTCTCCAGGGCCTGCCTCAAGGGCTGGATGTGGTGACATTTCCATGTTATCTAAATTAGACCCAATCTCATCAGACTCTGGCTGCTTCCAAGAAAGCAGTGTCACGTCCACTCCCCAGGATCTCCTGGTCAAGTGCCACCAGAGGGATTTCTTCTTACCACGATTTACAAGACCTGCTTCTTGCTACAATTCATTCCAGGCATGTTTAGTGTTTTATTTTCCTGCTGTCTTTAAATGTCTCTTCACCTTACAGTCTGTATTTAGGACTGTCTCATAGGAGTGATTGCTGGGTGTGCTGTGCAACATCTGCCTCAACCATAAGATGCAGGTGGCTTCACTCTTCCTATTGTTTCATTACTCTAATTTCGGTGTTACCAATTCCTTATTCTCCAAATACTTCCAGAAAGTTGTGTTTACACGTGATTCTTTCTGAGACAGCCTGGAGGCATGTAGAAACAGGCAATGAGCTCAGCACGAAGGTATAAACCTCTTGTGCAATCTCCCTAGTACACACATAGGGAAAAAGAGAACGAAGTAGTTGTTGGGCCAGATTTGTCCTTCATGTCAGCTATGGGATAGATTTAGCCATAACCACTTACCACTTGTGAGTGCCATGCAGAGCACAATTTATGCTGCTTGACTCTAATTTGAAGAGAGGACATACATAATAGTTTTTTAAGACTTTCTGAAAGTCTGAGGAAGCTTAGAATAACTATAAGGTTAAAAACAGGGGCAGATTAATTATGGCTAGCTTCCAGCCTCATAACTCAATGGAAGATCAAAGTAATCTATGTATTCCAGGAAAAACTAATTCTCAGTGTGATGTTTCTTACCATTTCTGCAAATGTTACTCTGTCCTTGATTTAAATTAGATTTTTCTATGGGAATTATTCTTCCAGCATCTTGTATTCACATGCATTTCTATCTCCCAGGTATTTATGTATTGCAATTCCAGCTGCATCAGTCTCATCTTCACTTCATTTTTTGGAAGCTGCTCCTGCTAACACAGAAGTAACTGCATCTTTGGGAAAAAGTCCTAACTTGGCAGGTATTTTATTAGGAATATGGTGGGCTTTGACCATCTGAAGAGACATTACTTATAATGAACTTTATTTCTCTAAGTCATTCAAGATTATTCTGGAGATTTAAGAAGCTAAGAAGCATCACCTTAGAGTAAAAATAAAATCTCAGGATTTAAAATGGTGCTTGATTAGTTTCAAAGATGTGATATGTTATCCATAACAGCAAGAAATTCAATTGATTTCAGTAACCCAAAGAGACCTGCCTACGACCTCCGGTGGTCTACAAAATATCCCTCCTTCATAGCCAGCCAACCAATATCTGTGACAAAGACTGAGATTACACAGAGTGAGGCAATGACTAAAGAAAACTATTTTTTTGGAGTACAGATGATGGCTATGGATCCACAGTGTTGAGGAGCAAGTCAGTAACACTCTCTGTTTAATATTGATCTTAGTGTATGTCCTCTGGTAATTTGCAGGAGGAGTATAGCTTGTAGCTCTGAGCTTCTTGTTTTGATTTTAAGGTCACAAGAAACTAAACTACAACTTCTTTAAAGGATTGTTTTAGTCATTAAAAAGATGGTACTTTCTTTCATGGCACGTTTTGCTAGCCATGAGATTTGCATGTTGTACCAGCATGTATGTCCCCTTCAGATTTATTAGTGAGGGATGCTAAATAAATTTGCTGTAGGAACTAAGCTGGAAAATGGGCAGACTTCAGCCTTGATGCATTTAAACTCTGACACTCCCTCTCTTTTCTATGTTTGAGCAACTTGAACAACTTTATTTTAATATAGTCTGCATACACAGCACATATTCACATGTCGTCATTTAAAACACAGTTACATTTTGGCAGGAGGCTGATACAGTGAATGAGATGTGATAAAAACAGAGTCCTTAGGCTCTAAATAACTAGTGCTGAGATTTTATGTCCCTGTTTAACTTTCACTGGCTCGAAGTAACAGAGTGGGTCAATTAATCCTCCTAACAGGAAGTAATTGCATTGCTGTTCCAATGCAGTCTGCAGAGAAAAAACACTGTGCTGTTTTCAAAGAAAGCAACTGCTGTACCAAGCCAGGGTCTTGGACAATTTATTTAGTGTCAATTTGTGACAGCCTCCAAGATCCGTGCTGCCATGTCTGTGCATTTAATGTCATGGACACGGACATAATTGCTTGTCATGAATGTTGCAAAGTCCATTAAAGACCTCATTCCCTCCAGGAGGGAACCAAACCTGCACCTGTGATCTATGTGGCAATGGTTTTGTCTGCATAGACCTGGTGCAGCACTTGCATGTCATTTGTTCTATGGCCCATCAGATATCCTGAGATATTCCTGTCAGCTTAAGCAGCCGATAGATTTGTCCTGATGACTTCTTGTGGAGTGTGCTCACACAGTGTGCAGGTATTTTATGATTCATTATCAGTATTGCAAGAATGGTTCCATGCATTATGTACTGCAAACTGCTTATACTCTGCTCCAAAGAAAAAGATTATTAGATAGGAATTTTCCTCATTAGTCTCCCTACTATGTTCACCACAACAGCATCCCTGGTCTGTATCCAAAAGAGGTGTGAACATGCCGAGTGTGACAGTGCCTGGCTTCTAGACAACTAACAGACTGAAGATGGAAGATATTTCCTATCCACAGATAGAAGCCGGGTCACACCTGGGTACCTGGAACAGTAGGTGCCAACACTAAGGTGAGATAAACGTGTAATTTAAATTTTTTTGCCTCTTCCTCAGATTATTGTGCCTTCTAGTCCTGAGACCCCTCCAGGAAAAAGTGAGAACTATGCACTGCAAAAAAAATATTGTTACATATGCTTTTCTTTTTCCAAAGAGGGGACAGTTCTTGTTATAGCCAGTAATGCAATATATGGAGCATTTGTCCAGGAAGTAGGTGACAGGTTAAATTCCTTTCTCTTACTGTGGAAATGTCCCACTAATTTCACATATATTCTCAGTTATTCTTTGATCCAGTGAATGTGATCAAATTTTCCATGTGTGTGTGTGCTCCTTGCAAACTGTCCATGTTTGCTGGCTTTACCTCCTTCCCATGTAGACTTTGCATCATGCCTTGTCTTCTCTGAAAGTATTCATGTGTCTTTGCCATTACCTTGATGCTGGCAACCAGCAGTAGACCCAAACATAAATTTTGCCAGGATGCATTTAGATCATGTCTTGTTTCATTTTCTGTTTTATAATTTAAATAAGCCATCTTTCACATATGTCTGTTGCTCCACATGATACTTTATATATGTGGGTCTGTGAGTAATGCCTCAGCACAATCTAAATCCCTGAGGTTTGTTTCCCAGCGTCTTTCCCTGTTACTGGCAAGAGCAGCTGGTCACTGAGCAGCATTAGAGAAAGGAGAGAAATTCCCATGACAGCTGCCTGCAGAGAGGAAAGACAGGTCCTGTGGCTGATGTTTTATTGATTGCAATGCAGACATACACTTTCCTCTGAACTGATGCAGTGTCACTATAGAGCAACGCGGGAGAGTTTTTCTGCCAGGCTCTGATGCTCAGAAGGTGTGACAGCCATCTACCTGCTGAACATCTAGTACCTTGCTTTAGTGAGCATGCAACTGCGAAGCTGTAGGTGCCAAGTTTAGGGGATGAAGACTTTTGGCAATAAAAGTAACAACACAGTTGAAGGTGTATTTATTGTGCATTCACGTCTTAAGTTTTCAGTGGGCCAGATTCACATCCCTCACTGCAGAGTAGCTCCAGCAAAGGGCACAGGATTGCTGCAGGTACACAGGCCTCCTTCCAGACATTCACTACTTTTGTAAACATTTCACCTCTGTAAAGAGTCTTTTGTCCCTTGGCAGGGACAAGAGCTTTTGCTTGATGTGTGAAGCAGCAGCAAACAAGGCTGCTCAGGATTTGTCTTGCTAAGAAGTCTTGGTTTTGCTGTATCTTCAATTGATTGCCAGTTACACCTAATTAGCCAGCCCAGTTACTAGTGCTCATCCAGACGAGACTGAACTGGAGGAAAGCTGATGTTTCTAACTCATCATTTGCAATGAGGAAAGATTCAGATGTCCTCTTATGAATATGACTGACAAAGTTTAATAACTAATGTCTCAAAAAAATGAGCTGCTGAGGCGAACAATACTCATTTCCTTCAATGAAAAATCAGCCTTTCTGGTATGAGCTAATTCATAATCGTCTCCCTTGAATTACAACACAACAAAAATTATTTCTTCCAGTCTTCTATGTAGAAATAGGAAAAGAAATAATTAGCATGGGCTGTCACAACTGCAAAGGGTATCTTTAGTTCAACCATGTAGTCTGCTGTACTAGCCACATGTGGAATTCAATATTTTGATGACAAATGAGAGCACTTACTACATTCCTCATTGTATAAATGATTCTGCAGCCATTGGTAGAGAGGGTTACGTAAAGGCCTGACTCATGGGATGCTATATTAAAAAGAACAAATTGGTGGGGAACATGTCATGAAAGGCCTCAGCATTTCTGCAGATTGAATAAAATTATCAAGGAATTGCAATCACAAGTTTTGTTAGAATATTTTCCTTCTAATACTGAATGACAGACTCCCTTAAAGTAGCATTAAAGGAGAAAATAAAAAGGAAAAGACTCTATAATCCTAAGATGATTCTTAAAGCATGAAACAGTTCAGGAAAAAAATAGAAGGAGGAAAGGAAAAATTGGGCTGCCAGGAAAACAGTCTTCTCAATTTCCTAACTAGAAATTGCATGAAGAGTGATACACAACAATCTCTTAGACTGACTCTCTAAAATTATATAGCCAATTCTCATCAAGAGTGGGTCAGAAGAAAAGACTGTGTAAAGCTGATACTGCTACTTGACAAATCCAAGATCTGAATGGGACACATCATTGCTTTCTGAGTACTATGAGATGAAGACAAAAAGCTACTGTTGGTGTTCCTGCTTCTTCTATTATCTTTCATAATGAAAGAATGATATCCTACTCAATTACACTTTAGTTCAACCACTGATGAATCAAGAGTCCCTCCCATACTCCCATCAAAGATTCTTGAACATCTTTAGAATCTGAGCTTTGATTTTTAAACAAAATCATTTATAGTCTCTGTGTTTGAAGAGAAAAAAAAAACACCTTTCAAGTGTGAACTGAGTGCAAACTGATGCTATTCTTTGCTATGAGCTAAGATAAATCAATAGTGGTATGAAAGATGAACTCCCTCCCCATCTCCCACCTTTCATCTCAGTAGACTGAAGACTCTGAAAATTGTCTCAGAAGGGTGATTTTAGTGTCAATGTTGTTATCAATTTTTCTGACAAAGGCTGTGAGGAACATGGAACTAGGACTCAGTGATCCTACTGGGTCACTTAATTGACTCTCCTGTCATGGTAGCACCGCAATGTACAACTCTCCCATAAACACTTAAGTACTGCTTTTTTAAAATCTCACTCTATTTTTTGGCCCCCACTATTCTGATTAAAGTCTTCACTGCTCCAGGGTAGCAGGTAGTTTTTTTCTAAAACCAAGGCCAAATGTATTCATGATCAGTTTATACCCATTGGATCGTGTGCCAGTATCACTCTTCAGTGGAAATAGCTCGTTCTCCTTGCTTGATGTTAACCCCACAATGTATTAACAGTAATCACACCCTTCTCAGTCTTCATTTGCCAAACTAAACAAGCAAAGTGCTGTGAGTCTCCTTGAAGCTGGCCCCCACTTCCCTGAGCCTGCTAGATTTGTACAGGCCGTTTCCAATGAAGGCTCACCAGTATATTGTGTAAGCAGCAATAATATTTTCCTAGTTTTTCTGGGAAAAGCCTCTAGAGAGTCTTTCTTTTCTTAATTCTAGCAGGCCTGAGAATAAGAAGCCAATGAGAATTACCCAGACTGAGGAGACTATTTAAAACGTGCCTATGGGCACCCAGCTGATGGAGTGGCACCCCTTCTGACTGCAGAGAGAGAACTGGTGAGGCAGAGGTCCCCAGGCATCTCAGCCCACACACAGTCTGGAAAGAAAAAGGGAAACAAGGAGAGTTAGTTATTATTTCATAAGTAATTGTTTTTGTAATGCATATATTTTTTAAAGCCCAAATGCTCTTCTCATATTCCTTTTCCCTTCCCAGTTGCTTCACAACAGAAAACAGTAAGGAAAAATAGATGCTGGGCAGGGCATGGAGGATGGGGCACGAAGGGACTTGGTGAGTCTGGCAGGGGAAGAGTGAGCTGGCAGAGGGAGGTCTATCCTGAAGATTCTCCTCGTCCCAGTGATGCAACTACAGGGTGCTCCTGTCAGCCCAGCACTGTATAATACCTATATGAAAGGTTGCTTTATGCCATCAATACTAGTTTCCCTGATGTCCCCAACAGGATGGGAAATTTCGGAAAAAATATAATAAAATGCAAATAGCATATTGTCTCTGAAAATGCCCATAGCTGAGTGGGCAGCATAATGGTATTAATTCAAGCTTCTAAACAACATCACTGCTATTGGTATTGAACTGACAACCATAATTGACATTAATGGGTTACATAATCAATTTATTTACTCCCTTCTAAAATATCACCATGAAATTTTCCACTGCTGATAGTACGCAGCAGTCAGTCCCTTTCCAGAAGAGGTAAGTGAAACGCGGCCAGAGACAGAGAAATGCAAAGCAGCAGAGATGGAGACAGAACAGCTATGGAAGAGTATCCATAAGAGAGGAGAGGAAAGGCAGAGGAGGAAAAGGAACTTAAATGGGCCATGCTATAGACTCATTATATTCATATATAATGGTCATATCTCTTGCTGGGGATCTCTGAGTTATGCAGATATAGGATAATAATTTGCTTTAGCTATCAGCTTGGCTCAGGAGAACAGCTCTGGCCCTCTCATGAAGGTGAAGTTCCAGTTGAAGGAAAAAGGGCCAAGCATGCTTGGTGCCTCAACTCATGAAGACCTGATCACTGCCAAATGAGATTTTGTCAGAACGTAGAACATCACTGTCTCATGCACTGCACTGCTTGGAGCACCAAGTCACCACCAGAGAGAGCACTTCCAGATCCTTTGGTCAAACATAGCTTGGATTCAAGTACTGAGTGAGTACGTACACTTGTGATCCATGCAGACCTGCTTCGCCAGCTAACAGTTTAAATATAAGTGTGGTGTAAAGCATGCCATCCGCTGGCGTGTGCTGGTGGAGGTGCAACTCAAACTCCATTATGGCCAAGTCCCTAAAGACACCTTAGCCTGAATTTAAAAGCACTTTAATAAATCTTCCATATGAATTCTTATGATTCATATGATGAATTCATATGATTAGGCTTAAAACACAAGTTGTGTGGTTTGATCTCTGAGAGCACTCAGGACCTCTTTCCCAACATTTCATATTGGTCTAGGGGCAGACTGAAGTACCAACTCTTGATCTTGGGGAAATGAGTGGTGGAAACCAAGCTTAAGCAGAGAAATGGTTCCATTACAGTATATATCCCAACCTTATGATGAAGCAAACTCACAAGCTTGCTTCCACAAGTTTTCCACAGTTGTTTCCCCCCCACTTCTTTTTCTGGCTGGATATTTATTTTCTCCACCTGTGCTAGCTTGAAACTATAATTGCAAAGCTCATAGTCTTCCAGTGCCTGCTTTCCATCTCTATTGACCCTCTTGAGGATGACAAGGGAAACCAACATTTGCTGTCCTCATATACCTCCCAGAATTTCTGATGGAGACACAGCACTCTGGAAAAATTCCTGATCACCTGTAATCTTCAAGAATCCCATATAAAAATAATCCATATAACCAGAGATAAAAAGGAAAGATTCATGTTATCTGAATGTAGTTCCAGTGTCCTCAAAACTAATTGCTTGAAGTGCTTGAAAGAAATCTGATGGAGTATAACAGTTGTTGAGACTTTTTCCCACTGCCCAGAAAACATGGTGCTGATTTTACTGGGCTTTACATGTTAATTTTTTGCAGTATTGCTGATAATATCGAGAAACCTCTTGCTGTGGGGGTAGGATTAATGCAAGATGGTACAGATGCAAATATAGTTTGCTTGCTGAAAATGAGCTGTAAAATTGTTTCACATGTTCACTGAGCTGTACCCTGTTAGGCACATATAAAAATGTGTTCAGAAGTTGATGTTATTTCTGTGCATCAAGAGCATAAGTTAGAATCCAGATTTCATAAAGACAGCAAAAGATATATCTACCAGAATGGGAAAGAGTATAGGTTAAGACATACAATTGAGCTTCCCCAGTTTAATGAGTCACCTCAGACCACTTGAGCCACTACAGCTAACCATGCACATGCCCTTCACCTGTAGCAAATGTGAAGTAAAACACTGTGCAGAACTGATTTGCAAGCTGACAGGAGTGAGCACATGCTCCATGACAGTGGCCCAACTGATGTTTGGTAGCATGTCCAATCAGGAGCCCCATTCTTCTCTGCAAGGTGGACACTTACCATTTTCCTGGTTTGGATTCAGTGAAAATAAGCTGCTACCAGGACCCTCAAGCTCCAGTTCTGGGAAAGAAAGGAAAGCCTGGCAGTGTTCACTGAAGGGCTGCCAGCCCCTGTGCTGGTAGCTCAGTTGCATGTTTGAGACATGGTTCTCCAAAGGTCCTTAAAGGTTGCTTTGATTTCTAGTGGTGCTGAATATAGCATCTTGCTGTGAATTTTATGGGATCTAGAAAAGCTCAGCACTCCTGGAAAGCAGTCTGCTTGAATCTATTGATGTCAAATATATTCAAGGGTTTTTTTCTTGTACTAATTACTTAAGATGTTGAGTCAGCATCTTAATGTCAGGGATTGTAGACAATCTTCTGAAAGCAGTTCTACCTCTGTCTGCACTGAATCAGTCACCCTTGACACGAAGCGATTAGGGCAAATGATAATCACAGTCAGGGTACACTGATACCACTGCTGCTAGCTTACAAATGCAGCACTGGATATCTCATGAGCTGTCATTATCCTTCCACTGGACGATACAATACTATTATTCTCCAAAGACAGATGTGTAACTTGCTAGCAGGATCCTCCTGTGGATTTGGAAATACCCTGGAGTACCAGCAACCCCAGCTGCTGAAGCGTGCTTAGGTTTCAGGGCTTCATCCCTGACCTTTTGCACATTACTGAGCACAGCTTGATTTTTGTATTAAAAAGGTCATATTAAATAATAATCTACATCCACTTTTTTTTAAGAGATGTGGCCAAGTATCAAGCTAATCTGTGTATTAAACTCTGTATTATGGTTTGTGATGAGATCCATTCCATGTTCTCATTTTAGCCGTTTTGTCATCTCCATTTTCTGACCCTGCAACTCCTATGCTACCTCCCAGCATGAACTGCACGAGGTCTGATTTCATTTACACTCACTAAAGACAGAAACCATCTTGTTATGAATCTTAAAGATAGTTCTGAATTAGGAACTGTATTTAGTCTTTCTCTCTGAAGGAATTTCTACTCAGTGTATGTAAGTCTTTATTAATGTACGTATATATCTGATGCAAGAGCAGTATCAAATATTCTTTGTGGCCTTTTACAGCATGATTTGACTACAATATGTCTTTGAATATTCAGTGTGTTTGGAAAGCCTGTTTAATGGTTACAGCTCAGGAACATTTTAAACTGATGAGATGATGATTTTTGCACAAACCAATAGCTTTTACTCATCTTTTAGCTTTTTGACTCTAAGTGACCCACTGAAGAGTATCCATTGTATACAATAAGGTGATTTGTTTTGCAACATCTAGGGCAGGAAGGCAGTGAAAAGCCAAATGTAACCACTCTGATAAATATTTACCATATCAAAACAGCCAGAGGAAAAAACATCGTATCTTTTTTACCTTATATTGAAACAAAAGGGATACAAATCCAAGCCAAGTAACAATCCCAGTAGTCATCCAGTTCATCATTCCACAACATACATAACTCCAGTTGAAAACAGGACGCATTTATTCTGCCTCCCTAAGAAAAACTCAGGCTGTTAATGTACTACCAATTACAGTTAGAATTACGTATGGATTATTTTAATGGTTTATTGACATGCTAGTGAACTAAGTACCTTGTTTTATTAGTATCATTTAAGTCTGCGTTAGAGAAAACATTATAGGCAATAATAATCTAGGTTTTTGAAGAAAAAGCAAAACTATGTATATGTCATTTCCATAGTACAGTCACATAACAAGACATGATTCTAAAAGCATATGAAATTCTGAGTTGAACATAGAACTGATAGCAGAGTAATTCAAGAGTTTTTAAATGCCACTTTGTTCACAGTGGTAATTTACCCTTCATGTGATATCCTTATAACTATCATTTCTGCATTGCACAAATCATGTTTTTTCTCATATATGCCTTTCCACAAATTTAGCCATTGTAATAGTGCCCCAGATACAACCTCTTTTCTTAAATTACACCATTTTTGAAGTAGTTTTCAATTAAAAAAAAAAAAAAAAGTCCACACTGCAATGCACAAAAAAAGGCTATTTCACTGAAGAGTATCCACTATACACAATAGGAGTGATTTGTTTTGCAACATCTGTTTTATGCTTTCAGGCTACATAAAAAGTGCTCTTGTGGTAATTAAAAACGAGACAACATAGATAAGTGTTTTTACTCCTCTTTCTGTAACAGAAATGAGCTTGAAGGGACAAAAGTTTGGTTCATCCTTTTACATGCCTGGAAAAATGACAGCTCAAACAACAGGGCAGGGGGGGAGCCATTCCAGGTGTCACTAGCAAAGGGTGAGCAGATGCCACCAGATTTTGCCATTAACTTATCTGAGAAGGTGAGGATGCAGCAGTTCCTAGGAGCAGGAGCATTTGACAGCCCTTGCTTGGTCCAAGCTTGGGAACCAGCAGCTCTCCCAGTGCAGACCTCCTCACCCACCAGCAGCAGCTCCTTCAACACCAGTTCTGAGGGACTGGCCTGCTCAGGGCTGTCTCCTTCCTGCCACTCTAAGGTCCTAGACTTCAGCTTTCACAGCCCAGGCTGATCCCTCATTCAGGCTGAGCAGTACACGCTAAAAAGCCCCTGGGACTGGAGATTCGCCTTGCCCAAGGCTTGGTGTCAAAGAGCAGGGGTTCTTCAGAAGCAAAGGCACAAGGGCCACAAGGTCCCCAACCCGGTGACAGGGACCCTGTGGCACAAGGGGGCTGTGGGAAGCAAGGTTTATGAGTGGCAGCTAAAGTGAAGACACCTGGCTAAAGAACTGACTGAAAAATGATGTTGGGGGTCTGGGAAGAACAAAACTGCCTGTGAGTTGTCTCTGGTGCATTCAGAAAATGTGGTCTCTTCTAAATGAAAACATTACATGAAAGAATACATTAAATTCATACAATCTGTATTTTCATCTTGCAAATGCACTCAGGCAAGATATCAGCTGACTACTCCAGCTAAAGAGGTGATAATATTGGGATTGTTTTCAGACAGACTCCCAGAATACATTATAAAAAATCTGGAGTCACCTCACTTGTGCTGAATCAACATCACAGCCTAGAGAGGTGAAATCTTGGAAAAAAATTGTGAATCAAACTCTTTTCTGCAATACAAGCTTTTATTTTTTTTCCTGAGGAATTACATATAAGAAATCCAAGAACACAATTTAACTCCAACGGGAAGAAATTTTTCTTACCAATTACAAAAAAAAAGGGACAAAGCATCAGGACATTTAACAAACTGCAAAGAAGGTTGGGGAAAATTAAGAAATTATTTGAATCCTTCCCCTGGGCAGAATTTCATCTGAATACATTATTTGTAGAGTGCATGATACTAAGTCTTTTCTATTACAGACAGTCACACCAATTAAACTGGTGTAATCATTCTTATTTTGGATTAAGGGTATTTCATCTTAGGTTTGATTTGTTCCTAACTGATGCAAGCTAACTGATGTAATTCCAGTTTAATTAGAAATAAAAGTTTTAGACAGGTTTTAACTCAAACTGCTTTGAAGCAGTCTGTAAGTTACTCCAGCATAACCTGGAGACTCCACATCAAAATAAAGGTGTTCATATGCAGATTTGCACCAAAAATATCCAAAGGTTTGAATTTCAGTCCATTTAGTTATTTCCCTTCTCATTACCAGGCAGACAAACCTGTGGTCGTGTACTCAGTTACTCTGAGTGGTTCGGCAATATGTACATCTCATAATGTTGCAAGTCAAGGTGAGAGTCCTCCTGAAGTGGTGCAGGGCATTTTTTAAAGGTCAGTAAATAGAAAAGTTAAAAAAATGAGACCAAGAAACAGCAGAAACAGAGCAAGAAAATAGAACAAAGCAAGATCAAAGCGTGTGGCTGAAAGATTACCAGTTCTTGGGACGCAGTGTTGCCCTGCTTGGAGAATACTAAGCTCTCCTGCTTTCTCTGAAAGGCAAAGTTTAAATCCCAGAAAGAGAAATGCTTTCCCCCTTAATTATCTTGAAAGGGTATTTTTGTAAAGTCTCAAGGACATTCTTCTTAAAACCAGAAGGAAATACTGGAGGCATTTTAATGCATAGAATTTTCTTAGTTTTTAAAGAATATTGTTTTCTTATATTGATAAAATGTTTATCACTAGATAAATGTGGTATCTGTGGCATTCATGGCATTTCCTACAGAAACACAGAAGTACTATTAAATAACTGGTCCTCACAACACCTGATGAGGTAAGTAAATACTATCCTGTTTCTACACAGCTAGATGTTACCCCATTCTCTGGATGACAATGACCCAGAGAAATGAAGTGAATTCACTGCCAGCTCCAATGCCCCTGGAAGCCAACAGAACTTAGATGGGTGCCTGTACTTAAAGGCATTAAGAAGATGAAGGAAAAATGTCATTGTAAACTTGGAAACTGAAGTTCCCAGCTGTCAATCCTGACCTGAACTTCCTGGGCTATTTAAAACACAAATGTAAAAGCTTGTCACTGGAAGTTAAACAGTATAGGGATGATTAATCCGGGCTGGTGACATGGGGTTGTAGGCCAGTGGTGTTGTGTTTGTGTGTGGAGTTTCAGTCTTTTCTGGTAAGAATAGCTCTCAGGGCCAGATTGAAGAGGGGGCAGGAAGCACTGTCTACTGTCATTAAAATGGTCCACTGATCTCATGCCTTTAAGGAGGCTCAGATGAATAAACAGTCAAATATGAACCTTTTCAGCTTAGAAAGGAAAACATCCGTGCACAACGAGAATGCGGTGAGCCATCCGACTGCTGGTTAATCTTGTTTCCAGCACTGAATTCAACCTCTGTGTAAATATTTAACAAAATAAAATGACACAAATCACAGATAATGAGTTCCTCTTCTGTGCTGCCCTGAGGTAGTGCTAAATCACACACCTGAAATAAAAACTGAGGATGGGGCTTCATATTGGAGTCTTTGCCTGCAAAAACATGGTCACATACCAGCTCTGGCTTGGCACTCATAAACCAAGTAAGGGAATGGCATGTGAAGAAGAAAACTTCTGGGCCGTTTCATTAAGGGCTGTGTAAACAGAAAATGCGTGCCACTTAAGCTCTGGTGGGATTTTTCTTGCAAGGGGTCAGTAAGAATAGTTTTTACAGGGTGAAGTTTTAAAAGACAGTAGCAAGCCTGCTCTTTCAGGAAAAGCATTTCTACAGAGATGTTTTACTACAGTTCTCTGCAAATTTTCTCATTCACACCGCAAGCCCTAAAGGACCTCAGCCTGTAGAGAAGCTGGTACTGCAAACTTAAATACAAAGAAATGATAGAACACATCCTTCAGAGCCTCACAGTAAGAGTGGAAGGAAGAAATGGCTTCTTCTGAGACAAAAATAAGGACAGGAGTTTCAGGACAGGATCAAATCAGAAGATTTTCCCAAAAACCTGTCAGCTTCCCTATGGAGACAGCTCAGAGGTGAAGAGCCTGGCCAGAATGAGGCAAGGATCTCGGGACAACTAGGAGGAATCACAGAATCACAGAATGTTAGGGATTGAAAGGGACCTCAAAAGATCATCTAGTCCAATCCCCCTGCCAGAGCAGGAACACCTAGGTCAGGTCACACAGGAACATGTCCAGGCGGGTTTGGAATGTCTCCAGAGAAGGAGACTCCACAACCTCTCTGGGCAGCCTGTTCCAGTGTTCTGTCACCCTCACTGTGAAGAAATTCTTCCTCACATTTATGTGGAACCTCCTATGTTCCAGCTTACACCCATTGCCCCTTGTCCTATCATTGGATGTCACTGAGAAGAGCCTGGCTCCATCCTCATGACACTCACCCTTTACATATTTATAAACATTAATGAGGTCACCCCTCAGTCTCCTCTTCTCCAAGCTAAAGAGACCCAGCTCCCTCAGCCTTTCCTCATAAGGGAGATGTTCCACTCCCTTCATCATCTTTGTGGCTCATGAGTGTTGACTTCCCAGAGACCATCCCTGAGTCGGCACTACTTTTGCTGAAGGCTGACAGAAATGTGCACTTGCTTTTTGGAACAAGGACCTGGATCCTCTTGAGCCAGTACCAAGGTGCATGGACTAGACAGTGATGAAGACCCAAGATTGTGTCAAAGTATTATATATTTTTATTTAGCTGAGTTACATTCTTACATGGATTGTGACGGTGAAAGTGACAGTGACAGCAGTATTTCCTCAGAAGTCAAGCTACTGCCTCAGAAAAGAAAGGGCTTTCTAGCTTCCAGAAAGACAGAACAAACGCCTTTATGCAGCTAAATAGTGAGATCAGTAATTGTCATACATTTGCTGCCATTTGTGCAAAATTGCTAATGGTAGATGTCAGGCGTAAGACAGCATGCAATTGGAGCAGATTGTAAAGATAATTATAACACAGCTTCTCAGAACAAAATTCAAGGGTTTTTTTTTGGTTGCTAAGCAAGAAAAAAAGAGAAAATGGAAAGGTGGTGCCACACTGGGAAAGTGTTCCGGACTATTTCCACTGTTGTTCTGATGGGTCATTTGGCTGTGGCAGCAAGGAACTATTTTTGCTTCCAAGAGTAACTGGTAATTCAAATTCTACACCTTGGTGGCATAAATATGCCAGGTCTTACCAGTAGTAAACTAACTCCCACGTCAGCTGGGAAAACCATTAAAAGATGATTGAGAAGAGTATGTTTTTTCTGTGATCACTGATACTTCAAATCACAGAATTATTCAAATGTTGTATTTGTTAATCTGCAGTAACAAAGAGTAACCTATTGTCTCCTTGATTATCCTTAAGAAAGCATGAAACTGGTAGGACTATCTCAAACCATCAAAACCATTCAAAAGTGGAATGTTTCGAATTTTTACAATGGTTCATCATTGCAGATGGTAACCTTAATCCTAAATTTGGGTGACAACAATCAAGCTGAAATGGTTTTAACCTATCTCAGAGTGCAAATTGGGGAAAATGCTCAATAGTTCAAATAACTTTTTGTTAGCAATAAAAAAAATTAGTAATTTTTCCTCATTTCCCAAAGACCCTCACATTTGTAAGGGACATTTCATGTTGTCCTGCTCTGAATCCATGAAAATATTAAGGCACGTCCAACAAGGAGTTTATCCATGCTATAGTAGAAAGAATCTTAAGATATTTTCCAGGTATTAAAAGTTATTTTTGTACAATAATTGAGCATTGACCTATTGCAATTTTAATGTTATTTAGGAAAGGTGAAGATGGGGATCACAGAAAGACAGAATACTACCTATATTGCCTTTACAATGTGCCAACAGCTTTGTATGACATCATCTTAAAGCAACAATCTGGGTTTTGTTTGCTAAAAATTCTGATACAATGCATTAGCTGGAGGGCAAGCTATTAAAAATTATTAATTCCTCTTCCATACATATAAGTTTTGCTTAAAAGAACGTTACAGGAAAACAGAAAAATGAAAAATAATTTACTTTAGGAAATTTGCTCTCAAATACTCAGTTTCACATTTTAATTTCAGTAGATTGAAAAATTGGCTAAATCTAGTTTAAGAAATCTCATTGAAGAAAAACTGCTGAGTTTTGAGAAAGCTATAAGCATCACTGAAGTTTCAAACCTCAGTGATTATTCCTGTGAGATGTATGGTGCAGTGAGAGTCCAGCTGTGCCTGCACATGTGTGGGAAACTTGTAGTAGAATATTGGGACATTTCCTTCCTTCAGATGCCAGTTCCCTCAATTTCTCTGAATTTGTGAAATGTGTTATCAATTCCTACCTCAAATGCAGCAGTGGAAAGGATCTTGCTTTTTGTGTAAACAGGCTTGGCCAGATTGCAGGAGCCTAATAAACACTTCTTACGTGAGACTTACTTTCAAACCAAAGTTAAACTGTGCCAGTAAAGGCTTTTTTATTAGATTTTTGCTTTTAATAAAAAGAAAGTTGTATGAAAATTATTAAAATGCACAAAATACCATTGTAAAAAAATAGTTTTAAATTGATAGTAATAAAATTGTTCCTCTAAGAACAATAGAAATGCAAACTGGAAAGAGAAATACCTCATATATTAAGAGAAATTATATTTCCCAAGGTCTCCTTTTCCTGTGTGGTACCTCACTTCTAGCCAAAAAAGTTCCCTTTTATGTATCTTAGCTCAAATCCTGTTTCATCAGCATGCAAACTAATATGCCAAACTCTGTGTGGAAGGAGCTCAGGCATGAATTTATGTTCCCTGCTGCCAGCTGTGCTACAAGGCCAGTAAGCTCTGGCACAGGGACATGCAGGGAAAGGAACTTCTCGGTTCCCCCATCACTAGAGCTCATCTGCAACGATGTTAAAGAAGAAAATGACTGAAAGTCATAGTTCCTCTCAGCTGTCCAGGATTTGCTCACACACTTTTCTGTACACTATCAGTTTATCTACAGTATTCATTTGGCTTCCCTCAGGTTCACATTCATAAACTGTAGTGAATTAAGAGAGGGATGTCTACATTTTAAGGTATTAAAGCAGAGAAATGATGCCAAGATATGCAGCGACTGACATCTCTCACATACCCATGGTAATAAAAGGGATCTAAGGGGTCTAAACAGGTTGCAGAAATGGGCCTCGATGCTTGCCCAGGCAGCACAACAGAGTGAGAAGTGCTGAGCAGCCCATCCTGCCCCTTCCCCAGGAGAGGAATTAGACAATGAGATCGGCTTTAATTTTGAAGTCTTAAAAAGAAATTAGAAGCCAACTTGGAAATAATTATAGAACCATTTGCATGCCATTCAGATGTAACTTGATTAATGTATCTAATCAATCATAATCTAATCAATTATTTTTTGCTATTTGTGGTATGGCAGCAGGTAGCCCTCCAGCCACGTTTGTGGCAGGTACTGTAAAAGAATAATACATTTCATGACCTGCATATGAGACGGAAGGAGATAGCTGCAAACAGAGGGAGTGGAGAAGGGGAAAAAATAAATCAAGTTCAACAGGTAAAATAAAGCAGTACATCTTTGCATAAGCAATGCAAGTCAAGCATGTTCATCCCAGCTCACAGTAGGATTATTTCCTACAGCATATTCATGATTGCTTTTTCTACTCTGGTTTTAATGTTTCAAATAATGAGGATTCCACCATTTCCTTTGAGACCCTCTTCTGCAGTTTAATGCCTCTCATCCCTTGGAAGCTTTCCCTGCTTTGTGTTTTCTTATTTCCATCCGATTATTCAAAGTCGTATCCTCTTCTCCCTACTTTTTTCCCCTTTTCAACTTCCTCGGTGCTTCCACCTTTCAAATAATGATGGGCAGCTTTCTGGGCCACCCCTTGCTGCTGCTTAGCAAGCTGAGTAAGAACTCTGATAATCTCTCCCTGTAAGTCAGTCCCTACAGGCAGCTCATTATTTTTGTTGGGTTTTGGTGAATGTCTCCTGCTTTTGACTTTTTTTTTTTTTCCCCTAGATTGGCCAAATGTTGCACTGCCCCACTTCAACAAACAGACAAGAAGCTAACCCATGCATTCACACACATGATCCTGCTGCTTTTACCACAGTGTCCAGAAGACACTCACATAATTTTAGGTGCTTTAGGTCAAGGTAGTAGTGCCTACACAAGAGCTTTTTCCTTTTTCTAAATGCCTTTAATGCCTTGCCCCACCCCCCACCCTGAAGTTATGATGCTGGGAATGTTTTCTAGTACAGACCTGGCTTTGGGCTAAATCTCTGCAAAACTGGATACATCTTCTGCTGTGAGAGAGCTAGGAAAAATAATTTTTATCTAGTCAAGGTCAATTCTATGTGGTCCTTCAGAGGCTTCATTCAGCTACCTACACCGTAAAGTGATCTACGGTATATCATGCAAATATTGCCATGTCGAAAAGCATGTCCTGATAGAAAAGCATTCTACAAGTCCTGACCATGCTAATTAAACACTGCACCCGACATACAAATAGTATCCCGCTTTCCTTGAAGTCAGGAACATTTCTACCACTTATTCCAAGGGATGATTAGGATGCAGCCTCTTATCTATAAACCTGAAAGGTCAAACCTCATCACTTGCTTCTTTTTCATTGGAATTTCAGTGTTTCATCAAATTCATTGTGCAAATTTATCTGCTTGAAATATCAGTCCTCAAGCCTGGGCTCTGATCCTTTGCGTAAGTAAGGAATTGTACCTGTGAGATCAGCTCTAGAGGAACAAACGGGCTTTCCAAGGGAGGCTGCACATGTCCCTCTGCTGGGGTTTGGCTGCTGGAGCCCCAGGTCAAGGTTCCCACCATGCTTGCCCCTGCCTACGCCCAGCCCCAGGGGGTGAGATAGCCCTGCCTGCCTGGGGGGTCCCCAAAGCCCCCCACAGCCCCTCCGCAGGAGCTGCCACCCAGCACATGGCAGAGTTTGCTGAATTCAGGCATTTGATTTCTGCCAGATGAGTTCCAAGCCCAAGTGATCGCTCCTCCTTTAAAAGCACTGAAATGTGAGGCTTGCCATGGAAGCACTGAGAAAATTTCAGGTGCGATGGTGTGAATGTTCAAATATTTCTCTTTAGGTCCCTTTCTGTAACTTCACGAAAAGAAAAATTTGGAAAGCGGGGTGAATGTAGCCGGTACAGATTCTGTAATGATCAGATTACGAGGGAAATAATCAGCTCCTATCGGGACTGGGGAAGTAAAGGTGCAACTCAGAGACAGGCAGTAGCGATGGAAGTTGGATCACCACAAAGCCTTGCCTTGCCTCCCTCCTGGCTGCTTCCATCGTACCTGACAAAGCTGCTCCTGCAGAAGGCTGATACGTTCAGCTGATCAATCCCACATGAAACAACAACCAAACAAAACTCTGATTCGCAGGTAGAAACCCTGGAGCATATTTGGATTTAATTGCTTTCATTTTTTAGATCTTGCTGTAATGAACAAGAAAGACCTGGATCATTTTTTGAATGCCTGTATTTAAGTATTCAACAAAAGATAAAAATTTTGTCCCTGTGTAGCACAGCGCCAGGGGAGAGGCATTTGTACAGCCCTGCATGGTGTGTGTGCTGCCGTGCTGCTGGAAGGAACGGCCCTGGCTAACCCCATGGCTCCCATCTTGCAGGGCGCCGAAGAGTGGTTGCTAGAAACCAACGTATATGACAATAAAACAAACAGCAGCACCAGAAAATGAAGGGACTTTGTGTGTTCAAGCCTTGCTTTTGGCAGGTAACTTCACCGAAGTGTCCCAACCAGTTCTGCCACTGGTCTGGCTGAAGCGATGCTTGGCATCGGCAGCGGTCAGGGTGTGAACAGCTCTCCCGTGTCCGGGGCTGGCAACCAGTGAGAACTGGAGGAACCACCAGCCCTACGCGTGCCACAGGAAGTGCCACAGTGGTGACGCCAGTTCAGCACAGCTGGGAATATGATGTAATTTGTTTTTGTTCCACGACGTATTAAAAAATTACATTGTTTAGTACAGTTGCAGCCTAAGCTTTGCTTTCTGAAGAGACTCCTACATCCTTGCTCTTCTTCCACTGACCGAAATGGTAAGCCAGGGGTGTGATTATGCCTTTTTCTTTCTGCCAGCGTTGTGTCCCCTGAAGACCTGTTCTGCCACTGGGACTCCCCGGGGAGTTTTGTAAATGATAGATGCAGTGGTCTCTTGCTTCTCCCTTCTTTCGAGACATTGTTTAAAACCCCAGCAAACCCAACCCAAACAAACAAACAAAAAAAGAAAATATACACAGGGAGAAAAAGACAGAAAGGAAGATGTTATTTGTGAAATATATTTGTTGATCTGAGAGTTTTATTAAATGTTTTCAAAACAGTTCCTTCTTATGCTGGAACAGTGTAACTAAGTACTGGTCGGACAGTTCTTTCTGCCACGCTCTCCAGATCCAGCTCTGAGCATGGACACACCACAGTGTCAGCTCTGTTCTTTATTACAGTGAGACTGTGCTAAGTCAGTCTTACGTGGAACTGTGCACCCAGGGTTTAGTTATATGAACACCAGCATTGCCATGGCTTCTGGAACGGAATGGAATTATTTAGGTTGGAAAAGACCCTTAAGATCGAGTCCAACTGTTAACCTAACCCCGCCAAGTGAACCACTGGCTGGATGCAGAGAACACGGTGAAAAGCGGGGGTATGCTGGGCGCGGTCCAGCAGGTGGGGAAGGAAAACGGGGTGCAGATGTTGGAGTGCTATTCATCTTGCTGACACTGAATCGCTGCCCGGCCTTGAGCACCCCACTCCTTCCCTTCCCACAGGGCCCGCCCAGAGGGAGCGCTGCCGGGGCGAAGAGATGATAACGCCCCGCACGCGGGCACAAGGCCGCCGCGGGCCCCGCGGGGAGGGCGGGCAGACGCCCCCACTGCCATCCCGGGCGCTGCCTCCTCGGGGAGAGCCCGGGGCGGGGCGTGTCCCCCTCCCTCCGTGCTGCGCGGCCGCGGAGCTCCCCGCGGAGCGCGGGCGGCGCTGGGGCGCCCCCTGGGGGCCGGCGGGGCGGCGCGGGGCGGCGCGGTCACGTGGATGTGACAGCGGCGCTGTGCCGGGCCGGCAGCAGTCGCGGCAGCGGCACCGCAGCGCCAGGCGCCGCCGGCAGCCCGAGCCGGGCGGGGAGGAGGGAGGAGCGGGCCGGGGCCGGGGCGCGGCGAGGCGAGGCGGGAGCCGCCGCCGCGGTGCCGGGCGGCGAGGCGGGGTGGGTCGGGCCGGGCGCGGCGGGGAGCCGATGCGGAGCGATCGCGGGCGGGCGGCGGCGGGAGCAGCCATGGCGGGGCCCCGCTGAAGGAGGCGGCGAAGGAGGAGGAGGAGGAGAGGGGAGGAGAGGACAAACCTCCGCATTCCCTCCCTCCCTCCGCGCCCCGTCCCCCCGCGCGGACCGCCCGCCCGCCTCTCCCCTGCATGCCCGGCTGAGACCGCGGGGAGGACCCAGCCACCCGCCGCGGCCCCGCCGCCTTCCCTCTCCCCGTTCAGCCGCGGACAAAGGGGGAGAGCCCGTCCCCGCCGCGCGAGCATGGCGGACCGCAGCCTGGAGAGCGTGTCGCTGCCGCTGGAGGTGCGGGCCCGCCTGGCCGAGCTGGAGCTGGAGCTCTCCGAAGGTAAAAGGGGCGGCGGGGCGGGCCCGGGCCTCGCGCGGGCGGCGGTTGGCGCGGGCGCGCGGCCGCAGCGCGGGGCGGCAGCCCCCGGCACGCGCCCCCTCACCGCCTCACGCACCCGCCGCCCTGCGGCCCCCATGGCGCCGCGAGCTCCCCGCAGGGCGCCGCTCCCCGCGCGGCCGGGGCTGGCGGGGGGCTCCGGCGCGGTGTTTTGTTCTACCTGGGGATTGTTCCCCTGCCGCGGCGGGGGCGGGGAGAGGCTCTGTCCGCCCCAGCCCCGCACGCTGTGGTGCGGGAGGTGGAGGAGTCGGTGGGGCTGGCTCGGGGGGTGCCTGCCCTGCCCTGCTCTGCCCGGGGAGCGCGGCTTCACCCGCGTCTGCCGCCCACCTGCGTGCAAACCCCGTCGGCCACCGCAGCGAGGGGCTCCGCGCGCCGTGCGTGTGTGAGCTCGCGTGGACAGTGCTGGTCAGGGCGCTCGGAGGAAACGATTCTTATTTGGTGTTAATTGCGGGATTTTTATTTATTTATTTATTTTACACGTATCATCGAAATCTTGCGGTGATTTTCTCGGCGCGGTTGACTCTGATGCCCCGCCGGCTGCCGGGCTGGGAAGCCTCTGATGGAGCCCGCACGCCGGTGTGGCTGGGGCGGGGGGGATGAGCAGGAGTCCCGTGCCGCCCCCGCCCCGCTCCCCAGCCCGGCTCCAGCAGCCCCAGCCCGCCCCCGCCCCGCTCCTCACCCGGCCCCGGCGCTCCCCGTCCCTCTGGGGTCCCTCCCGGAGGGGCCTGGGCACCCCGGCTGCCATCAGCCTCGGAGGCGGTTTGGTGTGTCAGATGTGTTCTGTTCCTCCCAGAGGAAGAGTGGGGAGGATTTATGTACGCTGATGCTTGGGTTGGCTTTTCCTGAAATGCAAATCTGCTATTAGCTACCTCCGCCCCCCCCTCTTTTTTAAAAAATAATAATCCCCGAATATCAAGGGGTTCATTCACCACCGAGAGGGTACAGCACTTACGGGGGGGAAAGGACTCCGCGTGTCCCAAACCAGTTATTGGAAGCGGGCAGTCAGTTGAGCTGTCTGTCCGTCTGTCAGCCTTTTTGTAACGGTTTGTAAGGGCTCCACGCCAGAAAGTAAAAGGCGCTGGAGCCAGTTTCATCAGCAGGGAGGAGCTGATGTTGACATTGTATTTTCCTTTTTAACACTTTGAGGGTGAAGAGGAGAGTTGAGCCACTGGGACCGCTCGTGGCTCTGCTTTCTGTGCCTCCTCCTCCCCGAGGGTGCCCTGGAAACCTGAAATAAGAGGAGTTAAATACAATATTGCCTTTTTGTGATGCGCTGCCAGTGGATTGGCCCTTATCTGTGGTAGTGAGGGTGGGAGGAAGGACTGTTTATATCACTGTATACGTAACGCTCTCACTTTGTGCAGAAAATGCTTTTTGGTGTGTATCACATCGTTGTCTACACACCAGTGAGACAGTAATTAAAACAGCTGTTAGTAAACGCTTGCAGAAGACCGAAATCAAACTGGCATAGACCTTCAATAAGAAATATGCTAATTTAGTGGACTGAAGTTGTAATACAGTTTTACGATGCAGTTTCTGTTGCTGTAAGCATGATCCAAGAGGGCTCCGAGGAAGTGGGACGTGGTTTGCAGTTGGACATATGCATCTGCACTGCTGTAACTTTCCTGCAGCTAGAGCTGGAATGAATTTAGCCCACTGATGGTATCTTTCCTTCTGTGCCACTGACATTACACCCAGCAGACAGGATGGTGTGTGTTTTCTGACTGTGGCAGCCTAAAGGACGATCAGTTGGAAGTGGGAGATGGGTGGAGAAAGGATCGTCATTCCTGTTTCAGTGTCTTCCCCCAAGTCGCTCTTCGTGTGCTCTTAGTCAAGTACATTACAGTGCTCAGTACCTGAGAAAATGAAATCACTGCTTAAAGCTCCTACCCTGAGGCACTTGTGCTGCAACTCCTTGCCTGTTACTACCAGAGGAACTAATCTCTACAGATAGTGGGATCAGTAATTTGTACAGTTTGGCTGTGCTGTAGAAGCCTGGTCATACTCTGGCCATGCTAACTCTGAGTTAAATGGTTTTCAAGGCAACTTGGTGCATCTTGGTGCAGCACCTTGCCTATATGCTTAACTTGACTATCATGAGCCAGTCCACTGGCTTCAGTGGGGTACCTTCACTGAGATGCACTTGCACAGGTACCTAACAGTTCACAAGACCGAGGTTTTAACACGTGTTACGGTCATGACATGTTAAGGTCTCTCTGCTGCCTTTGTGAAGCAAGGAACTGTTGAAGGCAACAGACAGGCAACTGCATGTTTAAACGTGTGTTCAGGTCTCATTGATAACACTGGGAGCTGAGTGACTGCTGTAAATTGTGCCCCTTTTTAAAGTGCTTTCCCGAGCATGAGTTTTTCAGTTCCGGTGCTGCTGAATACTGTGGGTCTTAGAGCTGCTGCTTGTACCCTCGCAACCTGCTTCTCCAGTGCTACAATGTGTTACAGACACTGCAGCTGTAGGAACAGATTCTGAAAGAAAGTGGCTGCTTTGTGGAAAAGAGCACCGGCAGGATTATTGCAAAATTGTTTCTTGGCTGTGAGCTAAAAGTGTCTCCTTTCTAGCTCTTGTGTCTTTTGTGGTAACATGGGTCCTACCCACGCAATGTGTCTGAAAACCTGACATAAAATAGCTGGTGTCCGTGTGACCAGCCAGCCAGCACTGTGTCACAAGTACAGTGGGCACTGTGCAGATGTTGTAATTACAGTCTTCACTGGTAGTCATCATACATTTAAATTTGGCCATGGTGTTTCCTCCCTCCTTGTAGCCAAATTCCAGGTTCCTTGTTCAGCTGTGCACGAGGCATAGCCTCACTCGTGGGGGGGATGCTGGCTGGAGAACCTCGGGAAGTGGCTGCCGGACAGGTAGCATGTGCTTGTTTAGATGATAGGGTGGAGTGCCTTTTTTTGTTTTTTGGTGAGTGTTGAGGCAGTTCTGCGCTTCTCTGTGGTTGAGAGGGAGGAGCAGTTTGTCAGGAAGGTGTTTACTTGGTGTTGTGCTAACAATCATCTCTCTGGCAATCCTAACCCATTGGTTATTGTGGGCAAGCCACATGCCTTCTACCTCCCCTTTGTTGTGGTCTGAATGTGCTTTTTTTTGTTTTAAACATAGCTATTTAAAAGGTACTATGGATGCAAATTAAGATAACCATTTTAGACTTGGTTACTTTCATTATTATGATTTAGAATGTGAAGACCAGTCAGTCAGAAATGCTTACCAGTGTCCTCAGCACCAGTGTGCTCGACACCTGCCCCACGCAGGAGTGAGTGACAGAGGTAGCCTAGCACTCCAGTGGGTGCCGAGAGTGACTTCCACGTTGATCTGTTAGCATGTAATATTATGTTCAGCCTAAAGCATTAACACCTTACTTCTTGGCAGTGTTTCCACTTCATTTTGGGAGGGGGTGTATTTCTCAGAACATAGGGGTGCACCAGCAGTTTACATTTTATGAGTATTAGAAGTTGTGGAATCATCCTTACCCACCAGATGTTCTGAAGACATTTGTTTTGCTGTGCTTGAGTGAATGTGCCTGATGCTGGCGTGCTGCATACATGTTCTTTGACACTATGTAGTAGTTTCCACTGAACATACTAAGGGTTGCGTTGCTCAAAACTGTAGCCCTTCTAGGCTGATGCAATCAATGTGTCACTCTGCAGTAGTTGTTCTTTAGGGCTGCTTAGAGTTTTACAAGGCTTTAGTTTTCTAATGATGTATAAAATTGTGCTGGGTGGAAATGGATGAATCATCTTGTTTTTTTGGAATAGCCTGGGGGTTGTTAACTGAAGAACTGATTTAATAAAACCAGGAGTCCTGAAACGTGCTGTCTTATTAAAAAAAAAAAAAGTAGTTCCACAACCCCTCCATTCTTAAAAACACTGAAGAATTTTTTTAAAAAAGCCTCTGCAAGTACTTTTATAATTTTCCCCTTCAATTTAGGGGGGTACAGGGTTATATTGCCCTTCCAATTACTTCCTGGACCAAAACTAGTTGGGAAAAGACACTTTACAGTTCTTCCAGTATTTTATCCAAGTGTCAGATAACGGCAGAAACACTTAAAGAACCACAGATGCCACATGGAAAATGTGAAAACCAGCCTTGTTCAGAAACTATTCTCCCTGTATTCCATACTACCAGTGCTCTTTCATTTTAAACACGAGACATCACAGTTTTTTTTTTTTTGTTTTGTTTTGTTTTGTTTTTTGAATGGAAGTCTGAACTTTTCTCCAAAGAACACTTTCAAAAAAGTGTCATCAGATCTTTAATGAGTGGTTACTTATTCCCAAAGGCACTGGACATGCACTCAGCTAATTAATTTTGTCCTCAGCTTTCATTGTATTGACTGGCTGGATTATATTTGGTAATATTATTGGGTTGATTGGGTCATTGTCTGGCCAGGCTTATTATTTTATTAGGTGTAAGTTCTGTCTCTTGTCTGTATGTAGTCACTGGGTTGGGGCCAGAGAACTGTAGTTAGCTTCTCTAGTTATTATTTCTCCATACCATTTGCCAGCTGACTCTTCACCCATGGAGAGGTTTCAAAGTGTGAAAATTTCAATAACTACCACACCTCTGTGATTTGGGACGCAAATCATCCTTTTAATTCACTCCTTGAGAGATAGTGCTCTGCTTAGCAAGTGGATTTCACCTGTGCAATGACAAAGTGTTAATACTTTCTGAGTTTAGGTGAGAAACGAACCAAGAAATTCAATACTCACATTTGCTTCTTGTTTTTTTTTGAGCTGTTAAGGTGCACCTGGCTCATATTTTCAGTTCTTTTTTTTGGCAGAGAGGACTAATTTGCTCAAAATACATAAAGCTGATGTTTTCATGTAAGTTACCTACAAGGTCTAAGGCTTTAAGAAAATATAGCAAATACCTTGGGAATTACGATAAAATCAAGAGCACTGGCAAGAGAAACTTTTCTTTGTAAGATGACGCTCCTCTCATCAGCTGTTTTGTTTCTTGGATGGAGCTCAAGTTGGAGAGGGACAGTGACTGAATTATTTTAAAAATGGGTTAAATTCACTCACAAGTTAATAACCATTTGCATTTTAAGGCAATGGAAATTGAAGTTTGTTTTTTAAAAAAAATATTTACCTACTTCACTTTACTGTGATATTTCGACTTAAGGGCTTTTAATGGGTGATGGTGTCTTGAAAGGATTCTCTGGCACTCATTCAGTTGAAGTACATGGTAATGCCTTGTAAAATAGACTATGCAAATCTCCAGGATGTTCCCAGAACAGCTGTCCCGAAGGCATGCTGTAAATATACCTTTATTGCCAGCTGATGTTAAGCAGCATTGATGCCCAAGGGTTACACTTAATACATCATTCAGATGTTCTTTAGTGTATTACACAACAGACATACTCAAAAAACTTTTCCCAAGGATGTGTGAAAATTGCCAGTGGGGTGTCAGTTTTATAGGCAAAACAGGCAGTAAGCAATGTGTTTATAACGAGAGCACACATTGTAAAGAGCTGCCCTTTGCAGCTTCAGGGTACGTCTGCGTGGCTCCACTGCATAGTGCGGGGAGCAGAAGCCAGCACTGCTTCCCCTGGCCAAACCAACAACTCGAGGTGTGCCTGTGGTTGTGAGCCAACATGCTGCTTTTCTCTAGAAGGGTATTGACCTGTCTTTGTTATTCCATTGTAAGGGGAATACTGTCATTTTGATTTGAATGGTCTTTATTCTAGCAACCCAAATATCCTTCGGTTTCGAAGGAGTTTGGGTTCAGCATACCTCTTTCCTTTGTGTTTAATTTTTCTCTGGGAAAAATATTTTCATGCTGTATAAAAGGCAGATATAATAAACTAATTTTTTATTCAGGATTTGGATTGGGAGCAGCAGAAAGATCAATGTTTCTCTGAAGGGACATCAATAGAGTCCTTTAGGTTTTCATAGCTCGGAATGGATGTTTGTGGTGTGGTACAGAAAATCCTAAATGTGCCATAGCTCTTCTATACTTAAAAATGCATTGACTGCGTTTTAATTTTTTAAGAGGCTATTTGTATAACGTGTCAAGCAGGACATATAATTTTTTAAAAATAACTGCTTTAATTCCCCAGCAACTGTCAGACAAGATGACTCACTGCAGTATAAGAATTCAGCACAGCACATCACAGATTTGACACAAACTCTTAATCCATGTAAAATTATGCATGTATATTCCTCTACCTTCCTGGTGGGTGAGCTTCGTTTTTGCCAAACTCACGATGATCCCATTCTGCCTTCTCTCCTCCCACGCCTCCTTTTTTTCTCCTTTCTTCTTGAGAACCTCCTTGCAGTCATTAGCCCAGACGCGGGGTCTGGATGCAGCAGTCTTCTCCTGGCTTGTCAAGAGCCTTTCTTGGTCGTCAGCAATGGCCCTTGATTCTCTCCTTGACTATGGTGGTGTGAGGGGCATTTCCAAAACACGATTGCTCTCTGCAGGGTTATTTCTGGTCTTTCCTTGTATTACTAGGGTAAACACACTTAAATGGAACTGGTTTCATTTAACTCCACTTGGCTGAATGCATCAGGGAATTGCTCATTTTAGGCCTGTGTAAATCAATTAAGTTTTTTTTTCAGTAATCTTAGCTAGGACTTCTAATTGCTAGCCAGTATTATTTATCTCTAGGATTAAGTATAACTTTAAAACATGATTGTCACATTATTTTACAGCAGAAGTTAACATTAAAAAGTGTATGATGACTGGTCTCAATGACCTCTTAAAAAGAGTATCGTGTTAAATTGTTGGATGACTAGACAAAGAAAGAATTCTTATAAAGTATCTTGATAACTTGGAAGGCAAGTTGTTTTCTATGACATTTGAAGGGGCTGTTTGATTTCTAATAACTGAACTGGACCATTAATAGGCAATCTTTTAGGATGCTTGAGGTTGTGTTTGCTTTTGCATGTATGACTGGGTCTGCAGAGTAGTGGAAGTTGAGGGGAAGAAGGGATTCTTCAAATGTTGTCTGCTTATCTGGATGTAAAAGTGGATGTTAGGACCTGTGTTTGGTCCTATTTCTCTCTGCATCCAGAAACCAACCTCCACACTAACCATGACATCTGCAATTTCTTCATTTGAATCTTGGCTTGATCTGTATGTAAGATTAAAATACCAAAAAAAGATCTTGTAAGTCTGGTCTGGTAGGAGCTGTTCAGAAGCCAGGAAAATGTTTCTAACAAACCCTGTGACAAATACTGAGGTGTAAGTAATGGAGCCTGCTTTTTCGCTGGTAGGCTGGTGGTTGAAAGTCTGCCTAGACTAGCAAAAGTTTAGAGACTTTTGGTTGGCTTAGACACCCAAATAAAGTGTGCTGACACTCGTTTTCCTAGTGTGTGGATGTCCACGTGTCCATAAACAGCCTGGCAAAATACAGAGACCCTAGCAACAATCTCTTCACAGAAAGGAGGCCTGGGCTGTCCCCTCTCTCTGGCCCCTCCAGATAGAGTTACACAGTATTAGCAGGGTGATTGTAGAGCCATTGTGTCTATTACATTTAATGAGAAAATAGACCAAATTGGCCTTTGGAACTGCACCTTTTTTTGGGGGGGGGGGGGGGCGTGGAATACCCTTAGTCTTATTAACTCATATTTCATTTTTCATTGTTATAATTGCAAGGAGAAAGAGCAAAATCCAGAATTTCATGTGCTGTGCCCCTTTTACCCTTTTTGAAAGAAATGGTAGTCAAATAACGACATAATGTTTTTGATGAATGCCTGAACAAATGAAATGATGGTATTGTGCTGACATGAGAACACTTCAACTTTGGTATAGAATCTTAAAATGGAAATTTCATTTCAAATGCTAGACTTCTTTGGCAGATGCCTGAGGATGAACAACGAACAGTTATCTAGTGAAACAGCAAAATGCAGAAATGTCCCTATTTTTTCCTGAGTGATGACAACAGCACCCCCCTCTGCTGAATTTGCTGGAAGAGCAGTTTCATCTGCCATATTTTTTAGTCTAAAAAACCCAAGTACATTGTTTAGAAGATGGTGTAAGTTTTTCTAAGTGTTGTGAAGAGTTAACTTTTTTTTTAGGAAAAAATGAAAAAACTGCTGGACTGTGGAGTAATTTTTACCTCTAAGAGGGAAAATAACAGATTTATAATACTTATAATCAGCTCCATGTTATAATGGAGACGGTTGATCTGTTGAGCAACAGTGGGACTAGCAGGAATTAAATGTAATGATTTTTTTTTAATGACTATGAAAAAGAAGTCTTGTGTTTTATGTTTATGAATTTTATGCTGCTAAAGCATTTGACACATTCCAGTCACAAGGTTTTATCTGTGTCTCCTAAAAACTTTGACTTTAGTCATATGAGTAGCCATACCACAGACTTTGGAGAATTTGACAAAACAGTTCAGAGGAGATCTTGAAGAGTGACCAAGAGTAGAGACATGGACAATGGGAATTAAAGCAGCCCTAATAAACATCGTTACCTAGGGGAAAGATGGGAAGTTTATTTTGATTATTTGACAAATGTACTGGGGAAGGAGGAATACTTCTCATAGTTAGTGCCATGTTAACGGTCAAAAAACATGAGAAGATCCAATTCTTAGGAATGGAAATTAGACGAATTCAGATTGGAGATAAGACAAAAAAATATTAATAAGGCTAGATAAACACTGAAACACTTGCATAAAAGAGATAACACACAGCTTTCTAAAAAAAAATCTACCCACTAATAGACTTGATAGAAGGCTCCTTTCTAAGAAATACTGAATGTAAGAAGTTGTTTGTGTATGTAGATAGATATGTAAACCATTGACCAGAAATATACTGGTTTAAGTGCAATAAGTACATTTGTAGTGACGTTTTATAAAAGTTTCAGTCCACTATTACGATACATATTTTTTTTGTAACTTCAAAAACCACTGCAACAGTTGAGAATTTCAGATTTAGTATGTTTTCAGTAGTTCACTAGTGATGACTTGACATTTACTTGCAGTAGTAATTTGTTTTAAATCAATATTGAACACTATAAGCATGTGTATACATTATAGTTGGAGAGGATATCACATGTGGCCACTCTGATAATACTTGCTTAAATATTGACTACTCATGTATTTACCTGTAGCTCAGGGGACTTCTGTATAAACATCAAGTGGCAGAACAATAACATTTTTAAAAGCTCCCGTAAAATTTATTATATATAGTTTGATAATTGGCTTTTACATAAAAGGTATTGTCCTTTTTAATCATTTGGATAAAGAACAAGAAAGCACTCACTTCCTCTGAGGATTAATCCTTCCTGCATCCTATTCTCTGATACTTCAGGGAGGTGAGGTCTGTACTCTGAGTCGCAGTATTATTTTCCTGCTTAAGTTGTATGTTTAGTTTTAGCTTTCATCCTGTAGATGCATATCGTGGTGTGTATTTTTAGTTAGCAGATCTGTGAATATTGTTTCTTTCTTTCCCCTTTAGTGTTTCTTGAATTTTTTATTATTATTTGTAATTCCGTATGTGGGTTTAATGCACCTTCAATCCGTACTTGTCCAGCATACTAAGTTGCAGCTAATAAGAAGTCCCTTCCTACTTTGAAGGCAAACTCGGTTCTCATTAGAAGGTTTCATTAGGATGGCTGCTGTTTGCTCCGATGTCTTTGCTTTTGCCTCGCTGGCCACTCATGGTAACTTGGATTTGCTCTCTGTTGTGGTAATAGGTGAAGGGTATAGGAGCAGTAAAAGTGTCTCTGTGCCTTTCTGCTGCCATCAGAAGGTCTGTGAAAACTGTTTTGTTTATTGGGAAATTCACGAAGCTGGTATTTTTGACCTTCAGAGGCAATCACTTCTGGAGCACAGTGGAAAACAGAGAGAACGTATACCTTTGCAGTGGAAGAAGATATTTCCTTTTGCTTAGCCCAGACACTGTTTTTCTTCCTGAGTACAATGATGCCTTGGCTGATACTGTCTGCTGGTAGTACTTCTGAGGAAGATGAGGGCTCCTGGCAAGCCTGATATTTCTTCTTGAGCTTTGAAGGTCAGCCTCCTATCTGTTTTTCATTCCACAAAGGATGCTCTGCAGCCTAGTGAGGTGACTGGGGTCACCTTGTGGAAAAATGAAGAAGCTGTGGGTGGGGTGCCTTGAGCCAGAAATTGGCAGAGTGATGTTAAATTTCATCTTTGACTGCTGGACCTTTCAGAGACATTTGGTAACTCCTGGTAACCTAGTCCATAACAGTTTTCCCTCCATAGTGTACTTTTAGAACAAGTATAGGAAGCCTGGACTCTTTCTCGGCAGTGCCAGTTTCTCTGTACTTCTGGGAGGAATCCAGGCTGGTTCATGCATCAGCTCTTTGTACTGTTCAAGAAATATGCTGGGCTGTTTTCTGTCCCAAAGACTGTGCAAAGACCACAGCATCTTGCAGTGCTACAGGCTTGGGTGCAACGCTGCAGGCCGGGGGAAGAGCACCTGGAAAGCTGCCTTGTGGAAAAGGACCTGGGACTGTTGGTCAACAGCTGACTGAATATTAGCCAGCAGTGTGCCTAGGTGGCTGAGACAGCCAAGAACATCCTTGCTTGTATTGGAAATAGTGTGGACAGCAGGACTAGGGAGGTGCTGGAGCATGTCCAAACCTGGTGAAGGATCTGGAGCACAAGTCTTATGAGAAGCAGCTGAGGGAACTGGGGTTGTTTAGTCTGGAGGAAAGAAGGCCGAGGGGAGACCTTATCACTCTCTACAACTACCTGAAAGGAGGTTGTAGCAAGGTGGGTGTTGGTCTCTTCTCTCAGTTAAGGGAGGAAATGGCCTCCCAGTTGAGGAAATGGACTCAAGTTGTGCCCAGGGAGGTTTAGACTGGATATTAGGAAAAATTTCTTCTCCATCCCTGGAGGTATTCAAAAGACCTATAAATGTGGGGCTTAGGGAGATGGTTTAGTGACTTGGCAGTGACTAGGTTAACGGTTGGACTTGATCTTGGCGGTCTTTTCAAACCAAAATGATTCTATGATTCTATGATCTCTGAAGCTTAAGGAATTCCAACCTGAAGTTCTCTTCTTGTATAATGCTGTTTGTCATTCCTAGGTGGTGGTCTGGCTTTGGCCGACCTGCAAAATTTTCTGTGTGTTTTGATAGGAAAATATCACCTGCAGTATTAGGTCTATTACACGTCATTCAAAATGTAAACTTGCATATGTGTGTTGCTTCAGATGCACTTTGTCTGTTCATGATTGTAAGTGGTTGCTTCTGGTAAGTAATAAATGTAGTTTCAGATTTAACTTCCTTTACGAGCCATTCTACTTCAGGATATACTAGAAATAACTTCAGGCCTCATCTGCCAACTTAGTCCTCTGTACTTTTTCAGGACTGAAGCAAATTGAGTACCTAAGTCTATGTTAGACTGAAATTGGGAAGAAAGAAGCCAACTTTTCTTTAGAGTTCGCTTTTTAACATGAGCAGCTTCATGATCTCGATTTTACAGTCTTTTTACTTCTGTCTTACATCTGCTCTAACTCAGATGCACAAAGAAGTCTCCCCTAACTTCTCCCTAGATACAAGGTTGTTTTGCTAGTGGGGGCCTTGTGAAAAGTAATAGATTGAAAATGGTACCTCACAGCTGCTACCTAAATGTCTTATTTAAGTAAAAATAAAACATGTTATGCATGCTTCTTCATCAAAAATTTCTCACATGGGTATGATAGGGTTAAGAGAGAGAAAATGAAGCATCTAAGTAACCATATCCTTCTGAAATACTGTAGCATCTGTTTTTCTCCAGGCTCCTTTTGAAAATATTGTGTGACTGTTGTCATGGACTGGGTCACCCCCTCATCAGTTTCTGCATTCCACCCTGAGCCCAGCAAGGACGATAAAGCAGCCACACCTCCCAGAGCTGGGTCCCATGAGCGTACAGGAGGAATTACAATAAAATTACAATAGGAATTACAGTCGAGGGGGCGATTCAAGTCTCACCAAAATAGAAGTATGGGAATACTCTCAACGTAAAAGCTGAAGCTTCGTTTCCAGGGGCTTAAGTAAGGAGGGAGTATAAGTTTTGCCAAAATATATTCTTGTATTTATTTTTTCACTCAGAATATAGTCCAGTTCACCTAAAAATAAATGGCAAAAACTATGTTGGCATCAGGACTGCACTACTGGATGTACTTCCACTTAAAGCTATGTCTGTGACTAGTCAGAAACAACCTGTGATATTTAAGGATCAGTGCCAGGGCATACGGTAGAAAGATACAGATACTTTTTCTTCTCCTCTTCTCTTTGTGTCTAATCATTGCTGGTACTAAGAGAACATTTTGCATTTCAGACAGAGCATTTACATATATGGAACAACAGGCCAAGATTTACTCCCAGTGGAAAGACAGGGACCCCATTCAGGTCTGGGAAACCAGTCCATGTTTAGAGAAGTTGTTACCAGTTTGCTGGAAGCAACTAGTGATCACAAAAGCTCTGTAGCATTTCTGGTCCTTTGTGAAAGGTAACAAGTGATCGGTATCACCTCTTCTCATGTGGCAAAGAAAGTCCATGAATGTTCCTTTTGCTTTCTTTTTTTCCTTCTCCTTACCTCTCTCTGTTTTTTCCCCATTGTTCCATTGTAAACTCTTACCTTTGGGGCTTCTCTCCAAAGGCATCTGGCCCTGGTATGGCAGGTCAGGGTCAGTCTGCCATCGTGCCTCATGTGTTTCCATTCCTTGGTCTTTCCACCAGTCCCCTTAAACAGCAGACTTGTGTGCAGGATCATGATGTACATAATTTATGTGATGCCTCCTTTTGCAATAGCTTCTCTGTTTTCACATGTGAAAGAGTGCTCATGAGACATGTCAGGACCAATGTGCTGAAAATTGGAGTCTTTTATTCCTAAATTCATTTAAAACAAATTATTGTCTTGGAGTAACAAACTTCTTGTTAACTACTGAAACTCAAAGACTGTAGAGACACTAGCTGAGGTATATATGTTCTGCTAATCATGCTTGATATTTGCTTTTTTGATTATTGCTGTTTACTTCTGCTTTACCATGTTTGCTTAGAGCTAGATTAGGATATTCTCCATGCCGTGTGAGGTATTTATGGAGAAATGTGCATCTTAAATTTCTTGAAGTCTGATCTGGAGATAAGTCATCACATTTATTTTCCATCTAAAAAAGTATTTATCTTAATAACTCCCCCATTCAGAGTGTGTGTGCGTGTGTGTGTTTTTTAAAATTCACCTGAAGCCCACACTAAACAAAAATACAGTTTATAGTGCCTAAAATTATAAGGGAACTACTTGAAAAGAGCCAGCAATGCTGTCTACATGATGAAAGCCATTTAAATTGTTCAGGCGTAAAGCATGGATTAGAAACTATATCTTCAAGTCATCTTCACATATTTCTGAGTACACCTGTTCTATACACAGTGGAAAGTGCTGGGATTCCTCCTGCCCTGTGCTGCGGTTGGCAGGGTGAAGAAAAACAAGATCGTTTGTCAGTTTAAGTCTTTTAAATCCAAAGTGGAGCCTTATCTGCCTAATAGCCTAATACCAGAGAAAGATACTGTTTGTGTTCAGCAGGACTGTATTCATGTGACTGTCAGTGGCTGAATTACTGCTTTCCTTTCTATATAAAGATTCCTGCTCCCACCCGGCCCCTCCCCGGCGCTGTCATTGAGCACAACGAGCAGCACGCAGTATGGCTGTAAAACAGCCCTGAAATACTGAAGAGTGTCTCCTTTCACACTTGTATATGGAAAAGAAGAAGCAAATGAAGGGCCTTCTTGCTTATATTAACTTCTTAGCTCTGTTGGGTTCAGCGCCAGCTGAGGCCGAGTCATGTTACTCACACGTATTTTCAGGCACGGCCTCTATTCAGGGGAAGAGTTGAGGGGTTGTAAGATTGCTATATCCTGCACCTCTTTTCTGCTGAGTGCAAGTGTTATGCTCATCTTCGAGTTTGGTCTTAATTTGAGTATCCACAAAATACAGCTCCTTGGGGAGCCCAACTTGCCACGACAGTACTGAGGGTGCTGCATGATGTGGGATGTAGCTGGCTTCTGAAAGTCCTATCCTATGTCCGTGCTTCTCTGCTGCTGTTGGCAGGTGAATCGTGGTCCCAGTGATGCCTGGGCTTACAAACAAAAAACCAAACCCAAAAGAAACACGAAAACAAGAAGAGGAAGAAAATCTTGTAGGTGTTTATTTTTTGTTCATTTGTTTGGTTTTTTCCCCCTAAGGAAATTTCTTCTTGTAGCTTTTTAAAGTTGGATCAGTTCAGCAATCTGCTACATAGTGCAGCTTCATAAATAACTGCACCCTACAGAGAACAGTGGTCTGAACAGCGTGGATGGAGGAAAAGATGGATGTATTGGGAAGAGATGTGTGTATAGAAACATCTTAATCCAGTTTTGGTGTTGAATGAAATATTTTTATGTAACTACACTGTCTGAATAGAAGGAATTTTTTTTACTGTGAGGCACTAGCACAGGTTGCCCGGGGAGGATGTGGGCTCTTTATCCTTGGAGATACTGAAAAGCTGGACATGGGTTTGGGCAACCTGTTCTAGGTGGCCCTGCTTGAGGAAAGAGGTTGGACAAGATGTCCTCTAGAGGCTCCTTCCAGCCTCAGCCAGTCTGTGATAGAACCTTAGATTTCTACCCTTTCTGAGAAGTAATTTCGTGCTTCCCAGCACATTTCTCCTTGATTTCACACTGTACGTGTTTCTTGAAGTGGCGTGCTCAGCCTCTCCTGCGGTATCTGCATACCTGCTATCAGTGGCTTCCCAGCTGAGATCCTCTGTAACAACAAGTTTTAAAATTTCAGTTGTAATTATGCCACGTGCACATTAGTGATAGTCAACAAAAATATGCAACATGGGAGGTGAAGCACACAATGCATTAAACAGATGCTTGGTTTTGAAACCATTTCACTTAAAATAGTGTTACTGTTTTTCAGATGCAAAACTTGGTAATGGCAGTGAATTTACATCTTATGTAAATGATCTAGAATTCAAGCGTGGGTAAGGTTGCTTGTGATGATTTTAATACTGTCATTATGATCATCACTCAGGTGTATGACTGTCAATTAAACAATTCCTAGGGGTTTTTTTCTGTATGATAGAAGTATATGCCTGTTTTCATCTGTGGAAAATTAGTTCCTTTGGTTCTGTCTGGAGCAGGGAAATGAATAGAACTGAATGGCTTTGAAAATCAGTTTGTTTGATTACTTATTGACACCAATTTTAGATATGAAAATATCTTGAATGTTGATGAGATCATTTATTATTTTTATTGAAAACTGTTTTGAGATTTGCTTGCAGCTGTACTCATGTACTTAAATATTGCATATTTTTTCAAAGTTTCATGTCAGTAGTGCAATAATGAAGCAGTCACCAGATACCTTGGCATTGTAGAGTCACCCACAGTAAGATCTTATGAAAGCTATTTGGCGGCTGTGGTCCTCAGTTGGATGTTTGGCCTCATGCTATTAATTCTTTCCCAGCCACCAGACTTTCTTTTCCTCTCTATAAAAAGGGAAACTGGACTGTATTTTTTTGGGTATGAACACAGCTTTTAAATATGGAAGAACTTCCATATCCACATTGTCTCCTGACTATCCAGTGAGCAGCTGGACATAGCTTCTGCAAGAGAAAGTTATGTAGAGCATGGTCCCCATTCAGCAAAGCATTTTAGGCATGTGCTTCAGTCTCATTGATATTGCCAGTTTAACGTTAACCAAATTGTCACACATGGAGTGAGTATCTCTGTCTCCTACATGGAAAAACCAAATCTTTGGCATCTTCATTGCTTCCTTAAAAAGGAGAGTTCGCGTTAATCAAGGCATTAACAGTCTTTCTTTTGGATTACTGTGCGAAAGGTTACGGATCTTAAAAGCTTTTTTTTTTTTTTTTTTAAATGCTGCTCCACTATATATTTAACTTTGTCAGGTCATTAGATGAAGAATAAGAGAACTGCCCATATCTGGTTCTCATTTTGTATGCTCTCTCTGTACTTTATTGAATTTGTAGATTCAGAAGATTTTGGGTGATGATGTTCTTCATTTCTACGGTACGAGCTTGGAGGTCCTCAAACTTATCTTACTTCTGTACCACAGCCTCAGAAACAGAATTTATCACCCACATTCTGTCTGAATAAGTTTTTGTTTACCTTCAGGGTAAAGATAGTGATTGCAGGTGTCAGGATAGCAATATTGGATACCAAGAACTGAAATCGGGTTGGTGGAAGTCAGTCAAAATCCTGGGCTGCAGCATACAGTGGTAACTCTAGTTCTCAGGTAGGCAGGAGAAGAGTGTGCAGTCTTGTGATATTTGAGAATCTGCTTTAAAGATAAGACTAACCAGATAACAAGGAGAAAATCTACTTTTATTTCCATGAGATAGTGCATGTCAACAGCAGAATGTAATATAATAAAAGTTTTGGTGAAGGATGTGTTCGATATGCTTGCGGTGAGCTGTCAGCAGCCATGTGTCATGGAGAGGGGCCTCCTGTCTGCAGCCATACGAGTGCGGTCACCTTAACAGCTGACGGCAGGTCCTTGTGTTCAATATGTCTCGTGGCCTTGAATGACAGTGACGAAATGAGGGATCACAGCAATTGCCTTTCCTCCTAAATACAAGGAGATCTAGGCACCCATTTTCTGGAAAACATTTTGAGTCTGTTTCTCTTTACCTTTTGCTGTGAGGCAGGAAGAGGAAAGAAGCAAGGAAGAAAAAGCAAGGCTGGAGCTGTTCTTTTTCTAGTATTGCCTTAACAAAAGTGGTTCATAGGCCAATTACTGTCATCACTAGCCAAAGGCAAAATTGCCTGTCTCCTGTGTTGCAGGGCTAAGTGTGCAGCTCAGACATATGGAAAATTGAGATCCAGCCAGACAGTTTTCCAAAGACTGTATTCAAGCCATTCTTTTATGGGTAAGAAAGAGGCAGCTGAGGGATGGGTGAGAAGATTTTTTTGTTTTCTTTTCTGGATTTTCAAAATGTCAAAAAAAGCATGGGAGAGGCCAAGTGATAGGTGTCTTGTTCTTTGTCCTTCAACATTGTATGGCAAAGGCATGAATTGTATCAGTTTTAGTAATTTGATAGTATATTACTGTGGTCAAGGCACGAAATACAAGATTCTGTTCAGGATCATGGAAATGCGATAATGACTTGCATTTTTATTTTCATCTTCCTTTTACCATCTATCATGGTGTTTTTCCTCAGTGTACCTGGGATCTGCTGACCTTGGCCTGAAGGATCACTGTTTTCCCACTGAGTTTGTTTCGCTTCATTAAGCTGTATGAAAATGTAGTGGCTGCAAGGAGCTTGGTCCTCATGTGGTATCATGCATTTTTGATGGTTTAGTCCTCTGTTACTGTGTTTTGTAAGATCTGAATGACAAAAGGGACTTGTGATTGTGTAGTAAAAGGAATGGGCAAAGCCTAGAACAGAATTCTTGTCTGTACCCACTGCTGTGGGGTGAGGAGGATAAGAAGTTACTTCGTCACTGTGACCAAATAACTAAAATTTAGGCATAAAACTGTATTTGGACAAGGACTATGTGTATGATTAAAGGCTAAATGTGACACGTTAGAGAACCTAAGAATTTAGCTGTGGAAACATCTCTTGAGGCAATGATTTATTTTCAGTGATATTTAAGGAAGTAGATTTCTAAATTGAAAATTCAGTACACTGACGTAATTATTTTTACATGCAGAGTGTGTGTGTGAGTAGACATATTTAGAGATGTAAAGGAATATACATGCAGAGAAGATGGGGAAGGAAAAACCTCACACACTGACTCCTCAACTGAACAAATCTTCCCACTTAAGGGAATGTTATGGGGAGCAGCAGCTCCCTTAGGGATGGGCATGCGCAAGTTACCCCCCTCCTGAGTCATGGATTTTTCCTCAGCTTTGTGGCTCAGATGTGCAGTCCCCTTCCCCACCGCGCTACCAATTCCTTAAATAACAGCTGAGGTCAAGGAGGACAAGGGACAGATCACTGTCACTAGGAGGCCTTCTGAACCACACTAGGGTATGTGGGGTTTCTTGATGCTCAGTCTCAACTGTCTGCTACAAGAAGATAATTTTAATCCTATTTTATTTATCGCTTCTCACTAGTGCTTTGGCTTTTATGCTGATTCATGCCCTTTCTAATGAATCACCAATGCTTTTGTTGTTAAATGGACTTAACAAATATCTTTATTCCACTTAGTTTTGTGATGTGTATGTTTCTATTTGGTCACATGAAATGAATTACATGCTGCTGTTGCTGAATTTACAATGATGTCTTTTGGCTCAGAACAATTAACCATAATGACCCTTGGTACCTCAAAATACACAGTGAATAAAGCAAAACTCTACTGTATGTATCTTGAGGCTTATTTTAACACATTGTGCCCTTCCAATTGCAGTATCTGGTGATCTCTGTAGGGGCATTTTGTTGCAAAGTGCTCTGGCTCCCACGGAAACAAATTTAAAACTGGAGCAAATTCAGACCCGTATAATTGGTTGGGAAAATGAGAGAGGGAAGATCAGTCTGGCAGATGGGGACACAGACATACAGAAAGTCTTTGGATGGCAGCAAAAAAGCTTTGAAATCCAAAGCTGGCTCAAAGACTTCTCAGCAGCATTAGGCAGAACTGAACTGCAGGAGAGATGAATGCTGCTTCTGAACAAGAGCCTGTCCTCTGTCCTTGGGGTAGTGGCTGAACATGTATGCTCAACCTCCCTCTCAGTGACAGAAGCAGTGACTGCTCCTCAGAGTCTTAGCATTGGCAGAACAGGCAGCAAAGCAGCAGTGGTTTCACCATCTGAAGCAGTGGCTGCACCACCAGCAGCTTAATTTGCCAATGTCCAGGACCATTTCCCCTGAAATGTCTCTAGATGAACATATGCCCTTAAAGCTATGTCCCCAACCCACCTGTCACTAAGTGCTCCAGCATATCAATAGTGACATATCAGTAGCTCAAGACATGAGTAGTGGGTTTTGTTTTTTTTTCTTTCCTGTGGTATTTCAGGGATTCATAAGTTGATAGCTGTTCTGTTTGAGTTCTTCTTTCAGGTCAGAAGAAATTCATATGTCTGCTGATCACACACACAGAAGAGTTGTCTCAGGAATTCCTACTTTGGGTCTAATATGCTGTGGATGAACTACAGTTCTCGTTAGATGACCAGCCTTTCTTATGCTGGGGGAAAAACTGTACTTTGTTTCCAGCTTGAAGTTTTCCAGCAGTGATTCATTCTCCAGTCTTAGAAAAGGCTCTTATGTTTAGGAAACTAATACTGTATATTGGCTTCTTAAAAAAGTATTAGCTTTGGACATGAAATTATGTATTATTGACAAACCTGAGGTTGTTAAAACTTAGTATATTGAAGTTGGACTCCATTATACTTTAAGAAATGGAATTGCTACTGTGGGAGAATTGTGCTATGACTTAAAGCCAAAACCAAGTACTTACACCTTTACAGTCTATTATAAAAGGCTGTGGGGCATTTTATTGTGAACTGTCCTGTGAAACTGACTGGATGGAGTTTGTAGTATGACATTCACATAGAAGAAATCTATATTGGAATAGTGTTGTGCAACTATGGATTATATTATTTGCTTATGGAAGTGTGTAGGTACGTAGTTACATGGGACATACTGTTTTTATTATGGGCTTAAGTCATATTGAAACCAATTAGAACCAAACCCCATGGTTAAAGGTGTGCATATGCTTAGGTGTGCATATACTTAGGTCTTGTGCAGTTAAGGACTTTGCTGTCTAGGAGTGGATTACAGAACTGGAGCTGTAGGGAGAAAGCATCCACGAGGACACGTAAGAAGAAAGGTTACCTGGAAAATCCTAAAAGAGTTCAACTGGTGATATAAGGGATTCAGTACAAGGAAGACCAAGACTATATGAGGCATCTCAGCCATTTTGAGAGACTACACTGTATCTAGCATTTTTAGTTCCAGTAGTACTGAAGTGAATACAAAACCTGGTTATGCAACTATTTTTAAGTCCCGTGATTTTTCCAGTATTGACGTGGTACTGAGCTCTTCAACCTGAAAGACTTTCACATCTGGAATAATTTTATTCATATTTTTTTTATCATCTAAACAATATTTGATTATAATACTGTAATGTGGTACACTGAAGTCCTAAAGAAGGAATAAGCCTGAAGGTCCTTTAAATTTTTTTGTTTCACTGGACTAAATGCTCCCACTTTTAAAGTTGGGTAAATAGTTCTCTGGATGTAGCTATAATTTTTTAAAAAATGTTCTTTTAATGGGCAGGAACTGCAGTCTTGGAAACACATGGTGCTTCTTACTCCCTCTTGCTCTTTTTTATATCTGGCGCAGACAGTGAAGGAAAAACAGTACTAGTGTCCAGTGGGCAACAGGAAAAATACAATGTTGGAACATTTTAGCAGTGAAGCAACAAGCATCTGTTCTTCAGCACCTTTAGACATGCTCTGTTGTTCAGGTGGGAATCCCTCAGAGTGGCATTGCCCCCAGCTGTCTGCACTGTCCCTTTGCTGTGAGTGAAGCTGAGGCAGCTGAGGATGTGTTCTGGTACCCAACTGCAGCACTGCTTAGTTCTGTACATTAACTAATATCATCAGTAATACACTGAACTGTGAATTGAGGACGTGGTGGCACACATTCTCTTCTGCCACGTTTGCTGTGGCTTTTGTGGTTGCCTTCAGAGGGAAATGGTGGCAGCTGAATCCCAGCAAGAATGAGAGCATGTCTCTACAATTAACTTCACCAAAAAAGATGCAGCAGGATTGGAAATGTTTAGTTTGGTGTTCCAAGAGACTTATTTGACTCTCCCACTCTGTTCTTCAGGGATTTTAAAGCCTGTCTCTAGTTTAAATATAATTTTGGGAGTTATTTTTTCATGCTCAATATAAGACTTAAGAAAAATATGGTTGATTTTTCAGAGTTAATCAAGATAGTTTATCACAAGCTTTTTTCACGGCTCAAAACCATTAAGTGTTCTTACAGCTTTTAGATTTTCTTCTGTTAATTAAAAAAACCTAATCTGAGTTTGGAGCATACTGAAGAGGATGACGAAGGACAGTCCAGACCTCTGGAGGCAGCCAGTTTAGGTAGAGTCTCAGAGCACCCTGTTGTCCTTTTTCAAATGAGATATCCATATCATTCAGCTGTAAAAGATTAGTATATGAAAATCAGGCAACAGCTTACCCAAACAGCATTTGGTTTCTGTTCCAGAGCTCAAGTTTGCATGAGCTTCATAAGTGCAATATATACCTGAGTAAGAAATTCCTTAGACCACTTTCTTGACGATTTCTCATAGTTAACAGTTTATATTTAAACCAAGATTTTGGTCAGTCTGTTGTCTTTCCTACATAGAATTTTTGTGTGTGTGTGTGTGTTGCAAAAGTAGCACCTGAAACTCAAAACGCTCATCTGTCCATCCTAGCACTGAAAATCTCCCAGGGCTGGGGATGGTTTTCTGGTCCTGTGATTGAGTGGCCCAGCCTGGCTCACATGGAGGTATCTAAACCTTTTTGCAGCATATGGTCATATCAAAACTGCCTGCAGTGAACAGTCTGTGGTACGTGCTATTCCCTGAACTGTGTCTGGGCATCATCTGGGACAGCGCTGGCTGTCGTGGGCCAAAACTGTGTCAGTGAGAGCACTAACTACCAAACAGAAGTGTGGGTCTGTGCTCGACCCCGTGCCCTGGCCCAGGTGTATTTCCTGGGTATCTCAGCTGTGAATGAAAAGCTTTGTTTTTAAGAAGGTGACAAGACAGCAGCCTCAAAGCTGAAGCTTTTCCCAAAGAAAAGAAAGGCAATGGAATAATGCAAGCCAGCCTGAATACTGACCCAGAGCAGCCCCATGGGGGGCTTTTGGCATTGCATTTGCCTTGCATCTTTCCCAAGGGGTGAGTAGACCACTCACATTTCCTGGAAGTTACCTATTTAGCAGAAGGATAAGACAGTGATAAGATAACCCTGTTTTGAGATGTGGAGGTTTCGGGTATTCGCATTGACACCTTTTGTTGAAAGAAACAGGGAACATCACACAAAGGCTTAATGCAGTCTCTGCTGAGTGCTGCATGGTGCCAGTACAGAGGTCAGAAGCCCCTAGTTGGTGACTTGGCTTCCTTATGAGGGGAGGTAACTAGTGAGAAGCAGGAAGAAGAAAATAGAACTGACAGAAAAATAGTTTCCAAATTTAAAACATTTGCTTTTGATTAGATATGATAATAAATACTTTTTCTAAGTTTTGGCATCCTGTTTTGTTTGTTTTTTTTTTTTTTTTTTCCCCCATTTTTTCCCATGAGCTGATGTCATTGCTGGATCCACCATGCAGTTTCAGAACTATTGCTTTAGATTGCATCATAGTGTTTAAACTTTTCAGTTTTAACCCAGAATGTCTTTCTTAGAACAGTAAGCAGATGACCCATTTTAACCAAATCATGTCAGTTTTAAGCAATGTAAACTGTAGAGCCAAAAGCAAGTTGGATCAAGCTGTTTGAGACTTCAGTGGGTACTATTTTTTTGGAAACTGCAATTTTATACTTGTATTTCGTGTGAATATTTCCAAAGGGTTGAGAATATGAGGAGGAAGAGTGAGGTATGGAAAAATATTGAATAAAAAATACTGCATCTTCTTCTTGGTTTGGATTTCCCAGTTTCTCCCCTTGTCACATCGTTGAAAATACATAAAATAAGGCCCTTCAATCCATATTCTTGCATGTTATTGATGTGTTTTTCAATTTGATTAGGATTTAGAATATATTATTAAAACACAACGATAGATTATAGTAAAAATTAAGAGCCAGCGAAATGCTTGTGGGTAGGTTGAAATTGTCATGTTAAAAATATGTTCACAAAAAACTTTAGACAATTCAACTGTTGCAATATTGTTTGCAAAATAGAAAGCAAACTAAGGATTGTTATAGTGTGGAATAATGAGACAATACAAAACTGAATACATGCTTGGAATCAGGAAAAAACCTAGCAATTCTAACTACAGATCCTTGGGCTTAATTTCAAAAACAAATAAATGCAGTGTATGTGAAGAAAAGACTGTTCTGCTGCATTCTTGCTGGTTTTTACACCCATCTAATTGTTGTGCTAATTTCAGAGAGTGGCAACAGAAGTTCTGTCGTAGTATCTCAGTGTTTTGCGGCCTAAACCCCTTTTGTTTTACACTTTTCTCAAGTAGGGAAGTGAGCAGAGCACAAAAATGTAATTTAGGCTATCAAAGTACCTCACTGATAGAGATGCACTAACATTCATTCAAATGTACAGGTGTTTCTATTATGGGGTGAGTTTGTTTTGTTTTGTTTTTTGAAATATATTTTATGAGACTTCTGTCCAGGCACCTCACTTGGGTATCTGACTGCTTGTATACTTACCTGTAAGAGGGTGTAATTATGCTCAGATATGTGACTAACAATGTAGGTTTGCCATCAAGAAGCTGTGAAGTCTTATTTACAACTGCTCTAAATGCAATAATAATGACCAGAATTATCAGTAAATGTCACTAATGACTCATAGAAAGGTGCAGTAATTTCAGATTTGAGAAATCATTTATTATAGTCCTTTCATCTAAGAAGTAATAATGTTAACATTTGTGGATATTTAAAATATTTCTCTTGCCTCATAGCACTGATGCATTCTTCTGTCTTAGTTTGTGTCCTGCCTTAAATTAAAAGAAATTAGGTTGGCTGCCTCTTTGCTTCAGAATTACTGGACTCCAGGTATTGGTGGCAAAGAGAATTTGGAATACCTGAAACTACTCTGGGGCTAGAATTTTGATTTTTGCTGTATTTTCAGTAAGACTGAAAAAGGAACTGGCAAAGACAGCCTTAGAAGCCAAGATAGGTTGGGAGATCTCCTGCGAGAGAGGGTATTAGTATTACCAGGCACTATTTCTTCTGTTCTTGACTGATTCAAGAAGATGCTTCATTATGAGCTGACTTATTATAAGGGTGGTATTTAAGCACGTTTAAAAGTTGTCCTGTATATTGATGCTTTTTCTTAATCAAAACATAATCAAAACACCGGTTGGACTCCTGTCACTGTAAGGCAGTGTTTATTGGGGACCGTGGTGTTTTGAGGAGCATGGATAACAGCACAGAATTCTTCAGTACTGTTATTCACTTGTTTGTGTTTAGATTCATAAATCTTTTCTGTTTGTCTTAGCAAAAGGAAAAAAAAAACAACAATGGAAAACCATGCCTGGTTTCCATTCTTATCCCAGATTTATATGAATTTGCTGTATTAATCTAGCTCTATTTGCTCATGCTGGATCTCTGCATAGAAGACAGTGTTTTTGGCTCTCCTTGGTCTTCTAAATGGGTGCCACTTACTGCAACAATGTGCCTAATGGAGTCTAATTCTGTGATCTGCAGTTTTAGGGTTTTATTATTATTAATGTGTGGTTTTGGATGTTCTGGATATTTGTTTTTATGAATTGTTACAGTTTGCTTTGTAAAATAATAAATAACGTTAATAATTAACCATGTTCTGCCAAGAATTCATGTGGGTTTTTTGTTTTGGTTGAGTGAAATGCTAAGCAGCCCATAAGTATATCCCTGACTTTTCTTTTCATGTTCCCAGCCCTAGATGGGCAGGGTTGCCTCTTATGCATTTTGGTGGTATCATGCCACATCTGGGAATATCCTTGTGTTACATCTGTTTGCATGAACTGGCAAAAATTTATTCCAAAGTGTCCAAAAATGCTACAACATTACAAAATGTCTTTGGAGGAGTGGTCCCTTTAACAACAGTGTGTACCCTGGTGTTCCTTTAGTGTTTCTCATTAATAGGTAGCAGTGTCCATGCACGCGTATAAGCCTGGAACAGAAATTGTAGGCAGGGCTGTGATGCTGGAAGTGCAAGTTAGTTAATTTGCCTGAAAGTCCATAGAAACAGTATGGTCAGATGACATAATCCCAGATCTCATTGTTGAAACAATTATGTCTTGCAGAGCAATGTTCCTACCACATGTTAATTTTCAGTGGACAGTGTTTCTTTTTGTGTATGAAATAGTGCATTGTGTTGCAGAAAACAGTGCCATACAGTATCAGGCCAGAAATATAGATGGAAAAAAATTCTTATCAACATTCATGTTTTCCTCACTTGCTTTGAGCAACATTATCTTCCTTTGGGTTAGCTATATAAAGATCTGATGTGACAAGATTTCATATCATCTCCTCCCTATTTCAGTACATCTTCAAAATCTTAACGGTGTTACATATACCTTCTACCTTCTGTGTTACTATTTTCCCTTCCTATATAGATTACTGCTTAGGGCATATCCACACAGTAAATTTATCTGTGTCCTAGCTCTGCTGACAGCCACGCGATTAAACGTCTGTGTTCTAACTGGTGGTGTTTGGATGCTGATAGTATCAAAGATATTCTTGAATTCTTTGGAAGAGCGTTGTGCTGCACCCCAGCACCAATGTGAGAATTTCCAAACCTGCTGCATCTGCTCGCTCGTTTTTTAACCCCAAGTTTTGAAGGAACTATCCTTAAAGATCTGGGATTAGCTGGCATTCGTTGGAGTTTGCTTTAGATCTTTATTAGTCAAAGAAGATTGACTTGTGAAAAGTGTGAATCTGCCTGTTTATCGAAAAAAAAATCATGTTATTAAAATTTTTAACAGCACATGTCCATCTTACCAGTTTCATCTCAAAAAACAACCTAAAAACTTAATGTGATTTGAACATTTTGGATGTTGTGTAACAGTGACTATAAGAGGTCCCTAAGGGTTTTGGAGTCACTGGCTGAGATCAGTCAGAAGAGTGGTACCTGGATGCATTACTGCACCCTTGAGCATGAACAGAGGTTGCTGAAGGCATTAGGATGTCCTGACATTAACTCTAGACCATTTGTCATGGATTTCACTTGCCTCTCTTTGTTGTGAAAGTCTGATGCTGTAGCAGCACACCTTGGCCATCTGTGGAGGGCAGTTAGGTATAGGGAAGTTGGAACAGCTGTACTTGTTGCCATTCTTATGTAGAATATTCTAAAGGTGTTCAGAAGTGGTTGAGTACAAGGGTTTCAGATTTAATATTTACATCCAATACTCTAAAAAAACCACTTCTGTAAAGTTATTGTTCCCTGCATCCTTTTTCCCAAGAGACAAATCTTTTATTTTAATTTTATTTGGTTTTACCTAGGAGAGAAATAGCAAGAAATACTGAGGAGCCATTACTGGAAAATTCTGACTATGACTGTGTTTCTTGGAGAATATTTGAAGTACAGTCTTATTATTTCTAATCATATAGTCTGTTGCTAATTTATTTATTTTTTTGCATTTTTATTTTTTGAGTATTTTTTTAAACTGGCTTCACAGATGCTTTATGTGACAATGCTACAAATAATTTCACACCATCCTGAAAACAAAGCCAGGCAGTTTCCTGCACAAGGTATGGGGGGACCTATGTATGACACTGCTTATTAGCAGCAATGAGCCGTTATTCTTGAGCTTGCACAGTGCCTTGCGGAGTTGTCTGCATCCTAAATAACCACTGCAGTTACTTGTAGCCTAGAGATGCAAAAACCCCTTCATAGTGCAAAGGTAAACTGGCCTACATTGCTGGGAAATTGTTCACAGTATGAAATGCTATATTTGTGTCACCCAGGCTAAAGATTTGAGGCTTTTTGTAAGGTTGCAATCAGCTTTATGTGTCTTATTGATTTTATAAGCCTTCTATGACTCTGTTGGCTTAAAATGTTTTGTAAAAAAATCTCTTTTGCCTTTAGATATTGTATCTAGTTCACATTTATGGATTTTGCTAAATTTGAGAAGCACAGTGAAATTTTAATTGTATTTTAAAATTATATTGTATTTATATTTTTCATCCAGGTCTGTCAGACACTAACAAAGTAATATCGTAGAAAAATGGTAACGTATTGTGTACATTATAGCAGTGATGTGCTTCTTATGCAAACTGCTTCTAAGTAGGTTGAACATCAATGTCTGTTTCCAGTCTTACTGCAAAAATATTATGGTGTGATGACTTGAGAAACGGAGACTTAAAGGCAATTGTGTCCAATATTGTAAATAGCTTTTATCAACAGGAAGCTTAAGAAGATGCTGGTTTTGTCCAGTGTGAAACAAAGTTAGAGGTACACCTGTCATATTCCTAGGTATTGCCTCTGGATTCGTAAGGAGATGGTGTGGATGCTGTTTGCTCATTCTCTGGGAGATGATAGTTCATTGTGAAGCTTTTGAAATTTGTGAAATGGAGACTGAATTATTTTTCTTTCATTATTCTTGTTGGGAGCATCCTTGCTTTTGGTGAGTGCAAGGCTCAGTCTCTAATATGATGGAATTATGTAAAAATCCTGCCTCCCTTCCCGACAAGATTTACAGGTGACATTTTTCCCCAGCTGAAACTTCTGAGTCTTAGTCCAGACAAAGTAAAGGCAAAGCTTCCATCCATTTCTGTGGAGCCAGGGTTTAATCCCAGGGGTTTGGTAGGTAGCAGCAGAGAGGAGTTGAGGTGAACCTTGTCAGGTTTACTGCAGCTTGCACAGACGTTTCTCGCTAGCAGCCTGGGAGCCATGCAGGGTACCGTATGCACCATCATCTTTACAGCTGAAGTGTGGTTCAAAATGCAAAAGCATTTTCTCGTGCTAGAATATAAGTATTCCTAAATCTCAACTGAATAGTCTAGAATAAAGAGAATGTTCATTTAACAACATGTCAAAAAATTTTGACTCTTGGACACCCAGAGCAAATTGTTACTTTCTTTACTATCAATTTTTTAATCAACTAAAAAAACATTCAACATCACAGCAGCAAATCAGTGTGAGAATATCACTGAATGGATTAATATTCTAGAGATGTTTTTCTTCCTGCCTTATCACACGGACAGAATTATAATGTATTTGCTTTTGAAGATGAATACATTAACACCACTGGTATGTCTCTCTCTGCTTGCTCATTCTATATTTGTACTCCAGGGTTTGGACTGCAAGGGAGGCTTAAGGAAGTATCATTACAACCATTTTATAGATCTCAATCTCTAAACATCAGTTACAGTAAACGTCTGCTACTGTGGTTGAAGACTAAGGCTTCCAAATCTGGTTTTCGGAACTTAAAATTACTAGATCTATAAAAATCTGCTGGTCCCCGGATTGGCTGCCTGGTTGCTGGTGAGGCCTTTTCTGTAAGAGAGGGTTGGAACTGTATCAGTGGGTAACTAGTGCCTTCCCCAATAAGTAGCTTAATGACTCCTAACAATTGGCTATTAGTAGGCAGATTGACTGATGTGGCTACAATGTTAGTGAAAGGTATAATAAAAGCACTTGAAATATGTAATAAAAGCAGTTAAACAATGTCTGTTTGATACAACTGATGGTGTTATTAATCTTAAAAATTCTTGCTAAGTGCTAAACATGTCTATATGGAAAAACAATAAAAAAGGCATTGCAGAACTCTACAGTAGAAGTTTCAGCTGTTACTTTTTGTTATGACATGCTTTTTTGGCCAGGTGGAGGCTTGTGATCTTACTGTTTGTTAAGTAATACATAGCTCTTCTTTTTTATGTTAAGTGTGACTACTTTTTTTAATACTGTGGGGTTTTAGCAGTAATCTTTGAAGTGGTGGTGGGTATAATGTGTGTATGTGCTGCATAAATACATATGGTCAATTAATTATGAGTGCAAAATCTTTTGTAGAGAGAAAGGAAACTTTAAGTAAAATAAAAGGTAAAATTATAATTAACATACCATAAACTTGCATCTTTTACACTGTCTATGCAAGGAAGTACGCTGCTTCAGAACACTGTTGTAGCCTGATAGGATTCTATATGGAAAATGGAAATGTCGTGTTGCATAGAGCAGTATTTCACATACTGCGTGCCCTAAAAGTGTGTGAACAATACAATGCAATATTGTACAATAAATATAAACAATATTGAATGAGTCATATGAAGTGCTGGGATCTGACCCCCAAGCCCTGAATTAAGGTTGACATATGGGTGGGCCCCATGGTCCTTCAGAAGGAGGGGATGAGTTTGGCTTTTGGCTTTCCTCCAAGGTGCAGCCGGCCTTGCAAGGAAAGCCCTTGGGTAAACAAGCCCCAGGTGCCCTGCATTGGGTAAATGAGTGCCAGGTGTCCTGCTTTGGGGATAAAAGCTGGGACCACTTGCAGGAAGGGTGGAGTGTCTGTCTGTGAGGTGGATGCACTTTGCAGAGTTTCCTGTTGCGGAAGTATCTCCTGGCTCTCCCTGCAACTGGGCCCCAGTCAGGTTTGGTAGTTGTAAATGTGGGCTCTGTGGGAACAGCATGAGTTTGCCTCTGTCCTATGTTATCAGCCTGTTGGTTTTTTTGTCTCCCATCTCTTCTATGGGAGACTTTATTGCTTTGTTTATTCCACTGGTTGTTGGTTGTGCTGTGTCATTCCTGGGGTTGATGTCTGTTATGTGTAACCTCATTGACTTGTTTGTATCCCCAGTGATCACCCATGTACTGACCCTTTTGTGTGCAATAGAATCTGCTTACTGGTTTGTTCTACTGCTGTCTGTGTCCTTTGTACTAGGCCTAGTAATTGGCAAAACATCATATTAAGATAACTGGAGCAGAGACCTAATAAAAGAGGAAACTTGTAAAATAGGCTCTACTTGAGACTATAACTGTATCCCTAGTCAAAATGGGAATGGAAAATGATTACTATTGCACTGGGCAAGGCATTCTTTGGCACTGAATTGTCACAGGAAGCTCAAGATATGTTTATAGGGTAGTTAACATCTTGCACTGCTTTTAAAAACAGCAGGGGAGAAAAGAGTTAATGTCTTGAGCAATTATTTACAGCTTTTTTTTAGTTGTTGGTTTCTCACATCCAGGAAACAAAGCTTTAAACAAAGAAAAGCTGTTTGAGAAACACTCTAGATCCTTGCTAGTAACAAGGGCCTCCCTATTGCTATTTAACAAATTATCTAGTTCTAACATCAGAGCACTCTCACTCTCTCTGCTTTATTATCATCATTGAACTCGACTGATTCACCACTGCTGCAGTAAGATGCTGAGAGCAGCTATGATCAGGGTGCTGTTGTGCAAGGGTTGCACAAGTATGTAACCCCTGCTCTGAAGGGCTCCAGAGCGAAGGGGCAGACAGCAGAGGGGTGCTGTGATGGGTAACAGAAACCAAAATCACAGACTGACTTCCTTACTGACCCTGGAAGTACTCACTGGTTGCCAGTTTCTGTGCTGATCCATCCTTGCAGCTAAGGGGCTCTCTTCCAGGAATCACGCATTTGCAATGCTCAGCTCACCTGGCTCCTTCCATCATAGCCCTTTTCCCAGGATTTGGCTAGTGCTGGCAGCAAGCTAACATCCCTCCTCTTCCCACATTCCTCTTATTTTCATTTGGCAGCCTGCACAGAAGCACCATGGTTTGGTATTGGGGAGGCTCTCTGAAGCAACAGACCTGCCTGTATATCTTTCCCATAAGCTATTCTGCTCTCATTTGACATTTGTTGGAGACTTCCTCCAGGAGATGTAGCAGTACTCTGTTTGAGGGTAGTGGATTGAAAGTGTGGGCAAACTACTTCCATGTCTGTAAGCAGTCGCTCATCAGGAGGAGGATTCTGCAGTCTGTTGAACTAGAGGTTTTCTCCCTTTTCAGCTTAAAGAGCTTAAATATAATTTTGTTGAGAAAATTGCTAAACTCTTTCATAAGTAGTTTTTATTGATACAGCTGTTTTTCTTTAAAGAAAGCACTCTCTGTGCTCTTGTTTCCATATTAACCAGATCAAAGAATGCCCTTTCTAGCTCTTGGATGCTGCAGCAGTGCTGAAACTCTGGTAGTAAATGGTCAGACTTGCAGTCATGTCTCCATTTAAAAAGGTGATAATATCTGAAAATTATTCCAGAGGAGAAGCTCTCAAACTTCATCAGACTTTTTGCATTCTGGGGTGGACTGTAATTGTCTTATGGTGTGCTCTAACTCCAGCTCACTTGTTTCCACTCCTGTTTTGAATTTTTCCCAAAACGAGCTTGATTTGGAGAAATCATGAAAATACTACTCTTGGATATATTTAAGCCATATAAATACATACTAATATATTGAGGAAGCTTGCTAAATGTTCAGACCAATTCTAAGATACTGCCAGGACTAATGAAGGACTTACCATGAAATCCTTTTCAGTCCTGCTTCCTGCTCTCCTAATGCACCTAATTCTGCAAGCCGCAAGTCTGACTGCGAGACCTTATCCTGTTTCCGAAGTCTCACACAAATCTGATTCTTATAGTATACTACTTTGAATCAATATCTTGTCCTGTTTAGAAGATCTGTTTGTTTTTCAAAAGAAAGGCATTCTGCACAAGGCCAGTTTTACCCAGTATTCTGGCAAAGTAAAAAGGGTGTTTTGAAATGCATGGAAATAGTATGCATTAATGTTCTCGATACACGGTTTTTAACACAGCCCAACTTACTTTTCCTAATTAAAGCCTGAAGTCTTACAGGAAGACTTTGGGTTACATTATGACACCTTTGGTGCTTCATCAGATAGCAGCAGGTGAAGGAACAGGGTCCTTTTGACATTCTGAGGTGTCTGCCATCTGAATTCTAACAAGCACAATCACTTGTACTACTGCTATTATTATTATGACAAGAGGAAAATACTATGGTGATCACACTATGAGAAAATGCTGTGACAGTGTCATCTTTGCACTTTCTCGGTGACTAAATGTATTTACTTATTGTTAAAAATACAGTACCATAGCTGGGAAGTGACAGCATGACACTCGGGAGACTATGCTCAGGTATTTGAGGCCACATAATTTCATTTTGTGGATTGCTTGCAAAATGGGCAAGCATTCTGAAAATACCATGTGCTTGCATGTGTGGCTTCATAGTGGGATGTGCTCTTACAAAATGGCAGTGTGCCTTTTTTATATTCTGTTGATGTAGCTAGCAAACAGTGGCTTAATGTTTAGAAACTCGTGGTATTGTAATTTCAAGTCTGCAGAGAGAATTTAATCTTTTGAAAGACTGGAAGTTTTTTTGAACCTTTAATGGATTTTTTTGTTGTTGTTAACGGAAGAAAACCATAGGCTGTGCCTGAAATGCTTTGCAAGAAAATTTTATCTCTTGAAAACTTTTTCTCTGAATTAGGTATTTGGGATACCACCATAGCTCAGTACTCCCCAGAGACATCAATAGAAAAGCCCCCTGAAGCTCTGTACAGCAACTTAATTTTCATTTCCATTTGTTCTCCTTGAGAGTGTCCTTGGGGCTTTGGAAATTTACAGGATGAGAAAAGAGAGATGCATCTGATATAAAGCAATAATTTACATGACATTTAGGGGTACGGTTCTGCAAGACTGTAACCAAGAAAATCTGCCCAAATTGGATCTATACTATCCCATCATCCTTATTGAGAGGTATAGATTAAAATCTAAGACAATATTTGGTTAGCACATTTCAAATTTAAACTCAGGTGATGTATTTAAAAAAAAAAGAAAGAAATTAAATCTAAATCCACCAAAGGGAAAAGATTAAACTTTGGAGAAAATTAAGTGTTTCTACATGTTAGAGCACATACAGAATGTCACACTATTTATTAAGTGCAGTACATTTGGTTTCCATGATGTATTATCCTAGCAACACTTTCACATATCTTGTTCTTTTTCATTCTGCCTTCCTTTTTGCTGCAGAAGGTAGAGAATGCAGTGTGTCAGTTGAGGTCTCTGGGTGATACTATTGTAGGAGGATTAGGTAATTTTAATGACAAAATATGTAGCTAGGATGGTACCTTCCACTTGGATGTCTAGACTTCTTTAAAGTGGTAGTGCACCAATGTTACACTGCAGTATCTTCAGATTTAATATATGTATCCCATGGAATAAATTTAATTCCAATTTATGTAGAATGTTTTCAGAATTTTCATGTGTATTTTGGGGAATTTGGGACAAGGTTTCTTCCGATCTTATGTTGCCAGGCATCACTGACTTTTGGGAGACATAAGAATTGTAGAGTTTCTGTGGAGGTGAACTTTGAAAGTGGAATTAGAGTTGTATGGTGGGAGGTGTGAATTTGTCTGTTTGGTATTGTGTGCTGAAGTGCATGAAATTAGATGGCAGTGCCCTTTCTGTTCTTGGCAATTCCAAGTAAGGATTGCAGAAATACATACTTCTTCAACAGACAAAAGAGAGGTCAAATACTGGTGTTAGGTAGCCTGGATGAGTAGTTTTTGGGGCCTGAAGCCATGCTATGTAATTGGAGTCCTTTGTAGTCCCTTTTTTCTCCTGCCCCCCAGGCTGCCAGTGGATGATGAGTAGGCTCAAACAGGACCCTGTGTTCCATGAGCTCAGTCCAAAGCCTTTGGAAACTTCTGAATCTTTCCACTGATTTCAATGGCACTCGAACCAGGCCTTATATTATTTGAAATTTGAATGCAAACCCACTGCTTTGAGGGTAAAGTTTAATTAAAACTAATAATTTATGTTACCTTATAGCACAGGGATCTACTCCATTCAGCATGTTTAATCAGTATGTCACACATTTTCTGTTTGAGTAACTGCTACCACACTATGATTCATGGCCCATGCAATGCTCAGCATCTCAGTTCTATCATTAAGTGGTGTGAGCAAGATGTGGGAGGTTATAAAAGCCACCTCCATAGACTGCAGCAAGGGATTTGAAACCACCTATTTAGAGACTACCAGCTCCCCTCCTCTGGAAGAGGCCTTGCTTGGGTCAAACCTCATTTCAGTTGAAGTTAAATGTGTGAATAAAGAAGAGTTGTAACAGTTGCAAATATTTGCACATCTTTGAAATGACTGGGAGCAGGCTAAGGCTTTTTTGACACCAGGATCTCTCGATTTCTTGCTTTCTTACTCTTCAGCTGTAAATCCTGCTGCAAGACCTGTTGGGCCAGTGTAGGTGTTAGGGCAGTGGTGTGACTGAGGTTGGTCAGCCTGTGGTGCACCCATTCCCTCTGTTTTGAGTGGAATTTCAGTTTTTGTATTTAACTTCATCAGGAAAAAGCAAATAAAATGAGCTTTTGAAATTTCTACCCAGGTCTGATCGGTCCTATTGCCTGTGTGTTGTGGCACAGCAGGGATCTGTAGCAGCTTTGCATTTAGGATGTGGATGTAAACAGTGAAGCTTTAGCTGAGGTCTTGTTCTTCTCATCTCCCAAAAGGGGCTCTGGGCTTTGCTGTTAACATCTGGGGTATCTCCAGACTGTGTCCAAATTCGAACACAGGCAGCAGCATCCTAAGTCAAAATTCCAACTCTGATGTTAGTATTGAGGCTTTTTTCTTCTCCTTTTTCATCAAAAGTAATATTGTAGTGCCTTAGAAGTGACAGTGTTTTATTTATAAAATAAAACCTGCCAAGTTTATTTGGTTTATAAAATGCCCTATGTTCTAAGATAGCTGTGTGGTTTATGCTATGCAGCAAAGAAGGTTTGTTGACAGTTTGATTAACCTGTACTACTAGATTTGTAGTTCCTTTATTTTCTGTAAATATATAATAACTTACCAGTTAGTTTTAGCTCCAAGCAATATCATTAAATCAATGTAGCTCGAAATTATTGAGTCAGACTGTATAATGGCTTATTAAGTTGGGAATTTTTCACTAGTTCATTTTTTAATAGGAATTTTTAAAGAAATGACCACATTCTTCTTATCCTTCGTCAGTTTATACATGCACAGGAATAAATGATGATTTGGATATATGCTAGTATGAATAACATGCAAGTATGCCCATCCAGATTTCATCTATTTTCACTTCTGTCTCTTTAATGAACAAAATGTATGAGTTAAAGCTTTAAAATCTGGTGTTTGAGCCACAGCATTTCCATATAAGTTCTTGGGGCAGAGGTTTGAGCTGGAGTGTCCTGCACATGTCACTGCTGGGAAAGTGCAGAACAAAATGTATTTGGGCCATGGAGGATGGGCAGCTGCTGGTAAGAGCTGATGGTCATGTCAAGAACACTAGGAGGGTGGGAGTAAGGAGAGACCAGCCTAAGGCTATGGTACAGTGGTAGGTTTGCTTTCTGCAGTGATGCTCTGCCCTGTGCTACCCCTGCTTCTGTGCCAGGGAATTGAGCTGGCTTGAAAGCTTTGCAGGGGTGTTTTATAGCTGGATCAGTTTGTGGTCCAGTTAGCAGCATGGCTCTATGGAGAGTGTGTCAGTGCGGTAAAGGGAGAGCGGTGAGGGGGGCGGAGTCTTTATTCAACCATGACATACCATGTGTGCAAACACACAAGCTACTGGTGAGATAGAGGACACATTAACACATAAGAGGAGGAAGAAAGGAAGAGAAGTGGAAGCCTACAGTGATGTGAGATGAGTGAAAAGGCAAGTTAGCATTGGGGGAGGACAGTGGGATCATAGACTGAGGTTAATGTACATGATCAGTTGGTAAGCGGCTCATAAAATACTTTGCTCCATCTACCATCACATACTTGTCTGTGTTCTACGTCTGGTTGGAATGGAAGTGTGAGAAATCCAGAGACATCTATCGTGTATGTAAAAGTATCTACAGGAGGAGCAAAGCCTTTTCCCTTTACTTTCAGGAGGCTTTATTTTACTCCCAGTATTAAGAAATAAAATCCAGAGCACACAAGTAGTAGAGAAACTGGATGCTGATTGCTGGGTTTGGCCTTGGATGCAGTACACATCCATTGATCTGATGATTTTTAACTTCCAGCATGCAAAGATAGTCTAAGGTGAATGTCTGTTTCTAAACATTGTTCCACTTTTCTGCTCTTTGAGACCACAGTCTTTTAAAAGACTATTTTATTTTACCTTATTTTTATTTATCTTTATTTTGTTTCTTGTTATTTACAAGTATGTTTATCAACATCATTTGAAATCTCTAGCTCTGTAGTCTCTTGAATTTTTACAATATGTTATTTCTCTATTAAAGAACACAAGCTGTAGTAGAGTATTATTTAATATTCCAAGTTTCTTACCAATCAAAGATGATTAAGAGTTGTCAAGGTAGACTAGTTAACTCCTGAAACACATTGAGCAGTTGCTTTGTAAGGTTAGTATCATGTAGCACAACTGCTGATTCTCCATCCCTTGCTGCACTGTCCTTTTGTTTCTCTGGAGATGCATTTCAGTGGGTGTGGAGAGATCTGAATTCATGCACATGCACTTTGTATTGCATTCCTGCCTTAATTTAGAACCTCTTGGAGACCAGCTGCAGCCTTATTTAAAAAGAGGAGAGAGTGGGTGGTTAGCTATGGAAGTGCCCTGCAGAGTAGGAACAGTCTGTTACAGCTGTGAATGGAGGTGCTTGTTATCTTGTCTTGAAACTGTGGGGTGTACATCTTATTTTTTTCAAGTTCAAACACTCTTTTGGTTTTTTTTGAAAACTAAAGCTACCATTTCCGCAAAATTATAGTAAACAGGAAACCTAAAATGAGGTAAAATAGAGAGAGATGGATGCCAGTCACAGGATTTGTGAAAACTGTACAACTGTCTATTAAATCCGATATACTTCTACTGAACAGGCTAGTTATTAAAACAGCAGATGTTAAGTACAGTGTTTGGCTACTGATTCTGTTAAACTGCCCTGCCAATATTGAATATGAAGAAACTATTTTTGTAATATTCTTACTACAAAGAAATGGAATTTGTAGGATGTATCATTGCAGAGCTTAATGAGGTTGTGCTGGGAACTTGCTCACCCTTTGAGAACAACCTTTTAGTCAAAACATGATAAGCATGTAAGGGCAGAACAGAGAGGTCACTAGATCTGCTGCTTTGTTTCTAAACAAATTTTTCGGTTACGATAAAGCTGAGCCTGGAGTCCATGACTTCACCTGCTGCTTTTACCCTCTGAATTCTCTCACTGGCTGCCAGCATTTTATGGAGCCACTCTGATATACTTAGAACTGTTCATTGTTGCTTTTGTATCATTTATTTATTTTTTTCCCCTTCTCCAGTGTTATCTCCTGGTGTGTGACTGACCAGTACAAATGAAATAGTGCCAGAATCCTTCTCCCAGCAAGAAGGAAGTAGAGTTGGCTTTTACTACCAAATTTGAGATTTGTTTCCAGAGTTGGAGTTGATTTTATTGGGCAGATATTCAGGTGGTTTAAACTTTCATGGGTCTGGTCTCCTGTAAGGATGGGTGCCTCTCCCTCTGTGGCCGAGCTATCTCTGCAGGGGCTGCTGCCTGACCCAGTCGTGGGCTGGAACCCATTCCTGCCCTCCCCACTTGCAAAATTCTGCAGTTGACAGCCACCCTGCAGTCTGTAACAGTCTGGTGTTAAAGACTGCCCTAGGTCCAAGCATATCTTCAGGCAAAGATCAAAATTACAGGCTTATATATTTCTGCAGCTAAGGCTGCAAGCTGGTAATTGAAAGTGATTTTCCTTTCTTAAGTAGTGGGCTTATTTTGCACCTACCTTCATCATCAGGCTTGGGAGAAGGTTCTTGTAAGAACAAGAGAAGGCAAAGGATTTAGACTTCTGCAAATGTGATAGATGGTTGGGATACATTTGAGGAAGCTGAGTAGCTGTAGTATGAAGTGACAACTAGGGTAAAATTACAGGTTTTCAGATAAAATGTCAGGTTCCATACCGTGCTTTGGCTGTAAGCTATAGCAGTGCCTTACCAGTAATTTAGAACACTTAATTCACGTGCTTAAAAACAGCAGTGTAATGTCTGATGCTTAGTATTTAAACCTGGTGCTTCAGATTTGGTGTTCTTATAAGCATGGCATAACTAAAGGACTGTTTGTTGTGTTTGAAGTAAGAAGATGCCATGAAATGTAATTTTGAAGCTGCCACTTCCCGTAAAAATTGATCAGTGTTTTGCTGTAGTCAGACTTGAAGGGCCAGATTGTGGCTACTGTGTAGAAGGAGGTGGGGGCAGAAGATTAATCCTCTCTGGATGCTCTACAAAGAGCCAAATGCATTCCAACTGTAATTATGCATTTTAGTTAAAACAAATAGGGATTTCAGTCAGTAATAAACTCTGATCAGCTCCTATGGCTGAGGTCTTGTACCTTAAATTCCATTTTCTCCACTTTTCTCTTGACTTCCCCAAACCCATTTTAAATTCTGTTATCTTTATTCCTTTGGTTCCTTTTTAGGTAGCTTTGTTTTAAGTGGTAGCTTAGTCATTTGATCTATTTCGTCTTAAATTAGGTCTTTTTGGCTACTCTTACCAGGATTTCTTTTTTTCTTAGTGACTTATTGGTCCTTAAAATAAGTCTTGTTTCATTTTTAAGGACTGGTGAATGGACAGGTGCTTTTTGGTAGGATTCTATCATATTTTTGCTAATACTTTAAGAAAAGACCTGGAACAATATTTGAATTCATATAACAATTTCCATCCTAATTCCCAGGCTGCAAGGCTATTGCTTGGCTGAATTGCAGCCACCTCAGAGGACTGTAGCAGCCAAGGACAACGAGGCAGGAATCTGTTTTTATTCCAAAAAGCCCCAAGCTATCTTCTTTGTCCAAGTCAGGCACACAGGGTATGGATATTTAAGGTTTCATCTGAAAGATGGAAATGAACAGACTGCCATGAGTTAGAGGTAATTAAAACCACATATTGAGATAATCGGTCAGTTCAGTTCTCGCTTTATTGCAGTCTATTTTCTGATCTCAGGGATATGTTACGTTTGCTATGTGCTGACCAGTGCACAGAAAAGGTAGCTGCATGTAGCCTGAAATGTGTTTGCTAGCACAAATGATTGGCATGCCATCATTGCTGGGGTGCATGTGTGAAGCTGTATATGGACAAACGGGGAACATGTGAAAATCTGTTCTCAGATACTTTATTCCCCATGAGATACAGAGCAGAGCTGAGCCTGTAGAGTCTTCGGTCACTTGGAAACATCCAGGGAAAGGATTCTTTATACCGGAATTGTAATACTCACTTGTCTCTCTTATGCCCAAGCAAGTCATTTTCAGTGGGTGGTAGTAACGAGTGTAATTATCTCCTTGAGAGGTAAGATGGTAACAGCCACACTTTCCAACAGCCAGGCTGTATAAAGCAGTTTCTATAATCTGCATGTTTCAGTGTCTGTTGTAGTTTTAAACTAGTGTTTCTCATGGTACTGGAACATTTTCATAGGGAGTGTAGAATTGACTGATTTTGATTTTTGTCTTGAAAAAATTTGACCATATTTTTCTAGACATTTCTTTGAGTCTTTGGTGACTTTCCTATCCTGTTCCATCCTACAGGTGTCATGGGCTGTGAACACCTCTTGCTGGGGAAGGACTTTCAGAGCAGCAGCTCCAGCCCAAGCCTCCCCCTCCAACCCAAGTGTGGGACCAGTGCTCGGCCACACACTGTTCCCTTTGCCACAGCAGCTGCCCCAGCTGCATCTGAGGTGGAGGTAGCAAGCTGTGCTTGGCATTTTCCAACATGGTCAACAGCTGCTGCCAGGATGAGTCCTTAGCAGTCATCTATTGCACTCCTATTTTTGAAGCTCCTCCTGTTCTTTTCATTCACTGCAGATGATGTGGTCCAAATGCTGCTCTGTGCTTCATTTGTTTACCTCATGAATGAGGTCCCTTTTGCTTTGTCTGAATTTCTTTAATGAATGGCTCCTTTCAAGAAAGCTGAACCTCCAGTCTGAGGGGAATTAACCCAGAAGCAAGAATAGGTGCAATAATTGATGCCACTGTTAATGGCTTTAGCCTGATGTGGGTAACACTCCCTCTTCCAGGGCTGAGGAAATGAAGGTGAAGTGAGTTGCAACAGTATGATTTTAGTCTTCTGAATAATGAAAGATAATGTGATAGCTACACACAAAGGATTAATTTTTGCTCAGTAAGTTTAATTAATAACTTGCAGGAAGTCAGTTTTTGCCTACAGTCAAATGGATGCAGGACAGAAGATCAGTTTTCCATCTGTGGGTTTCTGGCGGGTTTAGGTCCTTTTTCCCTTCTCAGCTTTTTCTAAATGTGTGTTTGAGCCACAGCAGGGCAACAGGTGGAACTGATATTGTCAAACCTTATCTCTATTCATTAATCTCAAATAGTATTATGCCAAAGCATCTGTATAAAAGCAATTATCATAACCAGTCTTTCTAAATCAGTATGCTCTGCCTGATGTTTTGGCCTCCTTCCCTCTGATGCTGTCATGCTCTGGTGCACCCTGTGTTTTTGCCTTGTAAGACTTCATCCCAGGAGAAAACATTTGAGAGTGTTTTGTTTTCTTTTTATTCCCCCACCCACCCACAATGGATTAATTCTATTTAACTGGGTTACTTGGTGTTAGCAAGGAAATAAATCTGTCCTGGCAAAGGGATTGAGTTGCAAACTGCAGTGACCAGTTTTACCTGGAGATCTTAACCCTGAGATAAGATGATGGAAGAAGCTATGTGTGTTATTCTAACAGGTGTCCTTGACAAGGAGGGGTTTTCTGTGGACAGTAAGTTAGCCTAGGCTGTAGAAAACCTCAGGTTGAGTTTCTGTTGCAGACAGCTCTGACACAGAGTTCCTGGTGTGCAGAATGGGAATGAGGGTACGGCTCTGCCCCAAGGCAGCGTTGCCAGGTGTTTGCAGTAATGGGGTGACTTGTCCCATGGTAAGAGAGGAAGATCTTGTATGAGGATCTTGGACAGGAAATGGGTCTGTTGCTCGTTAGGTGCATGTGAATATCTTTATCACGGAGTTTAATTTTCTTCCTAATTCTTCACAGATCTCAACTTTGGTGTCTCTTTATATTGTAAGGAGAAATCAGGCATTTGAATTACTGCTCTCTAAGATTCCTGTTCTTATTTTCAAACTGAACCTGAGATACTAGTTTACTCTTTAGCTTTTCCTACAGAGGTAATTGATAATATTTAATGTTGACTTATTATCTGACAGAATGTAGGCTCCGGGAGTTGCATTTTAATTCTTAGAAGTATTATTACTCGTGAAACTGCCTTCAGGTTTGAGCTCCGTTTTCCCACCTTGGTGCTTTCACAAAAGAACAAAGGGCATCATGCAATTTCTTTTCCTAAGAGGCTGTTCCCTGCAAATAAGGTGAGACTGGCATTATTTTAGTTAATTTTATGCTTGTCATAAGAATCCTCTGCCTTGTATTTAGGAAATATATTGCAATTGCCGATTGCCTCATCTTTGTGGCCTTGTGTTTGTGTGTGGTGTTACTGTGGATTATTAATGAAACTTAACTCCTTCAGCGAAATTTATATCTATGTTTAAGTTACAGAAACTAGTGCCTTGAAGCGACCACACTATAGCTAGTTAGGTTATCTCTGATCATACTCAGTTTGTTTAAGCACAGTACCTTTTGTGAATAAATTAAGACATCAACCAATAAATAAAGGGTAGATTCTAGGCTGAATTTAATTTTTGTTTATGGTAAAAAACCACAGGATGCATTTATAATTTAGAGGTAGTAAAACTACTCTCTTCTTATAGTCTTCCCATTGCTTTTTATACTGTTTTATAACTTCTTAATTTAGTTAACAGCTTTGCTGTTTGTGGAGTCAAGCAAACAGTTGACTCTATGATTACAAAGAGTGTAACAGATATTTGAATTTGAACATAACAAAAACCAGGTAACCTGTAGAGTATCCCCTGCAAAATATCATTTTGTCCATTTAAGAATTAAGGATGCAGTTACCTGGCCCGCTTCCCATAGCATTGTTACCATATGTGCCGTTGTAGTGTTCCCTGTTGTAGGGAAGTGCTGGTGTCTTTTCTTCGCTGATGGATATAGCCTTACGAACAATGAAGAGAGAAACCTCTGGAGGTCTGTGGGCATGGCAGCTAATGTGGGTTCAGTCCCTGGCAGTCTGAGTGTCACTGGAGAAAACTGAAATACTCCAGGCCAAATCTGTGTGTGGAGCTAATAATAAGGGTGATATGGCTGTTTCACCAGGCTGCAACTCTGAAATAGTTCCCTTTCCTGTAAATAGGAGACTGTAATAATAACTTGAGTCTGTAAACTTTTTTTCCCCTCTAACATCAGTGGTGAACTGTTGCATACACTGTTACATACCATTTCTGTTGGTACAAATGCTGCCAAAGGATGGATGTTCAATGACGCTACCCAAATAATTCAGAAATGAACAGGGAGTACGGCACAAGGTGTAGTAGTTAGGAAAAACTAAGTCCATTATTTACCAGTAGACATTGAAGCCATTACCAATTACATGCAGATTCCTAGTTACAGACTTTCTAAAAGGATAATATAAATCTGTAATGCTTCCAAGTAAAAATTTAAGGGATTATTCTGTAAAAGGTCCTTAGCCCAATGAGGTGTGAAAATTCCTTCAGTTTGTTACCTTAATTAGTCATTAAGTACATGATACAGTTTTTTTTCTTTTTTGCTATGGAAAATGTACGTGACTTCTACATAAAAATAACTTCAGAATGACGAAGTGTCCTGTGTCTTAGGAACTCTAAGCAGATGAAAACAGATAGGCAGAGTAAGCTCCTGGATTTTTCTTGCTGTACCTTACCAAAACTATCATTTCTTTCCAAAGATGGCATCCTCATTGAATGTAGAGTGTAAATGGGAATCACATATTTCATAAAATTATGTTCCTGGAACGGTACGTGAATAGAGTCTTCATAAACATGTTCTCAGTTCTTGCCTCAGCCATAGACTTCTTTCAGGAGCTGGGCTTGTTTTGTTTGTGGTATTTTTCCCATTCACTAGCTCTGTATAATATTACAATTAGAAATTCCACTGGCTGTTCTTCCGAGATACTGTGGTGGTGAAGATTTGGTAACTAGTTCATTGGTAAAGTATTTATTATACTTTCTGCAGTTAGTAATGGAATGCTCTAAGAGATGTTTATTCAGAATCACAATGCAGTAAGGAACTCCTTATGGAAATTTTAAATTCAAACTTTGCCTGTCAAAGTGGGAAGATTCTTGTCCATACTTTGTAGGTGCTCATATATTCACATCCAGATGTTCTAAGTGAAGGCAAAGTGACTGAAGTAAGATGTGGGCAATGTTAACTGCGTAGTTCTTTGTCAGGTTGTTAGGATCTGCATCATGATGTGTGTTACTGTCATAAACCCTTCCAGTTAGCAGAAATCAAAAGCCCGAAAAAAAGCACAGTTTCTGAATCATATAATCCAAGGAGTTGGATTGGGTGGAACCAAGGTGATTCAGTTGTTGCTTTGCCTCTTCTATGGATGCAATAGGATAGTTTCAGTTACTTTAAATCAGACACCAGTCACAAACATTTAAGTGTTTCTTCTTACTGCCCTGAGAAAGCTGTCTGTCCTGGTTCAGAAAAAAAGTCTTTAAATTGACAGCAGCTATGCTCTCTGCTTGGTAGCACAAGAGGAATCCCAGATAACCACTTTGCAGCAAAACCACCCAGACAGAAGCATTGTCATCTCCACTGTTGAAAGGACTGCTGTGGCTCAGGTACCTACCCGCGTGCACTCGGAAGAGGCACTTCGTGCCGTGTCCATGGGACACTCAAACCAGACTGAGGAAGGATCAGAAGCTCCTTGAGGCTTCTTTGAGAGGACATTGATTGATGTTGTGTATTAGTTCTTCCATAAAAAAGTAGTAAGGTTGCAACATTTTCTTCTCCTGCTTGGTTAATTAGTTTTAGGAGCCATAGCTGGTAGAAAATCTTGCAGTGATCTTTTATAAAGTAAAATTTATTTCTGTGGAGAATTGGTTATATTGTATTTTTTTCACCTTTTTTATGAACTTGATTAATTACATTCCACAGTTTAAGTAATGTTTTCCCTGCTTCATCTTTTCTTTCTTTTAAAAAATAAAAAGGCTGTATTTTTGTCTCCTCACACCTACACTTGAGATACATTTTTGGCAGGATGTATGAATTTGAAATGTGAAGTTTTCTGAACCATGTGGCTACCCAATAGCAATGCAAATTGGTTACCTAATGAGAAAAAGGCATCAGAAGATTTTTGTTGAAGAGTCTACTGAATGAATAGCATCATCCTAAATCTCAGCAGTGTCTGCCTGAATTCAGCTCACACCATGTCTGTTCTATGCAGTATCCTGGATTATTTTCACTTGAGTGATTGGTGGGAAAATGTTTTGAGTTTGTTTTTCCTCTGCTGTTTTTTTTCTTTATGTACTTGACACAACATTAGGTTTAATTTTACGAATGGCTTGGAAAGGCAGGCCTCATTGATTTGCTGTGCTGATTGAACTCATAAAGCATTAGGCCCTTCTAGAAGTGTTCCCTGTTGCTGGGGCGTCCACAGTGCTTCCCAGCAGGGTCTGCAGGTGCTCTGCCCCCACAGGCATGCTCGGGGCTCCCTTTGCCTTTTGCTGGCTCATGAGGTGCTGCTTTGAGTCCTTCTCTCCAAGGTGTAGTAGGGGACCAGGCTGCAGCGTCCACAGCTTGCTCTGCTGGATTTTGTCCTCCAAATGGTGCTGTGCTGCTTCTTTGCTTCCTCCTGAGATGTCCAAAATGCAGTTGAAGGAATTAGGACAATGATAATTTTGTTGGGTCACATCTTGGTATTTCTTTTAGCTGAGAACACTTGTCAGCTGGTCTTTCAGGGCTGATTTTAAGGTGATTATTAATATAATATTGGATTTTTTACTGTATTAAGAGTCCATGCTCTTTTGGGGTGAGGCAGTTTCCCCCCAACTATAAGTTTCTTCAGGGAAGAGCACTTGTCTCAGGGGATGACAGACTGTACTGCCTCCTCACTTCCTTGTCTTCAGTGCAAGTCCTTGGGAAGCCCAGCACAGGGTTGGAGTCACAGACTGTCCTTCTCCCCACTTCGTCTGAGATGTGGCAAGGAAAAAAATGGGCTCCTGCTTCCTGCTGCAGAGAGCAAGCACCTTCCCACGTTTGAATCCAGTACCTTTCTATCTTAGGTGTGTGCTAGGAGAAGAAGACACTCTGTAGACTTAATTACATTTATTGTCGAGTATCTTCCTTAGCAGTGTAAGCTTGGAGCTTTCCTCCTAAAAGTGTTATTGATTCATCTGTCCCTTAGCGAGTTGTCTTGTGTTCCCCACGCCAGAGGGGGGGAGAGACTATTTCTAATCTTGTATCTTTAATCTATTGGTCTAGGAATATATCTCCACTTGTTCCTTAAATACAAACAAATAGTTATTTATATGTTTCTCTAAAGCTGGTAGCTTGAAGATATTTCCATCCACTGGCTAAGATAAAACCTGTAGTGCACTTGTGATAAGCTGTGATGAACAGTCTGAGATGTAAGGCCCTCTAAAATATAAACTTCACAAGATGAAATATTAAATATTTGTTTATCATGAAAAATTTACTTGCAGAAGCTCAGGTTGAGGTGCTTTTTAGGCATTTCTAATAGCTCTTCCTGTCAGCACTAACATATGCATACATGCTATATATAGAGTGCAAATTGCCTGTTCTCTGTTGCAATCACTTCTCTAGGTATTGTATTCATAGTGTCATTTATCGTAGTTTCTAGGCAATCGAGTGCAGCAGAATAAGAGCTAGGACTTGGAGAAAAGTGGCTTTCAGTACTACTTTTTGACGCATTTATATTTGCTCATTATTTTATGTCTGCATCAAATTAGATGCAAACCTACCCTTTTTATTTTGGTACGTTTGCATTTCTGGTTCTTCCTGGATCTTACTAAAAGGGAACGGCTGTTCCACAGCAGAGCAGGTTTTAATGGATGACTCAAATGAAGTGTGTGAGCCCAGAGAGGCCAGTTGCTTCTGAGAAATGCAAATCCCATGTAAAATGGGAAGGAATAGAAATGTGCCATTGAAAATGTGTTATTTTAAAATTAAAATGTGATTAGAGACAGTGTGTTAACGATGACAGCTGTAGGTATGTTCTAACAAACACAGTCACTGCAGTGTGGAGGGCTGAATGTTTTCAACTGCCACGATCCTTGCTCAGGGCTCATTGCTGCACATGGCGGTGGCTTTTGTAGCCAAGTGACAAAGCAGCGAGGTTTCCAGTACTTTCACACCCTGCTTTGTTTCCTGTGTAAGCCAGTCTTCCCTCGCAGGCCAGTTTTAACCGTTTGGCCTACAGTGGTTCCAGACCTGGAGACGGGAATTTCTTATGGATGTCCTTTGGCTGAGCATCCACTGTAGCAAGTGGCCACACAGTGTTCCTTTTGCGTCAGGCTGAAGCTTGGTTGCCCTTTTCTGACTCTTGAGCTGCTTTTTTCTGACCTCCCAGTATCTGAGCCCTGTGCTTTTAGAAAATTGGAAGAAATTCCACTGGAATTTCTTGCTGGACTAGCCCTGTTTGGGGTGTTTGGGTCTGTCCCCATTTGGGACAAAAGATATGCATGTGAGTGCATGAATAAGTAAAGACAAAACCCCATTTATATCCCAGGTTTGAGTTACCTACCTGGTTGGCTTGCTTTTGTTTTTCAGATAGAGATGAAAAATATTGTGGTCAGGAATAAGCCAGATACTTGATTCATAATGGTGTCAAGCAGTCATAAGTTCGATTCCGCATATGATAGACTGAATGTATTTTACTGAGCAAGTTTCTGATGAAAACATCTCTCATGTTTAATGTCCTTGAAATAACCTCTATGTTTGAAGGATGAAGTTAGTTTATAGTAATTTTTATTTCTGATGTGAATAAAGTAGAATCTAACTAATGTTAAGGGTTCCTTACTGCTGTAGTGATGAATTTTTTTGGCACAATCTCATAAAATAAACACATATCTGTTTGTAAGGTGTAAACAACAAGGTTCATTTTGTAGTCTACAATAAAAGATGTCATCATAAAGATTTGTGATGGGGTTTTGTATATTTTTTCATTTTGCATAACTATCCAAGCCTTATAATTAACCTTTTCATTTTTTTAAAATAAATCACCTAAGTGCAGATACCATTGCAATGGTATAAAATGAAATACCTAATAAACACAACTTTGATATTTAATTCTTATATCTTTAAATAACAGAGGCCTAACTTGTTTTTCTTCTTACTATTTTCTTTTCCTCAAACATAAATTATTCTTTTAGTTGCAGGTTGAAAATATTTGTACTTAACAGCAACAAAATGAAAAACTGTAAAAATTGTGTGCCTTTTTGACTCCTTTTTCCACTCTAGCAATTTATAATGGCAGCAGGCATTTTACTGAATGAAAAAAGTGTTTTGAAAGAGATAATGACTTAGTTCCACACTAAGATTCACACTTTGTTTCTGATGCTAAGTATTGTGGTTTTGATTTTTTGTGCTGAATAGATTTGTTTATGCAAAGTAACCAAAGCTTAATCTGATCATAGCATTTGTCCAAAGCCTGCTTGTTGCCTCTGGAAGAGGATTCTTTCTAGATAAAACTTTTGTTATCCGCTGTGTTTGTTTCTCTTTAGTTTCCTTTTCGCATGTGCTTCAAATACTGTTTATGGAAAAACCACTGAAAAAAATCAGCTAGGCCCTGTGACTATCCACTGTCCTAGAAGTGGGTGAAAGACAGATGGAGGTGGCTGGGAGCCTCAGAATGCACTGCTGTGGTTCCATACAGCCCCGGCAGAACATCATTTCAGTGTATTCACTGTTGGTTGCTTTTTCTAAGCCAGTCCTATTACCGTGATGCAAATGTGATGTGTGGACAAGGCTCAAATTGGGTTCAGGATTGAGTTTTTGCCTCTTCCACCACATGGTTTAGATCTTCAACTGCGCTTTATCAGTCAAGGTTTTACAAAAGTGACAGTTACTTATTCATTGTTTTCTTTAAGGGTGTTAATTTTTACTACCTGACCAATTCTCAGCTTGCCGCCTCACTCCTTAATATTAATTTCCTTTTTAGATGGATCCAGGCAGGTCACTATTTTAGACTCACAGATAGCTCTGCATTAACTTCTTTAATCTACTGCATTGTCTTCTGTGTAATATAGTGGTATTGATCACTAAAAAGATAAGTAGATCTTCATGTTTTCAGACACTTTCAAAAATGATTTGTACAAGTTAAGGGGGTTTAAACTGTACTACAGTTTATCATCTAAATGGCAAAAAATCATTCTGAGTTAAGGATGTGACATTGCTGGATGTGTTTTATGAGATGCTTTTAATCAGTGCCTGTCCCGGTGACTTCCTCTGGGTCAGCAGTGATTTTATATCATAACAGGTTTTAGGTCTTCAAAAAAAAGTTATTGCCAATCTGCATTATCCTTTTTGCTTTGAAAAAGTGGTGATTCATCTTATCCGCTCCTAAGATATCTCTTAGGATTTGCTGTGACTGTAGGAGAAGCTCAGCCGAGAGAGTCCAACAGATAAAAACTGCTGAAGCTTGCTACTTTAATCATTATTCCAAGTGCAAGTTACAGGCTTTAGCCTATTATTAGCTTGCATACAAAAAAATTTTAAAAAAATTGACAACTAACTCCTACAAATTACCCATTATCCCTTTCTTTAAAAACTGTGAGCACTTCTGTATTTGGGCCAGTTTCCATGCTTGCTCTTAGTCACTGTCATGGGGCTCTGCGTTAATTTGACTGGAGCTGGCAGATGCAGGGTGTGCTGCTTGACGTGCTAGCCAGAATCCAATTGGAGGTTAGTTTGCAAAGAAATAATACAGGATTTGTTTTCAGAGAAGCAGACTTTGGGTTCGAGTGTTTTCCTTTCTCCACATTCATCCAGTGGCCAGCTGCACAAGTGTCTCTCCAATTTTAGGGCTGTACTTCTGTTTGGATATCCAGGTTTAAACCTGAGTCTGCAAGCTAAAATGTCTGACTGCAATTCAAAACCCACAGAGTAATTTTTTCTTTGTTTTTCCTTTTTTAAATACAGCCTATTCTGTCAGTAGTTCGTGTGTGGTATGGGGCGGCTGTGTTTTCAGAAAGTGCCTATCTGACAGAATTGAATGGAGCTGGGGGACAAAGTGAGTTACTTTTCTCTGTCCAAGGCAAGTGAAGGAATACTTTCAAATGTGTTTTCTTTTGTTTTCCTACATAATGGTATAAAGGCTTTCTTTTACATCCCATGGATTGAATTCAGGACTTCTCAAGAGCATGTCTGGCTCTGGCCTTTCATGTTTTTTAACACAGATCCAAAAAGGAAAGGAGAAGGGAGTGAGGAATGTTTCGTCCTGCAAGTCACTCCAAACCCAAGAGCTGGATGCTCAGAATTCAGCAGGCTGGTGTAAGAGACTCCAGGGCACAAGACTATGCTGTTTTATGCTGGGACAGGTCACAGTGAAAGGGTCTGTGACTCAGTGGTACTGCTAAAGGGCTTGATTTCTCCATGTAAAGCTCTCCTAGGAAAGGCACTTCTGTGGTCACGGCTGTTCTTTCTCAGCACAGACTGTCTTGCTGTGCTTGACATACTGGATGATGGAGCAAGGTTGAGATCCTGGAGCTCTGTCACTCGTCCACATGGGGAGCATGAGGTAGGGACCACTGGGTGAGTTTCATGGTCACACAGCAGAGGTTAGTCGAAAAACAAGCGTTAAAAATGCAGTGACTAGTGGAGTGCATCAGGGAATCATGAAAAGGTTCAATTGTGGGGAAGAAATTAGATACCTGTGTTTTGGAGAAAGGAAAGGTATAACCCAAACTCGTACTGGAAGTACCTGTCCAGTGCATGATTGAACTGTCCAGAGGTAAGAAAAGAGTGGACAGATGTCAAGAGGATGGCAAGCCTTTAACAAAGGCTGAAAGATATAAAACACCATGCTAGCACTTCCTCACTCAAAAGGAGAAGATTGAGTCCAGAGATTCACACTGGCTGTTTCTGGATCACTGAAAACATAAACAGGTTTTGAGTGTATAATGTGTACTGATGCCACCTTCTTTAAGAGTGAATTTCTGTATTCCTGGCGTAGACAACATTGCCATTTATTTCAAGTGAAGTGCTGACTGTAATGGCTGAGGAAGCCATCAAAAATTTGGGCCTAACAGAGCAAATAATTGCATAAGGAACAAGCCTGCAATCATTCCAAATAAGAACTGGAACATTTGAACTTGAAAACAGAGATTGCTGTGTGTAAGATTTCTCCTTGATGATCATTGACTTTACCATTGGATTATAAAGACTGCAACATTTCTCTCTGATAATTTTTTGTGCCCTTTTGTGCTGCTGAAGTAATGGATATAGTTAAGTAATGCAAAGAGCAAAAATTGAGCAGCAAAAGCTACTTTTCAGCATGTATTCCTAATGGAAAATAGTGGTTTACATAACCAGTCTTGGATAATTTCTAGAGATCTGCTTGAGGTTTTCTGTGGATTTGAACCAAATTAAGAAAAAAATTTCATTCCAGGTGTCACCGTCAAGATTGTAAACGGAGAATCATATTGAGCTTCATCCAGTGAATGAAGTAGGCTTTTATTTCTTCCCTGATTAAAAGGCTCTGAGCTTATGATTTTGGTTTTGGCACTTTTTTTTAAGCAGGAAAGGTAGAGTGGAGTGGAAGGAAAATTGAAATTTGAAAGCATGGCTGATACAGATACTCTAGTGTCTGTCCCGTGCTTGCTTTCTGCAGCAGGTGTCATGGTAAGACATGGCCTTTGGAAACAGCAAAATAAGTGAGATGTAGGCTTGCAAAACTTTACGTCTTTAGTTGGAAAGCAGTGATGAGTTGCAAAGGGCTAAACAGTAGTGCAGAGACTGCAGAGATACTGCTTCTTTGTACTGAATAATTGGAGTACCAGAGTGAGGAAAAAGTCCACTGGTCTGCTGTGGAGCGCCTAACATCTCGTGCATCATGCTGGTTGCTTTCCAGTGCAATGCCCAACATGGTGTTCTTAGTCTGGCCATTGTGTGGGGAAGTAGTATCTGTTGAAGCAGTTTTGTGAAAAGGATCTCTTAAATTTGTTCAGAGTTACAGTGAAATTTTATAATCCATTTACACTTGATTTATAACTTTATTAAGCATAAAGTAACCCAACACATCATGTCCTCAAGAGGTTTGTCATCAAAGCTTGAATAAAACTGTTAAATTTTAAAGCACTTGAGAGTTTTTTCCCCCAGTTACATCAGTTACTGTCCCTAACAGAAAAAAATGAAAGCTGAAATGAAAACATTCAGGCATTTTGTTGAGGAGTAATCATACTCTGTATTGCAAGGTGAACTGGTGATGGATGATACTGTATTCTGGGAGGAACTGGGGTTATCCTATGACTTTAGATAGACAGTGGAGTTTTAGGCTGTCGTGGAATGTCTGTCATCAACTAGGGCACTTCTGTCCATTTTAATTTTACTGAAAAACAGATTGTGGATGAAGGCTGGAATCTTTCAGCTTGACCTCCTGTTTTTATCTTTATCTTCAACAGATTCAGAGAAAAACTGAAAGCAAGACTATAAATTGAGAGCAAACCTTGGTAATGAGATCTGGTTAATTGCTTTCATTTATGTGCCTTCAGTGGCGAGGTGAAATTTACTTAAACAGAGAATTCTCCCCTTATGTGGGGGCCTTTTGTTTTATCTTTCATATCCAATGCCACAGCATGGATCATGGGTTGACATTTTTAATAGTTGTAAAATACATTCTTACGATTTTTAATATTAAACTAATTTGTTTTCATTTGTTTTTAAAGGCTCAGTTCACGAGAAAGCAAAGTAGAGTCACTCTCTAGGTATTTTTGTTATCCTGTTCTGTTTAATGCAAAGAAACTCCAACATATCTGACTTTCACAGTTTGTGTGTGAATATCTTTTTTTAGTGTACTGTTTACAGTAAGTACAAGTTAGAAAATGTGTTTTGGACATTTCCAAACTAGAGGTGTGCTCTCCACTTGATTTGAAGAGTGGTGTATCATATTCAGAAAACCCCATGCTGTTAAAGGATCACGTTCAATATTGTTCACTCATATGACTTACATGTCATCAATTGTTTTGCAGCCTCAAGGCCATTTTATACATGGTTGGACAGTTGAGCGTTTAAAATGATTTTGGGAAGGGCCAAGAGGTAGGAGTCATTGAATTTCTTACTATTGTGTTTGAAATGTTATAAGCAGCAGTTGTGCTCTGTGCATCTAAGAAATGTGGGTAGGTCAGCAAATCCAGCCACGGGCTGATGGGCGGTTTTGCACTTCATCTGTGACAAGACCTCATTAGCAGTACATAGTTCAGCCGTTGGTTAAGCCTGGTGGCAAATGTGCCATCTGCTTGGATACAGCCTTGGATCCTGCCAGACCTTCGTTCAAAGGCATCCCTTAGATCTGTCTGAGTGTCCAAGTCCTGAGAACATGCTCACAGAGGTGGCAGTTGTGATCAGCAGGAGCATTGCACAGGGGTCACCAAGGTGTGTATAACCTCAACAGAAAAGCAGGAAAAAACTGCACTGAATTTACATTGTGAGTTCTGTGAAGTTATTCCAAGAAAACATGTATACTGAACGCAGTGGAAATAACACTCAGGTGAAGTCAGCAAAAAAAGAGCTTCAATTATAGCAAGTAAAGTAAGTGGTGGAGATTATGGATATAAACTCTCCTGTGTGGGGGCTAAAGCTTGTTGTAAATGAATGAGTAGCATGGAGGAATTTCCACAAGAGCAGATTATTGTGGTTTCCTGAACCTTCACTACTGCGTTTATAAGTCCCCATTGTCAGGGATAGGATATTGAACTAAATAGCTGGCTGGTCTGATCTGATGCTCCAGATCTAATTTATATTTTTCTTTTCTTAAAAAGAGCTGAGCAGAAATATAGTGCAGTGTAAATTGTGATAGCAGAAAATTACTTTTTGTAAAAAAGTTATTTAGAGCTCATACAGGAAGAAGATGGAATGAAGCATTTTTATGGCAGATAAGAAAATGCATAAACCAAAAAAAGCATTGTTTAACTGTGTGGAATATTGAAGTTGAGCAATTTGAGATTTTAGTGAGTCAGGACTATGGAGTACAAATATGCTGATATTTCAACTTAGAAATGTTTTGCTACTTTCCTTTTTTGGCTGAGATGCTGTAGCGTATGGGAATTCTAAAAATACTGCTCTCAAGTCCCCTTGTCAAAATAGATTGATTTCCCTTTAAAACTGCACATAAGGAAACAGTATATTCGATATCCAAAACTACGTCCATGTGTGGCTGTGCACATTAAGCTGTGCTATTGAACTTATGTGAAAAACAATGGAAAATAGGTTTGCCCAGGGAAATCTATATGCAGGGCACTGCTTAGCTCTGGTCACCTGCTTTGCCTGTTACTATGGGCTTCTGCCCTGTGAGGTGACATTGTACTCTGAGCAGTGGTTATCTGTGTAGCACTGGGGACGGACATAGGAATGAAGTGGGCAAATTTTAGAACTAGTGGTATTTTAGGGTGGGGTTTTTTGTTTCACTTAGTTATTTCATGTGTGGAAACTTAAACTGTCATGGTGTGGCTGAAGGTAGTGGCTTGGAGTGTGTATGTGGAAGGTTGGTTGTCCTCCACCCTCCCGTTTGGTGCAGAACTGTGACCCTGTATCTAAGTCCTTGATTTCCCTGACCAGTGACTGAGGCGCTGTGCACACCAGAGAGATCCCTGACATGTGGGGTTACAGGAGTGAGTTTTTATGCCAGTGAGAGAATGTTTCCACCCAATTATCCTCCAACAATGAATTTCTTACAAAAAAATCATGGACGTGATTTTATCCTTACCTGTGTATGGGTAATGAAAATCTACCTGTGTGTGCGAAAAGATGTGCTCATAACAAAAAAATCCTGCTCTGCTCATGAAAAGGTTTTTAGGTGAGAGGCTGTAGCCCCCCATTTTTGTTCCAGGTTCAGTTATTTCTTTATCTTCTTTTTTAAATTGAGTAATGTGTGTTGTCACTCCTAATTCTGTGCAACAATACAGGTCCTGTTTCAATCCTGTTCAGAACAATGAGATATCCAATTTGCCACTAAATGGCTTGACAGACTGTTTAGTTCTCCACGAGCTCTGAGCGAGCGTGAGATCTTCCAATGTGGTGTTCGTCTGTCAGCTGCAATTTTATAGATACTCTTTAGGGCTGTAAGTATATAAGGACATTAGATGGCAAAGAGAAAGTGTTTGTTTGGTATTGTCTTTTGGAAAGAAAAGCAGTTCAATGTTTATAAAACTCGCATGTCAATGAGACAGAGTTATTAATGTTTTATTTTTGCTATGAGAGACTTGAAATTGTTTCAGTTCTAGAATAGAAGAATTACATCATAAAATCCTGACACTAAATTAGGAAAGGATTATGCTGAAGAGAAAGCCCCATTCATTACTCAGAAATCCTCTCATAGGCAAAGGGATCTTTACCGTTGGCTGAAAGGACTGGAGATTTTACTCATGATGTATTGCACCGTTGTATGACAGATGCTCATTGTTTAGTGACTTTTATACTTCGGCACAATTCATACAGCTTACTTCGCTAATAAGGACTAATTATTAGAGTTAATATGCTGTCAGCAATGGACATTATAGGCTTACTGGATTTGAGAGCTTCTTTAACATTCTAAACAAAACCAAGGCCCTTTGTTGAAATAGGTATATTTTCCTTCTTTCCACCTTCAAAACAGCAAGCAAAAAAATGTCAAAATGCATCAGAAAGAGGGAGATTGGCAGACTCATCATTTGAAAAGAAATCGGTTTGTTTACCACTTGTACAGATACTGTCTAGCACTGTGCCTGACAATCATAATTGGTCTTTCAAACAATATATACAAATTAATTGACATTGCTATCTGGCATTCATCTAAGATGTAAATATGGGCTACACTTGCAATTCAAATTAGTCTGAAATTTCATATCTGGTTATAATCGGAATTGCTAAAGATGTCTGGCTAATTTAATTGACATAATTGTTGTAACATCTCTAATTTTATGTTGAAGTCTGAGGTAATGACTGCTGAGTCACCTCGGCTTTGGGAGGGTTTTAAAATAAAAATAGGACTGGGTTGAAAACCTGTGGAAGAAAAGAGTTTATATCAGTTTTTCTCTCTCCTTTTGCTAGGTTGCTGGAGGGGAGCGAATGAAATCTGGAGGTGTACAGCAGTGTACCAGCCCTGTCATTCTCTAGTAAAGATCAGCATGAAAAAGCAAATGGCTCATGTATTGGACTGAATCATTGTTACTTATTTACAGGACCAAAATAGTTGCTTCATATAGAAAGCCTTCAGCAAGTTCTTCTCGGATAGGAGGATTTATTTATGAAGTCTCTCTGGGATAATGTAGGATGATTCACTGTTTCTGCTACTTGCCAAAAATGACTCCAACAGATTAGAAGAATTTAAGCTATTGAAGTACTGGGTAACTTGTAAAAGTAAGTGAGGGACCTAACTCTGCTTAGTGTCACAGGACAATTAAAAATCCACCTGAAGTAGAGAGCATGCTGGCAGTGGGGCGTGCTAGCTGGCTGCCAGCATCCCTGTGTCCCATAGCCAGTCCCAGCTACTCAGTCTGGGAGTGACTTTCCGGTGTGGAAATGAGGACACTGATATTCCCCGGCCTTCTGCCTGATGCAAAAGCTTGAAAAATTTTTTAAGTTGGCTGGACTAGAGCTGAACATCAGTTTATGAGCTAAAATTATCTTGATTACTTGACCGTGGAGATCAGTCTCCTGACTTTGACTTCACCCCGTGTCTCCAGCTGAAGACAAACGCGGGATTGTGTGTGGTAGACGAGATACCAAACTGACTGCTTACTGCAGTATGTGCTGACAGACAGACCCTGTTGGTAATTTGGGAGGGAGCGGCGGGGAGCTGGAGAAGTGATAGGAAGAGGGAAGCAGTTGGTGGTCACGCAGCTGAGCAGCTCTGGGGGACATGGGCACCGCAGGCTGTGCCTGATTGGTGGCTGAGGAGCACAGACCAGGATGGTGCTCGGGAGGTGAGTATCTATCTGTCTAAAGCCAGGGGGATCGTTGCTTTCAGTTCTCTTGACATATCATATTTTTCCCCTTGAAAAGTAAAGATTGAGTACAGAGGTAATGATTGCCAAGATTTACTTGATCTGTGCTCTATGCAAAAGAAAAATGCGTTTCTCATGATCTGTCTGGCTCCGTTTTTGGAAGGCTTCTCATTTCTAACAGACTACCTGAGTTTGGGTTTTTATGTGCTGTTCTCGAAATTCAGATGTTCTCTATCAACATAATGGTTGTCTAACAAACCATCCATCCTGCTGCTCTTGGATTTTCAGTAAGCTTTTCAAGTGTCTGAGAAGATCAAGCTCCTCTTCCTGGAACAGAAATTCTTTCCTCTCTCTAGTCAGGCTTTTTTTTTTTTTTTTTTTTTCCCCCCCCCAAATCTGGCAAATATCAGCAGACGGTGCCAAATGTGAAAAGATGCATCCACTCCCTTGTTGAAGATGAAGGTTTTTTGCAAACAGGAGGATGTATCCTGGCTACCCTGCAGCAGTGGTTTGGATGACCCGTGGCCATGTCGGAGGGGACAATCACAGTGTTTGCGAGCAGACAGACCTTCATGGTTTTGTAGGTACCATGGAGGGGCTGGATGCCATCTATTATTTGAATATTGTTTTAAACTGGGAAGGGTGGATTAATATTCCCCAGGGGACAACAGGGTGATCTGCTGGAGTGACTGAGAGATGAACTTTCAGAAGAACCTCATAGTGTTTGGGAGCAGTGTTTGCACAGAGGTATCCATCATATTTGCTGACGATACCAAGCTGGGAGGGGTGGCTGACATACCAGAGGGCTGTGCTGCCATCCAGTGGGACCTGGACAGGCTGGAGAGCTGGGCAGAGAAGAACCTCATGGGGTTCAATAAGGGCAAGCGTAGGGTGCTGCCCCTGGGGAAGAAGAATGCCAGGCACCAGTATAGGTTAGGGGGGGACCTCCTGGAAAGCAATTCCGAGGAGAAGGATCTGGGAGTCCTGGCAGACAGTAAATTATCCGTGAGCCAGCAATGTGCCCTTGCTGCCAAGAAGGCCAATGCCACCCTGGGCTGCACAGGGCAGTGTGTGGCCAGTAGGTCGAGGGAGGTCATTCTCCCCCTCTACTCTGCCCTGATGAGGCCACAACTGGAACACTGTGTCCAGTTCTGGGCTCCCCAGTTGAAGAGAGACAGGGACCTACTGGAGAGAGTCCAGCAGAGGGCAACGAGGGTGATTGGGGGATTGGAGCATCTCCCCTGTGAGGAAAGGCTGAGAGAGCTGGGACTCTGGCCTGGAGAAGGCTGAGGGCTGATTTAATTAATGTTTATAAATACCTAAAGGGTGGGTTGAGGGAGGATGGAGCCAGACTCTTTTCAGTGGTTCCTGGTGACAGGACGAGGGGTAATGGACACAAGCTGGAACACAGGAGGTTCCATTTAAATATGAGGAAGAACTTTTTTTCAGTGAGGGTGACAGAGCACTGGAACAGGCTGCCCAGAGAGGCTGTGGAGTCTCCTTCTCTGGAGATTTTCCAGCCTCGCCTGGATGCAGTCCTGAGTGATGTGCTCTAGGGGATCCTGCTTTTAAGCAGGGGAGTTGGACTGGATGATCTCTGGAGGCCCCTTCCAACTCTGAATATTCCATGATTCTGTGATTGCTCTGACATCAGGTATCTAATAATAACTTCCTAGCAAGTCATCCGCACTCTTCTGCTTCACCCACTCTTAGTCAGTGTAGCAATTTCTGTAGGCTACAAGTAGTAGGCTATTTATTAAAAGCAGTAGCTAGTGAAAAATAGTTTTCTTAATCAAGTTCCTTCTGCCAAGAATGTAAAATCAGTGAGACCAATTTCAGGTGCCTTGAATTCTGTCCAAGTCAGATTACTCAGCAACTCGAGTTACCTCAGCTGCTTCCATACCTTCTGTTCACATTCCAGTTGTGGATGGCTGGAGCACTTTTTTGAAAACACATGGTTATTAAAAATACTGCTTAAAAATTATTTCTAAGGGAATATGAGTGTTTGGCTAGTGTCCTTGCTACATGCCAGCCAGTTCTAGCACTGCATCGCATGGTCCAGAGTCTTCATTTACTGTAAAGGAGAGGATCAAGGTTATCTGAGAATAACTCTCCTGTTTCTGTGTCCTTCTCAGCTAAGCATTACCCGTGGGGTCATGCCTGGAAATGCCAAGGGGAAGCATGAGACTGTTAAAACTCTGGCTCTAGGCGAAGGGCTTTGTATTTTGGCTGACCTTGTTGGCTTAACACACCAGCAGCTATGCTTATGCCAGCTTTCTAGGTAAGATCTCTTGTCCTCAAGTCCTTGCAGAAGTGTGACATTTCACTTTGTTTTTTTTCATAATCGATCACTGATTGACAAGCTCTTTGCATGTGGGTGCTACTCTGGTGGCAGGGGAGCAGCTAAGCCAAGCACCCACTCCCTCCTGCACAGGCAGAGACCCTTCTTCCTTACTGAGAGGATGGAGTGCTGGGAATGTCCCGGAGAGTTGCCTTGAATGGGATGCAGAAGTTTGGGTTCATGGTAAAAAAACCCATTTTTTATTTAGATTATTCTATTTATAGGTCACTACCTTGTGAACAAAAAAGAAAAAGAATTTAATAGATTGGAAGTTTCCCAGTGGAAAATTATCTCTAAATGAAAAAGCTTATGCTAGCATAACTCATTACTCAGAACTTGTGACAATTTTTGACAGCACATGAAAATTTAGAGTGGAGGCTGTCTAATGGTACAGGGGAGTGCCTCCATCACATACTCATTTCACTGCATCTTGGCTACATACGTTTGTCAGTGTGCAAATTTATGGAAATGTTTCTCTTCAATTTTTGCGCCAACTTTTTTCTCTATTCAATTTTCTATTTTCAGTATGAATTCATGTTTTTATAGTGCATAATTTAAGAGAGGGAACATAAATTAAAAATTTTAGAGTTTTTCCTCCAAGTTGAGTTATGTCCTGTGTTTCTGGCCAACTTCTTAGTTCCCTGTGTTTTAAAGCTGAAGAGTAAACTTGCCGCTCTGATGAAGCTCATTGTTTTATTGGTCTTCCTGGAGGTAAATGACAGTTTTAAAATAATTGTGTTATGGAATTTTTCTTATTTCTGGAATATTTCTTTCTGTCAGGGCATTTTGTACCTCAGTGCCCAATTCCTATTGCTAAAGTATTTCTGCCCACAAATTAAATGGAAGAGGTAATCATTAAGTAGTCTTAGGAAGAACCCATTTTTGAGTTTTCAAATAATCATATACTACTGGAAAAATACAGATACTTGGCTGAGGTTGGTGAAGAGGATGGCTGGAATTCAGGGTTTGGAATAGCTTTTTTTGCCACCAGCTTTCTTTCAGCCACCTTTGGTACCTCTGAGATGCAGGGCTGCTCTTTGGTACAGAATGGGTGAATTTGACTGCTGAGGTGGCTGGTTCAGAGAACTGGGTTTTAAAAAACTATCTGCACTGAAACAGCTGGAAAACATCTTTCCCAGTCCACCTTCCAGAAAGAGTAATAGATATGTTTGACAACATGGATATTTCACTAGCAATTGATGTTCGTCATTAGAATTAAAGCCAAAAAAAGGTCCAGGGAAACACTGGGACACAAATGAGACTCGGTTAAGTGTCTGTGCAAGAGACAGATGGCTGCTCTGAGAGGGGTTCTCTGTGAGCAAGAACGGGTGGTGTGCTTGTGGTTGTGTGAGGTTGCTTTGATAAAGGACCATGATGGAGAATCTGGGTATTCTGTTGTGAGTGCCTGGAGAGTAGTGAGTTGTTTGTATTTTATTTATTTAATTGCTTTTATGAAAGGGCTAGTGTATTTTTATATTGTGTGGTATTGTAGGACTATGTTATAAATAGCTGAAGTGCTGGGGTCTGAACCCCAAGCCCTGAATTAAGGTTGACATATGGGTGGGCCCCATGGTCCTTTAAGAGGAGGGGATGAGTTTGCCTTTTGGCTTTCCTCCAAGGTGCAGCCGGCCTTGCAGGGAAAGCCCTTGGGTAAACAAGCCCCAGGTGCCCTGCACTGGGTAAATGAGTGCCAGGTGTCCTGCTTTGGGGATAAAAGCTGGGACCACTTGCAGGAAGGGTGGAGTGTCTGTCTGTGAGGTGGATGCACTTTGCAGAGTTTCCCTGTTGGGGAAGGACCTCCTGACTCCTCATGCAACTGGGCCCCAGTCAGGTTTGGTGCTTGTGAACACGGGCTCTGTGAGAATAATATGTGGCTCCCTCTGTCCTATATGATCAGCCTCTTGGCTTGGCTGTCTCCCATCTCTGCCATGGGAGACTTTATTGCTTTGTTTGTTCCACTGATTGTTGGCCTTGTTGTATCATTCTTGGGGTCGCTGGGGTTGATGTCTGTTATGTGTAATCTGATTGACTTGTTTGTACCCCCAGTGATCACCCATGTACTGACTTCCTTGTGTGCAATAGAATCTGGTTACTGGTTTGTTCTACTGCTGGCTTCATTCTTTGTGCTAGGCCTAGTAATTGGCAAAACAGTAGTTCATGGGAGGAGTAAATTATGATATAGCAGTAATTTTGTCTTTCTGTGTTGAATAGTCTGTCTTCTGGGGATGTTAAAAGTTGGTGCTGGTGTTTGTTTTTTTACCTTAATAGATTGCCTGGAGTTTTAAATATCTTATGAGGTCTGCTGTATGCTTTCTGCCTGAGATCTGCCTGCTTTCTACTGCTCTCTTCCTCCTTTACAGCTGCACTGCTTTGCAGCTGCTCAGCCTCAGTAGTACTTGCTGGTGACTGAGATGGCCATACAAACTGGTGATAAGACATCTGAGGCGGGCACCTAAGGCCACTGTCTTTTTGGTTCAGGGTCAGGCAGTGAAGCTGCATTTTTACGTTCTTTTAGGTTTTCTGAATTTTGGCTTCTGTCTGTGAAATGAGGAAGGTGGGGCTGTATTAGGAAGAGCATGCCCACAGTATCCCAGGCTGTGTTAGGAAGAGCATCGCAAGCAGGTTGAGGGAGTGGGGAGTGCTGGCTGCAGCACTGGGCTCTGCAGTACAGAAAGGAGATGGGCGTGCATGAAGGACCATGATGATGGTTAAGTAATTTGCAGCATCTGTCATGAGGAGGGGCTGAGAGAGTTGGGGCTCAGGGGGATCTGGTCAGTATGTATAATACCCAATGGGAGAGTAAAGAACCTGGAGCCAGGCTATCCAGTGACAGGACAAGATACAATGGGCACAAACTGAAATACAGGAAATTCTGCTAAAACACAACAAACAAGGCTGAGAAGTCTCCATTCTTAGGGCTGTTCAAAACCCAGCTGGTCATGGCCCTGAGCAGTCTGCTCTAGATGACGATGCTTTGGAGAGTTTGGGGTTAGTGGTCCCCAGAGGTCCCTGCTGATCCCAAGTGCTTTGTGATTCTGTGAATTTGTAAGAACTGATGTGGAGGGTACTAGACGTGAATGTAGCATTGACGTAGATCTTGTCTGGGCAAAACAGTTACAAGGATATTAGTAGGTCAGTTGGCAGCTAAGGTCGATACAGACTATATGTATGGGCACCCCTAAAAGTATTTTACTTATTGTTTATTACTTTGGGAGGTATCCATACAAGTTTGATGAAGTCAACTGAAGTCGGTGTAAGGAAAATTCTTTCCTGTGTTTCAGGATGTGAATTCTTTCACTGCCCAAAATTAGGAAGATGCTCCACCCATAGAAATATTTTTGAATGTGTATCCATTAGGTGGTTTTGTGCTTAAACAAATGAGTTGAATGAAGAGCCCTGTGAATGACCAAATAGGCCTTTCTGACCCCTTCAGTTGCCCACACATTACCACACAGGCTAACACTATTTATTTAGAATGTGGGGGAAAAAATTTTGGCCCAGACTGTATAAAATGAAATAGGTTTTTGGTCCTTTGACATGCAGACTCCTCATTGCTGTTTTCAGTCCTAGGAACAGCTATATTGGATCAGACAAGCCCAGCATGTTCCTGGCCAGTAACAGATAGTATTAGGAAGGGGTAAGCCCAGGGCAGCTCTCCCCTGGTGAATCCCCTGAACCTCCCGCAGTTGGCCAGCGGGAGGCTTTCCGAATACGCTGTTAGCTTGGTCATCGTGTTCAAAAAGTCAGTAATGAACTTATTTCCCCTGAATTTTTTCCGTAAAACCATTTATACTTTTGGACTCTGCAGCATAGAATTTCACAATTTAATGATTTTGTTTGTGTGGAAAATTCCTTCCTTTTGTTTTAGTTTGGTTCTTTTTTTTTTTTTTTTTTTTTTTTTTTAAGAGCCCGCTGAATAATAATTTCTGTGTTTACAAGAGAGGGTATAATAATTCTAAAAGTCAGATAAAATACAAAACTGCTGGAGAAAATCTTCTCAATCAGTGGACCTTTGGCTTCAGCCAGTATGACAGTTCATGCCTTCCTGTAAGGGATTAGGTGAAATTCCCGTGAAGTCCTGTAAGTGGTTCTTAAGGAGCGTGATACTCCAGAAAACTGGGCAGCTCCATTCTTTGCATTGACTTCCCATCCCTCTGAGAATACGGTCATATTCATTGGGATTTTGCCTTTAAGTACTCTTCGACATTCAGCTGAAGTGTCTCAGCCACCAGTATGGAGGAATATGGAAAAATCAGCACATAGGCAGGAGAGCTGTACCTTCTGAGAAACTCTGTACGTGTATCTGAAGCTTCATTTGAACAGTGGAGAATTAAGAGTTCCCTTTCTCTGTATATTGTTTCTCTCATTAGCTTTCTACAATGACTTTGAGATCTGAAGAGGTGGAATGAGAAGTTAATACAGTTACAAAATATCTCAGAGGTTAAAAAATCGAGATAGGTACTTGGCTATTTCTGTTCTGACTCCAGAATGACTGAATAAAAGGAGAACAGGAGATTGGGAAATGACATTTAAAAGCAGATTCATCCAAAAAGGAGAGCTGAAAATTTTGCAGTTTGCTTCTCTTCTCTGGGATGTGTTTTAGCAGAGAATATGCATTCCCCTTCCCCATGCTATTAACAGTTATTTTATTACTGTACTTTATCAGTGGTCTTGCAGATTTAAGAAGAAAATTGCTATATGAAAACTGATGAGATCTTTTAGAGTGTCACACTCGGAACATGTTTTAATAACCAGATACCAGGTGGAAATCAGCAGCAATGACAGTAGGAGGGGAATTCACGTCAGTCCTATTGCAGCCTGTTTTCAAGCAGATGATTTTGTTTCTTAATAAAAAATACCCAGGCTGATTTGGAGAAGGGTATTTTAGTGGTAAGGGTTTGGAAAAGCTGAAAATCTATTCACAATCTTGACAAAATAAAGAAACTTCACATTTGATGGAATATCTCTGTTATAGCAAAAGAGTCTTAGTTCATGGTTATCTGATCATAAATAAATATAACTGTCCTAGTTTTTGTTTTTGACTTGGGGATGGAAAAACTGATGAAAGTCTGGGAGAGGAAACATAATTCTCCTGTTCCTGCCTCTCATCATCCCCCCACCCACAGCCCTCTGAGTATGATTTTGTTGGGGTTAGCAGTGTCTGCTGTTTTCTGTAGCACTTGTGTTCACCTTACTGTAGAATGGCAGAAAGAAATACACACTATTTGAACTGTATCTATTTTCTTTTCAAATTCAATGATACTTAGTAGTTTCATTCAGCTAGCCAGTTTTTTAATGCAGACTACATGTGAAGTTATTTACAGCTGTGATACAGATAGGTGTTTGAAATAGCTTTCTTGTATGTTGAAAGATTTGAGTTGGTGCTGGGCTTCATATGGTTCAGCTGTTGCAGTGTACACGTTTCTAGTGATGTGTACATTGTAATAGGTATGTTATTCCTGTGGCCACTGAATCTTTTTTTTAATTTAACACTGCTGCTGCTTTCTCCTGAAGAGTAGCCAATGTTTATGCTGCAACTTTTTCCTGTGTAATTAATTGTAGGGTTTTTGTATTGACTCCAGAGAGTCTAAATGGCACAACAGAAGATGAAAAGGAAAAGCATGCTTCATAAGGTAGTTGCCAGAGATGGAATTACACTATTATTATTAGGGTAAAAATAATAAGTTTGATCATGTCAATGCATGAACAAGAAGGGGACCCTTTTTTTGTGAGACAGGCATGGTTACTGCCTCTGTTTAGTACGGAAATACAGTATCTAGAAGATGAACTGTTATGTTTTCAAGATTGTTTTGAAGCGTGGGATTAAGCAGCAAGATTAATTCTGTATAGGATCAGTTCACAAGGTTAACATGAGCCAATGGGTTTTCTAAACCAGATTTATTTATTCATAACATGCAATTTCAGGCTTGTGTATTTTCACAGACCTTTTACATTTAGAGTTTTAACTTCTAATTGCACTGCTTTTCCGTAAAGCTTGCCACTGAGACTTTAAAACATGTCATGAGAAAGATTTGAGCTAAATATAGTGTGTTCACTCCATTTGAAAATGAAGGCCCAGGAACATAAATGTGTAAATGATTTCTGTGACAGGGAGCTGGAGGATTCCTGAATGGCTGCTGGCTCCCACTCCTCTCTCCCTCTCCGAGCTGTCTTGCTGCCTCTTCAGCTCCTGCGCTGTGAGTCACACTGATGTCATTCCCGTACTGGCAAAGGAAAACTCGGCAGATCCGTGACTCTTTCTATTTTTGGGATTTACAGATTTGGGGTTTAGTAGCATTGTAAACATCCGAATATAGGAGTAACAGTTTTACTGTCGCCCCCTCTCATGACTTCATTCGTTATACATGTGATCGCTTTCCCACTCAGTAACACCTGAATGATACCATTTTCTCGTAGTTTTCTCTTTCCCTTCCTACCCTTTATTGACTCTTTTCATTAGAGGTGTTAAAACTTTATCAATTAAATATTGTCAATACAGCATCCGAAGCCTGGAGGTTATTGTTCCAGGCTGCTGTGCAGTGGGAGAACACCAGCCCTTCCTTTGTTTCTCTCTGCAAGGCTCATTTATTGAAGTGATTATGGTCTTAACATAACTAAATTTCTGTTTCAAATAACTTTTCTGTGGAGGTTCATCATATTGTTTCTGCTTTTTGAAAGTAAAATTGAACGTATTACTAGGTATGTTGAAAGTGAGGATGCAAGTTGCTGAAGCCTAAAATTACCTATCATGATGAAAAAGAATTTTTATTAAAGGAAAGCAGTGCTGGCTCTTTTGTGGTGTGCAGGGTTTAATGGCTGATGCATCATCTACCAAACACCTTCAATTTCCAGATCTGCTGGAAAAACTGGCACATTGCAGTTGGACTAAGTGGTCATGGTAGGCCCCTTCCTCCTTCCTCCTTCCTCCTTCCTCCTTCCTCCTTCCTCCTTCCTCCTTCCTCCTTCCTCCTTCCTCCTTCCTCCTTCCTCCTTCCTCCTTCCTCCTTCCTCCTTCCTCCTTCCTCCTTCCTCCTTCCTCCTTCCTCCTTCCTCCTTCCTCCTTCCTCCTTCCTCCTTCCTCCTTCCTCCTTCCTCCTTCCTCCTTCCTCCTTCCTCCTTCCTCCTTCCTCCTTCCTCCTTCCTCCTTCCTCCTTCCTCCTTCCTCCTTCCTCCTTCCTCCTTCCTCCTTCCTCCTTCCTCCTTCCTCCTTCCTCCTTCCTCCTTCCTCCTTCCTCCTTCCTCCTTCCTCCGATTTCTCATTTTAAACTAGTACTGGCTTGCCACAGTTTAATTATTTATTTTTCCCCAAGTGATAGGAATGCAGTCTGTACACAGAAGCAAATTTTGCATTGTGTTCCCAAAAGAGGAATGCCTCTTTTTGTGCCATCTTGGGTTTTGTTGAAGTGCTGGGTGTCTGAAAAGCTCACCCTTGCCTCATGTCCAAAATCCTTTCTTTGCTTTGCTCTGTGTAAGCCTGACTGTAACAGGACCCCTCAGGGGTTAGTTTACTGACAACACACAATGAAGCAGGTTGCGACTACACCTGAATGTTAATGGCAGCTGTAATAAAACAAATGTTCTTTCTGCTTTTCATTAACCTTGTACATATTGCACTTCCACTAAAAAATTATGTCCTAATTATTTGAGTGGCATTACACACTGAATAAAGACCTTTTCAATAGATTGGGGGTGTAGATAATTTTGTATGTATGCTATATTAAAAATATTGCTGCTGCCTTATGTTTTGATCCTATAAGAGAAATCAGGAGACAGAGATCAGAAGCTGCAGTCAAGGTAATATAACTAAGTAGTTCTTGCGTTTGAAGGTCATAATTTATGAAGACATAAACATTTTTGTCTTTTGAATATTACTTGTTACCACTTATTGGAAATGGATAAATTTACTGAGGATAGTGTGGCTAAAATTGTCCAAAGCATGTGGCATACGCTGCACAAGAAAAGGAATTATTGAACCAGAAGACTTCAACAGGGACTAAAAAGAGGAGGAGGTATTTACATAACATTTAGATCTTCATAACCTCGGAATTTTGAATGCTCTTTAGTGTGTGACTAATTAGTTTTCATTCAGTAAAGGTAAAATTCAATGCGGAAAAGCTTATTGCGGTAATCTTTTAATAAGAACATAACTACAGAGAGAACCCATCAGTATTTAAGGAATACGCTCTTTAATGCGCTTTGTAGGTTGAAAGAATGAGCCTGAGTTGGGAAGCAAGAGTCAATAATGCAGAGAACAAAATGCTTTGATTGCTGCCTCCTGTCTGGTATTAGTTCCACTTTTAAAATTACATTGTCTGCTTTAATTTAGATTAATGACAGGAAAACAAGGAAAGATACATGGTGACGATTTTAAATGGACCTCACATACTGCTTCTGAGGCACGGTAATGCTGTGGCAGACCGATGGGCAAACTTGGTCTTGTGTTTTCAGCACTGTCTTGTGTATGATGCATTGCTGTGGCCAAGGCAGAGCCATGCAGTCTTTTCTATGGAGAAATGCAAAATTGTGGCCATTCTTTCCTTATTTACGTATGTACAAGACCTCAGGTTTACTTGGGATTATTCAAGTGTAGCTGGCTGTAATGAGAATTGAATTCTCTGTGTTTTGCAAAGCAGAATAATTTGTGTGGTGCAGGGTAATGGTGTCAAAAGCCTCCTTATTATCCAGAGTAAATGAAATGGATTTTCCTATTAAGAACTTAAAACGTCAACATTAGAACTAAAATATTTGCTGTGAGATTAAGAAGTTTCTCAACAAAACTTTTGTTCTTGCTCAGTAAAGGAACTTCACAGTGGATTAACAGCGTTGAAACTAAGGCTGTGGAAAATAGTTTTAATACCAGAATAATTGTTTAAATAGTCTTAATTACTGTGATTAGTGTAGTTCTTATTGTGTGATAATATATTCCAACTCAAAATCTTATCTGTGTTTTAAGTATTACTCTGTAACTATGCACTGGAGAGTTATTTTATTTAAGAACAAAATAAAGAATAAAATAAAAATAAGAATAATAGAATAAGAATAAAAGAATAAGAAAGAATAATAAATAAGAGTAGTTTGTGGTACGGAAGTAGAAGACAAGTTTGATTCAGATGTGTCTTACATTTTTGTTTCCCACAAGTTACCTTGAGAATGGGATGCCCGGATGTGTTCACAGGGGTGCTTCCCTGGTGTTGCAGAATTGAAGGAAAAATGTATTTCCCCTTATTTCAGTTTGTAACTCCTGCTCACTCAGTGTTTTCTGGAGAGTGTTATGGTTCTGCTTTCATCGGGACAGGTGCTTCTCCACAACAGGGGGTTTTAAGTGCTCCTTAAAGGATCAATTTTTATTTTTTTTGTTTACTGCATGGCAGTGGATCAGGGTTTGAGCAAGTCTTTCCTTATGTGCGTTGCGTATCCACTGTCAATAAATGTTGTGGAGCTATGCTAGAGACAGAGATATCCCTTCAGCCAGAAGTGTCAGTGTGTTCCCAATGGGGTGCTTTGTTACGCTCCATCTTTTCTATGCCGGTTTTTAAACACTTCTTAAATTCCTTGGCTAGTCACTCCCGACTTCTATTTTCGTTCTCTAATTACATTTGTTAACAGAGTGAGTCCATGTGGTAAGCCTTAAGGATATGTTCACCATAGGGTGTAAATAACAATGTTTGGAAAGCAACCATTGCCTTTTATTCATACAACACACTGGAATCATTTTGTGCATTTGAAGCAAGTACTGGGCCTAAAAGTGATGGTATCTGGCATGGGTTAAGTTCAAGGTTGGGGCCGGCAGGTTGCAGTGATAGCCAATTTTGGCAGAAGTAAAAAATTTAACAAGGATTTTTTAGTGTGAACTGATTTATGTTCTAACTGTTACATGTGAATAGCTAAGCTGTGAGCCTGCTTTAATTTAAACATGTGAGTATTCCCCCTGGCTGAAATGAGACGGCCCGTGCTTAAGTGACAGGTATGTGCTGGAGTTTGCAGGGCTGGAAGACAGTGGAAAATGCCCTCCTGCATTTACTGTTTCATGCTTTAAAGGGGAGTATAATCTCTCAGTGTAACCAGTGCACTAACTGCTGCAATATATTTAATTTTAGAATGAACATAAACTATCTCGATTAAGTAATACTGTATATTTAAGTTGATTGCACAAATTTATGACACAAACTATAACCATTGCACACATCAGATTAAATGCTGCATATTAAGAATGGGGCATTTGATAATTACTCGGAGTCCTTTGTTGTAAATATTAGTGAAGTTTCTGGTTATGTGTATATACATTTAATTTAGAAGTGTGTATACTTTAGTCTCCTGTCTTTTACTTTATGCTGGGCATAAACTAAATGTTTGGACTCTGTGCATCAGGAGATATGCTTGTCCTCCTTTGGTCTCACACTATTTAGAAAAAGAGAATTAGCTTATTTTATTTTGTTAAACTTTAGGGAAGAATTCAGAATTTAGTAATAACATTTGGGATGCATTCTCAGGGAAATGGTTTCAAAAGAAAGCTTGGATAACCTTGATTGTGTAATGCTTAAATACAAAAGAAGCAGGAGAGCTGTAAAGTGATCGATCTTGGCAATGCTTTTTCTAACAACTGAGTGTTGCGAAACTTAATTAGTGACCTGGAAAATAGGTGGTAATTAAGAAAGGCCAGAATGGTGAGAGCTCCACAAGCAGAGGCATGAAAATTTATATTAAAGCAATTGAGTCAAACTGAATGGAAGCGTGGCTGGGGGTGGCTGCTGCTTTTCCTGATTAATGTCTGAAGGTAACAGACGAGGCAGTGCTGGCTCACAGCTTCATGTGAAGTTTTAGGTTGGGTTTCCATAGCTTGGGAAAGAATGTTTTAGCTAAAGGCAAGTCAGTAAGCATTCAAATGAAGAACAAATCATAAGTACACCCTGAGATCAGAGCTACTCTATCTGGATAATTTTAGTAGTAGGACCCAGATATGTCTCTTTTCTCATGGATGTTGTAGTTGTGAGATGAAGAAACACTTCATACCATAAATGGTGGTAAAAGCTCTTCACAATCTCCAATATGTAGTTTGCTTGTAGTTGTATTTTATTTAAATACACCCAGGAATTGTCATTATGTATGTTTTTGTGAAAATCTATTTTAATAAGAACTGTATTTCAGCAGTCCAAATAACCTTATTTTCATATAAGACAGATGACATCTTCGGTCCCAATGTATTTTTTTAGACCTTCCAACCATGCAAAAAGAAGTATCTCAAAAAAACCAAATATACAGCTGCCCAGTGTGCTTGAGGGGGCAGCAATGCATACTGTGCCAGCATGTTAACGTACATAGTTCAAATTCTCTTTATTGTTAACTTGCTATTTAGCATTTATATAGCATTAGTGATGGGACAGTCAATATTGGCAGCAAAGGTGTGGTCTTGGGCCAGACTTTACAGCTGGGAAGCTGGTCTGGTCTCTGTGGCATTAGTATTTGAGATGTTACAGGTTTTCATAGATAAGAGCTGTCTGGATCTGCGTAATGGAACCTGAAACATGTTTTGGAAAGAGTAATTTTTACCTCTTTGATCACTGGGGCAATTAAATCCTTGATTTTACAGTTACGTGTAGTAAACTGCCATTTTTACCATCTGTATTATGTCTGTAGTTGCAAGGGGCCTTGTGTTTTAGCTAGCTTGATTGACTGTGTCCTTGTCATGAAATATGATGTCTTTTGAATTTAAAGGTGACAGAGCAGTAGGTCTTGATGCAAGTGACTCAACCTCTTCTCCCTTCCCATGGACCACCCAACAAGCTTGCCTTGCTTTGCCTGCCCTCCCCTGCCCTCCCCTACCCATGGCAGTAGGTTGCAGGACTTTATGCCCATGCAGGAGAAGATGGCCTAAGCCCCATCTGCTCCTCTTTACATCAGGCTGAGGGCCTCCAAGAGCAGAGGAGGTTTGGTTCTTCACGTGCTGTTTGCATCCCAGTCATCAGTCCTGGCTCCCCTGAGGAGAGCAAGTCCTGCAGCTGGTGTCCTTGGGCAGGGTGAGCCCTCGGGCTCCAAGGTGAGATGTGCTTCCTCAGCCTGCCATTCCTTGCTGCTGAATCATTGTTACCGGTTTGTCCTGGCATTCAAATCCTGTTGTTTATAAAGGTTTACTAAACACTTGAAATTTATTTACTATGTGGTAAGACACATTTTTCTTCTCGCCTGGCTTTCACTGCATAGATTAGTGTTTCGCCAGGGGTATTACGACACTTCATTATTTAAGTGGAGCTGTTACTTTTATAATATATTCAAGCCAGTGCAAGACCTGTTGTTTTAATGCTATCAAATCCTGATGCATGGCGATGGATGTGCTCCTAGCCAACAGAAAAATCTTCTGATTTCCTGAAGTTTTATGTGCAGTCTGAAAATCTAAATTTTAAAAAAATGTGTTGCCTTCCTTTAACCTCTGTCAGGACTTTTGGAGCAGAGTGGTGTTTGGCATCACCAGGGTCAATAATTTCCTTCAGGGGACTTCCAGGTTGACTGACTACTGCGTTGGCATCCACTTTCCTTCCCCACCAGTCTTTTTGGTATGTCTTTCATGTTTTTATCTAGGCTGCTTACTCTGTTGGAGTATACTGCCATAGGTGTGTAAGACATTGAGTCTTGCTGAGCCATCTTGGGCATTTTTCTGGTCTGGAGATAATAAACAGTGTAGATTCTTCATTGATTACAGCAGCACGTAGTTAAAACCACTGCTGTTGTGTGTTGCGGAAAGTAAGTGGCAATAGCTGTCATAGGAGTTTACCATTTGAATAGACATGTGAAATGAAAGCTGGTACATGAGATGCATTATTATCTCCCCCAAGTATGAACAGGTAAGGTAAAAAGTAAAATGATACATCTAGTTTGAGCCACCTTGGTGTCATTTGAGGTGTGACAGGAGGAGACATTTAGAGCCCTACCATAATATGAATTGTTCTAATTAATCTCTCCTGAAGGAGCCATGTAAATGTGCAGTGCTGATATTTATATTTAATACAGTCAGCATCAGGCCCCGTTATTCCAGTTGATTACACAAATGTATTAAAAGAAACAATTTCTAACTCAAAGGCTTTATACATTCCAGCTTCAGAGAGAGTCCTGGCCAGCAGACATTGCAAGTGGGGAAGCAGGGAAAGGATGGTGTGTGTGTGTCAGTGTTGACAGATCTCATGGCCACACAAGAGTCACTTTCAAACCACAGGAAGCACTTGGTGTCTTGCAGGATAAGGCCTCTTCAGGTCATCACACAAAGAATATATTCCTTATTCCACCAGGTGATAAATGTCTTTTGAGGGCACTCTAGCTCCAGTGCTGTTGATAAGAAATGCAGATACTCAGCATCACTCAAGTATTAATTTAGAAAGAATTAATTGGAGAATTATGCCTATGTTTTTTCTTGAACTGTTTACTTTAACCTGTGTGCATCCTTTCACCTCTTTATTAAAAGTATGTGTAAATGTGCCATATACTGACTACACTATTGGCTGTTGTGACATTACAGAAGCATAATTGTGTAACCAATATTTTCCATATAGCCATGTCCAGAAGCATTGCCTGATATGAACAGTTAGCATTCCTATATGGAGCTGTGTGATGAGAAAAGCAAAATATGTATATTAATACTACTGATGAAACAAACAGTATTTAGGATTCTGCTATCCCCCAGGTTGGTCCCATTAGTGAGTATCATGCCAAACTTGATCTGAGTTTATTGCTGTATCCTGTATTTATTTCACTGGCTCTGTTTCCTGTCTCTTAGAATCACAGAATAATTTTCATTGGAAAAGACTTTTAACATTGAGTCCAACCATAGACCTCATACTGCCAAGTCACTACCAAACCATGTGCCTAAGCTTTAACTCTGGAGGTAGCCTGCTTGCCTCTTTTGTTGAAGGCAGTCTGCCGTGTGCTGCTGTGCTGTAGGATCACCAAGACCACGTGAATGAAGGCACCACAGTGTGGTTTGTCATGAGCTGGGATTTTCATGCATTCCTTCTGTTTAGTCAGAATTTTTTATTCTAAGACGTTAGAGCTTGGAGTCCATATAGAATTGAATTTTAAAAAATAGTATTTGAAGCAAAATGTTTCTGGTTTGGCATTTGTCTTCGGTATAATATTTTGAAATTTTATTTTAATATGAAACACAAAAGAGACTTCCTATAGGACAAAGGGCTGTGGTTCCTAGCTGGGTATGATAGCTTATCTCCGATGTAGCAGAAGAACTGAAAGAGTATGTTTAGTTCTTACTCTACCAGCCAGCAGGATGGCCAGCCATGATGGGTCCTCACAATTGAATGGAGAATATTGTTTTATTTTGGCTAATGGCTGCATAAAGGTCTTGGGGTGGAGTCTGTCAAAGCTACTGAAGCTGTGAATCATCTTGTATAATGTTAAATGGCAGTTTAGGTGTCTACTTATGATCAAATCATACTAGGATCCACATGTAATCAAGGGAGAAGTGTAGTTTTTTTCTTGGACACAATTCATCTGATCCTTTTTTTTAAACATCTGAGGGGCAAATGAATTGTAGCCCAGGAGTGTCTGTCTCTGTCCATTGTGTAGGAGTGGAAATTAGATTAATGAGATGGATTTATGTGACAAAACTGAGGCATCCTAACCAGAGAATCTCACTATTGATTTTAATAAGGTTCTGATCAAGCCCCAGATAGATTGACTCAGTGACTCTTTCTATTGCCAAACAATGGAAAAATGGGACATGAATTCTGACTAGAACTTTTATGTATTCTAGAAATCCAGGTAACTTGATAAGTGGATTTCAGTTAAAGGATTTTTTAAGTACTGTATATATAACCAGCAAAGTAAAAAAAAAATAAAAAAATATTTTTTTTAAAAATATATAGGTTTTCATGCAAGAAATACTGGATTCCTTTGTTGCAGTTGGAGTAAGATTGTTTGTAGTCAGAATAAGTCCTTTTACTTCGGACTTCAGGGGCCTTTCAGTTCTGCACAGATTCTACAGCTATCCAACTTCAGACTGGTAGTCTGTGGGTAGATGGGTCACAGGCACAGTTAGGATGCAGGGATGCATCACAGCTGATTCTCTTACGAGAGTTGCTCACTAGAAGGGAAAATAACAAAACCCAGCATATTTGTTCATGGCTGGCCTGCACCTGGGATTGTTGCCAGGTGTGTTCTTCTGTTCCTGGGTTCCTAACATGTCCAGAAAAGAAATGAAACTCATAAGGGCTCCGCTTTCTGAGGGTACAAGTGTACCTTGGGGAAAAAAAGGATTTGCTGGACTTACCCAAACCACCGCTTTATTTTACCACGTGGACCACGCTGTCTGTACCATCAGTGCTTCCAAAGGTACTGAAAGAAATAAGTGTCACTTACCAAATAAACAGCTTTCCTACTGGACATCAAGGTTATTTTTGTCATGGTGCAAAAAATATTCTGTCTGCTTCAGGATTAGTGCTGGATCACAAATTGGTGAAGCCCCAATGTAATGAGAGCCCTTTGTCCAGCATGCTGCCCTGCTCTGAGCTCCTGATTTCAATGATTAAGTTGGGAGAGCAACCTTGTTATCAATATCCTATAAATACAGCAGAAACTCTTTATCCCTGTCATCCTAAAGGGTATCGTTGGCCTGTCACTGCAGAGAGATGCACACTGGTGGGGGCTGGAAGGGAAAGAGATGGCTATTTGCCCTGCAGTAGCTGTGCTTCCCACAGATCTGTTTATCCTGAGAGCTGACATCTGTCACTGCTCTTCAGAGACCCCCACTGTCACAGCAGTGTGTGGTGGGGAGCTGAGGGAGCGTCACAGGCATTTCACCTTCCAAGCCCTATTAGGGGGGTCGGAGGAGATCCAGAGAACATGTAAGGCCTTGATGCTGCTGCTGCTGCCATTCAAAGAAAAGGTACTGTTTTGGATAGGTGCTTATAAGGGTGTTTTTGAACACTGCTGTAGCATCTGCACTGCCTATAGCATCTGGAAGTACCAGGCACTCACTGCGTAAGTCAAACTGGAACTTTGGTGTAGTATTTTCTCAGTTCTACAAAAGGCATCCCGGCTTCTTGGCAGTCAAAATGAAATCTGCCTTCGTTCTCTTCATTTAAGCTACATGGCAGGCTCCAGCCCACTGCTTAATTTACATTTTGATGTGGTATTTAAGGAAAAAAATATTTTTCCCTGGATGAAGTTATCTGTTAACATAGAGCTACATTATTTTTATTTTATTACAGAAATAACTTTATTGACTTCATTGGAACAATTTTGTGTCAATGAGGCACACAGTGTTTGGCTTGTAAGCAGCTATGCAATTTAAATAAACATGCAGATTCTTACATCCATTTGTCTTTTTGAACTCTAGAGTATGCTAATTTAACTAGTGTTGCATCTTGTATTGATTATAGTGCCTTTAGATTTTATTGAACATTTGCATCTTTGGCATTTCAGCTTTGGAAAGCTAAATACATTTACTTACTGGCAAACAAAATCATTAAGGGTTATTGGTTCATTTGTTTATCAAGATGTTTTTAAGTTAGTCTTTCAACCATTCACAATTGTTCTCTGAGCTGGCATCCCTTGAACATGAGAAATCACTGAAGGCCATCTGTACCTCTTCCTGACTTGAACGGGACTGTTGTAAAGTAACTGGATCCTTTTAGGAGATGGGCCAGAAGCTCTTAAAAAATGAGATGGGAAGGACTGGAACAGGGGAAATCAAAAAGACCAGATTATAATTGGTACTTTATGAGCACTTGTGAGGTTTGTGTAAACTCTATAGCCGCAGTGGGCTGGGCATGGTTAGGTGGAAAAGGAGGAGAAGAATACATTTTGGATGCAGAAATGTTACATAATTCCCTGCAAAGAAAAGGCTGGAATTGGAGACACTGCAGCATGGGGAATTGTTTATGCCTGGGTTGTAGTGGTTGTACGCAGTTTAGTCTTTTTGGACTTCAGCTTGTATTTAGCTTGTATGTTTGCACTTTCCAATCATGCTGTTGAAATACTAGTAACAATGCTGGGTTCAGAATGCCTTTTAGGTTCCAAATATCACTAAAATTTGCCCTAGATTTGCCCTAGATGAATCAAACTAAGCTATCGAAACCGGAGAGGCTTGGGGGGATTGCCTTAACTGAGAGTACAGAAATGAAATCATTGCAACAGCAGAATTTCTCAAGTTAGTGGTAGTTCTGACCAGTTGAAAAAAACATACTGAATTTAACTGAATTACGGAGAGTCACAGAACGGTAGGGGTTGGAAGGGACCTCTGAAGATCATCTAGTCCAACCCCCCTGCTAGAGCAGGATCCTAGAGCAGACCACACAGGAACACGTCCAGATGGGTTTTAAATGTCTCCAGAGACAGACTCCACAACCTCTCTGAGCAGCCTGTGCCAGTGCTCTGTCACCCTCACAGTAGAGAAGGGTTTTCTTATGTTATGATTGAACCTCCTGTGTTCCAGTTTGTGCCCATTGCCCCTTGTCCTGTCAAATAATTATGTAAATTATTTACATAATTGAAAACATGTTAAGGGGTTGGTTGAGGGAAGGGTATATGGGAAGTTATAATGTGCCAATCTACAGCTTTTAGTGGTCAAAATCATTCATTTTAGGTTTTTTGCTGATACTGTTTTGTTTTGAAGATACTTCCAAGGTCTTTCCTGTGGGTCAGGAAGGACAGAAGAGAGATTCAGTAATTGTGAAATACGCTCTCCCACTGGTAACTGTTTTTGTCCCTTCAGATACCTGTGGGAATTCATTCAAGTGTTTAGTAATTGGTTAATAGCACCCATAAAGTTTTGACGAAGAAGACTTAGATCCCATTCAGTTATAAGGTAGGATTCTAGGATTTATAGGTCTGGGATTCACGGGTGTGTTAGAATGGAGGGAGAGGGAGATTTATGATGGAGATGCATTGGCGAGTTTGGCATTTGTTGCTTTGGCACACTGTAACCACAGGCATTAATCAACCATAGCTACATACCTTTCCTTGGAGATACCTGTTGTCCTTCATCTTGGATGTGTTTCAACAGCAGGAATGGGTGAAGACAGTGAGGGAACTTCATGCATGCCTTATCTTCTAAATAGTGCCAGTGTTGTGTCTGGCTTGGCAGTCACTCAGAGACCTGAACTGGTGGTATTTTCTGAGCTGACAAAGGCTGGGAACATGCCATTGAGCTCAGCTGCTGGAGGAGAGAAACATCTTACTTTCTTCAGCAGCAATGCTTCTGCCTAATGATCCAAACTAGATTTTTTGGCCTCAGAGGGAGCTGTGTTTACTCAAGCAGAACAAGAGCCATACAATTGGGTCTCTTGGTCTCTGTAAAAGCAGGAAAGCCTGCAGAAAGTCTTCTCAGGTTTTCCCCATTCCCCCCAGTGCAGGAGCAGGTGATGGGAATGGAGAACCCAGTCAACTTTTCAGTTCTCTAAGCTTTATGTGGCAGAGTGTAGTGGTAAGTAGCCTCTTGTGAAGCAAATTTTTGTTGTTGATGTCAGAAGGTACTTTTATTGCAGCACACCAGTGCAACTCATTAGTAGGAATGCCATTTTAGCCCATTCTCACTCTTTAAAAGAATCTGATAGAAACTGCCTCTGAAAAAATCCCATGTGTTTAGACAGGTCACTTCAACGATAAAGCCCACCTCTTTCTGTGATAAAATAAATATATGAAGTAAATGCAAACTACAAAGAAGGCCAGAAGAGGAGTTTGTAACAGGGCCAGCAGCGTTTTGTTCAGAGTTAAGTTCTGAGCACCACTCCTATGTGAATGTTTGCTATTTCGTGCTGCTTTGCTCTTCTTGGTAAGACACAGAGGGGGTTGTATCCCTGGGCTGGGAGTACGTACTGATTCTGGCTAGCTGTCACAGAACTCTTGAAACACCAGTAAACTTGTGGTTTCTGCACCTGTCTTCATGGATTAGTGCCCAGAACCTGTAATTAATGTGAGTCCTTGTGTGTCTAATCTGCCTTGAAAAATTAGACTTTCACCCCAGCATGCACTTGGTGCAGCATTCAGAACAGCCCCTGCAGGCTGTGGCACTTGACAGGGTGGGATGATTACATGATGTGAGATGGTGGCACTGATGCTGTGCTGTTGTGTGGAGCAATACTGTCTCTTTGGGTGCTTCTTGGCCTGTTTTTGCCAGCTTGTAGAGCTCTGTCAAACAGGGCTGCTTGTATGTCCACTGGGAAATCCCAGGTATGTGTATTTGCTCTGGTAGGTCCCCCTCTCCATCCATCCCACGTGTCCTTGCAGTGACAGCACGAGGCAGAAACTAGGAAAGAAGTGTGTTTTGGCAGTTATCCTAAAATCCTTCCTAGAGAGAATGTGAAATTGCTTGTCAAAGAGACAGATGGGATTTGCAGGCTGCTGAGTGCAGGTAGCGCGTGGGCTCTCCCTGAGCGTGGACATCACGTCCCAGCAATGGCCTGGAGTTCCCAGATGATGTTGGGTATGCTGTGGGTACCATCCATGTGGTGGTTCCTGGGAGGTGCCTTGAGGTGCCTGTCAACTTTTAAGCTCCGAAGAGCACATGTGTAGCAACGTCACTCTACATAGCAGTAATCAGCTTTGACAGCCTGTTCTGGGAAGTGGCTTTGGCCCACCAAGCATTCTTCCTTGCTCAGCTTGCGCAACAGGTGATGATTATGGGTATGGACAAGGAAGGAGTAAGGGATATGGAAGATGCTGAAGAGCTAGAGCCTGGTTTCCTGGTGAGAACTATTGTTACCATTGATTACACTGTATAATTGATATGAATTTATGAATACCATGAACTTATTCAGCAACAGATCACCAAATTTAGAAATGCACACAAACCAGAACAAATTGCAGGACAGATGATTAACAAATACCAGGTCTCAATCTTGTATTTTAGTTTTAAACACAAGACCTTTTTTGAGAGCTAAGCAGCAATAGTTGTGCAATACTTGAACAACAGCTTTGTCTCTGTGAAGTTGGCACTAAATGCCAGCTGAACACAGTTGATGGTGATTTTGTGCTCTCTGGGAAGAGCTGGATTGGGAGCCTGCCAGCCCCTGAAGACTACGTTGGTAGGATTTGTTTTCCAGAACCAATTTCTAGAAACAATAGTCAGGAAAAAAATGTGGCGAGTCATATGTGTTCGTTGTAATTTTATAATAAAGGGTCTCTCTTTTAACAGGATTTGTGGAGTCTTAAGAGAATTAAAGGTCACCATGGCCTCAAGGTAATGAGGTGTTGCTCTTGGTGTCCTTGCAACTGGGATTTCACCATGCGAGTTAATTACTGTATTTGGTGAGGATGAAATAGTGCACCCAAGTACCAACTACCCTGAGCTTGTTACAATCATACTTTATTTTAACCAGGGATCATTTTGACGCTTGAGTAACTCTGATTGCCAAACCCACTTATTCCTTGCCCAGGGTGGCTGATGGGGCTATGTTTATGAAATGACTCAAGTGGAAGTACTGCAAAATAATATAGCAGGAGATTCTCCTGATTTTTCACAACATATTTTTCTCAGTCTCTGTGCTATGACGTAGACTTCAAAAGTGGCACGAATTTGGGTTTTCCTTGTATAACTTGGAGCTGCAAAGGGGAGCTTATGTAACAGATAGAGGCAGAATAATTGAATCAGCAGTACAGCTGCTGAAATACACTGTGCTTGATGTCGTTTGTGATAAATGTAGCTGATTATTTTGCTTTTAGTGGTGAAATTAATACAATCTGTCTGTAGTGTTGATCTAGACAAATGCAGTTGTAGAACTAATGTTTTGCTCAATTCAAACCTTACCATTAGCAGACTTTTGCATATTGTTGGGGAGGAAAACCAGATTCCCTGGTCTAAGATATAATGGATTCACACTGCAAGTTTGAGTTGGTCATTGATTCTGCTCAAGCAGGAGATAAACATTTGAGATTCTAAATAACCTTTTTCCTCAGCCTGCACACACAGGAGCAATATCTTGGATTGCAGAAAAGGTATTGTCACTGTTGAACTTGGAAAGTTACCTGAGTGTTAAGGTGGTTGGCATGCACCTAATGTCATTCTAGTTTTAATTTTTGAATCCAGGGTTGTGTGTTGGCACACGTCTGCTTTGGAGGAGGGCTTCAGCATTGCTTCCCAGGAGGTTGGGTGCTGTGCTCTCCTCCGTGGCTCCCAGGTTGTCATGGGGATGTGTTTTCAGTTGGTGTGCTGAAGCAGAAGGGGGCTGCGCTTGGAATCAGTGAATCAGATCTTGCAAATCCTTCAGCAATATCGCATAAACATTTGGAGGCTTCGTAATTCTAAGGCAACTCTTAAGCATCATTTTGTTATCAGGCATGTTGTCTAATATGAGATCTCAGGATGGTATTTCCCTTCTGGAGGTTGGCTGTCTGCAAAAATATTGCCTCCTGTAGTTCACGTTTTTCCATTTTTACAGTACTGAATGTATCTAATTTAAACATGCTTTTGTTTGCATGATCAAGATAGTAGCAGGGAAAGGCAGAAGACTCATTCCAGCTCAGAAGCTGATGGCTACTATAGCTGATGCCATTCAGCTGTGTGTGGACAAAAGAAGACTCAATTCTAAATGGGTTCAAAGTGTATCAGCGTCAATCCATCAAAAAGGAAATCCCAGATCCACGAAACATTGTAGAAGCTGGCCTGCGGTTCTTGGCTAACTTCCTTCGGTCCCACTGAAATAATTTCTTTAGTGTTTCTTGAATATTCAGTCAAACTGAAAATAAATCTAAGTACTAAGAGAAAAAGAAAAAAAAATATTTCCATTTTTACAGATCAATACTGTATTCCTGGAATAGAAATCTTACTTTTATTTGTTTTGTCAGAAAGAGGAACAGGTTTTAAATCTTCCACAAATAAAGCCAGAAGATATTTTCTTGTATGTTATGTGTATATTATAATATCAACTTTAATTACAAATGAAATTGAAAAGGATTTATAATTCAAACAGTATAATTTTTATTTACTAGAATCTTTTGTCTTAAGTAACTTATCCTTTTTGGTGCCTTTGGAAGCATCAGCCAATCCATTTACAAAATAGCTCGTGATTACTGTCTTCGTCAGGTCATCTTTTCCCTTCAGACAAAGAATCTTATTTGATTTTACCTCTCTTCCTGTGACCATGAAGCTAATTTCATCTTGCTAACAATATGCTGTGTTATTACTGTACCATAAACCAAATTCCTGTAAATCTTGATATATTCAGCTTCCCAGGATTGCCAGGATTTATTTTTTATTTTGAAGACAGACACGTGGTAATACAACAAGCTCCTTGTTAGTGCCATCTAAGAATGGCGCCTAAAAGATGCAGGTAGTTAATTTGGCTATGTCAGTGAAGCATTAAAACAACAACATATTTAATTGGTATACACAAATCTCTACTGGTACTTAAAGCAGAAAAATTACTTCATACTAATCTCTGGACCAATCTCTTGAACATGGTAAGAAGAATCTTAATAAAATATTAAAATCTTAAACTCAGGTTTGACCTCTTTAGAGCAGCATTGAACGAACAATGCTGTATATCCCATCTCAGTTTTGTAGCTGCATTTTGAATCTCCATAGGCAAATGAAAAGTGAGAGGTGTTGAGCATGCTGTGGAGGTTAATAGTTTGCCTCAAACTGTGTAAGATGTGTGGGGCAGAACCCTGGAGACCTTCCTCCGTCTTTCTGATTGTGAGTACACAATTAAGTATTGTTTTAAACATGATTTCTTTTCAAAACAAACACAACTGGAATGGTTCTTTATGGCCCTTTGCTGTGTTTGTAAAATTTGTGTTCCTGGCTGATTGAATGTTATAGGAAAATGGCCAAAATTCCTTTACTTGTTTTCTGGCAGTATCTTTGTACAGCTTAGGAACTTGTGTGTATTGCTGTCAGTAAAGAAACCATTAAATACCAGGTTTGGAGTAGTTCAGTTTACTTACTTTCTGAAGTAGCTATAGGTTTCATAGAGTACCATTAGAAATCTGGAGGACAGACATAATGCCCAAAGGTCATAGTTGATATGTCATTGGATGAATTGATTGCTCTTGGTGCTTTCTTTTGCAGAGGTTTTTATTTCCTTGATGAAGTAAATTTTGCTTGTGTGATACATATAGATTGCTCTGGGACTTGATGAGATGAACAGATTTGATATGCACACTTAAAATACAATTTCATTGACTGAATAACTATAACTTACATGTATTGGGAAAAAGATGAAGTCAGTACTGTATCAACAAATGGGCCAGAATGCAGCAGATACTTTAGCACGTGTTTGTGGGTGTAGGGGTACCATCATTAATTTTGCTGGACTGTTGACCAGTGTTGTGTCCCAGTGAGAGTATCTTTGAGATTGGGCACAGAATGTAAGTAGCTTGGAAAAATGTATCACGCATTTTTTTTCTTACTCCACACAGTAATAATTTCATTGATTTCAGTAACTATAACTTTGCATAAGGCTGACATGGAATCACGACTTCTTTTGCTGTGTTTCCTCTAATTGCTCATATTTAACCAAAAATTGGGTACTTAGAAAATGGTGATTCAGTGCAGGGAGGAAGTGCAGCAGAGACAGTGCTGAGATTTTTAGATAAACACTGAGATCTATAAATTTTCTGAAGTATTTGATCAAAACCCAATGTTTTCTACGTTGATGGAAAGAGACTTTTTCACCCCTTTCTCAGTGAACTAAGCAGTGATTGGAAGGAAGGGAGAAAACTATTCTTTACTACCAATTTTCTCCCTTTTCTGTCTTGTCTTGTTTTCCAGCCAATTGAAACAAGGTTTTATCAGTGCATGGTACCAATTGGAAACTTCTGAAGCTTTTTATGTCTTGCAAATGTCCTCCCACATCTCTCTTCCCCCATAAGCATACAGGAGAAAGGGGAAAAAGTGAGCAGCATGTTTAGGTAGAAGGTGATTAAACAACCATGTTTCTGAATAAAAGCAACATTTCTTTCACAGAAAATGACTTTAGTATCATTCTCTGTAATATTATTAAAAGTATAAAATAATGTGCTCCTCGTTTAAGCTAGAAGAACCCCACCACCAGAGTGGTTAACAGATCAAGGCAGTCAGCTGATGAACCACATATGGTAGAAACTGCTGCATATGAATTGTTAATGATCTTCACTGAGGAAAATAACCTTCTTCCTGTTGGTATGGAGCCCAACTGGAGTGTGGAAAAATCCATTAAATGTATGAAGATTACAGTGAGTCAGACTTCATATCCTCTGTCAATAGGCTGTTGTGTGAAACAATGATTTAGAAATACTTTGTTTTTTATTATATTCCCTGGCATCATCTGACCTTGATATATCACTAGTTGAAACGCCATACTGAAGGCTAGTTGTTCATCTGTTTGAGGCAAAACCCAAAATCTGGATGGATTGTCTCAAGATGAGCATTTGCACTTCAGCATTTCACTTGCTGTTGCCAGTGCTGAGCAAAGGATGGGTGTTTGATCCCTCTCAGTCGAAAGCTGTTCCACCTGAAGACATAAACTAGAGGGTTTGGGCATATACACATTGCCATTTAGGGTAGGTCATGAGAGCAGTCTGGAAGTTCTGTCTTGTAGGCAATCAAACATGGTGGTTTAATAATACTGTTGGGGTTTAGATGAGATTTTTCTTGGGAGAGAATTGGAACTACTTTTAGAGTTGAGGCTTGGAGCATCCCCTCTCCTCTGTTGGTAACATCTGTGGCTTTGCAAGGGGAGGTGGATGTGGCCAGCAAACCCCGTTTGTCCCTGTGGAGCTCCCAGGAACAGTGTCTTGGATCTTGTGGCTTGGGCAAGTTTTGCTGCTGTGAGCCCTTGCCTGGCTGCTCGCCCTGCTCCCTTACTGTATGGCAGTAAAGGGAGAAGGTAATGGTGAGAGGTCACATTTCTGTTTTCCTCTGGCTTTGGACATTGTTTACACCTGTGCTGTGGAACACATCTTCTGTACTGGTGTGGGTCAGGAAAAACTTCTGGTGCTCTGAGGAAAATGAATTGTGCTTTGGATTAACTATTGCTAACTTCCTTTCTGCTGGCTTTGGGGATGTTCTGCTATTATTATTATTATAGTAAAATAATTGCAGGATGCTTGGTTATAGGCCAAAAAGCAAGGGCCTTTGTCTTCGTTTAAACTGTCTTCATTTAAGAATAAAATGTGGTATACGAGAGCAACCTGCTGTTTTGTTGTCAGTGCTGCAGACTTCACTGTGCCTGAATACACAGGATAAATTCAAGTTTCTTTTGTCAGCCCGGGGAGGGGGAGTGCTGGACCTTGGGCGGGCGCGTAGGGGGATGGGCAGGTGGCACAGACACCTGACCCATGTCCTCTATGTTCCATCTCAGTGGATCACTAATCCATTAGACTTAACCAGGTATTTCAAGTACTGCAGATCTTTTCAGTGAAGTTAAATGATAATGATGTAAGTATTTCAGAGAGATTTTAATTCATCGTCTTTGAAGACTATTTCAGTTAAAGGCACCCTTCTGTAATTTTTGGCTGAGTTTATAGCAGAGCTTTTTTTGGGCGAAGGAGGGAAGAGAGGCGTAGAGGTGCCGTAAGTGCCAGTTTTCATTCCAACTCATCATCATCAGATACTAGACACTTGTGGATACCATTCGAAGAGAAAAATATCAGTGCAAATTTATCAATTTAAGAAACTGAGGAAAAAAAAAAGTGGAATGCATGAAAATGGAATATATTATTTCTAGAGCTGTATTATCAGCCTAATTTAGTGCTTCGTTCTGCAGCCCTTTCTTACATAATGCCACGGGGTAAATTCAGCTCTGCAGAATTTGGCCTTCAGTAAATATTTTTAAATCTATTTATAGTCTGTTAAAATGACAGCATAAAATCGTTACAACAGAAACACTTTCTCTCTGCAGCATATTTTTGTCACTGAAGCAATTTTTAGCACGACTTTTACTTCTCTTAGGATTGCAGACGTGATGCGGTGTTAGCAATGGGGCTGATGGTGCTTTGTAAACCAGGGAGGTCACAGCTTTGGTGCCAGGATGAAGGTTTCAGCCTCAGCAGTCAAATTAAATGATACTTTTATCTTTATCATTGAGGAGCAATAAGCATATCCCTACAATATAATTTTAAAGTTAATTTTCAGAGGAGGTCGGCACTGCCATTAGGACATATGGTTATCTGGCAGTAATTGTTTTCCCTGTATGGCTTCTTTTTAGAAGGCCTAAGGGCTATTTATGATAAAACTGTCAAATTTGGTATCCTCTGTTTTATAGATTGCTCTTGGCTAGGATGTAATTTTAAGTCCTGCCTGTGGGTATTACATAGTTGTGCAGCCTCAGGTGAAGGGGAGGAGCCGTGACTCAGAGGTGAGGGGGAGGATTCACCTACCTTCATGCAGATGTCCAGCTTTGACCTGCCTCTGTCTGAACTGGTTGTTCTGGCTCTGTTTATAGCCACTGGAGGGAAGTAGGTGCCTACCAAGGGTGACTCCCCTCTGCCTCAGTGTGCACCATGGGGCAGGGGGTGGCACCAGGAGGGGACCTGGCTCCTCCACGGCTGGCCCCAATGTAGTGGGGTGCACAGCTCCAGTGTGGAGGGCCAGCAGTAGCCAAGGCGGCTGTGCTTTCTGACCTTGCAGACATACCAAGACTCACAATTCCCCCACTCATTGCATTTGCATAGAGGATTGCAGAAGAAACTGGCAGCCACATGTTGTTGGAGGCCACCTTTGGGGCTGGAGTGTGGGGATCACTCATTGCCTCTGTCCACCTCTTTGCAGCAGAAGCTGGAGCCTGCCTTGACATTTAATCCCCATTTCCTATGGCAGTAGCTTGGATTGGAGAAGGTTAGAGAGGGAGATGTGCGTGCACGTAGCTGGTTGGATTATATACCCCTTTAAGACTCTATTAGAGCTATGGAAATCTAACTTTTAAATGGTGCTGCCTTCGGAAGAGGGGCCATGTATTTTATCCTTGATGCTTTCACGTATCGCACAGCACGTAAGACAAAAGTAGCTGGTTGAAAACATTAGATGTTAGAAATTTTTATCTGTTTTTTATTTTTTGTTATGTGGTAGTACAGGTATGTGCAGATACCAAGTGTTTACTCTCCACAACAGTTTTGCCAAGTTGGAAATTGTGTATTATCTTTATATCCATCATCAAAACTTCAGTGGCTCTTCATGATACTTTTAAATATTTTTGTTTCTAATTCTGAATTCTGATATGATTGTACTTTGTCGTGCACCTTCATTGTCTATGCAGTGCTAAAAACAAGGGGTTTTTGAACAGTTAGATGCAGATTTATGGCTGGTTCAGATTAAATTAACATCTGTTGCTCACCACTAGTTTATTTGTTCTTTTTAATTATTATATTTTTTTTAACATGTATTTTAGAGTTTCTGCTCTCTCCAAGGCTTTAATAGAACATCAGGAGTTGTAACACTAAATCCTTGATTCTGCAAAGAAAGATTACTGCAGAGGAGTAACTGCAACAGGGCTCTGCAACGAGTTTGTTTTGCTTTATTTTTTCCCTAGTTGGGGATTAATCACTGCAGTGTATTAGAAGTATCACAAAGAAGTTGTTCATAATGTTTATTATGGCATTTCTTCAAATTAGTTATTTTTTTGTAATTATTTGAACCATTTTAGTAATTATTGTTTGAGCCATAAGGACTAAGCTTGAGATGAGAGGCTGTGTAGAAGTGCTGCAACTGGTAAAATTGCACAATAACTTGCACATGAAATATTTTAATTGGAAGTCTGAATACTCTTGTGCTCCAAGTTGATCCCTTTAAGGACACTTTTGGTGCTGACGTCTCCTGAAGCGCGAGCAGGCCACCCCAAAATGGGGAGACCCTGAGCAGCATGAGGTTCTGCCTTGCCTTGTGGCAGGCCTGTTTAAGGCCATTGTACGAAGCTGATTTGCTACCGAAATAGTGTTTTATGTAAATAATGCTAATTAACAAAGACAGGTGGTTCTCTCATGGGTATAATGGTGTGAATGCAATTTTCTTCACTCACAGGGAAGCACATCCTGTTGTTACTCTGAGGAAAGCACTTGTGCCTTGGCACTGTGGTGTGGAGAGGAGGGAGGAAAATCCTGCCCTCTGATCCAAGTAATACTCGGAGCAGCCCTGGTTTTGAGGCTTGGAGCAGCCTGATCTTTGCAGTAATACAAGTTTTAGAGGAATATTTTTTACTAGGCACTTTTCTGCACAAAGGGAAATACTGTGCTGCAGCATTGGCGCAGTTCCCTTGTGTCATGTGTCATGGGCTGAAGAGAGACGATCTGGATTCAGGATTTTCTCTTGAGGCAAATTCCTCGCCTCCTTCTGGGTGTTTCTGCTTCAGTATCTCTTCGTTTCCCTCCAGGCTCTTCACTCCCACCTAGTTTTGGGGGATATTGAGTCTGTGCCAGGATACTTCTGGATTAAAGACACTCCATTTCTGCTGGGCTCTGTTACACTCAGGTGCTCCAGAGACTTCTGCCAGAGAAAGGTCACCAAAATCTCACCTGTCCCACTGGAGCTGGTGTGGGAGCAGTGAGCTGCCCAGTGACACTGTGCTCTGGACTTGCCTGATGTCAGGGTTTGCCCTGGGCAGCCCCAGGCTCGGGTGGGCTCTTGGGTTCCCAGTGTAGCCCCCACGGTTCCAAGTCAGTATTGCCTTGCATGCAGCTATTGACATGCTGAATGTGTTCAGTTAACAGCTGTGCTTCCTTACAAAGTTGACTGATGCCTTACCTCACTAAAGGACATACGAGGTACCATGTTGTTAATTGTTATAGTGACAACTTAAAATATAGGAAACACAGCAGCACGTGTAATACTGCTGATGTGTGTTCTTTGCATCCTATTTTAATGGTTATTGTGGTTGAAAATAAATGTCTATTTGAATCATTTATTTTTTTTTCAGGCTACAGAAAGTAATGTATTGAATGGCTTTTTGTTAAAATGTAATTACTGGTGTTTGAGAAGAAGCCTGAAAAGTGTCAGCCGTGTTGGAGCCATGGCTAAATAATACCTTAAAATGTACTTTACATGTGTAATCTTCTGCTACTACCAATGTCATCTCAAGTCAAAGCTGCACTAGTTCACCGTTGCAGTATCTTAGTGAGCCAAGTTTGTGCTAAACATCTTTCTGTAAAATTGAATTGTTCTGTTTCCTGTCTGTACCAGTAATCATGTCTGGGATTGTTAAATGGGAGCAATGGAGGAACCTCGGTGGATTCCACAGAGTGGCTGTACGATATTTTGGGGGTTTGTGTGGGCTTCTTTTGCTCTACAATTATTCTTTGCAAGTGAAATTAAGAGAGATCTGTAATTAAAATATTCTATTTTTGAGCTTTTGTCATCTTGAGTTGGTGGGCAGCACTGACATATCTCCTTTGGTGACAGAAATAAGGTATGCAAAAGCAAGGTAACTACAGAGGCTGTGAGGGAGAGGGCTGGAGAAGTAATTTTCTATGGTGGAAACAGAGCGATTTCTATATTGTGTGCAGAAGCAATGTAATGGATCTAAATTAGCGTTTGGGTTTTGGTTTTCTAATTTTGGGGACTAAAACCCTTATCCCCCCGCCCAATCCTGCTGCTCATCTGGACTTTCAGGGCAAGTTCTAAAACTGAACACGCTGGCTGCCTCATTTCTTCATTTATTTGCTGTAGACATTAAGCGGAGCGAGTGCTGGTTGTTTTCCTCTGTGCCAATTCACCCTGGTGAGATTAAGCGGGGGAGGATGGGCTGGGCAGAGATTTCCGTCGGCGGGGCTCTGGATTGCCGGTTATGAGATGACCCACATACATTGGGCCCCTGTTGTGACATGTGATTTTTCAGTTCTTCGGTGGAAACTGATGGTGCACAAAGCCCCCTTTGAGATGTGGATAGATGAAAGGAGATGAAACAGCTGGTTTGGTTTTATCCCATTCAGGTCGGATTTTTTTTTGTAGTCAATGTGGAGCATTAATAATAATAAAACCAGCTGTTGTACACCAGCAAACTTGCCATAAAAGGGACATAATTACTGAGGGGGCTGATACTGTCATTGAACCTACCCTCACTTCAAAGTGGAGATCTGAGTTTTAAGATCAGGAATGATGAATGGCTATAGGGTTACTATGAAAGTATTTGTCTTGATTATTTTTGTGTTCGAAAGGGGGAGGCAGAGATCATCCTTGATCCTGGAGTGTCATACAGACATACTTGAATGCATACATAAAAACCACCTAATGTCACATAGATAAATGGTTGTTAATTAACTTTTAGCTCTTGAGGTTTTAGTAGGAAAAGGAGGAGCCTTGAGCAGTCAAGAATCAGCAAAACCAGTAAGGTGTGAAGTCCATAGTGGAAAGAGAAAGACAGAGCTGGTGGGTAGAAGGAGGAGGGATTGGCTATGGAATAACATGACAACCCCAAGCCAGTGCATTGGCCAGACCCTGCTTTCCTTCCTGCTCTCCAGCTACTACCTTCTTACAGCTAGTAACATAAAATATGAAAGGACACTGCCACCCCTTGTGCCAGGGGTAATTTTTTAAATGGGAAAGCGTAATAAATTAAGCAGTTGAAGACAGTTATCTCCAATACACAGAGGAATCTGGATTCATGTGAGGAAATTAGTTGAAACCAGTGGGATTTTGTTCAGAGATGGTGGTTTCAGGAATGATTTCGACAGCAGTTTCTCAGAAATGAATAGTGATGAAAATCAAGAAAAAGAAACAACTTTAAGGCAGCTCATCAAAACTCCCGGTTAAGGAATTAACTATATTAGATTTTGACTCTTGCCTTTTTTTTTTTTTTTTCTATGAAGAACTTAATATGAACTGTAACATCTTAGTATTTTCTAAGTTCTAAAATGTGGAGTAGTTGCATTTGGTGTAGCCAAGTATGGAGACAAAAGGTCTAGGTTTACTTGAGATAGGAAGTCTTAAAGGCAGCCTGGAAGCCAGAGAGCTTTTGAGATCCAGCTCTGCTTTCATGTTATTTTAGGGACATCTTGAACTCTGGTGCATGTTTTCTGTGATCCCCCTCTGCCTTTGTGCCAGGTGATGGCAGAGCTCCTTTGAGAAAGGTGTTGAGCTGCCTTTCCTGTCTGATGTTAGTCAAGTGGAATTGAAAACAATATGATGTTTAAAAAAAGATCATAATCTCTTATCACCTAAACAGCACCAGAGAGGTATTTGATGTAGATTTTAAACTTAATTTAAAATGATACTTGGCCTTGCCTGAATTTAGTTTGTAATTTTTATCACAGGGTGGGCAGTATTGGCAAGAGATTTTAAAAGCTTTTTAACATGAAGCGTGCAAAAGAGTATTAAAACTATTTATTGCATTTTTAGTCTTTAATGCATGTGATTGTTACGAAACACAGATTGAATGTCAGTATTTGTAACTTGCATTTGTTACCTGACTTGTATGTTAACTCCATCGATGTTTTGTGGCTCTTGTGAGTCTTCTGTGCTTAATTCTGCTGTAGAGCTAATGAAACCTGGGGGGATTCATTCCAGAGCAGCTTGGAGGTGTGTGACTTGGGGTGGGGGGGACCTACTGAGCCAATGCAGGGAGGGATGAGCTCAGCACCAGGAGAACAGGAGGTGTTTTCTGCCTAAATGTGGGAAGTATGCTTAAATATGCTGTTCCCATATTGATGAAGCAAACTTGAGATTGTCAGTGACCTGTAAATTGTGCAAAGCAAGACATTAGCTGAGGGTATGGCTATTTTATAGGTAGCTTCAGTGCCAGCTGATGTTTCTTGTTTTCCTATGTCTGCTAAGAAACGTCTCAAGTGATAACTTGAAAAATCTCTGTATTTGTAGATGGGTAATATGAGCTACGTGGCTGCATAAGGATCACAAGGGTGTGTGTGAGGGGATGGTTATGTGTGTTTGTGGGTATAAAGTAAATATTTATGTTAGTAACACCAGCTCAGTTTCAACTAAAACAGAGAAAGTTCACTAGCATCTTAGTATTGACTGACAAATTATTGTGGAAAGACTTATTTGTCGCATATAACCCATCAAATTAAATTTAAACTGTCCAGCTTCCTATGTACTAAGGGGAGAAAGATGAGCACAGTTAAGTTTCTTGGGCTTTGTGGGTGTAGAAGCAAAATCTTTCACCAGCTGGGGAAAGGCTGCAGTGCAAAATTCACTGCAAATAGGTCCCAGCCATGGCTGAGAGTAAATGAATAGATTTTAACCTACACTGATGGTACAGTTTGCTACTCTGAAAATTAACAGTGATGTCTTCCACCTTTTTTCCTTAGGCTTTCTTCCATTTCTGATTTTCAAATCTCCCTCTCCCATTAATCCTTGCTTGAGTATAAATTGTCTTCTAGTAACAGGACAGTGGAAAAATAAACTTAGTTTTACCTGATTTTTTAAAAAATCGTATTATTTCTTTTTCCTGCACAAGGAATAATGTGTATCCCATTTCGTGACTGAATGCTTTAATCACTGTATAGCGCTAAAGAGCTGGTCTAACCTCCAGAGGGATTTAAACAAAGTGGTTTAATACAGATTTTTTTTTCAGGAAGGAAAGAAAACAACAGCAATAACATAGAGTAAGATTAAAAAAACACAAGGCTGTTCTTGTCAACTTTAATATTCAAAATTCAGAATATTTAGTGTTTTCTACTCCATGGGATCCTTTTTGGCTGGATAGCTTTCTGAAAATGCGTCCAGGGAAATGCCTATCCAAAACACCAAGGAAACTGCAATAGAAGAGGGATATATAAACACACATTGGTAGTGCTGTGGCATTAGCAGCTGTTAAAAGTAAAAATTCCTCAAAAATTGTGCATTTTTGTTTTAGGTGGTTGTATGACTTCAGTTTATTTCTCTGTAGGATCATTAGTAAGGCACACAAGCAAAACTTGTTCATCTGGTCATTTATTCTACTGAATCTTTGAATATTTGCAGCTGAATGATGATTTGGAGTCTGTTGGTTTGATGGAGAAGGCAACGTACTCATCCAGAGGTCAGGCTGCAGGCTTGGAACATGTTGGAAACTTGGAAACCCAGGCAGTAACTTCTTAGAAGAATGTACACAACAGGCATCTGATCCAATGAAAGCAAAGCTACATGAGTGTTACTCTACAGAAAAAGAAAATAATAATGTTTTGTGTATCGTTGGATCTGACTGCGTTTGCTGGGCGCTGCTACATTTAACAAAAGGATTGTTCCTTATAGTTCTACTTGTTTTTTTCTGCTCTCTGATTCTTTTTATGTTGGAAAGTTGCACAGGTAACACCATTAAGACAGTTTCCTAAGCATCATCCATATTCTTGATTTTCTTGGGCTCCTTACATACAGTGAAACACTGAGCCACACCTTAGCAACAGTTACCTACATCCCTCTGTGGCTTAATTACAAGAGAGAAGCAGGAAGATTGGTGTTCTTGGGTACCCAGTGTGTGCTGCAGATTCTTGCTGACGTCTGTGTTGTCTGGGGTGATCACGTTACCCTGACAACCAAGAACATCCCTGTTTTCAGGGCTGGTCCCTGCATCTCTTTGGATTTTACGAACGTAACTATTTTTGTTACATGTGCACCGATTTTTGTCCTGCATACTCTGCAAGCTGGATATCTACACCCCGCCCCAGCGAACAACAAAGAGCTCTCCATCGAGGAAGATGGATGACAGGCTCCTCACCACATGTGTGTCACATTTGCCTGCCAGATCCTGACTCCTTTGTACTTTCCTCTCAAGCCCATTTCTTGTATTACAGCCTTCCTCCAGTTCTGCAGAACGTAGCGATCCCAATTAAAGCCAGTTCCTGTGTTCTTTCTTCCTCATTAAATCTCTTGTTATTTATTAATTTTGGCCAGTCTGATGGTGTCACACGGCTGGAGCAATGAGCAGTGTCACCTGTTTATTCTCTTGGAGCAGTCAAAAATAACGGGAATGAGAGCCAGTGGGGGAAAAGGTTTAACATTTTAGGTCCTTAAGGAAATCACAAGCCTTTGTAAGTGTAATAAGCACGTAAATTTTCTGCAGAAACTATTTATTTGAAAATGTCCCTGCAGACATCAGTCCAGGTTTGATTTCTTACTGAGTCTCTTTTTACTAGTGCAGAGTAAGAAGTTTAATTATCTGATAAAGTATTTCTTTCATATAACAGATTATTTTAGATTCACAGAACTGTTTACTGCCAACCAGTGCCTAGAGAGCTATGTGTTCAGTTTCTTATTTTAAGTGTTATTGGTTTATTGTCAGAGTAGAACATTTTGGCCAATGTGCTTTCTTGGCTGCTCTTTTCTAGAAATTGAACATAAGATTGTTAAAAAAAACCCAACAAACCCAGTTTCAGGGAAATTTTGTAGGTTAAAGGGATGCTTAATATGTGGCTTCAAGGCCGTTTAATGACTTCTAGCGGAAATGTGCATCATCTATGAACAATTTTCCCTGTCTCCAGATGCCAAAGTACCAGCCCTATAAATTGAATGTCAGGCCATGTTTTTCATGGCTCACACATTCCAACCAGGAATAGCAGCTCTGAAACTGGAGTTTAACTAACAGGTCCAATGATATATGAGCCAGAAACATTCTAGTTCCTGCTTTCAGTTTGTGTTGGATTTTGCATTGCAAAGGGCTGCAAATGAATAGAAAAGTGATTTTAGTCCCTAAAGCAACCAGAGCTAATATGGATGTCACATGCAGAGCATGTCTATTAAGAAAGGGTGTTTTTCTCATAGCTCCTTTTCTGAACCTCCGCACACTGTTAAGATCATGAGACTGATTTCCCTGTGGCTAAAATACTTCACGAATACAAGTGTGACTTTGCTAACTGTGAATTTAAGAAATAGTTATTTTTTTCCCCCAAAATGTATTAAAATAATTCCTTCTTTTGTTTTCTTAGGTGGAACCGCTTGTCAAAAGATGTTCAGATGTCAGAAATTAACTTGGTCCTTAAATGGATATAATACGTTAGTGGAGCCATCACGATTTGTCATTCCTGTTCTGTATTTTACCTCATACACAATGTGGTAATTTCTCATTCTGAGAAGCTGGGCTTTAACAGCTGCTTGGTGTACAGCTGTATGGCTGAGATCCTTGGGCAGGTGTGATGCAACAGGCATTGAATACATAGCAGTAATGGCAAAGGTGGTTTTTGTTGAGGATTAAACTGCAAGCAGTTCTTGGGTCAAAACCAATTCATCTGGGATAGCAGAAAGGGACTTTATTTTGACTGTCCTTAGGAAATAGGATGTCGATTGGCCTGGAGAGACTGCCTGGTCTGTTCCTTCGTCTCAGCTTGGATCACATTTATGCTTTGGCTGATTTATAAGGACTTTACCTGGACATTAAATAGGGCATGGGTGAAGCTTTCTAGACCTTGTTAAGTAAGTCCAGACTGTCTAAATAGGTGCTGAGTTAACATGTAGTGCCCAGAGCTGGTTGCCAGGATTCATGTGAGGTTTAGCAAACCTGAACAACGTGGAAGGATTGATTGGGTACTTTGCAGGCTGAATGCCTGTTTGTATTTCCAAAATGTAGTGATTAGCTGTTCTGCAATTGCATGAAATTAGTAATATGTGTCCTGCAGAAAACCAGTTGTTGCCCATTCTGTATTTTTGTGTGTGATTGCTTCTTTTCATACTGAACCCACTGAGAAAACATAGAACAGGCTAAGAATGGATAAAACACCACAAAATTTAGGATGCAAGCAACCCCTTATGTCTGTGAAATTCCCTGTTTGCTGAAAGCAGATTATTAGAGGTCTCTTTCAGAACCAGTTTTGGTTTGGTTTTTTTTTTGAGCAGAAAGGCCCTGCTCTGTGCAGTTTTCCTGTGGGGTCACCAATACTCATTTTTTCATTTATCCATGAAAACTTGTGGAAAAAAAAAAGTATAATTCTGAATTTGAATTTACTTTTGTGAATATTACTCATGTTTTCTGCCATTCTTCTCCTTTCCTTTCCTTTCCTCATTTTGTATGTGAAACATGTCATTGGAACCAATTTCATTCATTGGGTTTTGCACAGGGCTGTGTGCACTTGTGTGTCTTAGGAGATTAGATCTTTGTCTTTTTTTTATGACAGTTCTCAGTCATGTTTTATTCATCATAAATAAATGAATCGTTTTAAGACTACTACTGTTAGTTATAATTATTTTACTGTTTACTTGTGCATTTCCGTAGATGGAGTGCTCAAGAACATGGGAAAGATTTCTTTCTTTTTCAGTAGAAAGAAAGCAGAAATCTGCTGCTTTTTTTTTTTTTTTTTAATTCAGCATGATATATCACACCAAAGCCAGTGACACGTGGGCAGAAATTAAATACGACTCAGCCTCAGAACCTCATCTACATTCTTGAATGTGTGAGTGTATAACTGTAGGTTAGTTTCCCAGTTCTAACGGTTTTGTGGCTTAATGGTTATAAATCTAGAACCAAGGGTGTGTGTGTGTGTGTGTGTGTGTGTGTGTGTGTGTAAACGCTTCATATTTTCTCTATTTATTTCAGAGCTGTCTGAAGTCTGATGTGATTTGGGTCTTACTGTTGTGAGACTAAATGTACCAGCTCGCCATACTGGGTGTTGTGCAACTTTGGCCATCACACTCTATGAAACTGAAGTTAATGATTGCCACATCTTTGTTCTACTATCTAGAATATTAGTGTAAAAACTTGAATGCAAGACATCTTACAAGTGCTGGAGTTAGTGGACTCTTGCCTTCTAGCAGGAATGGGGACCAGATATAAGACCAGTTGTCCGTGAATAGCACTTTCATTTCAATACAGTCATTGGAGAGTCAAGGCTTCTCTCTTGATTTTAAAGACCCCCTCTTACTGTAAGAGAAGTTACGTCAGCGATTCAGAAGCTACTGCTTTCTTTTCTTGGGAGCTGGTGTGTTTGGTGATGGTGGGTGACCTGAGAAAAAGAATAAAGGAGAGCGATAGCTTTCAAAGCTCTAGTGACACCATTTGAGATCTCTGTTTCTAAGTGCAGCCCTTGTGCTAAAGGCTAAAGGAAATTAGGGAAGGTGGTTGGTTTTTTCTTCTTTTCCTGAGCCTTAAAAGCATTAAGTTTTACTTTGATAATTAACTTTCCCTGTAGTTCTCTGCAAGGAAACAATTGAGCTATTATTGGCAAGATTAGTTGAAAAATGCAAATGTGGGAGTTTAGTTCCTGGTTCTGTTCCATTTTCTTTTTTCCTATGACTGTACCTTCATGAGTTGCAGGCTTTTGCATATATTGGTCTATGTAGGCACAGCACAGGCAGTGGTTTCTGTGATACTTGCTTTTAATTGCTCTACAGTGAACTGCACAATAATAATCCTGAAGTTTTGATTTAATAAAATGCTGTGATGATTTTATTGTGTATTTTGGGTGATTTCTGAAGTATTACATTCGCTACTTTATTTAGGACAGGCTGTGGCAAACCTTGCAGCTGGAGACTCGTACATGTGGTAGGTGGTGTAGGAAATGAGTGGGAGCCTTACAGAGGAAGACTTGGTGCTAGAGATTTCCTGGTGAGGTAGGGAACATCAGAGCTCTTCGGTGAAAGCAGTTAAGTTTTCATATCACTGTAGTTGTACTGTGGTTTACTTGGGCCTCCCTTGGTGTCCAGTTCTGCGCTGTGATGAGTGTTCTTCAATCGTAGCCCTACAGGAGCATCTCTTAGAGTGGTTGGGGCATGTTCTCCAAAAAGTCCAGTCCTTTGTTACATGAATGTGTTTGCTGTAGTTGTCACTAAAGCCAGCAGTGACAGATTATACTTGTGTAGCAGTTTTCATGTCCAAACTCTCCAGAAAAGTCTGGTGCACCTCTCTGGTTAACCTAACACAGTGAAGCCGGTTCCTTCTGTTACAGTGAAGCTGGCCATGATTTTGTTAGAAATCTTGATCTTTATCTTCCCCCTTATATTTTTCTTTGTTTATTGAGAAATGCTGGCTGCCTAACCTGTGCCAGCAGACCCGGGGTCCCAAGGGAGCATCCAGCAGCTGTGAACAGCTGGAACAACTTGGTGTTGGCTCTTGCACCCTCTGCGTGGCAGAGCAAGGCTGAGGCTGGTGAGGAAGATCCTGCTGTAAGCCCAAGGAGCTGGTGAGCTGTGCCCTCACTGTTTGCTATCTGGGCAGGGCTGCAGGCCCAGCATGGCTGAGGGTTTTCCCATTTCACATGGTGTAAGTTTGTTGGCACCTGTGAAGCCATTCCCTTGGGACCCACTGTATCCTTTTGTGTTGATTTTTTTTTTTTTTCCTGCCAAATTCTGTGTTAAATGCATAAGTACTGATGTGGGTAGAGGAGAACAGAGCATGTATATGCATATGTCAGACATATTTTCTCACTATTTTTGGCAGTATTTTTTTTCTGCCTGAAATAACAAATTTTGCATAGCTCAGTCTCTGTTGCTACCTCTCCAGCTTCTTTCCTTTTCTGTTCATAGGTTTTTAGATTTTTAAAGCTGGAAAACAACTGTAGATCCTCTAGTCTGCTCTCTTGTATCACTCAAGTCATAGAATTTTATCCAATTATTTTCAACTTCATTAAAATCTAACTATTCAAAATGCCTCTGGTCCTGTTTAAAGAATTCTAGATAACCTTTCTGCTTCCCTTTCTTGCTTTCTTCTTTCTTACGTTCAGTAAGTTTAACTTCTGGTTAAATTTTTTGCTTCTTTGTCACATCCTTTTTTTTTCATCGTGATTTCTCATTTAATATTCTCTCTGGTTTTGTGTGCGTTCTCCAGTGGGATTGTTTATGGAGCAGGAGAAAGGTTTTATCATTGTTCCCTAAAATAAACTCTCAGCTGCTAATGCTGCTGCTCTCAGTGGTTAATGGCTGCTTGGCTGAAATAAATTATTATAGCTGTGCTTGATTACCTAATTGTGCTTAAAGTATACTAAGGAATTAATATTTAGGGCATGTAAATGTTACCTTGAAATCCCAGGTAGAAAAAAATTGACCTAAATGGGCAGTTCACGCTTCCAAACCCTGTTATAAGGCTGATGGCAAACAGGGGCTGCTGAGTTTGTCATTCTGAGCTCCCAGAAGAACAAACACACAAACAGCTTCCAAGTGGTGGTGGGGCTGTGCATGTGAATGCTGCCTCCAGTCATGTCCCCAAACACAGTCCATGGTGGTTCTGTGGGATACCAGTGCTCTGAAGTTGCTTGACTTGCATATGTCATACAGTTACTGCAGTAATTCAGTGTGCGGTATCAGTTTTCTGTACATGGTACCTCTGTCTGCTTCTGGGGATAATGGGAACCCTGCCCTGGAGTAAGATTTCTCCTGCCTTTTCTTATAAGCCCTCTGCTGCTTACCTGGGTGTGTGCTCTCAGAAATACCAAATGGTGACTAAAGTGTATTTCCCATTCCGTACTTTTTGTAAGGTGACCCAGCACTTAGAAATGTTCTTTCATAGTTAGGCTCTGTATGGAGGAACTGGGGACCGTTATCACTAGTGTACTGGTAAAGGCAGGGGCTGAGTCAACTGGCCACTGAGTGAAGCCTCCGGAGAGCCAGGTCAGTAGCAGCCTTGGGTCTGGCGTTCAGTTTTATGAGGACTTCACACTGAACAGAGCCTGTAGGACTTGACACGTCAGTCTGACCGTAGATGAATGCCATCTATTGTTGGCTGTGCACATTAGACCCTCATGATATACATCATGTGAAAGTATAGATTATAAACTGATAGAAGGGTGCAGCCCAGAGCCACAGACTGAATGTTGCTGAAGTTCAGCAGCTCCTGGTATAAAAGTGTGACTATTTGGGAAGAAACATGTGTCTTGGTCTTCATTCCCCAAGAAAGGAGACTTTAGGCATGTGTATAATCTTGTCTGGACTGAAATGTTAGTAATTTTGGCTGAGGTTTTATTTTAATGCCACATTTTGTACGAGGAGATTGTACAAATAATTGGTTGCTACCAGGGAGTATAATATATACTACTGAACAGCTGCTGGAAACTTTGGGCTTTTTTGGTGGTATTTCTTTTTCTTTTTCCTTTCCCCCCCCCCCCCCCCCCCCCCCAAACATGCACTATCAATTTGGATCTGGATTGGAACCAGTGACCAAGTGGTGAAATGCTCTGTATCTGATTAACTGCTCCCCTGCGTCACTCAGTCACCTGTGAAAATGTCTTTCAGTGTGGCAGATGTTTACAGGTTAGGAAACAGAAAACATTTGACTTCAGTTATTTTCATAGTTGCTGAGTTCTGCTAGGAATGGGAGTGGGAGGGATACCCATGAAATGAATCCAAATGGATTCTGGGGGCACGGACTGTTTATTCTAATATTACCCTAGTGGGAACAAAAAAATGTGTTAGTACTTGTTACTCTGTGTGTAATGATATTTAACTGATGTGGGATTTTTTTAAAGAGTAATTTTTTTTTGCCAATTGTTTGATTCTCCATTTGAAGCTCAGGATATTGGTAAGTGTGGTAGTCAAAGCTACTGATTTTGCTGCTTGTAAATTTGCTGTGTAGGCTTAAAAATGACTATATATTAAGTCAAACATTTTGCTAAAATGCTTTTAAAAGTACATTTTTTTCCAGTGTAGTCAACCATAGTGTATCCTGTTATTTCACTTAAAGTGTATCAAAAAGATTAATTCCCATATTGCTCTGTAGTCCTGATCCTCAGCTTCAGACCTGGAGGTAGATCTCACAAGTGCACTCACACTGGGTGCTGTCGTCAGCTGCTGTCACCCTTTGGAATGACTGACGACTGGCGTCCTCAGTGTGCAGCCAGGGCTTCACTCTCTAAGAAAATGTGACTCTCCAGATCCAGAACTCCAATTTAGTCCGAGTCACTGTAGTGCAGCTCAGAGTGTAATGTAGGTCAGGCTTTTGTCACAGGAACTTGGGAGACGTAAAAAGTGCCGTCTCAATAAGGTTGTCACGGGTCATTGCAGTTGTTGAATATAGTTAAATTCCACACCAAGCTGTCAAGAAGAGTAACTGTGAAGTTCTGAAACATTTTTCTTGACCCCTATCCAGCCTGCTGGATTGTGAGATTGCATCTATTTCCATTAAAACCAAAACAAAATTATTTTTACATTGTAAGTTTTGAAAACATGACCCCAAGTGTGTAGCTGACAGTTCCAAACCACAAGAGAAATAAACCTGCGTAATTTGGTGACCTAAACTTTAGATTTGGGGCGTAACTTGTCATTTCTAGATTCTCAAAATGACCAACTCTTCAAACCAATAATTTTACTGTTACTCATTCCATGTGTACCTCAAGCTCATTCAGTAACAATCATATTTCCAGAGTGGACTGAAAGATATTTGAACTCTGTTCTTTCGATATCTGAATGAAACTATCTTAACAAAAGTAATGTTATTAAAATATTTAGTTTATGGTGCATCTTCAGAGGGAGGTTTATTGTGTGGAAGGCAGTAAGAGGATGTCTCTGATCCCTCAGTTCTTTGATACAAAGAGTCATCTGGGAGTTTGCTTTAAAATAGTTTATTCTCTGTAAATCAGTCATGGCTCTGTTTCATACTCGAACATTTATGTTTCATGATTTTTAAATTTCAACTTTTTAATCCAAACCTTGCTTCCTAAAACCTGCTCTGCAGAGGCTTTAAGCCTAATTTTGGTTTAAGAAAATTTTGGTTTAGCTATCATTTATCACTCCAAAGCCTTTGGGGAAAAAATGTCACACTGCTTCCTTGGCAAGTACAGCAGCTTCAGTGAAGAGGAAACACTCCCTTGGGATGCCTCTGGAATATATTTATTACTCTTGAAACTTTTAAGTATTTCAGAGAGTTGCTGACAGGAATAAGTGTGTTTCTTAGATACCTTTGCCATCACCTGGAAAATACGGCAGTCTTTGAGGCTTTCCCAACTTAGTGTCTTGTGGGATCCACTGCAGCAGAGGACTGGAGTTTTTTGGATTCTCAGTTTTTTGATCATACATGATGGAAGAGTTGGTGGCTGCTGACTCCTTCTCATGGGTTGCTTCCAGTCTTATGTGGTAATTATTGACGATCACTGAAATCTTCAGTACCACCTTTCCATTGATAAATTGGCAAGAGATAGAGTAGGAAAGTGTACCTTGCCACACATAGCTAGTATGCGTTGCAGTATTGGGGTTATAAATAAAATAATAGGACTTGATGTATAGCATCTGGCTTGCCTTTGTTTTATGTGATGGGCATTCAGCATCCCATCCTGCCTGGTGGGGTAGGCAGTGCCTGTCATGATAGCACTATTGGGAGTGTTTCCATGATGGAGCATCTTTCAGCTCCCTGTTTTCAGGGTGGGCTTAAATTAATCGTATATGCCTGCACATTCATAATGTATCTGTTCCCTTCTAAAACTGAGCTTCAGCTTTAGTCTCAGGCAGGGAACTCTATTGCAGTCCCCATTTCTTTTAACTAAGACTCTCTTGGGGTACAGCCCAAGCAAGGAGACCAAGCAGTTTCTGCTGTAACAGGAAAAAAAACCAACATAATTTCTTCTGGTCTTGTGCTTAAATGGTCAGGCCCCTGTGTTGCATAGGTGGTGTGCTCTCTATTGCACCTCTGTGGTCTGAACCGTATCTCAATGGAGGGCAAGAAAAGTGAGGCTCAAGCAAATACAGTTGTTTAACCCAAGGCATCACAGGCAGTGTGGCACAAACTTAGGGGACACATGTTCTCTTTCTGCTAGATGCTTGTTTTCTGTTTCTAATAGGCATAGTATGCAGTGCATAGAGAGTTTCATTGAGCCCTTCTGCAGTTGAGTTTGTCTTCTGAGGATCTGCATACTGGTAGCATGCAGGAGAATTTCAGGTGTCTCAGCCAGTGTGCATTGCTGTTCACTTCCCCATACTAAATTTCATCCACCATCATCTCTGCAACTCCCATCTCCCTGAGCACTGAGGCTGGTAACAAGTACTGCACAATCATTTGCAACTCCCTCTGTGCATTTACTTTTCTTGAAAGAGTTCTGTTCCACAGAGCTGAAAAGCTTCTATCGGAGAAAATAAATACTTCTGGGCATATAATCAACGTATGTAATATTATGACTCTATTAATGATGCCTGCTTCTTCCAGTTATTTGTGATAATCATTAGTTTCTTTCATTTTTTATGTTTCCTAGAATAACTCTCAACCTGATTGAGATCTCTGATGGTTATTGCATTACAAATGTTAAAATACTGGGTAGACCTGATCTAATAGAGGGGATCACAGAGTAGGCACAAGGCTGCGTCTCTGCTTCAAAGGCTCTGTGGTTCCTCCAGACTTTTAAAGTGATTATACTGTGTCACACTTATGAATGGGGTGCAAAGGATTCGGGGGTGGGGGGGTGGGGGAAGGGGTTTTCTTCCTTAATGAGTATGTTTTCAAAGAAAAATTACATTTCCTTGTCACATGAAAGAAAGTAATGTGTACACAAATGCCAGCCATTATTTGGGAAATGGCTCGAGCTCAAAAATTCTGGCTGGAAACCATTAGGAAGAAAAACGTTCTCCACCATCAATTAATGCGTTGTTTTTCTTTTCCTTTCATGTTGCTAAGCAGGCCAAGAGATAAGGGGCCAGCTGTAATCCATCTTGTCAGATGAGTTAAGTCAGTTCGTGTTATACTGGTCATCTGGAAGATGAAAACTCCATTTCACTCTGAATTTGAATTTTTAGATCATATTTTTCAAATAATCTTTGCGTTTCCTTGATGTTCTTGTCTCCTACTTGTATCGATTGAGCTTTCTGATCCAAAAAATATATAGTGCCACCTTTTACACTGCGTAGTGTCAAAGAAAAGGTGTTAATACATGGTTGGTGTGATAGTTAAAACCAGCAAGCTAGAACCTGGTAGTTAATTGCCCTCTCTGTCTTGAGAGCTGCATCTTCATTGCTGACTGTAATTACAGAGAATGGGTTTTGGTAGGAGATACCCAGATAGGTCAGGCACTGCCAGTGCTGCAGTCCAGGAGGAGGGAAGCCAGTGTCAGATGCTCTGTGGAGCTAGGAAGGGTTGCTGGCAGCCAAGCTCTGCAGAAGTTCACTGGGACAGCTGGAGGTACTGGCACCCTTGGCTGGGGTACACACTGTTGTTTTCACCACCTCCAGGAAAAACCTTTGGGAAACGATGGCAAGACTTAGCAGTAACACCTTCAACTTCTGCATCTCATCTGTCTTAGACCTGAATACCCCGGTGCTTATCTTGCAGCCCCAGTCTGCGCAGTTACACCACTCTCAATATTCGAGCTAGTCAGCTGAAATGCTGGTCTTTTCCTGACTGTCTGTAGTACCACCAGTGCTCAGCTAGTCTGGTTAAAAGGAAGGGAAACATAAGCTGAACGTGGATTTTACACCTTCATCTACTGTATCTGAGGCCCCTGTGTGTGTGGCTTCCCCCTCTGTCCTTCACTGCGGCTGCTAAGGAAAACGATAACAGAAACGAGAGAAATTAGTGTTAAAAACAGACTTATGGGAAGCTTCTTTGGAGTTAGATTTTGTAGACACCACAGGAGATGGATGAGAGACTTATGAGCGATACAGGTTTGAGTCCTGCAAGCTCCCCGATGTGGAGCATTGGCTGGCGAGGAGAGTAAGACCAGCCCTCAGATTGCTTGTCGTGCTCTCTTACCATTTGTATTTTATTGAAACAATGGAATCAAATCCAGTAGCACATTTCAAGGCATGTCTGACCTTTCCTATGTACAGTAATGTGTTTTGGGGTGCAGAAAGGCAGAGAAATGAGCTTCATTTGTTGTTTTAAAGAGTTATAATTTTGGCATTTTTTAATGCCTTTCTTGAACCCCTGCTCGGTGCAGCTGCAGAAGGCAGCCGTGCCTACAGCCTGTGTTCTGCCTTCATAAAGACCCTTTTAAAGAAAGGTTTACTCTTATATCACACAGACTTCTATACTAACCAACAGAACACATTTCCCAGAGTTAAACTCATTGCTTTTTAATGCCACCAAGTTGAATACAGATATTTTTCCCTGGACTGCAGGACATCACTTGCCAATGCTACAGTGCATCACCTCTGCTGGAAACACTGACAGTGATTTGTGTCCATAGTCAGGGGAGAAGCTAAATTGTGGGGACCACGTACCATTGGAGCTGGTTCTGCTCTCCAGTGCTTTTATATTGGACAGTTAAAGACACCTAACTGTAAACCAGCTGAAGATCCACAGCTGGCACACCCTGCGTGATGTTGGTGGTCTGCTGTTGGGATCTGTTGGTGCATGAAAGCGCTGTGGCTGCTCTGGCAGTGGAGCCAGCTGCCATGGAGAAGCCCCAGCCAGCACCCTTAAGCCTATTACACTTCAAAATGGGTTGGTCACATCCCAACTGAAGGATGGGCAGAGCACACTCTGGAGTTGGGCCAGAGGTTGGCTTGGGAGAGCGCTGCTTGGTTTGGGGCCAGTGCTGCCAGGGACTGTCTCCCACTGTGAGAGTGTAGATGATTAGGTTCCTTCTCCCGGGAACGTTCCCTGGCTCTGCTTAATGTGCTGGGATAGATGGAGCCTGCGATCCTCCAAGAATGATTCCATTAATATAAATCTTACGTAGGAGGACAGCTCTCATTTATGAAATAGGTTTGGTCTTGTGTGGGAAGCTGAGGAGAGGAGGAAGATGAGAAGAGAGATTTAACCACTTGATTGCTGACAAACTTTATTCAAAGGGGAGAGTGGATAAGCTATTGCTAAGTCACACCAGGGAAGAGTTTGCATAGGTCATTCATGGGCTGGGGCACACAGTTACTGTTCTGCTGCAGATGTTCAGTGGTTTGTTTGGTTCTCTGTAGTCTGGGAAGAAGTGCACTTTGTCCTTCTGTCTGACCGTATTTTTTCAAATGTTAACTTAAAAATAATTCTTCCTTTTCTGTCAAAGATGCTTTTATTTTCATTTGGGTTTACTTTATTATTCGACTGCCATAGGCTAGGTACAGGACACAGCCTGTTGCAGTTTCATTGTTGTTTAGACAAAGATGCCTCCAGGTTTCTCCAACACTGAAGTTGTGTACAACTCTGAAAGAAAAAAAACACTGAGGCTGTTTATGTGATTCCTCAGTAATTGAAAACTCTTCCCTCCCTCTCTGCCCAGCAACTTGGGAGTAGATTTGTATTCCTTTTGCTTTACTTGGGCTTTATGGTATCAGTTTTTAAGAATAAGTTAAATAAAATGCCAGTTCTGTTTGCTTTTAGACACATGGTCAGAGTGTCGAAGAGCAAACTTAGAATCAAGAGCAGACTTAACAGTCTTAGATCCCATCTGCAGAGTATTTTAGCTATTACTGTGTTTCATTCCAGTCTAAACAATTACATAATTTTATTAATATCTGTGGACTTGCTTGGCTGTCCCAGCAATATAATATAATGAGAGTAAATTGTTTATTATTGAGTTTTGAAGTGGTGAGCTTTCTCATATGTGTATATATATGATTCATTTGTTGAATGCCTTCATTCCTCTTTTTATCCCTCCTCACTGAATGTATAAATTATATTTAAGGTTGTATAATACTTTTCTTGTGGTGAACCCATTTTAGTACGTTTCTCTCTTTGACTTCTGTCATCTTCAGTTGTCTGAAAGGCCAGACCGCAGTTGGTGTGTGTTCCTGTCACACAAACTCCATGGACAAGATATGGGCAAGAACTCGTTCTGTACAGAAGCTGGCTGACTTCTTAGAAGATGCAGTTAACAATGCTATTCATTTTAATTCTGTTTCAGAATAAATATAGTGTGGTTTAATTTGTGACTGACAGGTTTCTTCATTTGTAAATCACATCTTCTGAGGCTAGTTACGTGAGTTTTTTTATTTTGTTGTTGGTCCCCCCCCACCCCCCATCATCCTTTCTCCAATCTGGAGGAAAAAAAAATCTCCATCAAATAGATAATACCTCCCACACCAGCTTCCAAAGGCTAAAGCAAAGAAGAGAAAAATGGAAAGCTCTGCAGAGCTGAAACTCCTCAGAACTTGACGAGCCCTGGAAGTTCAGTTTCCTGCCTTGGAGGATACTTACTTCACATTCTGCAGTTATGCATTTCCTGTACTGCTTCTTTGCTGTGTTTCCTAAAGATTTATAATATGTGACTGTGGGTCAAGGAAGAAAAATCGGTAATACATCCAAACAAGATTATAAAGCTGGCAATATATATTAGATTTCTTGGTTTAGTTTCTTTTTTTAACTAGAAAAGGAAAAATATTTCAAACACATTTAATTCAGAAAGCATTATATATCTAGTAGAGATACTGTAGTTGAATTTCTTTTCATATGATGGAGAGAAGAGCGTACCAGATTTTGTTTCACAGAAAATGTCGTTACATCAATGTTATGCATTTCATCTCAAGTTTCTGCCAGATATGTGCCAAAATATTTTAACAAAGCAACTTTATCAACATACCCTTCCGATATTAATAAGTGAATTCAACCTTTGATGCTCTTCTGTAAATGTACCAAAACATCATATTTAGTGCTAGTAACCAATTTATGCTCTGAGAAAACTGCACTCATTTTGTTCAGTCAACAAGTGTGAAGGTAAAAATAATTCTTACCAATTCTTGAAATTTGCCATTTGGGGGGCAAGTTACAGAGCCTGAGCAATATATGATCACTGGAACAGGTTGCCCGGAGAGGTAGTGGAGGCCCCATCCCTGGAGACATTCAAGGTCAGGCTTGATGGGGCTCTGAGCAACCTGATCTAGTAAAGATGTCCCTGCTCACTGCAGGGGGGTTGGACTAGATGACCTTTGAGGGTCCCTTCCAACCCAATACATTCTATGATTCTAAGATGTAATCAGTGTAAAGAGAATTTCTACTCATGCAGGATGTGTCAGTCGGGAGATTTCCAAATTTTGCAGACCTTGCAAGTTAATGTGCAAATGTTTTAACTGGGAGCATGCAAACCGACCTGTCTGTTGGGCATTGCAAGGTCACAGCTTCTGAACAAGGTGATTTTTTGTGATCAATTATCCATTTTTGAAGCAAGTTAGAAATGTCAGCAAAGCATTCCTCTGAAACTCAGAAGAATAAAAGGAACTGCATTTGCAGACTTTTCTCTTTTCTAATGCGTCTTGAAACTGTTGGATTGGCCTTGAAATGTTGTTGTTTTTTTTTTTCTGAGAAGATAAACTCGTTTATGTCTCGTCTGTACCATTAAAAATCAGTTTTAGGCATTAGTGTAGGGCAAATTTCTGTGAGGAGGTTTCTGTCAAGAAAAGGAAATAATTGTGCTTAATACGTGGTGCATGCCGGCACGGACTGACTTGTTATTAGCAGCCAATGTATTTGAAAGGTTTTCTGTTAGCATGTGGTGTTGCTCTAATGCAGTTGTTAGGCCTTGCAGTAATGACTTTCACAGGTAATAGCAGTAACGTTTTTTTGTGATCCGCTTTCTTTCATGACTGCATTATGAAATAGTTTCAAAGTTCCAGAAGTAGTGCATTTTTGGCATACCGGCATCGTTTTGAAGTGGTATGTTAGGTACGTGATTCATAACAAAAAAAGCCTGTAAAACCTGTATGCATATCCACTGAGTAGAGTGGGATTCTCTTGAAAATCCTAAGTACAAACCTGGAATAACTCCTCCGTGGTAGCTGGAGTTTGAATGTGGCCCTTCAGGCTGACCTGCACCTCTGTTGCTCTGTGCCTGCAGCAGGTCCTGCGTATTGGTTCTGAGGCAGCGGGCTGTAACAGGGTTTGGTTATTAATTGTGCTGCCAGTGCCTGGATGCTGTGCAGTAGGATGACTCCATGACTTTAGTGGCTGTGCAATACTTTTTATTCTGAATTCAGGTATCTTCAGCTAGGCAATTACCTTTTTGTTAGATGTGTGCTGCTTGAGGCAGGGGGTTTGGAGGAGAGGCTGATTTTTTTTTTTTATTATTTTTTTATTTCTCTTTCTCCCAGAATGACAGAAGAAATGCAGAATGATTGTATTTTTACAGAAAATGGTATTCAGTTACACTCCTTAAAGCCTAAGGGAAAAAAGAAAATCAAATGTTCCACGAACTGGCAATTCTCATTTCAACAGCAGCTTCCTTTGTCTTGTTTTCATATATGTTGTTTGGTTTCTTTTCATGGAGCATAGTTCACTTTTCCTCTTTGTATACAGATTTCTCTGGTAATTACAAGAGCCTGTCTGTTTGAATTTATCACATTTTTGGCAACCAATGTTCATCTGCAGATACTGTTTCTGTAAAGAAATGGTGTACCTGACGCGTGAGGAAGGAACTAAGGCTCTTTTGCTTCTGAGCAAGCTTCTGAGCCCAGACTCAGTGGATAGAGCAGGACAGGTGTCTCCATCTGCCTGGGGACACTGCTCCCTGCAGCTGCTAATTGCTGCATTACTGGCTTGGTTCTATTTCCTCTTTCATATAAATGATAGCATATACTGATAGCAGACACTCAGTGGTCCAGGTATCAAGTCCCATTACCCCAAAAGCATCCTTCTCCCCCAAACTGTTCCCTTTTCTTCACCCCAAGCTTTGTTCGTGAGGCTAAAACCACTGTTTGTAACAGAAAAGAAAAAAAAATAAAATTATTACAAATAGAAGGGGAAAATAGCAATTGCTCAGACTGCCAAGAGAAACCTGTGCAGAGCTGTGCTGCTGTGGGTACCTCTGTCTCCTCTCTGACTGCCAGGCATCACCAGGGAGAGGGAGAGACAGAGGCTCCCTGCCCTCTCCCAGGTATCTAATTAGAGCTTCAGTCTCCAACCTGGTGCTGAGCATTCATGTTGCTGTGCACACTTCTGTTGGCAAGGCATCCCAGGACGCAGTATGTGTAAAGGGCAGGGATACCTCTGCCATAGCTCATTTCCTCTTCTCCTTTAATTTGAATTCAATTTCAGTTACTGAGGTTGGAGTGATCTGAGGTTTGTTGTCCTCTGATAACCATTTAGAAACAAATAATAGGTTTTTTTTTTCTTCAGGTCCTTCACAGCTCTCATTCAGTTCAGAGCAAATTAGACTTAGAAAATGTAAACTTGGGTCATCCACAGCTGTGTTGTCTTATGTGTAGTTAGAAATGTAGGTGTGTTGATTTGGAGGCAAACTAGGTGGCTGTCAAACTGTGAGATGTCCAAAGTGTCACTTTAACCAAAAACAGTTTCTCTAACCAATGTTGTGTGCTTCCTTAGAAACAGAAGGAAAATTAGAGGCATTTTAGTATTTTTAATATTTTTTAAGGGCATTGAGTTAGGTAGAGATAGGGGTAATAAAACTAATGGAAATACCATTGGAAGCTGTAGCAGAGCAGTTAAACTTCCTTTAACTTTGGCTCCCCTAAAATTTCCATCAGTAAGAGCTTCCAGTGTAAAAACTGCTTCCAAAACTGTTGAAGCTAGTTCTGAAATAAAGAGCAGGGAAGTTTATTTTTGCCCATTAAAACTATGCTTTTTTTGATATATCAGTAACTCATAACAGGTTTTTTGTTTTGTTTTGTTTTTTCCTGTGAAAGTATTCACAGTGAAGAAGTATCTTTCTGGAAGGGAGTACAAAGTCTGGTCAAAGCAAGTACTGAGACTGTTTGGAAAAGGTAGGAGATGGGGAGTGGGAAGGACAGATGGAATCTGCTTGGGGAAAAAGGCTGGGACTGCTGCCAGGTTTGCAGCCACACCGGGCAGTCGCGACATCACCTGGACTCATGGGAAGCTGCGGATGAATATACGGAGTTAAACCCGGGAGAAATCCCAGTATGAAGTGTCCTGGCCTCTCTTCTTTAGCTCAAGGCCTTGCTGAGTTCTTTTCTGGCCCCTGAATGGAGCCAAGGGGAACCGGCACCCCGTCAGGCTCCGGTCTCCCTTCCTCCACTTGGCGACAGTCACCTTCATGCCTGGATTATGGAAATGCATTTTCAGCGTAGGTGTTAGAGGGAGGAAACGCCAGTTTGGGAAGTTTGGGACGGTACCATTAGCTGCAGTGTTAATCAGCTCACATGGGGAAACCCTTCATGAGAACAGGGCTATTACTTAGGGAAACGCTGCACACACCTTCTAATGAAAATACCCATACAGAGCCTTTTTGAAAGCTGCCTTCATTAGGGTGTCAGTGCAGGAAACATTTCCATATCAGCTGAGCACAAGCAAGGAGTTTGGGGGTAATGTATCTATTCTCTAACATTTAATGGGGGGGCTTTCAGAAACAGCACACCTTTTTATGTGAACTCCTGACTTCTCTAATTGGCCTCTTACACATGAAATGCTTTGTATCTAATTAAAAAAAAATGTCCCATGAAGAAGATCAGTAACATCTGGTTACTTATATACTACATTTTCCTCAATTAGGGCCTGTCAGAGCTGCAAGGTCATGTGGCCATCTTCTTGCTCAGAAATCCCTGCTAACTATTTAACCTTGATCTTCACTTTGCGGTGCTCCCGCGAGCGTGTGACTTGTGATGGAATAACTTAGCATGCTGAATCTGTAGTCATCGCTGCAACTGGCGAGGATGGGATGTGTTTATAAAGCCTTAGGCCTTCCCACAGTTCTAACAGACGTTCATTTCCATTCAGATACTAAAAATATTAATTTCATCTGCAATATAATCTGATTTTTGGATAATGATAGGAAAAGCTGCCTTTTAGAAATACCTTTATTTAAGAGAACTAATTTTGTTTTCTACATAGGTACAAGCTCTAATTAATTTCCTCTTACTATGCATTTTTTGGCACTTGCTCTTTTACGAAATGATAAAAGATCATCAGAATAAAATTTTGCCATTGTGAGGAGGAAAAAGTGCACATTTTGAGCATATTTTTCTGAGTTGTTTTCTATGCACAGAATAGAGAAACAGCCACATGAGGCATCCGCTTCATCTCTGATCTTTTAGTGTCAGCAACATTAGGCTTGAATTATAGTGCATTATGTCACTTGGAATTTCTTTGGTTTGTTTGTATGTTTTTTGAAGGGGTTTAACTTGTACTTAAATAAGACTATATTTTTTTAAACTTCTGCCTTCCTAGAGTATCATCTCCTTTGGCTTTATTCTTTCCTTTTTTTGTGTATGTGTCTTATGTTCAGTTATTGCATGTAAAATTAGTTTGTTAATTGTATAAAATTTGTGTGCTACAGTGCACTGTAGCCTCTGAACATAGGAGGCAAGTACAGAAGGAAGCAGGATTGATGCACTGAACTTCAGACAGATGCTGCACAGGACACCTGAACCATTGAAATGGTGCTGGAAGGCAGGAGACCCATGCCTGGGTGCCTTTGCAGTTACCAAGGGAAAGACGTACTAATAGTTGTTAAGGGGAAAAAAGAGGGAAAATGGATTTACAGTGACAGTAGTACTCCAGTAGTGTAGAGCAGCATGGCATGCTGCCTTTTGGATTTTTTTATTCTTATTTTATATGCTCTTCCTTTGATAAGTATTTTGTTTTTCTAATGTCACTGAGCATCTGCAGCCCTCCTTCAGGTTGTGTCTGTGTGTGGACACAATAATTGTAAAATACAGCAGCTGGCTGTTCTTTAACTTCATAGTCCATATATTCAGTGAATTGCCATGTTGCAATTGAAGATTTTAACCCAGTTTCAGCCTCTCTTTTGAAGAGGCCGGGATGCCAGAGCGCTTTTGGATTTGCAGGTGAAGCCCTTTTTCCTCTATGACTGAGAATGCCATCATTTCTGGAAATGGCAGTTGACTGAATATCCAGGTGACTTTTTTTGTGGTTTTATAAGTGACTACTACTACCATATGGTGGAAACATTTCTTGAAAGGACAGTTGGTGGAGTGAAAAGAAATGCTCCAACATCCCCATCCAAAATACTACCTTGGCAGAGCATGACAGAAATAGGATGTTGTTCACATTCTTATTTCTTTCCAAGAAGCTGTTAATGTTGAGCATCGTAGACAGAGAGCTTCACCTGGTGTTTTACACCCTGCTGAGCTTCCTTCTCTGCCACTTGTTCCCACTTTTCAACTCTTCTAAAGGAAGACTACGGAAGAGGCTGAAGCTGAACAGTGTATTTCAGTGTTGCTCCTGAATCACCCTCACTTTATCCCCATCAAATTATGTTGTAAGATAAACCTGAACTGAATGAACCTATCCAGAGCACTTCCAGCATAAAAGGGTAAAACATATGTCCAATGAAGAGCTCTCTAGAGCCTATTACTAGTCAAAAACATTTTTTTCTTGCATTATAGTATTTTCCAGTTAATTCACCCATTATGCAGCTTTATATGTGTGCATAATGGGAAACAATTAACTGTCAGTGGAAATATAAATAGCCCTTTGGTAACTGACATATCAGATGCATCTCGTTGCAAACCTAAGCCATGGGTCAACAGAAATAGTTGAAGCAGTTTTCCAGTCCTGGAGAATACCCTACTAGCACACTGTTCCTGAGCTTAGGAGGGAATTAGCCTTATTAATACAATGATTTTATGAAACAAGGATTCCTTGCCATAGCCCTTGTGGGCTACGGATGCATTTAGAGCTTCATTTTGCTCCTGTAATTTATAAAGGCCTAATATAATTTCTGTGCATCTCTCTGTATGTGTATGCACGGTAAGGTCCTTTGAAATAGTTGCAGGCCACTACCCCAGCTTCACCTTCCCCTCTCTAAACAAGCCCAGCTCCCTCTGTTTGCTGATCATGTGCCTCAGGCCCCAGTTATCTTCTGGGCCATCTTCCCTTCTTTGTCATGCCTTTTAAACTGGGTCACAGTGTGCCCCAGTGGGGTGAGTCAGTGGAGACCATCCTGTGATCTGCTGGCTGTGCTCCTCCTGATGTAGTCCGAAGCGTGGTTTGCTTTATTTGTGCCCAGAGCATTGTGGTGGCCTTGCTTTTGCCAGGGTCTGTTCCAAACACGCTGTGCCATTGGGTTGTGCCATTAGGTTGCTTCTGTGTCTTCTCCCTGTGAAAAACATGTTTGCATGACTGCAGTACTACTTGGGATGCCGAGAGCTCTAGATGTACCTTAAACTCACAATCACAAAAATGCTGTGGGTTTGCAGAAGAACAAACATTTCTTGTGGAATATTTCTATAAAACTATATGAATATAAGCAAGGGTTAGCAAATTCATCTATTTGAAAAGACAGTATCTTAAATCATAGATTAAACCCACCAAAATGGTTGAATACTCCTAATGTTAAATCTTCATTATTTTAACTCCTGATCTGGCTCAAACTCATTATTTTTTTTTCCCATCTCTACCATATATCATTGATCACTGTGAGTCTGTGCTTCAGAAAACTGTGTGACTGTGGCTTATGTAGAAGTACTTTTGCTAATGCAGATTTTTGGCAGGGTGAGCAGTATCCTTTCAGGATAAATTTTTCTTTTGAGAGGTTTTCAACTCTGGTGAATGGAAAGATTGAAAACCTTTGGGAATTAAGCATATCTTTGTTTTATAGCTAGCAGGAAATGAAAATTACAAGCTGAGGGAAGGAGAAACAGCAATTTCTAAAATGGCATACTGCTATTAGCCACTATTAAGCAACACAGAGCTTTACAGTAGCTTTGGAGAGGAGTAGCAAAACATTAAACTTATAGAAGGGATCAAAGGGAATATTTTTTGTGTGTTGATGAACTGCACAGTACCAACCTCCAGAAGTTCCAACCTGGGCTTCTGCCATCACAAGGTAAGGGCAACCCCTGCAGCTTGCTTACAATAACTTTTAATAGGTTTAAAAGTGAGCAGGCAGTAATTAAGTCTCATTGTATTTCTTTGAACACAACTAGGGTCTGTCTAGGTATTCATAACTAATATTAAATTAATATTATTGTGTGTTTGGGTCAGAAAGGGAGTGTTTTCATTCTATGATTTCAGATCATCAGGAGGTTGGAGGGAAGACCTGACCTGGTATCTTTTCAGTGACAGAAAATTTCTGCAGGGCTGCAAAGTAACACAGCTTAAACCAATAACAGTTTTATTTACTAAAAAGTGGTTACTAGCCCAGGAACAAAATCTTCCCAGCCTTTAGTGGCTATGGCTTCAGGAACCTGCGTTTGAAAGAAGGATGAGGTTTTCTCCAGCAGTTGGCATTTGAGTTTCTTTGGGAGGTTGGGGTGGCAGGTGAATTTAGGTATCTGGTGTCTAGAAGAAATACTTCCTGGTGCTGTTACCTGCGTGAATGTGATATTTGTCTGTTGGCACCCTGTATCTCTTGTCTCCGGTCATGTGTCACCAGGATCAGCTGGATGTGTTACAGAAATACATCCGTCCAGGTTTTGTTAAGATGAGGAATTGCTGAGCTGTTTCCATACTGTGTGCCTTGTAGGGCTTCTTTTACTCAGGTGTTCATCTCCCTGTGACTTATTCTAGAGTTTTAAACCTTTGGTTGGGTCCTGCCAGCTTCTATTTGGAAAAAAAAAGGAGGAAGTTTGCAGTATTTGGGTTATTTTTGGCATTAACCCTAAGCCCAGGGTTAGCAGGAATGCTAAGTGGGCACAGAGGACCTCCACAGAGATAGCCAGGAATACTGAATGGCCATCACATGCAGCTTGATGTACGTACAGGTCAGCTAGTAGCACAAAGGAAGAAGAAAAACTGACAAACCAGGCATTTCCTAGAGCAGGAAGGCAGTAACTAAAACCAGCCCCACTGCCCTAGCAGACACAGTCTCATCATTCCTCAGTGACAGGAGGATGGCTGTGCCCCTCTGTTGGTTCTTTCCCACCCCAGGCACCGAGGCTGGGTGTTTGTCCTGACGGCGGTGGGCAAAGAGGGGACTCCATTTGTGTGCCGTGAACATGGCACTAGAGGACGAGACAACGACTGTTTTTTCTGTACCAAACCCATGTGAACCAAAACTTGGTGCAGGCATAGAAGGGGGGCAGTGACGGTCTGGTAGAAGTCCTTCAGCAGCCAGCCAGTGTCCCAGCTATTTCTCCCTCTTTCATGGGGAAGAACCATTGAAAGGGTCCTCCTTAAAACTCTGCCATTCCACCTGTGTTCTGCAGTTGTCAAAGTGTCACACTACGAATACATGATTTAATAAGAAAGCAGAATTTTAAGCAGATTATACAGACAGTTGAAAAACACAAAAAGAGTCCAATGCCTCAAAATAGCTGTTTTCAATTTTCACTGCTTGAATAGTTTCAGAAGGATTTAACCTTTGTTCTTTGATCATGGCACAAAAGAATATATACATGCAAACGAGGAGGCTGAGGTAATGATTATATGCAAAGATGCTGCTAAGTATATAATTAAAAACTGCCCTGTGAGACACCCCCAAATTTTATATCCTAATTTTATTTTATACTGCCATTTAGGGGAGGGACAAATTCACCTCTCCCACACACTCTTTGCACCTGTTTTGTATAGTGGGCAGATTTAAAATCCTTCTTTGTAGGAATTTTGCTCCATATTATTCAGATAATATTATGCAGTGTTTGTTAACCTAAATTTTGCCCCCCTTAGATACTTCAGTCTAGACTAATTGGCTGCAGTACTTAGTGTTTAAATTATCAAGCGATGGGGTCTGTGAAAATTGGTCTCCCAATGTTTGATACTAATTCTTTGTTTTCGACTTCTTCACTGACAAAATTGCAGCGGTTATTCTGCAAAGCTTGAAGTGAAAGGAATAAACATATACTCACGGCCACGCTTACGTATTATCAGGAAGAGATTTTTATTTTAGGGCTTTGTTATTTTATGTGATGACATGCTGAAACCAGGAATTTTCTAACCTTAGAATTACAAAATACCACATTCTAATACACATCACAAAGTTATATGCCAATGAAGTATGTAAAGATGAAATCATTGATGAATGAAGGCAGTAGTTCTTGTAGCTTCTGTCCTGTCACCAATATTTTTGTTGTCCTACTTTTAACTTGTATGGTTTTTTTTTTTCCCTGTCCCAATTTCATGCCTCTTTATGTTTATACGTCCTGCAGAGTAGGGCCTTGATACCAGCTGAGACGTCTGCAGCAATGCAAAGGCTAATAGCAGAATTTCAGAATATAACACCAGAAACTCTGGAGACGGTGTTGCAATGAAATACAGCAGCCAGGTTTTTCTACTGACAAAGGTGGGAAATTTACTTTTGCTGGGATTTTCTAATCCACAAGCTGCTGCATTCTTTTGAAATAAGTTCTCCTGTAAAACATATTTTTCCTATAGAATCTGACTAGTAGGAAGCACTTTTTTGTGCTTGAGGCACTGCAGACATCCATTGCACTTCTTCCCAGGCAGGAACACTTCTCAGAGCTATTAGCAATAGGGCTTGTGGTGCACGTGTTCCTGGCTTCTCCATCCCATATACCCATCTTCAGGAAAGGGAGGTAGGGTTGAGGAGTACCAGATACACTTACTCATCAGTAATGTCTCAGATTATGTCTAGGTGTCAGAGTGTTTCTGTGACCCTTGCTGTAGCTGTGTAGGTTCCAACGATGAATGCATCTTCACAAAATAGCTCTTTGCACTGATAAACTCAGACAGGGGAATAAAAATCTTATTATGGCACTTAGGAGATACTGTACCGACTGTAGTCAGAGCAGATTTCCAGGTGAGATTAGGTCTGAGCTGTGAGCTTTGTATTTGGGCAGGGGGTTCCTCAGAGTGTTTTGGAAGCTTCACCAGAAAAGCGCAGGGGCGTTCTGCCGAGCCAGGAGTGGCCAAAGAGCCAGGCAGGCTGTTGCACTGTCTGTAGTTACCTGATGGGAACTCAAATTACTGCCCTTCATGGTGAAGTATCGCCAAAGAGCCGTGCTTCTGCTCTAGGTACTGTCTGCTACAAAACCCAGTTTTATTTCTAGCCATTTATGAGTACATCTCCCATTGTCAGTTCAATACTTCTGGTCTTTTGTGCCGTAAGTTATACACTTGCATTTTATTAATGCTGCTGGCAATTAATCTAAGTGGAAGAGCTTCAGTCCATCATTGCTACATCTCAGATGTCTCGTGAAAATGCTTTCATGCTCCTTGTTTGCTATATTCTCATCCAGCCCAAGATGCCTGTGCCCGCAGCACACTGTTGGCACTGGGCTGCCCCATATTAACAAGTGATTTGTCCTTTACTAATCCTGCTGGCTCACTTGAAATAATAGGCTGTCTTCTCGCATGGATTTTCAGGAACACGATCTCTGTGAGGAGCCAGCTCTGTCCTGTCCCTGTGGCTTTCACAGAGCATGAGGTGACCGTGGGAGGGATGTGAGGACTGGCTGGGCACTGGGCACGGAGGCAGGAGCCAAAGCGGGGCATCTCAGTGCTGGTCCCCCGAGGCTCTGAGTGCCCTGTTGTGTAAACAGCACATGGCTGGGGCTGTGTGGGCTCTGGAGGAAGCAGCCAGCTGCAGGGCAAGCTTTGGGTTGTGAATACAGAAAATAGAGGCAAAGCAGTGTGGGTGTTTCATGCATCGGGTTGCTGTAATTACAGAATTGGATTCCTGGCAACACTGAATGCAGTGGAGGAGCCAGGGCCAGATGGGCAGAGTCTCCTCGTGTCTACTAGGAATTGTTTCAATGCATTTTCCCAGTATCAGTCACCGATTTGTGCAACTCTTTTTTTTTTTTTTTTTTTTTTCTAAATAGAAGCGAATAAATACCAAACTCATTTGTATCACATGGCATCTCTTCATTCCTGTTAAAACAGTGGCACATGAATAGAAATTGGAATGACTCCTTAATTTATCTGTGACAATGACTACTCTATTTCTTGGGGGAATAGACGGCATCCTTCTTTGTAAACATTTCTGCTATTTCCCCAGATGCACTGATTTTCTGGCCCACGTCTCTGTAGCGTGCAAGCGTCTTGCAAATGATAATGTAATTACTGTTGTAATGGACCTCAGGTAATAGGTAATGGAAAAATGCCATTATTCACAGGCAGAGAGCAAAATGCACAGGAGAGGTGATATGATTTTTAAAGATTGTACAGGATGTTCATGCAAGAAAAGGACTTTGAACTAGCTTTGGTAATTTTGTACCAGCCTTTTCTGTATCTTAATCCTGTCCATTCTCAAGGAAAGCTTTGCCATCCATCTCAGGATGCCTTAGGAGTGGTCTTCATTTAATTCAGTTTTATTTATTACATGAAAGACTTGGGCCCCTGCTGTGGAAGGTACACTAGGGTGTAGACCACCAATATGTGAACAAACTGCCTGAGAACATGCTCTGCCCTATGGGAAATGGGAGTTTTGTTCTGCCTGCCTTCTGGTTTCTGCCACGCCATGCAATGTATTCAGGTGTTGCTGAACTCATGAATTCAATGCAACAAATCCTGTACGAATGTGCTAGAGCAGAAAAAGTAATTTTTAAAGTATGTTATTTGTGGTTTTTATGGAAGACTTTTGCTCTTCTGTCATTACTGAAGCCCATTTGTTTTTTTACACAGCAGTGACTGTAACAGTATTGACTGATGTTTTGGCAAAGTTCTTAGTGAGCCACAGCAAATTTTTTCCTCTTCTTGAGTATTACATACTGATGCTCACTGCCATTAAGCAGTTGCTGTAGATCAGTGGGTAACAGAAGGACTGAGTATGTATGTGAGCACTAGATAGGTAATGGAGGATCTTCCTTGAGGAAGGCTGCTTCTATATTTCACTGTCATGCTGGCAACCTTCCCAGTCTTGGAGGGCAGCAAGTGACCAGTGACTGCAGTAGGTGGGATTTGACCCTGTGCCTTTTCCCTTCTGGTGTTCTTCCCTGGGCTCTGGCGGTTATGTGACGATCTTGCCTCTCCATCTCTCTCAAGTAAATCAGTAATCCTCAATGTGTGGAGGAAACTTTGAAAATAGGGCTTCAGCATGTGCTAGAAGTGAAGAAGCAAGGGAGGAGGAGCTTCAGCATGTTATATATCAATCTCATAATTTGGAGGTTGAAGCCAAGATTATTTTTTAATGCAGCACATAAAGTAATTGCTTTTTTATTACTGATGTTAGGGAAATTTTAAAAACTAAGTTTCTCAATTAAAAAAAAAAAGTGTAAATACTTATTCAGCTTTGGCTATACTGCCTGTTCCATGGCGGAATGGCCACAATAAATAGAGCTGTGCTGTTATGTGAATGACCTGTTTGTGGCTGAAAGAATTGGCAACAGTGTTATGAGTCAATTTGCACGAAGGAATTACTGTGAACATCTAATTAATAGAATTCAGGCCATTTTAGTGTTCAGAAATAGTATAGGAACAAAATATTTTCATTGTTTTCCCTTCCTGCCTGCCACTTGGAATTGTTTTTCACATGTTTTCATACACAGTTTAAATCCCGGGAGTAACTCAGGAATAAATCATTACACCTGTTCCATAGGATGGATAATCTTCATGATTCAGAGGGAGACTGGCTATGTGGTCAATCACTCCTCTTACTGTCTTGTTCGAGACTGGGCTCAATTGTCTAGAAATGTCAAAAATGCTGGATAGAGGGAAATAGTAATTTCCACAAGCCTGCTGGCTACACCTGCCAATACAGCCCGTGTGCAGCCATCCCTCTGCCACAGGGGCATACAGTTGACTTCTGTTTCCCACTTTGGTTCACCAGAACCCTTAAGTCTTTTTTGGCAAAGCTGCTTCCTTGCCAGTTGGTCCTCCCTCCATGTGTTTGTGTAGGGTTATTCCATATAGGATACAGGACTTCACACTCATCATTACTGAACTTCAGGATGTTCCCGTCAGACCATTCCTCCAGTCTCTTGAGGTCCCTCTGAGTAACAGCCCTGCCCTCCAGCGTGCTGACCACCAGCTTGGTGCCATCCAGTAACTGGCTGAGAGCGTACTGTGTCCCGGTGTCAAGGTTATTCATGAAGACGTTCTACAGTATATGCCCCAATATCAGTCCCTCTGAGACTCTGCTAGGAACTGGCCACTAGTTGGACTTTGTACCACTGATCACCATTCTTGATGGGTGCTCCAAATATGTCATGTACATCGTAATCACCATACTGTCTGGTTGAGAGTCAGGTCCAGGATCTTCATCAGAGGCCCCAACTCTGCAGCTCAGGTATATGGATATGCTCTCTCCAGTTTGATCTTCCTCTTATCAGGTGAATACTAATTTATGTGTCATCCTGCTAATGGAGATTATTTTGGCAGTTATTAATCAGTAGATCTGATTCATCACTAACATGACCTCTTTGAGTTTGCTTGTCCATCCTGTTGATTACAGGGACAGGGCTCCTGTTGCCATCTCTCCTTCCCTTTAGCAGCTGTTCCCAGGGCTGAAGCTCATCACTAATCTCTTTTACCAAAATGAACAGGCAGGATTGTGACTAAAAGTAGGTGCAGTTGCTCAACACTGGAGTGGGAAAGCCTTGATACCAATGCTGATGTGAACACATTTAATGCTAGAATGATGATCTTATCAGTATTTTACAGTGTATGTGAATTACAAGTACTGAGCAAGAAATTTTGGCCAAGGAGAGTTTAGGAAAAAGCAAGTCATGTAAGTGTTTTCTTTTAGTCTATTTAAAGAATATTACCCATGCTTACATTTTATTTCTTCTGGTCACTTTGACTCCCCTTCTCCACTCTCTTTTCATTATTCTTTGCATACTTCTGCCATGAAGTTATACTCCTCCTCTTAGGAGCGGGGTATGTGTGTTTAAGTACAGATTACTCTGTAATGTATGGGTGAAAGGGTTGCAGCTGTTTTCCGTGTAGGTATTTGAAGCATGGAGATATAGTCCAAAGGCAGGTACCTATGTTTCTTGTTAATAGGCCACTCAAAACCCAATTTAGGATAACATGGAAAGTGTGGTTGAATGTTAATAGACTGCAGATCAGGGCTTGTTGGAGCCATTTCGGTCAGTTCTAGCAAAATGAAAATACTGTTGTAGTTCATGATATCAAATAGTTCTTGCTTACTATGGTAACTTGGTAACTGTGTGGAAGAGCTCAAGTTTATAATAGAGCACAAGCTCTCTGGAATGTTAACAATCAGAAATAGATACCTCTGGACACTTGGACATGCCTGTAATTACCCACAGTGTTTAATACTTCAAGAAAGTCACTCCCTGGGTGTGTCACCTCAGGATTCAACTAAGAGGTTCAAAAACAGACATCTGATATTTATTTATTTTCCCAATACAAAGTGGAGTGTGTAAAATTTAGGCATCAAATGTTGAAATAGTGGCATTTGTTTTTAATATACATTTAGACTGTCATCCTAACAGCAAAGAATTTACAGGAAAATGAAAGTTGAGTAGGCATTAAGAGATTTTAGATTCCTAATCTATTTGCAAGAAGCTCTTTATTTGAAAAAAAAAGAAAAAAATAAAAAAAGAAAATGGTATTTTTAAAGACAACATATTTGAATGCAGTGAAATATAGACAAATATAGACCATTGTGGCTGCTTTTCCTTCTGAACAATCAGATGGACCTGGAGCACTGGTCCAGGCTGCTGCTCCTATGGTAGACAAGTGGTGTCCCAAACACATGATTTACAGAAAAAGCGGCTGTGTTTGGGAAGACTATCATAGTTTTCATTAGTACCTACACGTTTGGGTCATCTTTGTATGTGCTGAAGAGCAGAAGTATGTTAAGTATTTAATAAATACATTTTAGAAGTTGGAGAGATGGGTTTGAACATGCTGCATTTCAGTTCAAACAAAACAAAGCTCCCGAAGCATCCTATGCAAGCTTTGTCCTTAAATCTAAGCACTGTTCTCTTTGACTCATAATTACAGTTTCCTTGGTGATCTTCACGTGTCAAGCGCTGAAGATTTAACTTTTTGTTAATTCTTTTCTATTTTAAAGCAAGTATTCTTGACAAGAATCAACAGTGTGTGCCAAAGGCATGTTATTAAATAATGGGTGGTCCAAGTGAAGGCTTCTGAGTTAGGGTATCCACAGTTTTTTGCTGAAACAGACACTTACTGTACTTACTAGACTTACTTACAGATATTAGAAATTACTAGAAATTCAGTCGTCTTGTTTTATTATTAAATAAGGAAAATTTCCATATACTGGTCTGTGAGATTGTATCTGATTTTCAGAGTTAGGAATCTGCAGGTACTTGCATATACCTAAAAATCGAAAATAGGGGGGCTAAAAATTTGTATGTGTATGTAATTTCTAAACCTCATGTCTTTTGTTTAGGAAGTTTTACTCGTTGTAGAATTGCTGCTCATGAATTCTGTTTTTTTTTCTGTTTACCTGCAAGTAGACTTTGATCCTCAGCTGCTCATGTGTGACTGTTTTCTCTTTAAACCCCAGGAACATCACAGTAATCCTGTTAAAACCCCTTAGTGCTGTGTATATGTCCCAATGCAACTGGAGGGATAGTCTGTGCAGGTAGTACTGGTCTTGGTATAAGATGGAGAGGAACGAGTTAAGTTTCAGAGTCCAGGCAGAGGCCTAGGTGCTGGCTGTTGAGTGCAAATATGTTTTATTTAGCAAAGAAAGGAAATGTAATATGGTAGTGTCTGAAATCCTTCAAGTACAAATCCAATAATGTTAATCTTATAAAGTACTTTTTTAGTGCAGGTACTCTTTTACTTTCACTGTGGTGTTTGTCCTTATCCCTGGCAAAAAAAAATGTGGCTGGAAACTGAATTATCAAGCTGTTGGCAGTGACATCGACATGAAGAGTATGGAAAGAGGAAGAAAGATACATGGAAATGAAAAGAGGGACAGCAAGTTTGTCTCCCATATGTGACAATACATGCTACCTAGATCAAAGGGGGCTTGCAAATTAAATTTGGGTAATGAGAAGCAAAAGTTGAGAGAAGAAGAAAAAGAGAGGGCAACGATGCAAAAGTCATGCAGTGTTTTCATCCATGTAAGCATATACTCACACATGAAGGTGTGGACACTGCAGACAAGTTGGAATCGTGACACTTTTTTGAAATATTTTCCCGTCAGTACAAGGGATTTGGAGCAAGATTTTGAGCCAGAGCAGGGGAGGTGTTTGGGAGAAGGAAGGTCTGAGGGCCGGAGGTGGTAGAGCAGATGGGTGAAGGCCGGGAAGGGTTGTCTCCGTCGTCTCCAGGGAAGCTGAAGCTCCCTGCTGGAGAGACCAGCGGCAGACATGGCTGGAGGGCTGGGCAGTGGGCAGAGCTGGGGGTCCAGCTTGCCCTACGGCCGCCTGTCATGGGAGAGACTGGAGACCCAGGCAGGGAAAACAACAAATCCTCTGCTCAGAAGATTTCATCATCCTCATGACTGAGGAGGCTGGCTGAAACGTTTGATAGAACGAGATCCAGGACCTGCTTATATAGATGCTCAAAGCATTGGAGTGTCAGAAGGAGAAATTGAAGCTGAGCTGATTTTGTCATCACACGCAGTACTTTACCTGGGATACATGCCAAAATGCACTATAAATATGGTCACATTCATGTTCCAATATGCTAAAAGCAGAGAGACTTTTAATGGACTTGAGGAATCTGTAGGATATTCAAAGTCTGAAGGAATTTGATCCCATAAATGTAGTTTGAAGGCGACTCTGCCATGCAGTGGCTCTGCCCTGGGTGGAAGGGGGAAGATGCAGAGACCTCTTGCATTTTGTTTTCTTGTCTCTGCCACGTTGGACATCTAGATGTTGTATCCAAAAGTAACGCCTCCCCCAGATGTTTTTTCAACCACTTCAGAGTCCAGACACATGCTGTTCCCCACTTCTTTCCTTCAGAGAGAGCTTGTGAGGTTTCTGCTAGGAACTTGGACTGGGATAGTAGTGGAAAAGTTGCTGATCATAGTTCAATTTTGTGAAGCCTGTACTGAGGGGTGATGTGCAATTAAGTCACCATTGTCTTGCATCAACTATGTTGGTCATTAATGGAAATAGAGGTAAGTATAACAGGATTTCTTTTGTTGCATATTCTGAGTATTTATGTGGCCTTGCAAAGGCGATAAAAACCACTGGGCATTTTCCCCATCCTGTGAAGCAAGGCTATCTTAGTTATCTTCCCTCACATCACCTGTATCACAGAACTTATTTTATTCTTTTTTGTTCTGTCAGCCAAAAGTAATTCAGCTTTTAACGCTGTCTTGCAGTTGGAATAGCTCCTCTCTCCCATTTCCTGTCTCCTTACTAAGCCATCAGATGGCAGCAACTCCATCATTAATTATCAGTGATGGAGGAGCAAGTTTACTTTAACATCTTTGAAGCTCACCCAAGAGGAAGGGAGTGAAGGGAGAGTCAGCTCTGCGGGTGGCACTTGCTGCCCCGAGGTCCAGAGCCAGCTCCTCGCACATGGTCGTGTGCTTGCGTAGCTCTTGGCTGAGAAGGGAGGCTGGCGGCTGCTGCCTTGCTAGCAGAGCCCTTTGGAAATGTCCCCTGTGAGAAAACCTTCCTTGCAGCCAAACAAGTAGCTCCTGGCAGAAGGATGATCTGCGTGTGGCACGGGGAGGTGTGGCGCTTGGTGTGCCGTGCTGTCAGTGAAGGTCTTCTGTAATCACTTCTTCATTTTATTACATTAGGTCCCATCCTGTTTTCTCAGAGCCTCTAGCCAGAGTTGGATGTTCACCTTCCTATATCCATCTGATAAATGGTGACATAGATTTTTTTTGTTAGAGACATTGACTGATTTCCTTCAATCATCTCCTGCTGCAATTACCCATTTCTTCATGATGAGAAATGCTTGACTGATACGTGGTTGGCAATCTGATACTCAGTTGTAATTATGAACGAGCAAGATTATACTTCCTTAACATTCGTGATCTTTAGAAAAATAATCTCCCAGTCATCTTCTCAATTAGAAAAAAAAAAGTGAAATAGTGGTAGGATTGAAAAAGGTGGTTACAAGAAGCATTGCCCTGGGGGATCTGGAGGAGCTCTGTACTGAGAGCTGTCTTTCTTCTTCTGTCTCCGATGGTGGCATTCAGAAGCACATAATTTGGGATATTAATATTTTCCTTAGGTACCTATTTCATAAAATGGTGGAGGTTCTAGCTGAATTCTTAACTTTCTGCTATAGATTTCAAGGTCAGTATACAACACCTCATAGAATTTGAGACCTTACAAGTTCTCACATACCACGAGAATATGTCTAGATAAAATGTGTAGATAGACATGCAAGCAAGTGTAGTAGTGGATGAATTGCTCTGAGTTTTATTTAAAATGTCATCCATGACTCCTTAAAGCTGATGTGCATTTGCCACAGCTTTTACCAAAAGAACTCTGCAGCTGTGCTGATGAAGCACTGGTTCCTGCTGAAAGAAGGGAAGCGGTGGGCAAAGCCCCCTCCCCTCCCCTTCCTGACTGCAGCTCTCACAGGCTTCATGCAACAAAGCTGCCTTTGGTTGCAGATCACTTTGCCAGTATTAACCTGTGGACTTTTCATGCATCTGGCAGCATGGATAATCCATGGTGCAAAAAATTTGCTTCTCCGCATCATATTTTTAAGGAACACTTGAGCTGAGCCCAAAAGAATGAATGTACCTCTATGGCCAGGGACTGTGACAGGCAGAAAATCATTCTGCTGTTGATATTTAGTTCTCATAATGGACAACATTTAGCTCCTTTCATCACTGGAAAACCAACTGCGTTCATTTTTTCCCAAGTCATCCGTCCTTAAAATAGTGCAGTTCCTCTGGGGAGCTCACAAAAAACAGGTGAACTTGCATTGTGAGGCTTTTTCATTTTTTTGTGGACACGTAATTATTTTAATAGATCTGAAATAGAAAGGGCTACCTATATATAATACATATGTATTCCCTATCCCTGTTAAGTAGGAACTTGTTTACTAGTTTCAGCTGTTTGTTAATTTACTGTTTTCACTGCAATAAAATAGATTTCCAGTTTTAGAAACAGGTAAGAAAGATGTTCCTCCCCTTTCGTGTGCTGGTATTGCTGACGATCTGGTCAGTCTGCATTTAGCTGTAAAAGCATTCTGTTTGTTATCAGCACAGTTTCTGTGGTGACACATCTCAGTTCAGAATATTAAACTTCTCCAGGCTAGAGGTGGGGAAGGAGTTATTAGTCTGAAAAATGCTTCAAAGCAGCAAAGCAGTTTGGAACTGTTCTGGCTCTTACTAGCAAAACATGATGCAAGAGAACGGGGAACTTCAGACCATTTACCTTCATGCAGCCTTGATTAACTTAGAGAGTGATGGATTTATTCACAAGCATGTTAAATACAACTAAAATGACACACAGCATCGCAAAAACTTGAACAGAGTATAATAATACAAAAAAAATAAACATATATAAAATGTGAAGTATTTGTGTATGTGGGGGAAAAAAAAAGACCAGTACACAATTAAGAACAAATACTGTGCCACAGAAATATTTGTTTTAACCAGATGGTCTTGAGTAATGCAGTCAGAGCTGTGGTCACAGTACATTAGTTTTGTTTCCATAGTAACACTAGTTTTGCAGACTGAGTTATTTAGATCTGCACTGCAGTGTTCATAACAGTCTAATCCTTATATACGTGCTTTTATTGAAATTGAAAATGATACTTAGGCAATTATGCACCCTTAAAAGTGTGCAGACATCACGAGATGTCAGATTTCCCCAGAGCAAGAATTGGGCAGAGGAGGGTATGTTTGCCTGACCAGGCAGTGACTCCAAAACCAGCTGTGAAACTATTTATCAGGTTTTGATTTGTATCAATAAATAATACTCTTTTAACCCACAACTTTGTGAGTCAGTGTCATTCTAGGATCTGAGAGTAGCACACATAATTGTATATGTGCAGTCCACATGTACAAATGGTGTTTATTGCTCAATGCTGGTGTTGAATTTGTATTAAATATAGGGTAAATAGAAATTTAAATAGAGACATGGAGTATGTGGGAGCGGCACTGGACTGTGCTGGAGGTACGAGTGGTAAGGGAGGAAGCTTAGCTCCAACTTTTCTGTTCCTGTGAAAGTTTAAAAGATGCTAAAGGGAAAATAACCATCAGCAGTTAGTGTGGAAAACGTATTTATCAGCTCATCTTAAGTTATGACATGCCTACTGAGTTGTGTTAGAGCTGAATTGTGCAGTGACTTCCAAGATTTCTCAGTGAAATGAATCTAGTTCAGACAGAGTAAATCCAGTTATTAGCTCTGATAAGTTGTTGCTTACAGAATATGCCCCAAATAATTAAGAGTGGTGATTTATGAAATGTAGACTCGAACAGTTTTGGCAGATGGCAGCAGCCAGAACTGTAATACATTGTTTATTGGAGAAACACAGTCAGATAGCACAGCACTCCGGGACACAGTTTGGATGCCCAGGTCCATCTGCAGTTGGAAATGCCTGTATAGAGCACAACAGAACTTACCTTGTATCTTTTCTAAGCTAGTCAAAGTTTGGACTCTTTCAGACATTTATGAAAGTACTATTTCCTTGAAATGTGGATAGGAAGTAAGATGATGGATTTTCAGCACACTGACACCAAAAGGAGCTTTGGCAATGGGTACTCTAAACCAGCAGTTTTCCCTTTGCCCCTCGGCACGCCAGCAGTACCCTAATTACAGAGGGCCTCAAGGCATTCAGAGGCAGGGAAGGATTCAGAATTGGTTTAGCAAGTTTTGACAAAGGCCAATAATCTAATTAAAAACAAATGTGCATTCCTGTTCAGCTACAAGTGAACCAATCCAATTCTTATTGATCATTAAAAAAAAAGAAAAATATTATCTTAAGATAATCATAATGTGTCTGAAGTAGATCAACTGCAAAATTCATATTTTTAGCAATAGCGTGTTGAGCACTTGTACAGAAAGAGAGAACATATTTTACTGTATAAAATTATGGGCCTGTGCATTTTTCCAGGGTCATTGGCTTGCTTTTCATTCAAATTATAAGTTTCTGGTTATTTTTAAAGTTGTTTTAGCAAAAAAAAAGGCTTGTAAGAGGAGCAGTTTAATACTCGATGCGTCATTTCCCTCTGCCACAGCAGAGACACGGGTCACAGTCCTTGTTTAACGTTGGAGAGCCCTGGACTACACATCACGTGCCCTGCGGAGGGAGAGTCATACAGTCTGTATGAACCGAGTTTTCCATTAATCTTTGGAAATGCCTCTAGTGCTGAGATTCCGGGCAGGCAAAGGACTTGCCTGAGGAAGGGTAAAAAATGCTTATTTCTGCTGTGTCAAATCTCTTGAATGCAGAATAGTGGTTTTTCCCTGCACTTTGATTGTTTTCTATAAAATTAGTTATTATTTGATAAACATTAGCCTAGTGGCTGACTCCTTGCTTTGCATTTTGAAAGCTTGTCCCTGGAGCCTGTGTTGCGAAATTGTGTAGCTGTGGATATATATTTGTAAACATCACCCTATAAGACAAAAACGTTAAAGTAGTTTTAAAGTGAAGTAAAGATGTAATAGAGGAAAGCATGCATACTATTTTTAATACACCACACTTTGCCTGAGTGTTGCAGCATATACAGAAAATGTCATGACACTTGAGAGTTATCTTGAATATATAAGGAGTGATTGGTTTAAGTCATCAACATCAGTTTTGAAATGATGCATGTAGAAATATTTTTATTTCCATTAGAACAAACACCTAAGAAGTCACTGACTGAAGTAGATTAGGGCAAGTTATTTTGTACTGGTTTCCGTTGACTTTTTCCTTTACCTTTGATGTAGCAGTCAATAATGTTTACAGAAATAGCTAGGCTCACAAATAATTTATGTCCCATTGATCTCTTAGGTGATCCTGCATTAAGAAAAAATGTTTGTGGTCAGTTTTTCTGCTCCCTGTGTGGTTCCATTGTGGGGTTTTTTTTTGCTAAAACACTGCTTAGCAGTGGAAGAGAATAAATTTGGGCTTAATTTTTGAGTAGGAAGTGTAAGCTAAGGAATGTATTTCCAGTGCAATAACTATTAGTAATAGATTTTAGTGGAGAACTGCTTTCAGGGGGTATGCTGGAGTGCAGGATCGGACTCTGCTGGATGTACGCCCTGCCTGCCTGGCCGTCGGAGGTGTTCCGTGATGCACAGCATTAATGTGGCTACCCTGTCTTCAGGCAGAGTTGCCTGACATCTGGCCAGCTCAGGAGAGCAGACTCAGCCAGGCCACCTTCAGCTTATAAAGATCTCACTAGAATTACACTGAGTGTTTGCAAACCTGGGGTCTTAAGCAGTTTTCGTATTTATTAAAGGCAAAAAGCAATCATGAGTTGTAAAAGAAATGTCCAAGGATTGCTTTAGAAATGTCAGTTAAAGCAGTGCTGGGACAAGGTGTGACTGTATTTTATTGGTGTAGTGTATGATAGTATTACAGCAAAATGCAATTTTAAAAAACAACCCTAAATACAATTTTTCACTTAAATAAGGTTTTTCTATTGAAAAAACTTTTTTTCTAGTAAAACTAATGAAATTAATATACACAGTAACAAGAAAAAACCCCAGTTTCTTATAAAGCGAGCACACATTAGACTATTCTTTCTCCTAAATTGCAAAATCCTATTATAAACTTTTTTTTATTATGGTCTAAGTTAGAAAAACAGGAAAAAAAATCTTTTAAGGGATTTAGAAAGCACATAAAACGTCCGTAATACACATACGGACAGCCCAGTAGTGTGCAGCTTGAGCACAGCCAGCTCACCAGTGTGCTCTGATCCAACTGCAGCCCTGTTCCAATAGCAATGAAGACACTGCGGTTTTGATTTGTTGCCCCTTCAGGAAGGAAAGGGCTGGGTCCTACAGGAGGTTGAACTCCAAGCATGCAGGTTTTGTGATTGATGGTGTTTCATTTCTGATCCAGTGCTAGCAGCAATCATGAGCTCTAATTTAGACTATACTTATCTCTCCCTCCAACAGGCATCTGTGTCTTCTGAACTTGCAGGAATAAATTTACACAGTCATGAGCACTCACTTGTAGGAGTTTAAACCGTGCCAAGGTAAAAAGCAGAACTTTAAACCAAGCCACTTTTTAGGCAAGAGGGCTTTACATGAGCTAAGCCAGCCAAAGAGACCACCACGTGATATTTGACAAATGTATTAACTTTTAACACCTTTAAACGTACTGACTTGTCCTATCTAACCACGTGAGGCGTGACCGTGCCACGCAATGCATACCATCCATAGCAGCACGCAGGAACATTTTCCGTGGTGCCTGGGTATCTGCTATCAGTTTGGCTGGCAGATGCACTCAGGCTCAGCTGGCAACAACTGGCTGAAATAGTGAGAATGGGTAAATGCATCAGAATGGTTCATAACATTTTGGCGTTTTAAAGCATCTTCCCGCTGTATTTTTAGGAACAGAGGAACGAGTTGTGACAGTCGTTTAGACTTTCCTCAGTGCTCAGAAATACCTGCGACCTGAGCAACGTGGTGGTTTAATTAAACAGTGAGGTGAGATGTGGAACCAATACCTCAAAGCACTTGAGCACGACTAATTTTAAGCATGTGAATATTGTGCTTGTACTTGGCTGTTGTCAGCTGAGTTGGAATGGCAGACTGTCAAACTGATAAACCGGAGCTGCTGGGGTCAGCTGAGGGCTCAAAGTTAAGCATGAGCTTAAGCATCTATCTCTGCTGGTGCCAGTGGTGGAGTGGGAATACTGTCCTGGAGCACTATGGCCTCTGTCAGGATGGCTGTCTTGCAGTTCTTGGATGATTTTTTTAGAGCACTGCAGGTTTAACTCTTTTCACTTCGCCTGCTGCTGCTTCATCTCTTACTATTTTTCCGGTATTGTTATTTTAAAATAAACTGCAGCCAGTTCCCTGTTAGCTGAATGTAGGGATACACCATTTTACTGCAGATATATTAGTATACTCCTAAAATCTGTCTTATTTTTATTTCCAAACGTCTTTTCACCTGCAGTCTGTATAGAGCATTCATTGTCTGCTTTTACCTTTCTATCAGTAGATAGCGTTAAGTTGCTTCCAGAAGGAAAAGATGCACTATTGAGTAAGTAGGTCATGGGAACAGCCAAATGATGGTGTTTCTGCTAAGAAAGGAATAGGAGAGTTGAGACTGGAAGTGGAAAGCTGCTCTGAAGACAGGCAGGTATCTCCTGGGATGGAGGAGACGTGCGCTGCCCACGGCATTTGGCTCTGCGGAGTGCTGCGTTGCCAGTCAGTGCTCGCTGAGATGGTCTACTCGATTAGCTTAGTACAGATGCTTGATTTAGAGATTTACTCTATACTTTTTTTCTACATTTAAATGTGCAACACCTGTTAATGCACTGTAGTGGAGGAGAAACTGTCCATGAGAAAGAGTCTCTTCCCACCCAGAGAGCCTTGGTTGCTTTTACAAATTAGTGATGAGAGTGGAGATAACACACTTGAATGCACAAGGTGTAACTGCTGGAGGTTTCTGGGAGGTGGAAGTGTAGTAATTGCTGCTACTTTGGCTGATTTTCTTTTCTTTCAGAACTCAGGTTGCAGCCTAGAGCTTTGTTCTCAAAGCCATTGGCCAAATGTTGTGTTCTTCATACATGTTATATCTGGAGTAAAATCATTTTAATTTGAATTATTTAAAACCTTTCTGATAAATGTGTACACAATGATTGTCAAAAATTGTGTAAACTCAAGTTATAATGACGCTAGGCAATTTTTTCCCTTCATTTTTTCTTAAAATTTTCTTCCTTGTTACCTTACTTAGAAAAAGCTTCACTTTGTTCCTAAAAAAAATAAAGAAATAAAAAAAAATAAAGCCTAATGATGTTACATTGGTGATTCAAGAACTGAAGAACAGAATGATACTTAGCCTAGTTCTGTATACTTTAAAAAGCATGGAAAGGCATTGCAAAATTTTTAAGCCAGTTGTTTTTTGGGAGGCTTTTTTGCTTCATTTCTATGCTCTTTACCAGTTACAACCATCATCCATCTCTGTGGGATGGGGGAATTCTAAGCGCTGGCAATATCTGCGGAGAAGAGCTTTACAGTTGGCTTGGTTCATACATTTTTTTAAAGAGAGGCTAGAGATGGAAGAATACAGTATCGTAGGCCTGATGTGGCTGAATATGTATGTATGACTGAATGTACTTAAATAGTCAACAGATAACTTATATGGCCATAGATTTCAGTATATTGTATAATTAGGCAGTAGCGTTTAGACCGTTCCCACCATTGGAAAGTTTTCTTTAACGTTGCCCATTAATGAGATAAATTGCTCCACAACAGAAGAAGCATTGTATGAAAACAGAACAGAAAACGTTGTATGAAAATTTGAGAACTCCTTGATTGGAAGTCAGCGGTGTGCAGAATTTGTGCCAAGACTTTCTGCACTGGACTAAGATGACTGCAGGATCAGTGACCCATAGAGAGCCAACCGTGAGGATCTGAAAAACATACCACATTTTGGCTGTTTCAGGAATCAGTTCACCTGATGTTATGAAAAATAGTAATCCGCAAAGAGCCTGTTGGGAAGAGAAATGGTCTTTTTTTTAGGTGTTATCCCATTTTTTCCTCTTGTTTCACATTTAAATTTTAAATACATTTAAGATTTCTACAGTTTGTGTCAGAGATTTTAAGTAATTACTACATTGAGCTAAAAATTAATTTTTAACCTCTTTTCTTTGGAAGCAAAGAACATGTAAATTTACAGTTATTTTCCTGTCCCAGTGCCGAAACGTCTCTTTTGTTACTGTGAAGGAAAATAGAGAGGTTTGTTTAAAACCTTGCTCAGTAATTAAATGTCTGTAGTTTTTCTTCTGTAGACATTGTTCCATTTTGGTGCTGCTTGTTGTAAGGCTCTATGGAATTTTAATAAATCCTTCAAATGAACCCCCAGACAGTTTTCAGGATTTTTATACCACATTAGCAATTACAGAAATACACTGCAAAAATAATAAATGCCTGTTAATTGCAAGCATTTAATTGTGTAGATTATTAATTTAGCATGAAGAGCAAATGACAGTCTATATTCTGCTGTCGGTTGCCAAAGTCTTGCATGTACTTTTAAGTTATGTAAGTAATTTCATTTGGAGTAATAAATGATGCATCTGGTACTAGGATTTTAAACTGAACACCTGCTAAGCAAACTTATTAACACACAGCCCTGCTCTGCGCTACCTACTCAACATTGCTACTGGAAACTGTAAATCTGAGAAACCTGCAGTAGGGAAAGCTCACTCTTGAGTTTAATGTCATTTTAAGCTACGTGATGTGCAAAGGTTGTGGAATAACTTGTATTTAATGGGGCATTGAGGAAGCGTGGGGGATTAAGGCTGCTTTTGTACAGAGGGAACTGGGAAAAAATGAGACTCCTAGGAGGGGAAAGGTGGTAGAGGAGTGTGTGATTGCTTTGGGGTTGAACTTGTCTCTTCTGAGCTAAAATTAACTCGACCTTTTTCAGGTTTTGCTTACACTTGGATACCCCGTTAAATATCTATAGGATGTTTTTTGATGGTGTAAAAACCATGGCCAGTATCGGTTGTGTTTCCTGAATTCAGAGCTTGCAGGCAGCAGTGCTTCAGGCTCGGCTTTTCATTTGCTCCGAAGAAAGAACATTACTGTTGGATAGAATTGTCTGGGAAGGGCTTTAGAGACAGTGGTCTGTGGGACCTGCATCAGTGTGAGAGCTGACACTTTATTTCTTGGAGCCTTCCATTTTTCCCAGTTATAACAAGATAGAATTATTTTGAATCATAGAATCATGGAATCGTTAAGGTTAGAATGGACCTCCAAGATCAGCAAGTCCAACTGTCAACCCACCACCACCATGCCCACTAAACCATGTTCCGAAGTGCCACAACTATGTTTCTGTTAACTGTTAAGCTCTCCTCTGAAAAAACTCTACCTATTTCAATCTCCAGTGTTAAATACCAAGCAAAAAAATGTTCTTGATATTGCAAAGCCTATATAATGCAATTTCTGTTTCTAGTTCACCCCAGGCAGCACCCCAGCAGCTGTCACCTTTTCCCTCAGCTTCCTTCCTGCCATTGCATGGTGCTAGGTATCTTTTCTGGGACCCCTCTCTTCTCCTTCTGCCTTTCCTGGCACAAAATCACTCTTTTCTTCATTTTCTCTTCCTTTTTTTCCCCCTACTTTTTCCGCTGCTCACGTTAAGGTGCTGAAGGACTGTGTAATTTTTACAGACTTAGATGGAGTATGCAGTATCCTCCACCCATTCTGCTGCAGACCCAACCCTTGTGATGACCCTCTAGATTTACATACCTGCATTTCCTTGCGCTTCAAGGGAAAAAGAAACCCTTCACTTCCCAGTACTCATTTAAGGAAACAACTGAGAACTGAATTATTTAAAGCAGAAACCAAGCCCTGGCATGAAACCTATGGCTTGTGAAGGGAGCTGGAAAACTCGGGTTGCACGGGCAGTGGCAAATGGAGTTGCTTGGCAGAGCGAGCTTTTGCAAGGGTGACAGCAAAGTGCTGCTCAGCAAGCACATGGAAAGAAAGTGTCAACCAAGTCAGCAGCTATGGAAAATTGATTAAACTGTGAAAGTATACAAATCTCCTCTCTATGTTGACTTCTGTGGTGTTTTGCCAAAACATGTGACTGTATATGATATCTTTTAACAAAGGCTGTGTAATTGCCAGGGCACTGAGGTTTGGTCAGCTGGTGTAGTTAGATGTAACAAGCTGTTCTTCAGGATACAAAAGCATTTATCCATAAATATCTCTATAGTTTAATAAAGCAGAGATGAGTGCTTGCTAAATCAAGGTTGTAGCCTCTTGTATTTTAGGCAGAATTGATTGTATGCTGACATTAAAGCATGAGTGGTTTCAGTTCCGTTTGCAATACTTCTGTCTTAATGTGCTTTAATATGCAAAAATACTTCAGTTTGAGGTTCAGTATTTTTTTTTAAAAGAAATTGTTTTCTATCAGTTGTTTTTAACTTACATAGAAAAAGTTAAAGTTGGGAGAGGTTTTGTGGGGTGACGTAACTGCCTGTACCAGCCCAAAACACTTGCAAGCAACCAAGAAGTTCCTTGGACCCACAAGTCTTTTTGTTTTTGTGAAGCAAATATAATTCTGGTGATCTCTGCCTCTAAACGCCACTGCTCTTTGACATTCTTTCTTCCTTCCTTTTTGATGGTGCCGGTTAAGAAAACAGGGCTGTGCTGCCTTTTGAATTTCCCTTTCATCTAAGCGTGCTGTCTTCTACGTCACACGGGAGTTCTTTGTGTGGCTGGGGCGTATGTGACAGGAGGACTTATTTCTGCCTTAATTAGGGACAGGCTGTGGGCGTGAAGGCTTCTTTCCTAGCTTCGAGATTGTCATGCGCTCCTCCAAACAGATCAGCTAGTCACCTGCTGCAACACATCTTCTCTATTTTTATATAAAAATGGATATTTAAGGCTCTGGGTGGAGGGTTGTGGTGATTGTTATCCCTCTGGGAAGGATTGTACTTGACTCACGTAAGCACCCTGGGCTGCAGACGGTGCTGGGTGGCTGGAGAGCCCTTGGTGGTGGTCAGCAAGGCTGCAGAAGGGGAGAAGGGAGTTCTGGCGAGTTGGAAATGGGAAAAGGGTTTTAATATATGCAGGCTGGACAGTGCACGGCTGCTGTCTGAGAAAGTCTCGGGTGGCTGCCCACCGTGGCTGCTCTGCTATTTATGGACAGCCAAGCTGCAAGTGCGAGCTGCAGCTCTCGTTCAGCAGAATGCTGACAATCCTTTGCAATGTTAGGATTTTTTATTGTTTTTTTCCCCCAAGGCTCAGCCCTTAGCTGTGCATTTCATGCTTTTTTCCCTGATACGATTCCTATCTGACATGTCACACTGTGGACTGCAGTGGTGTCAGTGTGGCCCTGGTGATGCCAGAGCAGGGCCAGCCTGTTGAGGCAGATGAGGAATGTAAAACTCCGGGTAATAAAAATAGCCTGGTTTATATTTTACATGTAAACTAAACTTTGCTGTTGGTGTGGGATTGTGCCAGGTATGCATACCGTCTGCTTCGTGACCTCTGTAGGACTAATGCGAATAGCAGTTGACTTCAGATAATTTGATGTTATTTAGCTCGTTAATTTATGTCAGTCAAAAGACAGGAGGACTTTTCTGCCAGCAAGAAATTAGTTTCTGGTATTGATTTACTGGTAGTGACATGGAAGAATGAGGAATGACATTTAGTATGGCTATGTCAAAAACTATTATCTTAATATCACAGTGGTCAAACTTTAATAACAGCTGTTGTGCTACTTCCCTGAATAGGGAGTACTGTCCAAAGTGTAGAAAAAATACATGGTATTACAGGGTAATAAAGGGGGGGAAATATTTTTTTTGTACTCCAGCAGATCGCTTCTCCCTGGACCAGTTGAGATTGCTATGTGCTACTCAGAAGAGGTTATTTTCTGGTTCCAGCAGAACTGTTGGGTCCTAGACATGCCTTCAGGCCATCTGGCCACATCTCATTGCATTTGAAGAATGCTGCTGGGCACATTTAACTAGGTCCCCACGCCAGGCTGCTGTGGCTGGGGGTGCTCCTGAGGGGCTCCCCAGGATGGATGCTTCCCTACTGCAGGATGCAGCTCTTCATCAGAAGTGCGTCACTTGGCTTCAGGTTATATACATATTTTACTGCCTTGTAGTCTTTTTATCAGACTTTTTTTTTTTTCTTATGCATATCTGGCTTTCTTTTTTGAGATGGTGAATTCTCAGCACATTTTCAAATGGTTTGTTTCATGGTGTTTTGAAGAAATATGCCCGCAGTGTATTCCATAAAACATTTTATGCATGCTAAAAAAAAATCCGTGAAGGTCTTGTCTGCCAGAGATTATACAATGAGAGCTTTGAGTTTGCATGATGTGTCTTGTTTGTGGAATGAAGATCCTTTGCTGTGATGCTCAGCCTTTGCAGCTGAGAGGTCTGTGCGTGGCCCTTTAATTTTCCATCAGTGCAGTGTTAGTAGGTCCCAGGAGTTTGTTTATTCATGGTGGATGTTTACCATTGCCAGTATTGGGTGGAACAATCTCTCACTTCACGATATTGCTGTTGACTGTTTTTCTCCTTTGATGATACTTAATGCTTCCTTTTTGCTTAATATGTTAATCCTTCAGCCTTGTAACATTTCAGATAATGCACTGAGTTTGTTGTATGCAGAGCTGTTTTGTTTTGTTTTTAAAAAAAAAAAAGAAAAAGCACAGAAAAAAAACATTCTGTTTTGCCTAAAGTTACACAGAGAAAGAAAAATGGAGAGTTTTGTGTTGCTTCGCATGTATGCCTGACTTTTGCATGGACACCTGTAGAGAAGTTGTCCCCTGAAATGGTCTGTTATGTTCTTCAGTATGTTCATTTTAGTTCCATAGAAGTAAGTTATGTATTCGTACAAGTTTTATGACATTTTGTTTCTAGTTCTATATCACTAGAAATTTAAAATACATGCTGCGTCCTGAGTGATCTGATTGTGTGACTTATTTTCTTATGTTTCCTATGGCCTTTTACGTAAGTTTTGTGATTAAAGAGTTAGCTTTTCAGGAGGAAATGAATGCTAATTGTATGTAACCAACCTTCTTAATGAAATTTTCTACCTCATTACGTAACATGAAGAGTCATTATTGAGATGGGTATCTGTAGTTGAATACAGTCTACTTTTAGTAATACATTTTAATGTTTTTGTAATTTCTTTAGAGGAGTATTTTATTCTGCCACTGTAATTTATCAGAAGTTTGATTACCTGACTTAAACAGACAACTTTACATTTGTACATGGGGAGAAATTAGGTTGAGTGCACATGGGTGGGTTTTTTTAAGGTATCCCAAGGAAAGGGGAGATCTGCTGCCAGTATAGTTTCTTCGGAGGCCACAAGGACAACACACACTTGCCAGATAAAACTAGGTTTGGGAAGAAAAAGTAGTAAGCCATTTTCTTTAGGAATTGGTTGCTTTTTGAGAAAGAAAACTAAATGTGTAGACAGTTTATCAGAATGAAAAGAAATCAGATGTTTTTTCTACATGGAGTGTAGTTGCATGAATCAAAAAATCCAAAGTATGAGCAGATCAACAATGCCTAAAAATTAGGTTTTTTCACTATGCCTCCTTTTCTTGGCTTTATCTCTCATTCTCTGGTTGGCAAATATTCTTGTGCTGTGATTGGTAAGTTCGAATGGGATTTATTTAATTTAACTTCAGATGCTAAGTTCAGTAGTAGTCAGTGGATGTGGATTGAATCATCCCTGGAGATTCCTGTTTTATAAACCTATTTTAGGATCCAGTGAATCACCAGCTGAAAGTGCCTGTCTCCTATTGCTGATTCTAGAGGAAGCATCAATCATTACTGCAGAACAAATGTCAAGCGTATACATGGCTAAAATTATCATGAATCCAATCTCAGGACCAATTTAAAAAAACTCCACACCTTTGTTTTTGAAGTGCAACAGAGGGGAAATTTAGAGTTACTTGAGAAGTAAAATCTATAAAATCCCATCTACCCACATAGGTGTTGGAGGGGCTGTAAGTGTGAAGGCTCCTGAAGCTCAGGTGGCGGTAGTACCACTGCCCAGAGAACCTCCTTCCCCCTCTTCCAGCAGTGGGGCTCTACCTTTCTCCCTTTGAATATTCATCTCACCAGGCATTTGTACTCATTCTTTCATGTGTTTATGGCCTACGTAACCATAAACTGGTAAATAATGGGGCTTTGCTGCTTGCTGGTGAGCTGTGTTGCTTTCATGTTTACAGACAACCTTTGCCTTGCTGTGTTTCAGAAAGGAATTTGCTTAGTTCACTGACATTTAATTTAATTTCTTCTTTCCCAAGGTATTTATTTTGGTGAGATTTTATTTTTTATGGTACTGTGTCACCTAATTTTTGATATTGTGTAGAATGGAAAGGGCCACTTGAAATGATTTGCTGTGACTCTTCTTCTGTTAGACACCAAAGACATAAGCACCCGCAGTGGATTGCCACCGGGAGCTTGCACAGAGAGGATTATCCCAGCAAACTTTAAAGTTCAAACTCTTCCGTTTACTACTGGTGGGCAAATGCCTTCTCTTTGGTCCCTGCTGCCATAGTGCATTAAATACAGAGTGATAGGTGACAGCATCTCGTTCAAATTTTTCTGCTGTCCAGACAATGCATGGTAATTTGAGGCCCTAAGCATAAAACCCCCAATTTTACTCTCTGAGTACAAATTCCGAAACCATTAAATGAAATCTGTTTAAAGAAAACAAGTCAACAGCCCTTTCACCTGAATGCAAAATAACTTAATTTTCTAGAGAAGGTAACTAATGTAGCAGAATATCTTGACTAAAAAAATATAAGCTGAGAAAGGACTAAGGCTTGTTAAAATTGCATCTCTGATGCACCTAGTATGCCTTCCACATGAGAAATGCAGTTATTTGACTCTGCCTTGGGTTTCTGTGTCTCCTGCAGCAGATTTCTTTGTGCTATAAGTAATGTGAGAGAGAGAACAACAAAGTGGCACTTTAGGACCGATTATTCAAGGAAATGATGTGGCAAAGCAGCCTTTGGGTTGCATTAAAATTTGGGTTACATTTTCTAAGTACCTGGTGGCTATGGCAGTGAGCAGGCAGGGCTGGAGTGGCTGTCACCCCTCTACTGAGCAGTCAGAAATGAAACCCTGGTGTTTGATACGATGTGAAGAGCCTGGTGTGGTGATTTGAGGCAGTGGGTACTTGCAGGAACCTAACTGGGTGCAAGAGCTACTCAAGAAAAGCTAAAATCTCTCTGAGGTGGGAATGACATCTTTGGATGTACATAAAATACCTTGATTCACAGTCTTAAAAGTAAAATATGTGATTTCTTTTCATGATGGACTGTGAATGGTTTTGATAGCAGGTCTATAAAGAGTTTGAGACACATTTTAAATTTTATTATTCTGGAATAAACCCAGGGTAAGTTAAAATGCATTGCCTGTTGTTGCTGTGCTGCAGACGGAGGTGTTTTGAGGGAGGGCCAGTACAGTGGTGGCTGGGAGCAGTCCTTTGAGGCACCAATTCTGCCTGGAAATACCCTCGTCAGGTATCTGGCAGAGGAGAGGTTAAATCCCTTCGGTGGCTACCAGTGATCTGCTGGCAAGGAGATGAGTTTTCCAAAGTTTTGCATAAGGAGGCTGTTGAACAAGCCTGTTTTGAAGGTGATGAGGCAGAAAAGCTCTCTGCTTTAGTGTTTCTGTCCTTTCAGAGACAAAATGAAAGCAGCGCGAGGCCTGGAAGGTTAAACACCTGCATGGTCCAGTAAAACATTGGCATTTCCACAGAAATCTGAATGTTTCTGCTCTTAATTCCAGTGATTGTGGTGTTTATTATACCAACATCTGGCTTTTGTCTGTGTGTCTGCAATACTGAAGCATGTTTATCATTTGTTTTGATAACTTCTTTTTCCTCATCCTCTTGGGGTCATTAGATGTTTCTGGGTTGCTCTTTTTGCTGGACTTCGTGCACATCAGAAAAAGCTTACATTTTACTAATTTTTTATCAGACTTCACCAATAATTGAGCTGTAATTGTTACAGATCAGCAGATGACTGTCTTCAAACGTGCAGGCCTGCGGGAACATGGTTGGGTTGAGCTAAAGAAATGCAGTGGGTAGCACACTGCACTGGCTGATGCCTGGCTGCTGCAGGGGCACGGTTCTCTAGGGGAGGGGGGGAAACTACAACTTCTCTGGGCAACCTGGGCCAGTGTCTCACCACCCTCATGATAAAGAATTTCTTCCTAATATCTAACGTAAATCTACCCTCTTCCAGTTTAAAGCCATTGCCCCTTGTCCTATCACTACATGCCCTTTTCTGGTCCTCTCAGTTAGTTTAGGACTTTGAGAAAGAAGCTCACTAATAAGAAGGGTCTTACTTGAATGTCTGACATAGAAGAGACACTGGGGTGTGTGGGCTGCTTGTCCCATATTTGGTTTTGTGACTGCTCCATGGCCAGCTGGCCAGCCAGCACTTGTCTCATCAGGTCGCCCCAGCCACTGCAGAGTGAATACAAGCCCTGGGGCTCCTGATTCTTCTTTCTTTCTAATTACATATGGACAAAGAAGCAAAATTTAACAGGAGTGTATCTTTCAGCCGGTTTTGCTTGGAATTGTCTAACACCAGATGTGGAGATACTGATGCCAGAACTTACTGTAAAGTAGGAAAGTGTTAAATGAATGTGGAAAACTAAATGAGCTAAGATTACAAAAAAGAGTAAGAAAAATACTACTCTTGACCATATGATGACTATACTGGAGAGTAATATCAATTGAAAATGCATAAAGGAAATAAATTGTTTTTGAAAAGGATACAGTTGAATGACAGAGTAAACTATGTTAGCTTCTTTGGGAAAAAACACAGAGCTGTCCCAACAGATAAAGCCTCCCTACGGGAAATAGCGATGGAAAGAATAAGAGGGATGGGTGCTGGCATTTCGGAGTCCACTATCTAAAGGCTACAGTGTGACAGGGAGACCTGTCTGATGACTACTGGATTTCTGCCACTAGAAAGGGTATAATATGCATATCTGATAGTCTAGCAACATGAAAATGTAGAAATGCATCCAGTATTTTATGATCAGAAGTGTCCAGGCACCACTGCGCATCAGGAAGGATGAAATGGGGCTTAGCTGAAATATTTAGTTTGCCTGTATTTATTTTGGCAAGCCATGAAAACTGTTTTTGTAGCTTAAGATATCGATGTCACCTTCCACTGTTTGGATCTGGTAATGGCTTTTGTGGGGGATATAATCGTACGAAGGGCTGTGCTTTTTGCTTAGGTACATACACTATAGAGGGAAAGGCTGGAATACACGGGAGCGGAGGGCTGAGGCAGAGCTCTCATTGATTTTCTCTCACAAACTGCTGAATGCTGCATGCAGGACTGAGCCCTATGAGAAGCCTGTCCTGCTGCATATATATCACTGGCTTTGACATCCCAGCGTGGGGTGGACAAAATCAGGGAGCGCTTGGAAAGGGTGAAGCTTTCACTCCTCCCCTCTTGCACTTAGGCACTCCCGCTCCCCTCCATCCTGTTTGTTGCAACAATGAGAAGAAAAACATAGAAAAAAACTTGCAAATGGGTTTGTGCTTTTCACAGTGATGTATGCTGGTGGAGAAAAATGTGTTTTAATTTGAGTGTTAAGCTCTAAATCGAGGCTGGTGGTGGAAAGGTTGGAGCAGCAGAGCAATGCTTCCCATCGGCTCTGCCTTCTCCTCCTGTAGCAGCAGGGTCCAGCCCCACTCCAAGGCCTGCCTCCATCACCTGGGAAGAGAAGTCCAGCAGCCAGGTGGTCATTCCCCTTGTGAAGGATCTGGCCCCCAGTTGGAGTATATTTGTACCAGCCAAAGGATGAGGGAGGAAAATCCAATCTCCAGCTGAACTCTTTTGGCTTCCCTTCCCATCGTGGCTACAGAGGGAAATCTACCCAGTGGCTTTCAACATGGTTTTAAATGTGGAGTTGTCTGCTCTGGAGCTAAGGCTGTCATTGCATACCTCATACTGCATGGAGCAGCACTGTAATGCCTGGGGACTGGCTGAGCTCACCTCTGCACAGGGGATTGTGGCAGCCTCACGTCCTTTGCATAGGGCAGAACACTTTGCTGTCGAAATGTCACACTGAGTAAGATGAAAAAGAAAAAGTTGGGGTTTTTTTTTGCCAGATAAGCATTTTTTAGGCTTTCTGTTTTCAACTAAAAATAAAGGGGGTTTGTTCTGTTTTTCTCAGCTGGCAGAACACTCTCTGACCAGCTGTATGCATGGCATTAGATGGAGTCACATCAGAGTCCTGCCGAATTGGGCTGAAACAAAAGTGGCTGTGAAGCGCTCCTCAGTTGACTTTGAAGCACAAGCGTAAACATAGAGGTTTCTTCAGTGACACCTATATGATACCTAACGTTTCCTGAGTAAGTTTGCTGCTTTTAAAACCACTTAGAAATAGGAGAGGCTACAATTTTAAATATCAGTGCACTGTTCGAATGAGGAGCTACATGATTTTTTTTTAATTATTTTTATTTTCAAATTTGGTTGGAAATTGGATGGTGGAAGCAATCTTTGATGCGTAATAAGCCTGTATTTTTGCAAGTAGGCAAAGAGTTTTGAACCGAGCTTTGTATGTGTTTTGAAGTGGGAATGACTCTAGGGGGGCAAAATAGGCCAGGAGACTCTGTAGGTACAGCCTGTGCATGGGCCATATCAGAAACCCTCAGCCTGCAAGTGTTTGCTTTGGCTGTGGAGAGTGGTGGGAGCATCTGGATCTACACTCAGTTATCACTACCAGCTTTCAGCGAGGAACACACGGTGCTTCTCTATACAATTAATGCATCTCTTCCATAAAACCTGTTTCGTAGCCGTAAGGAAGGTGCTTTTTCTTGCTTTCAAACCCCATGAATGAGGGGCAGCCTTTTAATTATGCATACTCTTTTTTTTATATTCACCCTACTGCCTGTAGTAATAACATCTACTTTTTAATGGCTTAAAGACTGTGTTCACATGGATTTGCTACTGTTGTGTAAGCCCTGTCTCTTCTGTGATGGAAAATAGCTACTGTCCTCTACCACTGCTGTTGTAGAAAGGACAAAGCAAAAATGGGTGTGGGTGCTAGAATAGCACAGGGAAATGGGTCTGAAGAGTCCCTTGACCCATGTGGTCATATGTCTGCCTTCCTAAAAGGACATTTCCTCTCAAAAAAACTGTGTGAGGTGTAAGAGAAGACATGGTAGTGTGGCAAAGATACTGAGTGATTGGTCTGACATAGTGTTTCTCATTGCAGAAGCTCCCGTAGGATTGTTTAGAATTACATTTGAAGGGGACGTTTCTAAACAGGCTAAAAATGTTAAAAAGCATAGAGGAGAGTGATGGATGGGCAGAGGGTGGAGTAAGTATTTTGTAGACTCTTCTTATTAAACATCTGTTGTATAGATACTTTGGGCTGTGGGGTACTGCACATGATTGCCTGTGTTGTTTTTTCAGCCCTGTTTTTTCATTTTTACTAAAATGCATGACTTAATGTAAAAATAACATTTTAATTTCTTATCATTCATTTATTTTTAAATGGAAAGAAGATTTGGAGCACAAATGTCTTAGTGGTTAGTGGGGAGAGAAACGTTAAATTTCACAAGCCATGCTTGGTAGCAGGAAGAATACATTCAATATTCATGTTACTGTAAATACAACTTCTAATAATATTGTTGCTTGCCGTATGTGCAGACCTAGGCAGACATAAATTGAGCAATGCTGTGCAACACCCAACATCAATATAATAAACATGCACACAAGAAGTGGTCTGAAAAGAGGGGTAGAAATTTGAGAGAAGTGATATATATGCAATTACAACAGCATTGTCCTGCTGTAATGAAGTATTCTCGTGTAGAGTGAAGAAATATATTGCTTTTTTATTGTTACTCTAAGGAAAAGCTTTTTTTACAGTATGGGGAAGGGAGAGCAATAAGTTGTGAGCCACCATTTAAATAATTATATTTTTCAGTATAGAAAGCTGTAGATAAATTGTTAACACTGTTAACAGTGTTGCTACCTAAAAAATGCTGTCTTCTGCTTTTGAATGTCACCGGTGAAGCAGTAGGGTGAAGGGAACAAAGAAGATCAAAGAGAAGTAAGAGAGTTTATTTCAAAGACATCCATAAAAATAGTGGGGTTTTAAAATTTCATTAACAATGACCTGAATTAAGCTTAACTAATTTGGGTCCCAATCTTGAAAATAATTTCATGCATGCTTAACCTCAATCATATTTGTTGTCAACTAATTACCTGTGTTTACAAACTATTAAGCATAGGATGTTTGCAAAACAAGCACAATAGAAAAGTTGATGAAAACCGAAGATATGCTAATGTGAATAATCAAGCAGATACACAAAGTATAGAAGTTACTTCACCTTTTAGCATTTGGAAATTCAAGAGACATTAATTCCATGTCTTTTCAGCCACTGTTGAATTTGACGAAACCTCTGCACCTGAAGGAATGAATTAAAAAACCCCAAACAACCCAATTGTAAGTTGATGGAGGAATACTGAACCTAGATGAACACTGCAGTAAATTATGGAGATGAAGTAGATTTTTGCCTCGAGGCCAAAAGCTGTTTGGTTTGACACAACTCTTACAGGTGCTTGATTTATCACTGGCTATTTTAATATCTATTACATTGAAGTCATTAAAATAATTCAGGTACCACACACAAAAAGAATTAAGTAGCAGCATGACAATTAACAGTTACAAGGAATTCACAGCAGTGCCCAGTAAATAAATCAAAGCACTGGCATTTAAAATCAGAAGTAGAAATCTTGAGCTGTGACTTCTAAAATAATATTTAGTTCAATTAGGCTTACACAAAGGTTTAAAATTGCAACCCAGGTGGAACACAGGACCAAAGGCTGCAGTTCTCTTCCATGCATCATCATCTTCTATTGGAGAACAGATTCTTTTGGGGATGGGATTGATGGTGTGTAGGAATTATTTAAAAGAGAATGACCATATAGTGAACCAGCCATACGGGATGTTGGCCTAGGTACGTAGCTGCATTCTAGAAACTACTTCAAAGGAAGAAAAAATAAGAAAGAGCGATGACAGCTTCCCTAAGGAATGCAGGAGTGAACAGATAAGAGTGACCAATTGGACACTGCGGGAGAAGAACTTAAGAACCAACGGGAACTGAACTAAGCTGTATGTTTACCTTGTGCTAGAGACTTTTAACCCATTAGATAATGCGTGACCGTGTCTAGGGAAAGTAAGATTGTATAAAAGGGACAGACAAGGTAAATAAAACGTCTTCAGTTTGATTCACACTGAATGGTGCGAAGTCCAGTTTTTTCTCCTCAGTGGTGGATTCTATGTAAATGCTATAAAGCAAAACAGTAACAGAACGGAGGCACTGTACATTTTGCCTTTGACTAGTTGGCCTCTGTGGAAGCCATGCATGTTAAACTTCAGTGTAATGGATGTCAGGGTCACTGTTGGGTGGCACTGCTGGCTCTGCCGTGCAACTTTGGCAAACATCTGGGTTTGTATTCTCTCTAAATTAGTTTCCTGCAAGTTGTTTTCTGTCAGTTCGCTTGGTGGTCAAGAGCTGTACTGAGAGGGCCTTTCACCTGGAAGCGAATTGGCAGTGCTGTTGTAGGGAGACTGTGAGTGATGTAGGCTGTGTCACGTATTGACTGCTGTCATGGTGGTTCCCTGTGCAGAGCCAGCCAGAGGGTTGAGCAGCCCTTGCAGTCGTGTTTGGAAATCAATCATTTCCACTGCATATATGTGCCCGTCTACTCTGCTTTGGTCTGGAATTGAATGAACACAAATTTAACTTTTCCAAAATTTGTAGATTTTGCATGATTTCAGTACAGAAACCGGACATGGCACAGGTTGAATAAATCAGGTTCAGGTTTGTCAGAAAAGGACTGCAAACCTTTGCTTAGCCTTGCCTCAATTTTGAGTTCAGCAGGACTCATCCAAGTGATGCCAGAGAGATTTTGGATGTTGTTGATAAGGATTCCCATGAGTTTAATTCTACTGAATTAATGTCTGCTGTATGCAGGAGCTGAATTAGAGCAATTGCCTGTTGTTGCTGAGTTGCAGATATAATACATTTGGTATACAAATGCCAGTCTTGGAGTGTTCTTGCTGGTGAAAAGCACAGGGAAAAGCCAAAGGGCAGAAGAGTGACTAGAGAAATCCTGCAAGTATTCCCCAGTTCTTATCTGGGCTCCTGGAGAAGGTGGGACTCTTCTAACACAGCTGGGTATTGCTGGATGTTGGGTTATGGGGTGTACATGCCCACATAATTCTCCTTCCTCTCGTTTTCCATTGGACGTTTCTGACAGTTTGGGATTTTGTTTCTGAGGAAGTTTCTGGAAGATGTTGAGGGTTCTTCCTACTCTTCTCGCCTAGGCTCTTAAGCAGTACTTCAGGGAGCAGCTCCAGTCTTCGTTTGCTTCAGTACATGACTCCTCAGTGTGCTTCTGTTCCATGGTGCAACTCCCCAAAGCTGTGGCCAGGAGGGGCTGGCACTGGCCACATCCAACCAGTGACATCAGACACTCACACTGGGGCTGGGAGCGGGTGTTTTCCTGGTTTGCCCCATGCCCTCAGCAAAGGCAGCTGACCCAGAGACTCTGCAAATTGAGTGGGCTTCTGTTTGGGAAAGGTCGTGCTAACAAGGGGCACACTGGGGCTCTGTCTCATGTGAGAAACCTGCGCTGGGTCACAGGGAGCCATCCGTTTTTGAGGCGATGAAGGCAGCATTGTTCCCAAGCTGAAGCTATCGTTTCTCTAGCCTGTGGTTGAAGGTGGTCTCCAGTGCGTGATGGAGGGAGCTGTGCATTCCTGCTGGGGCTGCTGCATCCCCCTGTTACCCTGCCCTCAGTTAAACACAGGCTCTGGAGAAAGGATCATCCTTCTTGTTTGCAGAAAGCTGCAAATTACACCTCGGCTTTGCTAAAGAGGTCCATTGTGTTCCAAGCTGGCAAATCACCCAGCTCAAATAAGCTTTAATTTCTCATAGGACCCTATTGTTACCCTGCAGTAAAAGCTACTGTGGGAAATTTCCATGATAGGGCAAGAATTCACAGTCCTTATCTTCTCTGGTGCTGCCTGCCTGGAGAAGGACAGCAGGAGCAGGGACTGTCCTGCTGGAGCCGGCTGGCTGTCTCCTGCCACGTAGCAGTGCTTGGGATCCTTTGGTCCTCCTTGGCCCAAGGGCAGGACTCTTTGTGTGTTTGCTGGTCTTCTCCCAGTTGGAAGGGTTGTCACTGTGGGGAAGGATACCCAGACCTGCTGCCCACACAGCGTTTAAAGGGGGAAAGTGAAATTGCAGTTTCTGAACATTCATTGAAGCAAGTTTAGAGCTTTAGATGTTGTGGAAACACATGCGCACCACACAAACTTATTTTTTAATTTCAGTGTGTACCAGTTGATTTTTCCCTCCCCCAAAATTCCCGGGCTCATTTTGACTCCATAGTCATCTTTCTCTGTAGAAGATGCTGGCGGATGTGCAGGTCTTCACTGCGCAAAATTGTATCTTGTATTCCCATTTTAACATTTTATTGCAGTGAACCACTTGTAAGAAGGGTTAGTGACTATCTGAAATACTCTTGCACCCTTTTTCTATATTAGATAAGGGGTTATTTTTATTACATTGGAATACATTGGGCAAAATCCGTAAGCTTCAGTTTTAGTCTTGCACAGAAATGAAGGAGGTCAAACAATTTCTGAAGTGTCATTTAGCTTCACGTTCTGAAACCATTGACTCAAAAAAGTTAATTTAAAACGTTTATTTTAATTGCTTATTTATCCAAATGTCTTTCTGTAATAACTCCCCATTTTTTTTAATCCAGAGATGCAGAGAGATAGAGTACCTTTGCATGGTTTCACCTTTTGTTTCTTGGTAGGTGTTAGAGACATCTTAGAAATGCTTTACCATTTTGTTTCTGAAGTGTAGGCTGGACATGCTTCAGTGTGTGATATATGCGTGTTCTCCATTTTAAACCCTCTAGACAAATATTTTTGTAATTCTTTATAGCTTTCTTTTGCCTGCCTAAAAACTTTAATGTTCCTGGCTAACCTTGTTATAGCTCTCTGGCATATTTTTGTTAAAATCTTAAATCCAGTGCAGCCTGGAAAATCACTTGCTTTCTTAACAAGAAAACTCAGGACTGGGCTTTTAGGTTTCTGCCTTTGTTTTTGATAATCAAACTCTCTTGAACTTGGCAGTAGTTGTAGTTTTCGTTTCACTTTAGTTGCCCACTCCTCTGTGGTTTTTATTTTATGTTTTCAAGTCAAATATAAAAGGAGTTGTCAGACAATATCAAACACATCTATATATTCTAGAAATACTCCAAGTCCCATTGATTTGAAGTTTGTGAGGTGCACCATTTCTGAGTTCTGTAATGCAGGAAAATTTCATCCTTATCCAACACCATCTATCCATCCTACATGCAGGAGGGAGATGTAATTTTTAAAAAGTACTCTGAAACCAGCTCCACTTCGTTTTTAACTCCTTTTAGTTCCAATATTTCCAGTCTCAGTTAACTCTGAGCACATGTCTATGCTTCCTAAACACGCTCACTCCAAGCTGTACTGTGTAATGCCATCAGGTTGTATTCAACTATTTCCCTTTTTTGAATATTTCTGCCCTCAACAGATCATTAATATCGCATGATATTAACGTGGGCAGCCAGGCACGGAGATACTCGAACTCATGCTTAATATGCAGGAACAGGGTACATTTGTATGCTGGTATGAAGGCTTGTGGGTCTCCAGAAAATTAAAAAAGCCGTGTCAGTAGATTATATAAAGCAACAAGTGAAGGATTTCCTTTCCCTGTCAGAGCTTTATTCTAAATCAGTGGTACCCAGGAAGCCCCTCAGCACAGATTGCAGGGCTCCGTATGCCTGCTTAAGAAAATTATACCTTCCTCAGTATTGCCTGCTCAGAAAAACAATATAAATTTGTACAGGTTTGCTAAATTTTTTTGGTTTAAGCAGAAATTGTAGAGCGAAAAAAAAAAAGGCTTTCCCAGCTCTCTCTTGTTTTGGAAACAGGAAAGATGTTTGCTCATGGGATGCCTTGGTCAGATGTGGGACTACCTGTCCCAGTGATCCTCTGTGCGAGAATGTTAGAGATGGTGTGGCTATGTTTGAGCTGTCTTCTAGCTCAGCAGGGAGGGAGAGGGGACTTTCTGACTGGCTACCTGCTGCATTTAACCACTTCTTTGTTTTCTTCTTTCAATCGTAACCTTTTGACCAGTTCTAGGGATGGTTTCCCCCCAGAGTGTTCATGCTCCCTGTCTGCAGATGTGCTCTCAGAGCCACTGCTGTGGAGGCTCTGGAGGTTTCCTCTGCAGACTTCAAAGGGCCTTTTAGAAGTCTCTGGAAGTTTAAGCACTAGGACTGTTTTCCAGCAGCCTTGAAAACCATTATAATTGACTCAGCTGATTTTGGTGATTTTTTTTTGTGGTTTTTTTTAGTGGGAGAGAAGAAAGACATGGATAGAATAAATATGTAGCAGTAATAGAAACTGCAGATATTCCAGCTTCCATTACTGTCCTATCAGTCTATTTGTGCACTCAGCAGAGGTCATGAAAAGTGTTAAAGACACTCATTGCATTGAAGTCTTTGAGTGTCCTCACAGCATGGAGAATGCAACCACCTCCATTTCATGCTGATGAAGTCTTCACATCAGCCTGTGTTTTACATATATGCAAATACCTACAGTCAAGCCAATTATATATGAGTTGCAGATTCAACATCCTTTTTGGGGTGACCTATCACAGCCGCCACGCTGATACCAGCTGAAGCTTTCTCTGCTTTAGTGACTGATAAGAGTCATGTGGGAAATGTTGTGTTTTATTTGAAAGTTCATTTCTCAGAATTAGTACTTCAGTTCAAAAGATTTCTCATGATTACTGGTGTGTGTGTGTCTCACCTTCACAAGACTCTGTTTCATGGATTGAATCAACGTCTGTTGACAATTGAGTAGGAGGTATTTTTTTCCTGGAATATCTATTTTTGAATTGGAAACTCAAAATAAGTAGGTCATACACAGCTTACTGTTTAGAATGCTTATATATATATTTAAAAATGAACTAAATTATTTAGTTATGAATTAAGATGAAACACAAGATGTCAGGGGGAAAAAAAATCTTGTTACCTGCAGTGTCAGCCAAGGAAGCTTTGAATTGCTTGTCTCTTAAATTAGTATCCTGCAGCTTCAAGAATATGTTCATACATAAAATGAACATACCTGCTAGTTTAGATTGCAGCTATAATGTCTGATTAATACTTACTTTAATTTATATTCTTCTTCATTTGCCAAAAATACCCATGTTAGTGCTTTACGTGCATAAACACAAACCATAGAAATGCAGCAGGAATTCCTGTCCCTAGTTCATGTGATTTGTCTTCTTGCTGAACGAAACAGCTGTGCCCAAAATGACACGAATAGCTATGCGTCCCTCCAACTCTCCACTTCTTGGAAGGCTGAAAGCTCGAATCACACTATCTCCGAATGAAGGGGAGAAATCATTCCCTTGTGGAGAAAACCTGGAGAAAACAGACTGCTGTTTGTTCCTGCTCCTTCTTAAACTGAGCCCTGGCAGTTTGACATTGGTGTCCATGTAGCCACGTGACTCACTTCTTTTCACCATTAATTTCACACACTGAGATGATGGAAGCGGCCCCACGTGACAGCCTTCTCCAAACAGTACCTAAGATCCACTTAGCAGTGATTTGGCTGGTATCTGCTAGGGCTGCAGGCTTCTTGATGAGACTCCCTGGTCAATGGCACTTGATCCTTATTCATTTTAAGGAGAACATTAGCCAGTGCAAACAGCAGCTTCTGCGCTGTGCCCATGGCCGAAAGCAGGTTCAGTAGAGGAGAGGAGCCAGGAGATCTGAGAACACCACCACTTTAGCTGTACTGCATTGCTGAAATTCATCTCATCAGTAGCCTGTCTCTGCTCCATCACCCACCAGCTGTGGGTAATTAGGGGAAAAATATAGCACAAGTCAGGTATAATGTGACTCTGCCCCTCACAGAGCCTCCTAGTTTCTGAAAGAAAGAGGCATAAGTCATTTTATGTCTGGTCCAACTTACGTCTGGGCCTCCTTTTTCTATAGATCCCTTTTTACAGCTAATCTTACTGTTGTCTTTCACAACACGCTGGAACAATCAGTTCCATACAGGAGTTATGTGCTACGTAGAAAAGTACTTCTTTCTTCCATTTCTTTTAAATTTGCTGCATAATAGTTTCCTTGGGGTACCCATTTCTCATGTTTCGTTAAATGGGAAACCATTGTATCACCCTGAATCTGCTATTCATGGTTATATAGAAAGCTGTCGTATCTCCTGGAGGGAAGTTGTCTTCATAGGCATTCAATATGCAGGAATGTTTTCACCCTCACTGTTGTTGTCTCCCTGATATATCCTTTCTAAGGTGAGGTGAGGTGACTGCCACTCAGTAATACTGCAGGATGAGGCTCACCACGAATTTATATGGTGTGGTAGGTATGAGGTTCCCCATTTTCTCCTAATGTTTCCTACTATCTGTTTGCTTTTGGCTTCTGGTTATTTCTAATTATATTTCATAGACTTAATGCTAATAATTCACACATTTTTCTCTTCTTGATTTGCAGTAGGTACGTTATAAGGTGATAAGTAGAGATGTTTTTTCATGTTGTTTTAATGTTCTTTTGCCAGACTGTGATGTTCACCCCAGCTCAGTATTTAACGTCATTCCCCATTGAGGAGACATTTGAATGCAACCTCTTGGAACTGGTCCTTTCTTCATTTCTTTAGAGAAGATGTGAACTCTTTGTCCTGTAGCTTTTTTCAACAGAACCATGAGTGAGTTAGTAATGTATGCAACCAGCCTTGCCAGGACTACAGAAGAGCACTGTCAGATCAAAAAGACCATGTAGGTCAGAAAGAAAATCAGTGGGGCCCAAGAAATCGCCAGCCTCTATACCTAAAAAAGATGTACACTCCCAGTCCAGCCAAATTCATCATGTGTTTTCTAAGCTGTCTTTTTTTGCTATATGGAACAAGCTGTTTGCATAGCCTGGTGACCTGTGAAAGCGAGAAAGAGGGAACGCAGGATCCATTTAGTCATAGAATCATAGAATTGGTTGGAAGAGACCTCTAAGATCATCAAGTCCAACCATTAATCATCAGAAAGGAAGGAAAATGTCATGTTCTTAGTAATCTGCTTTTTTTTTTAAAGGATAATCTAATAGAATGGGTAACACACTAGCTGAAGATCCACATTCTGTTCTGTTCACTGCCGTGGACTGCCTACATGACTTTTGGCAAGTCACACTTACGTCATTTCCTCATGTACTAAAATAAATAGCGAGGAGTATTGCCACTGTCTGATACAGAAGAGCAATGAAAATGATCCTGCACTCTGGTCTCAAACTGAAGGAGATAAGGGCTCTTGCATATCAAACACCTTGTCTGAATGGTGGATGGGTAGGTGTCTGTGTTGAGCCTATAATTTCCATGGCTTTTGCAGTATGTGGGTATTCTATGCTTTGAGGAACAATGTCATCAAAACTCCATCCCTGTGCCACTTAGCAGGACCTATGTATGCATGCAAATGCAAAAAGGTGAAATACTTTCTGTGTTAGTTACTTTAGCAAGGCAAAATATCAGATACCATTGCTTCTGTAAAGTTGTCCTTCTGTAGTCTTGCTCTCTGAAATGAATATTTATATATAATTATTTGGAGTGTAGTTCCCTCCTTCAAAGATTTTTGGGTTTGGTTTTTTTTTTTTTTTTAATTCATATTTCTTCTGAATAGCTCTTTCTCTGAAGCAGCTGAAGGAAGACATATATGAAAGGGCGATTTGCCATCAGTTTGCCTATGGTTGGGTGCCAAAGAAGTGGGAGTTTGGGGATAAGTCATCTTCCTTGTTTTTCTTGTGAGATAAAATCATGATGAGTAACATGTCAAAGCCTTCTGCACTTATGACCGAGAGTTTCTTACGTGGGTTTGTGAAGTGTGCAGAAATGGCTTTTCACTACCTAGTGTTTCATTCAGTTTATTTCACATTTAGTAAGTCTCTTTTTGCATCCATCTTGAGTGCTGGGCATAACCTGGAAAAAAGGCTTCTGTTGTTAGTAAAGTCAGAAGGGGAGGTTAGAGCAAGAGGTTAGTTCCTTGTGTCACACCGTGGTAAAATTTGGAGCATAAATCTCAGTATTTGCTCTGGAACTGGAACTAGAATGCGGTAGTAGTTTCTGGTTTCTAGAGAAAATAACATATAAATTGTATAGAAAGATTTACATAGGAAAATTCATTCACATCACAAAATTGTCACATTTTTCCAGTGCATTAGCATTTATTTCTGTGAGAACAAATTACAGATGCAAGTCACTGCACAACAGTATGCAGAAAGCTGAACTTTTTTTTTTGTTGATTCAGTACTAAGATTGCTGCTTGCAAGAAACAGAGGCTGTAGCTGAAAGAAGAGGAAATGTAATACTAAATTAAGTTTGTATAAATGAGAACACAGCCAGCCACCATGTTGTCCAGTGTGACACTGTTATTGAAGCTTTGCAACCTCTTGAATTTTCATGAACGAAAGAGGAAGAGTATTGTTCACAGATCTGCAATCCATCTCAATCACTGTCCTGAACTCTCCACCCATGCAGCTCATTTTTCTCAGCCAGAATCAAAGACTTCATGCTATGTCTTGCTTTTAAGTGTAAGAAGGGAGCAGCAGCTGAGTTCTGGCTCTTAGTGCCTTTCAGAGTGGCCGGCTCAGCAGTGCCTGGAGTACAGTGGGACTAGACTGAAGGTTGTCTCTGTCTGTAGCTGAAAGAGAATAGTTTGAGGTTAAAAGGAGGAGCTGTAGGTGGTTTAAATGCCATTTGGGTCCAAAGGTTACATCTGGATTCCCCCTGCCCCCCCTATCCTCACTGTCCTAGAACATAAGATATTTTTTTCTATTTAAGTTTACTATGGCTCTATATTTTAGACTTTCTGGCAACTGTAAATAGAGAATTCCCATTATTATTCTGCTTATTTCAATTAATTATAAATAATGCATTATTGATTTATTATTTATTTTTATATAAGTTAAATATGTAATGGAGAATATATATATTTATATTGCATTATTTAATTACTTTTCACCATTATCAGGTAGCCAATGCAGCCCATAGCTTTGCAGGAGGCTGCAGCCCAAGTTTCATCAGACTCTCTTGGTCCTGCCTTTGGTGGGGTAGCCAGGTAAGTAAGTAGCATCCTTACCTGAGGATCTTTCTAGGATTTACCACTTAGGAGATTTGCTGGAAACCGTTCAAACACGCTGTATGGGAGCAGTACCTGGTGAATCCATCTCTGAAGGTTCACCAGTGGATTAGCCATGCCCAGCAGTCGCTGTATGAGGAGAGAGAGGGCTGCCAAGGTTCCTACTTTAGGAGGACAGATGAAGGTCACAAGGCGGGTCACTGAGGTTCAACTTTGTGTGGAAACCTCACAGGTTTGGATGTGGAAGCCCAGCTCCTGTGTAATCCATAGTAATAACATCACTGCCACCCAGGGGAGGCTCCAGCAGTGACTTGGCAAACTGGGAGGTAAGATCAAGCAGTGCCATTTTCTGTAGGATGGAGATAAGGTCAGGAAGAGAGGACTCTGTCAAGTTGGGGGTGCACACGGGTCCTGAAGAAAATGCGTTGAATTGACTCTTACGGGAAAGAGAATTCATAAAATTACAGGGAAAGTATCAAACGATGTTTTGGAGGAGGGGAGGCAGCAGGGAGGCTCGGGACAGTTCTGTGATACTCGGTGGTCAGCAAAGTTACTGAGTTGAATTTCAGGGATGCATGTTTGCATTTTATATATTTTAACTAAGGTCTGTGTCCCACCCTGCCATCTTCACATGTAGAGTTCAGTACTTGGGCTGCATTAGTGCAGTGATTTCCCTTGGGAAATTCAGGGTACCTTGCTGTATCTCCTTCTGATCATGCATAGCAAGCATCCTTCTCATCTAACCTTCTTTCCTGGGTGGTATCCTCCTGATCTCCTATGCTTGTAGTAGAAAGAAATTAGGTAAGCCTCTTAGCTGAGAGTGGAAAGTGTGAGTGCTCCTGCAGTGCATCTGGTATTCCCTCCGTATACAAGCAGAAGTGACGCATGGCTGTGGTGTACCTGGAAGAAACATGGGCTTGTCTTTCGTTACGTTGTGCCCATGGTGAAGGTCATTCATCTGTCACATATCAAAAAAATGCATTTGCTCTCCAGTGACTTCATTGATATGGTAAAAATGAATCCAGTCACCTTTTTGATTAGGTGACCAAAAGACAAATAAGCTGAGCTACTTTTTTTTTCCTGTAATTTCTTCATACATATGTATGCAGAGTGCAACATCTGAAATAAGCCATTATGCAGTGCCTGACTTTGCAAAAACTTGTGATTTTTAAAGGGGCTGTTTGACATACAGCTTACAGAGGTTAAAGAGTAAAAATGTATAGACAGCCTGATTTATAAAACCCAGGGCAAGTGGCTTTTTCATAGTGGAAGTACAAATGTGCTGTTTGTTATTATGCATTATTTATATTACAGTGGTACTTAGAAGCTGCAGAGAGAAGTGCTCTTCTAGGCCATGTGACCTAATATGGCTCTGACAGTGCACCTGAAACTACAGAATAGGTCAGCACTAAACCATGATGGTTTTTTGTCTGAAGAAGTCAGTCTCAGTTTGTAAATTACTATAATTTAACAGAAAGACATTTCAGTGTTTATTCCTAGGAGCTGTTAGCTTTACAGAAGCTCTTTCAACAGGTGGGAACTCAACCTAATAAAAACATTGTAGTCAGTGTATATATTTTTAAAATTTAGACCTGTATCCTTGTTGTTCATGCTCCTTCCCTTAGTCAACTATTACCAGCAGTAGCCCATTGGTAGGTAAATATATCGACTGAACCACTCCTGAATCTGCCCAAATTTTTCAGGGTGTCAGCCAGTCTTACCTGGACATGCCTGCAGTCATCAGCATCAACATCACAACCCTAGTTGCAGCTTTAGTATCCGCTCGTATTTTGAGCCCATTCAGCATTTACAAGTCCAAAGAGTTAGTGATTTTATATTGTAACATAATTTTGTGCAAAAGGAGTCTTAGAAACCTATACAAATACTTTCAAATGCGAGTTGAAAAAGGAAAGACTTAAGAGATCTCAGGAATTTATTCCTTCATTTTACTGAGGTAGATACTAATTTCACATTGCTGCTGATTGATATAACATTTGCATTTGAGTTTTTTACAGTAATCTGTGTTTGAGCAGAACTCTTGTATAGGAGGAGCCATGTCTAAAGAAACCAGCAAATATTTTGGGTGTAGAGGCTTGACTGCATTGCTTTTTAGATTTAAATAGAAACTGTTCTGGGGTTTTCTTCCAGCTTCTTAAATAAGAAATAAAATGATAGCCACTGGGGAGAAGACGTGCTGCTGGTTTGTTTTGGACTGCAACATTGCTCTCTCCAGTTTCAGCTCTCAAGTCTCTCTAGTTTCAGTCCCCTGTATTATATACATTGGTTTTTAAATATGTATATACATGTATTGCGTTTCAGAGAAATCAAGAAAAGGAAGCCGTATGTGCTTCTCCAGTTAAAAATCACAGAAGAGTAAGATATTTAGAAATATTATACATTAGCCACTATGTTAACCACTTTTTGGAGAGAAAGTGTAAGGAAGGGGTTAGTGTGAGTGAGGTACATGCAATGATATTTTTGTTGTTGAAAGATTTGGAACAGAATCCTAACAGCAACAAGGGGAAAAGGGATTCTTTCTTTTATTAGCTAAAATCTTCTTTCTAACTTCAGGGAAGCAAAAATATGTCTTTATCTTTGCCATCTCTTCAACCTTCTTATTCTTCTGATTTTAGTATTTTCAAACGAGAGAGGTTTAGACTGAAGTGGCTGTTCAAACCACTCTGCTTCAATCCAGAGAGCATTTTGGGGTAGCGTAGTGTTTGACTGAAAAGAACCAAAGAAGTTATGCTGTCCTAAAGAAAAAGTGTTTTTTACATCAGAGCCTTTCAAAGTCAGAAGTAGACAGCCAAGGAAAACAGAGGGGCAAGTATAAAGCAGGAAAAAACCCACCAATGAACAGAAAAACTCAGTCCTCAAGACAATATAATGATTGATGGTACTAAAATCTCAAGCATCATAAGGAAAGCTTTTATTACTATAGAAGTATATGTAATATAGAATTAAATAATACATATATTATAAATTTTAAAGGAGAAGTTTTGTTTTTATTTGGATGTATGAAATACTCCAAACATGTTCTTTATGGGATCTGTGTGTCAGGATGAATAATTTTTATTTTTCGTTTAAATCTCTGGCCTTGGACCGCCTGAGTCTCAACCTTATTATAAAATCAGAGCTGTCACATTTTCTCAGTTAAATGTAAACAATCTCTGCTTTTCAGAGCTAATAATACATTGTAAAAACTCATTCTGGGATAAAGGTTTGTATTTAGAGCTTTTAAGATGAAAACAGTCCAGTCAGAAGAGAGACATGAGCATGGGTGTTGGTAGTTGGGATAAGTGGGCACTGCTGCACAGGGCTGGTGGCTGGGAGCCGTGGGCTGGGAGCACTGGGAAGCTCAGGGCTGGAGCATCCTGCCAAGCATCAGTACCCACTGACTTGCCTTACCTGCGAGGGTAGTGGCCTGTTGCTGTGACAGAGGGATGAGAATGATGAATGGCATGGGAAAAAATCTATCTAAAGCATGTTGAAAATCTGGAATTAACTAACTTACAAGGAGCCAAACAAGGAGGAATTTACAGAAGTGTGTCAAGTAATGAATGCTGCAGAGAAGGTATGTCATGAACTTTTCATGACAGAGGGTAGGGGTATATTTAATTAGCTTAAAAGTTGGCAAATTCACACTGAGTGGAATTACATTGTGAAATTAATTCTTCATTGAAAGTTACTGAGGCCAAGACTCCAGTCAAGACTTCAGCAAAATTCAAAATGGAACTCCAGTTTTATTTGGGCAGCAAAAGGTACTCTGAGCTGCAGCAGTGAATCCCAGAAGGTTCTTGCAATGTCATGCTCTGAGGTTTAGGTGAGTCTCTAATAGCTTTTGATCAAATGACACTGCGAGGAGGAGCAGGATAGATTATTTACATTTTTACATTTCTGGTTTTTACCTTACTCTGTCCTCTAAGTATCTGTAAGTGCTGAAAGACATGAAAGAGCATTGGAAGGGATCCAGTGTGACCATTCCTCTGTTTCTGACACTGGACAGGATCCAGTGTGATCATTCCTGTGTTTCTTACGCTCTTCCAGCCATAAAAATTAATAACTACCTCTTCAGACATCGAAAGCATGATGTTATTAGAGAAGTGGCAAAAGCCATTATTTGTCTTCTGGAAGACACAAAGATGCTGTGTCTTCCCATCTTACATGTACAGGTTTTTAGATGCCTCTCGTTATTTTAATTGTATAAATAGGGTGGGAATCACCTTTAACTTAATGAAAGCATCGGATTCTAGTTGCGCTGTCCATGTTTGAATAATGAAAATGAAAATTATAGTGAAGACTGCTACCATGATAAGAAATCATACATCAAATGAAAACGGTGGGGCATTCCTATGGGGGCCAGACAGTGACACTTCCAGAGCGTGTGCAGAAGGCAGCAGTTGGGAGGTCTGCTGTGAGCCTCGGCCATGGAACACCTTAGCTAGAGAGCAGCTGATCCATGAGGATGTTAGGATGAGCAATATCTGAGATTGCAGATGATTAATAAAGGTAAATTAAAATAAGATGATAAGCCTTGCAAGCATTAAACAGCAAAGGAGTGATTAAAGACCTTTGCAATGCATCTCTAGGATCATCAGTTCTGAGTGTGGCCGGCCAGTGCTCAAGTAGTGTGTGGGTGCCCAGACATGGACACCCATGACCTGAAGCAGAGTCAAGCAGATGATTATTTGTGAGGCTGAAAAGAATGAAGGTCACTGAAAATGTGATTCTGACACAGCTGTACAGCATCAGAGTCGACTGGAAAGAAGAAGACAGGAATAAGTAAAATACCAAGTCTGTTAGAAGGGCATTGCTAGTTTTGGCTTCTAGCGCAGATGAAAATGAACACTGCTCAGTAAAAGTTTGCTTGCTTTTATTTCATTAAGTATAGCTACGGTTTAACTCCAGCTTCTTTTTTAAAAGAACTCCATGTTGCATGAAAGAATGTAATAAAGATGGGAAACCAGTGGCTTCTTTCGGGTTTGAAATATTTTATTTTGAAATCTGAGGGAAAAGGCTACACAAATCACATAATAACCTCATTAACATATGAAATAAATCATAAAATCAAAACTGAGGAAGTAAAGAAAATGTTTGCACATCTGGTTTACCGCAGCAAATTTCTCCATCGTGATCAAGAGTAGTTGTAAGCTGGAAATGGAGAAACATAAGAAGTATGGAGAGTATGGAGATCTGATTTTCCAGCTGCACAGAAGCATGTGCCTCAGTCCTAGCAGAAACTCGCAGATTTCCAAGTGCCGTATTTCACAGGCACTGGAGGGTAATGCCTCCTATGAGAACAGCTACTGTGTGCTAACATCAGTAGGAGCTGTCACATTAGGTCTATAATAATGCCACAGACCTTTAGGAGCCTTTGGAGGTGCTACAGCAGGGAAAAAATGGAATTGCCGAACATTGTGAAAGCTGTGCAGAACAGGGACATCAACTGTGTCATAAGGTAGTTGAAGGTATGCAACTATTTTTCCTTTTGAGTTGTTTTGCAGGCTTGAGAGAGTAGGATCTGAGTCAGCCTTTGGGTAATAGAAGTCCTTGAGTAAAAGGATGAATATTTTCAGTGCTTCATAAACACTTTGCCCACATAACAGGAGAACAGCGAGCTGCTTTTGGGCTTTTCTGTTCTTTTAGTAACACACTTGGAATCGAGTTGAGTAACCAGATGATGTTAATTCATCTTGCTGTTTGAGGTCCTTCTGGAACAAAGTAGGAAAATGACATGAATACATTTTAGGTTATTTCTTTAAAGAGTGGAATTTCTGTACTTCGATTCATGCAGAAATTATGCTAGCGACAGTTTTCAAATGAAGTTTTTTACAGAGAAAAGATGAAGTGAGCTGAGTACCTTATTAACATGCATTGCAGTTCGGGTGTTGCAGATGCCTTTAAATAGCTGTTCATTTTATTGTATCTGGCTGTTGGATCAAATAAGCTGTCAACAAAATGTATTCTAAAATATTAGCCTAAATTGCATTTGCAGGCTGTAAAATAAGGATTAATTTTTTTGATTTCTTGAGACCAGAGACAGATTTCATTTACTCAGCATTACCAGCACAGACATATTCTAATTTTTATAATTGGAGATAGATCAGTTTGTTCTGTCCTTAGTTTTGAGGCTCAGTTTTGGTTAAAAATCTGAACTGGGTTTTCTTTTAATTGCAGATTAATTGCGGTGAATATTTAGTTATCTCTGGTCAGTAGGAAAATAAATACTTTCAGGAACTGTGCAGTTTAGGAAGCCTTTATCTTTTTAGAAACAGCTTGGGTAGTGGTTATTAGATATTAATAACAATGGAAGTAAAACTCAGTTTAATTTGCTGAAGTAGGCAACTAGACAGTATCAGTGCTGGAATACTAAAAGCAAAAATACCAATGGGGGAAAGTCCAGCGGTAAAGACTTTGTAATTTTCAAACAATAATTGGCATTACAAGATTTATGAGTAGTGACTCGTAATGATGCTTAGGAAGGGGAAGAAAAGGTGACCTGAGGCCCGTGTCTAATTTTAATGGAACAGGATACTTCAGGTGCAGTTTGAAAGAAATCTAGTGAAGGACAGGGAGGTAAATGAAAAACTTGATAAAATACAACCTGAGGTATCTTTGATAAGATGGGTTGTACAAGACTGGTCTGATCTCTTGCTTTGTTAAGGAAGTTCACTTTTTTAGACAGCTGACTTTTGTCTCCCTGGAGGCCAGGAAAGCCTGTTGTACAGGGGTAAATGGAAAAGAATTTCAGTTGAAAAGATGCAGATCTGTGGAAAACTGGCAAAAAAAAAAAAAATAAAGAGGACGCTGTAACAGCTTGGAATTAAAAAAAAAAAAATCTTAAGTGTGTTTAGTTCTAGATGGAACTAAATTATTTTCCGAATGGGTTTGACATGCTCTCCTGCAATACAGGGAACTGGACTCAGTGATGCAGAATTCACCTGACAAAAATCTGACACCTTTTAAGACCTCCTGAAGGATGTTACTAAAATGGGAGGTCAGTTTTTCCTCATGTGAAAGCAGTAAGGTTTATGAACAGAAGTATAGCCCTTCCCTCCGCAATGCTTCTTCAGTGAAGGCATCGCTTTCAGGTTGCTCCGTTTATTCGTCATGCAACCTCTGTGCTCTGTCTCACCGGTCAGCAGTGCACCAGCAACCTGCAGTGGGGCACAGGTGGGAACTCAGATGATCTCCTTCGGAACTGGTGTCTAATGTTGTGCTAAAGTGAAGTTCTGAGGTACAAAATTATGAAGGGATTTCCTTGGAAAGACAGCATCAATATCTATGTACTGTGGTATTACAGTTCAGAAATTCGGTGTGGTGGTTTCTGTGTCTAGCAGTAATATCAGACATACTTCTCAACTGCATGAGAGCTAGAAGAGTAGCACAATTTTTGTACCTGTTTTGGGTTGTTTGGACTGTGGGATTTGGGTCAGAGAATGTTGATCAGATCCGTAAAATGCATCTGAAAGGTAATTCTTGCTGTGTCTAAGTCGTAAGAGCTCTTCTGCTTAGTGAAAGCTGTGTTTCTAGGTAAAATAACATTAGGGTTCATCACAGCTATCTCAGCAAGAACATAATTGAAAACCAAGGAGAAATACTTTAGAAAGAGGTGTGGTGTTTGGAAATTTAGGTGACTTATTCTGTGCTTTGGACCATCTCCAGCTTGTCTCACAAAATATATCTGTAGGAAATGCCTTCATTTAATGCACATGTTAGAGCTTGTAAAACTAAACTACCTTTCTCCTCCAGAGGAGATTTGAAGCAACATCTCACCTCTTAAGTAAATCCATAGATAACCATCTTTCAGGCAGCATTCTAAGAAAGGAACTCTAAATAGTAGTTTTATTTTGCACAGAATAGCTAAAAATCGGCTGAGACAGAGAAGGTGTAAGCAACGGCTTAATGTTGTTACTAGAGCACTCATCACTTAGAGGAAGGGTGTTCACTTTGATTGGCTGTTCTTGCATAGCAGGACATTGGGCTGAGTGTCTGAGGAGGTCATTCCCTTTTCTATGCTTTTAAACTGAATATGTTTGAAAGAATAGGGTGTTTTTGAAAGAATCTAAAGTTATTTTACTCTTATTTGGTAAGCCTGCGAAAAAGAGTGAGAGTTCCCAGTGACTGGCAAAGCACCATAACTTCTGACTGGAACTGAGGGAACAGGAATGTGAGTTAGGTTGTTGAAGTGTTGCTTGTTAGAACTTGTAGATGTATGGAGGCATTCTAGAGCATTACATAGCATGGTTCACATAATTACACTTGGACACTCCGAGTTTATGATAGGGTTATGTCTCAGCTGTTGGAAATAGGAAAGCAGGTGAAGGGTATATCAGTAAGCAATAGGCATTTATGATTCTTGAGCACTGGTGATTGAGGGGGTTGTATTGAGGGATGTAGTAGGAAGTAACTTATTAGCTGGACTTTTAAAAGTAAGCACTATCATTTCAACAGAAAAATGTGAAATGTCATGGAAAGCCCTTCATAAATGGTGACTTTTTTTTTAAAAAAAAAAAATTCTTCGAAGTCATTTGTGTCATGTAACAAAACATGGTGTACTGAAATGGTAGACCAAATTATTGAGCTCAATGATCTCCCAAGTGATGCATTTTTAAAGACATTATGGTCATTCAGCATAGTCATTATGGTAATTTAAGTCCCTGTTCACAACTGCTTACAACTGCTCAATATTCTTCCACAACCATTAGCGGTCTCCTAATTGCTTGAAAAGGAGTATTCCTGCTTCAGTTTCCTTGGTGGTAGTTGAGAAATCTGGTTTTTTCTGCCTTTGCATCCAGCTGTCAAAGTATGTGGAAATTTGCATTTGCATGAAGGGGTTTTTTTTCACCCAGAAGAAATTCTATTTTTACAGAAGCTGTGGGAAGAGACTTGGACATTTTGGCATTCTAATACTATAGTACAACTGCTCTAAATACCTATTTTTTAAATCAACATAATGTCTTTAACCTACATTAGGGTAAAATAAAATGCTTTTAGATAGTGCTGAAACACTTCTATTATTGACTAGCATAATTAATCTCAAACAAAAATGCTTTATGGAGAACCTAAATCAAAAGGGAGAAAGTTGCAATATATCAGGTAAAAGCTGTTCTTTTTTTTTTTTTTCCCAGCATATGAAAATAGGAGTTTATGTTCTGAATGGAAATTTGTGAATCTGCAGTCATACTGTGCCGTATCAAATTACTGGAAGCAAAATTATGGATGATGGATTTAGAAATCTGTTACTTCTAAGAAGGTTTGCATTCTCTTCCAAGAAGTTTAACCCATTTGAACTTTTTCGGTTAAACTTAATAATGGCTAGAGTAATGAAAAAAAAAATAGTTAAAAATATAAAGTCACAAGTGGGAGAGTTATTTACATAGGTTGCCTCCTAAAGAAGTGGCACAATAAGAAATTTTCCTATTAATCAATTTTATCATTTTACTTGGATATTGGAGGCTTTTTGTTTGGGCAAGCCTGGCTGTATTTTTCTGCCCAGAGAAGGAAGTATTCTTAGACTGATTCGGATAATGTATTTTTGGTTTTGTGTCATACTTTTAGTGTATGTTTCTCCTTCAGGATTCCTCCTCCTCCTCCTCTTGGTTTGTTTTTTTTTTTTTAAGGCATTTTTAGGGAAAAAATCAGGACACAAATTTGTGCAGTACCCAGTGCAGTGCTGCACACTCTTTATGGAAATGTCTGGTTTGCTCCAAACTGTAAATTCTAAATAATGATAATTGGAATTACTGCTGTAATTATCTTTCTTTAGGGAACATTTCTAACTTGAAATATAAAGCCTGCCTATTAAATGACATTTATCAGGAATGTTTCCTTAGGCATACTTTTCAGAATTGTATTTTATTTTTATCTTGAGCAAGATCTGACTCTGCACGGTTTGTGTTAGAGACAGGGAGAATAACTAGAACAGGCAAATGCCTCATAGGCAGCAGGAAAGCGAGTGGAGAGATGAAAGATGAGCTTCCAGCAGCTGCAAAGAGGATATGCACTTCAAGGGTGCCCTATAAGCCTTATAAAGCAATAAAGGAAGGAAAACAACATTATGAAGGGTCCTAACAGCCATAAAATTCCAAAAATGGCAAGGACTGCTTTCATTATATGAAGTGTTCGTTAAAGCTTTAAATAATGAAATAAACTCTTGCCACTGAGAATGGAAACCGTCGCTGTTCAACCAGCCTCTGTTTACTTTACAATAATCCAGGCCATAAAAGTAGTGCCACACAAATACTCCATTCTGGGGGAGCTCCGGGATGCCCGAGGACCACACAGCTCCCCGGCTTCAGAGGGGCTCCAGCAGCATGCCCGGCTCCTGGCCAGCTGCCACACCGCTGGCAGCCCCCTCTGGTACGCGGCTCGGCCCAGCCGTACAAAGGCTGAGTCAGAAAATCCCCAGGATTGTTTTCATTGGCTTCAATTAGGTGGTTCGGGGTTCTCTTTTGGGGAGGTTTTCTTTTGCTTTCTTCTTTCTTTTGAAGCCCAGGAGTATTTTGGGTATTGGAAAAATGTGCTGAAGGCTTTAGGACCACAAAGTAAGTGGAGAAACTCATTAAGGGGTCTTCTGGGGTTGAAGGTGGAGATGCTAAGAACTGTTCTATGTAAAATGATTTACTACTCACTTTTTTAAAAATGTAAAATTTGAATTAAGACTAAGAATTTAGCAAATTATACAACAGATATTTAATTTCTCTATCAAAAGCAAGTATTTATTTTGAACAGGAGTACTTTTAAAATTCAGAAGACCTTGTATCTGTTATTTTAGCAGTGCTAATATAGTTTATCTTATCTGTTAATAGCATAATCTGTTTCAATGTTTTTTTTCCTGAATTAGAAGCCACTTTAGAAAACATTATAAGCTGTAAAGTACACATGGAGCACTCTTCCTTATCTGTCATTGAAATTCAGCCATTTTCTGCTTTGCTTGTGACATACAGGAACAAAATGTATCCTTGGGGGAAAAAGAGAATTCAGCTATATGTGGGTAAAATTATCATTGAAACCTTTAAGCCACAGCATCCTCACCTTAAAGGTGCGTGAGCAGTGCTGTAATTTATGGTACTATTGGCAGTGAAAGTGTGGGATCCCATTAATTTTTCTGCCTAGTGCCACAGTTTGCCATTTGTTTCTTTGTCATAGCTCTGAGTAGTTTTCTAAGCTGCTGATGAGGTTAAACATCTTCTTTAAAAGACACTGGAAAAGAAAATGGCTCCTGATATATATTTCTGTGTTCACGTACGTCTTACATGAGATATATTTATGTGGTTTTGATATTTCTGTGATTGTAGCATCCAAAATGAAATCCTTTGTCTCTTGGCATATTTTTGGGAGACCAGACAGGGAGAATGTCTGCATCATGAGTGGGAGAAGTAAATGAGTCACAGTTCTCTTTATGAGGAGCTTTGTTTCATTCAAATCCCTCTTGCCAAGATGCTGACACTGAATTTGAGTCATCAGCAATAAACAAGTCGTACAGAAAATTGAATCTTTAGTGGGCAGAAAATCATGGGCAAAGGAGAGGCACTCACTGGTGAGCTCTCTGTGAGTCTGTGTTCGAGAGGAGTTATTGATTGCATTATTTCCCGTGGCAGATTTTTCCATAAGTGCCTTAAACTAATTCAGAGTCCCAGTCTGAGATTTCAATTTGAAACGTGCATGTGTAGTAAAAACCAGCAGCATCAGTGAGGCTTCAAGATTACTGAACATGAAATGTTCACTGCACTAAACAAGGTGGTTGTAGTCTCTGGTCTTAGCATTAGCTTTTCACCTGGGCTGTGTCCTGAATGAGAACAGTAAGAAGTACTGACATCTTCCAGAAAAAAAAAGAAAGCTTTGGTGAAATTTATCTTATGTTGGGTTTGGTTTAGCTTGTTTTGTTGTGGGGTTTTTTTTGTATGGTTGGTTTGGTTTGGTTTTTTTCCCCCTGTATAATGCAGTCGTCTCTTGCTTGAATAAATTTGCTTCCTGTAACATGGTAGCAGTCTGTATTTTTCATGTGGAAGTATTTGCACATTTAATGCACCTCCCTCTCAACAAACCGCTAAGAAGTCAGTATTTTGTTGATTACCTAAAATGTGCTTTTTTATTATTTCCATTTTAAGCTGTAATTCCATGATTGGTCCCAGGACATGATGTATAAATGGATGGACCTGACTCATGGAGGGGCCAGGAAAGGGCACAGGATAATGGGAATGACTTCAACATTTATGGGCATTTCTTACTCCTCAAAATGTCTTGTACAACATGGAGTATCCCAAAGGGCTCCCTGGAGTTCCTTCCTCCCTTGTGATGGGCATGTGTGCTGTGGTTACATTGCTTTGACCCGCCTCCCCCAGCTTTGCCCCAGCATCTTTGTAAAGAAATCCAACACTGCTGAAGAAAAGAGAAAAATACAGTAAATTTTCAAAAGAAATGGAGGGTATAATGCAAACAGTAATAGTTGTGGTGTGAGCATAGTCGAATGAACTTACACTACAGCATGGCTTTGCTAAATACAGCTACGAAATACTTGTTGTCTATGAGCACCAGTGTAGGAGAGTGGTTTCATCTGCAGCTCTGGAGGTTGCAGAAATGGGGGCACAAAGCACAAACAGAGATGGGAATAGGATTATGCAGTGCCAGAGCCCTGGTCCTGTGCTCATTCCTTGGAGCATTGGATGGTCTTTCATTTGTGCTTGGGGACCAGGGGTGGGATGAAGCTGGGAAGCAGCAGAGCAGGGCAGAGTGCTTGGGAGCAGAGACAGGACCAGGGGATGGAGCGAAGGCTGAGGAAGGAGACAGGCAGAGAGCTGCAGGGAGCTGCTAAATGGAGGTGCCACCTTTCAGCTACCTGACATTATGCGATAGTGCCTTGTCCCAGGGAAATCCATCCTCAAAGCTCCCTGCAACCATGTGCTCCTTCTGCTCCTGCATGTCCTTAGTGCTGGTGTCTTTTGATCATCCCTCCATCGATGGCCTGGACTTTTTCCTTTAACCCACTGCCAGCCTTGTCCCCTGCTTATACCAGCTTTCCTCACAGAGCTCTTCTGTGTGGCACTGCCACGTGGCTCAGAAGTGCCACAGAAAAGCAGGCAAAGGTATCATGAGAAAAAAGCTGGAGAGTGATGTGATGGAGAGGTCTAAATTTGCAGGGGCTTTGAAGAGTTTGTTCGTGTAGTAATTAGAAACAACAACATGTACTGCCTGCTCAAAAGACGTTGTGGTTTGAGGGCCTTTTCCCTTCTGTCTGTGGAGGTAGACTTTGAATGCATGCAGCTTGAGTCCTGAGGGTCTGCTGGCTTTTCATGAGAAGAAGGGTTAATTAAAAATGGAAAGGTAGCATAAATCCTGTATTCTCATGGCAGGGAGGTATAGTTCATGTAATCCTGTTGATATTCTCCAAAAGCTGAGCCTAAATTCAGTATTGCACTGTGGAAGAGCATGAGTTAGGGGGACCCAGCTGAAAAGGGGTTTGTTCCTCATATGATACTTGTCAAATTAATGCATTAATTTGCAAATGAATAAAGGACATAGACCAAAGGACTTACTATTCTGTTTAAAAAACTGAATGAATGGTGATTTATGATAAGAGCAGACTGTAGCTCACACAACTTTTGGTGAGCTGTGTTAAGTATATGTATTAGTAGCTTACACAATGAGTTCAACATAGCTTTGAAATGCAATTGTTTTGCATGTATTGTAATAATATTTTAATGGTTAATCAGTTATTGTTTATATTCTAAAGTCAGTCTACCTGAAAAAATGCAAATTAATACAAATACCATTAGTCCTGATAAATAAAGCATAGTACTTACCCAGACTATGTGATACAGTTGACTTCCTTCCACCTCAGAATGGTAATAGTGATACTGCAATGAAAATTTTGGTGATTTTATGTTTTGCTTTTATATGTTTTTTTTTAAATTTGGTTTCCAGGGCAATAATGGGCATGATTATAGAAAGATTAGTGATGATTCTAAGTGAGTTTGCTGTTTGCTTCTGGAAGTTGAAATATTTTCATATTAAATTGTCTCAAAAATTATTTTATTGGTGATTTTTTGGTGGAGACAATTGTCTGGGGAAGGAGTCACCATTGATTCTTCTCAGAATAATTCCTTTACGTGGTGAACTTCAGAAGAGTGTGTCTGAATACCGATTCAAATTAAAACTTGTTATTGACAAGAGATAACACTTGGTATTTATCCTTCCCACTTTGGTGTCAAAGAAATTGCTTGTTCTCTGGATTTCTTTCCATTAAGGGCAATATAGGTTGAGAAACTAGTGGAAGAGACTTCCATTGCAGGGATGGGTGCAGGTTGCATGAGCAATGTTAGAATGTACAGCTTGAGATACCAATTTGCATGTGTATGTACTACCATGTGTGTGGAAGAGTAGCCAATAGTTAAGCACCTGTTGTTGGTAGTTTCATATTTAAAATGGCATTGCCAACTTGCCCCATAGCACAGTGGAGCTGTGCTTCTCTGTGGGATATCTCTGTTCTCATTTAAGAGCAACAGTAAAATAAGAAAACCAATTTTTTGCTCAAATTAAGATGTATCTGTAATACATAATAATTCAATATTGATGAGCACAGGAAATTAATGGTAATTTGTATAACAAAACTTTAAAAGAAATTTTTTTCATGTTTTATAGTTTTAAAATAGAATTAAACACATTTTCTTATTAAAACATTTTAATGAAGTGGTATCTATGGTTACTGTCTGGTTTGTGAGAAGCTAGTGGCTACAGTGGAGAGGGAGGTTGTTTCACTAGTTGGAACACGTGCCAGAAGTATTCAAAATTGGAAGAAATGTACTTGAAGAGTCAGTAGGTTTGAACTTTAGAAGCTTAGGTCCTCTTGCCAAGTCTGCCACCTCTTCCCTGCGTAAATACGGGAGGGTTATCACTTGAAGTGCTTCACTCTCCCTTCCGTCATTTAAAAGCACAGATATTTTAGCTGACTTCTTTTGTAGAGCAGTTTGAGATACAGTAAGCGAAGAGGATAGGTGTTATTATAAGCACTTTTTTCAACCAGGGGTGAGAGGTTGGCCAAGGACACTGGCAGAGAGGCTTGGAGAATTTTGCCTTCTTATTGCTTATTGGAACCATCCCCAAGAAAAGGTCTTTCATCGAGGAACAACATTTGAAGGAACAACTGCATTGTTGTTTTCATGCAGTTATTGATTTCAGACCAGCCCACAGGAAGCTCTGTCTGTACATTGGTGCTAATTTAGCATCCATTTACCAGAGGACTGAGATAAGTATACAGTCCTCTTGGCAAATGATCTCCTTAGGTGAAGGTTGAACGTAGGGATGGAAGAACACGAACAGACACGCATTGCTGTATCTAGCTGAATGTTACTTCCAAAGCTCCACTGCTTTTTGTGGTTTCTGCCCTCCTAAGCCCTCAACATACAAATCCAGTGTTGCAACTGAATGTTAACTGCAGCATGAGCCTCATAATAGCAGATATGCTTATTGAAAGTGCAGGGATTATGATGCTATTTCAAAAATCTTATAATTGTAAAACCTATCACTCTTTGTAGCATCCAAAGTAGCTTGTATTGAATTTCATACATATATGTGTGTGCAACTGTGATCACACATTTGGAAAGAAGAATCTGGAAAAGGAAAGTCTATGGCCTTTGGAAAAAGGGGTTGGCAACTTATAAGGAGTACCAAAATGTAGTGAAGCTGTGCAGAGTGAAAATTAGAAGGGCCAAAGCTCAAGCAGAACTCGGCTTGGCCACTATGGTTAAGGACAATAAGAAGAGGTTCTTTCAGTACCTCAATAGAAAAAGGAAGACTAGGGAAAATGTTGGCCCACTGATGAATGAGGCGGGTGCCCTGACCGTGAAAGACACCGAAAAGGCAGAGGCACTGAATACCTTCTTTGCCTTGGTCTTCACTACTAAAGTGGTCTCTTGTGAATCCCAGACTGTGAAGGCAAGAGGGAAGGTCTCGAGAGATGAAGACTTTCCCTCAATAGAGGAAGACTGCACTAGAGACCACTTGGCCAAACTGGACATCCATAAGTCCATGGGCCCTGATGGAATGCACCCGCAAGTGCTGAGAAAGCTGGCAGATGTTATTGTTGGGCCACTCTCCATGATCTTCAAAAAGTTGTGGAGAACAGGAGAGGTGCCTGAAGACTGGAGGAAGGCCAGCATCACTCCAGTCTACAAAAAGGGCAAGAAGGAAGACTCAGGAAACTACAGGCCGGTTAGTCTCATCTCCATCCCTGGGAAGGTGATGGAGCGACTTGTTCTGGAGGTCATCTCAAAACGTATTGAAGAACAGAAAGTTATTGGGAGTGGTCAGCATGGATTTACCAAGGGTAAATCATACTTGACCAATCTGCTAGCCTTCTATGATGTTAGAACCGGTTGGCTGGATGAGGGGAGAGCAGCAGATGTCACCTACCTTTACTTTAACAAGGCTTTTGACACTGTCTCCCATAACATCCTCATTAGGAAACTCAGGAAGTGTGGGTTAGACGAGGGGATGGTGAGATGGAGCGAGAGCTGGTTGTGTGACAGATCACAGAGGGTTGTGATCAATGGAGCAGAGTTGAGTTGGAGGCCTGTAACCAGTGGTGTCCCCATACTTGTTCCGGTCTTGTTCAACATAGTCATCAATGACATGGACAAGGGGACAGAGTGTATCCTCAGCAAGTTCGCTGATGATACCAAGCTGGGAGGGGTGACTGACATGCCAGAGGGCTGTGCTGCCATCCAGTAGGACCTGGACAGGCTGGAGAGCTGGGCAGAGAAGAACCTCATGAGGTTCAATAAGGGCAAGCGTAGGGTGCTGCCCCTGGGGAAGAAGAATGCCAGGCACCAGTATAGGTTAGGGGGGGACCTCCTGGAAAGCAGTTCTGAGGAGAAGGATCTGGGAGTCCTGGCAGACAGTAAATTATCCATGAGCCAGCAATGTGCTCTTGCTGCCAAGAAGGCCAATGCCACCCTGGGCTGCACAAGGCAGTGTGTGGCCAGTAGGTCGAGGGAGGTCATTCTCCCCCTCTACTCTGCCCTGGTGAGGCTGCAGCTGGAACACTGTGTCCAGTTCTGGGCTCCCCAGCTGAAGAGAGACAGGGACCTACTGGAGAGAGTCCAGCGGAGGGCAACGAGGATGACTGGGGGATTGGAGCATCTCCCCTGTGAGGAAAGGCTGAGAGAGCTGGGACTCTTTGGCCTGGAGAAGGCTGAGGGCTGATTTAATTAATGTTTACAAATACCTAAAGGGTGGGTTGAGGGAGGATGGAGCCAGACTCTTTTCAGTGGTTCCCGGTGACAGGACTAGGGGTAACAGACACAAGCTGGAACACAGGAGGTTCCATTTAAATATGAGGAAGAACTTTTTTTCAGTGAGGGTGACAGAGCACTGGAACAGGCTGCCCAGAGAGGCTGTGGAGTCTCCTTCTCTGGAGATTTTCCAGCCTTGCCTGGATGCAGTCCTGAGTGATGTGCTCTAGGGGATCCTGCTTTTAAGCAGGGGAGTTGGACTGGATGATCTCTGGAGGTCCCTTCCAACTCTGAATATTCCATGAATTATATTTGAACAAGTATTTTAACCATTAATGGTAGATGTAGAGCTCCAGAGCCAGGACTGTATCACAGCTTCAGTGCCAAACTCTAATAAGACTGGAAGTATATGTTTTGTTCTATATGTGTAATTGTCCATCACTTTCTTTTAGGGAGCTTTTACAGAAAAATATTTTCTTCACCTTACATTAAAAAAAAGTTAGCTGAGGATACTGCATACACAGTGAAGGATCATATTAATTGAATTTAAGAAATTCAAACATTTGTCTCCAAAATTTTTTTGAGATTTAATTGGAAAGTCAGACAAAGTCTTTATGCCACTATTTTCTAGTGGATCTGTAGATTTGGTTTGGTTTGGTTTTGTTCCTCTCAGTACTGCTTAGAAATCAGCTAAAACATTTATATTGCAGAAATGATACAGCAGCAGTTTCAAGTCTTTCATGCCTTACATGCTTGATTAGAAAAATCCCATTAATGACAGAAAATACTAATCAGCGATGTGTTTTGCCAGCCAGCACAGGCCCACGCACTCTATGTAATCCATTGTTTATTAACCTAATGAAGGTCATTGTAGCTTTTGAAAGCTTGTGTGACAGCATCTCAAAATGGTTTTAAAACTCTGTGTCACTGGACTCCGGTGCTGGAATAAATCAAGGCTGGGTATTTACCTGTCAGAATGACTCTGGCATAAATGAGTTTTTTCGGGGTGGAATGATCATACCGTGCCTTTCATTTGTTCATTATAATTGTCAAGACAGACAAACAGTGCAGTGGTGGCTAAGCTGATGGTGCTGCCATTAAGCAGCTAGACGCTGTCTTTATCCCTGTCTTATTGATTTTCCTTTTCTTTTCTTGGCAGGTGACATCACACAGAAGGGATATGAAAAGAAGAGATCAAAATTAATTGGGGCCTACCTGCCACAGCCTCCCGGTACGTGTATCTGTGCTTGCCATATATGAAGATGTCTAGTGTACTGATAGTTGCCACAGTAAAAATCTGCATCTCTGAAGAAATTTCTGTGGCAGAAACAAAGCTATTGTTATGCAGAAAAAGCTTGTTCCATCCATTTTATGTATATTTTTTTATATATGTCCGCTTTGATGTGTGTGTACATTTTTACATACGTTGGTGTGGGTTTGGCAGCCATGTCTGGAAAACAAAATCAGCCTAGGCTTGTTAGAAAGGCATTGTTTGTTAGAAGTAATGCAAAAATACAGAGGAAAACGTGATGTCCTAACTCATTAAGACCTCAGCCAAGTAAAGCATTCTGACAGAGTTACACACAAGAATGGAAGAGAACCTTGGAGCTTTGTACCTTCCTTCACTTCTGGGTTTCCTGTCCACATCTCCCTTTTGAAAACGCTAAAGAGAGCAGCTATGTCCCTAGAGTTCAGCTTGTCCCATAACGCATGGGCAACTGATCCTTTGTAGATACCTGGTCTCAGTGTTGAGGGATGGGTTGCGTGTACTTGCCAAAAAGATGTAAAAATAACTTGAAACTAAGTTTAATAATGTATTGCTTCATTGAAATTATTTCCTATATATATAGAAGAACTCTTCAGAGGCACTGTATCACGAAATTGAATATGTAGTTGTAGGTATAGGTGTATGCCTCCATTCTGTGTTGGCCTCAGAGGATCATGTCCACACACTTGTGGCATCTCACTCATCTTATAGAGACTCCACTTGGGCTTGACTGCCTTTTGAGCCCTCTTTTTGTTGCGGGCCTGGGAATTGGTTCCTCCTTCTTTTACAAAGTTCTGCCTTTATGGTGGAGTTGATGGTTTTCTATTTAAACTGCTCATGTGTGGAGGCACTGCCTTGTTCTCTCTTCTTCAGGTGTATATATATTGGCTAGCCCCAGAGCAGAATGGTATTTTTGTGCCTTTGGATTTCACTTTATCTGCTCCACTGGTGGAAACTCCACAAAAGCAATCAGTGTTACAGAGACTTCTATTTTCTGAAGTGATACAGCTTGATTTGAGGGTGTCTGTGACATTTCCTAACCATTGGGAGCCATTAGAGAATGAAACAAATCAAATCAATAGTATTAAAATACCGGAGGTGCAGTTGTTAGATTTCTGGGTGTTTATTGGTCTGACCAGACTATCTGACCTACAATAGTCTTCACAGTGCCTTCTTATGGGACCCAGGTTTACTGAGTTATGGAGAGTCTGTTGCCTCACAGTGATCCTCAGCACAGCAGTGTGGTTGGTACCAGTATTTGTTTCTGCAGTTAGTTGTGCCTTTTTTTTTTTTTTAATTCACACAAGAAAATGCAGCTCTTTCTCCACAAACGCTCATAGTCTTCTGGTCAAGCTGTATCCATGGCTCAAACTACTGAGGATTCATCATGCATGTATTGATGAAAGAGAGAAGGTGAAGAACCCTCTGAGGTTTATCTTTCAACATCTCTGTTGTGATATTAACATTTTCGAGTGTAAGGAGAAGCAGAGGCATCTCTGTAAGGCAGTCCTATAGTGGGGTCCATTCAATAATTTGAAGAGGTCATGACAGAGGATGTAGCTGATTTAGGGCTGGTTTGAAGACGGGAAGAAACTGAGTGAATCTTTTCTGCTCTACCACTTCTCAGAAAATCCTGCGCTGGGAATGTGGGATATACATGAGTCAAGGAAGATTATAATAGGATGAAGAGAAGAAGTATTGAAATGTTGTCCACTGTTTACTTGTACGTACATCAAGCCCAGTCGTTTAGCTGATGGCTATATGAATGATTTTATTATAGTGGAAGACACTGCTTCTACTGTATTGAAGTATTTTCCTCCAGCCACTGAGAGTATTTGTGCTTGGGTCTTTGCTGTCTTTGTACTTTTTGTTTGTTTTGTTGTGTTACCTTTTGGACAAAACTTGAAGCAGTTCAATTTGGTATTCTCCTTCTAAGACTTTACTTATCAGCTTCAGGTCCCTGGTCTCTAGGAAGGGGGAGAGGCAACCTTTCCAAGAAGAAATAGGGTAACAAAACAGATGCTGCCTTTCGTAGGCCTCTGTTAATATCTGAACAGCCACATACATGACCAATTAATATTTTTTTCTTTGTTGTAATCTATTTTGATGGGGAACTGCAAGAATTTATAAGCTTTGATGGTCTTGGATCTTACTGTTAAAAGGGAACAGACATTTTAGAGATATTTTAAAACTGTATGGAAATGGTCATGGCTCTTTCTTTGGGAGTGGAGGCATTGGGGAAGGGCAGGGTTTTGCGTTCTGTGACTGCGTTCAACAAACTAAAGGAAATCCAAAGGCAGTTCCCCTCTGTTGGGACATCCAGTCCTCTCGCTGCACCTTTGCTAACATTACTAACGCCCATGTTGGCAGAGTGGAACATTGACCCGCATTGGCTCCGTGAGTGTCCTGTGGTTGTCTGTGCGTGCGTGTGCGTGTGTGCTCTACTGCATGGGGGCAGCAGCTCCATTCGTTGCTGTAACAAATATAAAAAAAACTAAACATGAATTAATTAGTTTTTTTCAACTTGTTACAGCAGCGAATGGAGCTGCCGCGGTACGGTGTAGACTGCAACACAGTGAAGGAGCTGCCAGAAGAATGCTCCGCACTGCCAACATTGGTGTCTGTGACATCCGGGAAGCGGCCGCTAGAGAGAGAGCAGCCAGCACGGCAGGAAACCGGCCTCTCTTTTATTTTCGGTTTGGTGAGCACAATGAATGTATCTTTTCCAGTCCGTATCTGTCTGTAACTGTGCCTCATCTGGAAGCCTCTGGTAGATATGTACATCGCTAAGATAGACTAGGAACTGCCAGCAACAAGGCAGGACAACCAAGGGACAACATCTGGAAGGCTCTTACCAACTTTTGTCTGCCTAAGAGTGAAGTGGTGGGAAGGGAGAAGGAATACTCCTTCTTAGTAACATTTGAACATGTTAATGTCTCTCTAGCTTCCATACCATGGATACTTTGGAGGAGGATTTGTACAATAAGCTGGTGAAACACAGGAAGGTGTGTGTTTCTAATTCCCTTTTTGGCACTGCCTTTTTAAAGACCTCTGGACAGGTCCAAGCCCACCAGAATCCGGAGGAAGCTATAAAAACCAAAACACCCCTATTGTGTGCTGTTTTCAAGTGGAGATCTTTGCTGAAGCTCCACTCACATCCAAATGATTCAGAAGTTGACTGACTTTTAGGAACAGACATCAGGCTGGTAGAGCAGACTGGAGGAAGAACATTCTGCAGGGCCATGTGTCTGCAAGTGTGGACAGGCAAGACATGACCCCAGCCTTGCCTGTGCAGCTGTGCCCTTCACCAAATACCTGTCCTGCCTTCTAGGGGTGGCCTGTTGGCCGTGGCAGGCAGGCTGCTCCTGCTTCCTGAGTTTGTACCAAGGCTGCAGAGGATTCACAGCCCCTCAAGACACTAGATTTTCTCTTGCCAACCATGTGGGCACATGGAGGACAAGACATACCTGTAAAAAGATGATCCCCTTGAGACACTACTCCCTGCTCATTTTCAAACCAGTTTGCCATGCCATAATACTATAGAGGAGATGCATATCAAATTCAGATTGTGGTGTTTGTATTTCTCCTCTTACATGAGGCTGCTCTAAGTCAGGCCCCCTCAGTCTGACATGATTAACTTCCTCTGCCCAAGGTTTTTGCAAAATGGGAATAATTGAATTTCAATTGCAATTTCAGGTTTAACAGAATTAATAATATAAAACCATATAAGTGCTAAATGTAGGCAGTAGAAGGGTTGGCTATATACATATATAAATACACATACATATCTCGATATATACCAGAGGTCTTTTTGTTGTGCTCATTGGGATACTGTCATTTTAGAAAGGAAAAGCAGTTACTTTTCAGGAATGGGTATAATGCTAATGCGAAAGGGGAAGCTGGGCAGCCATGTGGTTGATACTTTACCAGGTGATGCGGGAGTTCACTCTTGGGCTCGCTGTCTTTGACAGGACAATCCCAGAGAGTATATTGTCACATATTCTGTATAGCAAATGTGCAGCGAGTCTGACACATGGGGGATGTGCTGAATCCGCTGCATATCTGCAAGTTGACTCCGCAGTGCACACACAATAGGTCTGACACATCCAGATGCTGCACAGACTGCACATACGCAAAGGACATTTGTACTATTCCAGCTGGGCTGTCAAACATCCAGAAATCCGGAACGGATATGCTGCGTTTGGCAGTGTTAATGGGAGAAGGGATAGGGGGAGCCCCCTTTTTCTTTCCCATTAAATTCCCACCTGCTTTAATTTAGGGAGACAAAAGTACAGCTTTGTTTCCTCAAAATGCTTTCTCAGGATGTCAGTTTGTAGCTGGAGATGTTCTGTGCACAGAGCAGTTTTCTTCTCTTAGCGTGCCCATATGTCAGACATCTAAAAATAAGAGTGAATCCGGACCTTTATATCTGCACATATATCCCAATCTGTCTTGTGCTGTGACCTTTCTCTTACTGCCTCTGTAGAGGAGCTCTGACAGCCAAGAGCTGAAAGAATAACCACTTAAACAGGCGTTTATTTCAGAATATCTTTCTGAAGATTATCTTGATAACATCAGTCATTTCTGGGTAAGATAATGTGTGGACAGCTGTGTGCGTGCTATTAAGAGAAACCCTTCCTAGAAGAAAAATAACTAAATTACCCGCATCCCCCATAAGCTGTGGTTTTGCACAATTTGCTTTCAGTCTTTTGCCAGGAAATTTGCTTATTCATTCACAGAACAGCGACGATGTTATCAATTAAGCTTTGCTTCTAACAACTTAGACATGGGTGGTTCATTCTCTCTTAATCAAGTGCTGTGTCTACACTAGATGACTTTCTGTAATTTTCCATCATTGGTACCACCAGTGTAGTTCTATTTGTAGCGTAACCATGTAGACCAGTCACCAGTGCTTTATTTATTATGGCTAATAAACCTGTGAGATACGGTGTTTAAAAGGCACCTGCTGCTCCTTTCACAGGCCTAGAGACAGATCAGTGCATCTCCCACTGCTGGAGCCCCAACAACACCAGCACGGGGAGATTTCAAGCTATGCACTGCAGAGAAGGTAGTACAGTTCCACAGAAGATCCATTTGCCTTATAAAGAAACAATTTTCTGTAGAGTTACAGGAACTAATTTGCATAGCCTCTGTTATTAGTGTGACACATATATTTATATATGTGTAATGTGTGCATACATTTGCATACTTTTCTACACATATGCGTGCATACATTTGCTTTCAACTATTCCTGCTGCTAGCCCTTTGGGCACTCAAAGTAAGCTTGGTGATTACAATGTCATTTTCTCTTCCACGGGCATTATTTGAATTGCAACGTTGTTTGGATTACAAAGATTGCAAGGAAATGTTTGAAAAAAGCTTGATTCTGGAATTAAAAAAAGCCTCATGTATTCACTTCATTAATAATGAGTATTCCTATCACATCTGCTTCCTAATTCTTAACAGTCTTATCAAGGATAACCATGATGGGGCATTTCAAAGCATATATGTCAGTTGAGAACATGGATCTCATTGAAAGGCATATGCATTGCACAACTCATGGACAGATTTCTGAAAACAGTGTGACAGATGTTTCACAGATGAGAAACTATAGCATAAAGATGAATGCTTAGAAAGTCTTGTTCTTAAAAAAGAGTTTTGGCTTGAATTGGTGGATGCCTTAGTTTCCTTAAAAGAGTAGGTTCTGAAAGCATCTGAGAACTACCCCTTGATGCCATCACTTAAAGTGTGATGGTTACTGCTTGGCTTTTGCCATGCTGAGTGGGGCCCATTTATTGTTTTACACACTCTTTGTTTTATTGTGGCACCTCTGTTTCCAATTGCAATAAGACCTCATATTACCAAACCTTGTTAAACCACAGAGCAAAAGATAGCTTCCTTGAAAGACTTCATACCCTAACAGTAGGACAAAAAGTGGGCGTAAGGGAAGAAATGAGTGCATGATGAAATCAGTTAGTAATGTGGAATCGGCATGATGGGGGTTTGGGGAAGGATATTTTTAATACACATCAGAGTCAGGGTGATTTTCACAGAATTTGGAGAATTTCAATGAAATATCTGTTGCTGTTGACGGAGGACATCTGTGAAATGTAAGAGCATAGGAGGTAGCATGAAGATGTTTTTCTAAAAATCAGACAAATGGATAAGAAAAGATGGCTCAATTGGAGGTGAGCAGTGAGGGACAGAATACCACTGAGGACCTTGAAACAAAGCTTGCCAGTGCTGGAGCAGAGGAGGTAGATAGAGGCATGTCAAGAGCTGGATGCCACTATCAAGATGAGAAGCTGCCAGAATTCACAACACTGTCTGAATGTGGTCTGCAGCAAAAAAATGGAAATCAGAGATTGCATGTGAATTGCAGCTGTAATGTGATGCATGCTGTTACTGAGATAATGGGGAGAAAAAAGAAGCCCACCTTAGCTATGCTGAACTTGAACTGAAGGCTTAATGCTTGCAAGGAAATGCTGGGAGGCAAGATTGAGACTGTAATAAGCAAAGATCAATTTGAAGTATGTGCAGTATGTGCAGTGAAGTATGTTGTTTGAAATCAGGAGTAAGTGTGAAAGCTTACTGTGAAAGGAAGATTTTTAATTAAACATATGTAATCAGAAATCCCATTTTCTCCACATTTATCTAGCAGAAAGTGGCTCCACTTTCCTGGGTGTCTTTGGTTGGGAGTATCACATTTTAAATCTCCTTTATCTTACCCAGTGAATTCATTGCTTAGATGTACATTTGATGGGAAGGGTGAAATGCCAGGCTAAGTAACAAGTTCCGTGGGGGTGATGTGACATTTAACCTGTTTACAAAATACACTGTGTGTTTATCACTTTGCTTTTAAAGCTGAGCCACCAGCTACTGCATAGAGGCTCAGGAAATATTTTGAATGGAAGGTAAATAGTGTTTCTGGAAACTGAACTGCAAACACTGTTTGCCGTCCTTCTCACTAGCCCTGGAGTTGCTGGGTTTATCCTACAGCTCTCTCTCCTGGGGTCACACACTGTAAGTTTTAGAACGATAAATGTAGCCTGTGTCTAAGAATGCCTTCTATTTCTTGTCAATTAGACATTTCAGCTTTTAAATATTTTTAGATTCAAAAATTTGACACAGACATAGGAATAAGGGATACATGAAAGCAACTTGTCAGCTTTCAGTAAGGAAACAATTGTCCTCTGTTGGAGAGGGCAGTGCAGCTATTGCCACATGATCAGCACAGAGCACTGCAATTTAGCTACAAAAAGAAGTAGTAAATAAGGGAGGAAGAAAGAGGTGAAGGCAAAAAAAAAGGGAGGAAAAAAGTGAAGCCTGCTTCCAGCTAATAGTTTTGTGCCCTCCATGCGTTTAAAAATAAAACTATCCAGCTTGCAGTGGTATTGCTTAAATAGCTTTATTGAGGTTCTTGCATTTTTAGCTAAATACAGTCAAGGTTTCAGATTAGGATTTGTAGATTGATATATCTGCATTAAGTTTTCTGCCTGTGAACCTGGTATTTAAGCTCCCATTCTTATGTGAAGAGACACAGTTAATTCCGTTGATGAAACCTAGAGAGCTTTTCAGCTTATTCTGAAGCAGATACCTCCACTGACCACCTGTGCAGCTCTTCAGGCTCCACTGGGCTCATGGAGTTGCCTGAAGATAGGTGTCTAATACTGTTCAGGATTCCCTATGATATCAGAGACATCTGCACAGTGAGCACATATCAAACAGGACTTAAAAGGGACATATGCCTTTCTGATCAAGTCAGATGTCATAGTCAACATCATCGGAAATGACATTGGACACCTCTATTTAGACTCCTGAGTCCTGGCCTAGGTTTCTGTTTTCTAGAATGGGAGCTTATCTTAAACACCTTCTTGTAGACACCTAAATATAGTTGTCTTAATCTGCATGCTGAATCCCACATTAACAGCATTGGATAAGCGAACTAATGCTTGTATTAAGAAGGTGGCTGTTTGCACCAGTGCACCTGGTAATGCTTATGTGTAGTGTGATGAGCATAAAGCACTGATTTCTCATCCTTTTCTATAAAATAGCTGTGTGCCAGGCATATATGTTTTGCTGAAATTCTTCATGACTTGTAACGAAGCAGTCATTAGTGCTAATTATGCTTACCTTTTCAAGTCCTGCTTTAGCTGCAAGGCTGGGCTTGACTATGGTGTTATTAAGAACGATGCTAGTTTGACAGTGCCTGCCATTGTGCCTGCATGCAGGGCACTGGCGTGACACTATCCTTTCTTTTATGAAAGCCATTCATTGCTCTGCTGCCTCCTTAAATGTAGGAATCAATCCAAGTATGACTTCTCACTGCCCATTGCGCCACCGCTTCCACCAGTGCACAAATGCATCTGGGTGAAGCTGCACTTGAACAAGCATTAGCACTTAACTCAGGGACCCTGTGTGCTGGCCGTGAAAGCTATCAATTTTTTGGATTTAGTTATGTTGAGAAGTAGAAAGGGGGGGTGGGGGGGTGAGGTGGGGGGGGGAAGGTGCTTGTTACTGCACTGTATTGCTAGAGCCTTCGTGGAGGTGAACAGTTCTGCTGTTAACACCGCTTTGCTATTTATGGCAGCACTTCACTGATTTCATGGTATTCATTATTCTCTATGGCTTTTACTCCTACCCATCACTCAGGAATGGCAGCATGTAGGTTTTTGCTATTGTGTACTTTGTCTCACACCATCGTGGTGCTGTGTGAGGGAGCAGGTGCTGGGGAAGCAAAGGTGTGAGTCCAGGCGGTGCCAGCTAATGCTCGCTCCAGCCCCTTCAGTAAGGAACTGACATCAGATTTCTTACTGTCTCTCCAAAGTGGGGCGATGCTTTGTGTTTCCTCACGTTAAATGAACTTAGTAAAGAGAGGTCTCCCCAGAGAGAGCTTCTCCTCTGTATTTTGGTGCAAAATTGATTTTGTCACGTAAATCGGTGCTATCGGTGAGCCAGGTTCACACGTCCTGCTCCCTACTTGGGTAGAAGTTTATTTGCTGTTTTTATATTCACAGGAAAGTGGGAAGTAAAGCCATCAAATGATCCCCAGAACTCTCAAAAGCAGAAAATACTTCGATATTCCTATTTAGTTTGCCTATGACTTCAGATGACTACTAGTGCAGGATGTTGGGGCTCTCTCTTTCCTGACTGTATGAAGGAACTCCATATTACCCATTGTGTCATTGCCCACTTAAAACACAAATATACGAAGTAGGAAGGAGATAAAATTGAGACACCTTAACTAGTTTAAGATTAGGTGAGAAATTTCTGAGTCTGCAGTGAAAACAAGTAGCAGCAGCATCTCCGTGGAAGAGGGAAGAGCCCTTTGCAGTGTTAGGGCTGTCTTCTGCAATGGTCAGTGTTTGAGGTTACCTTACGTGCACTGTCTTTTTTACACCTTGAAAAAGAGCTTTTTGCACTGCCCACAGCTGCAGAAGAAGAGACTGAGACACCTGAGGTGTCTCATAGCCACATGGCCAGGAGAAGGAAACCACATCTTGAATGTATTTTGTCCAACAGCCTTCAGGTCTGCCTGAGAGGTCTCCCTCCTACAGCAGCTGCACACCTCTGAAACTGGTGCTTTTCCTCACCATTTAATTCCCCTTCAGTGTTTCTAAAGCCTATTGCATGTGGGTTTATTGTTGGAAGGGTACATTTAATCCCCTTTTCCTGTATGATCATGATGTTTTACTTCAGTAGCAACACCTCAATTATTTTTGTTTGTTCTTGTCCACGCGCCATTGCCCCATGTAAGTCATTTGCCATGGAAAGTTGTGGCTTTCATCACAAAACCTCTGTCACACAGCAGCAATTTTAGGTGCACGTTTTTTGGGTGTAGGGGTTTTTATAGGATTTTTTGCAAATATATGTCATTTCCAGAAAATATTTAAGTCCTGACAGTATGGATAGGGACTGAGATGAATAATACTGGTTAGCATCTCGTACAGACAGAAACATTTATTTTTTTTTTTCAATTTTCAATCAAAATTAATTTTCAAATATTTAAAATAATTTTTAAATATTTCTTTGGGTTATTTCAATGATTCAGAATTTAGGTTCACCTGCCTTAAAGAATATAAAGGCTTGAGGGCAAGTGAAATTGCACACTACTATAGTGTGGAGACAGAGCAGTTAAATGAAGACATTTTATTTGATTTAAGAGTATGAATTATTAATCACAATCTGAGTAGAAGATTTATGGATTCACTCTGTCTTTTATGCGCCTATGAGATTTTACTCCAAGTATGTTTTTTAGCCAACCAGCCAATTCTCCACAAAATCAAAGCAGACTTGACACTGCTGATATTCCACAGATTTAAGAGAAGCTGTATTTTGAGTTCAGTTTGTTTTCACAAAGAAATAAGTGTACAATGCTGATTTTTTTTAAAAGATGCTTTTGAAAGAGTCCATTGAAACATAATTGAGACTGATTGAAGTCAACATAATATTTTCAGTTGGTCTGTATTCTACATAAAAATTCTTGTTTCCAGAAATGTGACCGCTTATCCCTCTCCAATAAACAGGCATTGAATAGTTCAGAAACACTAGTGGAGAGTTTTTACATTGTGTTGTAATAGAAAAAAATGAACATATTTCCAAGCATTGTTTTGTTGAATTGTATTTAAATTTATTAGTTGTCTATTTGAATACTTAATTATTAGTCATTTAATTAGGTAACTTTAACAGGTCTTTCCTACCATCATCCCTAAGTGCAAGAGGCCAGTTTTACTTTTGTCCTTACAGTTACACATAGTGTGTAACTACTTTTTAAAGGCAGAAAATAATAGGAAATAATTTATTTTTTCTTTAGATCCTCATGTTTTTTTGCCCCTGTGCATCACAGCATCTGAGGCTCTGTGCTTTATTAGCTCCAAGCTGAATGCATCGCTTACTGGGCTTGTCTGCTCAGGTTCTTCTCTGGAGGAGAGCAGGGTAGCATTGTGCCACTATTACATATGCAGGCTTGCTTTCTTTTCCTATTGTTTGTTTGAATTTTCCTGCCTAAGTAATTAACTTCACTCTTCTCTGGAAGCTGTCGAAGATCATTAGTTTCTAGAAGTGCTTATGTACAATGCTGCTCTTGTACCACTACTGTCATTGAAGAAAATACCTATTTTTTAAAGAAAGCAAATGTGCTATGAGAAAGGGATGAATCCAAGGTTTGAACCTTAAATACTGGATGTTTAGGGCACAACATATTGAGATGCTGCAGGCGTATATAGTATAAGGCTGAGTTACTTTCATTGTTTTGCTGCAACACATTGCTATTTTCAGCCTGGTTTGGTGCAGTTATTATTTGCTTTCTGGCCCTTGGTAGCTGAAAATGCCTATAGATATTAATATAGTTCCTTTCCCACAGGGTATCTAGTTTCCACAGGTTAGTATTGTGTTGTCACCAGCTGATGGTGGAGTTCAGGATCCTGTGTGGGAGGAATAGAGTACCAAGCAAGACCAGAACCCTGGACTTCCGCAGGGCCAACTTTAGCCTCCTTAATCAATTGTTAAGGGAAGTCCCATGGGACAGGGAGCTAGATGGTAAAGGGGCTCAAGATAGTTGGTCAACATTCAAGGACCACTTCTTGCAAGCTCAGGATCAGAGCGTCCCAATGGGTATGAAATCAAGTAAGGGAGCTAGGAGACCAGCATGGTTAAACAAGGAACTGCTGGGCAAACTTAGGTGGAAAAAAAGAATTTATGGATCATGGAAAGAGGGGCTGGTCACTTGGGAGGAATATAGGACAGTTGTCAGAGGATGTAGAAAGGCAATTAGGAAAGCTAAGGCCTCCTTAGAACTTAACCTTGCAAGCCAGGTCAAGGACAATAGAAAGGGCTTTTTCAAATACATAGCTAATAAAACAAACACTAGAGGCAATATAGGCCCACTGATGAATGAGGGGGGTGCTCTAGAGACAGAGGATATCAAGAAGGCAGAGGTGCTGAATGCCTTCTTTGCCTCTGTCTTTACTCCTGCAGGCTTTCCCCAGGAGCCCCTGATCCCTGTAGCCCCGGAAGAAGTCAGGATAAAGGAGGAGTTTGCCTTGGTAGATGAGGATTGGGTTAGGGATCAGTTGAGCAATCTGGATATCCATAAATCAATGGGACCAGATGGAATGCACCCAAGGGTGCTGAGGGAGCTGGCAGAGGTCATTGCTAGGCCACTCTCCATCATCTTTGGTAAGTCATGGAGAACAGGAGAGGTGCCTGAGGACTGGAGGATAGCAAATGTCACTCCAATCTATAAGAAGGGCAAGAAGGAGGACCCGGGTAACTATAGACCGGTCAGCCTCACCTCCATCCCTGGAAAGGTGATGGAACAGCTTGTTCTTGGCACTATCTCTAGGCACATCAAGGATGAGGGGGTCATTAAGAGTAGTCAACATGGTTTTACTAAGGGTAAGTCATGTTTGACCAACCTTATTGCCTTCTATGAGGAAATAACTAGGTGGATAGATGATGGTAGAGCGGTAGATGTGGTTTATCTTGACTTCAGTAAAGCATTTGACACTGTCTCCCACAGCATCCTCGTAGATAACCTGATAAAGTATGGGTTTGGTGATCAGGTAGTGAGGTGGATTATGAACTGGCTGAAGAAGCCAGAGAGTTGTGGTTAATGGGACAGAGTCTAGTTGGAGGCCTGTGACTAGTGGAGTCCCTCAGGGGTCGGTACTGGGACCGGTGTTGTTTAATATCTTCATCAACGACTTGGATGAGGGTACAGAATGTATCCTCAGCAAGTTTGCTGATGACACCAAACTAGGAGGAATGGCTGGCACACCAGAGGGTTGTGCTGCCATTCAACGAGACCTTGATAGGCTGGAGAGTTGGGCGGGAAAAAACTTAATGAAATTCAATAAGGGCAAGTGTAGAGTTTTGCATCTGGGGAAGAACAACCCCATGTACCAGTACAGGTTGGGGGCTGACCTGCTGCAGAGCAGTGTAGGGGAAAGGGACCTGGGGGTCCTGGTGGACAGCAGGATGACCATGAGCCAGCAATGTGCCCTTGTGGCCAAGAAGGCCAATGGCATCCTGGGGCGTATTAGAAAGGGAGTGGTTAGTAGGTCAAGAGAGGTTCTCCTTCCCCTCTATTCTGCCTTGGTGAGGCCGCATCTGGAGTATTGTGTCCAGTTCTGGGCCCCCCAGTTCAATAAGGACAGGGAACTGCTTGAGAGAGTCCAGCGTAGAGCCACAAAGATGATTAAGGGAGTGGAACATCTCCCTTATGAGGAAAGGCTGAGGGAGCTGGGTCTCTTTAGCTTGGAGAAGAGAAGACTGAGGGGTGACCTCATTAATGTTTATAAATATGTCAAGGGTGAGTGTCATGAGGATGGAGCCAGGCTCTTCTCAGTGACATCCAATGATAGGACAAGGGGCAATGGGTGTAAGCTGGAACATAGGAGGTTCCACATAAATGTGAGGAAGAATTTCTTCACAGTGAGGGTAACAGAACACTGGAACAGGCTGCCCAGAGAGGTTGTGGAGTCTCCTTCTCTGGAGACATTCAAAACCCGCCTGGATGTGTTCCTGTGTGACCTGACCTAGGTGTTCCTGCTCTGGCAGGGGGATTGGACTAGATGATCTTTTGAGGTCCCTTCCAATCCCTAACATTCTGTGATTCTGTGATTCTGTGATATCATCCAACCGCATGCAGTTTTAGGTAATATATACTGGCTAATTCTTCTTAGGAAGTTTTTAACCAATTTGCAGGAAAGCTTCAAAATTCATTGCAATGGTGTCCGCCTTTATTAGCGTATTAAAATATTTCCTGACTGCTACTTTATGAAAGGCCACCTCTTTGGGAAAAAACCCCACCATATCACCAAGCTTACTGTTGGTGTGCTCTTATTGAGTGATCTTGGAAAAGACATTGTCTTAGAGAGAATCAGGAAAATAACCACACCAGAAGAGCTGACCAGAGGCAAGTACTGTGTAACCAATTGACATGACATGGTTTAGCCACTCAATGTTCTACTTCTAGTGTAGGCTGAACTCCTCACTGTTAAGTTTCTGGAATTCAATCAGAATGAGCTGTTTTGATGTTTGGTTTTTTATTAATGCAGGGGTGGACCAGGCATTGCCACAAGAACGTCGAACTCCTGTTACTCCGTCCTCTTCCTCTCGGTACCACCGTCGCAGGTCCTCAGGGTCACGGGATGAGCGCTATAGATCAGGTAAGTAGAACTGAAGACCACAGAAATGAATGAAAATTTGAAATGGCTGGTTCTGTTCTTTGCCCTTTTAAAACTAATTTTGTTGTAAACTCATGTAGTAGCTGTACATGGGAAATACTCGTTGTATGAATGTCTCCATCCTTGGAGCTATTCAAAATCCTACTGGACATGGCCCCAAGCAGTCTGCTGTAGGTGGTGTGTTTTGAGCAGGGAGTTGGACTGGGTGATCTTCAGAGGTTCATGCTGACCTCCACCAGTCTGTGGTTCTTGGCACAGCTGGATTTTATTTTACTGATTCTAGTTCAGTGAATACTGTAAAAAAATACTTAATTTGAAGTATAGCAAGTTGAGAACATCATTATGCCCTAAACAGAAGCACTGATTAAGGGAAGATAAAATGAATTCCAGAGCTGAACAAAAGGGTAAAATCTCATTTCCAAGTGAATGGGATATACATCTCTTCATGATGCAGCTCCAGATAGAACACAAAGTGAAGGAAGTGATTGGTTTGTAACCAAAGGAAAAGTGAGCTCTGAAACTTCTTTACGCTTACCTTTGAAGGTGTAAACTACATGTACTGCACCTTAACTGGATGAAGGGTAGGTGCACTCAGCTGTTGTTTCAACTGCTACAGGGACTGCTGCAGCGTAAGCACCCTTCTCAGCTTCTCAGCTGACAGCCAAAGGCCACGGGCTAGTTTGCCTGCTGCTGTTCTCTTATAGCTGCAGAGTAAGGGAGCTGTAGACAGCAGCACCCATAACTGTTGTGGCAGAGAGACCCTTGCAAGCTGAGAGTCAGGAGCCAGGGACTGATCGTTGTGGAGGAGCCAGCTGTGGAAGTTCTGGATTGTGTTTGAGATGTGTCTTGCTGGATGCAGTCAGACCCATTGTGCTGACACAACTAGAAAATTATAGTGAACTCCTTATTAAATCTTTTGTAATATATCTCTGGCTCATTCCGTTAGTCAAAGAGCTTGCCAGTCCCATTTAAAGGAAAATGAAATGATAAATGTTGGCAGAGAAAGTTCATGTATGTCCAGACCATTCTGATAAATTTGAAAAACTCCCCTCTCCACTCAGAAACCTTGGGTTCACACTGTAGATGCTGCCAGTTTTTTGCTGAATAATGGTTGTGGGATCTCCATAGTAATTCCTTGATATATAAGCTCCTAAATGTTTTTCCAACATTACACTAAAAAACATCTAATTTCTACCCGGAGTTTTTAAACAGGTAAAAATACTGTTTCTGTAATTGCCTGGTTTGTAGGTGTGCAACCCATGGTCCTTAAAACTCTAAGCTGTGACTCTCCAGAGCAGTTCAGTTAAAAACATATGTATTTGTGTGTTGAAAGTCCTCTGCTTGAGCTGTGCTTGCCATTTGTAAACTAAGATATTGAGTCAGTTTGGGGATGGGCAAAAGGAGACATCATGCACATCTTGCCTGTGTGCCTCTCCTGAAACTCCAGGAGTGCTCTGAGTTGGTGTTGCTGCTTCTTGGTTTCAGTCACTGCCTGCTGCCTTAAAAGGAAGGTGTTTGTTCAGTGAAATGGTACATAAGGTCCTGCCTTAGGAACGGGGCAAAGTGTTGTAGTGATATACATATAAATAATAAGGACACAAGTTTTGTTGCTGAGAGGAAAAGTAAGGAATTGAGTGCAAAGGGTTACTTGTTACTAGTGCAGGAATCTCATCTTAGGAAAGTCAGGACTGTACTATAAATTCAGATCTCTCTTGCTGCTCTGAAAATGTCTTTGGTGTTGAAACTGGAAAGATTGCCAGTATTTTGGGGGCTTATGGCAGGGCTTTGAATTCCTACTTTGATTGCTGTCTAGTATGACTCCTCAGCAAGTCACCATGCTCTCCAGCAAATTGATTTGAACAGCTACCACATCTTCACTCACTCAAAAGAAAAATGTATGTAGCAAATGTCAGTGAAGGTAAATGTAAACTTCTATTTCAATTTTGAAAAGTTATCAGATCATGTTCTTCAAGTTTAGTTTCAGAGGATCTTTGCTAAGATACAGTGCAATGTTCCTATCCTGAATTATGTTCTCCTCTTCTATACATTGCCCCTGGGAGATTGGAAGTCTCTTTCTTTCTTAATCTCATAGGATGGTTTGGATTGGAAGGGACCTTTAAAGGCCATCCAGTCCAATGTCTCTGCAGTGAGCAGGGCCATCTTCAACTAGACTTCAACTAGGTTGCTCAGAGCCCTATCCAACCTGACCTTGAACACTTCCAGGGATGGGGCATCTACCACCTCTCTGGGCAACCTGTGCCAGTGTTTCACCACCCTCAACGTAACAAATGTCTTCCTTATATCTAGTCTGAATCTACCCTCTTTTAGTTTAAAACCATTAGTCCTTGTCTTATCACTACGAGCCCTGCTGAAAAGTTTGTCCCATCTTTCTCATGACTCGTACTCTCTATTACTGCAGGTTACTAACTTGCAAGTCAGATTTCTTTCTATTTAGCTTGTCTTCAGATTCAGATTTGCTTCATGTAGAAGTCTTTGTTTCGCTTGTTTTTTTTTGCCATCCTTAGTACTTCAGCATCTCTGCTCTGACCATATTGTCATTATTAGATCCTAGCTGTTACCCAGTTTCAGTGCTTGTTATCATATTTGGCACATCTTCTTGGAAAAGGCCCAAAACAAAATGAATGTGCAGTCTTTAACTAATAAGTAATTCAGTTCTAGGAAAACATTTCCCTTCCTTAGGTTTTTGCACAATTTATTTCAATTAACATCTGCAAACAAATCCTCTACTCCAACCCTGATCAAAGTCATTTTCTGTCTCTTCTTGGTAAGGTTTTCCTAATTGGAAGTCTAACATCCTGAAAGTCATCCAACTCTCCTTCCATCCCTTTGCTTTTTACATAAATTTAGATGTCAGTGAAGATTGCTTAATGAACTCTCTTTGGAGCCTCAGAATCATTGCTACCACTAATATCACCTTCAACTTGTGCTCTTTTATTATGGAAAATGTCAGACTGTGACATTTTAAATCCCTACCTATTTTCTCACTTCAGTCTTTTTTTTTATTATTATTATTTCATTAATGTTGTAACAGAAATTTTCAGCACTATAATTTTGAAAACCTAGTTGCTATGATTTTTATATTCTAAATAAAATTGACTCTGAGTTTATGGAAGCTATTTTTTTCCCTAAATTTTGCTGGTACGTTTTATGTTTTAAGATAATTTGATTTTAGACTTCAGCCTACATTGGGAATTTAGTCTAATTCTTTAAAACCAAAAAGGTTTAAAATTTCCTGGTTGCTTTTTTTTTTTTTAATACAGGAAAGGATCCTGGAATCATTATGCTTCAAAATGCCAGCTTCTTTGGTCATTTTTCTGGTGTCTAAAGAAATAGATAATGCTTTCAGTATAGCAACTGAATCAGTGCAAGGTTCCACTGTATTATTTACTTTATACAAATGTGGCCGCTAGTTTAGCTGATATTAATTCAAAAGCATTGTCTGTTTGTTTACTACTGAATATAAAAATTCTCTTAGTATTTATTCACTTAGAAACAGTATTTGGAAAGGTTTGCCAAATGCAGATCATGGTGATGGTTTTTCTCTTAGCAGCTGCCGTTCCTTAGCCGGTGTCTGTACTATAACATTATCTGGGGGCTCAAGACAACACCGAAGCCAAATGTTGCTGTAGGCTGGATCAGTAACTTTTGCCAAGAGGCTTTTCTGGCCAGTGGCTTTTCAGGCAAGAAAACACAGTCAGACGAAAACTGGCTTGTACTTCACTTCTGCCTCTGCATGCAGAATAGATGTCACCATCTGGCTCAAGTAGCGTGACTGCAAAATCAGCCTTGAGTATGAAGTTAGTAATGGTCAGGTACTTATAGCCACAGTTGGGCATAACAGCTTTGTTTCCTTAGTACACTTTAGAAACTGGGTTTCTCAGGTACTTTTGGAAGCTGCAAATCCATGGATTTGGTATGATGTGTTGAGGTAAGGAGATAGGAATTACGTGGTGGAGTAAATAAGTAGGTAACCCGAATATCTTAGCTTTCACAGTCTTACCATGCTGTCTAAATGAACTAACTCAGTCAAATACTGACATTTTCAGAGGTGTTGACCTTGCATGTCTTCCATACAGTCTCTAGGGACCTGTTTGCTCCCTGGTTAACATTGGCTACGTTCTGCTCCTGCTAACATAGAAATCACTTGTAGAAAGACCTGAAGCTTCTGCCGCGATTATCTAAAATACCATCATATAGGCTGTTTTGCTTTTGGAGGAATAGCTTTACTGATTTGGTGCTTAAAGTAGTGATCTGTAACCTCTCCCCAGTGTATCCCTGGAGTAATACTGGTACGAGAGTTTGGCCCCTTGCCTGTGGTTGGCTGTTATAGTGACCTGAAGCAGGGCTGGGCTCTACTGCCATGTAAAGGCTGCATCACAGCACAGCAGCGTCTGCTACTGTGGCAGCTCCTAGTGAAGTACCCCGTGGGTAAGCTGGCCAGATGCTCATGATCAGAAATTGTTTTCTTGATCATGATAAATCTCCCTTAGATCGGTGTTTCTTGGCCAGTCATGGCCTGCGGGGTTCAGAGCTGTCCTTCAGAGACCTTCAGCACCTGCTTTACCTTCTCTCCACAGAACAAGTATGTTATCTTCTCTCAGCTGGGTGTTCAGCTCATGGAGAAATGAAATATCAGGTCCTTACTAGCTTCGTGTCTTCCAAAGGGACATCCCTGTGGCCTTTAGATTATGCCAAAACAAAAAGCTTCAGTTCTCTACCCCAATGCTGAAAACTGATTGCACCTTCTCATGTGCCAAGCCCTGACTTTTACTGTTTCCACACCCATCAGTAAAAAAAAAAAAGTGATGTAAATACACAAAAAGTATGCACCAATAAAAATGAAAAACCAAAAAAAATCAACATTAAACAATAGGGAATGCAGCGTAATATGTTCAGATGCACATGCATGGGTTAGGGATGAGATAGTAGCTTTTGGCTCTATGATTTCTGCTGTAGAATTCTCCTCTGATGAGATGAGGACATGACAGATGGATTGGGCCGAGTATATTAAGTCCCTTGTTTCTCTTGAGGTCTCTAAGAGGCCTTGAAGATGACCAGTTCTGCACTGCCTGGAGCAAGTGTAACACTTAACAAAAATGAGACCAGTAAGCTCTAAAAACTGAGTTTTCCAGATGTCAGAAATGATGTGGGAGGTAGCAGTGTAAATGAAATTGCACTGCCTCTATGTCTAAGGGTTCACAGTGTCCTAGAGGAAAAACCAGCAAATGAGAGCACATGTGCTACATGAACTATGTGGGCAGATTGTAAAAGGCACAGCAGTGGATGAGCATAGAACTGGGAGCTGAGAAATGGAGTGTTTTGAAAAATACCATATGTGGAATTAGCATCTCTCAGCTGGTAGCATGGAGGGAGGGTAGTGCTGGTAAGGTGGTTGTGGTACCCGGACTCTATCTCCCTTCTCCCACTCATTCTTGCTGATTTTTATCCCAAATGTTTAACTTCTGAATATGAGAAAGAGAAAAATCAGTCTGATATACCATTCTTGGAGGACTGCCAACCCCTGCCCCAGAGATCCCACCACTGCAAGAGAACAGCTAGTTTTCCAAGCACACTCAGCACTTCTTTTAAAAGACATCTTAATATAGGAGATTTTTGGAGATACTGCCAAAACAAACGCGTCCTAACTACAACTCTCCCGGCTCAAATTCCTGAGCCACCTTTCCCACCCTGTGGTTCAACAGGGAGAGGATTGAACAGCTTATATTGAACATGAAATCATTAACCGTCAAAAAAAATCACCCCAGGCTAGGTTTGAGGGGCATTTGAAATAAGGGACCCAAATATTAGAGGAGAAATTGGCACCAGACCCTAGGTAGTTGATCTGCTCTTCTCTGGGAGCTTCAGTACGTGCCTTACCATGTATTTGTGTTCATTTGCCGTGAGGTAAGTGTATGTATGAACGTAACAAAGGTTACTGACATTTTGTGTGTTTACAGCTTACCTCATGGTGATTTTAAAATATATGGGTAGCTTATATTTTGCATTTTTGAAAGGACGTTCAAGATCTCATTCTGCAGTCCTGCCACAACTGACAAAGAAGAATTATACTGTGAGAATATAAGAGTTGTAGTGCATGGTAGAGGAAGGGATGGAATGGGAAATTTGAGGAATCATTTTTATTGAACCCTTATCATTTAGCATTTCTCCAAAGAAAAAGGAGAAAGAAAAATATGATGAACATGCTATATATCAAAGTGGGACTGCATATAAGTATGAAGGTGCCTCGTCATAAAACAAAGAATTTGTTAGCCCTTCAGGTGAGCGAGGGTTACTTGAAAGTGTTAATCTGAATTAATTAACCTGGCTGTAAAACACACTTATTCAGAAATTAATTAATCTCCTATTTGATTTATCTTACTTACAAACTTAATTTCAAGCTACAACTCAATTGAGGAAAAAAAAGAGGTTGACGAAAAACTTTTGCAAATATGTAATTTATATGACCACATCCTTGCTTTTGACCCAGCAGAAAAATTTGTAAGGATAATTGCAGAACTCTGGAGGAAAATTACTCAAGGATCTCCAGAGAGAAACAAATAGAAAGTTGATTTACTTCAAATCGCATAATAAGGGGGACTGAAATGAAGTCACTATGTGAAGCTGACTTCCAGATTGCATTACAAATGAGATGATAAATAAATGGAGGAATGGAAATTATTAGTGGGAGGCCTGCATGTTGTTTTTTTTATTTCACTTATGAGTAGAGTTAATATAGTTTTAAATCTCAGAGTTTAGAGAAAAACATTTTAAAATCAACTTTATTTATAACACCTGAAGAATCCAAAGTAAAGCCAAAGCTGTGCCTTTCAGCAAAACTAGCAGTGGAGTCAGAAAGAGTTTGGTCTTCTGTTTTGGTGTCCTCTGTTTCCATGACATAACGTGTGTTTCACAGCCTGCCTGTATAGCTTTCCCAGCTGCATGTTCAGCTTTTACCCTCCTTCCACCCAGTATGACGGATTATCGCCGCTGCCATCCAGAATGGGAGGTGACAGCCATGCTTTTCTGCTTTAGAGTTAAGCATTCTGACCACGTGAGAGCACACAAAGCTTCTAGCTTCTTCATGCGTCCAACAGGAGGTGGACAGAAGATGCCGAGGAGGTACTGAGCAGCAGCTGAATGATGGCACAGCCCTTTGTGAAGTGCATGGAACGCAGTTTCCTGCATCTGTGGAGTTTGTTGGCTGCAGCATCCTAGACAAGCCAGCTTTTTTTCAGTGGCATGTTCATGGGAGTGCAGATGTTTTCTAAAACACTGCCTTTTCATTGTCAAAAATCATGCAGGTCAACAAAATTTGGCCCCAAATTCATGAAGAGTCAGAAGAACTTTCCCATGCATATCCATGCATCCCCAGTTCCCAGTAAAACCAGAGGTTCAGTATACATAGTTTAAACATCCCGAAGACTGAAACTTACACACTTAAATTGGTTTTTGTAGTGTAAGCAATAGTTTATTTCTGTTAGTAACCTCCGCAGCCCTTGTATAAATGAGTGTTGTCTTAGAGCAGATGTTCTTGCATTCAGTCGAGTATTCACTGTGTTTCTTGTGAATGCCATATTTCAGAATTAATAGCACACCTGCTTGCAGCTGGAGAGAAATTAGGTGTCACACTGTTTGGGCTATGTGCTTCCCTATCTTAATACCCAGAGAGATTGTGAAAGTATTCTGAGACTGCTTCATTATATCATCATCCACAGCAAAGATCCGTTATTATATGGACTCACTTACTTCCACGTTCCCAGGAGTGAGATGATTTTTCAAAGACTGATCTGTGTTGGATGAACACAGCAATTTTTATGAAATCACTTGCCCTGTATCTGCCTGAAAATAAGTCAGTGCTGTCAGCCCAGGACAATCAAAAGACAAAGCCTAACTGTAATCTGTTCTGATGATACCACATTTACCATGTCTCACCCTATTTAGTATGTCCTGATTGCATTTCCAGTAGATGTAGCTACCAAATTATCTCTACTCAGAGTATTTACAGGCCACGTATTAGGAAATGAATCCTCAGTATATCCTTCGTTTCCATGGTAGCTACAACAGAGGTCTGATTAAACTCATAAGAGACGTTCATGCTTTCAAATACTAGTTTCCTGTAAGGCAGCAATTGCCAACCTTTCCTCTCTATAATTACTTAGGATACTGTTGCTATACTTAGCATTGCCTTATCTAGAATTTTCAGCCAAAATTCACCTTCGATAGTGCTGGTTTGATAGTGCTGTTTTCCCATAGAATCAGTTGCCCCCCTGTAATAACCCAGAAGCTGTTAGGATTCTTCTGTTGCAGTATGTGTTGGTGCAGCAATAACTGTCCTTGCTCTTACTGCCTCCTGCAAGCCGCCTCTCTGCCTGTTCTGCCAGCTGTTCTCCTTGATGCCACCCCAGGTGCTGTCTTCCCTGAGACTCAGATTTATTTGTAGTTTTACTTATTTGTTAAATGTCTGACTTCAGGGCTGATCCTCTACTGCAATACAAATAAGGCATAAATATGTATTATATGTACATAAATAACCTCTTACTAAAAATCATTTGGCATTCTTAACTCATTAGTGCAGAGCATTAACCTTCTTAATCTTAATAATCTGCTGTTCTGTGAGCAAGTAAGTCGTGTTTGTGGACTATCCCTTAAAAAGCAAGGATGCTAAACCTTCTCAGAGTCCTTGGGCCCATCCTACTCCCAGTCGTATCATCATGTTACCCGGAGTTGGCTACTAAAACAAAGGAAGAAAGATTGTTTCCAAAGGCTAAATCAAACAAAAAGGACAAAAATAGCTCAGGGAGGAGGAATTACATGAGGCAAGAGGAACAAACAGATGAAGTGGATGAATTCAGATCACATCTACGCATATCTCCCAGCAGTTTTATTCTTCCAGGGGTAAGTCCCCTGAAGGGAGGGATGGAAGTACGAATACTGCAGAACTGGAAAATCAGACTGCCAAAGATGGTAGGAACTGTTAGAGAATTCTGCATCTGTACAGCAAAAATTAGGCAACAGCTTGCTTTTCCATATTTATGTCAGCTGATGATTGGGTGTCAAGGTTTTATAATTACTGGGAAACTGAAAACTCAAGAAGGCACAGTAGAAGTTATACGTCTTACCTGAAACATAGGTAGAAACAGACTTCTGCTGTCTTGATTCTAGCAGTGCACGACTCCTCTCTACAGCAAGTCTAATTTCTTGTCTTAAAGAAACAGGGCGGCATGATACATTAGATGCAAGAGAACTGCTTGACACACAACTGCAAGACCTGATTTAAGTGCAGAAGATGCTGGTTTTGTTTTGTGTGCTGAGGCATTTTATGCAAAGGGTGCAAGGAACAGTTTTATAATGTGGAAATTTTAAATGTAGCTGATGCTTACTATGGGAGAAGCACCCTGTTTCGTGATCCATGCAGAACTGACACCCAGATCTCTGATCCGTGAGGAGGTATCACTTTGCGTACAGTATGTTGGGTGTTTGACATGCCTGCTGAGCAAATGCAGCTAATACTGAATAAAGGAGGCTGCTGAGGCATGTTAAACTGATATAGGAAAAAAATTTTAACAACCCCTCCACATTGAGGAGGAATTCAGCTGTAAGTTGTTGAATAGGTTTTTGTTTTTTAACAGAGCTGAACAAAACGGAGCAAACTCATTCTCCTGCTAAAAGCTGCAAAAGTCTGTGGGAGGACTAGGAATATGCAGCATATTTCAAGTGTCTCAGTTACAGTTCAGAGCTTTCAGGGATGCGGTATCTGGCCCAAGTAAGGAATGGGGCATCCCTGTTCATGGGGTGTAAGGGTAAGGGTGAGTCAGGATTGTGCTCCATGCTCTGGGAGTCTGAGTTTATGGACACTCATTTTCTATGCCAGTTTTAATTTCTAGGCCCTTCGTTTTGAGGCCTCGTCTCTTGTTCAATAGTTTGTTAGCATTTTGAAGGGAAAGGTTCTCTCTACCATGTGCTTGCTTTTACAGTTCCACTTCCTCTGTATTTCACTTACTGACTTTGCTCCCAGAAGTACGCTTGCCCTCTCTCTCCTGTGACAGAAAGCAAAGGGAGAGAATAAACAAATAAGAATGCTTGAATACAACAGGGAAGATACTGGGGACAGAGCTGTTTGGTCTGAAGTTTGCTATTATGAGGCAGCCTATAAGAAACACTTGTCAGGTTGAATACTGAACACCAGGTTGATTGCAACAGCACAAGTTAAGCAGTTAGCTTTTCCAAGAGTGTCAGTTTTTTCTATTTATTGATTCCTTGAGTACAAACTCACAAATTTGATTCCACATGTGGTTGGCCAACCTAAAACAGTGGAGGCCAATGGCAGATAAGGAACTGTACTTTGGTTCCTACTACTGTAGATAGAGGTGGTGATATTTTACTCTGTGCTCTGGATTTTCTATTGAGACTTTCTTGTGGAAAAGCCAGCTGGGAAGAGTATAAAGATTTTGTTACCTATAGGAGTGCTTTGAAGGGTCAGGACCTGGAGTAGTTTTATCGGCTGTAACAGTCTAGTTAGAATGTCACAGACTTCTACATGAAAGAACTTTTCACCTAAAAGTATTTTCTTTCCACTTAGACCTGGGACTTTTCCAGAAGCCTTGAGTGCAACTACATCAAGGTATAGCTGTGTTTGAAATTCTATCAGAAGTTTATAGTTGGTGAGAAACTGTAGCATGCCATACTGTGAGGAAAGAGAGAAGTGGGGGTTTTGTTGGTTGTTTTGTTGTTATTTGGTTGTGTTTTTTTTCTAATGAAAGCTCCTGACTGTGTGGTGTTTCTGGACAAAATCTTCATACTTGAATGATTTTTTTCATGAAAATGTAACAAGAAATCTGTGTTTTAAAGCAATGCTCAATCACAATATGGTGAACTCAGCCTGAGTGTGCCAGAGTAGATTGAGAAGACAGTTCAGACACTTTTGTCAGACCTGCAAGACAAGGGGCATCACCCTGCCAGAGACAGTTTGAAATTCTAATGTCATGTTCTATGCTGATGCTCTGTGTGATGCGTGGAGAATACAAACTGGTTTGTGCTGGTGGAATTCAGGAAGATAAGCAGTTTCCTGTCCCAGGGGAACTTGCATTTGTCTTCTTACCTTCATTATACTTTGTCCCAGTGTGCATCACCAATGTGGTTTCCTTCCTTTAGTGAAGAAGGAGCTTCAGTTACTGTTGTATAAATACCTATTACAAGTCTCCTTGTATTTTTTCAGTAGCTGCTAGGGACAGATGGTGGGCAAGCAGTGGGAGAGAATGGGTCACGTATAATGTGATGGACACCATAGTCTATCTTTCACCAAAATAAAAGAAAAAAAAGCTCTTACTCAAATTGATGAGAAGCAAATCACCAGTGTCACCCTTTGCTGAGGAATGTACTTTTCAGTTTAGGTTTAAGTCCATGCTTCATAAAACTACAAAAAGAGATTATTAGTTTTGATACATCAGCAAAGTTGGCTTTTATATCACAAAAGCAAAGCTAAAACCTAGATAAAAGCAAAGCATGTGTATGGAAAGTGCATACCTGAAGCTGTTATTTAGTAGGAACAAACCTACTTACTGTCTCTGTCTTGCTGTGGTTACAGGATAGATGATGTAAACCATGAGTTGTTCTCAAGTGTAATTTTTAAGTCTAGCTCTCCCTCACCTCTCTGACTTCTCAATACTTTGGGACTTAGTCTGTAAGCATGAATGGCTTGAAAGCTGTTCATTAGCTTAACAAGTTCAGCTCTATACAAGACTGTCAAAATAGGTTGAAGAGTATCTTCAGAACCCACCAATAGGCTTTCATTCAAAAAGAAGACCATACAAACTATATAGGCTGTTATTCATTCCTTACCCAATCCTTAGCCTTTCTTTATATGCTTAGAGACACTTAGTTTAGCCAAGAGTTTTACTCCTGGGAGAGAATGTTGTGAAAAGGTTTTTCATCCAGGCTTGACTGTTTCTGCTGCCTTTTTTTCCTCTGCTCTAAAAGCCTGTAACTTCTTGCTGATAGTTCCTGGGACATCTCTGGACTGTTTGTCCTCAGCCTTTTCTAGACATGTGTCCTGTTATTTTTGGTAGCCTCCATACTCTGAGTAATGCCATCAGTGTAGTTGACCTTGCTGGCTGGGCTGGGAGCAGGTGTGTGTGTTTCTTCTCCCCAGTCAGTTTCCCCCTTGTTTATTCAGAGTTTCTTATCTTTTCCATTGTTTTTACTTTCCTGTGGCATTTTTGGGATGGTTTTTTTTTAGTAATCTATAGTTTGGTTTATTCCACAGTAATTCATTACAAATAAACATATCAGGCATGTGCTTTATTAAGAAAACAATTCAGTTCCTGGACTCCCATGGACTCATTTGAAAATCAAAACCTTGCTGAGTGTTTTTTAATTAAGTTGATGAATTTACCTTCTTACATCAAAAGAAGAAAACAAAGAAATCACAAGTTATGATTCAGTGTCCAGCTGTCACTAAATATTTTAATAATGATTTTCTATCAGCTGTCCTCATTTAAAAAACTTTTGAAGAATTTGAGTTACACCTCATCTCCCTCCTAATACTTACAGTAAGGAACAAGCCTAAATACAATAATATACAAATAATTCTTTCTGTCTTGATCAGCAAAATTTATTCTCTTCCAAAAATTGCTGTAGAGTTTTGTTTATTTTTAAAAGGGAAAGCTCATTTTTTACTGCTTGATAGCTAACTGCTGTCCTTTGAAGGAAAACCAAGAATTTTCCCCGTTTGTTGGATAAAAAACACCCTGTTTGTTAATGCGTGTTCGGTCCTGTATACGTTATTGGTGTTGGTGTGGAGTGAGCAGGTAGGAATTTATCTTGAGGACATACTGTTAGGTAAAGACTTACATTGTTTATTTTCTTAGCCTGGTACTTTTCACATAAACTTGTCATCAGGTTTTAATTATAAGACCTTAAACCTTCTTCCTTAAGATAATGACTTGACAGGAGAGAAATTGGGTTTGGGTTTGATGTTAGCATTGCAGTCTTCTTCCTCTGTGTTGGTCCATGAGCTGCATGACTCTTTATCTTTTGAGTGTGCTTTTCCAGCTTTGCTCTTCACTTTTCTTGCTTTGCTTTCACTGATGTGCTCATCCTCTTTTTTGTCTGTGATTTAAAACAAAAGCAAAAAACAACTCACAGAAGCAGCTGATAATATTAGTTTTCTTAAACTTACTCTTCCCTGCAGTCTTTCCACTGAGAGGTGCTTAAACCCTGGCAGAAGATAGGGAGCACTATTATTAAAAATGAGACATAGCAGCTTATCAGCAGGGTGTATCATCTAATGCTTCTAGTCATCCTTCCCAGTTGCTACTTAAAACAAGTTACTTATATGGATGTGATCCAACCAACAGCTCTTTAAATAAAGATATATGTACTCTTCCCTGTTCCTTTTCCTGGGAACATTGCTTGTTCAGAGCTGCCACTACATTGACACAGGGGTAGGGAACAGGCTGTGCACTGCCAAACCAGCCTGCAAAGGAGGTCTCAAAGAGGTTCAGCAGCAGCAGCAGTGGGATCACTCTAGATCAAACCTGCTTCACCATGCTCCCACTTCACAAATGGGAACAGCTAAATAGTGCACACAATTTGCTGCATTTTCTACATCTGACTAATGGTGGCTGGTTAAAAGGCAACATCTAATGTGCTTCCAGTTGTGTGCCAGATGGTTGGTGTGTGGCAACTTCTTTAACCATAAGTGACTTTTGTTGGCTGTCATGTGTTTTGCATACAGTCTCCTCATGTACATCTTGTTCCAAACCCATAGAAGTACACAGGCAAACCGTGCAAGGTGGTAAACTAAAGGCAGACTTAATTCAATGTATAGTTATGGTAATAATTAAAAGATTTGCACAAAACAAAGTAATTAATCAAACCATGTCGCTAATGTCTTTTAAACATGATAAGTGGCCTTTTTCAGACTTGGGGAGGCACGCAGCTATAAATAGATGTGGAAGATAAAGAAGCTCTTCACTGGGGATGTCCCCATGGAGAAGGGATCTGCTGGATGCTTTGGAGCGGGCTGGTGTGAGCTGTGTGTAGCACATGCCTACGAAGCACAAGGCTTTGTGCTTTTTCTTCTCGTTCCACCTCAGGCCAGCCCTGTGCCACAGTTAGTTTTCTGTGAGTAAAGCCAAGTAAAGGAGGCAGGAAGAGGATTTGGGAACAGGGGACCTGCTGCCATTTCTGTTGTGACATTTCACATATCTCTTTGCTTTTAAGGAAATGTTTCTGTTCACTTAGTCTGTGTGACTTTTGTGTAAATTGGAAGCCTCATTCATTTAAAAAAGGGCAATGTTAATACACCACGGTTTCACTAAAACAGTAATGGTTGCTGAAGTATCCACTCTTGGTTGAAACAGGCGTTTGCTCTGGGGAAGCAGAGTTCCTACTCTTCAAGTAATGCAACACTGTTCTGGGAGTATTGTACAGCTCAAAGGGCTTGTTTGTTGGTACAGCACTTTTTACTATAGCTGCTTTGTCTATAGTGAGGAGAACTCACACAGTCCCTCCGAGATCCTGTCTGTTCCTGCCCTTTCATCATTCGACATGCATTGTCAGCCTAGCTGGCCTACAAACGAACCTCTGAATGCACAAGCAAATGGCTTGTTTCTGTCTGAACACTAGCTTGAAATCTCTCTCTCCTTCCAGATGTCCACACAGAAGCAGTTCAGGCAGCCCTTGCTAAACATAAAGAAAGGAAAATGGCAGTCCCCATGCCCTCAAAACGACGTTCATTGGTGGTCCAAACATCGATGGATGCCTACACACCTCCAGGTGAGTATCTCTATGTATATTTTATGAGAATTTTAAAAAGGGTTCTTCATGCTGCTATGAACAAATAATCTGCCTGCAGAGATAGTAATGGAAATGTCATTTGAAGCACACTGAGCATAACATTGAGGTATGTTTGAAAAGAAGGTGAACCAAATGGTTGGAAGGTCAACTGAGGCAGTTCGTGTGATTGCATTGCCCTTGGTGGTAGCCCAACTTGCATTGGTCCTTTTGGTCTTCTGAAGACCTAACTATCGCCAGCTCATATCTTCTGTGGCTCAAAGTTCCTTTCAAGTTTCTAGTTTATTCCCTAACACTATAATGGAATGTTGTCTTTACAATTAGTCATGCCATCCCTTTTCAAATTTATCTGCTTCTTTACCTACTAGACTGTGAAAATACCCCACATCTCATGCATTCTCATACTCGACAAATCCAGCTGGGACTGCATTTCTCACTGAGGGGTGGGCTTTTCTACAGTTAGAAAAGTTTTTCATAGACTTTGTGGAGTGAGCTTGGGAAAGTATCTCGGTTTTTCTGTACTGTTAATACCCAGTTGGAGATCTTCAGAAGATTCTCAAGCCACATTATAAGGGAAGACTTTTTTATCCTTATTTTTGTACAATCATACACAAGCCATGTCCTCAGAGCAGAAAAGCTCTCGGTGTGCAGTTAGCAATTGACTTTGTTTTTTTGACTTTGCTTTCAGTATTACAGGCTTTCCTTACTATGTTTGCCTACTTTCATCAGTTTTTCTGAACGGCATTTATCTTTAGATTTGTAATATGGACATGCCTTATTTCTGTTACGAAAAAACAAAAGCACTGCAAGTTAACAAGCTGTTTTTAATTATTAGATACTTCTTCTGGTTCAGAAGATGAAGGCTCCGTACAGGGTGACTCCCAGGGAACTCCCACCTCAAGTCAGGGGAGTATAAACATGGAACATTGGATCAGTCAAGCAATCCACGGCTCTACCACGTCAACCACTTCCTCCTCCTCGACACAAAGTGGAGGCAGTGGTGCTGCACACAGACTAGCTGATGTTATGGCTCAAACACATATAGGTTAGTATATGGACATTTTGAGTAAGTCCAGTTGAACATGAATTCTGTCTCTCACATTCAGCTGATGCTGATATATGAAATCTTGTAAAATTCTTTCCTGTGCTTTTTCTTCTTTCTTTTTTTTTTTTCTATTTACATATATTATATGGAGAGATAGTCCTATGTCTTATTTTGTGAGAAAATTTTTAAAAAGTAGCAGTTTAGATTTGGGGATAAACTTGTGTGTTGCCAAGCAGGGTCTAGCTCTTGGCTTCCAAGAATCTTTGAACATGCAGTTACATGACTTACATTACTTAGCACTAAAAAGATGTCTGTAGGAAAATTAGTGCATGCAGCGTTAGGGATTGCTTGTACACGAGTTTCTCCTGCTGCTGCACCACTTTAATTACATAGTTTGAGTGATTTTTTATAATCCTGTTAACAGTAGGTCCTCTTAAATATATTTTTTTTCTGCCCTTAATTGAATCTATAATACAGGATATCTAGCTATTATAGTCCTTGGGAAAGTCCATTGTTACCTTCAGAGAAGAGATCTGTTGTTGTTATTAGTAGTAGCTTGTTTATATCATTTCGAAAGATCCTAGGAAGTCAAACCTTGCTTTCCATTAGGGCTAGGCTTCACAGACATTACTTATTTCTGAATATTGTGCCATTGACATTAGTCTTCATTAAAATGAGCCAGCTATTCGATTAGGCACGTGGAAAGCAAGGCTTGTTTTCCCTTTATTCTCCAGGAACTGCTGTTTATCATATGAGGCATCTGCTTTGGGTGCATTCTTGCTAGGGCTGTGTATTTTGGGTAGTCTCACTGAAAATCTGTTGGAATCTATATTGGAACAGATGAAGCACCCTTGCTACTGTTCTACTACACATATCAAAGGCAATTTTGTGTGACTATTCCTCAGCTGATCATTCCTTTTTCAGTATATGTAATGAGATATATGAAAGCATCTTAAATGTTCCTGATTTTTTTTTTTCTCTGATTATAGCTTGTTGTTACACCTGTATTTTCAGATAAGTTATCCTCTCATCATGGATATTCCATGTCTGGAATTGCTGAATTGCAGTCAGGGGAAGAATTTCTATTGTATTCTTAAATTCATGCTAAATTAATAGCTTAGAACTTGTTTTAGAAACACATACACTTCTGAACACATTAATCATTGGATTTGGTTATTTTCTGTGACTTCATCTTGAAATGCTAGAGGAAATTATAGCATAGAGAATTAAATTTATCCAGACTCTAAAAGGTTGCATTACTCACACACCAAGTCTTACTGTGTCTTTAAATATAGCTTCTTTATAATGTGACATTTCAGTAATTTTAAATCTGGCACAGTAAGTCTTCTTTTATAATCACTCAATTTGCAGTAAATAATACAGCATTTATAGAGCTAAATTAAGATGGCAGTATTCTGCAGAAGAGGAAAAGTACTGCTTCTTTTACTTGTTTTATTTTGCCTTTTGTTGACTGGAAAGATCTCTCCTTTGAAGGAAGCTGTGAAGCTTATCTCGGTGTATACATATTTTTATTCATTCTGACAGTAAGATACTTTAAATTGCATCTCTAGTTGGACAGTGGTTGTGATGTAGTAACAGAAAGGTCATTTGGATACAAAATATGAGTGATATCTGCTAACAGATTGAGACTCTGATCTTAAGGTTGCCATCAGTCATTGTTGCTAAGATCACTGGAAATGTAAGAGAAGGTGCACTGATGATAACTATAAGATGTATTTCTTCATGGGTGATCTGTTTTCTGTAAGAATTTGAAATGAAATGGCTCTTTTGTTTCTTTTCAATTGGGGGAGGTGGAAATGTATTCTAAGAGGTAATAGATTTGAAGTATTCTCACGGATAGCCTTGCTCTTTCAAAGGCAATGTGCCAGTGATCATAGGTGAATAATCCTCTTTGGTAGGAGAGAAGGTGAGAGAGAAGAAGAATCTTGTTCTGCGAAGCTCCTCAGCTACTGGAGACAATTTGTTCTTGGTCACAACGACCATATATTCCCGTGGCTTGAGGGCTGTTTGATCCAGGGACTTATTCTCCAGAGAAAGATCAGCCACAAGAAAGAGATTGTTTGTAAATATGTAAGAACATACTGCCATACTCTGAAGATGCCAATTTTGATAAATAGAAGTTTAAGGGGCAACAGGAAAGACCTTTAATGATAAGCAAAAAAAGCCCTCTGTTCTGATATCCACTAGGGTTTGGCCTCCAGAGTGTATCACAGAATCAAAGGGAGATTTTTCTAGTTTAAGTACTGTAATGCAGTCCTGAGAATGGATTTGATAAAAAGCTTTTGCTACAATATAATCAGAGTTCAGCTTTGTGGATCATTTCAATAATTTGCATAAGTTATTATATGCTTTTAATGTTACACTGTTCATTTAATTTGGTGGCTGCTGCTGCTCTATTATGGCCAAAGTTCTGGTTTAGGATAGATATCATTTAAATATTTATTCTCAGCTTTAAAACACTCAGATGTCTGTATTAAGCTAGAGGGAGAATCTCTAGTTTGGCACACGTATCACAATTGTGTTGGGTAATTCTTGAAATTAGAGGTCAAACCAGTGAAATCTGTAAAAAAATCTGATGTTCTGACCCATCTTTGAGTCAGTACTGTATACATTTCTAAGGTCTTTAAGCTTTCATTTGCCTGTATTGTATTTTTTTTTATTTATATGTATATAAAAATCAAGGAGAGAAAGCACATGCCAAAGCTCAGAAAATTCATGCAATGAAATTCACACAGCATTTACCTATGACTGTAAATTTATATAAAGAGCTAAACATCACCCTACAAAATTTTGATCCTGTAGGTGCATTTAATACTTCTTTTATACACTTCAAATATGTTTCTGTTTGAAAATCAAAGGCCTTTGCCCAAATTAAAGTCTACATAGATTTCTAATAAAGTAAATATAAAAACATGTGCCATAAGGCATGACATAGTTTTCTGACAACCTTAAAATTCTTACATGTTCTGAGGGACAATATTAACTTGTAATGCAGGAGATTAGTTTAAAACACTCTCTGTCACCTGGACATCAATATGGGAGAAACCCAGCTGATGGAAAAAGCCACAGCTCTGACTCTGTATTTCCCTTCCCTGACAAATAGAAGAGCCAGCTTGTTTGGGAGAAAAAAGCTACATTTTCTTCAAGTATAGTATTGCAGGGATGCTTTTTGAGTTCCTGTAGACTTTTCAAATACATAGTGCTTATGTGTACTTCCAAACTTCCACTGGAAAGTATTCCTCCACCTCTTTGCTTCTCCTCAAGTGTGGGGCTCTCTCAATGCACGTACTCTGTCCCAACATGAATGTGCTCTGCAGTGCTGGTTCTTTCTGATTTTCATGAAATGAGATAAATTATATCACTCCAGTGGCAGAAATGAAGAAAGCCTTAACTGGAAGCAGCTGTTCTGTCTGTGATCTTCTAATGCAAGAATATTGGAAGAGATGGGAAGAGGAGGTGACGCAAATACGTATGTTTGATGGAGAAAATGCTTTGAAGTCATGCAGCTGTCACGGTTTTTACTTTTTAGTCAACAGATGTGTCAGGATCATTATTCTTACCTAAACCTCGAAGAGTGCTTCAAGTTACCTGACATAAGACCAAGCAGCTCTGTACAGATTATGCCCATAGTCTAAGCCTAGATTGACTGTTCTATACAAAAAAAGAGTACGTTTCACATAAGATAACAATTATCTTTTTCTTTAGAAGTCACTCAGACCAAATTTTTCTCTGTATGACTTTCATTTCTCCAAGCCTGACTCTGAGAAGGAAACCGACTGAGGATTTGTAAATCTAATGGATGGAACCTACAGCTGTGATACTATAAAGGAACACAGCAAGACAAACCTTAATGTTCCTCTTCTGCTAGATAAGGGTTCTTCTTAATGGAAATGTAAATAGCAGATGGGCAGCCAGGGTGCTAAAACCCCACTCTTTGGCTAGCCAGTGATGGCCACCTTGGGAAGAGAGTTTCTTTTAGGTAATTTCAAGTGCCAGTGCTGCTTGTTCAAAAGGAAACCCTTTTACAAAAGAGCAGGAAGCTTCTTTCTCATGCTATTTCACCCTACTCGGCACCATGTGTTGTAATGAAGTATTTGGTTTCAAGTGTATAGATCTGAAGGGAGAGCATCTCTGCTCTGAAATGCTTTGAATCACGTATCTTCTTTCCCACACATTAAAAAAGAAAAAAAAGAGTAATCTCAGTGCTAAAACCTGAAAGGAGATACTTCAACTCAAATTCAGTTTGCCTTGTATAGTTTGAAAGATGGAAATGCTTCACTGGAAAGATGTAAACAATTATAGCTAAGTTTAAAAATACTTTCTCATGTTACTAATAGCTGACTAAGAAAAATTATTTTCTTAGACATGATCTCCTGTCCTATTTGCATAGCAAAACTGCATTACAAGCAAAAGATAAAAAGATAAACATCAGCATTTCTTAATTGACTTAGTTACTGGGTAATTCAATCATGATCTATAAAAACCTCTTGCCACTTAGCAAGAAAGGGCAAAAATTGTGCTGAGTCTAAAATAGTTGATAATGACAAGACATCTAAAATGAAGACATTATTCAAACACTTATGAAAATAAGCATCATTGTCCAAGCTATTATGCTTCAGTTGGTCACTTACAGCACAATATAAGGTGTTTGTTTCAGTAAAATTGTAACAATGGATGTGATCAGACTGAAAAGGTTCAACTAGACATGTGTAGGATACAAGATGTTTTTGAGCTGCATGATAAAAGCCATCTCATGTTTTCCTCAACCAGATACTGTGGCTGAGTGATAAGGTTGAGTCCTTATGATGTTCATATAAACATTAAATAACAACTACAGACATTAATATCATGTCTCAATTTTTTATGATGATTGTCCATCAAATACTACCTTCAAATGAGGAGTCTGCAAAATAGGCATCTAAGAAAGCCTCCTGTTACTGTATGCGTAGCCATAAAAATTAGTTATCCGGGTTGATGGTGCATGAATTTGGGATTGAATGCACAAGAATTACATTATCCAAAGTTCAAGACTCGTGAAAATGCTTTATAGTTACATTTGAGGTGAAATTTACTGTAGAAGTTGATGTTATAGTAGAGTTACAGCACCATAATGTTTATAGGACAGATTTAATAAAAAGCACATCTTGAAAATAGTATTGGAACAAGGTGAAGTTTTGTAGAATTTTTGCATTTTAAAGACTCTTGCCCTACTGTAACTTAGAGTGCATTCCTCTTCAGTGGCAGCAGAATGAAGACCTGTCGTCTTTTGTATCAGAGGCTGCTAGGGATCATTTATGTTAATAGAGAAGTTATTATTTGCTCATGGTGTTTATCTCCATCTACTCTAATGCTGATTAAAACCTACGAAAAAATTATGATACAACCCATAAAAAGAGTACAGATACATAGGTAATACAGACTCGGACTTGAAAACATGGGAAAACAAACCGTGGCAGCGTTATCAGGCTATGAAAAAGATTAGTTCTGTGGAACTGTTTAGCAGTGCTGGCATGAGTCTGACCAAATTGTGTTTGCCTTCTGGAAGGCAAGCCTTTGTTACATGGAAGAATTGAAATAGCTCTGTGTAAAAATAGTAGACAAGCAAGTGTCCCTGCAGAATGCAGAGTTCATGTTTCTTTACATTTGATTTCTTTCCCCTGGATTCCAACCCTGCTATGATTGTTTTTTTTTTTCCTAATATATGAACAAATTCCTATCTTACCTAAAATCGGCCTATTCAAAATACAGAGGTTGTAAAAGGGGATATGCATCGGCACTTGCAGGTGATTGACAACATGCTGCATTCTTTTTATTTAGAAAAAAAGATGCAATAGTCTGTCAGAAGTATATTTGTCTGGTTCTTTTCTTTTTGAGGCTGTTCACAAGCTTTAACTTAGTATAAAATTAAAAGTCAGTGGAGAACCTACAATCTAACTGAATCATTTTTTTGCCTGTTGCTTATATAATTGCAGATACACAGCCCCTGGTTTAATCAGTGGAAACTTTATTAAAATCATGCTGAACATTATAGTTGTATACATTCATTTTGTGCATTAACTTTAATGCCTGTTCAGATGTTGGGAAAAAAAGATAATTCAGATTGTATCCTTTCCTCTTCCCTTTGCTTTTTTGCCCTTCAACGCTAGAGGTACATGGTTAAACCTTTTAACTTATTTTTCACAGAAAATCATTCTGCCCCTCCAGATGTTACCACTTACACCTCAGAACACTCAATACAAGTAGAAAGACCACAAGGATCAACGGCACGGGTGGCACCAAAGTATGGAAACGCTGAGCTTATGGAGACTGGTGATGGTATGTCAGAAAGCAAACCTGTTTTTTTTTCTAGTATCATAACCTTTTTAGTACTTACTGTATGCATCTACTCTTTGTTTCTTCTGGGCACTTTTCACTTATAAACACATTCAAAGTTGCAGTATCTTTACAGTCCTAAAATAAACTGTTATAAATGAAGCCCTCATAGAGAATGCTTTTCAATCAGCAGAGCTGTTTCCCTGTAGAAATGGTTTGGCAAAAGAAAGCAGTGAATCTCTTTAGATCTGCTTTTATCATGCTGCCTGGTTGCAGCTAGTCTTATTTTTAAATGGCAAAGAAAATGACACGCTAGGATGGCTACATCTTGGAAAGTGATGTGATTGAAGTTTTAGTTTTTGAGTTGGGTTGTTTGGGTTTTTTTTGAAAAACAGTTATTTGTAAACCCTTTCTTACTTACTGCTCCTCTTTTCTAAAACTTGCTAAACAATATTTCAGCAAGGTGTGGAATTGTGACCAAGCGTATTGCATCTAAACTTAGCGGCTTCAGCTCTTAAAACCACTTGGTAAAAGTTTTGGAGCCAACCTTTTGGAAGGGTAGGAAGCTGAAATTCCTGCAATGGAGCGACAGAAAGCTATTAGTTCAGGAACAGATGACATGAATGTTGCAGAGCCTTTGCACTTGACTAGGGAAAAAGAAGGGGGAGGTGACTGATGGGCTTATATTATAAAAGTGCCCCTTGCCCCATGCTCCTGTTCAGAATTGTGTTTTGCGAAGGCTGTATGGGCAAGCACGCTCCCTTTGAGGTTGCTGGCTGGTGGGATTGGCTGTAGGGATGTTCAGAGAATACAGGGTCATGCTGGAGTAATACAAAGATGTGAACCATGTTTAAGATGGACACTGGACAGATGTCATGGGGAGAGCCAGTGCCCATCTTCTCACTGGCCATTGCCAGTGCCACCTGGAAGACTTCTCTAAGGTTACTGACGTCTGCTGTAGGGAGGGTTTTTTCACTGTGCTTCTCTGCGTCACTCTGTGTGCTGTTCCCCTCTAATTTTGCAAGCTTATTCTGACATTGTTGTATTGTTTTTCTTTGAACTAGATGTCATTGTTCATTTTTGCTGAAATGATCTTAATGTCTTAATGTTGAATACTTGAGTCACAGTATGGCATGAAACTGTACTTGTGGTGGCCTTGCAGTCCTAGACTTTTTCTTACCCCACTTAACGTCTGGTGGTGTTCAGCACAGCGGTCAACTGATGTCTCCATTGATCCCTGTCCTGCAGGAGTACCAGTGAGCAGCAGAGTGTCAGCAAAGATTCAGCAGCTGGTCAATACACTAAAACGGCCCAAACGACCACCATTACGAGAGTTCTTTGTAGATGACTTTGAGGAATTGTTAGAAGGTAAAATGACTGTTTTTCAAAAGGTTTGGGGATCTCTTATTAAAACTCTGTAAAATGTTTGTCTCGCACATTGACTTTCTAGAAAGCTAAGTAAGCCCTCCCGGTACTGGCAACTACCAAAAAGCATCGGTATTCAGTGGAGTCTGCTTGTAGTGAGCTTGGACCTAGTGCCATGCCAAAAATCTCTCATTTGCTCAGCTCCTGGTTCTGTTTGCAAAGAAACGGCAAAAGAGAGTGGGGGGAGGCTTTATGTTGAGAATGTTCAGCTGTGGGTTACAGCCATTGCTTTTGAACACTAATATGAGAAAACCTGACAGTGAGGGAGCATGTTAAATGTTTTACACATCCTTTGTGTAACAGAGAGGCATCGAAAGAATGAAGTAAATGTAAGACAAAAACAAGGATAAAGTCAATAAATTGATTTTTTTTTTTTTTAAGGAGACCAGTGCTTTGAGAATTAGATTTGCTGGGATGTGGAGATTTAAATAGTCTCTATAGTAGTTTGTAACAAAGCACTGTAACAGAACGTAATTTAAATCAATCTGTTACTGATGACTTGTTACAGTATATTTTTTCAGTAGTTCTGCAGTTCATCTCATTACTGCATTTTTGCCAGGAAAAAGTATTCTCCATCTCTCTTTACAAATAAAGATAGATCGATTATTTTGAAGATAAATTTATGCATGCTGCCTCTGCAGTCTCTTTCCCTGCTTGTAGAGCTAGTGTAAGGATAAGCACGTGCATTCCTGAGATGTTTCAATTGCTTCATCTCTGTTAAAGTTAAAAGTTAATTATTCTGTTATGTATCTCTGTTGCTTCTCAGTTCCTTCTAACATGTTATTATTTTCAGGATATTTTGCAAAGGTAATTTATTCTCTTGGTTACACAGGTGTACACAAGGTATAGAATTTACATGGTAACTGTATATCTTTTCATAATCATAAGTTCAACAGCCAGATCCAAACCAGCCAAAGCCAGAAGGAGCTCAGATGTTGGCTATGCGTGGGGAACAATTAGGTGTGGTTACAAATTGGCCACCTTCCCTGGAAGCAGCTTTGCAGCGATGGGGGACCATCTCACCAAAAGCTCCTTGCCTAACCACTATGGACACTAATGGAAAACCACTGTATATTCTCACTTACGGTGAGCACTCTTCAAACTTCTTGTGCTTTTATACGTTGTATACCGTGTCTGTGTGTATAGTAAATGCATAAATATACAGTGAAAAAAGCCCTCTAATGGTGCATCTCTTCCATTTCTGAGTAGGGTAAGACAATTCTGAAGCTGTTGGTGTCTGAGTTTCTGAGGTCTTGTAGTGTGATTTATTTCATAAAGAGGAAAACAGCTCAGTAGATACAGTCATGGAATCACAGTTTATAAATTACAACCACCTTTTAAATAGAAATATATCCCAGGGCAGATTTTCTTGAAGATGAGCGTCTAAAGCCCATGGATACTCCCCAGGCTTTGTTCTGCAAAAGCAAAATGTGGTATACAAAATTCACCAGCTTCCTGAAGAAGTTAAAATAGGATTTTTTCCTGTGTTCTACTGACATTATAGTAAGTGTGATTTGACTTATTCTTCCTGATATGTAGTTGTACAGCAAGCAAATGTACCCCCTTGAAATAGATTTTCTGGGATGTATTTCAGTGTGATCTTTGGTATGTTGATATAGTTCAATGTGTACTGTCTGACAGTCTATTATAACCAAGAAAGGCCAAATAACAGTAAACATAAGGTTATCTCTGACAAATAACTCCCATATAGTTTCTGATTTTAAGATGTTCAGGCGACCTTTGAGAGGTGTTTGAAGGAGTTATTATAAATAGCAGTCAAACTTGGAAAGCAACTTGGAACGTTTCCATATGCTATTGATATGGATATAAAAAATGATTTTGTTTTTTTTTATTTCTGCCTTCTCAGGGACCTAGAATTCTGTGCAGATAATGTCTTTACATGCTGTGATATAGAGGCCTGTCTGTTTTGTTCCGTGCTGAATGCTTCTTTCCATTCAGGAGTCAAATTGAGTGATGGTCCTTGGCTGAAAAGATGTCTGCTGCAGGTTTGGCTTTGCAGATATAGTTAAAGGCTTTTAAAGCATAACAAAACCTTTACAACTGAAGGTCATGCATGAAACATTTTCCCTTCAGGTACCTTAGAGTTAAGAAGTTACTTAAATTAGGAGGCAAACATGATTCACCACTGATCAATGTTTTTCTTCCTTAAGGACATTTACTTGGAATGAGAGAAGAATTTTAAAGTTTGCAATTACATGTTTGCGGAAGAGCAATTCGTATCATCTGCTGAATGCCTTAAATAAATTGGACAGGAAAGGAAATGAAGATGTTAGTGAGAATCAGACCATTTTACTGAATATGGGACTCTGTCCAGAGAGTCTGAGCGTATGTCCTGCTTCGCCTGAAGGGCTTTAGGCTGAGCAAATCAACCTTAGGAACTCATCCACGTGACTCACAGAGCCACCTAGCCTGCTTCTCTGTCCTTAGAGAACTCTTTCCAAACCCCTCTTCTAAATTGTCCAGATCCCGAGAAGAATGGGACTAAAATTCACGTTTTCATTACTTTCATTGGCATCACTCTAGGATATGATTTTTGCTGTTGCCTTTCAGTAGTTTCTTGAGGTCAGAAAAAATCAATTTTTTTAATTTTCTTTTGTTTTTCCTTCTTTTTATAGATAAAAAAAATTGCAGGCCACATCATTTAATAAAAGATTTAGTGAATTCTTCTCTGCTAGCTAGTTTTCAAGCTGACATTCTTCTTTCATGGGAAATACCCATTCACTGTGCCATGGCAGTTTTCTTTACTTAAATGACAACTGCTTTTGAAATATCATTAACATTACAGCCACCTGCCGTTTTATTGGTGTCTTTATGAACTATTTTACTGTAACTATTCCACCTTTTGTTTCTGTAATGTTTTCTAGCAGTTGTGGATGTGGCATTTTTTTAAAGTTGAACATTAATAAATATTAAGCCTTGAACTCAGCCAAGACACTTTCATGAATTTATATCCCTGTGCATAGTTCTATTGGCCCTGGTGTTAATAAACTTCTAAAAGATAAGCATAACCCACAATCCTACCACATGGTATGAATGTGACACTTCATTTCCTTGTGTGCATGCTGTGCTCAGATGACTAAAACTTTAAAATAACAACACTGAGGATTTTCAGTACCCTCTGAGTTTGTACCTTGCAGTTATTTTCAGGTTCTTTGCCAGTTTAAGGAAACACCATTACCAGGATTTTTCATATATTCACTATTTTGACAAGCATTCAAGGGTTTTAAGAATAGTTCTAAGTTTCTAGATGTTCAGTCTTTGACTTATTACCAACATGGTCACTGTGAACCTCTTCTTGAATATTTTATGTCTATTTATGGTTTCTGTTCTAGTCTCTTCTCACAGCCTCTTGAGTCTTCATGGAAATCCAATTCATTCATCCTCCAACTTTCTGGTTAAGAGGAGGCTCCTACATGATGTCTTTTGATCTCTACTTTTTTCATACACAGCATTTTCTGCAGTTTCTTGTCTCTGCATGGATGAATCACAGTCTTGCCTGCCTATTTCAGACTTCTTTTCATCTTTCCAAACTGGATTCCAGGGAGTTCTCTTTGCTGTCAGCTAGATCATAGCCTGTCTGAGTAAAAGTACTTATTCCCTTAACACCAAGTACATACATCTCCTTTCTGGATTGTTGTAGACAATACTGCCATCCTGCCCATCACTTGGGCTGTAACTTGAGTATCATACATGACCTGGATGTTTCTTTAGTTTTGTACAGCCATTCTTTGTCCAAACCTCTCAGCTTATTTTGGGAGCAAATCTTTTCAAATACAGACCTTTTGCTTCATCTACACAGTGAAATTTCATTCCATCTATCACCTTAGCCCTGATTCTTAACAGCAGTCTCCTTTGGGGCCATGAAAAATGCAGTGTTGGCCTGTTGCATCTGTCCAGGATGCTTTCATACATCTCCTTGGTGGTCTCACGTGCTGAAGAAAAAGAGCTCTTTGAGAGTTCACAAAATTCTTTCTCCAAAGGCTTCCTCACAACTCTTTTGCTCTCCTATTCAATGACATCTGAGAGTGGTCAGACTGATGGCCAAGCTACAATATACCATGGCAGACAGTGGTAGATTGGTGTGATAAAACCACCTTGTGTGATTTACTGGAATGAATTTCCCTACCTAGCAGTGACTGATGTGGATATGATACAGTTAGTGTCGATTTAAGCAGTGAGTGCTTTAGATTGTGATGTGCTGTTGTGCCATAAGGGGAACTAGTTTCTAGAAGTTATTCTTTCAGCTGTTGCTTAAAATCATCTCTGCCTTCCCATTCCTCTGCAGGAATTCATCTAATTTGTAATGCCTTACGTCTCCTGTGTCTCTTCCAGCATGTTTTTTTGAGCTTTTTGTCTTCATAGCATGTTAGGACTGTTTTCCCCCATGTGTCTCAGATTACTGTAAATAGATGAAATGAATAACTGCACTTCTTGTAGATTTGGTCTTTTTTTCTTAAGCAAGTTTTTGAAGCAGTTTGCCTCAGTTCTTGAAGTTCTTCTCAGTGCCCCAGTTGTAATCTTTATTTAATGTACTCAAAACTCTTAAGCTCTTTCTAGTGAATGAAACACTATGAATATTACTTATTTCTCAAATATTTTGTTCCTCTGGGAACTTGGTTAAGTGGAGAACATCTTAGTTAAGTTATTCACAGTCCCTTTATAAATCAAACCACTGAATATGCATAAATTGAAATGTCTGAGATATGAGAAGGAAAGATGTCTTTTTTGGGTTTTATGTAAGTCTGAACTCTGACTAGAAACCTAGTATGTGCTTTGAGGAAAAGGAAGACAATTTCTGTCTCAAAGTTAATCAGAGTAGTCAGGCATTTGGTTTTGGTATTGCTGGTATTAATAATGAAGTGCTTAGTGATTTCTTAGAGGAGAAACATGAATAAAGGACAATTAAATCCTATATAATATTTATGCTATCACAGTTACTTTTCTTACTTAAAGAGATTTTTCTAAGAAGAATCAGAAAGGCTGGGAAAAAAGTAAAAAGCTAAAAGTAATTTGGGAATGAGCAAGTTTTGAGCTTTCTTATTGTAACCATTATTAAAAACAACAAAACGAGTACCAGTTAATTACATCTGATTCAAAGAATATAATTTCCTTTACCTAACACTTTCTGTAATCAGATTTTCTTAAAACCAATTTCATTGGCTCCAATGTATTGTTTTGCACATCTGAAGCCCATTGGAGACAGCAAGGCTATGAACAAAGAGGAGAGAAGGTGCTCAGGATAATTGTTTTTTGCTTTATCCATTTGGTTTCTATGAAGAAAGAAATGCCTCAAAAATGGCATTTTTTTTCCAGATGAATTGCCCATAAAATAACTCCACACACCTGTAAACTTTTTGAGGCCAAAGTCATGCTGCCTTAGCAGAGGTGATGTAGTTTATACTGGAGATACCCTGAGATGGCTGAAACTTAACAACAGACTGAAAATAGCCAACCCCAAGCCATGCTGCAGCTGGCATGTGACCCAGCCACCCGCATCCTCTTGCTGCGAGAATCTCCTAGGCCAGGAATTTCATAATTATCAGGAGGAGAGAGGGGGAATCGAGACCCTTCTAACCAAGTAGCTACATAACTAAACTGTCTGTATCTCTGAAATAACTCAGTGCTTGCAGAGGTATAGATAGTCATGGTTCAAGTCCCTAGGTAGGTATCAATATTATGATTGTTTAATAATTTAAACCTTGATTTCTTTAATAAAAACACAGAAAATTACTTTTTAAAATCTGTATTACAATCTATGATTAAGACTGGAGTATCAAGCACTGCAATAGTAAGGTTGCTATTCTGAGTATGTCTAAAGTCTTTTATTCTCTACAACAGAATGCTTTTGTTCTTTTTCTTTTGATTTTTTCTCCCAAAAGAGAACAGCTTCATTTGCTGCTCCGGATGGATCTAAAGAGTTTATGAAGAAAGGATTAACAAAGTAGCAGAACTGTGACTGTTATTTTGCAAACCAGAAAGAGTGCCCCTTTACCTGCATAGCATTAGAAAGTTTGCTGTTTACACCAGATTTAATAAGTACTCTTGTTTCTGTTTATAATAAGAAATGTGATACTGTGATATTGAGAAAATGAATATTTGACAAAATTATTTGCAGTTAAACTTTGGCAGTCTTGCAATTGCTGTGCACGGAGATTGGTAAGCGACCACTGGTTTGGCTTTGCTGAGTTGGTGCTGTGTAGTTCTGAAAAGTGTCCTGAAGATGATAAGGAAATTGATTGTGGTTTGTTTTCTCTCTGAGTTTTCTACCTGATAACAGCTTTTCTTTTATAACCTTCTTTACATTCAACACAAACATATAGTCCTTTCACAGATTTATGAAGGAAGAGGAGAGGGTATTACTTCAGTGCCATATGGAAGGCATCTAATTTTTGTTAACTGGTCCCTTTTTGTGTGGTTTTGAAGACCTGGTGGTATCCTCTACCCTCATAATGTGTCACTTAACTAGATGGGACTGGCTATTAACTCACTCTGACTTGCTAAATTTTAGTTGGTAAAAGATACTGCCCTCTGAATAGACTTAAAAAAAAGAACAAGACTGAGTACAAGTGAAATGCAAAATATGTGCTTGCTGCTGTAGAGTTGCTACTATTCAAGTAAATCAAAAATCCAGCAGCAAAAGAAAAGAGACTTGCCCCACATGGGTGTTAACAGTGTTTGTCACAGCTGCTGGGGAGCGAGGTGCTGTTTTATATCCTGTCCTACTGAGAAAGTCTGCATACGTGATGTCTGCCAGATGTGGCAGGGGTTCAGAGGTGTAGTGGTACTTGCTGGTACTTGCTGGGCAGTGGGAACACTCAGTTTAGTTTGCAAGTGTGTGAAGAGCATTAAAGGCCTCCTTGTGTAAACATGCTGCTAGGGCATGCAAGTCTGGCAGCAGTATTCTGGGCAAGCGACAGAGGTGGCTAAGGAAGATGCAGTCATGTTTAGAAGAAAAAGATTTATTTCAGTAAATTCTTAAGCAATTATAAGCTCAGCAATGATGGATACAGAGAAAAGCTTACTTCCTTACCATCTTATGGAGTTATACAAGATCTTGGAAAGCAGCACCACAATTAGCAGCTTGACGGGAGGGAGAAACAAAGTTCTAATTTGTAGTAGCAGGAAGGTATGTGTTAACTGGATGTTCTTGGGGTTTTGTGTTCCAAAATCAACTTGGAAAGATCTTCTATGGACACCTACCAGTCTGCTTTGTTTGGGAAACAGTTTTGTGACCTGAAAACTGAGGAGTAATTCAGGCACTTAAACATCTAGTGCCCTGTGTTACCCACAATGTGTGTGTGACTGGCAGACATGGCACAGGGTCTGCTGAGCCCGGCTCCCTTCTGGACACTCAAATCTTTCAATGACAACTTACCTCTGTAGATGATCAGTTCTTCAGTTCTGAATGCAAGAAAGTAGCTGCTCATGCATGGCTGGTGAGTGGATCAGAGCCTAGCAGGGACAGATCCTGTCTGTGGTGAGGCGGGTGGGACTGTTGTCCCAAGGGGCTCTGCTGCACTGGGGGCATGAGCAGGAGGGGGAAGAAGAGGAGGGCTCACAGGGTCTGGTCTTCACTGGGGTAAGGGGTGAGGAAGCAGCAGCACTGCTGGAGCTTTCTGCACCCCGCGGCGCCCTGCCGGGCTGCGGGCAGGGCCGGGGCCAGCTTCCCGCTGCCGTGGCATGGCTGGAGGAGAGGGTCTGTGGCACTGAGCTGAGACACGGGCTGCTCCACTCACTGCTAAATGAAACTGCTGCTTGAGTTTCCTACATCTGCCATTCTGCCTTCAGGCCAACTTATTAGATTAATGGCAGCGTGTTTATCTGGGGAGGACTGGTGCTTCATTGCACTCTGGCTGAGGACATGGGGCATATCCTCAGCGGCCCCAAGTGCCAGATCTCTGCTGTAGCCCGTGTAATGACGACGGTTTACCCCGCTGAAGCTGAGCCTAAGCCCTGTCTCAGAGTGAGAGCTGTGGATGAAGCACAGCTGGCCCCTTCGCCAGGGCCGCCCTCTCCCGCTGCACAGATGTGGCACCGTCTGGAGGTCACGGCAAGGCCGCAGCACTGGGACCTGTGGGAGACGTCTTAGCAATCAGCTCTCTCCCAGCAGTGTCTAATCTCTCCAGTTTGCAGAGGAGGAATTACACCGAATTGCAATCTAGGCAGAAGCAAGGAAGGAAATGCTTCAAAGATTTCCTTCTTTACAACAGCCTCCGCTTCTGAGCGCTTTTATCCTGCAGTCATCGAGCCCTTTGTGTTTCTCAGTGATGCCGGGGGGGCAAACAGCCAAGGTGGCAAAATAAACACATGGCTCAGTCCACCTCTGGTCAGAAGCTCGTGCCTCATCCAGCAGCCACAGATCTGGCCCTGATGATTCACACGTTCCTGGCTCCAGCTTCTGGATTACTGCTCCCTTTGTAGCCATTTCTTTATTTCTTTTTTGGAACACAGCTATATACCCTGGAAGAAAAATTACAGGCTTCCTGTTGAACATGATCCAGTTCGAGATGTGCATGGGCTTTGCTCTGCCTGCTCGCGAGGGGGCCTGGGGGGCTCTGCCTGCCCTGGGCTGGAGCAGACACAGCAGCAGCCAGGGGCAGGCAGAGCCTGCAAGGGTTGGAGTGAAGTTATGGAGCTTTTCAGGGCCACAGGAGAGACAGTAATATTCCAACTCTTTCCCAGCTGAATGCAAACCAACTTCTTTGTTCCAGTTTTACCTCAGTTCCATACCCCTATGCACAGGCAGTTAGCTCAGCTAATTAACGTAGTTTAGTATTGCACCAGTAAATAGAGCAAGGAAGGGCAGTGGTGACAGAAAATTTGAGTCTTTTCTGACCACTAGAAAATATTACAAGCCTTTTTTTTTTGTGCAGTTCAAAGTATATTTAAAGAGAAAGGTGAGGAATTAGGGAGGCTGCCTTATATGCTCTGTATTTCAGAATCTGAAATAAAGTTTCAGCAATAAAAGAGCATCATGACAAGATGTATTTAAAGATTAACATATAAAACTTCACTAGAAAGCACCCCTTTAAATTTTCTTAGTCTTTGAGAGATTGTAATTTTTGCATTTACTCACGTCGCTTACATGGAGATGGTTGTACTGCATACCTGGGTACTTCTGAAAGAATGCATCTAATTACTTTAATATGAGCAGCCCTTAGATTTTGAAGAAAACACTGTGAGATGGCACATTTGATAGATGAAAAATTAGTGTGAATATGTCACAAATGTGAAATTAAGACTTCTAACAGATTTAATCTCTATAGCTCAGACAACGTTTCACAGCAGATCCTTATGTCTCTAAGAAAAGGAATTAAAAATTCAGTGTTCATTTCCAGCTTGAAAGTGTTTTGTGTAAAGATGGTTTTTTCTTGGAATTCAGAACTTTCGCCAGGCTTTTGATTTCTATTCTCCAATTTTCTGTATCATTACTAATTGCTCTTTTAAGTTTGTTGCTGCTGAAACTTTAATGTTGGAAACCTTTAAGAAAGAGAATATTTGCTTTCCTAAGGCATCATTGTTTTTATCCTACTCACTTGTCAAGTTCAAGTGTTGACTGTAGCAGCAGGGATGCTTTTAAAGACTCTTTTCAGCAAATGCTGAAATGTAGTTCTGCTGTAGTGCTGTGAGGGTTAATCCTGCAGTCGTACTCCTGTATCCATGCTGAGCTTCCAGTGGAACAGAATTGAGTCATGTTTATTTCTGAGCATCGAGGCAATTCAGCATGCAAATACTGAAGTAATTTTAAATAAATTAAAAACTTTGCAAAACACAGTTTGATGATGCAATATTACCATTTTCATAAGTTACTTTCCTTACTTTCTCAGTAATAAGCAGCAGTGACCCTTCCCAGTTTCCTTAAGAATAAAAGAAAATCTGGCCTTCTCATTGTACATTAGATTTACATTAGATTTGCACTTAAAAATAATTCAATAGTATTGCATTTTATAACCAGGATATGGAGGAACTTATTATAACAACTGCTTGGCTTAGTTATAAATAGCAATACTGCATGTTTGGGAGCCTGAACTGCTGAACCCCATAGGTAATCTGTTGTCAGAACCTATTATTGTTTAAGTTATTGGTGGGCATGAATTAAAGATTTGCTACTGTCAGACTGAATACTGCTTGTAGACAGGACCTTGGGGCCAAGAACAGCCAAGAAAAAGGGCTGTTACACTCAGTATTGTTCAAATGGAAGTAACAAGTTCTCTAAGCAAAGGCAGTATGAACGAGCTTGCATTGTTGGAAGACGCTGATCACTTGAAGGATTAATGAACAGGATGTAACATGGCCCACGAGTTCTCGATGAGATAATTTTTTCTTTAAAGGTCTTGATAAGGATTAGCTAAGTGCGGAGGTGGAGGGATGAAGCAAGGGAGAAGAGAGGTGGTTAAAAGGAAGGGTACATAGGGCAAGTGAAATGAAACTGAGGGAAGGGAGGATATGGGAGCAGGTGGGAAGAAAAAGCCACGTTAAATGGAAGAAGGCCCAGAATTAAAAGAGAAGCACGGCCATATGGATGTGCTAAGGATCACAGGGTCCCTGCTGCTTCAGTGTGCCCCTTTGGCTGCAGAGTGTTTTCTGTTTGTTGGGGTTTCTATCTTGTCTCTGCTTCTTGGGACTCCTTTTTCCATTGGTGGCCTGGGGTGAGAGAAGTGCTATCATGAAACCTAAGTAACACCCTCAGAGGTCAGGCTTGTCTGAAATGCAGTTTGCCCTGCTTGCTTCCGCTAAGGGTGTTATGGTGATGTCTGGACTTGATGATGTTCCAGCCACATCTAACAGTTAATTTTTGGAGTCAAGATCAAATTTTATCCAAAGTAGGAAACTTCTGCCATGAATAAAACTAATTTGACTTCCCCCCCCCCTTAAAAATGCTGCTGTATTGAAAAAAGAAGCTCAAAGAAAGCTTCTTATAAGTATTAAATATTCCCACTAATCCCAGTAGTGGTATCATATTTAGTTGGAAAACTAATATAAATGTTTCTACTGTTTTTTATTCACTGCTCAGGTTTTCTTTCTCTTCAATAATCTTGTAAAACGTAAGAAGAATTTTTAAATTAATTTTTCAAATTTTATGTTAATAGGCAAACTTTGGACCAGAAGTATGAAGGTTGCTTACAATATACTACATAAATTAGGCACAAAACAAGAACCAATGGTACGACCCGGAGACAGGGTGAGTATCTCAATGATTTTTAATTACTAATAATTCAGATCCCACATTGACAAAGACAACATGAGGTATTTGGGGTGCTTAGAGGAAGTTAATAAAGTGAAACGTTGTGTGTGGGGGTGAAATCTGCCTTTTAATCAGAAAAAGACTGATGTTTTGAATTGCATAATAAATAATTTGAGCTGGTACCCACTGAATAGTAATGAAGTTGTGGCAGTATCAACAGTAAACATTCCCATGGATACTGATATTTAGACACAGAAGAACAATCTGTTTAGCTAAAGCTTGCTTATGGAGCATGGAGGTGTCCTGTGGATAAAAAACTTTGTTACTAATGACTTTGTAGCTGTTGAGATGGTAGAAACAAGAGGCACGTAGAGGACACAGACAAGCAAAGTAAGCACATTTTGGCAGCCAGTTAAATAAATAAATTTTGCTGACTAGCAACACAGAGAATATTTCCATTCCTGGTTCCTGCCTCTGAGGGGGCTGAATCTAGGTGAGTGGATAAAGACAAGGCAAGGGTTACAGAGGTAACAACTTGAAGTTGTTAAATGAAGACAAGAACGTCCTATGGTTCTGCTGTTGATGTACACAAACCTACCCCTTCCTCTGTTAAGGCTGGCTGAGCCTGCTACCCCTTTGTTCTGCCAGAGCATGTATAGAAATTTCCACAGGTCCCCTTCCAGGTTGGCTTTAAGCTGTGGAATGGGCATTCCAGAAAAAATTTGTCAGAAATGCAAATTTTAGTCCTGCCTTAGTGCTTAGAGGGTATGGATAGTTGTGAGTGTGGGATTAGTAGTTAGAGTGCTTAGAGGGTAGTTGGGAAGGTGGGATTAAATCTTCCTCCCCCAGGGTATGATAGCAATTCTCAGATTGTTGGTTCACTTGGTCCTCTTGTGCCAAATGTGAGAAACACGTCTGTTTGCATTACACATTTCTTAGATTATGCAATAATGCTTTGCAAAAGAAAAAAAGAAGGAAAAAAAAACAACAAAAAAGAGAAACCTGACAGTCCTTCCTATGTTTCTTTTTGAAAAAATCATAAAAAATTCAACTAAAGGATCTCTAGATCCTTAATCTAAGTGCTTCCTACAATGCCATTCAGCCACAAGCAGGATCTGAAGAATCTCTTTTACTTGATACACAAGTGCGTCTCTGAGCAACAGCAGAAGAAACAAGTTGTTCAAGTGTGTACATCAAAGCAATCCACCCAGAAAGCTCCAAAAGGAATAAAGTTCACATATGGGCAGTGTGCATCTCTCCCTGTCTCTGCCCGTCTTTGTATTCATTTAGTGCAGCAGCCACGGGCATCTCTTAACATTAAGAAAGGATTTGTGGATAATTCAGGCTGAAAGCTGGAAGTTTAGCTAGTGCAGGACACATTAAGAACAAATTGTAGCTCTTCTAAAATAAGTCCACCTAGATTACAGTGAAGCAAATGTTTATATCTGAGTGCTGAAAGCATATGGTTTGCGTTGTAAAAACGTCTTGCCTTGCATCCCTGTGTAACAGAAACATGATGATTTGAAGCAACTTCATGTTGAAGATGAGGTGTTACTGTACTTCTGATGTTCTTGGCTGTTATTCTGGCTGTTGTACCCCTTTTGTAATAACATAAAAGCTTCCTGACCTCTTTGGAAATGGCTTTTTATTCTAATGTATTTTGTGTGACAACAGTTAAAGATAGTTTTTAAATACTGAATGAAATACAGATACACATTTCTGGTCTTTTCTAAATGAGAGTGTAATTGTTTCTTTATGTTAATATTATATGAAATTCAGAAAGGCCTTTTCCCCTTTGAAAGCATTTTCTATCAATACAATCTCTATTTTTCATGACTACAATTATATCACTCCTTAGGTTCCTTGAGCCAAAAAATAGGTGAATGTGCCTGCATTTGATTCCCCGTTTCTGATATCCTTATAGTACACAATGAACTGCGTTTGCCTTCAATAGTAACTTTAGAAATTTAACCTTGTGTCACCCCAGACAGCTGCCTGGAAATTAAGCTTGCCATCTGAAATATCTACTAGATAACCAGATTCTCGTCTGGTAATATACACTCTGTTTTGTTTTTCTTCAGCCTTATGCCTTTTTGCTTTTACACGCGTTATTTATTTGTTCAGTACAGGTCTGTTAGTGGTTAATGTTTTTGGAGGGGAAGTTAATGCCTCATTCCCACTGGACTTCAGTGAGATTTTTTCACTTCTGTCAGCTCCTTTGCAAAGATTCCCAGCCAAACCTTTGCTGCATGTATGTAAACAAGGAGCAACACAAAACCCAACACTCTCAAAGTCTCTTTTGGGACCTTTCAATGTCTTTCAGATGTTTGCTGGGCTCAGCAAACTCTACCATCCCCTCAGTGCACCTAGCAAAATACCTTCCTTTACATTTCCCCCGAGACTGTTTATAGTATATGCATGGAGAATACATACGTAAGCTCCGCACAGCTATCTCCAGCAGTTGGAGTGTTTCATGTTCAAGAGTACAGATAATGTAGCAATGTAATTTTTCTGAAGTTTCTCTAAACAGTTCTGAAGTTGCAGGCTTCAGCTTAAAAACAGAGGTATTTTGGACTCACTTGGACAAGTTGATTAGATTTTTTTCTAGTTTGAAAAAAAATCAAGTTAATCTATGGGAGATAACTATCTTTGAAGCTATATGAAATCACTGGAAATACTTTTAATCTCCACTAACTGAACCTTGGAGTGTATATGAAAGCATGTTGGTTTTACTTCAAGAGTTTGAAACACAGGACTCCTATGGATGTCAAAGCAGTCAAAACTCAAGAGTTATTAAGTAGTTTCAGCAAATTTTAAGGTGCTGTAATAATACACTCTGATCCTATGTGCAAGCCCAAAGGAATTAAGTTGGAAGACTTTGGTCATGCCTTTTGCATGCCACTTCAGTTGACCGTGCAAGATAGTTACAAGCTGCATTACAGCTGTTTAAGACACGAGCTGAGAACCTGCATCTGACTGAACCAAAAGCAAAATGTAGACAGAATCTAGCCACGGAGGTCATTCGCCAGTAAGTGAGAGCAGTGATATTCCCTGCCCTTGGAAGGAGAGCCATGGACCCTCTTAAATTCCTTCCTTTTTGTCCCTGGAGGATCTAAGACATTGTCTGCAGTACAGCACATTGGGGGAGGAGGGGCACCCAGTGAGCATACAGGTGATTTGCTGTGATATTTTATCTTTTCTTGGCATTCTTTTATGTGAACAGTTCCCTGGCCCTAGCCCTGAAGCTGTGAAGTTTTACAAATCCAAGCCTAGGTTGGCATGCTATATGGCCAGCTCTGGATGTGACGTTTGCTTCTTCAGATATCAGCTATTTTTGTTCTCTAAAGTCCAATCCTAAAATAAAATTGTTTTATGAAGCAAAATATAGGGAGACAAAACATAATGTGTAATGATTGACATAATGGCATAGTAAGTCTGGGTAATCTGAATTCGTCACAGATCGACTTTGTTTTCAGTAACTTGAAGCTAATTATAAAATTAGAATAGAAAATTTTATTAATTCCATTTACATGTTTATTTAACATCTGTAAAGCAATCAGTAAATTGAGAAATTGATGAAAGGTATTGTCAATGTAGGAAACAATCCAGCATGAAAATACTTAACTACATCATAAGTGAAAATGTTCATAAAAGTAATATCTGTCAGAATAAATTCCTTCTGAGTCCTCATTCATCTTTCATTAGGTATTTTAATAGTTACAGAAATGTTTTGATAATCATCTCCCTCCAAAAGGAAGCACGGAAACTCCGATTACCGTTATCTGCAGCCTAGGGTAAAACTTTTTTGACATGTGTTTCTTTGTTTCAGGTAACACTCGTATTTCCTAACAATGATCCTGCTGCTTTCATGGTAGCGTTTTATGGCTGCCTGCTTGCGGAAGTTGTCCCCGTCCCTATTGAAGTGCCACTTACAAGAAAGGTAGGGAACTGAATTTCTTCTCTATACTGCGTTTTAAAACTTATGTCAGAACAAATCACAACTGAACACAGCTTTTGAGTACATTTTTGTGGTTAATTAGCTCTGAATCTGAGGATACAAAGATAGTGCTGTGTGGTGAGTTATATATAGTTCCTTCTTTTCTGTGATGGAAAATCTGAAGATATGCTTGCAATTTCAGCAAATGCAGGTCTGTCTGGAAAAAGAGAGGAAAATTTTCCAAGAGAACAGCTCTGCCAGTCCTAGATGTCCTAGATCTTTGTAGCCTCTCAAAGCATTCTGGTGTTGGCCACTGACAAAGAATCATTGGCAACAACTGCTGATTTTCCACCTGTCCCTGCAGTCCAAGCTGTGTCACAATGCCTGTAGTGCTGCGTATGCTACTTCAAAGCAGTTAGGGAAATGCCTTCTCCTGTGTCTATATGTGCGTATGTGTCCCGAAGCTTCTGTCACCACAGTTGTCTCTGCCAAGGGTGGCACTTGAACAAATTGAATTTGGGAATTCTTGCCATAAAACATACATTCATAGAGAAAACTGGCCGTTGCTAATGAAAAGCCTTTCATGTCCAGTGTTGGTTCAGAGGTTCAACCCTGTGTAGTAGATACAGCAGTTCCAGCCAGAAAGAATGCCTGGGGGCAATGAGGGACAGGGGCTCAGTGGTGGAGGTGAGCCACAGCTGGGTATCTTACTCTGATGCTGCTGAACTTGCATTTTTTTTCTGAGGCTGTCTGCCTTGAAGGCTGTAAATACAGCAAAATGTATTTACTCATTAAAAGTTTTTTTTTTGTCATATCCACTTAATTTTACCCTGACTGGCCACAATGCCTATTGTAAGGTTCTCTCAAATATCCCCTTATGTAATCCCCTTTTATTAGCTATCACTAATAATGCCTTACTTCAATTATTTGATCTGGAATTGTCTACACAAAGTGTAGTCTGTAATTCTTACAAACCTTTTTTTAAATGTTGTGCTAGAGGAGGTTTAGATTGGATATTAGGAAAAATTTCTTCACTGAAGGGAAGCATTGGAATAGGCTGCCCAGGGCAGAGGTGGAGTCCCCATACCTAGAGGTATTTAAGAAACATATAGATTAAGTGCTGAGGGACATGGTTTAGTGGTGAATGGGCAGTGCTGGGTTAATGGTTGGACTTGATGATCTTAGAGTTCTTTTCCAACCAAGGCTGTTCCGTGATTCTGTGATCTGAGAGCGCTAAGAGGTGGACATGACTATAGAATGAGGATAATGATTTTCGTAGAAATACAGGGCATTTGCGTCAGGCTATTGTCATGCTTTCACCTGTGTGTGCAGTACCTTAAGATAGTTTGAGGCAGTTGCGTAACATGGTGCATTGTTTCAATATAAAACAGAGATCTTAAATGCATCAACAAAAAAAGGCGAGGAGACTATGTACATTTTAAGATCATACGGAGTGCTCACATGGGTAAGTCTGGTTTCATTCTACAAAAGAAAGAAGCAACACGGTGTAAATTTGATTTATTTTGGAACATTTGTTACCACATCCATCCAGAAACTATAAAATCCAGCTGTCCAAGTAAACACTGTGTCAAATTAATAATTTATTTCACTTGTCTGAACCTCTTGCATGTTTGGGTTTTTTTAAAAATATGTGTGTGTATATATGCATATATGAATATACATTTACACATGCATATATACGTATTTATATAAAGGAATATCTACAGACTTAGACTGTTTAACTGTTGCCAAGGTCATTCCAAAATGTTTAAATATCATATTAATAAAACAATAACAAGAGATGTCAGTGGTACAGTTAAAAAAGCAACATGATCTATGATCTATAAATAAAACTATGCAGTCTCACAGCATATACTATTGCAAATATTTTTGCATTTGTTGATATGGAATGGGAACTGGAGTGGAAACAATGAGATGAAAATCGTATTCTGGGTAGTCCCAGAAGGAATACCTCTGCTTGGTCAAATGGCAGCAGATTGCTTCTGGCATCCGTGGGAAGATGACATTCGTGTCATCACACAATGGCCTAGACTGTTCTTTTATGCTTTCCCATTATTTGTTCTCTTTTCTACATGCTTCAGTACATTCTGGCAGTGGACGTTTTTTAGTTTGCTTTTTGGAAGACAGAAATATGAACTAACGAATAGACCAACAATTATATTATAGGTTAATACAGACTTACAGAATAATAAGCTGATATAGGATGAGCTATTTCAGGGAGTTATAGTATGAACACATTTTTAATATTAAAAATTTGCATTAGCAGCTTTATTACTCTTCTGCATTTTCATGAAGAAGAGTTTTTCACAGCTCTGTGAAATTTTTTTGTGCCTGGCAGTTTAAAATTGAGCAGTAATGTTTGCAGCCAGATAGCCTTTTGGCTTTCATATTACTCTGCAGACATCTATATCCACATGGAAGTAAAGATTTTTGCTGTAGCAGCCCGTAGATTTTGTGTGCATTGCCTTTTCTTCATAGCAGTGATTTTTTTTAAGGTTTTGGCAGAGTTTCGTTCATTATTAGGTGACAATCCATCTCTCCTTGCTCTTTCCTTCTGTATCCCACCTTTGTGTTGACAGGAGACCTAGAATTAGTTGTGCTTCCTTCAAGGACTTCAGGAGACCTGTCTAACATGGCATCTGGGATGGATTACTTCAATATGCAGCAACCACGCAGCATTCTCCAGTTTAGTTTAATTCCTAGAATGCTTCCTGGTGTTCAGCAAAGACCTGGAATTGACATTCACATCAGCATTTAGCTCTTTAGACTTGGGAAATCAGATCTAAAATTACAAACTGAAATCCCAGGCTTTTTTACATCAGAACTAACTCTTTATTCTAGAAGCAGCAGTCAGGGGTTCCACGGTCATTGTAGCAATAGAACAAACAGCATGTTTTATTTCTTGTTCTTTCCCTGCATTAATGCCACTGAAATGCCTCAATCATGAACACTCCCCAAAATTTTTATAACTAATGCTCATGCCTTGGGTTATGGTCTATGTTGTTTCAGAATAGTGTCCAAATATTGTATTTTTCCCAAACATTAGCAGATAGTATGTTCTATACAACATCTCTTCCTCCAGAGCTGCCACTTTTGTTAATCCTTTCTGAAGCTGGAGTATTACAAATTGTTTCCTTGTGTGCATGATATGATGTGAATTGCAAACTATATATCAGAGAATGTTCCATCAAAGTAGATGATACAGGATTTTCAACATGTCAAGTTCTAGTTCAAATACTGATTTTTTTATTTCCCTTATGAAAAGAATTTAAAATATGGTTTTGATTACTTTTTCTTTAGAGTTTTTTGGGCTAATGTTTTTTTCTGTTTGATGGGCACCATTGAAATTATTATTATTCTGCTCTGACACAGTCAGGGGAGCTAATCAGTTTTAATCTTTAAATGATATTTTTGTCCTCCAAGCACATTCATAGTTATGCTCAATCACATGCTGTGAACATATGAACAAAGCAATCCCACATAGATCTTTGTGGCCTCCTTATCATAGACGCTGAGTATTTGTAGCAGGGTATGACATGAAAGCATGTAAAAATCTATTTCTCAGTCAAAAGACTGTTTCCTAGCCTGATAGATTTAATGCTGTGTGTGCCTCCAGCAGACATTTCTGTGCTTTTCCAGAGGCTGGCTCTGGCAGTGTGATTGGACGAATGTGCCTGTATATTGTCATAGGAAATTCACAGATACCAACTCCAGGACAGTTGTGCTTTTATTTTATTTTTTTTAAGGATGCTTCATATAGGGTAAAAACTGTTTAGGGGGAGCTCTTTTTGTGAAATCCTGAGAAGTAGGTTATTAAAGCTTTAACAGTAGCCAGAGAGATGTAACTCTTTAAAGACAGTGAAATTGTCCCAGTCTTTTCTTCCATTTGAAGGCAGAATTGTATTCCAAAGGAAATACACCTTGACGTCTCTCCTAGTGTTTCAGTGCCTGAGATAAAATGAGCTTTGTTTCCTCCCAGCTTTAGTCATCGTTGGGCTGTAGTGTGCCAGAAACACTGGAGCTCTGCATACTTTTGAACATCTTTTGACAATGCATCTCTTTCTCCACTGGATTTAAAATATGCATAAAATGTTACATATTTTCTTTTTGGTGACATAGTCTTCTAGTCCCTCCAAAGAATACAAGTGCCCTCAGCCTCATGTGAGCCCCTAGTGCACCCTGTAAGCCCTGTGCCCATCCTTCCCTCTTCATACGCTTCAGCAGCTGGGTACTGAGCAGAGGTCTTTGCCAAGTCGGCCACAGAGAATCTCAGATCCTTTAAAGTCTATGTTTTTTTCTATGTTTTCGAGTTTAGGAAATGCTGGTTTCCTAGAGAGCATATCACATTTTATGCAGTGTCCCCTGCCAAAAATAACCATCATCTTGCTTTCATTAAGACTTTTGGACATGAAGATTTCTCATAGTTGCAGATTGCATGTGCAAATCGCAGTCAGATACCAAAGCTCTGTCTGAGGAGATGCCTGATTTCTTCACCTTAAAGCTGGTTGTGAAGATTGCATCTGCTTTGTGGTTAATTTTTATTAAGGTCTTTGATACTCATGTTTTAGAAATAGGTTTCCTCGATGCCTTTTCGCTTTTGGTTCAGAACTGGTGGTGCTTGGCCTTTACATCTGGTGGTTGCCCTATTTGTTCTTTACCAGCAAATTTTATTTAGGTTAAGGGCAAATGGAACTCAAATAAGCATTGTAACAGAAAACAAGATTAGTTCAGTCTGCAGTGCTTTGCCACATAATTCTCGTTTTGAAAGCAGTCTGGGATTTGCAAGTGAACAGGAGTAACCTTTATCAGGCCAACCTTTGCACTGGCTGTCTCTTCCTTCCTTCCTTCCTTATTAGATAAGGACATGCACTCTCACGGAGAAAAGATCGTAATTGTTTTCCTTCACACAGATAGTCTCACAAAGCATTATAGAAATGACATTAACAGCATGCTGAAATGCAACCACACGTGGGATTTTTTTTATCCTGAGAATGAATTACCACTCTCTGCAGCAGGAAGAAGACAATTTGCCTTCAGGTACTGGTGCAAACCTTTAGGCAACAATAAAAGACTTTAGAGAACCTTGAATGGCTACCTACAGCAGAGAGGATTTCCGACTTGCTTCATCTGAAAGATTGATCTCTCTAGGTGTGTGCAGACATAGTCTAAAGCTGTGCAGACCTCATTTTTCCTACCTCAGCAAGTGCTGTGCCTTCAAGAAATGTAAAATGATAGTTCCAAAGTCAGTGATTGGTCTCAAACCTCATGCTACAATACCTCAGCTCTACCTTTTGCCTTCCACCTGCATTACATGTAATTTCAAACTGTGAATTGTGGAGGATTTGACAATGAGCATCACTGGCAAGTCTCTCCCCGTCTGCGGTTGGGACTGCATTGGTTGACTTGTTTCACCTGGTCTCTACTGGCTCCCTGAGGATTTTTCTACACCCACAAATTTCAGCAAAATAAACTTTGTGGCAAGTGGGGGTTGCCGAAGTAGCAGATTAGCATAAATTATCAGAATAGCAAATAACACTGCTGACAAAACAGTGTGTCCTGAAAATCTATTCCCTTTATGGGCAGGAGAGTGGTTTTATTTTAAGGGGGAGGAAGATTTTTTTTTTTTTTAAGCAGCACATGATTTTTTCTACTTACAAAGCAGTTTTCAGCATTGCAGACATTCACTTTACATTACTCAAGAGGGATGCTGGTAGCTTGTCTCTGAAATATGAAATAATCAATGCATTTAAAGTCAGTAATCTTTTTCCTGGCCCACATGGAAACTTTGGCTGCTTCACACAAATGACTGCATTTTCAACTCAGACTTCATTTTTCAAACTTAAAAGTTTTACCCAAGGTCCTCACTGCTCTGGGCCTGTCATGCTGAGGTAGGAGGAACAGCGAAGACTATCACATTTACATGCTTGGGTGTATAGGTATGGTTGCAGTGTGTCTGTGGGATGTATAAGGGTGTCATCTTGAGATGGTTTCAGATCTTCCACCTTCTGGTTGTCAGTCCAGTAGCTCAACACCACTTGAGTAGTTAGAAACAATTGCTTTTGTGGGGCAGCAGGTATCGCAGGGGCACCTGCATGGGGCAAGGGATATTGACCCCTTCTTTGTGTCTCTGTTCTCTGCAGTACTTCTTGCTTCTAAGTCAGGATGAAGCCTCCAGAAGCAGGCAGAAGGTGGTGATAACTAGTTAGGAGGTGTGAGACTGAGTACTGAAAGTGGGAACGATGGACACAGACTACCAGACTAGAAAGCTTCATTGTGTTTGTACCATAAGATCCTCAGCTGGAGCTCCTATGGCCATTGAGAACAGTGTCTGTCACAGTACCTCTACTTTAGCATCTTGATTTGCTTTTTTTGTTGCAAGGCAGGATTTAGTGTGGACACCAAGGGCATGGCATAGAATTTGAAAGTCTATAAAACACACTGGATATTGTCCACATATGGTGAAATTCTTCAAGTCTCCTGTGGTAGTGTTGTGTCACATAATTGTTTAGCCATGTTGTCCTTTCAAATGAAAGAATTAACTGTACAGAAAAGAATGGGGTGAAGATTTCAATGCTATTTGAGATGTGGTTGTCCTGGTGTAAATGGTCTGTTACTAGAAAGTGTGACATGTGAGTAGATTGTATATGGTAATCTATACATGATTCTCTCTGCTTGTGTGTGAACTACTACAAATGAGTGAATAATATTTATGTGAACATGTTCTAAACTGGTTGATGTGGCACTAAGTGGAAGCGTAGTTATTACTGCTTGTGTTATCTGAAAAACTCAAACTTGTATTAAAAGTTTCCTTTTTCTGTTATTTTGTTTTGCTGTCAGAGGAGCTTAACAGATCTTTTCTTAACTGATGGATCCCCCAAGGCCATGATATGCTGATGCTCTAAGGTCCACACTTTCTACTGGTTTGCGTATGTTAGATTTCTTAATGGCATTTATTAGGTTACTTTTTGCTTATGAAGTCCTGCATTAAATGGAATTTGATAGCTTGAGAATCAGCATTTTCATGGTATAGTGGTGAAACAGTTTGCTAGGAGTCTTTTATAGGGCATACAGTTACAACATTTTATTTTTAACTTAAAATTGTTCAAAGGGTGCTACTGTTTTTGTCTGTTTGGTGGTTTTTTTTCAATTGGAAAAGATGATGCGCAAGCTTAATTTTAAAAAGCCTCCCTGAAAAAGTATTTTGTCAAGTTTTCCTGACTTTATGTGCATTCTGTTTATAGTAAGCAAACGCAAATGCAGTAATTCTGGATGGAAGGAGTTGCATAGCATAGTTCTGACAGATCAGTTTATTGTCCCACATTGTTTGCTCACCTGTCAAAGTTCTGATAGTTGGTGCCACATACATATTTTGAGGTGGTATGGAAAACAAGCCTTTGTTTTTCCTCTGATCTCATTGCTTCCCCATTTTAGATGGCTTTATTTGACTACATAAAAACTGCATTAAAAACTAGTCAGATAGGCTTTGGGGCTTTCTTTCCATCATACTGTTTTGCTTTGAATAAATCAATACGTTAAGGCAACTGTTCTGTGTTTCTGGTTGCTTCCATGATTAAGTGTGCTTTGTGGTTGATTTTGAAATTTTTGGTTAATTTGAACTTTTAAGTCTCCATAGGCTATTTTCTGTAGAATCATTCCGAGAAGAAAGGGTTAATACTTCTTTGTGCATTTCCATCTAGGGCTTTGCTCTGTTGAAGAGCTTAGTGAATAGATGTAAAGTTCATGAAAGAATCATGACAAGGCACTATACATAAAGCAGACATAATGCTGTAGCAGCACAGCATCTCTTAAAGAACAGCTATGGCCTAGACTTGAAAATCGTTAGATGGCTTTTTAGCCTCACTGCCTGTATCCCCTTGGTGAAAGTAAAATGTAATGTGCTTTCTCTAATGGGCACTTGACTATCTGTAGTGCTCCTGAAGTGTGTGTGTAACTACTCAATGAAATGGTTATGGACAAATCAGGTTAGATCAGCATAAATAGTGATACTGTCACCTCTGTAAACCCATCATAACAACTTAAGGATTGAAGGGTTTCTCCAGGTGGAAGCATCTATAACCCGTATTATTTTCTAGAATTGTCACAGAATCACAGAATGGTTGAAGTTGACAGAGACCTCTGAAGGTCATCTAGTCTAGCTGTCCTGATCAAGCAGGGCTACCTAGAGCAGGTTGCCCAGGACTATGCCCAGGTGACTTTTGAATATCTCCAAGGATGAAGACTCCCCACCCTCTCTGGGTAACATGTGCCAGTCACCCTCACAGTAAAAAAGTGTATCCTGATGTTTAGAGGGAACCTCCTCTGTTTCAATTTGTGTCTATTGTCTCTGGTCCCATCACTGGGCATCACTGGAAAGAGCCTGACTTTGTCTTCGTTACACCCTCACTTCAGATGTTTGTAGATATTAATGATATCTCCCCTAAGCTTTCTCTTCTTGAGGCTGAGCAATCCCAGCTCTGTCAAGTCTTTCCTTATAGGGGAGATGCTCCAGTCCCTTAATTATCACAGGGACCTTTCGCTGGACTCTCTCCAGTAGCTCCATGTCTTGTACTTGGAAGCCCAGAACTGGACACAGCACTTGAGATGTGCCTCTATAGTGCTGAGCAGACGAGAAATATTGCCTCCCTCAACCTGCTGGCAATACTTTGCCTAACACAGCCCAGGATACCATTTGCCTTCGTTGTTCAAGGGCTCATTGCTGGCTTACCTTCAACTTGGTATCTACCAAGACCCCCAGGTCCTTTAGTACAAAGCTGTTTTCCAGTTAGTCAGCCGCCAGCCCATGCTGGTGCAGGGGATGGTTCCTCCCCTAAGTGCAGGACTTTGCATTTGCCTTTGTTGAGCTTTGTGAGATTCCTGTCAGCCCATTTCTCCAGGGGTACCCCTGGAGAGCACAACCTTCTGGCCTATCAGCTGCTCCTCCCAACCTCTCATTGTTATTTCAGAAGAGGTGTGAGAGCAGGCACCACCTGATGGCTTCAGTTCTCTTTATGATTTGAGTTGTTACAGACAAGAGGATGTCTAGGTTGTGGAATTCTTTTGTCAATGAACAGACAAGTTTTACTAATCAACTAAGCTGCTTAAAGGAAAGAGACTGTTTTCCTCTTAAGATAATAATCACATTTTCAGCCTGTAACCACTTCTAATCAATTGTCATCTCTTAGGATGCAGGAAGTCAACAAATAGGCTTTTTGCTTGGAAGCTGTGGAGTTACTGTGGCCTTGACAAGCGACGCATGCCATAAAGGACTGCCTAAAAGCCCCACAGGGGAGATACCACAGTTTAAAGGTAAGCTGACCCTTGCTGGTCGTGGGTATCGCAGGTCATTTACTACAATAAGAGCCGTTGCACTTGTTCATTTGTAGTGGGTGAGGATCAGGCCCATGATGAAACACTTGCCACAGGAGCAGCCATGGCTGCTGGGATACGATTGCCCTGGCTGCGTGTCACAGGCTGACTGGTACAGATCCCACGCTACGCTGAGGTTTTAAAAAAGCAATGTTTAGGTAATGGTGACACAGGCATTTGGGAAAAAAAACTCTGGCAGGGAAGAGTTTTGTCATGTCTTATCCAGCAGAAACTCTTCAGAAGCTGACTTTTCTTTGTACCTCAGGCTGGCCAAAGCTGCTGTGGTTTGTCACAGAGTCTAAACACCTCTCCAAGCCACCTCGTGACTGGTTCCCACACATCAAGGATGCAAACAATGACACAGCGTACATTGAGGTGAGTTAATGAAGATGCATCTTCTCCTCAAATCATTGCACTTCTGGATTAGGTAAACATCATTATTCATTCCCTAGTCACAGAAGCAAAGAACATCCTGTTTAGCCAGTTAATAAGTAATATTTTCTAATAAATTATACTGGATATTGATTTCAGAAAAGTTAATGAAATGTTAAATTGCATTTGGGGGGTTTCTAACATTAATGCTTTTATGTCATCTATGTGACTGCCACAGTATTATATTAAACTCACCTGGACCAGTCTCAGTCTTGTTCACCGTGTGGGCTTGCTCACTAGCCTGGGGATGGATAGATGGCAAGTTTCACAGTAAAGCTTCCATTCCCATATCACAACCTTCAGACCCTTTGCAAGAGAAGGAATTTCTTGTTTGAATGCTTGCCTGTCACTTACTGCTTTGTGAGTCACACTCCCCCCAAAAGACCAGCATCAGGAAGGGAAAATTAGCAGTGCTGTTAAGTTTAATTTTTCTCTTTTATTTTTCTTTTCGTTCTTTTTTGCCACTTCTACACAGACTCAAATGCCTCGAACTCAGTGGTGTTAGGACTGAATTTAAAAGATTATTCAAAGGGAATCAGTTAAAGTGAATGGAGCGGAGGTATTTCCTGTCTTCATGCAGTCAGAACACTGGGCTAGAGAAGCAGAGATGCCTCCATTTTCAATCTTGCTGATTATCTTCATCATGGAGAAAGATAAATGTTTAATTTACTTTAATTGCCACTGATAGTTTTCAGACTCTTGCATAAAGTTGCAAAAATTACTGCAATTATCAATGCTGCTTTCTCATGACTCTTTCATATTCTTCTGATCAAAGAGCTTGTGTCTTTCAGACTGTATACGTATAGATTATTATAACAGCACCCAGCAAGGATTCTGCAGTCAGCTCTTATCCCATGCCTTATAAGACACAGAAGGGAGATGCTCACGTTTATTGGTTGGCTTATAAAATGTAACGTGAACACTGAGCAGACTGAACTGGGTTATTCTCTGCTAAACCTAGCCATTTTTCCATAAAGCCTGAATTCAAACAGCAGATGGTTTTCTGATATCCAGCCTGGGAAGCTTTAGTCAAAAAGAGAAAACTTATCTGAAAAAAAGTGTCTTTTAACAAAAAAAATGCCTCCCAAACTCCTCAGTACTGCTGCCATCTTAAAATGGAGTTGTTATTAGATGTGTCCATCATTCACCTACATATAGGAAACACTTCAAACGTACTTATTTGTTTAATGTTTTTATCAATGACCTGGATGAGGGGATCGAGTGTATCTTCAGTAAATGTGCAGATGACACGAAATTAAGTGGAAGTGTCAATCTGCTTGAGAGCAGGGAGGCTCTGCAGTGGGATTTGGACAGGCTGGAGCGATGGGCTGAGGGCAATTGTATGGTGTTCTACAAAGGTGAGTGCCGGGTCATGCAGTTTGGTCACAACAACCCCATGCAGCGCTACAGGCTTGGGGAAGAGTGGCTGGAAAGCTGCCTGGCGGAAAAGGACCTGGGGGTGTTGGTTGACAGCCGACTGAACACGAGCCAGCAGTGTGCCCAGGTGGCCAAGAAGGCCAATGGCATCCTGGCCTGTATCAGAAACGGTGTGACCAGCAGGAGAAGGGAGGTGATCGTGCCCCTGTACTCGGCACTCGTGAGACCACACCTTCAGTACTGTGTCCAGTTCTGGGCACCACAGTATATGAAGGACATTGAGGTGCTGGAGCGAGTCCAGAGAAGGGCAACGAGGCTGGTGAGAGGTCTGGAAAACAGGCCTTATGGAGACTGGGTGAGGGAACTGGGGTTGTTTAGTTTGGACAAGAGGAGACTGAGAGGAGACCTCATTGCTCTCCACAACTACCTAAAAGGAGGCTGTAGTGAGGCTGGTGTTTGTCTCTTCTCCCAAATTACTAATGATAGGATGGGAGGAAATGGCCTCAAGTTGCATCAGGGGAAGTTTAGATTGGATATTAGGAAGAAATTCTTTACTGAGAGGGTGGTTAGGCACTGGAACAGGCTGCCCAGGGAAGTGGTGGAGTCACCATCCCTGGGGTTGTTCAGAAAAGGAGTGGATGAAGCACTTGAGGCCATGGTCTTATGGTCTAGTGGTTAGGGAGATGATGGGATATTTCCAGCCATGGTGATTCTATGATTCTATTAAATAATTCAAATAGGGCAACTATTGCACATTGACCTTCCCTGCTTATTTCTTTTTAGTACAAAACATGTAAAGATGGAAGCGTGCTTGGGGTGACTGTGACAAGGATTGCACTGCTGACACACTGCCAAGCTCTGACCCAGGCATGTGGATACACAGAAGGTATGGAGTACACTTCCCTTGCTTCATCCTTAAAATCAAGTGTGAGTTGTAATTTGTTTCTCATCAGACTCCTGTCTTATGTTTTACGTAGATCTGTGTTAAAGGCTTCTAGATTTAAAAACCTGTGATTTTTTCGTTGGTTTTAGAAATATGTAGATGTTTAAAATATCTTTGTGAGAGGTACAAATGATGTCCTAGCCAATATAAATCCTGCAGTGGAGACTTAATATGAAAGTTAAGCTTTGAGATCATCAGTCATGTTATACTGACGCTTCCTTCCTTTGAGTGGGTTTGCCTTGGGTCAATGCCATGTTCTGAAAAATAAACTCTCTTTTGTTTTTGTTGGACAGCTGAAACAATTGTGAATGTATTAGATTTCAAGAAGGATGTTGGTTTATGGCATGGGATTCTTACAGTAAGTATGTTTTTTTATTTTGTATGAGTATTTGAAAATAAACTAACCTAATATGCTTATTACTCTCACAAACTGAGATGTCCTACGGTTTCTTCTAATACGAATTTTTCTGCTTTGAAAGCAAAAAATATGTGACTTAAACTCGTGATCTTCTGCTAGTGCACTTACCCATAATGAGCACAGTAAAGATGCCGATGTATTTTTATGCATCTTGTCAAGTTCTTGGGCCTCATTCTTACCATGTTATTCTGAGCTTACTGATTCATGATTTTGAGAGCAGACTTTATAGCAGAAACAAATTAAATTAGTACTTGCTTCTGTAAGGATGCGATCCAATGGCATAGCTATATTGCCACTGACTAGCTTCTTTATCAAAACTCCCACCAACATATGGTTTTGTTAACATTAAAGTATTTCTGATACTTTAAATTGCATAAATTGTGTACTTGCTATTTGAAAGTTTTCCTCAATTGACATGGGAGGCATCTGACGTATTTTTAAGGATTACTTCTAAAGATGCTGCTGCAGTCAATGACTGACAAAATACTTACTATTCACTAATCATTTTAAGACAGGTATCGTATTTTGAAGGGTCACTCTTTAGGAGTCCCAGGATGTATGGGCCTGTACATGCTATGATTCCCAGGAATCAAATACACTTTTCCCTTGTAGTGCTATGCTGTTCTTTGTATCAAAGGGCAGTAACAACACTTCTGAAGCAGAAACGATCTATTAGGCTTAGCATCCATAAGTATCTCATGTTAAAACACCATCTGAAGTTGAAAACAAGCTTCTAATAGAGCTTTTCTATGCCTTCCTTTGCTATCAATCCTGGTATGAACTTCATTTTTTTCATGACTTGCCTGTAAATGCTTTTCCTGTACCTACACTTGTGCCAGACTGCAAGGAGAACTCTCTTTTGCAGTTCTACAAGTGTTTAGATGACTGATCCACTGGGACACTTAACCTTTCTTAAGCCTAGTTTTCCCAAAACAAATGAGTGGGGATGTGTTGCCCTCAAAAGATGTTTCTAAATGGTAACAGAAGTAAAGCAGCAGCTCATTTACAGGCTGTTTGTTTAGTGAGAAATCACTAAAGCAATTGAATGCCTCAGACTGGGAGATTGATTTTGGATCTGTCGTTGGTTTCACTCAGCTGCTTTTCCTAAACTTCCTGCAACTTTTCATGCCCTTGTTGAAAATACTGAAATTAACCCTCCTGGAGAAGGACTTAAAACTCCTTCATTTATTTTCTGTTAAAATAAACTGATCTCTGCTTAATCTGTGATTCCCAATTTCTCTGTCTACTGTCTTTCAAATAATTTGTGCCCCAGTACTGATTGTAGCTTTTCAGTCTTCACAGGGATTGATTTCTTTAGACAGATACATTGCTGTTACTTGTCCTTTTGAGTAAAGAGTCTTCATATATATGGAAGTTTAGGAGGCTTAGGGATAATATTAACCTACATAGCAAACATGCAGGCTTTGCTCATCCAATGTTTTTTTATTTTTTCTAATTAAAGTGAATCGCTTAGAGTGTAAATAGAAGAAAACCTGTTTCATCTTTTTTAGTACTGTTTCAAAGTTGTGATCTGATTAGTCTAAATCCTTAATCTTTAATTAAAGCATTAGAAAATGGAGGTCTGTTTCATCTTAATGTAGATAACTAGATAGGAGAAGATAAATGCCAGCATTGACAATAAAACAAACGTAAAGTGATTTGCATAAATGCCCCTGCCCATGATTACCACGATTGTTATATAAAACCCATTTATCTTGTTTGATTTCAGAGTGTCATGAACATGATGCATGTTATAAGTATTCCATACTCCTTAATGAAAGTTAATCCACTGTCATGGATACAAAAAGTCTGTCAATACAAAGGTAAGGAACAAGAATATGTAAAAGTATGCTTGATAGTCAAAATCAAAAGTATAAATTGATAATATAGCTGTATAGCTTTTGTATGTGTATTAGTAATCTTCCCATTCTTATTGCAGCAAAAGTTGCCTGTGTAAAATCCAGAGACATGCACTGGGCATTGGTGGCACATCGAGATCAGAGAGACATCAACCTTTCCTCACTGCGTATGCTAATAGTGGCTGACGGCGCAAACCCCTGTAAGCTCTGCTTCTGCAGTCCAATAGAGAATAGGAAGTGTCATGCATTTAAAGTTTCAATCTTCAGTCATCTTAGCTAAAATATTTACAAAGTATGGGGTTTGTCTACTGCAAACTATATGATATTTATGGAAACTGTAATTAATTTTGGATTTTTTTAAAATATATTTTTCTTTAGCTAATCCTGAAGCATACTTGATATTCCACATAACGTAAGTTGCAGTAAATCCAGTTTTGTCTAACATGACAGTCATGTAAAAGACTGAAGTAAATAACCTTAAGCTATAGAAAGGATCAGAACATTTCTCCTGAATGATAGCGCTCAGATGGAGAAGTAATTGACAATTTTAGGACTATACTTATACTACTCCAGAGAACCACATCTGGATCATTTCATGACAATTAATAGCATGAACTGTTTCTCTGTATTACTTAAGATACCAACATGTAGGTGTTATGCTTGTTTGTAGTAGTGTGCTTTGAGTTTCTTAATTATATCTTTACTTTGCCTCATCCTAAAAAAGAAAACTGTAATGAAATTCATACTGTAAATCTATCAGTAATGGCTTTTCTATGTAAGCATAACTGAAAGACTTTATGCTCAAAAATTGGTCTTTATTCTCTGTATGCATAGACAACTGTATATACATGTATATGGCTGTAGCAGTGGGACATGGGTCTTTTAATTATTTTCTCCTGAAAAGCCTATATATTCAATAGTAAGTTTGCATTTTGAATAGCATCACTTCAGAAATCAGATTTTGTCCTCTGACTTTTTTTTTTTCTTTACCCCAGGGTCTATTTCTTCCTGTGATGCATTTCTCAATGTCTTCCAAAGTAAAGGTCTAAGACAGGAGGTCATTTGTCCCTGTGCTAGTTCACCAGAGGCTCTCACTGTGGCTATTCGAAGGTACTGTGTTACACCAGTGGAAACAGACCCACTGTAGAATATATGTGGTAATTTGAAAAGAAATGAAAGATTTATTCAAGTATGAATCTACATACTTAACTTCTGAATGACATTTTTAGTTTTCATTTTAGGTCTAAAGAAGGCATACAAGAATTTGTAGAGTAATAATTTAACTTCAGAGTGCTTTATAATATAGTTCCCATTTCTGTAATTTTATCTAGTTTTAAATTAAATTGACTGAAATGCAAAAGTTAATTCTGTAAAAATAAGTGGAAAAATGCCACCGTAAGCATAAAATTAATTAAAATGCTGGAATTTAAGTGGAATTGCTATTGAGGAAAATCATGCTTTAAAGTAGCCTTTCTAAAGAGAACTCTGATATTCTGTAGGTTGGTTTTGGCTGACTGGCACTTTTTCACTGTTCAGAGACTCTCAGTAATCATCTGGAAATGCCCTTTGAGTCTGGGGGATTTGTGCCTAGAAATAAAATTGATAAATTCTAGTAAAACTCTTAAGCCTTACGCACGTGAATGTCAGTATGCAGCAGTCATCTGTCATGAATGTTGTGGCACACAGTAAATGGTGTAACTTGTCTGTTTTGGCAGAGTTTTCCAAAAGTTGTACCTTGGACAGTAGGCACTTTGTTTTTAAGTTCAGGTTTCTGCAGCCTTTCATAATTGTTTCACATGTTAAAACATGCAGGATAAAAGTGTAAAGCACTGTAATAGCATTAAGTAAACTACTTCCTGCCACAAAGTTTAAAATACACTATCCAAGTGCAATTTAACTAGATTTTCAATTAGCTTTCCAGCAACACATCACAGGAAGAAACACATGAGGCCAAGAGTGTGGTTGACTTTCAGCCACCTCATTATTAGCTTAAAACATCTGAAAGCTCTCCAGTTGCCTTTCTGTGAACTACAGGTTCTCAGAGAGCCCTTCATTCAGCTCCACCAGCCTGTTCTCAGTTTTATACCAAGGAGTACGTTGTTTTTCCTTTGCAGTGGGTTTCCCTGCCATAGGCTATGCAAGACCTTCACTCCCTTGGAATGATGGAATGAGCTCTTGCTTTTAAGTGCAGAGAGTAGGTGGATGGGCAGCATTTGTTGCTTGTGCTGAGCACTGATTAATGGGAGAGGGGTTTAACTTCCTGTGCTAGCCTTGGAAAATCTGCCCTAGATCACAGGCTATGAAGTGGGAGAACTCGCTGTATCTCAATGTGCAATGGCTGGTGTGCCCTTTCCAGACTTAAACTCTATGCTTGTAGCCATCTGAAGCACCACAGATTCATTTTCAAATTAACTAGCATTGAGAGCTTACATAAAAAAAAAATATTAGCACATTAAATAGTGGATAATTCAAAAAGAAAAAAAGGCATTTTTATCTTCAATGCCTCGCTGTGTAATTACAGAGCAGTTCTTACTACAGTGAATGTTACTGAACACGTATCTCCTTTTTTTGAAGTCTGTTTAATGGTAGGATAATACCAGCTGAACTTGGGAGCTTTGGTATTTTTCATTTTATTCAAGCCATCTCCACTGACAGTAAGGTCATTATCATACAAGTTCCAAAGAGTTATAGCTGAAGTATGCATTAAAATGACTCCCTGCAGAGCACAGCTCCAGAGAGCTCCCTGTTAATGCTCCGACTCTTTCAAAATCTGTGGTGTATTTTTACTGATCTTCCTAAAGGAAGAGTAACAAAACCAGTTCTCAGTTGAAATACTCTTATAGTTTAGGAAAAGACAGTCAGTAATAGACTAATAGCTACTTTAGCCTTAGAGCTGAATCACGAAGCCTGATACTTAAAGGAATGTGTCATGCAAATAGTTCTTTATAGTATTCTCCTTTGGTTTATTGCATATTACTCTGAACCCACTTCCTTAAGGGAGTGCAAAAGTTTAAGAACAGGTCTTTTCCCATTTAAATGACTGGCAAAAAATAGTGGTAAAATCGATTATATCTGTAAATGATAGTAGTAACTGTTGTCAAAGTTCTCTACAGCTACTCAGGATTATCAAATCAGCTTTGGAGTAGATGGACATTGTCCCTCTTTCATGGTTAAGGAAAGTAAAGGGTAGGTTAGTTTGGTGGTGTAAGCTAAATTTACTTAATGTATGAAGTAGGTGGAATCGTACTTTTGTTTAGTTTCTCCTACCTTAAAGGATTTATCTTTGTCTAGCAAGTAGTCTTACAGAATTCCTAATCAAGTATTAGAAATATTGAATATGTAAAGAAAATTAAAAATGTGAACTTTAAAATAAGTTATAAATACATTGGAATGGGGTTATTTATATCTCATCTTCTTTCCAAGTGGTTTCTCTCCTTCTTGACAGAGATCCTTCAGTTAGGGTTGTTCCCATGTGGATATCACACACAGGACAAAATAAGAGAGATACCATATATTGCAGACTTGTTGCTGACAAGATACTTTCTTAGAGGGTGTATGGGTGCTGTTGGGTGCTTAGCTCCCCACCTCACTCCTCTGTCCTGGTCCTCTGACTATATTCCCTCTCCGTGTCAGATAGCCAGTTGCCTGCAAGGGGAGACTCGTGCAGGATTAACTGGTGTCTCATTCAAGGATGCACCTCAGACTACCAGGATACCACAAATACTCTGACACGGCAGCTCTGAAATGCCTGTCCTGTGGACCCCAGGTCCTCAGCACAACTCTTTCCTTCTGCACACCTGCTTCCGTTACATGGCACTTCTTCCTAACCCGGGCAAAGCTGTTATCTCAACCCAGGCCAAACAGGTGTAGCCCTATTGAGAAGCCCCCAACATGACCCTAGCAGGACTTGTCCCTCCAGCTTCCCTCCCTAGCACCCCTGCCCCCTACACCACCAGTATCTTTCAAAGCTATGCCTGCTCTTCTTTTTAGCAGTCTTTGGATGGGATAAGTAATGCAACAAAATGCATGTGATGAAAGTCTAGATGGCCTCTACTCCTAGAAGGTTGTGAGAAGCTGTGTGCCTGCAGGAGACCTTTCATCTCATGAGCAGTGAAATGTGTGTTTTGGGGAGGAACTTGATCAATAAGGTCGCTGAAAGTTCCTTTTACATGATGGGAATGCTATTTATCGCAGCTGCTTGTTTACTAGCACCATTTGTTATGGTCTAATGCATTTTCAAGCGTGCCCACATCCTTCTTTGTTGACAATGTCACTTGAGAAATATGCCTCGTAAAATGTATTAATTGAAATTTATAGTGCCGATCACTGCAAGGCTTACGTGGGCATGATTGGCAAAGGCCCATCTAGTATTTCAAGCACAGTAGAGGAGAAATGTCATATAAAAGGACATTAGCTGTTAAAAAATAGGTGTGTTATGATGGACTGTTTAGGAATAATGCAGAATCTTGAACTAAATATTGACTGTTTTATCTGTCTTGAAAATAGCTGGAGTCTGGCTGCTCTACATGGATTCATTATCCACACTCAAATCAGCATCATGTTAGCTTCTGGTTTTGCATTTTAAAATGTGGGACAGTAGAAGAATCTTTCCAGACATGAAAAACCCTGACATATTCCCTTGACTTAATAACTTGCATACGTCAACATTTGTTTGCTCAAGCCACACTCTACATAGGTATAATTGTATCCACTGATACAGCAAGAGGTTTTTGTACTGAAACAAGTTGACAGGCAGCTTGTGCTGATGCTGTGGAACTGTACGGCGTGTCAGCAGTGAATGTAAGCAAACTGAGGTGTTACAAAGAGGCTGCATCCACAACATTTTGACCATGAAGGTGTAATTTGTTTTACTTTTCATAGGGTAAATTAGAATAGGAAGAATTCAATTATATGCACTAAAATAAAGATGGTAAAGTTCTGCAGTTTCCGCAAACACTCAGCAGTGAACCTATTACAACCTAATTTATTCTATTTGGTAATTTTAATTGCTGAAGTATTGGGAGTGGGAAGTCATACCTGCAATTTAAACACAGCATACTTGTATTCTATTCTAATTGTATTCTAATCTTGGCTTTGATACCAGTGTGCTGGAGTTAGGCTTTTAGTCTGGCAAATGAGTTTGTTTTCCTAGGTTGCCCCAAAGTTGGTAACATGTAGAAAGTTTATGAAGTTGTTTACTGATCAGTTCCAAATATTTAGAATGCAGTTTCCCTCCACATTGTCTGCACTCCCTTTCAGTATTTTTAAAACAAGGCAAAAGGCCTTTACCTGTCTAATTGAATGGTCTTCATCGATCTATTTGAAAATTAAAGGCAAGCTGTTTGGGGTAAATTTTAGGTGTTACTTTCATCTCTGCAGCCCCATATATGTGGGTGCCTACTGAATGGAAGAGTTGACATACATTACTACTCAGAAAAGACTGAAAAATGGGATTCGGTCATGTCTAGTAGGGGAAAAATTAAGGTGAAATTTTAAACTCTCAAATAGAGGAGTATTTGCATGAGTAGTGCATTCAGAATAAGGAAATGCTTATGCCTGCCTGATGGAGCACTGATGCTGTAACCCATGGTTGCAGGCCAACAGACGACAGCAATCAGCCACCAGGCAGAGGAGTTCTGTCCATGCATGGTCTCACGTACGGCGTGATTCGAGTGGACTCTGAAGAAAAGCTTTCCGTTCTGACTGTCCAGGATGTTGGCTTAGTGATGCCAGGAGGTAAGGAATGGTCTTTGAAACTTACTATGATTCATCAATTTAAGTAATTAGTTGTAGGAAGTCATAGGTAGGCATACTTTGCTGTTAGACAACAAACTTTGGGATTAGAACATGTGTGTTTGAAAGCATTTTAGTACGAAAACATTACCTTTTAAAACTGTGGCTTAGTAATCACAAGATTTCTTCTCTCTGTTTACCTCCATGGCTGTCTTCACTTGCACAAGCAGTGAGCTTTAAACAACCTGTTGCCACATCAGAACATCCATTCCTTAACTGTCAGATACTGGTACAGAAAATGAGAAAGTTGGATTCCGATGTCTGGAGGCTATAAATATCCATAAGCCTGACCCAGATGAGGCTTGGTAGTGAAAGTTTTCATAACCTATGCTAAGGATCAACAGAATTGCTGTCTGAAGGTTTGCAGAGTGTTTTTCCAAAGATCTTGTGCTATCACCCAGTTATTAGAAAGAGGAGGTATGACTGAACAGTTCAAACTGTTGATAAGCAGTTGATAAATTTAAACTAAAACCAGTGCCTCTAAACATGAAGACGAGATTTTTCATAAGAGAGCTAGAATTTAAATGAGATGTTATAGAGACTAGAAAAGGATAATACTGTAGTTTTTCATAAGAGAATGTCTGTTGTGCACCAAAGGAATAAAACATAATGATACGTCTTATCAAATTTCAGTTGAACAACTTAAAATAAAGGGAGATAAGATTGGTTGTTGACTAATAGTTATCATATAAGATATTATTATAGATGTGCCATCTTGCACTTCATGCTGCATTCTGATCTTTTTAAGAAAACTACATGCTCCTGTTTATCCTCAGAGTGAGAGAAAGGTCATTCAAGATTCTTTACAGTTGTACTTAAAAGTCATACTGATTCATTTCTGGTCTCCCTTGTTCATCATATCCTCTTTCCAGCTGCAAAATCTACACGTGCTGGACTCCAGCTCCAGGGATTATAGCTAAAGCAGCATACCTGATTTTCATTCACATGGCTGACACATACAATAGTGCTTCTTCCTCAGACCAGTGCTTTCTAATCGCTCCTGTTAAGCTCCTACTGTCTCTGCAGTCCTGTAAGACCACTGAGAGGGAGTCTGAGATCTGATAAATTCTTGGTAAAGCAACTGTACTAGAATATCTTGATCTTTCATATGGTGTTACTTGCTACTTTGTGAGAGGTGGATTTCCTGGTTGCCTGCCTCCCTGGCAGTAAAATTATTATCAAGAACTCCATTAGGGTATTTCATTTTGCACTGACTGCAGCAAATGTGGTCTTCAGTATGCAAACCTGGGAACACAATCACATTTCACAGCAATATTGCAGATCAACTGAAGTTTTATAGAACAAGGCAAATTAGGTTTTGTTATCAGTGTAAAGACTGAGTTTACATAAAGATCTTTGCATTCTTTGCATAAGTATTATTTATAATATAAATAATATTTGATAATGTTGAACACCTTAATGTTTGACAAGCCTCTTGTTAGACATTGGTTTACATATAATTTATGTCAACTCCACCACGATGTCTTTGCCACAGCATTTATGTTATTCTGTAGTTCGTTTTATAGTATTTTTAAAAGTCCTTTGCTCTCCCTCTAGCTATAATGTGTTCAGTGAAGCCAGATGGAATTCCTCAGCTCTGTAAAACAGATGAAATAGGAGAACTTTGTGTATGTGCTATTGCAACGGGTACATCGTATTATGGACTCTCGGGCATGACCAAAAATACTTTTGAGGTAAGCTGACGAAAAAATGCTACATAAAATCCTTCCTTTTTAACTTTTTCAATTTCATAATAATATTTAACATAAAAATTTGATAGTAATAATATCAGAATAGCAGTAATAATCAATGCTTGTGGCTTGGGACCTGTACTCTAGCCAGTTAATCTGCACTGAGGCCGATTAAGTGCAATAGTAGATCTTTATGTGGGTTTAGTTTTGGCTCTGAAGAGCTTTATTTTTGAAAGAAGATACCAGGGGCTGAAACAATCAGAAGGAAAGCAGGAAGAAAGAGTTTAAAAGGTAATACTGTACAAGTCTGTGAGCAAGCTACATAGAAAAAGTTCTTTACCCTGAGGGAGGTGAGGCACTGGAACAGGTTGCCCAAGGAAGTTGTGGATGCTTCATCCCTGGAAGTGTTCAAGGCCATGTTAGATGGAGCCTTGAGCAACTTGATCTAGTGGGAGGTGTCCCTGTCATGGCAGGGGGTTGGAACTAGGTGATCTTTGATGTGTCTTCCAACCCAAACCATTCTATGATTCTGTGATTTTATGATACATGCAGAATTTGATTGTTGCAACCAGTACAATGACCACTGAGTATCTTTAAAAAGCAGTTTCCAACACTTCCACAATGCAGCCAACATTTATACAGAATCCTGACAACTGTAGTCTTCAAGAGGTATCTCAATAGCAAAAATACCTTCTCCTAATTAGTACCCACTTGCTTTTATTTGAATTGCCTTAGGAGAAAGCCTTTTTGCTTTGTGGAATCTGTTTCTGGTAGGCTTGAGCTCCAGTGCAGACAGCTGTATTGATGGCTCTGTTGTACCTGCTTACTTATTATCATTAACCTCTGCTGAAGCCAGAATGAAAGGTTGGATAAATCAGAGAAATACTGAAAAAAAAAAATGAGCTGAGATTTTTATTAAGTTCTGATCCTTTTATCTTTTAATATTTGGTTAAAAAAATTAAGAAAAATACATTTACATTTCCCTTAATGAATGCTCTGACACTACCATTTTTCATACATGACCAATATCTCCTGCACAACATGGATCTGAATGTTCTAAACACTGTACGTTAATTAATGGAGACTACTGGATACAATTCTCCATCCTGCTGTTGAAGCCAGGAATCCTACTTGCTATTGTGATCTGAAATTTGTTGATAGCTGATTACCGTGCTATAAGTACAATTGGCAATACCCAGTGTGAATGATAATTCTGTATTTGACGTATTTCAGGGTAGAAAGGTACTTGCATTCATTTTGCAGTACTTGCTGTAATTGTAAAATCATTCATAATTCATAACAGAGTATGCAGTTTATCAGCATATTTAGACTGATTTAGACTTATTCCTAATGGTAAGCAAATAATTGCCATGGAGTGAGCAGGACCACTCATCTTTAAAATTAAGCATGTTAAGAACATGCTTAATTAAGCATGTTAAGAGGAACCCTCTCCAAGCAGGCCTCTTTTCTGTTTTACTGTATAATTCATGTTGCAGGTATTAGAGAGTCAGAGTTTTGTGTTACTGAAATGAATTTTGGCTGAGGATGTATAAGCATTAAATCTGTTCGCTAACAGTCACCCATGGGCATCTGGCAGCAGAATTTGACCTTTCTGTTTAGATGAGCCTTTAAGGACACTATATAGCCATGGTCTTCCACTTGCCATTGTCTTAAATAACTTGCCTTTAGACTATTTCAGTTTAAAGAAGCAATGGCAGTGTGGTTGTGTCAGAATGCAGCTCAAAGTAGCTCACATCCCAGAAGGATAACGCTGTGCTAGTTAGGATAGAAAAAGCAGTAGAAATCTATTTTGTGCAAATCACATACGGTGTTCAAACATTTAGAAAGGCTGTGTGTAGGGCTGTATTTTCACTTTTGGACATGCTACAGAAGGTATTATCGCTAGTTATTGTGAGGACTTAATTGACCTTAGATAAAAATGTGGTCAACTGCAGGAGTCATTAATGTACAGTACCTTAAAATAGCTTCACTTCTAGCCTGCTTATTTGTCTATGCTGTACTGGAAATGAGCACAAGGTACTGAAAAGAACCTCTACTGTAATGTTTGTGATTTGATCTCTCAGTAACTTACACAAAGCACCTCAGGTTAGCTGCACTCTACACAGCTTTTTTTTTTTTTTCATTCAATAGTGTTTATGTTGATTTATATATATTTTTTAAGGTCATAAATGATTCACAGAGCCATGGTTAGGGAAGATGTGTATGGTAAACAGTAGGATTGAACTTGCTGGAACTCAGGTACTGAAAATGACACACACTAGTCTAGGAGTTTCCCGACACTCCCTTTATGGTCAGTGAAGAATAAAGAGAATCACCAGTGACCTATTTACTTCATTCCAGAAGAGCCATCTGAGAGAGCATGCCTGCAATATTTTGCAGGATGATCTCTGTGTATGGAATTGAAGACGTGTGTTTCTCTGTTTTACAGGTGTTTCCTATGACCAGTTCTGGTGGCCCTATCACTGAGTATCCTTTTATAAGGACCGGACTACTAGGCTTTATAGGACCAGGTGGACTTGTCTTTGTTATTGGCAAAATGGATGGTTTGATGGTTGTCAGTGGAAGAAGACATAATGCTGATGACATTGTGGCAACAGCGCTGGCCGTGGAACCAATGAAATTTGTCTACAGGGGAAGGTTTGATCCTTTCTTTTCTTATATTATGTAGGAATCCTTATTTTGCTTAGACCGGGTGTAAGTGACCCAAAATTTTGGCAGAAAGTGGTGCCTAATCTGCACTGGGCTTTCTAAAAGTTGGGGATATCAGTAAAATAGCAATGATTTGAAATTTTTTTGCTATTTCCCTACATTGCTGTTTATATGGCTAAAACCAGGAGGCAGCAGAGGGAAACCTAAGACAGCGTTGAGGCAGATACCAAGGTCCAAAACTGTGGTTATTAAAATTTCCTGTTGAACATCTGGTTAATTCTGAAGGTGTTGACTCAACAGAATCCTAGCTCTCTGAGTTGAACATTTCCAGTATGCCTAACACTGAAGTTCTTGAACATGACAGCAGTTCCTTGTGTGACCTTCGTAAGGTGCTGAAACTGAGCAGGAGACACCTAAAACTTCTGAAGAGACTAATGCAGTAACATGTGCTCACACGTGATCACATGGCAGACCTCTCACAGAATGATGTTGCAATTACTTTCTTCTAAGATGGGGCCAAAAAAGATGCTTATGCTGGCTGTTATACAACAGTTTAACAATAACCTTGGTGTGACCGAAATGTAGTGCTTTTCTCATCCCAAGAAGGTTCACTTCTCCAACCCTGCTGTGACATTATGCCTGTATTTACATGATTGCAAACCCCTCTGTTTCTTTTTATGAGATTTACATGATTACACAACCCCCCCAGTTTATTCTCTGCAAGTTATCCAAAACTGTTCTTGTTGCTTTTTCTCCATAAATAAAATACTAAATGTTGCACCATTCTCTTCTATAGAATAGCAGTGTTTTCAGTGAGCGTACTGCATGATGAAAGGATAGTTATTGTTGCTGAGCAAAGGCCAGATTCCACAGAGGAGGACAGTTTTCAATGGATGAGTAGAGTTCTCCAGGTAATGTTCTTTATGTATGTTTGGAAGTTATTTTTTCTTGCATTATATTCTTTTTATTGATCTTTCAGGCCCCCAAAGTAGCTGACATTTGTCTTTGAATAATTATAAGTCCACCTTCAGTTGCACTTGCACCTAATGAGCACAAAATTAGATTCTTCTGAGTGACAGTTCCTATTTGGGCCACACATATCCAAAGTGTGAGCCTTTTCCTAGTTAAAATGCTGTAAGAAAACAGGGATGAATTGAAGTAAGTAATAGCAAGGAGAGAGTAGCTTATGGCTCATAGGGGTATAGTCAAGTCATTGCTTCAAAAGGATAATGAATGAATGCGTGATATACCCGTACTGTCAAAAGCTACCAAAGTCTCTCACTTTTATAGAAATCATGTCTTACACCATCATAGCCAGTAGAATTCAGTACTGAACACTGTGTGAGTCCTGTGTCAAGTTACTCCTGCCAAAAGTCAGTCCTATTATTCTGAGTATGATCCAGTCACAGCAGTGTCTGGGAGCGGCAGGCCGTATATCAAAGTACACATATGTGTGGCTTCTTTCATCACCCATGTGTGAAGTCTGCAACTCTGGCATGCATCACTATGTGAACAAGAAGTTTCTGGTTCCACTTCAGCTGAGAGTGGAGATGGCGGACAGAAGCCAGGAACGTGCGGGGTGCAGTGTGCCTCAGATTTTTAATGACATATGTCAGGAAGTGGCAACCAGTTGTATCTGAATCATCTGCTAGTGATGAGTAACTTAACACTATCATGCTCGTGTCATGAGTCTCAATGATGTTCATGATAACAAACTACCAAATTGCTACTCGTTCCTGATATTTGTGAGACTTGTCTGACACCCTGCCTGTGCTGCCTTTGGGCCAGCCCTGCCCTACACTGCCTGCTTCTCCTGTGCCTTGCTGGTTCTCTGCATCTCTTCCCTAATGTTGAGCAGCATGATTTGCAGGACTTGTTTCCAGTGGGCTGTACCTCGTTCTGACTCTCCTTGGCCCTTCCTGCTCCTCAACAGAGGGCTGAAGGATGGTAGAGCTGCTGTATGTATGGGACTACATTGGACTAGATCTATGGCTTTTAGCAGAGGGATGGATGGAAGGGAGTGGTTGGACTGGGTAGAGTGTGTCTTGAGGTAGTGGAGGAATATGGTTTTTCAGTGACAGTGTGAGTGAAGATCCCAGGTCACCCAGCAGTTCAGTCAGATGGATCCCAGATACTCATTCATCTCCCAGACTGCTGCAAACTGATCTGACCCTTCAGGCAGAGTTGGTGTTCCTGTATGTGGCAGACTGGATGTTAGTTTTACCAGTGCCAGCACTTCAGTAGGCAAAGTCAGGAGATCTATTGCAGAACTGGAGAGTGTCTGGAGAATTTTGTCAGAATGGGATGTTTTCTTAGCTTGAACAATCTGGACTGTGTGAGTCCTGGTGTCTCTAATCCTTTTCTCAATGAAACAGGGGGGGATAAAGATTTTGGATACTCTGTTGACTTCTGGCTGGACAGAGTAATTTCAAAAACCAAGCCGTCTCATGAAGAGGCATAAATGCCAGCAGCATTAAAATGGACTGGTACTCTTCTCTCACAAAATTTTATGGCTCAGTTCATTAGGGCTCATTCTTGTGAAACAAAGTCATTCCCTGCTTCAGTGCCAAATTCCAGAGTGTGAAAATTGACAATTCTGAATGACCCATGAGACTTTATCAGGCATTGTGCTGCAGAGGTAGCTATCAAAGGAGACAGTTCAGAAGTCACTGGGGCATCATTATATGTAACACCCCTCATCCCACCTCAGCTGAGTATGGCTTTCCATTCACCAAGTCTAGGAGCCACACTGTTGTATGTTTGAATGAGAGTGGTTACTTGCCCTGTAATAGTTTTCCTTCAAGCTGATGTCAGGTGAGGATCCCATCATTTATCACTGCTTTTCAGAACCTACAAATAACATTATGATTAGGAAGTTATGGTGGTTTCTGCCAGAAGCATGAGACACTGTGTGTTGGCTGTCAGATATATCCCACTATTGCTGATCTTTCAGGTAATGTGTATGTAGGTCTTCCAATACTGCTCTGAGATCTACCACTACTAGAACTGTAATGTTTGTGAAATGAGTAACTGCTTTATTATTTTTTCTTATGAAATTTTGCGATCAAATAAATAAAAAATGAAGCAAACAGAAGCCGAAAGCAAAGCATTACTTAGAGTCTCTGTAGAAGTAATCAGTAATTTATTGGTCTACATAGCTTAAGTACATAACTATAATGATTATTTGATTCTCAGAATATAGATTATATCTTCAAGGCAACAGATGTATGTGTTCACTTTTCTCAGAGTTAAAAATTAAAATGCAAGTTAAGTAAATTATGTTTTTGAACATTTAAGTATTCATTAGAGATGCTGTCTGTAAGTTGTTTCTCAGTCTGCTTGCATGTCTGAAGTTGTTTTTCTAACTCGCGGCCATTTTTGTTACCAACGTAAGGAAAATAACCAGTTAAAATGTGTATGGAATTAAAATAGTAAGTGCATGGATATTCATATTTAACTAAATAAATTACGCAGATACTGTACATTATGGATTTCTTAAAAGTGATGCAGTTTAGTCCACTTGTCAGACAATAAACATGGTTATAAGATTCAAAGATGCTTCTTTTTCAGGTTTTGATTCAACATTTTTTTTCAAGTGGATAGTTTTGTAGTTTTACCTTATATTGTACCATTTCCCATTCCTCCCTGTGGATCTCTTACACAGTAATCAGGGAGTGAAATCAGTTACTATCTTAGAAAAATTTAAAAAATTTATAAGCTACATAAATCAGTAGGTATATAGTGATATATGTGCAACTTTTAAAATTTTTCTTTGCTCTGCAAGATGGACTGGATGTTAACTTGATAGGAATCCTTTGAACTTTAATTCTGAGAGATGCACTGGTTAAAATCAGTTTCACATGAGTTGCCAGCCCATCTTAGTAATAAATCTCCAGGATACGTGTGCCTAAGGGATGCCTAGGTAGCATTTCTTAACAGTTTTCTGTGTGTTTATCCCCAAGTTTTTTGGTTTTTGCTTTTTTTATCTTCTGGAATGAGTGTAATAACATCAGTGTTACATTTCCATCCACCTGTTCCCACTGAAAAGAACCTACTTATCACTGACACTGCTGAAGTGCCTTTCCATTGCCAGTTAATTATTAGGGTTGTTTTATGCAGTAATTCCCAACAACGTGTGCTTATTAGAATGATAAAGAATTAGCCTTTCATTAAAATCAACTTCCTGCTTTTTTTAGGCTATTGACAGTATTCATCAAGTGGGAGTCTACTGCTTAGCACTCGTACCAGCAAACACGCTTCCCAAGACGCCGCTGGGAGGAATACACCTGTCAGAAACCAAACAGCTCTTCTTGGAAGGATCCCTGCATCCTTGTAATGTCCTGATGTGTCCCCACACGTGTGTAACAAACCTGCCTAAACCAAGGCAAAAACAACCAGGTAAGATGAGTGAAGACAAAGGGACCATGACTTAATGCTGTGTGTTCATGGTACATGGAGCAGAATCAGGTAATTGTTAATGCAGGTGAGAATCATCTCGATCAGCTGTTCCTGTTGGATATTGCAGGTGTGTTAAGGACATCATTGGTTTTGGCAGGAGCTAGAAGTACCTTCCCAAAGAGTGCAAGGAAAAATGTTCCAAAACTCTAGATTCAGTAAAGATGACATTTTTATGACTCTACAAGGCTCTGCTGAGACCACACCTGGAGGTCTTTGTAAATTCCTCATGTTATGTTTAAAGAGGATGAACTGAGACTGAAACAGAGGAAGATAAAATCTTGGCTTGTTTGAAGGCTGAGTTTTTAAAGTAGAAATAGAGAGGAAGAGGACTGTTGACACTAGATGGCTGTATTGGAAGAAGAGCAAATACTTAAAAACTGGTCACAAATAAATTAAACCCAAGAATGAGGAGAAAGGCTTTTACCTGAGTAGGAAGATTCTGGATTATTCTTAGAGCAGGTATATTTGAGGGAAAACCCTAACTAGTTTTAAGATGGTTCTTCAGAAGTTCTGCCACACTTTAAGAATATTGGGTGAAGTGGTACAACAATGCACTGACTCAAGAGACCAAGAAAGCCCTTGCAGCCTGCTGTAGTCCAGTCACTGGTTACTCATGCCAGTGAACAAGCAAATTTTAGCAAATTTTTTTTTTTTTTTTTACTTCGAATCCAATTTTAGATTTTAGTACTCAGATTAGTTTCAGGGATTTCTGGATCTGTAGCCTCAGGCTTAAGACCTGAATTCAGCTGCATTAGACCAACTGTTGATTACTTTCCAGTTTGAAAACCAACTTGGAATATAAAGTGGTTTGGCCCTCTGGATCTCGAATATGGGAACTACCCATCATGAATCCAGTTTGCCAAAATCATTAACTTGTTTCTTTATCTAAAACCTTTGGACAAATGTTTCAGAAGTCAAAACCTGAATCGCAGTTCGTGTGTACAGGGAACGTCAGAAATTAACAGTGACTTTCACTAACTTAAGGAAAGCGATGAAGCCTTTAACTGCAGTGCTCACTTCAGTATTTCCTTGTTGCTGCTTTACAAAGTAATCACTGAACTAGAATCAGTGCAGTGGAGATACTTACAGATACACGATGTATACATTACGTATCAGTATGGTAAAAGCAATGCCAGGAATGCATAAACCAAACTAATAGCAGTACATTCTCCCATTTTACATAGCTGTGACATACCCAGAGGATATTGCTTTCATCGTTTTAAAGCAGAGTAGTCTGTTAGATGTTCTTCGTTGTACATTATCTGGTTTACTTGCACATCATGTATTTTGACATTTACACAGAATCACAGAATGTTAGGGATTGGAAGGGACCTCAAAAGATCATCTAGTCCAATCCCCCTGCCAGAGCAAGAATACCTAGATCAGGTCACACAGGAGCACAGGTCAGGTCACACAGGAGCATTTAGACCACATACCATCACCAAGACAAAGACTGGACATCACAGACTAGAAGTAAAGCCTGGTATCAGTTGCAGTTGATCAGTAATCCATGCTGGAGAAGCAGAAAACAAATATTTTCATGAGCATAAATAGTATCTGTGAGGCAGGAATTTTTTCCTTATGTCAGCAACAAAACATCAGTGAAATCCACCTCATGGAGAAGTGTCAGCCATGACATCTTCCTTTCTTTTAAAGTTATTTCTCTTCAGTCTCTACCTTGTGCTAAAGGGCTTGCATGTATTTTATCATATACACTGTCTGCCTTCCTAATCCTTGTCACTTCATGTGTATAGCACTACAGAATTGCTAATACAGATGCAGCTTAGCTCAGGGAACAGAACAGAGAAATAGGAACATTGTCCCTGAAGCCTGGATACATCTCATGAGGTTTTAGGCACTTAAATGGACATGCCTAAATTAGAAGTTGAGTTTTCCAAAGGCTCCTCACATCAAGGCAGGTAAGATGTATCTCTGGCTATAGAGAGCCCATGCTAAATGGGCTCCTCAGTTGGATATTTTTAGAGAGGATGAATTCAGGCCTGCACATCTTCTAGCCACTTCTGGTCCATCAGCCAAAGGTTGTGTCAAAAGGGATGCGTGCAAGGTTTTGTGTTGTAGATAAAAGTGAGGAAAATATCATGTAATATAAAAGAAATAAAAAGAATTTTTATTGCACTTAGTACATTTCTGCTTTATTCTAGAAATTGGCCCTGCCTCTGTGATGGTGGGGAACTTGGTCTCTGGAAAAAGAATTGCACAGGCTAGTGGCAGAGATTTGGGGCAAATAGAAGATAATGACCAAGCCAGAAAGGTAAGATAAACTTCTCTAATACAGCTTATATTTATCTAGTTAGCATCAGGTCAATTTAGTAGTACACAGATTGTATTATTGCATAATTTGTTGATGGCTTTTTTTAATTCACACTAAAATATTTCAGAATCCTCTTTACAGATAAATATAAAATAGGTGTGAGGGAGGATCACTGCATTTCTTTTGTATTTGGGGTTTTTTATATGTTTACATGGGACAACAGAAAAAACATGGTGAAAAATGTTCATGGGGCTTCTACCAGAAATCATCCTCTACTATATTTTTTTTACTAGTTCAAGAGGAGTCCTGGGAATTTTGTTTGCATATGTGGTCCTGACCTTACTTGTTGTTATTTTGATCCTGTAAAAATAAGTTGAAATTCATCTCTTTTGGAGGTTTATGTGAGAAATTAGTAAGTTCTAAGCTGTATAAATATTTATATATTTATAGTAAGAAAAAGATAGGAAGCTAAAGAATTAAAATTGTCCTTAGATTCAGAGAGATCCATTAGAACTGTTTTATTGCATATATGTAGTAATATATCAAAACCCCAGCAGTGGCTTCACTTCCAGAGAGGCTGCCTCTACAATGCAAAAGCACCTTCCTACAAATAAGTGTAATGACAAGAGAATTAATTCATGTTTAGTGCTTCTGGGTATTGATGTAAAATGTAGCATATAAATAAGATATAGCTAAACTAGCAAAAATAGCTACCTGGCTTTTAAAGCAAAAAAGTTATTTAGTGTCATGACTGTCACTCTGCTTTATTTTAGTTCCTCTTCCTCTCAGAAGTGTTGCAGTGGAGAGCTCAGACCACTCCTGACCATGTGCTTTACACTCTACTCAACTGCAGGGTAAGAAGCTCAGACTGTTACTCTGACAGGCTGCGGTATGGAAAACGGCACACTGGTATTTCAGCTCCACCTGCTTGTGCTGTGGCTGAACACGACCTTTCTGTTTCTTTTCCCATTTATACTCAGGTGTTACATTTGATGTTCACTGAGGCAGAAAGGAAAAGAGAATAACTACTGCCAGTTGTCAAAATATAGATTGCTTTTGTATCAGACAGTGTGCCTTACACATTTCTCATTTCGTTTCCCACCACATATATGTTGTGGGTGAGCTGACACTGCAAATCTCATTCAGTACTGATTGTTCCTGTACCAAGGAGTAACATTTAATACTGCTCACTATCTTGATTTCCAATTTGAAAAGCACAGGCTTGGCAAAATCAAAGCATTTTCTCTTAATAAAACAATGATTGTTGGTTTTGAGACTGGACCTTCTGAGGGAGGTGTGAGAATGGGGAAAGGAGGTGAAGAAAAGGAGAGGTATGTCCATCCATCTTGAATTTTAGTTCTGGTTTGAAACTTTTCCCCTGTTGTCTTCCTTGCACATTATCTGTACACTTTGTTCTAAAACATCCAGGTGTCTTTCAGTGGATGACTAATAGAAATCCACTGAGATTAGTGTTTCCTGTAGCTTTTGAGAATTTGGAATATTTCAAAATTAGAGCAGTGCATTGGTTTTAGTGTGAGTCATGAAGGATTGCAACACCTTTACATTGCAGGACACCTCATGTAAAAGACCTGAAGGAAATAGTTGTGTGGCACTTGCCAATGATTCTTGTCCAACAACAGGATTCTCCTTCCCTGCACTTCATATAAACACTGTCTCTCCACTGGTGCAAGTGCCAGAAGTCTTAAATGTAGACAGATTTTCTGCAAATTTACATGATTTGCAGCAATTCCCTCTCTGTGTCAGTGGGGCCTGTGCTTCTGATGTGTGTGGGAATATAAAAGGTCCTTCTTCCCACGACAATGAAAACAGGCAATTTCTTGAAAGAATGAACAGTTTAAGCACATTCCTACGAGCAGGTCTACAGTGACAAGCACACCCAGACCTCAGGTCACTTTGACCGTATTTAGTGACGGACAGATGGAAGCCATCTCTGGTCCATCATCTGTATAGTTGCGTATGTCTTTAGAGGAAGCTTTCTGGCCAGACCAGCTCTTGGTGCAGTCCATCTGTCCTGCACGTTCTTTTTCAGACTTCTTTTCTGAGGTGTCAGCTGTGGTAGTGAATTTTGTGATACAGATGTATATATTTCTCTAAATGTGTGTTTGTGTGTGTGTGTGTGTATGCATACACACATACATATTTAGGAAATGCAAGAACTGTAACACTCATCCAGTTTAAAACACTGTATCTGTCTGATAATTTGGGGCTAGCACTATTTGAAGTGCTTCAAAAGCATATTGTCACTTCCCCTTTTTTTTTCCATGCTGACCAGAATTACTCAAATTCAACAAATGCCTTTCTTCTCATTTCATTTTTATGCACGTGCTTAGATTCTGTTCCAGACCAATTATTTTCCCCATCACAAAGTATTGTTTTCTCCTGTATCTTTTGTCTCTCGTCTTTTAAAGTATTTCTACTGTGCCATTTGACTTCACTCCAGTGTGCAGGCAACAAAATGCAGTTTTCAGGATTGCTCTCCACAGATTCTCCAGGTTGCTGCAGAGACCATAAAGGCACTTTCCTGGCTGTAGCAGGAATGGTGCCTGTGTAGCAAGGGAAGTTACCTGGGCAGGATATTAGCATACTATTGTACTCCCTCCATGAGAGCGAAAACACTCTTGAGGGCAGAAGGTACAGAGAAAGGAACAGAGAACCTTACTCTGCTTTGTAGACATCTTTTTTCCTTCCAAATACAGTTTGGTATAAGGCTGAAGGTTTCTGTATTTAAGTTGACTGCATGACATATTGTGGCTGCACCTCATCCAGTAACTTCTAATGTGCAGAGGAAAATAGTTTCAGCACATTGTATTATCTTCTGTGACATTTCTCTTCCTTCCTGTGCAGGGAACAATTGCCAACTCGCTAACATGTGTCCAGCTACATAAACGAGCTGAGAAGATAGCTGTCATGTTGATGGAAAGGGGCCATCTACAAGATGGGGACCATGTGGCTTTGGTTTACCCACCAGGTAAAGAACTGCCCTATTTGGTACCTTGGTTGTCCCAAAAGTTTGTGAAGATCCTTTAGAACGGTGCTGCACTGGTGGTGCTGCCAACCTGTAAACCATGTTAATTGTCAAAACACAAAATATTTGACTTATGTACATTTCTTGGAACTTAGTCAGACATATTCAAAAGAACTTCTCTTTGTGTACGCACACAGATATTACTTCTTTGGGTTCAGTTTAAGAGTAACCTGTGTTTTTAAAACCTACCTCTTATAAGCAGTCAAATTTAATTGCTGCTTTTCTGTTAATTTGCTGGAAATAAACTATTTTATGAGCACATAGTTCTGCTAAAATATTCCATCTGCTGAGTGTTCTTAGATTCACCTGTTGAATTCCCTCTTGGAAGTGCTGCATTTCATGAGGGTAAGGCAGCAATACATAGGAAGTAAACCATGGGTTTTTAGAGTAGAAATATGATGAATAAATAGGAGATGATTAAGAAATACCAAATTATAATCACTATGTTCTCTGTAGATCTTTAACCTAGGCAGCTTTCTATGGCTTGGTTTTTCATCCTTTGACATAGGGCCTTTTAAGCTTGTGTTAACCAGTACTGTGTTTGACATTTGCTTGAAATTATTTCTGATCTAGTGCTGCTCTTTTGTCTTTAGCATTTTATGTGTCTTGGTGAAATAAACAATCTGACTTTGGGTCTGTTCTGTGATATTTGGTTTGCAAGGGCTGCAAGATAGTGGTTAAATCTTTACAGTATGTAGGAGTAATTTCTCATCAGTTAATATGAGAAAACCTTTTCCACAAAAGAAGATTAGTATTTTAAACTTAAGTTTTTATTTTCTGTATTTCACTTCCTATAAATAAAGGATTTTATTGAGGGAACAATAACTTACCAGTACTGCAGATCCTTTTCCACTGAAAGAATAAAACAGCCCCATTGTCATCTTATCACAGCCTGTGTACAGCACTGGGGAGCTATCAAACAACAGTATTCAAGGGATCTTTGTGCTGTTGTCTGTTCAGCCTCCTTAGATAGGTGTGCTGTCATCTGCCGTCAATATTTATATAGAACAACACCTGATTTCAAAATCATGACTCCCTTTTTTACTGTAAAATTTCAGGTAGATAAGTCAAAGCAGTATTTAACGAAATGGCTAGATGTTCTTTCTGCAGCTGATAGGAACAGGCATCATCCTACTTCATCCTTTTACTGAGGCATCCCTCTTCTTGTAGACTCTCATTTGTCTATAAATGTAAATTTTGGAAGATAATTCATCTGTAGGAATCAGTCTTTTTAACAGGTTACTTCCTGATCATAAAAGTGGAGTTCACCTAAGTGATGATATCTGGCTGCAGCTTTGTGTGTTGCCTTTGGTTTTTCATGCTCAGAAGAACAGTATGATTGAAAGAAATCAGTGAAGCTGAACAAATACTGACAAGGGGCTGAAAAAGAAGTCTGTTAAAGGGCTTAGTCACTCATTTAACCTTCTGAGTTGAGTTCCAAGTAGTATTTATGCTGACATAAGTGTCTGTGATTAAAATGATTTGATTTTCAGGGGAGGATTTTTGTTTTGTTCTTCATGCAGGAATAGACCTGATTGCGGCGTTTTATGGATGCCTGTATGCAGGCTGCGTGCCGATAACAGTTCGACCTCCACATCCCCAGAACATAGCTACCACCTTACCCACAGTGAAGATGATTGTGGAGGTGAGCAGACACCTAAAATTGCACAAGTAGATTAAATGGGCAATGGATTTGCATAGTGTTTAGGAATGGTAACTCAAGTGGTGGTGCAGATTGTAGAGTTGTATTCCTTCCAAACATCCAGGACGTCAGTGTGTTGCAGAGTCAGCAGTGCTTGACAGCACACAACCTTCTGACTTCTGCTGTCACATTTTGCTGCAGTTATGCTACTCCTTTCAAGAAATATATTTGAAGTGCTTTCTTGTATTTAGCTATATGCCAAGAATGGCAGGATTCCTCCTACCATTCCTCCTGGCAACACTACACTGACTAGTGAGAAAAATCCCAATGGAAATCTTAGTTTGACCTGATGGTGATTTGTGCTCAGCTCTACACATCTAATTGTGCTGCAGTTTGAAGCAGTTTCAAAGTTCTTTTGGGAAGATGTTGGTCAGTATTTTGTTTCATCCAGAGAAGTGTTACTGAGACTTTTTCATTCAGTGCTTTCTTTTGGTATTTTGGCTTTGTCTAATAATTTTTAATCTTGGTTGCCCATAAGTAACTGCATTCTACTTGTTACTGAGGTAACTGATAACTAAAATGGTTGCAAAGAGATAGCCTTTTATATCTGTCAGTGTCTAATGTATTGAATGGAATTCTGAGTCTCTGAAAAAACGAGTTGAAACAAATGTGATTTTAATATTTCTCGTTTATGTTGCTATTTTCAAGTAATTAGTACTAGAGATAGTTCTAATTTGTGGCTTTCCTCATGGCATCAGATGCTACAAAGTATCCGTAGAGGTATGAGAAATTGTCCTATTGTCTTCAGGGTTCTCATTATTTAATATTTTTGCACTCACAGCTTTTAAACATAAATTGTTAAAATTATAGAAGTGATGTAAAATACGTTATATTGTTTTGTTTGATGTTTAATAGTTTCCTTGATATTTAATAGATGTGTTGGGTTTCATGATGAAAAACTACGACAGGTCTAAGCTGTCTTGTAATCATTGTCCCTTCTGTAGACTAACTTTACATAAAATGTTGAAATTTATTAGCCATATTAATGCCACTTTGACTTAAAAGCCTTTCAGCTCTGTTTTACACAAGGTTTTCTTTCATTTTGGAGAGGGATGACCTCGTGTAAATTAAAATATTGAGGCTGTTCCTTCATTACCAATGAAATCATACAGATTTCCTGGTATGAAGGGGTCAAAGCCTGCTCTGATGTGCTGTATGTCTACACAGCACCTTTTGAAGTCAGTAAGAATTACTTCTGAGCAAAATTTGTTCTACATAATTGTGTTTTGATGATGAACTAGAGGTAGTAAAATATAACTAAACGTTATTGAGCTCTGTCTCAAGCAGTTGCTACACTGTAGCTAAGATGTCTTCTTTCTCCTTCCCACCATGCCTACATGTTTACCTCCAACTTGCTATTCTCCAGGCATGGACATTATGTATTTTAATGAACCTCCTGATCTTCTAGATAATATTATTCCTGAGAGGGTGTTCATATTTATGTTTGTCTGAATATTTCCTTAAATATATTAATTTTTGTAATCAGCCAGATATAGTCTTGTAGTTGCTGCACATGTATTTGTAAAAATAGCAAATCTAAAAGGAGAACACCTTCAGCATGTGTCCTCTAAAATTCGGTATAGATGATATTTGCAGTGAACTCACCATTTCATTTCTTAGTACCACTTGCCCAATTTCTGGTCTAGACCTACTTTTGCCAATATCAAAAGACTTCCCAGTGGTTTTTCACTTACACAGGAATTGGAAATACATGCTAACATAAAATTGACTTAAGATAGTAAAATTATTCATGTAAATGTCAGGCTAGGTTTTGGTTTATGTGGCAATATTGTTTATAAACCAAGACATATTACCATCACATAGGAAATGTTGTGGTCACAGCATTCTGTACTGGCATTCTGGGTTGATAATTGATATATATTGTGTTGGAAAAGTCACATTCTCACTATTGAGATGTCTTTAGTTTCATTACAAAGCTCTTCTCAAAGTGCAATTTTCCTGTAATTTATAAAAGTCACATGACTTTGCTTTGTGAGCTGCATTTTTTGTGCATCTTTCCACTGCTGATTGGAAAACATTAGACTAATATAGCTGTGTCTTGTTTTGGCAGAAAATAAATCATGGTCTTGCTCATTTTCATGGGAGAATTAATCAATATCCCATTGCACTATTATTTATTCCTTAAATTCCTAGGTGAGCCGCTCTGCCTGTTTAATGACTACACAATTAATATGTAAATTGTTACGGTCACGAGAGGCGGCGGCAGCAGTGGATGTCAGAACGTGGCCTCCAGTACTAGATACAGGTGAGTACAAAGGCCTCTGCATCTTTTCATCATTGTATTTGTCAAGCACTCAGAGGTCTATCTGTCATGGGAGTAAGATACACACATTTTCTTTCTCTGTTTTCACTAGACGATTTGCCAAAGAAGCGGCCTGCACAGATCTACAAACCCTCTAACCCTGAAACGCTTGCTTACCTTGACTTCAGTGTCTCCACAACTGGCATGCTAGCAGGGGTAAAGGTAGGGACTTCTTGTTAAAGCTGGCATTCCTGCTCTCACGCCTGGCTGGCAGGTGGTACATTGCTCCTGATTTGTAACTCCTCTGGATTTTTGGTAATAGAAACTGAATTGCTTTCTCCCTTGCAGTTATTATTTGATTCCATTAACATTAAATCAGTTCTTCTATACTCACTGTGGTACTGTGTGTAGCGAGTTTAGCCCCTTGCCTCCTCAGACTAAAAATTTCACTCTGATACCCCTGCGGATAGCCCATTAGCTTGTCTGCCTGAAGCATTCTTCAACTGACACATCTATTATTTCTATTTTACGAAGGAAATGAGACTTGGTCATCCTTTTTGTGCTTGTTCCAGTGCCTGTTCATTGTTTCCTCCTTATTGCAGCTCAACTACTGGCCATTCATTTTCAATATTCTCTTCTTCATGCAATTAAGGGAACTGCTCTTGTCTTTGGTATATTCACCTGAGTAAGTACACTTGCTGAGCAAGCAGCAAAAAATGCATTGATGGATTTGTCTGATAAGCTTAGGCATCTTCAGCTCTTTAAATCTCTATTCTGACATTTTTTCCAACCCTCTAGCCGCAATTCATCAAAGCTGTTTTATCTAGCTGCTAACTTACCTGTTATTCCAATGTTGGTTTCACCAACATGCAGGCAGAGATAGAATCACTCTCTTATTCTTACCTGTTGCTTCCTTACTCCTATTTATCTGTTGCATATCCAAGGATTATAATTACTCCAGCAATCACACTGCTGGCCTATATTGAATTCCTCATACTCTTTGGCATCATCCATCTATTTTCAGAAGCTGTCAGCATACTTTATAAACAAAGAGAGCATCTGAAAACTTTATAAGCAAAGAAACCAGTCTGAGGTTGACTGACGATTAAATGGCTGTGCTGGCTTATGGTCACATATTGGACACTCCTGGAAGATTCATTTCATGTAACTGTAAATAGCTACAGTGCCTACAGATGTGGACTAGTCATTGGGCTTCTCAGTAATCAATAGAGAGAAGCAGGGACTTACAGTGTGTAATTTATCTGACTTATCTGAAACATATTTTTGAATGGGGTGAAAGTCATATAAATCTTCATTTCTTCTAAAGGGAGCCTTAGATGATTGTTTCAGATGCAGTCATCCATATTAAATCAGATCTGAATTCCATGTTGTCAGACTGCAGAAATGACTACTAAGCATGCAAAGTCAGTATTTGGAGACCTTCAAAGATAGTAACAAGTAAAAGGCAGGGCAAGTTGACAAATCTTTTCTCAATGTGGCTAAGGGGAAATCCAGATAAATCTGTCTAGGAATACTTGATCAATTTCTGATATCTCGGTCACAAGGCCTCCAGATCACTGATTCAGCAGGTTTATGTAAATGGTTACCATCTACTAGATCCTCACTAGTGATTAATTAATTGTAAAAGGATCATAAGAGGCCACAAGGCTTGTATTCATAATACAGTGGTGCAAAATTAAAAAAAAAAAGAAGGCTAAACAACTGATGGGCTTTTGAAAAGCTGATAAATGTTCTGTGATCACTTTGGAACTGGTAAATTCCACTTACATTTACTCTCAACTCTTTCAATAGTATTTAGTTTACACCAGCATAGTGTAAAAATTCACAGAATAACACCAGTTCTGGACCTGTAGAGTTCAGTTTAGTCCTGTGTGAAGAAGTGGTTTTGGTTCAACGAGAGTAGAATTCATCTCTGCAAAGTGCAGATGCTCACTGTGTAGACACCTGTTTTGAGACATCGCTGGGAATATGTCCAGCCTCAGTCATGGCTGTCATTTGGCAGTGGAGAAAAAGTTACTTCTGGAGCTTTATTCCCCTGTTTACCTGAAGATCAAATAAATTTTACCTTCCAAGTGCCTGTTCTCCTCCATTTACTCTAACAGTGTATAAAGCAACCAGGTCAGTATGTGGCAGAGATCAAAGGTTAGATGAGTTAAATCCTATCCAGACTGTATTTCTAACACAAGATTAGAAGATGTAATTCTCTTTCCATTCTAGTTAGAACTCCTAAGCCAGGATGGGTGAGTGTGGGAAACATCCTAACAGTAGAAAAAAAAAAAAAAGAATTTCCCTTTGGACAGGTTTTTGTTTCTACTTTTGGCTTGTTTTATCTTTGAGAGCTCTCTTAACCAAGATTTTAAGAGTCTGTTTCTCAGTTGCAAGTTGGATATCATGAAGACATTTACAGAACCTTTACTAAGTTTATTGGGGTTCTTTATTGCCGAATGATCAGATCCTTAGTACTGTTTTGCATACAAAATCCTCTTGAATTTAAGAAGTGTGTTGGCATTTTTTTATTTCTTGTATTAAGAAATATGTACTTAGAAATAGATGACTGATGATTAACAAAATACTTAATTCACATCCTGCAGTCATTCATTCCTTTGTCCTTCCAGAAATTTTAGCTTGTTGTCATTAGCTTTGTATACAGCTCAGAGTACATCTTTAAACCACTCACAGCTTTCTCCCTAAATCACTTCAAACTTATCATTCTTTCTGTCTCCCCTCCCCTCTCACAGTTATTTGGATGCCCTCTTGAAGGAAAATTATGTTTTCTTAGATATAAATTACATGTGTGTTTACGCTGAGCACAAAGTCAATATTTATTTGTTTTCTTTATCCTGTAACTGATTTAAGCACTTGGCACAGTTTGGGAATGAGCCTTCCGAATGACATAGTTGATCATTTTAATTACTCTGCTGTTGTCTTTCAGATGTCTCATGCAGCCACTAGTGCCTTTTGTCGTTCTATTAAGCTGCAGTGTGAGCTTTATCCTTCCAGAGAAGTTGCTATCTGCTTGGACCCCTACTGTGGACTTGGATTTGTCCTCTGGTGCCTCTGCAGGTGAGGTTTCTCCTCAACCTTTTGAAATACCATTTCCATTGTACTATAACACAACAAACCAGATGACGTGAGTGATAAAATGATGGAAAGAACAGACAATACCACTGGGACTGACATAGTGTCCTGGTTTCCCAGGAAAAGAACCACGGGCCAGCCATGCAGGCAGGCCATGAGTAGCCCTGAGTCAGCTGGGAGATTCAGTCAGGGCAGCTGCCCCAAGCTGACTCACAGGTGTATCCCATAACACTTAATCTGCTCATTATAAAAGGAGGGAGTTCAGTAAGGGTGGAGTTCCTCTTTCTGGGTCTCCTTTCTTTTGGTCTTCTACTCCTGTCCTGGAGGACCAGGTTGAGTATAACCTTGTATGCTTTTATGTTGGTATTTGTATTAGTTTTGTTATTTCATTTCATCTGTTTCTACTTCAACCCAGGGGGCTTTTCCCTTTTTTCCTCGATTCCCTTTCTTAACTGGGGAGGGGTCATTGGGTGGTAGAACAACTGCTACAGTTTAGCCCCAGGTACAGGCTAAACATAGACAAATAGGCAGTTGGAGTTGCTGGAAGCTATATGGAGAGTGCTGTGTGGTGAATATGCTTTATTTGAGTGGGATATGGCTGTAGGTATTTAGAGTATGAGTGCAGAGAATCAACACAGCTGCTCATTGACCTCCAGCTGTTTTACTGCTGTCTCTGGAGAGTCTGGTGGGTTTCATTTGATGAAAGCAGTGCTCTACTGATATTACCTTAAAGATGTGGTTTTTCTAGTGTCCTCTTTTTCATTCTTTAATTTGAAAGCATGAGTAGATATTGAGGACTTCCTCATTTGTGGGTCTTATGGATGTGATTTTTGCAGACATGGAAGTGTGTTTTCTTGCAGAAGGATACTTCTATGACAGTAGCAAAACTACCAGAAAAAAACATTTCCAGTGAAATGTGAATCAGCTTTTTTTGTTGATAAGAAGTTTATAAATTTAACGATTCTGACAATTTCTGTACTCCAGGGAAGTTACAGTTCAGCACTGAAAGCAATTTCATTGATTTTCTTTTTTTATTTTTTTTTTTTTTTTTTTTTACTTTTTTTTTAAGTTGTCTGGGTTGATACAGGGGCAAAGGGAAAGAGCTGTGGGAGTGTTAATGGAGCACATTTTTATGAAGATGTCTTAGAGTCACAGCAGTCCAATGTCTTTGCTCCCTCCATGGAAAGTTCTTTGGTGTTAACAGTACTGCTATTTTTAGTTAGTAAAATGAGGATAATCCAGGGTGATAAAAAAACTCTGGATAATTTTTTTACCAGTTTGCTAAGTACCTGAAGGAATTATTATTTGATAACATCTACAACAACTTGTTTTCAAGAAGTATTGTTTATTTAAAAGTAGGCTATTGCCCTTTAAAAATATTATTAGATAATAAATAGGCTAAAGATTAACAGTATTATCTCGTTCATTCTTCATCAGTCTTTCTTGATTTAACCTATACTTGCCCTAATATTATTTCAGGTTTTACTTAAGGATTAGAGATTTTTGTTTTGAAAAAATCATTTTTGTTTTCAATATCTTACTTCCAAAACACAAAACCAAAAAGACTGAGACTGCAAAAAATCTCAGGAAACCTTTCAGAGATTTTGAGATTTTAATTAAATCACTCTGTTTAAGTTAAATTTTTTAAATGTTTATCGGGGGGGAAGGGGGTTGTTGGGTTTTTTTAAGTCAGTTGAATATTTCTTACATAGACAAGTATTCCAGCACGCCCTGATGTCAACACCATTAGGCCTTAGCTCTGCTGGGGGCTAAGCCAAATCTGCCATGGTGCATTCAGTGAGACTAAGGAAGAACTGCAGAGCACCATACAAGAGTTCAGTGAAGTTGTGCATTCTTGTATGGGATAATGCTGGGACAAGGAGCATCCAATACTAACATCTATGCAGCATCATGATAGAGCTGTAAAATACAGATAAATGTTGACCTGCCCAAACCCAAGTAGTTTGTGGTGACCTTGACTCTGCTGACTACAGAAATTTTTGTTTCTTCCAGAAACATACTTGCAACAAAAGCATTTGCTGCCCTTAAGTCACTCCCAATACTGACAATATTCAGCCTTTTAGGAGGAGAAGATTATTTATGACTGGCAAGTGAAGAAGGAAGCAAACCTTTGGAAGAAAGCAATCGAGGTCTGTGCCCCTCTAGCTTATAGAAGGAACAGAAAATTCTATGCCATTTTCAAAGAAAAGAAAGGAAAGGAAGGAGCTGAAGGAACTAAGATCAGGCCAGCAACACTCTAGTCTTGTGACCCATCACCTGTCCTTTGCCATTGGTCTCTAGTTCCTATAAAACCAGAAAAATTGCAGACTACTTGAATTGCATCTGTCATTTAGGGAAAGCTGACATCAGATGCAGCTTCATTAATTCCACTTACAAACTTAATTTCCATTTCATTACTATTTTAGAAATTAGTATTATTTGATGTGGTAGCAAAAAAATACATCCTGGAGGTTATTAGACTTTTACTCTTCATAACTTAAAACACTGCAACTTTGCATTTTACTCTTTGTAGTTCAGCATACCTGAATCCTCCCCAACATTTTGCAGCCTGGATTTCTACCTTGGAGGATTCTACTGTAAAGTTATGATTGTCTGTTGCCACTTCCATTAACTAAATACTTCTAGTGGCATATGAAAATGAAGTTAGATCTTCAATTTTTGATCAGCTAGGGGGTTCAGAGTTAAATCAGAACTCTTCATTTTCAGAGCCCAGCAGGAAGAGAAAGCAACCTCCTGTGCCAGGTGTGGTTAAAATGACAAGTACACTTTAATCTCTTTATTAACTAGACCAAAGGAGACATTGACTACTGAATGAAAGAAAAACTAACCTTTTGTTCCCACTGTAGGTGCTTAGACATTGTACTGGCCTGCTCCACTGTGGTGTCCCAGAATGCCCAATTCTGTGAGGTCAGAACTACTTAGGAAAGCTGCTGGAGCATGGAGCCAGCCTGTTGGTAAGTTTGAAATATATTGCATAGTTTTGCAAAGTTTTTATTCTTTTAAATTTATTATTTTATGGCCTAAAGGTTATAAAATAATAAAGTAAAGAAACCTTGCAAAGCAGAGCAATACATTTAAAAAAAAAAAAATGGGATTTACCACGTTCCCTCTAAACTGGCTGCATGCTCCAGCAGGGTTTCCTTGGAACCTTTCACTGAACAGCACGTCCTGGATGTGACAGCAGTCATCAGCCCCATGTGAGTTCACAGATCCCAAACTTCCTAATTTTGACAGGTTCTTACTAAAGACTCAATAAAAAAATGCATTATTACTGCATTTTTTCTCTTTAATAATCACATTTATCCATTCTGAGAGGGTGATCCTAGTATTCTGACTTGTGTCGCATTACATTTTAAAATGTATTACATTCTTTAAAAAAATAAAAGTTACATGTGTCCTCCAATTTAAAAAAAATCAATACTAAATCCAGTTGTTCAAAAATGGCTTCTGAAATTAAGATGGCTATCTTAATGCTGCTCACTGTGAGGCAGAATAGAGCATTCTAAAGTTTGGTAGTGAGGATTTATTTAATTGATAGTTGCTGAGTGATGCAATAGAATAAGAATTTTCCCTCCATTTTAGCCCAGCTAAGCCAATCCATATTGCAGCTCTACTGGAAGATAGAATTGTCCTTACTGAAATTAAAATTAAGTACATTAATAGTTTTTAATAAATTTTATGTATGTTCTCAGAAACTGAGATTGTAACAGTTCAAGTCAGTAAGACTCCGACTAGACCAGAGGAACTGAATTTTCTGGTCCATAGTGGCCATGTTATAAATAGTGTGAATGCTATAAAATGGTCCTGGGAAGGCTTTCCAGGTAAGGTACAGTAAAGAGGCTTTCTGAGGCCCTGTTCCTGCTGTCTCTGTGCCATAGCCACAAGCTGAAGTCCCCAGAGATGCTGCTGGGTAGCGTCTGCAGCAAGAGACTGCAAGTTTTCTTGTTAAGCAAACAAGTGGAACTGTGCAAGAAGGAAGGAAGGAATTGCATGAAAACTGCATTGTAGAAATTTTCAGTGTGCTAGGATTCATTAGTTATTGTTAGAGCTTTTAGGTTAACTTGAAGATATCTGGCAGGCATGAGCATTTCACCCAATTTCCAGCCCATTTATGGCAAAGTAAAGTCAAGACTGCTTAAAGAAGCCTAAATGCCACATCAGAAAAGGATAATTCTGACCTGGAAAGTGAAGGATATGAACATAGCCAATTTTTAAAACTTGCTCACCTGCCCTAAATATTTAGATAAAGGGACTTTGTGTTGAAATGGCCCTGAGCACTCCAAGTTCCACCAAGTCACTGTATTATTCCCACTCCTGGTGCTGCTGGTTAGTGTGTTTGTGCTTAGGAGCAGTCAACAACACGTTGGGAAGTTACACATCAGTTCAGAAGTGCCCAAGAGCAACCTGGAGCCATGTTAGAGGCTCAGAGATTGCTGAAATTTGTCTCTGAAAGGGGGAGGTCAAAGCCTTTGAAAGACATGCCGTAACAAGGAGTTTGAGTGAACCTCTGGCTCTCATTCTGGGCAGCCAGCACTGTCCCAGCAGGTGCTGCAGGCACTACAGGAATAAAATACTGGCATTTCAGTGTTACCCAAAGACTTAAGGGTATCTGATTGAGGTACCAAGACCAGAGCCTGAGTTAAAGAAGAGTGCCGGGTTATGGCATCGCTCTCACCTGCTCCAAGTACCATGATGTGAAAGTGACTGGACCTATTCTCAGCATGAGAAGCCTGGATGTCTTTGGACTCTACAGGTGGTGTGAGGTCCTTTACTTGTTCTCCAAAAGCCCCGACCCTTTTTTTTTTTGTGCACGTAGTGTGTCTCCAGGAGAACTGAAGATGTAATTTTGGCCAAGTCCTATGGAGCCTAGGTCAGACATATGCCCAAGCACTCTCCTCCGTGGCCTGTCCTTTTCTTCCTACAAGCTCTGGTGCAGATGATTGTGAAGGCTTTTGCTCTGTCTCATTCGGGTTCCCTCAGCATGCAGACTCTTCTCAGACTTTGAATTATGGCCATGGCAACTCAATTATTTCGGGATCTACCAAATGCCCAATTCCCATACCTGTCCCTCGTCACCAAATGGCAAATATCATCTGTAAAAATGCAGAAACTAAATGCATATACTTACAAGACTAAGCAGTACCTACCTGCCTCCTGCAGTTAAGTGGGAAAGTAGCTCATATCACCTGAGGACACCAGAAGTGAGGGCAGCAGCGGGTCAGTAGCCTGCCAGAAAGCAATTGAAAATTGCAGTTGCCATTTGTCAGCATTTATTGCCCGGCTGAAATTTCTGGAACTGTAATAAAACCTCAGACTTCACTGTTAATCCACCTCGGCACAACATGGGGTAAATCTTTGATTCAGTGGATCTGTTAATTGCCAAGATGTCCTTCCAGGCATCTCCGTATGCTGCCAAAACAGCCTGCCAGGCAGTGGAACCGGTGTTGTGATCAGATGGCGCACTCGTACCAAAATACATCCCGGTGCACTTAAGGGGAGTATTCCTGTCCTTGGGCAGCCCTTGCTTAGTACAGGCAGACAAGGCTCTTCTACTGCCAAAATCCAAGGCTTTGTCCGTCACGTGAATACCATTTTTTTTTCCCCAGATTGCTTTGCAGTTCCCTAAAGGAAGACAGCATTTCTAAAAGGTGATTTTGCACCTCAGCTGCCACTGCATTTCGTTCTGCATCTGCGTTCCAGAAGTCTTTGTGACAAGATGATGCAGGGATGCTCTGTAGTCGTTCCTTTTTTGTCTTTTTTTTTTTGCTTACTCCTTTTGCATATTCTAAAAATGGTGGAGGCTGATAAACAGATGTCCAGGTCTGTCAGATTGTCTCTGCACTGTGTCTGCTCCTCTTACAAGACTTGTGTCAGAAGATGGAGCTACTTCTGTGGCAACAGATTGCTGCAGCAGTGGAAGAAATAATCTTGCTTCAGTTCCTTCCCAGTATTTATATGACTAAATTCTTGCACCTAGTCGAATATATCATATATTATTGCAATTTCAGAATGGTAATTTTAGCTTCTAGAATTTATATTTAAACCCCCAACTCTTCCTAGTATCCTGGATACAAAGGAGTATCTTTTTTTTTTTTGTCAGCCTGTCTCCACCAAAACATTGGTGACATACAGCTTCTCAGGAGTTAACATGGAAATATAAAGTCTGTGAATTTGCAAGGATATGTGGCTCCCAGGAACGTTTTGTTGCTTGGAGTGATTCACAAAACCTGCATAATGTTTCTGAGATTGATTCAGAGAGGTGAGCCAAGTCATGACTGACATCGTGGTGGCCAGGTGCTGCGTAAACCACTTCAGCTGTGGAACTGGCACATTCACCCCGGAAATATGTCTTTGTAGTTCTTCCCCTGGCTCTACCAACTGCTCTAGCAAATCAGATGATATGCATGAGTTATTAAACCACAGCTTGGTAGGCAAAGCCTGTGTTGGGCACCAAGTTTCCAGGCATGGTATCACCTTTCTGTAGGTTTACATACTGTAGACAGGAGCAGCACACGTCTGAGGTTCTGCGCCGCAGGAAGTTTCCTTCCTGCCTCATACTTCCTGCTGCTCTGCAGGTTAATTCTGAACTCCGCAGTATTTCTGAGGGATTAGAAAACTCAGAAAAGGTACTGGCAATGTCTTCATTTATTTCTGTCTTATCAGGGTGATTTTTTTAGTCAAAGTCTGATCGTAAAAGTGTTTTTTTCCCTCAGTCTGGAGAAGATGGGGTTATTTTGCATCCAAATTCTCATGCTTTGCTGCATGACTGTTGGAGGGAGGTTAAGAGCAAACTAAAGTATCTTTCTTATCCAGCATAAATTCATCAAGAGAGGGAGACGGTTCACCTCCAATCATTAGTGTTGCTGTGGGGGAAAAGATTTGTCTTTGGTGTAAATTTGTATTCCCGTTTCCACCATTTTGGACTATTTCCTGGTAAAGTGCACTTGGAATCTGTTTTCTATTCTACTGAAAGCAATGAAGCTTTTCCCTCCCTTATTACTCTGTTTGGAGTTTGTGTGGGCACTTTTCAGTACAGGGGTTAAGTTTGTTCTTTTGATTTTGCTTTGGTTTGGGATGTTCTGCCCAGCTGAATAAGTGGCACTTAAGGGATCCTAATGTGGTTCTGAGTAACAGTTATCCAGCATTTGACCCACTGGCAGCTTGTTTATTGTTGTGCAGATTTTTTTTTTCTCCTGATAGTACTTGCATCAACTAGAGGAGTTCAGGGACAGGGGGAAGGGTTTGATGCTGAATCTCTGTATACTGTATTCTTACAGATTGAAGCCAATTCCAGGTTCTTACTTGAGTGGTTACTGCTTCCTGTTTATAAGAATTATTTATTTACCAGGCAGATCACACACCTTGATTGTTTATGGGGTCCTAACCTTAAATTTGCTAATTTAGCAAAGGCCTTTTGGTCTTCTCTGAAAAACTTTATAGAATTGGCTTGAGAAAGAAAGAGTGAAGTAATATTTATAGTAAAAACTGTTACTACTCCCTAGCTGGGTTTGATCTGTCACTTGAGCTCAGGGCATACTCCTTTCAGGCTTGGGTAAGTTTGCCAACATCTCTTTTCACGTTTATGAAGCACATGCTCAAGGTTCAGTCATACTTTATTCTGATTCCATAAAAGCAACATAAAAGCATAATGCTTCATTTGACCGTCCTGTGCTATAGTCATTATGTCAACCATATCCAAGAACACATCACTTCATGGCAAGTCACTGGTCATGAATCATCAAGAGTGGTGTAAATGTGGGCAAGCAGTCAAAGATAAAATTTTTACTATGTGATAAATGAAATTATTTGAACTGTAGTTCATACGTATTCCATGACATCCTCTGGCTCATACTCCAGCAGAGACCTAAACTATGTGGATTATTGACTGCCATTGTGCCTGGACTTGTACACTTTTTGTGCCTTTATCATACCAAGTAAAGACATTGAGGTCACGCAGACCTTGTTCTAAATTGCACAGCTTTTGAAAGCACTCCTACATCTGGGTTTGGGGGTTGTGGGGGCACTCACTCGCCAAGGAGGGAAGCTGTGTGAGCAGCCCATTGTCAAGAATTGTGAAGGTGTGTATCTTCTTCCTAATGTTCAATGTTGCAGAGATGCTCATATTCCTGAAAATAAAGTTTTATTTCATGCCTTACCTCAGGCACTTGGATTTAAAAACATCAGCTTTACTTTACCAAGCTGGCATTTCAAGTTTTCAAGTCACAAATGAATTTCATGTGCATCATAAATCTCTGGGGCTTTATGGTCCTATATCAGAACTTCTGTGATTTGGGGGGCTTATGCTATGACCATTCTGATTTGAAATATCTACAAATCACAAATTAAGATGTGAGGGGGACTGTAAAATTGATGGTAAATCTGCCTGTCTCAGATGAATATACAGCATAGGACTCATGGGAAATAAAGACATCAAATTGGGAATATTTTTTTCCCTTGAGGAGAATCCTGAGTACCAGAGAAATTAGCTCTGACATAATTGTTTCCTTCAGGGACACTGATAAGTTTCTTTTCTCAATACTTATGCTCACCAAGTATCCAATAAAAAAGAGATGTAGTATGTTTGGATTTTAAAAGTTCATAAAACTTTCACAGAAGAAATTTAAAGCCACAAGGATTGTTAAATTGGGGCCAGATTTACTCCCTTGAAAATGATTGCAAACCTCTTGCTTGCCTGAGCAGGAGAGAGGTTATTTCCATATTAAGCAATCAAGTACTCTTTTAATCAAGGTATCTTAAAATTGTAATTACTCAATTATTTGTCAGCAACACATAATTTTTATTGATATTATGATACCATTTATTAGCACCATTAATAACAGAGCTATTTTGCTCTCTTCGGTACAGTTCTGACAGCAAAGTCCGTGGGCATTTTGAGTAAATTAGTATTTCAGGAGCATGTTGCCTGCATTCGTCCTGATTTTTCGTGATCTCTGAAGGTACAGCAAAAAACAGAGTTCAACTTCATGTTAAACTAGTGGACCTGTAGAGTACTGAAAGACATTACATGGTTCATCCAGTGCTGTGATAAAATGTATATTCTAGTACCCCATAGCTTGTAAACCTCTGTGGACACAGGCATTCATCATGTGTTACCAAATATTGTGTCTTTACAGCGTTTATTCAGGACACCAGTCTATTTTGATTCCTCCCTCAGAACTGGAGACCAATCCTGCTCTCTGGCTTCTTGCCGTGAGTCAGTACAAAGTCAGAGACACTTTTTGTTCCTATTCGGTCATGGAGCTTTGTACTAAGGGACTTGGTTCGCAAACAGAGTCGCTGAAGGTGAGTAACTCTGTCGTCCTGCACAACCTGCCATCTGCACGGCAGTGTTTGAGAGCCTTCCCTGCCACGGACGGCTGTGCTAAATGTCTGCAGCGAGGAGAATATCATCAGAGGGCCAGGGCAGCTTCCACAGAGCCCGTGTTATTCCTTGCCAAAGGCTGTGTATGAATATCAGTCATTCTCTTTCAGATCACAAGACTTTTAAACATCAAGGAAAGGCTTTTATTTACCTAAGCTTTCTAGTCTGTTTTGCAGCCTGTGTTGGTAGCCAAGTGTTGGAAAACAGAGGTGCAAACATCCAAGAGGCCCAAGAAGTATTATATTGTATATTATGTTTTATGAATTCCCTGATTATATGAAGTACTAGTTTGGTTTTGGTCCCTGTAGTTAAATAATCACGTACATAAAAGTACCATGTTGTTTTAACTGGATTGTCCTCATTGTATGAGGAGGGGGGAGGTGTGTATCTTGGCTTTTTTTTCCCCCAGAATTGAAAGCCATGTAGGCAGTTACATTTCTGAAATCATCTAGAATTTCCAGTATGCTACTGAAATAAATTAGATCTTGGGATACTGATATTTATGATGTCTCGAGCCCTTACCATCCTTAATAATTTGCTAATCAGTTTTTCCAAGGCTAGACACTGCTTTCTGTTTGCTATTATTCACTGACTTTCTGAATTAATATTGGGAAATAGCATTCCCTCCCTTCAGAATTAACATACCCACCTCTTCATATGTGCTAATGTTGAGATGACAAGCATGTCTGCTCTTCTACAGCTATTAGACTGTCATCTGGCCATCCAGCCTCCAGGAAAGATGGAAATTATACTGGCACTTTAGCCTTTATTCTGCTGTTCCTCTTGAATCATAATACCTACATAATACACTTAAGTGCTACTAACTGTTTTTCATTAAATCTGCCTATTTGTGGCCTTTGTTACATTTCAACTTCTTTGTAGGCAAGGGGACTGGACCTTTCACGTGTACGGACATGTGTAGTAGTGGCTGAAGAACGACCTCGGATAGCTCTTACTCAGTCATTTTCAAAATTATTTAAAGACCTTGGTCTGCATCCACGGGCTGTCAGCACGTCGCTTGGCTGTAGAGTTAACCTGGCAATATGTTTACAGGTAAGATTTTTCCACTTCTTAAGCTCAAAGCTGTTTTAATGGTTTTCAGTAAGAAGCATTCATTGTATTTCCTTTGGCTGCTTGGTTGTAGACATATTAAGAAAATATTACATATGCAGGTAGTAAATTTCTGTTCCTTTGTCAACTATTCATCCCTCTCATGTTGCAATCATAGCATTTATTCTGCCCATGAATACAGTAATCCAGAAAAGCACGTGGCAGTGACAGAATGTACTCCAAAAAGAGTGTTTAGTCATATAATGTAAAATTCAGTTTCCTAGTGGTTCCCTCAGTATGTTACAAAATGGATTCTTTCTGTTTATAAAATAATTCCAACCATTACTTAATTAACTAGATAGATATTTTCTCCACACAGCTTATTGCTTACAATGGAAAATTATTTCTCTATCTCTCCTTCATTCTGTTTTTATCCACTAATCAGAAGAAAGTACCCAGGGATAGTATAGGATTGAACTTGCATTCTTGAGGAATCTTTATTGAGTTGTGATGTTAAGGACAGATGGAGCACTGTAGCTATCTGGTCTGAATTTCTGGTTAGCTTCTATGTTTTTGCCCAATGAAAACTACACCAAGCAAATAGTTTTAGGCTGATCTACAGTATATTATTTTATCTGTCAGGATTTTCAATGATGAAAGTTAACTTGCCTTTTTATAAGGTGTTCAATTTTTAATTAATTTTTCCTTGTTTCTACTTGAAATTTATCTGGCATTAGATTCAGCCATTTTTTTCTTTTTACATTTTTCTTTTCTAGAATAAAGAATCTCATTTCTATCGTGACTCTAATGCGCATCTTAGTATTTGATAAATAGATAAAGAATCTTAAGACATGCTTTCCTGAGCTGTGTCTCATTTTTATGACTCCTGATCTCTTTCTGTCCTTCAAAATCTGGTATCAGAACTTCATATGTTATTCCTTTAATAATGGCACAGGTGTCCTACTCAGATATAATATGATTTCTGACTTAATAATCTTTTTAAATAATACAAAAACTGGCAACTACATTGGCTGGGAAGTTCCATATCCATTTGGTCACCTACCACATCTCTAACCTCTTCAAAGTCACTGTCTTCCTGGTAGAACTTGCCTGTACTCTGTGTGACACATCCCACATTTCAAATCTGGCAGTTACCCCTGCTTTACATTAAAGGATTTCTAATGTATGTAACATGCATAATTGCTTAGGTGTGGAAGCCATAACAGATGATCTTAGTGACACTATAAATAAGGCATTTTCCATACTTTTCCTGATTGTAAATGCAAGGATTTTTTTTATTTTATCCAAAAAATGTGACATATACAGGTGGTGGGTTCAGCACAGACCAGTATGTCTATGTGTTATGCCTGCATTAGCCTCTTGCCCTTTCCAACATCACTAAAGAATCCTGGCTTTCATCAGACCTCGGCTAAAAGTGACCTTGTAGTTCAGTGTGTTACCAGAATATGAATACAGGAGGTATGCCACATCTCCAGTACTGCTTGCCTTCTGTCTGACTGCCAGCAGAGTATCCCTTCAGCCAAGGGTGACTTTAATTATTATTATTATCAAACATATGACAAGCTGAGCAGGGTCAAAATTCATTCTGTGTTCCAGAGGTAGAGTTCTTTAGTTTGATGTTCTGTAATTGCTGCCATAAATATTCTTTAGTAATAAAAGTTTAAGAAAGTCTCCTGTAGTCTCAAAAGCAGTGTGTGACTCCTTCTAAACAGTTTCACCCTAACAAAACTTAATAAATGGTCTGGAGAGAAAAGTATGTCTGGTAGGTTAGAAACATCTCTGAACTACAGCAGCATCTTCCCCCGCATTTCTGTCATGGACTTGATGCAGAAAGTACTGACTGAAGTTTTGAAATCTCTTCTACTGAATGTTTCTTTGCAAGAATACAGGCCTCTTCATTCCTTTCTCCATCTCTATAGAGTCCTGGGTGATGACAAGGCATAGAGAACACCTCAGAAAACACCTGGGAAATCTTTAGGCAGTCCCAGCTGAGGCAGCACAATTTGAACAGCACCAGTTTAGGCCAGTTAGCAGGTGCAGGTTGGAGTGCTTTCCCAGTCAGCAACCCAACCACTTGTCTGGGAGCAGCACAGCAGGCAGCAAGGACACTGGCAGCTGCCCTTGAGTAGAAGTGGAAACAGGAGAAAGATGAGCTGGTTACTTGCTAACAATAGTTTTCTAATTTGCTCCTGTATCTTTAGCACGTTCAGTGCCCAAGTATGCCTCGTTGGAAGTGATACTGTACTGGGTCTGCCTGGGATGGATTTTCATAGCAGCCCCTATGGAGCCATGTTTTGGATTTGTGACTGAAACAGCGTTGAGAGCACAGCAGTGGTTTAGCTGTTGCTGAGCAGTGCTGCACAGCATTAGGGCTTTCTCTGTTTCTCACTCTGCCAACCACCTCACTGCCCTCAGTGAGTAGGCTGGGGGAGATCAAGAGACTGGGAGGGGACACAGCTGACCCCAGCTGACCAAAGGGATATCCCAGACCATAGGATGTCATGCTCAGCATTAAAAAAGGGGGGGTTGGTCTTCCAAAGTAGCCATCGTTCAGAAACTGGCTGAGCATCGTTCTTCTTGTTGGAGGTGGTGATTTTGCTTTTGCATCACTTGGGTTTTTGGGTTTTTTTTTCTGTTTCTTTCACTTATTAAATTGTCTTCATCTTGATCTACTGTTTTTCTCACTTTTTCTTTTCTTGTGCTCTTCCTGGTCCCACCAGGAGGGGAGTGAGCAAGGAGCTGAGTGGGTGCTTAGCTGCTGTCTGGGTCAACCCACTACAAACATGCAGGAAAGGTGAATACACTCAGAGAAACTAAAAGTCATAATCAGTATGGAGTTAAGCTGGATTTTTCCTTGACTATGTGTATTTGCCTTTTGATTGTCTTAACTCCTTAGCTGAAGTTTGCTTCTTAGACGGTTCTTAAACAGAAATTCTTGAAAGAGTTACTGAGTCAAACTGTAAAAGTGGAAAACTCTCTGGAGGGATATTATTAATGATACTGTGAATTTAAGCACAGAATGAGAGCCTTGAGTGAGGTGATAAACAGCCTGGCTGATCATATAGCTTTCTCAGGCTTCACTGAGTTCCATCTCAATCCACAGGACAAACTAAAAGCCATACACTGTCTAGTGTGGAATGAAGAAAAGCCATTTCAGAACAGGCTATATTTAGTAATGTTACCATTCCAAGCGGAATGGTTTTTGGAGCATTTAAGCCAAGGGTAGTTTGGCAAGTGTTAAAGGGGTTTGAAAAATTACGTAAGTTCTTACTTACAAGCAAGACTGCAAAACATATCATTTTGATAAGAAAATATAGAGATATAGGATTGCATCCTTTGAAGCATCTGGTGGTAGACACTACCAACTGCCAGAGACTGGATACTGAATTAGGCTGAATGTTCTTTCCAAACTGTCTGGAACTTTATGGCTAGTGATATTCTGGAGTAACTTGTGGGTTGTTCTATTTTCTGGGCTGAGGAACAGAATTAATTTTAATCCTTGATCAAAAATGTTCCTGAAATTAGCATTGTCTCCAAGATGTTCCAGAAATGGATCATGATTTCTGGATTCTTCATGCTGTATAAAAATACTTCTAAAGATGTTTGAGTCAATAGCATCTGCCTTTGCTTTTTTTCTTCTAAGTTGTGTCATCCATGAGATCAGCGTGTGGTACCTTGAACACCCTCTTCCACAGGGATAATTGTGATCCAGCCTATTCTATAGTCTTTTTAAAGTATGTGTCTACTTATCACCTTTCTAAACATACCTCAGTATTCAGCTGTTGACCCTTACCAGCAAAAAGCCTATCCAGGCTTTCTTCTCTATGGGCTGCCTCTAATGTAACTTAGTTGTTATCTTTGATACCTTCTTCACTTCATGTCCAATTTTTTGGACAAATTTAAGACTCAGGTGTTTCAAGGGGAAGATATCCTGATTTTTTCCAAAAAGTTTTTACTGTGGTTGCCCCCTCTAAAAAGAAGAGGGATGTGTATGTACGTGTGTGTGTCTGTGTATAAAAACTTCATTCCAGAATTTGACTTTTTATTAAAGATTACTTTAAAAAGGAAATCATTGTGGTAAACTCATTGGTACAAAAGAGCATTGTCTACCAAATTATCTTAATTTCATGATTAAGATCCCTCACAGATTAATGTATTGTCATTTGAATTCATTTCCTCTCAAATTTAGAGCAAATTTACTGTGTTTCTTTTGATGTAATCATTTTGAATTGGATTTTTAGAGGTGTGCTTTTGTAAACAAATAGTCTCCATCTTTAGGCACTTAAATACCATTAATATCTGACCTTTTGTGGCTGTATAGTCACAGATAATAGCCCAGGGATTTCTGAGGTGTAAAGATTGCATCTAGCATATTTTAATTCTCCTTAACTAGCATCTTAGCATTCTCAAGAGAAATAGAAAAATAGATAGGAAAAGCAGCTTGTTTCTTACAGTGGTACAGATGGTTCTCTACGCTTTTAGCTAATTTCCATTTAAACACTTGAAATAAATATTTTCATTTTATTCAACCTGCTACTCAATTTCAGTTGAGGAAAAACTTTTAGAAGTTGTTCTTTTTCCTTAGTTAACCCTGAAAATGTACTAACAAATCTGCCCAAGCTAGGGCAGGAGAGCAGGATTCATCTTGGTTCTTATATGTCACCTCTGAGTGAGATGGGAAGGTTAAATGAGTTATCCAGTATCCATCTATAGTCAGTAGAATCAAAGAAATACTGCAAGAGAGAGCTTCATTCAGCCTGTCTCAGGTGCCCATCTTGGGATGGGATTCATCGCCATCAGGAGGTACTTCCTGTTTTACACTGTGCGCTTTCTTCTTTGGTGGCTGGAGTTACATGAAACTAATCCTTCCGTGACTGTCTAGTAAAGGGAACTTTGTTAGTAAATTTAGGGCTTAATGTTAATGTTTCCTTTTACTTAGTGATAGATCACGCTTATTGAGGATCTTCCATATTAAAAGTAATAAGGGATAGCTCTGCGAAGAGTGCAACAGGAGATCATGCACTTTATCAGAGGTATGATTCACACTTAGCAATGTAGTACAGCTCTGGGTGAGTCCCCTCAGAGTCTGTTTTCCCACCTTTCCTATGAGTCATGCCGTGAAGTTCTTTTCACAGCTCCAGCTGCTGTGCTTGCATACGTGAGATTGTTAAGTGCACATCAAAAATGCCATTTCTGAGCATCACTGGAGCAGAAGTAGACTCAGAGTAAACATTGAGGCCACATCCTTAGGTAGCAAAGCAAAACAAAACCCAGAACATCAGTTCATTTTAAATTCTTAGGACTTCTGATTGCCTAGTCCCTGGTTTTTAACTCTAGGGAGGGAAGCAGGGGGGGGATACAGTTTGGCCTTTGACTTCAGTGGAAATCAGGTACTGAGTGCTGGCACATGGTCATCCCTACTGCTGACTTGTTGGGGTTGTCCTCCATGCAGTTTTGACCTGCAGTGTTTTCCCAGAGAATAAAAGCCTCTTGCAGAGGTTCCCACAGACCATGGGTGGTTCACTGATGGCAGAGTATGCATGGGCAGGAGATTTGTTTAGTCCGAGGGATGTGACTTATCATGTACCCGTTTTCAGACAGAAAATTGTTTGGCACATTTTATTTCCTTGAACAGTATCTATCATGTCCTTAGTAAGTATCAGATACAACAGAAGTCACACCAGTGCTCTCAGAGCTGTGTATTTTCACAAGTCGTAGGGCACGTCCCACTGCAGCTATCTGGTGTTGGATGCAGCACATGACAGTGGCAGCTTAGGACTAGTCACCACGGTGTTTTGTCTCTTTTCTGCATTATCGATTGTGGTGGTGAACTGATGGGGTTTTATTGGCTCTTAATTTTGCTGTTCTTCATATATATATATATATATATATTTCACTGTTTATCGTAGCAAATAGACAAAGAATGAAGAATTGTTGAACTATGAAGTTGCTGCATTTAGTTACTGTCTTCTAGTAATTAGGATGTGCACAAGGCCTTGATTTTATTCCGTTTAGGAGCAGGTTAATCTGTATGAAACACGGTATAAGTGTCTTTCTCCATTGTATACTAATTTTTTTTTCCCCAAAAGAGAGCTTACTTTGATTTCCAGAGGACATCGCTTACAAACTACTTTTAGTAGTGAAATGGCAGACCTGCAACCCCTGTCTCAATGGATGTGCACTGAAATAGCAGGGCCATAATGTTTACTGACTTCTTCATCAAAAAAAAAAATCAGTATGCTAGTCACATGTTTTCCACTAACAATGTTGTCTGTAGTGTCCTAAAACCATTTAAGTCTGTTTGTCCAAGGTTAGCAGTCTACAGCTGTCTCTTCTGTTGCTCTACTAAAATGTTGACACCTCATTTTTTACTTTTTTTAACCTTTAATGGTATAATGGTTAATTTTTAAGATTCCTGTATTTGACATTGTTTTTCTTTTTATTTTACTCCCTGCTTTTTGCATTCTCCTCTTTTTTTTTTTTTTCCTCCCACCCTCATTCCCATTTTTTTATTATTATTTTCGTCTTGTGTTACCTTCTTTCCTTCTCTCCCTCGTCCCTGCTATTCCTGCTGCTATAGCCTCACAGGCTGGGGAAGCTGGCCGAGCAGGTAGGGGATTTTCATGTTCCCTCAATACCCACCTATCAGCTTCCAACAGTGGGACAGACTAGAAATTGAGTCTGGAGATTTGGGGATTTTCAGATCCTTCTACGAAATTACAAACAAGTCCAGTGCAGCTGTCTGTTCTAACTATTTCATTCATATTGAAAATAACAAAAAGCATAGTGATTGTCTTTGATTTTCAAACTTGACTTTTTCCATTATTTTATAAATCAATTCAGATTTAGTTTTATTTTTAAAGATAACCAATTTTTTCCTTGGGTTTTTTTTTGTTTGTTTTTTTATTTAACATTGCATCTATTTCAAATAAGTTCTCCACTCAGCACTAGTCTGTTACACTGCTGAGTTTACTAGTAGACTGAAAATCGTGTTGTTAATAGCTAGAGAGGATATTGTATCTTGTATTGTGTATAACAAGCTAAAGAGGCTAACATGCATGTGCAGCTCTATTACTCTTTTTCTCCTCTGGTGGTGGGTCACTGTCAGTATCCGTACAGTATCAATTGGTAGTGGTAACTCTTTCCCCCTTTTTAGAAACAAAAATTATTTCTTTGTGGAACTCCATCACAATTCTTAGTGCTCAACAAATTGTGGAACTGCCAGCCAGCATTGCAGAAATGCAGAATTTAGCCCTAGACATTCCTAATGTGAAGAATTATACTCTGTAATATATCCCAAATGGGACAGAAATCATTGGGAGTTGATACTGTCTGCTGTTTTAAGTAGTATACATCTAAATAACTGTAAAAGGAGTTCCTGCACCTGTAGATTGCCAGGGTTAGGTCAGCTTACCTGCTGGGGAATTAAAAAAAATGCAAAGTTTCAGTGTTCCAAAATGAAGTTGTGCTTTTCTTCTACCGTTCTGCTGAGCAGTGACATGAGGTATGCAGCAGAGAAAAGAGCCCTAGCCTAGAGCATTGACAATGCACATGGTGTTCAGTGGTGATGAATTTGATGTTTGGGTAAAGGAAGTTCATAACAGGTTACAAAACTGCAGCAAAGCTGTGGGTGGAAGGGCCTAAAAGGCTGTATAATCTATGTATGAAAGGAGGCTAAAATTAGTCTACTGCTTTTCAAGTAACTAAATAATGTGACATAAAGCAAGGATTTAAATTAGGCAATGGAAGACTGAAAAGGAACAGAATAATTGCTTTACAGACCTTCAGTCCACATTGGTTCATGTCATGCGTGCTACCTTTACTATCTTTAGCTTCAAGTATATTCTCTGTTGCATGTATGGAAGACTCAGTAAACCATGCTTCACATTCCTGACCATGTGCTTCTGCCATTGACCTGTGTCTCCTCAGCAATTTCTGCGTTCCTTTATATGGCAAACTGTGTTTAACATTTTTTGTATGTATCCACGTGCTGATGACTTGGCCTTTTGTAGCAAATAAAACCTCTGTTGACATGTGTTTGGTTAAGTAGTATGACTGCTTGATGTTTTCCTGAACCCTAAGGTAACAAGTTCCTGATGGTAGGTATGTTTTCCAGTGCTCTTTCTGGTTCTGTAAAGCTGAGCTTTGTTTGATGAATAGCTTAAATAAAACTTGTCATTTAATTAGCATAATTAGCAGTGAAATGAACGTTCGGTTATTTGCGGGGTAAAACTCTTTTTCTCCTCCCAGCCTTCAGGTTCTGATTAGCTGATGTTGTTGTTTACAGGGAACATCTGGACCAGATCCCACCACAGTGTATGTTGATATGAGGGCACTGAGGCATGACAGGTCGGAACCACCTTTTTCTTTTTCTCTAATACACACAATTAACAGTGTTTCTAGCAACTTCAGCACACCTCACGGTCCCTGAAAACCTTTGTAATCCTCATAAATAATTTGTGCTAATTCCTACCAGCAAGCACAGACATTTTTATTAGTTGTTTAACTAATTTTAGCCTGATAATATTGAAGCATCTGATACAGCCATTACAAAGATTAACATAATTCCCTGCTTTATTGCATTCAGGGTTTCATGGTGCTTGTTTCAGGTGATGCAGCCTAGCCGATCCCTAAGAAATGGAGTCCCATTGGGTCTCCTAGCTTCATGGAGGTTTCTCCTGAGTTGGCAGCTGTCAGCCAGTGGGGAGACCATGGGGGGTTTTGCTGTAATTCTTAATGCTGCAGGACTAAGAGGGAATGGATTATTGGCTTCAGCCATTGTGAGCAACCACATTCTGTAACTGTGGGCATTTTCGAGTTCTGTCTTTAGTGTTAGATACATATACAAGAAGTGAGAATTAAAATTTACCACTAGAGGTATTAAGGAGATGTCTGAAATCTTATGGTTGGAGGGAAATCTGTGATTTTTTTAGGTGTAATTTTAGAAAACGCCCATGTACCTATATTTCAGTTTTCCAATACTCTGGTCAAGCAGGTAGTCTCTTCACAAAATTTTAACAAAGCAAAAAGTTTTCTCTTAACTCTGGAAAAGGTGAACATTTAATCAGCAATACTCACCAGTCGTAGTTCTTTTAAAAAATTATTATCCAAATAGGAGCTTTTTTCCTTTTTTTGTTTTTTCTTTCATCCTTCTTAGAAACTTAACAGAAAATTTGTTCCCCTTAGGCAAGTACAAACTTTGGCTGTATCGGACTGACCGGCTCAGCTTGCAGGGTGCAGACATCAGGGCACTGTAGGCCCAAATTAGCCTCTGGATAGTTAAGTCAGATATACATATGGATATTTTCTTGTAGCACATGGAGTTTGGCAGGTGAAAGAAAGGAACTGCAAGATACTTGACACTCTGACCACTTATTTATTCCTTTTGCACAGTGTTACCAACAATAGTGCTTATGTTGAATCTGTCCTTTGGGATACTAATGTCTACATAACCCAGCCACCTAAAACTTGGTCTTCCTGGCCCAGCAAGTGCAGTGCGTGCTGTGCAGACACAGTCCATGCTCATACTCAACCCAGAAAAAAGAAAGGCCATTTTGTAAAATGCTGTTATCATTAGGTGAGCCTGCAATCTCTGCATTGCACTTCTGAAAGGGGATTTACTTGAGAAGTTGAATGATTTATGTTGTAAAAAATAAATGAGAAGTGGAGCATTTCTTTACACAAGAGCAGAGCAAAATCTGTGACTAGGACAGATCTCATCCAGACTGAAGTGGCCTCCTAGGCTCCTTCTGCAGTCACTGGAAAGGCACACACACCACCAGTGTATCATAGCTACCTCAAACATGCACCAGCATGGGGTGAATTGACCTTTAAGGTACCTTTCTTTCTGTATTGATGAGGAAGGAAGCTTACATGACTAACTTTGGAAATCTAATGTTTATTTTTTAGTAGACACCATAAACTGAGACATTTACCCATAGTGTTTGCTCTAATCTCAGAGCTCTGAAATGGCTGAAGTTGAACTCAATGTAGGTAGGTATGTGTAAGCATCATTCAAGTGCAGGAGAAAGAGCTAATGAATCAGTAAAAATAAAGTTGTAGCTATAGAGGAGAAAGAAAAAAGCAAATGTAGATTAATTCCTTATTTGGAGGATGAAATTTATAGAATATTCATTGGTAGTATATAGAAATATATATAGAAGGAGAATGTAGCATTCACAGTTAATAAAAGTTATAAACAATAAAAATAAATTTGTGTATACTTACGTAGAGGAAATAACATCTATTGTTCATAAAAGCTGCATAAACCATGGGTATTTCCCTGCCTTAGCATGTCATTGAGAAGTAGGTGTTGTTATTGAGATCAGATTTTGCGGTGTATTAATTTGTATTTAATGAACATGAAGGATGATCTTTAGAGTTGGCTTCTCAGATTTTGGTAATGTAGATTTTAATTTGATGGATTAAAGCTATGCCTCATTTACTCGATCCTGTGGAATTTAGCACTAGATTCATGGATCATAAATTAGGGGAGAAAACAACTTTATTTGACATAGTCTCTTCACACTTAATGTTTCTAACCATTTTAGTGAAACTGAATGTCATTACTGCTTAACAGTAACTGAAAGATTGCTGTATATAGCTGTGAGACTGTATAGTCACAACTACCTTAGTCTTTGCAGGTCAGCCAGTTCCCCAATAATGTGAAAAATTTACACTGTACACTTAATGTGAGAAATTTTTTTCATATTTTATATTTTTGAAGATATTTTCCAGAATTTGGAACATCATTAATTTTTTTTTTTTTCTTGGCATGATAACACTTTCTGGTTGCTGCAAAAAGCATCTGTAGTTCATCTCTTTCAGGGTATTAAATCCTATTCACATCTATAAAAATTCGTAAGCAGTTTGAATACAACTATTTCAAGCTCATCTGGTAATTAGGTGTTTGCACACTTCACAGCTTATGAAAATGTTGTTTGATAGGAGTTTACATCAAAATACCTGTACTATGTACAATTTGGATAAAGATCTAGGGGTGGTCAGTTGACCAAACTAGACATTTGCTCCCAGCTCTCACTTGGTTTGGATGGTTGCTTCATGGGTCAGGTTGGAGGTTCTCAAACACCTTTCTGTGTGTTCCTCAGTGTGGTTTTGAACTACCAGCCCACTGGTTTAGCTGCTGGGACTCTGCAACTGTGGCCGTAGTTGCCAGCTGAGGGAAATGGTTGGGACTGGGTTTACCTGGAAGTTCAGGAAACTTGTGCGAAGGGGTGCGACCACTCAATCAGTGGCTGCTCTGAGTGCAGTTTTGCAGTTACGACTGGAAAGGCTTGATTGCCTAACTGTGAGCATCTAGTGCAGTCTTAGATGCTACAGCTCCTCCAGCACGGTCTCCCGTAGAGCTTATGTTGTATTTGCTAGCACTAATGATGTGTCCCAGGCACGCTGTGCTGTCTCAAGTGGCATTAGACTCTTCTTTCTGGAAACTGAGTTAACATCCTCATAGCAAGATTATACATCCCTGACTTGCTCTTGGTGACAATATGTCACTATTATTGTACTCAGCACCTCACTGACTTTCTAAAAGTCAGAGCATGCTCAGGATGGCTAAGAAAGAGTGAGCAAAGACAGGCAAGTCCTACTTAGGCTGTTGAATAAAATAACAGAAGACTCTGAGTTAGCACCAACTGGCTGATACGCCCCTGCACTGCAGTGCAATGCAGTTTAGAGAGGTTAACTCAGATCCAAAAGGCGAAATAGGTGGATTAATGCTTCGCCGTGCATGAGCTGGCCTCGCAGCAGGCTGTGCTGACACGACAGGGCTGGTCCCACTTGCTGACTCACTGTGCAGCTCAAGTCATGTAAATGTGCCCCTGCGCATCTGCAGGGAGGGCAGATGCAGCAAAACTCCAGGAGTGAGTATCCCTGTCAGGTGGTTGGCTGCATTTCTCTGCCTCTGGGAAAACAACTTCCCCCCTCCTCAAACATCCCCCTACCCAAAAAAAAAAAAAGAAAGAAAAAGAAAAAGAGAATAAATACATTCATATTCTTGCCCCACTGCCCAAACTGCTGGTTTTCAGAGCATTCCGTCATCATTTTAGAGCAGTCATGTTCTCCTCAGAAAGGTTTTCAGATGGTTAAGCACAAGATATGTAAATATGCTAAAAGCTGAGAGGTGGTTGGAAGAAAAAAATGAGAGAGGCCTTTTTCTCATCGTACCAAGACACCATATACTTGAAAGATGTTGGCTTTTATAACACTTACATGCATTAAAGATGTAAATTTAAAGCCCAAACACCCCTTTTATCCAAGATGTTCTAAAACAATGTGTGTACATGTGTTTATAAAATTAAAAATGACCGACAAAAAAATGCATCTCTGATATCAGCATAAAATTTACACAGCCTTCTCATCCTGAACAGCAGGTTAGTTCTTGATAGAAAAATTGTTTATTGGCAAAATGAGCCACTTCATCAAACTGAGAATAGACCTTATGTGTGTTCCAAAATAAATCTTACTTTCACATAGACAGGGCAAAAATATTTAAGTGTACTTCAAGACACCAGGTTGGATTTTCAAATGTTTCAATATATTCACAAATATTCTAAAAACATATTTTTTAGAACCATTCAAAACTGTTTTCAAAATGTTACTGTTTTAACCTGCTAGTTTAAGTTTTGATAGTATATTAAATTTGAAACTAAGATGAATGATATGAATAAGAAAGAAAAGAAAATGAAAAATGTTGAAATATTTGGACTACTTGGAATTTTTCTTCAAATTTTTAACGTAGGAAATTTTTTTCTGCATTTCTGTATCTTTCGTATTTAAAATGTTATATAGAGGATTTCCTCAGAAGTTTTAATTAGTGAGATGAAGGATCCATCTCATGATGGCTGAGGGAGATTGCTAATCTTCTCCTAAAGTTGAAAATTCTTGCAGATCCTATAGAGATAAACGTCCCCATGCATCCTAATATTCTCTTCCATAGAAGAACTTTATCCATAAAGAAAAGATTATGAAAAACACTGTCCTGCCCTAAGTGCGAGAAGGAGATATCTACTTTGATATTGGAGTTTATTTTAAAAGGACAAAATAGTAAACCCAGACAAATTCAGTGTCAACTATGTCAACCTCCAAAAACAGGTAAAGATGTCACAGTCGTCTTGTTCAGTAGCAGGTATTGTCAACTTCTGAGCTCTGATGGAGGAGAGGCTTAGACTTCTAGGGGAAGAGAGCCACTAATAAAGTCACATGTGTATCGATGAAGATTTGTATATCATTTTGCATTCATTTGTAACCGTTTCCCCTTATTTTGACTACATACTTACTATGTTTAAACTGCTTACTGAACTACGTCCACATTTTGTACCAAACTGGGGAAGAATGAAGCCTTCCCACCAGTGTTAGTAAACACTGTTCTCAATTTTATCTGATACCATCTCTAGTCTCATATATGCAGGCATCCCCTGTTCCTCATATCCTTCTGATCCTGTCTTTAAACTCCAGTATTCCCTTTGGTGAAATAAAAAGATGCATTAAATGATCATTTAAATTATTCAGTTTCATCTAGTTAAGTCTGTATTTTTTTCAGTCAGTTAGAAAAATGGAGTATTTAATTTGTTAAACCCTTTTGTGGTTTACTAGATTTCCTTTTTGAGCTACATATGGCGGTGAGCTGCTTGGATAGTTTCTTGGTCACAGACATGGTGAGGCAGCTGGCCCCAAAGAGGGAGCCAAATCCAGGTGTAAGATATTGCCAAACAGACTAGAAGCACCAAGATGTATTTAGGTTCAAGTTACTAATTTTTCACTCTGGCTGTCATTCAGTGTGTTGGCTTATGGCATCCAAACTCTCTCATTAAAATACTCCCACTCCATCATTAGAATAATAATTTTAATCTGATTACCTTCTGTATTTATTAAACCAGCAGTTTGTGGAGCTGTACAAGTAGGTGTCTTCTCTTCTTATGTGGTCACTGACATCCTGAGGTGATGCAAATTAGTATCTCTATTCAAAAGAAGTGACCCTTGTATATACTTAGCAGGCTTGATTTCTTAGGAAGTCATCTGTGTGTTTTGTTAAATCTTATTTTTCATTTTGGACTTTGGGGGTGTTCAGAGAGCTCTGAACTTCCATCAGACTTGCTCAGACATTGTCTCATTGTCAAAGGTGATTTTGGAGGATAGAAATTCGGAATCTCATTTCCCCGGAAAAGAAGGGAACACTTGTAGCATTTCAAAGATATATGAAGACAATTACTCAGGATTTATTTTTTTAGATTGTTTATATGCTGAGCCGAGTCTCAAATGCAGGCTCTGTCAAAAGGAATCAGTTAAGGTTTGGCTTCATTTTAATTTGTTCCAGCATTTCAGACTTCATGCAGGAAAAGAAAAATAGCCTTTTATTCTGACTGCCAATTGTTTACCCTTCTCCATATTTTACTGCAATTTTCATGTTGTGTATACGTTGTTTTGCGTAATACCAAGCAACAAAGCCACGGGAGCTTTTTTTCCTGATTCTCAAACACTTCTACTCCATCTACCTTGAAAAATGCTCCTATTATAGGGTTATCAGACAAAAGAACTACTTAGCTAAATTATTATCTAAGCTATAGCCGCAGCAGTGCTCTGTAGCACAGTCACTGCATGGAGGATAACCTCTTCATGGTCACGTTGTAGGGAAAAGAGGCTGGGGGAAGATAAGTCAGCAGGAGAACTGCTAATGGCAAGTGACAGTAAAATCGTTACCTTTTGTGAAACTTTAATTGATTAATCGTACTTGAAAGCCATTTGCCAATGGTAGCAAGAGAGAAGCTCTGAAGAGCGCTTGGTAGCGGTGCTTTTCCCACTCTTGTAATGGATTACAGCGTACAGAGCCCAGTCACGAGTTACAGAAAATCCCAGTCCTCAATTACTCGTTCTGTATGGGGCCTGAAGCGGTAATTAAAATCTATTATTACCCCCTTTGACATGCAGCCACCTTTTACTTTGAGTTGGTAGAGTGTGTAGAGTATTTTGAGGTTTGTAGTGCTCTATACCTTGTTAAGTGTTCAAAACACAGACCTCACAAATCATTGGCCTCAGAAAGCCACCAGTGCTTTATACACAATAAGCTCTTTTACAGATTGAATTGTGCCCAGTACTACCTCCAGCAGGGCCATTCCAGTCATCCTGAGCTTTGAGGATCTTCTCATAAGGGTGGCTCTAATTCCAAGTTTCACACATTACCCATGGAGGGTTATTTTTTGTTTTGGTTGGGGTTTTTTTTAGATTGTTGCTTTAGCTATTTGGGGTTTTCCTATTATCACAGAAACAGGTTTTTCATGGAAAAAATGAAAAGCCTTTCACCCTTGTGAAGTCAGTAGAAGAGATAACACAGTTGAGAGGAGGAGGGGTTGAGGTCTTTAAAATAAAACCTAAGTCCCTCAAAATTTTAAGTATGGTAAGTTACAATACAGCTTGATTCTGGGGAGTCTCTGTAGAAACATGTGGCTTTGGGGCATTTTGCCCATTAACTTGCAGAATTTTGTTAGCGAGTTTAAGCTGTCTGTCACTGTACTAGCGAAACTCTCCTTGTTCTTCATGGTTTTGCTCAGGAGAAGATGCAGCCTTGGCCTTTTAATGGCATTGTGTTTTGTTTCTGCTGTGCAAACTGCTGTCTCAAAAATCCTGTTGACATATCAACACTTCCAGTTCTGATTTAGAGAAGTCCTGGTCTGTCCAGCATGGAGGAAAGGTTCTCTCTTGCCATTCCTGCCTCTGTTGGGGGATGAACCAAGAGACTTCTTTAACCTCTGTGCACTGGATAGTCAGTGATTAAGAATAGAGCTGACAACATGGGAAACTGAAGAGGAGCAAACTGTTCAGAGCATCATCCAAGGGTTGGTGCTGATTATGTGTGGAGATCTAGCGTTGTAATGTAATTCGTAAATGTACCTATTATAAAAACTTTGAAAGATGCTTCGTGTTTCCAAGCCTAAAGCAACTTCTGTTGCTCTTGTCCCAGTCAGTCTGAGCTGTGAGACTAAACAAGGGGGGTGGGAGCCCTACAAAGCAATTCCTGTGCTTTCTAAGGGAACATTACTAGCTCTTGAAGGATTTCCTCCCTTGAAACAAGTTATCTCTTCTTTGATAAAGTCATCTTCTAGGAAACAAAATATTCCGATTTTAATGGAACAGGACAAGAGTTGGCTCTAAATATGGGTTTTGAAAGAGGATGTGGTTTAGCATACCTTAGCTGCAAATCAAGAAATTCCAGTTATATTTCTCTGGAAGGCTTAGGGGAAAGAGAATACTGTCATGTGTGCCAAGTAAGACAAAGACAAAAGGAAAATAAAAAGCTGTATCTTTCCAGGAAAGTAGGTGTACTGCAGTTGTACATTTGTGTAATTGTTTGCAAGTGCCATTTACATGCGATTCTTCAAACGTGAGTAGAAGACCTAGATGGAAAATTCCATTTTTGTTTGTTTTTACAAACCAGTTTTGAATTTCCCAATAATTAAATTGGTGTATTAAATTAGATTGGTGTATTAAAATGCACCAATATTTTTATTCCTGAAGCATGTCTGATGCTGTTAAAAAAAAAAAAAAAGAAGAAATTTCCCATTTCAAAGTATGCTGAGCTGCTTTGGAGTTACAGGTCCTAATCTTTCAATCATGCTCCTTACAGAAGCTAGGAATTGATAAAGCAAGCTGGCCACTCACATTTCTGAGGAAGATTTATTAAAAATTCTTCCTTATTTTTTCGCTACAAGACATACTTATTTCTTTCTCAGGAATGTCTTTTAAAAAATGGAATTTTCTTTCTTCCATTTTCTTTACAGATAAAATGTATTATGTATTCAATTTTTACAGATAAAATGTATTACGTATTTGATTTTTACAGATAAAATGTATTATGTATTTGAGTTTTACAGATAGTATATTCTGAAGTATGATTTGCTTTGTCTCCCTTGTTTTGGCATGTACTCCTAATGGAGCACTAAACAGGGATTCTTTAAAAATGCCAAGAGTGATCAGCATAAAGTACGTTTATTCTTTCAGTAGTGAGGAAAAAGATGCTTTCCCATCCTTCTACCTTGGAGTGCATTTCACAATAGAGACACCTGCTTTCCAAAGAAAAATACTTAATGAATACATGTAAAATTTGGATCAAGCCTTTCTAGTTTTGGCAGTCCCAGCTACAGACTGTGACGTTCTGTAACAGCTGGAACTTCCCAAGTGCTTCCCATCTCTCCTTTGTTTCCCCTCTTTTCTTGCCAGCCTTTGCAGGAGGACAGGGCTTTTGCTGTCCCACACATTGAGAGGGTTTTTTTTGCCATGAATAGTTCAGCAGAGGGTGCTGTGCTGGCGTTTACCCCTGGAAAATGGGCTCCTTTGGGACCTGCTCCAGCATCCCTGGCCTCAGGCACTCATTTGGCTCCTGTCAGTGGAGTCTCTGGCTGTAAGAATATTGAATGGTTAGAGTTGGGAAGGAGAGCTCTGAAAAACAATGAAAACATCCTGGTTTTATATAAGGAGGCCTTACTAACTTTGAGATGTAATATCTTAAATAGCTCTTTTCAATAGCTCTTAATATGCTGCATGAAGCCTTACATATCCTTCTTAATACTACATATACTAGAAGCATCTGTTTGCAGAAGATGAGCTTACTTATGTGAAGAGTCTTGTGAAGCTCAGCCAGGATTCCCAGTAATTCTCCTGTGAAAAGGACAATCCCTTTTCAGTGCCTTCAGGTGTACAATGCACAGCTGCTTCTGGCACCACTGACCTTTTCTTCACAGTGGTAATCTGCAGCCTTAATTCAACTGAAAAATCAGCTCCAAGTGTTGAAGTTTTTCATGCACAGCAAACGTCCCTGGTCATTGTTAAGGAGAGGGAACTTTCTGCAAGTTCTTCCCCAAAAAAATGCAGGATGCCTGCTCCATGAATCAGCTGGTGGTATGAATTTTGAAGCTTGCAGCAAGATAAGGAGGCAGGTGAAAGAGAATGACTTGATTTCTGAAATTTTTCCTTTGAAAATATTGTGTGAATATCAAATATTAGTATTGTATCAGGGAAGCTAAAATTATTTCCATCATTTGTTAACAGCAAATAGAGTAATTCAATTACATGAAAAAGTTTGCAGATTCCAAGTGTGTTCTAGTGAAACTTTTCCCTGTGTATGGAGTCTCTTTTTCTACATTAGAACTGGGAAGATAAAGGATTGCAAAATAGAAAAAGCATATTGTATTAAACAGAATCATCATAACACAATTGTGATTATAAAAAGTGCTGTAAAAACAATTAGCAGTGAACAATGTGTCCTGGGAGATTTTTAATCTAAATAAAAAAGTTAACGGCTGAGAGCAGCATTATGCCTTTTTCTGCAAATATGGACCTGAAGCACAGAGAGGGGTGATGCTGTGCCTGATAGGGCATGGTAAGTGTGAGGTCGGGCTAGGAGGGAGACCAGATTCTCCAGAGTCCTGGTCCACTGCATTCACTTGAAGCAGTTGTATATTGTACCTTACACAGTGTGCAGTTAATTTATGCAAATTCAGTGTAGTTCACATATAATGAAAACTGAACATTTTAAAGCACTCCAAGGTTGAAAACAGAGATAAACATAGCTTGTTTTTTTTACATATTCCCATAGTCTTATATGATAAAATTGCTATTACTTTTTTAATATGTGAAGCTTTGAATATTCCCTTCCTGGACCTGAGTTCCTGCTTCATTTTGATCCCTTTGCAGCTTCCTGAACTGTCTTAAGTCCTTGTGTAACCTTTTCTGCTTCTTTGTTCATCCATCTGAAGGATTGGAAGCTGTTTGCTTTTGACCTCAGGGAATTCAGGACATGAAGTGTAATTTAGGCTTACAGTGAAGAAAAGTCTTTACATTAAAGGAAGTGATTTAGTGCTAATTCTTTAACTGAACTTGTTGATTATAGAATTAACAGGATTAAAATGTGTCCTAGACATGCAGCAGATTTAATGATTGTTCATTTTGTTGGCTAAAGTTTGCCTCAATCCAAAAACTCTCTTTTTCAGTCTCAGTTGTCTTTATCCATTATCTGAATTTGTCGTGTGATAGGAGGAAAACTGCTCCGAGGAAACCAGGATGATGCAGATAAACTCTTTTTCATTATCTAGTTTTTCCCTTCAGCCTAAGTGTTCAGCTATGCCATTTTCCTACTTTTCTGATCTAGCTACTTGAACTGGGAATGTCATTTTGGAAGGCAGGGCTTATGTTCTTTGTTCCATATTTCCATTTTTGGTAGAATGAACTCACTGACTTGTGAATTCTGGAATAGTTATGTAGCAATACTTTATTACTGGAGTAAAGAGAAGATGCACTGAAAGTGTTGAGTGTCAAAGAGCCCTGACCCTGGTCCAGGATCCCAGTGTTACCTACAGTGCCCATCCTTCCTTTAACTATAGAAAATCTTAAGAGGCTGCATCAGCCATTTCCCACCATTAGTCTTACTCAGGCACCATCTCAACATCGGGCAGCAATACCTATATTAAACGTGGTGATGATGGCAGTAGTTCCTGGCCATTTGAGTCAGAACTGGGAAATCACTGTGCAGTGGATATAGCTACACGAAATCACACGTGCTCTCTGGCATTAAATGCCTTACAATTAGATTTTGGTTAAAATTTCTAACGAATTAGGTGGTTGTCTGTTTTCACCAGCAAAGAGCATTTTATGGAAATCAGAAGAGTCAGTTTTGACAGATCTTTTTCAGATTAAGGAAAAAGAAAATTCTCTAAGTGGTCAAAACACTCTACTTTGACTTTTGAATTTTTGCTGATGATGGTACTTAAAGCATTTTCAGTTTGGAGAGTTAATTCACTTAAATTTCAAAGCAAAATGAAAAAACTGAAACACTAACCATAAATAACCTCTTTTTCTGACCTCCAACTTTTTTTTTTTTTTCAGATTCAGTTTACAGCTTCCTTCCATATTTCACCTTTTTGTTCCAGTTTAATACAGAAAAAAATTCAAATAATTTTCTTGCAGCATAGGAAAATACCCACTTTTTCCCCACAAGGTCAGCTTCTAATGTAAGATAACAGTCAGCTTAAAACTTAAGAAATAGAGCTGGAATGAAACCAAAGAGACACAATGAGCACAAACTGGAGCACAGGAGGTTCAATCTTAACATAAGAAAACACTTCTTTACTGTGAGGGTGACAGAGCACTGGCACAGGCTGCCCAGAGAGGTTGTGGAGTCTCTGTCTCTGGAGATATTTAAAACCCGTCTGGCCGTGTTCCTGTGTGATTTACTCTAGGATGTTGCTCTAGCAGGGGGATTGGACTAGATGATCTTCAGAGGTCCCTTCCAATCCCTACCACTCTGTTATTCTGTGGTTCTGTGATCAGCTATTTCTTTCTGTCACAGAAAATCTATGGACAAGAAGGGGACTTAGGAGACATATTGGTATTTTCTACATATATGATGTATTTTCAATATATGTTAGCTTATACTTGCATCACATCTTATATGGTTTTTTGAGCATCACATCCTACCTCTAGGGGGGTTTTTTTGCTGAAGGTTTTCAAGTGGAGCAGCATCATAAACAGCTACTGAAATAAATTATTGTGCAAAATGGCACACTGAAAATATTTAACAAACCAAAAAAATGGGCTTCCAAGCTGGTATGACTGCCAAATGGCATGATGTGAAGAGAGATTGCTCAAGATCAGAGGAAGAAGGATAATTAAGGGTCAGTAGGGTAGACAGGGAAATAAGAGATTGAGATGATGGAAGATGCATGCAGTGCTTCCATGCCCAAGCCTGGCTAACAGCAGAAGATGGCTGGCACACTGGCAAGAAGGAGGAGGGCAGTTACCAAGGCTCAGCTTGTGGAAATCACTATAAAGGGAAGAAAAAAAGTTCAAGATGTGGGTTTTGGCCAAGTGTTAGGGTAAAAGGCAAACTTTTTCCCTGAGTTATATTGAAAAAGAAAAGGGACAGTGGGAAAATCTCTTTTGAATTGGATGTGGAGAGTTTGTTAGAAATAACAAGAGGAAGCTAAGAACAGTTCATGCCAAGCATCACAGTGGAAAGGTTCCTGACTCTGAAATACATTCAGCTGAGAAATAAACTCTGAAGGGAAGTGGGAGAAGCCCCATCATTGGAAATACTATAACGGGAGCAGACAAAGCACTCGAAAGTGCACTGCAGGGAACAGTCTTTTTTTGGCAAGGACTGAGGCTTGGATGACCTAATAGCTTCTTTCTATCCCTGTTAGAATTACAGAATTCAAAGTCTTTCTCAGAGCAACAGCACAGCCAGCTTTGAAAGTTTGCCCAGTTTTGGCATCGCAACATTGGTTAGTACCACTCTGCATGCTCCAGCCCCTGCAGATTCCCAAAGCAATAGTTAATAGCTCTGCTGACAAACTCTCTGATTACTGTGAAATACTAGCAAGCTATGGAATATATTTTGGAGAGGTTTTGCCACTGAACAGACAAGATCTAAAAAGGAACATAAACAAAATTTGCAATTTCATGTAACATAGTTGGGCAGAAAGACATTACTGTATTTTGATATCCCCTTTGCTGCACAGTGATTACAGTGCCCATTAGTTGTAGCTTGCCAGTTTTCATTCTGAAGTCAGATTTTAGTCCTACTTTTCTATAGTAAGTGATTGTTTTAGAGGAGGTGAAATCTGTCCAATGTATTAAACTGTAACAAGAAAAGAAGTTTAGCACATGCTGGTGTTGTAGCTGCATTCCATAGTGAATCCTAGTAGCCAGACGTTGAAACGTAGGCAGCTTTCTCAAATGTACAGCTCTAGTTAGAGATTTTTGTAAGAAAAAATACTAATTCTTAGGAATGAGTGAAGAAACTTCTAAAAATTATACTGTCTTATACTATACTATGTAAATACTACATGTTCATTGCATTTCACCATTGCTTATAGCTTTGTAACAGTGCAATGATTCTTAAACATCTTCTGTCTCTCCCCTCCAGTGAGACATTTTGGTGGGAAAGAAACTCCATGTCTGCCCTACATTGGGTCATCCATGTATGTTTTCCTTCTCAGCTTGGCTGCAAACCACCAGAAGGTGCAAAAGTAGCTTTCACACCCAAGGGTAGCATTTCTCTCCCTTCCACTTGGTTTTCAGGCTCTTTGCCCAGGCTGGCTCTACTGCCATGTTCTCCTCAGCCCTTGCCAGCATGACTGGAAGGCAACAGAAAGCAACAGGAAGGCTCTGTACTCACTTGGTAAGAAATTGTTTTCACTCTCAACAAAGACTGGCTGGAACACTGGAGAGAAACAGGACTTGCCCTTTCTGGACCTCTGCTGTCTAGGAGCACGTTGTGATTGTGAATTTGGAGGTTTACTGACATTGTCCTAAGAAGGCTGTAAGGAGCTGTGGGTTTCTTTGCCAGCCTCACCTGGGTAATTATTCAGAGGTCTGGTGGGCCCTGTGCTCTGCCTGCCACACTGATAGTGGTGCTGCTCACGTGAGAGAGAAAGCAAAGAAGTTTTCAGCCACATCTGCTGTCTGTACTTGTCAGTGGAAAAATGGAAATCTCTTGGGGAAGAGTGGGAACAATTGAATTATTTTATGCTGAGGCACAGTAGAACTAATTTTAAAAATTATTGCCTAATGCCCATAATTTATTCACAGTACTAGTCCCAGTAGAGTTAATAAGACTATTACGCACTTAAAATTAAGTATGCACATAGGAGTCAGTAACGTCAGAATCTGTTTTACTTCTATTTTTTTTAAATCTCTTTGTGGCAAAATACTTTTATTATTTCAGAGTTATTAGAGGTTTAGCAGCATGTTCCCAAAAGGATTGTCAGCTTAGCAGAAACTTCATAAAAGAGAGTCCAAGTTTTTGAGCATGAAGAGAGCCCTCGCAGAAAACCTCCAGGAAATGCCATTTCTATGTTTAGTGTGCTGCTGTGATATCTCAGTGTGAGAGGAAAGCACAGAGTGGGAGAGATTTAACAGAACTGGAAACTGAGAAATCGCGCTTTCTGGATCGTCATGTGCTAAAAAATCAGACGAGGTTAAAGGAAATAGGTGGAAAAGGGAACCAGAAGAGTATGCTGGTGATAATAAGGTGGGAAGCACAGGTGCTGAAGGCAAAGAGGAAAGAGGTGGTCAGATTTATGAATGTTGATTCATTTTCAGGAGTCACTTCATTGACTATTGAATGTATAGTTTTATTATATGTGATTTCTGCGGGGCCTGGAGTTCAGCAACACTTCACTGAGGCATGTCTTAATAACGAGAAAGGAGCAAAGGCCAACAGAATCTCTGGACAGCTCTAACATACTCTTTTCCTGCCCCAGAGGTTTATTGCTACTGTTATTCAAATCAAATTCTTTTTAAACCAATCTTAAATTCAAATAAAGTATTTCCTGACCTTTGTTACCTGATCTTTCTTACCTCTGCATATGGCTGAGGTCTTTTCAATTGTCGCTTTTTAAGACTAAATCTATTTGACAGATGTTGGTAAATAATAAATTAGCTAACTCTGTTAAAGGAGATACCAAATGGTTGAGATGATGACTAGTTCTTCTAAGAACAGCTGCCTGTCCACAAATACATATCTAAAGATTGGAGATATCAGTTGCTTAGAAGAACTCAGTTGAAGACATTTTCTATTTCTACACTAATACGAATTTTACATTTGACTTTTTTTTTCAGTATGCACAGAGCTATTTTTAAAGCCTTTACTATATACTCCTAAATACCTGTGATTTAGTTTGCCATTTGAACAGCAATGCTAGTGTGGCTTATGTAGACATAACCTTCATAGAGTAGCACTAATTTAGTCTTGCACGTACACCTTATAGTGAAGTTCCTGTGGCCTGGGTTTCTGCTGCCCTGTATCCGTGTCCCTGATTGAACAGACGAGCATTGGAGCTTCACTAGTGGAAAACTCAACAGAAAATAATAAACGTGTGGGGGGGTGTGCGCCTGTAGCACAGCAGAGGTTTAAGAGAGCAATACAGTGTGAAACAAGGACAATACAAAATTAAAGGTAACACTCAAAAGTGGTAAGTAGAGCAATAGACTCTGTTTGGGAGTTTTGTGGCAGTCGAACAAACATTGAAAGGTGGCTCCTGTTAGGCACCTTGCAGGAGAGCAGGTCAGGCTGCAGCATCCTGCCTGCTCCGGGCATTGGCCTTTGTAGGGCACTTTACATCCTTTTCCTCTCAAAATGACTTGGAAAATCAGTCTGAAATTGGGTTGTATCTCTTGCTGTTAGTGCAAGGAACTGTTCGCACTGACGTGTGATGCCTCAGGGCTTAGCCCTTCCCCTTCCATCAAGGTTGAGAGACTTCCCAGAACTGCAGATAAAACACTGTTCACTATTCCTGCCTTGACCTCAACAGTCCCAGCTTTTATAGAGGACTTTTGGAGCAAAAAAATAGTATAAAAAAAGAAAAAGAAAAAAAATAAAAATCTTTTTCATCTGCTTTATGTTTAAGGGCTGAACTTGCCAAAGCTTTGTTCTTCTCCAAAGGGATCTCTAGCTGAGGTGTCTCTGTGTCTCATCCCTCCTTTCCCAAACTGAACACTGCTATACTCTGTCTATAAAAAGACCTCAAAACAGTCCGAAAAAGATCTATCGTGACTGCTTCTAACAGACTGCAGTTTCATGATCAGTTTAACCAGATCGAGTTCTCCACTCATCTGCTCCTAGCTATGTCTTCCTCCTTCTGATCTTTCATCTTTATCTTTTACACAGTTGTTTTTTGGGCATCTTATGTTGGTTTTTTTTTCTTTCTAATCACAGAGCTGAGGGGAGGAAAGGGGTAAGAACAGCTCTTTTGATGGAATTCCAGATTTAGGTTGGTTGATTATGGAAAATGTTCAGGTAGGGGAAGTTTGAGGTTTTCATGGCCTGTTAGAGCTTTTAAGTTATCTCGTATAGGTACAGGAATGCTTAGATATTACCAAATTGTCTTCGCCGTCAACTGGCTGAGATCATCAACTACTTTAGGACTTTAAAAATCTCTTTCCTTCTAACCCACTGAGTACTTTTCTAAGGTTAAATGAGAATTTTCCTTCCAGACCATTGTACCACTGAAGGAGAGCTACCATTTCTGCTCCTTCAGTGGGAAAATAAGTTACCTAAGACAGGAAGAGGAAGGACCAGAAAGTCACACTCAGAGAAAGGGTCTGACCTCAACAGTAATGACATTTTTCATTAAATTATTTTTTTGTTGTTATTAAAATGTTTATCAACCACTGTCCACTGAAAATAATTAAAAGATTGCAAATGCAGATTTCAAGCTGAGGCCGGGTTATGAGCTATTTTGATATGACTTTGATTTTAACTGTTAGCTACTCATGGAATGTGGTTGCTCACTCAGCTCACACGCTTTTGTGTCTGTGCTCTGGCATTTATGATGTTCTTGTGGGAAATCAATATTTTAGATCCCTCTTGTTGTGAATAAATTTGTGCATGGAATTCCATTTACAAAAGCCTATAAAAACAAATAAAAGACACCAACTACGTTTGAAGAATTTAATATTTAAGAAAATGTTCACACGCATCTTTTTTCATTATTTTCCCAGCTGTAAGTTTGACTAAGATTAAATATTGGGCCCAATTATGTTCTACAGGATATAAGCTTCATCTGTTCCAAAAATAACATTAATCTCTGCGACCATTAACCATTCCTTTTAGAAATAAATGTTAATGAAAAGCAAATAAACACAACCGTGTATTATGCATATTGTTTTGACATGTATTTTACAGGGTTCGTTTGGTTGAAAGAGGATCTCCACATAGTTTGCCCCTCATGGAGTCAGGAAAAGTAAGTACGCAAAGAAGATTTAAATTTAGTTTTATAGTGAATATTCTCAGTAAGCTTCCATTTCTGTGCAGTTTTACCTGAACATAGTGTTGTGGAAGGTTTTATCAGCTGTGCAGACTGAAGACCTTTCTTTACTGTTGAGGTTACAGCGTGATGGCAGTAACTGATGCATTACTGCTCTCTCAGAAGCTGTACCTCCCTCTTCTATGCAAAAAGAAGGTTTTTCATCCTCCACATCTCACTCCTGAAACAGCCAACAAATGTGCCACTAGTTAAAGGCAGTTTTATTGATGTAGACCCTCCTCCACTGAGAACTGGACTGAGATTACCAACTCTGTACTTATAGGCTACTGATCACTGGTGGAGGGACCATTCCTGGTCAGTGGCATCACTGTGGGGACAGGGTGAGGACACAGGACCAGCACACAGAGACAGGGGTGCTGCTCCCAGCTCTGTCCCTGGATGCACTGTCTGGCTGTGTGCTGGTGACCAAGGTCTACTGCTAAGTGTGCTCTGCCTTTGGGAGAAAGGAGAGGTGCCGTCGCTGCTGCACTGAGCCACCAAGGCATTCCCTGCTCAGTGACTGCCCTTGACACTGTGGATGCTCATCTAAAGCCTTCTGACCATAGCTTTGCGAACAGTCATGGTCAGAGGATGCTCCGTTTTCTATTTTAGGGTTTAACATCTGCCCACTTCTGTAGTGGTCAGATGTCCATTACATGAAGTCATTGGCAGGGCCTCATTCTGGGGAGATTGCATGAAGCTTCTGGTTTTCTTTTTGTTTCAGGATGAGGTTTCATGTGGCTAATGGGTTGGTTTTTTTCTGTTCTAGTATATACTCTCAGAGAGACTTGGGCCATTTGGTAGAATGTTTGTATTGTGGTCGAACATTCGATTTCTGAGGAGTTTTTAATGATGGAACAGCTTTCACAAAGAGAAGAGATTTTGTAGCATTTCCCAGATATCTCAGAATTTATTACATCTATGGACTATTTTAATGTTTTGTGCTACAAGTCTACTTTAACTTTTTAAGGATTTCTTCTAGTTTGTAATGAAGGGGTTTGGGGGATGAAGTCAGCATATGATTGCATAAGCCAGTATCTGCTTTCTTACTGCCTCATGTTTTCTTTCAATAGATCCTTCCAGGAGTACGTATCATTATTGCTAATCCAGAAACAAAAGGACCCTTAGGAGATTCTCATCTTGGTGAGGTGAGTCATGAAAACAACCTTTGTATGCTCTGAACTAAATTGCAGAGATAAAGCGATCGTTGTGTACGTCACTTTCCTATAATACATCTTATCAAATGCCCAGTTAAGAAAATTGTGAATTCTACAGATCTTTATAGTATATAAAGTGTGTAGCATGGTATTTCATTATTAAAATTGTTAGTAACATACTTGATAAATACTAATAATATCTCAAGTTTGTTAAAAAAATGAAAAAACCCCTGATTTTTCTAACTGTATTTGCTACTTGGTGCTTCACTAGTTCTGATGGAAACTTATATGAAAATATAAGTTTATTGATTAGTCTAATTTCGGCTGGATGGTTTTCTAGTGCTATTCTCTTTATAGTCATTGTGCTTCAACGCACTGAAGTACTCTCATTAGCTGAATTGAGCAAGGCTATATGTTTTTCCAATTTATTTTATGTTTCTAGAGAGAGAAAAAATGTTCCTTTCAATGAGCAATTAAAAATCTAATTAACAAAATGAAGAATTTGCTTAGTCATAATTAAAACTACAATCTAATTTGTGAGATTCATCTGTAAGATTTCATTACTGTGATATCATAAACATTTCCATGATGCCTTGAGTTAGATGAAATGTACCCTTCTCCATAGGAGAAGGTCCCTGGCCTCACCCTGTAAAACAATCTGTCTGTCTGTCTGGTGCTCGTGGAGGATGCCCAGCTGGAGTCAATACACTGAACCAGGGTGGGGCTGTGGGAAGAGCGCTGTGGTCTATAGGCACTTCCGAAAACTGCCAAAACCAAGCAGACCTCAGAGCAAGCTGAGCTGTTCAAGAAGGCTGTGCAGGTTGTTGGCTAACCTGAGGCCAGAGGGCTGCAAGGCAAGTGTCCTCGCAGCCATGAATCTGGTGTCCCTTGCCACCAGGCATGGCTCAGATCCGCACTCTGACTTCAACGAGGCTAAATTGGGGTGTCTCTGCCTAAAACTGGGTCAGAAACATGTTAAAAGGCATTTTAGTATTATCTAGCTATATGACTAAAGATATTTGCATCAATTTTCAATAATGCTTCATTCTGGAAAGCTACTTTAATTAATACCAGTATAATTGCTTTTAACTTAGATATGGGTTCACAGCACTCACAATGCCAGTGGGTATTTTACCATCTATGGAGATGAATCTTTGCAATCAGATCATTTTAATTCAAGACTCAGCTTCGGGGACACACAGACTATATGGGCTCGAACTGGCTATTTGGGGTTCCTGAGAAGAACAGAACTCACAGATGCAAATGGCGGTAAGAGCTTTCTCATCACCTAGGTCTACGCACATAATTTGGGTTATTTTGAGGTTGACACCATGTCTATTGGCCTGTGCTACTTGATGTGTTCAGTCTGTGAAACCTGTAGAACTGAAAAAAAGCCTTAGTTAAAATAATCAGAAAATAAAACAGAGTGGAAGATTTCCCTGCCGAAACAGCTGCTTTTCCTTTGTCATATCTTGGGTGCTATAAATCCCCCCACCAGTGATTTTTGGCACTGCTAATGTGCCGAGTGCTTCAACTTGAAAAATATGATATGCAGCTTAAAATGCCACCGTTTGTTCTCACAGTCGTATCCACAGGAATGCATTCGTGCAGATAGAAAAAACCCTTGTTGTGACTCTGAGCCCTGTCCCTCCTGTGACAAACACCTTCTTTGATAATTCCTCTGTTACAGACTTACAGAAGTTGTCCCTTTCTCAAATTTGCCTGACGTTAAACCTGAGGGGATGGTTACTGAAATGTAATATAAGCAGTAGCCTGCAAGAGAAGCTACGGAGTGTTTGAGTTTCTGTCAGGAATGTACAGGATTTTGTTATTTGTTTTTATGCCATTCCTCACCTCGTGTCCACATGAAAGCAAACCAGTGCCACCAGGCACACAAAGTCTGCTTGGGAAAACGTTCTTTCCTGTGGTTTTTGCAGAGCGCAGTGCCACAAGCAGTGGCTGGCAGAGGTGGCAGTTGAAGCTGTTGGCAAAGTATGGTTTCTAGCAGTGCTGTGAGCACCCCCTGGAGCCATCCCAGGGCCCCGGGGTCACTGCAGTTAGAACAGCCTTTGGCTTTTCAGCCAAAGAGTGAATTCATCAAATCTGAAAGCATTTTGTTAATCACTGTGGATTCCAACTGCTGCCTGTGTCCTTATGTTAGCATCTTCCTGAAGAGATTTACTTTCTGTTGTGCAGGCTTTTTTCATTTCATAATGATAGCCCAGCCTTGAGCAGATTCAGGATTCTCTGAGGATATTGCAAGTTAACATCCAAATGGCTTAAAACTTCTGGCAAAGAGTTGCTAAGTCTCTGTTCTCCTCCCACTTTTAGCTCCCAGAGCAGAAAGTTCTCTCCCCCCCTCTGGCAGAGGTTATATTGCTATTACATTACCACTGTGCAGCTATCTAAATGAATGTAAAAGGAGCCAGTTGTCTGCTTTTAAGTCTATTAGTGACTATTATTTCCTTTATGGATAACGTGCAGTTGTTTTATTATCAGACTAGTATCTTTTAAAAAGTGTCATTTCAGCCTCATTTATTTCTTTAATCAGTAAAAATTTATTCTGTAAGAGCATTACACTCCAGAGACTGCCATTTGAATGAGCAATTTGCTATCTGGCACATAGTGTGTATTTCTAGTTTATTGATGTCTTTGTTATACACCTTAAACATCAGTACTGATCATCTCAAAGCTACTGGAAGAACATCATTCATAGTGTTAGGGTCAAATCCATCCTTTCTCTTTCAAAAGAAAGGTTGAAAAGAAAGATACAAAGGTTTTGAAAGAAAAATGCAAGGAGCCTATTATCTGTTTAGGGTGCCCTAAAGAATCATAGAATCATATAGAATATAGAATGGTTTAGGTTGGAAGGAACCTCAGACATCATCTAGTTCCAACCCCCCTGCCGTGGTTGCTCAAAGCCCTGTGTAGCCTGGTCTTAAACCAAGATAATGAGTCTGTTCTGCATTCACCTGAAATAAAAATGTGAATTTATGACACTGTCTTTGGTTAAAGACTTCTACCTTTCTTTTCTTCAAATGGGAATAGAGTTTCTGCCTTCCTTTCTTCTGCTTTCTGCTCTGAATTGCACTTTAGTAAAGGAAAATTCTTATTAGTTCAGAAAACACTTTGAGGTTTCAGAAATTCAAGGATAACTTATAAATGTTATACTTATTTTACTTATTTATTAATGTGAACATTTTTGTAATTTAATGTACTGGAGAACAGAATCATGATGTATTTTTTTTTCCTTACACCCAGAACGCCATGATGCACTTTATGTTGTGGGTGCGTTGGATGAAGCCATGGAGTTACGAGGGATGAGATACCATCCGATCGATATTGAAACCTCTGTAATTAGAGCACACAAGAGCATCACAGAATGGTAAGGATTATATAACACCACAGCCCTTATATAAAGCTGAAATATCTGTAATGTCTGGGGTTTTGTCTTGGATATTGCAATTGATCCAGGAAATAGCCTGTCAGGATAGTCACAGGATTTATAACCCAGCTGTAAATACGACTTCAGGATGAAACTTCTCACAAACAGATTTAATCACGAAGGAGTGTTTTCTGCTAAGACCATTCAATGTTTCTTTTTTTGAGTGGTTTTAAGTACAAGTGAAGGATTAAACTTTTAATTTGAGAGAGCCAGGCAGCTCAGTAGCTGTTTCTTGGGGTTTGAAATTTATATTCTAACCAGGAAAAGCAAACCGGTATGAGTTAAAGCTGTAGGAGTGTTATTAGGAGTAAGCAAGCCAACATTCAATAGATGAGCACACTAATAAAATTTATTAGTGAACACACTGTTACTTTTGAATTGGTTATTAATAAATCAAGTGGTGATCAAATCAAGGTCACAATGGAAGCTGAAGCACTAAATCAATGAGTTAATAATGATGTTGTCTTAATCAATGTATCACATTATCAAATGCACACAGCAGGTAATCATTTCTTGAGGCTGACATGAGAACAAATTGCTTTTCATTATTCTTGCATCAGAAGACTGAGTCAGGTAGTTGTTTGTTTTGATATAACGTCCGATCAGCTCTTCTCCTTTCAACCAAAACGAACCCATCGCAACAGACAGAGCAATTTAACAAGTATTAAGACGTGATTCTCCATTTTTCGTTTCAATCCTGGCTGCAAAGGTGTGGGCTGGAGCAGTAAACTTAATCATGAAGCACAGTGACCAGATTGGTTTCTTTAGCCAAAACACCTTGCTTCTTTCTTAAATATCTGTTAAAATTAAGGCAAGTAATTGCTTGCCTTATTGCCTTCTCCCTAGGACATCACTGCTGCTTGGGTCTTGTGCCAGCTAGCCATTACACAGGGTGGCAGATTCTGTGTCCTCATACAGACCAGTGTGAATGCTTTAAGGATGCTGTGAAATTCTCCTTGAAAATGTGTCAGATCAGTATCAGCAGTAGACGGAAAGTTTTCAGACCAAGCTATTTAGGGACAGCTCTATTACAAGATGGCTACAGAGTCATAAATCGATAGGTTCAGCAGTCCCTGTTTGTCAGAGAGTTGCATGTCCCCCAAGTGTGAGCTCATGGGCAGTGAATGAAGTAGCCATATCACACTGCAGAAATGGTTATCATGGGTTTCAGTGGCCAAAAATGCTTAAATTATGTTCCTTTTTTTTTTTCAAAACCACTGAGAGCACTTTGGGGATCCATTATCATGGAAATCCTGAGTGAGATAGTGGTAACCAAAGGGTTGGGGTAAGCTGGGAGGACCAAAGAAAAAAGGCCAGTGAATTTCTGCAAGAAGGTAGAAGTACATGCAAATAATTCTCCGTGCCTTAACTCTTCCCAGTTGTTGGGTGATAGTGTACAAGGCACATGAGCAAGATTTCAGACAACACACTGTACTGTTACTGCCCTTGGCCCAAAGGCCAAAATTGAAAGTCTTCAAGGGTTGTTTTTTCCTCAGAAAAGATACATTGCTGATAAATTAGGTGTTTCTCTGGTGTGGTCCCTGCAGAAAATGGATACATGGTAGTTCAGAGTGACATCTCCTTTGCTCACAGTTCCCAACCCCTTCCTAACCAGTGCTCGTGGATTTTTCTCTCATAGACCCAGTCCTGACTGTCCTTGACTTTTCTCACTAACTTCTCTTTCACCTTCTCTTAGAGATCCACCTCTTGCCTTTGTGAAACACCCCCTGACAAAATAATAGCCAGTAAAATATTTCGGTTTATATACACTTTGTATATGCCTTTCTTTGCACGAGGGCATGAGCCTTTGTTTTTGTTGGAGGCCACTGTCATTTCGATTACAATGACCTGTTAAGGATTTAACTGCATCAGTACCTGTTGCAAACAAAAGGTATTGGGTATTTCCAATAGATATATTGTAAAAATAGCCTCAGCTCCCAAGAAACACACGCTCATTTTGTAACATTTAACACTATTGAGGGAAGCGGTGACTTGTAGACTGACATGTGATCCTGCTGTGCAGTTCTGTCATGGAGAATCAGATCTAAAAGGTCATTTAAAATTATTCTTGTCTCTTAAGAAATTTAAGCACAGAATCAACAGGCTCTGAGCCTGGGCCTCCTGTGTCTCAATACATAATAAGCAAGAGAGTGGTACAGTCTGTTTTTATTGTGATGTGTAACTCCACCAGGCATTTTTGAAAGTGTTTTTAATACTGCACAGTATCATGAGAAACAATGTGTCTGTATGTGTTTTAATTAAAGCACATTTTTGACTCATTTAAACTTAAGCCCCTTGAAAGTGGAACAGGACATAGCTTCCTGGAATTTGCTAAGAAATGGTTTTCTCTCTCTGCATAATGACAAATAAGTAAAGCTACACAAGGTATTTGGAGAAAAACATTATGGGCCTCTTTCTCTGGAGGTGTTTCAACAACTTCCCTGCTTTTCCTGAAGGATTTGGTGGGATGGAAGCAGCAGGAGGGTCTGTTCCCAGCTCAGTGAATTAGCTGTGTTGCATCTCTTGGGTGTGACTCCATAATTTCTTGAGAAAGTGCAGCCTTCCTGGGTCCCTAGGTTTTGGGGGGGGGGTTGGGTTTTTTTATTATTATTCAGGGCTAGAAAGTTAATATATTCATAAGTGATATATGCAGGCCAATATATCTTCATCTCAACTGGTGAGAACATAAAGGGCAATATTTCCTTTTACTTACAGTGGTCACCAGTGAGTTATAATCATGACATTCAAAATGAGTTTTAAATTAAATTGAAACCCTCTTAGGAGTGTCAGTGACTCTAGGACTTAATAGAAGTTACATAAAAGTTTTGGGAATTGGTCTGCTGAACTCAGACAAACTAACTTCTCCTAAGCCATGTTTTGGGGACCTGCTCCTGAATCTTGTCTTTAATTGCTTTCCCAAGTAACAAGTTAATAGCAGGTTTAAGGCATGGTTTCAAGTGCTAACTTACATTTTAATAAAACCTCTCCAGGCTTTTTTGTTAAAATATATATAATACTAATTTAGATGTTTCTGCAGCAATCCATAAAAATTCTAGGACTTCTCTGGAAATGGTCACCTGTGTAGACTCATACTTCAGCATCAATCAAAACTTACTAGAATGTCTGTGAAAACATAATTACAAATTAAAATGCATTTCATAGCAGTACTAAGTCAAAAGGAGCCTGCACCGCCTCGCTTTGGCTGCCCATTAGTTTTTCAGATCAATAAGCACACAAGAATTCAATTAAATAATAGTACTTTGGCAGGATCTGAAAATGATTTTTTTTTTTTTTAACAGTAAGTACTTTTCTCCTAAAATCCATTGTGTTAAGCATCAACATAGAGCACAGTTTCATAGCTAACTTTTGGGCAAAGTAAGATGTGTTTCCAAAGTACACAGGTTTTCAGAACTGTCTTAGTCGACTAAAACAGGGCACGTCTGTCTCAATCAAGCGTTCACCTTAGTATAAGGAGCTCTTTTTGATGTTGGCTTATATACATAATATATTCTAATTTTCAATTCTGGGAAATTACCCACTGATTTTATAAGGTAAAGGAGGGTAAAGTACAGGGCTTGATGTATGACTTACATGCGTAGAATATTATTTTATGCTATGGAATAAGCCAGTGGAAGAAATAACCATCGTCAGTGCCTTAAACACCTGCAAGGAAGAATGAGACTGCTTTTTGTGGAGCCTCAGACCTGCTGACCTCCTGTGAGTCTGCAGAGGCTTTAGAGGCGTTTGAGACACGGAGAGGAGGATGGAGGGAAGCATATACCAGACATTCATGCCCTCCCAGCCTCCATATGAGGAAGGATAAATGCATTATCCTTAGCCAGAAAAGATGCACAGTAGCAGGAACCAGAATTTACCAGCTTTGGCTCAAGGCCTTAACCAAAATTTTGAGGTTCTTTTAGTAAAGAGGAAATAGTGGTGATAATGGTGTTCCCTTGATCATCTCATCTATTAATAAGGAATGTGAAAACTCCTGTCCCTTAAACCCAACAGAAATAAAACACAGCCCAATTAAAATAGATGGAGACACTACTTATTTCTGTATAAACCAATTGGTCTAAAATAATGACAGTTCTTTCATGCTGAGCTCGGACCTGCCTGGACAGCAGCCAGCACAGCCCAGAAGGCATGTAGCCATGTTAGCCTTGCACTGGGCAAGTGAGGAAGCTCTGTCCCCAGCCACCCTGGGACCCCTGCACAGCCTGCAGTGTGCCGTGTAAAACATTCCCAGAGCTCCACACCCTTCGCTAGGCCTGGTTTATACCAAATTTGCTTCAGCTTGGACTGTGTTCCTGGCATTTCTTTGGTGCTGTACCACTGTCTTCTTGTCTCCTCTTTTAACTTCCTTTGCTCATGTGGGCTGCTCTTCAAAAAACCCAGAGGAGACACCTCCACCCACACATCGCTACTTACGCTTTGTGGTGAGCATACAGAAGGAGCCCTAGGAGTTGAAATAAACACTAAACAAGATGGAATGAAAAGGGTAAAAAATTAAATGGTAAAAAAATTCCCACCACTAATAATATTTTTTCTTTTGTTCCAGCGCGGTGTTTACCTGGACAAATTTATTGGTCGTTGTAGTTGAGCTGGATGGATCCGAGCAAGAAGCTTTGGACCTGGTTCCTTTGGTCACCAACGTGGTCCTGGAGGAACACTACCTGATTGTAGGGGTGGTGGTGGTTGTGGACATTGGTGTAATTCCTATCAACTCCCGTGGAGAGAAACAACGTATGCACCTACGAGATGGATTTTTGGCAGACCAGCTAGATCCCATCTATGTGGCCTACAACATGTAGTCTTGTACCTTAAAGCTTCCATGGACTTTACTATAGATGTATAAAATTTTTCTGGTGTCCACTAAAAAAGTGTGCAGATAAGATGCTGACACTCATCAGAATGGAACTGTTTCTATTACGACTTTTCAAAGCAGTCACGATTGGCAGGAAATAAAATGTGAAATGTTTTCTTTTACCACTAAATTTTAGAAAAGAAGGACTATGGGGTAAGGCCCTTCAGTGTGTTGGAAAAGCCCATTTTAAACTTTTTTTTTTTTGCTTATTGGACAATACTGCTTTTTGAGTAAATGTGGCTTTGTATTTTACATTAAGTAAGCTGAAGTAGATTTTTTTTTTTTTTTATTCTGCCCTCCAAATGGATTCTTTTAAGACAATTTGCATACTAATACAAAGAATTGTTTTCTTCATTTGTTTTAATATGTCATAGAAAGCTGATGAATACAGATCCATTACTAACTTAAGCCATTTTAGATCCCACATCTTAGGAAACTACGTAGTGGTACGAGGAGTATACCCAAAGCAGCACCTTTCAATTAGAAATCTTGCAGCTTTCTGTCAGAGATGCTGAAAGCCCAAAGGCCAAAAAGCCTTTGCTGTTAGCGTTAGAATGGAAGAAATTTATAAATAAGGTGTATTTCGGCAATGGACTTGCAAATATCTTTGTACTAAACTAAAAAGATAAAATAAGTTAACTACTTCTTCTGTAATTATGTACAAAACGTTTAATTTATTTTGATCTCTTTAGAAGTATAAAAGAGAAAAAACATTCAAGAATATTCAGTTCTTGGAATGTTTGCTAATATAAAAAACAAAGTGTTGTATTATCTTGAGTGGATAGTATCACATCAAATATATATATATGAAATATAAATTCACTAATGACAAAAGATTTTAAAGTTTAAAATGCAGTACTTGTCACTTGCATGGTGTCTCCCACTGTAGATAATCAAATGTTACTCACAAATTTTTTGAAAAAAAAAAAGCAATCCTGGATTGCTAAGTATCCCTGTCGAAAAGAATCCTCTAGATACCAGCAAGTGGAATTATTGCTGCCTTTAAGGCAGTGAATGAATTTAAGATTAAAAATGCACTACAATAATTTTCTTTTCTTTGCCATGGAGGCAACAATAAATATTCGTGCTGGCATGTGCATACACTTGTTAGACTTAGAAAAGGCAGGTTGAGGAATAGCACTGTTGTCTAGCTGCAGAACTTTGTTGCACAATTTTTTTCATTGTTTTAGTTGGTGTTTTTATTGCTATAAGGAAAAGTTTCGGGGTTATTTGCACAGAGTTATCAGTTTGCCTCTCAGCTAGGACACGTAGCTCGGTGGCCAATGCATCCAGTTTACATTTACAGGAAACAGTTGTTTCGATGGTCTTTAATTTATTCCTTAACAGAGAGGAGCGTACCGTCACTACAGCCGATCTGGCACGAATCGTGCATCTGCTAACTAGTCCCTAAACGCATTAAAACATCAGAGGAACCGATCTGGATCTGCCTGTTTAAAGAAGGAGGAGTCCCCTGGTCTCCGACCTGAGGCCAGCGCGGGAGAAGAGTAGGAGAACATGCATCACAGCTGCCTTCATTTTACTACCTTTGGGTAAAAGAGAGGTTTGATTCCCTAGTTCTGTTGTCTTCCCTGCACCCTTTTTTTAAAACCTTCCCCTTCCTTCATGTGGTTGTAACCGAGTTGACCTGTTTGTGATCAGGAGTGGGATTTACCAGCTGCGGTCCAAGAATGCTTTTCTTATTGTCCCAAATGACGTCCATGTGCTGGCTCTCATCACCGGATATGCATGACTAAGATTGTTGCAGGGCAAGTGTAACCATGTTTATATCACGTATAAGGGAGTCTCGATGGTGGGTGTTTAAAATCTTTTTAAAAGGTAGGGACGTTTTAGTCTGCATGTACAGTACAGAGCATCTTGCCATGTCAGACTTGTTTTCTTTCAGACCATCCTTTCCACCTTCTCTGTCCTGTGAATAGCCCCATTCATGCTCTGCAGACCAATCCTATATTTTGTCAAATTCATTTTCTGCTCCCTAAAAAGAATAAAATCTGTTCTTAATGGCAAGTTGTTGTAAGGTTTCAGACAAGATGTCGATTGATTACAAACATAATTGCAGTGTGTGAACTAACTTGTGAAGTCCTGCTATTGCTGATCTCAGTACTGCAAAACAAATCTCGCTGTCGTTCAAAGCATCACTTTAACCTTCACGAAGTCAACTTTGCATTTGTAGAGAATAAAAGAACTGCAATGCAGTTGTGAAACGCAGTTAATAACAGCTCTCTTCTGCAACCTGTCATCCGTGGTTGTTAAATCCTGAATTAAGAGAAATGATAAACTGAGTTTCTGGTTTTGTTGTGCAAGCAAAAGGAAGGAAACATTTAAGCACCATCAGACTGAGCAATAAAGAAGGATTGTTCTGTATTAGAAATTGTACTGTAGATAAACCATTCATGAGAATGTATAAAATGTTTGTCTTGTGACCTTGTGCTTTTGGAGTCAGACAAAACCATGTAATCAACTTGATGCACATGCACAAAAAGAGAGGGTACACAATGAACATTTAAACACAAAACTAATCAAACAGGAGCAGATTCCTCATGGTGCTTGTTTATTATATATATTTAATCCTGCTTGACACTTTACCCAAGGGAAGACTGTCCCTTTTATCAGTTGAATGTTAGCAGCGTTATTTCATAGAGTGTGGTGACTGGTTAGAGAAATTCATGTAACTCAGCCAATCACAGTTTCAAACAAAAATTTTTATGTGCAAAGGACAGCAACCTTCTTGTATGTTAAACCACCAGTACGCTTTGTACATCTGTGATAACGCCTGTTTTATATTCAAATGAACAAATAAAAGCTTTTATTTTTGTTGCTCTGAAAATATCAGTTTCTTAATTAGTCACCTAAAATGGAGCTTCCGAGAGCTGCGGACGCTCAGTGGAGGAACATGGAGAGCTATACTGTAATTTTATTTTGTTTACCTCTCTTGTTGCATAATTTATTAGTACAAATCATTCTACTTTTAACAATGTTTAAATACTGGTGTGGGCATTTATTGCTGAAAGACTTTCATATGGCAACAAATGTTTTTTGTGAAATGTTTTTTTAATTCTTTTTAATATATTCAAATATACTGTTCACATTTTTGCTGAAAGTGTAAAGATTATTGTAAGCTTGGTAACATTTTGTGAGAAGCAATAACAAGCATTAGTACTGTAAAACTCCTCAAATTTGTCACTTATCCCTTTTGTTGCAAGGTCTTACTACCGACATACTGCTCATCAGTCACTTAAGTTATTGATCCAGGTGTTACATCTCTGCTGGAGCTTTCTGCCCTTGGAAATATATGGGTAACTGCTTGGTCACGCGTGTGGGGCTAGAACCTCCGTATCAATTCTGAAGCCTTGGATGACCAGATAAAACCCCCAGGAAATGTGATCTGCCTTTTTCCATTGGCCTTTTCCAAAAATACCTTGGTTGCAGAGCTGGCTCCCAGGCACTGAAAAGGAGTGTCCTCAGAGAAGAAGTTTGGCCCTAGCTATGATTTTCCAAATGTAATTTCAAAGGGTGGAATTCCGAGTCCTCACATCTTTGGTAGCACATCTGAGAATTTCAAAGTATGAAATCCCATCTCCAGTGGCTCAAATTTCGGGGTGTTCATCACAAGAGGGGGAGGGGGCAGGTTAGAGGACCCACAATTTTCCAGAGCAGAGTGTGCAACCTGAAAATTGTGGGAGGGAGAGGGCAAGTTAGGGGTGGCAGAAGGAAGAGGACAGCAGAACACCCTGTAGTTCTTGATTCAGTTTTACAAATCGTTTTACAAAAAAAAAAAAAGTTTTTTTGATGTTTCTTGCTAATGATGATGAGAAATTTTTAAAAGGTTAAAATCTTTCATGTATACATTTTAAAAACCACTTTGGCAAATGGTGGTGACAGCGATAAAAAGCTGGTGGGGAGTCTCAACCAAAAAAAAAAATTGTGGAGTTAGAAGAATAATTTCATACACAATAAGAACAGTATAATTTCTTCATTATCAGTTTGATGCTAACATGGTAAAAAGTAGGGGGGGAAAAAAAAAAAGCTTGATGAAAGACCTTTCAGCTTTTTGTGTGTTTATCAACACAAAAATTTGCTTTATGCAGCGTTATCATCTAAGGCTGGGAGGGGGTTGAACATGCGCAGAGATCAGCAACAGATTCTCACCTGTCACCTTGGGAACAAAATTGCAGGAGAGAGGGGCTTGGGGGAACTTCTAACTTTCTCCAACACAGGTTTTTGCAGACAACCTGAGTCATCGTAGACTCCTCTCTGCAACCTCGAGGATACAAATCCCTGCTGTGGCTTCTGCGTGGGGCGTGCAGGCAGTTTTGGGGGCCTGGGCTGGGCTATGGCGTGGGCCACAGCTGATGGACAGTGCAGGGAGAGGTAAAGCCCAGAAAGATCATCCCAGTGGGGATGGGCCCCGCTGTCCCCAGGGTAAGAGCCAACCTTGATTTTGAAATTTTTTGTTTGATTTAATAGAACTTTTTGTTGAAACTGCCTGAGATTTGAAGAGAAAAAAAACCACGTAACCAGATTCTACATTCTGAAAGAAGAAATAAACCATTTCATTCTGGGATAAAATTTAAAAGTTCAACCTGAGCTATTTATTGGTATCCAGAATGCTTCATTTGGCAGCCCACCTTCCCAAAAGCTCTCACGCACCTTACCATGATGTAGACAAACAGACTTTCCTTCCCAGGGTTTTTCTGTTCTCTTTTGAAGGGTATCACATTAAACCTGGTCCAGAAGTCCTCTCAAGGCTGTACCTCACTGAGATCCACATCTTCGAAACAGTGGCTCTCCCTCTTTTACCCAGCAAACCTTCATCAGCCCATTTCTATACATTTTTAGCAGGTCATGCTGCATCATGCCAGTCAAAATCACTTCCAGGAGCTCTCTTACACTTCTTTCTGGTCTGCATGGACAAGATTTCTTCAAAGCCAAGGCACTGTTGTGTTCTGCATGATCCATCCAGAGGTCCCATAACACAGCTAATAATTTTTAAAATTACTGCAAAATATTATACAGCTATGGGCAGTTAATGGGCTGATCCTAAAGGCACAAAGTTGCTCTTGTTTTAATGCTGTGCTTTGGTAGATTGATGGTGATAGGCTTCACACAAGGGAATGTCTGGTGGAGAGGTCTGAAAGAGGGGACAGAGCCGATGTAAGCACCACAACAGGGAAGGGCTTCCAAGTGTGAGTGGCAGCATCTGGGAAATGTTTGGAGATGCAGGGGAGAGGCACTGAGAGAAGAGTTGTACTGAGCCACCACTCCTGAAAAGGACACCAGTGGAGGAAGCCATAAATGAAGGACAGGTTTAAGGAAGAGCATTTGGTGTAGAAGGCCAGAAAAGAGAAGATCCTGCATGTGGAGGTAAGGGTCAAGCAACTGAGACTATCCAGCCCCCTGGTATCGGGCACTTATGAAATGAAATTTTAGGGGCCTACATTTTCACTTTCTCACCTCCGTGAGCCCATTTCAAATGGGGGAGATCTGGGCAGCCCAACTGCTCTTAGCTCTGTATTCAGTCTGGAGGCTTGGATGAACTACCTGCCACCTGTGAACTCGGCCAAGGGGCTTTGGGATAAGAGACCCAAGAAAGGAAATGTATGGAGGTAGGAGGATAGACGTGATCCAAGACAAGGCTAGAGGTTATCCCAACCTGAGAGGTTCAGAAGACTAACAAAAAAATAAAAGACTGTGTCAGGGAGAAGGCAAGACTGAAGCAGGGAAGTGCTGGGAGGAGGCAGGGTAAGAAAAGCAGCTGCCTGCAAGAAGTAAATAATGTTTCCATGAGGCCAGGTCAGGAGGGGAGGATGGCATGGCCGGTATTCACAGAGCAAGGACCAGAATTTGAGCCAGCAACTGCCCCAAGGAAATCAGTGGCCGAGGAGATACAAAGGAATTAAACTTTCCACTGCAGACACACTTGCTCATTAACATTTCTAGGATGCCTCTCACAAACGTGGTTCCGGATACTTTTCTGACAGGATTTTTTTCACATGCCCCCTTCTCACCGTACATGGCTGCACGCCGCTGCACGCCAGGGTGAGGATGCGCACACGTGTGTGCTTGCAGAGTCTCACAGCCCTGCACGTGCCCTGCCTGGCTGTCCTGCAGTCGCAGTGGCTCAGCAGAGCCTGGCTGCCTGTGCGGGGGCAGTGATGGAGATGCACAGCCCTGAGGTGGCTGTGTGCGGCAGGGGCAGGCACTGGGCATCTGCAGCGTGGAAATCTGCAGCCCACCCAGCCAGTCCAGGGGGTAGGGCCAGCAAAAACTGAATGGGGAACATTCAAGCTCTTCCCTTTCTTCCTCTTACAGCTCTTTGGTTAGTAAAGAGAAAGAAAAAAGCGAATGAACTGCGGTCTCTCCTAGAATTATTTTTCATTGAAAAGACAGAAGTATTTTTTCATCTCAAGCAAAGGCTTTTAACAGAACAAGAGCCTTTTAACTGCTGTTTTAAGCCATAATAAAATGACTATTATAGATCATTCAAGTTTGAGTATTTTCTAACAAAAAACAGATTTACTTAAATGAAAGCTTCTGTTAAAAAGCTCCCATTTCCAGTGGCTCACATAACAGGGTGGTAGCCTGTCTGCGACAGCAGTGCAGTTGCATTTTTGCTGGGCGTGCATGTGGATACATGCACTTTTATTGCACTTTACTTACAACTAATGACACCATTTTCTTCTCCAGCAAAATAAAGCCAGCGCATCTCAGGAGAGAGACAAAGTCAGGATGCAATGTGTCAGTCCAAGTGAAGTGCTGGGGTCTGAACCCCAAGCCCTGAATTAAGGTTGACATATGGGTGGGCCCCATGGCCCTTCAAAAGGAGGGGATGAGTTTGCCTTTTGGCTTTCCTCCAAGGTGCAGCCAGCCTTGTAAGGAAAGCCCTTGGGTAAACAAGCCCCAGGTGCCCTGCATTGGGTAAATGAGTGCCAGGTGTCCTGCTTTGGGGATAAAAGCTGGGACCACTTGCAGGAAGGGTGGAGTGTCTGTCTGTGAGGTGGATGCACTTCACAGAGTTTTCTGTTGGGGAAGGACCTCCTGGCTCCTCACGCAACTGGACCCCAGTCAGGTTTGGCACTTACAAACATGGGCTTTGTGGGGAGGCAACATGGGGTTACCTCTATCGTACATGATCACCCTATTGACTTGGTTGTCTCCCATTTTTTCCATGGGTTACCTTGTATCTTTGTTTATTCCATCTATTATGGGTCGTGCTATGTCATTCTTGCGGTCACTGGGGTTGATGTCTATTATTTGTGATCTGACTTGTTTGTACCCCCAGCGATCCCCTATATACTGACTCCTCTATGCGCAATAGAATCTACTTACTGGATTGTTTTTCTGCTGCTGGCTGTGTCCTTTGTGCTAGGCCTAGTAATTGGCAAAACATCCGAGTGAGACGTGACAAAGTGTAAGCATTAGAGAAAGCAACCAGAAATGCAGGTTGCAATTGGTTTCGCTGGCAGTTTGACTTAATTTTAGGTAAAATAGATTTTTTCTAGTTACCCAGTTTTGATTTGGAAAAGCTGAGCCAGAGGGACAATGATACTTAGAGGACACATTGAGAGCACTTGCTTGGTGCAGACCTGCACTTCAAGTCATACTCTTTGAAAAAAAACAAAAAACCAAAAAAACCCCTGAGCCCACATCTGACTTTGGTTTTGACTATGGATCAATTCTGTCTCAAAGGGCGGGCATTTTCATCAGGGTCCTTAAAGAGCGGCAGCAGGCACACAGCTTCCTTGCCATGCTCATATGTTTCCTGCTAGGCAGTACACAAGCATTCAGGGGGCTCTTCTGAAGTTTAACCCCATCAGACACACGGCTGATGCACAGCTGATACCCTGCACCCCAGTTCATGGGCAAAGGCTAGTCTGGAGGAGCACCCCAATCCCCATGTCCCTGGAGTTACACAGGACTTTTGAGGACAGAGGAACGCGATAGTGCGATGAACTTGAGTTCAGTAAATGCTAAGAAATTTGGCTGAAATTCCCTTTGGGGCGGTGTTTGCTCCAATAAAAGCCTTTGGAGAACATCTCCTGTCCTTTGTGAGTGCCTTTTCCCAGGAGCATCCCTCCCCTGAACACAGGATCAAGCCAACTGAACCATGGATTAAAAGATTGCTAAGAAAAATTAAAAAGTGGAGGAAAAAAGAAAGATAAAGCAGAAAAAGACAACAAAAATCCTATGGTTACTTCTTTGGATCCAGTTCCGCACTTATTTTATACAGTCAGCCCTAGCAAAGTCCTGTTAATAGTGAATACAGAGTTGGCCCATGTAAAAAATGCTGACATTTAGAAAAGCTCCTCCAAGCTTCAGGAGCTCACAAGTACTTGGGTGTTCAATCAGTCAACAGGCTGAAAGACTTCAAACCACCATAAAAATGTCACAATTTCTGCTCTGAGATGCTGAGTTGAGTTTCTAAATTCTTTTAAGCAAATGTTGTTGTGGGACAGGGGACTCCGGACACCAAAGAGTGACTGCAGTAGGAGGGAGAGCTGGAAACACTCTCTCTGCCCAGGGAGGTCCCGACCAGAGTTAAAATGCTGCTGGCTCCAGCATCTGCAGGAAAAAATAACAAGCAATTGCATTACGGAGTTGCACATCTTTTGTTTCTTCAGGAGAAAAATAACAGCCTTTCTGGCGTTCATGGTCTTTACAGAGTTGTGAAGAGAGAGGGGAAGGCTCTGTCCCTCCAAGTGTTGTGTCAGCCAAAGGTGTTCTCTCTCATGCCTAAGGCACACGTGGCAGAGTTTCTGGCTGTCCCTTCCTTCGGGAAGGAGCCAGCGCTGCTCCTTGGTGAGGGCTGAACTGTGGCAGGGCCCACCCCACACTGCCCGTGCCCCTGGGGTTTGGACACCTCGCTTTGCTCCCTCCTGAGAGCACACCAGGTCTGTGCAGCTCTTGTGTGGAGACAGCTCTTACTCCTCCTAGCGAGGACAGTTAATGGGGCGCCCTGATCGGCCAAGGCCTGGGTGTGTGGCCCACGCCAGGCAAAACCCTCGTGTCTGCAGACAGAGGCTTTGAGAGTTGCTGTGTGCAAGGCACTGATTCCCTTTTTGCTTTTAATAAAGCCATTTTTCACCTTGAAGGCCCTGTGCAAGGGACAGAAGTGCAGTGCCGCGGCCGAGCACGGTAGGACGGTGGCTCAGGAGCGGCCCTGGGCAGGGCTGGCTCCCACACGCTCGGCCCATGGGAGCAGGAGCAGTGGCGAGGCAGAGGCCTCGCGGGGCAGCACGCGGAGCCACCTGCAGTGCGAGGCTGCAAAAGGTACTTTTCCTGTTAATGAAGGAGTTAGTTAAAAATTAGTTAGTTCTGCCTTTATGAATAAACATTGTTTTCTGCTGCAGAAGTCCTTTTCCAGGCAGGAGTAAAGCGTTCTGTACAACCAGCTTCACAGTGTCTTCCCAACGGAGAACTCAGGTCTGTTTCTAGGCGCCTCTCTGGGGCAAACCCTATTTCCACTCAAGCTTTCTGCGAGCTTAGCGGTCGTTTCCAGGGAGTTCACAGAAACTGGCCAGTGGCTTTGTAACAAACACAACAAACACATCCCTCCTCCTGTTAGGACGGCCTGTCCTCACTCTCTCAGCCTTTCTTCTGTATCATCTTCAATTATCAGTCCCCTTTTATGTAGAAGTTATCTGCAAAGCCAACGCTGTATTTAATTGCAGCCCCTCCATCGCTGTTTGAAGGCATCTCTCCACACTTTGCCACCGGCTCCAGGGCTGTGGGGCTGGAGAGGTGCTGGGGCAGGCACGGCCCCAGGGAGCAGGAGGAGCAATTTGGAGTTAATTTTTCTCTGGGTTCTCTGTCTGATTTTACAATTTTGAACCTTTAGAAATGCAGCATTTCTTTTTTAAGGATCATTATTCAGAGTCTAACATGCTTTTGAGCCTTTTGACGTTTGGAAATAGGTTTTTATTAAGATAAAATATGACAGTTTTTTTCAGTGTTTTGGAAGGCCCAAGATAGTTGGTTTTTCCCTTCTACATTAGCTATAAACATCTCCCACTTAAACCCAAAAATACTCTATTATTCTCTGAAACTGATGGACCTTTCCACTTGCAATTGAATTTCTTTAACATGAAAAAATGCAAGAAGGGCCTTTCTGGTTTTGATACCCCCTCCTAGTTTGATTTATGAAAGCATTTGGAAGGCACATGCGCAGATCGCATATGTGCACTCATTCAGTGAGGCTAAAATTGGCTGGGTAGCCCCTAACTACCAGTAACAAATCCCAAACGTATTTCACATACTCCATCATTGAAGATTTGGAAAGGCAAACAAACCCTGAGCTGGGCAGCTCACTCCACCTAAAGGAAGCAGGAGGCAGAAACCACCACTCCTTCTTACTAAAATAGTAATAGCCAGAGTTAAATTTATTATTATTCTTTAATAATAATAAATAATAATAATAAATAATAATAATAATAATAATATGAAGATGAAGGAGAAGATGAAGGAGAAAGAAGGAAAAGCTACCAATTAAAAAGCCAAATAATACCTTTAAGATGGATATGCTAGGAGCACCAAGAGATAACCCAGCCTGCAGCAGTGAAGAAGCAGCAGCTCCTGCTCACCCCAGCATATCTGGGGAAGGGAATCTGCAGCTTTGGGGCTATGCAGGGACAAATGTCCTGCTCTGCTTTGCAGAGGTAGCAGTGACAAGTCCCAGCATGGGACATGTGATGGGATACAGTGGCTCATGGAGGACCCATGTTATGGATAGGAAGCTGCCATGGCACTTCCAAAGCACTTAACCTCTTTAACTGGATACCAGCCCCACTGGTGACACCTGAACCAGCAAATGCACGTGGGGAGGGGAGCATTTCCACAGGGAATTTGTATCTAATAGAGTTTCCTCAAGATGAATGAATAAAATTGGCTCTCTTGGGCAAAATGCTATGACTCATGTAAGAACAGAAAACTTTCCATAGTAAAATAATAGAGACTATTGAGCAATCTTTAAATATTAAAAAAATATATTTTTGTTATTATTTTCCCCGTGGGACCAGCAGGTCTTGTCAGGTCTTAACTCTCACAGGGAAATTCTTGATTGCCACAGAGAAATTAAGTCCCACAGTCTCCCTCCAGCAGCCCCAAGGTCATGACAGGGCTCCAGGACAAGATGTCCCCAAATGGCCCTTTCTTCTAGGGGTGGCTGAGGGACCTGCCCCGTGGGCAGCAGCACCAGCTTGAGCCCTCAGCTCCCACAGGCCCCTCGCCAGCAGGCAGCAAGTCATGGCTTTGAGAGTGAGAGCAACTGCCAGCACAGGACCTGCCATTAACACCGGAACACGAGGGACGCAGCCCTCGGAGGCTGCTGGCCCTGAACGGGATGAAAAGGGTGCCGAGAGCCACGTTAAATGCTCCAGCCCTTGCAGGGACCTGCCAGCTCACCTCGAGGCAGCAGCAAGGTCCCTGCGAGTGCAGGCACAGCTCCCCCATCCACAGCCCGGGTCCTTCTAGGTGAGGACAATTAAAAATAGCAGCCTCATGCACGCCCACCCAAGGACAAGTGGTCAAAATCAACACAGGCACTTTCAGTGAGGTGGTTTTTTTAAATACATTTATTAACCAATGTTAACACATTAAATGACTCTATATATTGCTAGTCAGAGCAGCTTACAAAATGCCAGAATGCATCATAAACTGGACAGCCACAATGAATAATTACAATGTGCATAGTGGCTAAGCTCAACACTTTAATTTAGCTTTATGATTTGCAGAAAAATTAATTTTAAATCATGATTCCTAAAACAATCAATTGTAATTTTACCTAAAACTTATACAAAACCAGGCCACAATCTTTTTTTTTTTTGTTTTGTTTTGTTTTTTTTTTTTTCTTTAAAACACACAGTTTTCACGCTGTAGTAACTTGGAAATGTGCAACCGTGTCAACAGAGACAAAAAAGCCAAAGTAACACGAATCTTACTTTCATGCAGCTATCAGTTAAATATTACATATTCTGGAATGATTTTACACCAAAAATATTTCCACAATAACTTGCTTTCATAGGGGTGGATCGAAGTTTTGGAACTTGTAAAGTAATCGAACAAGATTGATTTTTAGTTGTGAAGTGTTTTACAGTCACAACACAGAGGCGACAAAAGTTAATTACACATTTATCAGGCAATAATGTAGCTGTGGTAATACAAGTTACCATACTTGCTATTTTTCCCAATCAACTTACCACTTAATTTCTACAATATATTGGGCATGATTTGGCAGTATCTAGTCAATTAACTTATATCACCGCTGTAAGTAGAAAAGGTCAGGATTTCAGTGGTAGTTCACAGAAGTCTTAGTTATATTTTCATCTTTACAATGACCCTGACAAATCCTAGAGAAAACTTTTTTAAAGGCTTTCCTCCTGATTCTTCAGCTTCCATCGTTCCATCATGTAATTGCTTTCAATAAATATCAAAGATCTAAATAAATATTTACAAATTATTCCTCTAACTTCTCAAAAAATAGCTGGATGATTAATGGGCATATGACTCAGTCTAAAACCAATCTTTGAAAGAAACTAAAATGCGGAGACACTTTAAAAGAAAAGCTATTTAAGTAAGCTTTACATCTATTTAAAAAATTGTCTCTGAACATGGATGCAATTCATATATCTATATATAAAACAAACAAAAAGAAAATCATTTTTCAACTATCGATCCATTCCTATTGGTAATGCTTCTTAATCCAGACATTCCGCAAAATACAGACTTTTTACAAATCACGGCATCTTTAATACAAGAAAATTAACATGCATTATTCTTCATTCTGAGTACAGTGATGGAGCTCATTATTAGGCAATGACCCATTACTACAAACATAACGGCTTCTGTGAAACTTAAGTGCTTTTTTCTCCTTTTATTATCAAGTTACAATGGACCAGGTGACACCAGATCATAGGCAATCAAATGACGTTGGATTGGGGAGGCTGAAGGGGGGCACAATAAAGAAATTTGTATGCCTCATAATTCCGTGTATGAATAAAGGTAGTTGGGTTTTTTTGTTTGGCTTTTTTTTTGGCTTTTGTTATTCTTCTTACAAGCACTCATGTTAGGACAAAGATGAAATGTGCAAACTTCAAAATTTAAATATTCATTTTTCTCTAAGATCCAGCTCAGTAAAAGATCACCCCAGTTCCCTGTGATTTTAAACTACAAGATCAAAGCTAGTATTTTGTTATAAAAGTTATATATTGAAAAGAAATAATGAAAATAAAACACAGTTGGGAAATATTTAAGAAAAAATACGCAGGACTAGCACCTGCTGTGTCAACCCTGTTCCCTAAATTCAATCATGTACCCACTGGTATAACCAATAGATAATGCCTTTAAACAGTAAAATTAAGCTGAACAAAACCAGCTCAACAAGGTTACGAAATAAATGTTACATCAAGGTAGTATGCTTCGTTTTTCTGAAATAGTTCTATACTTCTTACATTCAGATCTAGTTTTTAAATGTTCCTTTTGTTAAACGTGCATGATTTTTTAATTTTTAGATCTGCTGTTTTTAAAGATTAAAATCTCTGTAAAACCTAAAAATGTTTTAAAATTTGCTGAAAATGCAACAAATCCTCTAGTTTAAAATTATTTGAAGTAACCTGCTCCCACGGATGTTAAATTCATTTCGCTGACAAAATTTTGGAGGAGCATTAAACAGAAGATTGAAATTACTGTGCAAAATTTCTTTTACGAAAAGTGTTTAAAGGCTGGTGCAAAATGGGAAGCAAATTCTAAACAATTTTGGCTTCTTGGAAACAAAAACCGCTGTGTCTGAGAATAGCAATCATCGGGGTGGTTGTCTAGGGGAGGAATAACTCTTTCATCTTTTTCTGCGGCAGGTACGTTTGTGTTCAGCATGCCAGTGCTCCTGCTGACACTTGATGGAGCAGTAGGAAGTGTTCCAGCAGCAGTGGTACATGGCCTCCTCTTCACAGTTGTAGCACTGGAGAGAACAAACAAGACGAGATTACCGCCCTCGCAGGATCCCTCCTTACCAACGCACAAGTGTTCTCGCCTGCTCGTGGATGCACCAGCACATGCAGAGCAATAACTTCTCTTTCATTTATGCCTGAGGCACCCAGAGGCAGGGGGGCATTTTTCACACGTGCTGAGTAAAGCAGCATCTTGAGCAAATCTGCACAATGCTTTCATATTTTCCAGAGTCTGGATTATTGCTTTGAAAAAATCATCTTTCTTTTAAGCAAACTCATCTCTCGGGGCAGCAGACTGACATTTTTCAGCCACACAGTGCAGGGACCATCTTTTACCCTACATTTATATAATAGCATCCTGGTCTATGTCTTAAAAGCTACGATAAATCAACAGGAACTTCTGGTGTGAACAGGTTCTGTGCAAGCTTGCAATTCAGAGTTTCTGAGGTTTCCTAACAAGTCTGACCTGTCCAGAGGTTGCTGGGGAAGATCCTTTTGGGCTAGGGAAATCTCAAAAGTTACAATAATAACATCACTGGATAAAAGAATACTTCATTACCAAGTGGTTTGCTATACCCCATTTAGGGTAGGTCTGCAAGGAGGCTACTGTCATTGGGGTTTGCTGACTGCCAGACAGTGCTGCTCTCTCGTGAAGAGAAGATCTTGTGAGAAAGTGCCTTTTCCTTCAAGTCTTCCAGAAACCAGAGAAGGCCTGGTGTACCCTGCATGGCTGCATGGGCTCTTACCCCTTGTCATGCCTGCCAGGACGGCACAAAACTCATGAAAGAAGAGATGCTGCAGAGCCTGTGATTTCTGCAGAAATACCCACTTCTGGGCAGTGCTGCAGCAAAGAGGATTTTTACCCTGGAACACACAAAACACCCCCAGTTTCTGGGTAGCTACCTGGAAACGACCCCGTGGCCCCTGAGGAACTAAAAATGGGAATCAACATGCTGGTCAACACTACTGGTGGTCAACGAGGAGGTATTGCACCCAGATGGGCAATGAGCCCTGACTCCAGGTGGTTTTACAGCCCTCCAGGGAGTGCTGCAAAAGCAGTAACTCTCATTCTGACAAAATCCTGTAAAGAAGGGTGGCATTGCTGCTAAAGGAGCCACTTACACTCAGCACCCTTGAAAGCCAGGTTCTAATGATCTCAGATTTGTCTTTCTCAGTTTGGTCTGCTCAAAACCTGAAAATATGAATCCAGTCTGAAATGCCTATTGCATGATGGGGAACAGAGGGAGGGATATCACACAGGCTGTGCAGGCTGCTATCAAACCACAGAATAACACACAATTTACTATTTATGTCCTGTCTAGCTACAGCATTGTTAATAAAACAATGGGAATTACAAAGAAAACAAACCCAACTGCCTTAAAACAAAACAAAAACACAACAGCCCTACACACTACTAAAAGATAAATGATAAATCCAAGAAAGCCAATGTTTAGATTGGCTAAACTGATAACTATTTATTTACTTCAGCAATGAAGGGACTGCCCTAGCTGCATGAGAAGGGAACCTCTCCATTTTCCTTTTAGGACTTAGCTCCAGGGAAGTTTATTTGTAGAAGTGTCTGCAAATAAGTGTCCTCTCAAGAGATGTTTTCCTGGGTTTTCATGCTGCTGGCTGCCACAAGCCTGTGGGAACCATTAGCATCATCTGCTGGAAAGGTGCAGGGAACAGCTGTGTCTCTCCATTACACACAGCATGCTCCTCAGCCTAGAGACCAGCTTCACATCTGCTTGCGTGGAGAGATCAGAAAAGCTGAGACAGGAGAGGACAACTGATCTGTGAGTCCTGTACACCCCTTTTCATATGCTGGCCGTAAGTGTGGGGTGTAAATCTCCACTTACAAAAGGCAAATAGTGTCACCTAAGCTGGTACCAGCACATGTGGCAGAGAAGGCAAAACGCCAGGTGCCCTCAGGCCTCCTCTTTTCTTTGTACTTTCCTGTTTCTAAATGTTATCAGTCACTTGGATTTTGTTTCAGATAGTACACATCATGTACAATGCTCATTCACTTAAAACCAACCTGTTGCAAGTTAGAATAAATATACATGTAAATAGAATTGAAAGAGACAGAAGTTAAAAATTATCCATAAAAATGAAGTATGCACCAATTTAATTGAGGCTTACATGCAAATAAAAGAACTGGAAGAAAACTAAAAAAACCCCACATTGTCAAGACCAGCACTCTAGCCTGTATGCTGCATAATCTCATGATCGTTATCACCGCCTTTAAATTTTGTCCTTTCTTTTGCTATTTACTTGAGGTATCTTTAATAATTCCAAATTTTCTGGATGTATAAAAAAGAAATTGGGTTAAGTCAAGGGACTGTGATGGGTCAGAGCAATAGAAAATGTTATTCTTTAACTATGCGTTAGGCTCCTGAGGGCTGGGAGTGCGTCTTCTCGTGTGCCTGTACACCACCAGCAAAATGATCCCTTCATCCTGACTGGAATTTTTTTTAGGTATGAGAAAAAGACAAATATAGCATGAATAATAGCAGCTGTATGCCCAATCTTAGACATCCGCATTACACAAAACCAGAGGTCTCTGCTTCTAATTAAAAAGCAAAGCCACCAAAACTCATTTAGTATGTGTGTTAATTACATGGGATTTTGGTAAGGAGGTATCCTTATTATAATAGCAGCACACAAGAGCAGTACTACACACCAGGGACTGTCATTAGTACCACCGAAGGAAAAATCACCAGGGAACTGTGTAATTGGATGGACTCCAGCCGCCTGAGGCTGTGTGTTGGCAGGCAGATCCATCAGCTTAAACATAAAGGTGTTTATCCTTACCCTCCCTCTTCTACCACATGCAAACCAGCTGCCTGTATGATGCCTTCATTTAAGGTGGTGATTGACAGCTAGTTCTGGGGCCACAGAAACAGGCAAGACTATCAAATACTCTTTATATCTTTAATTGTCTTGCTGGGATAGAGGCTTTATGCACATGATCATAAGATGCAGTGATGTGGTACCAGGGCACTCTCCGATTAGGCTAAAGGACAAGGTAAAGGCACATTGGAGCAGATGAAAGTAAGTTTCTGGAGCCTCTTTCATAAAATCTGCCTTCAAAAAACCCCCAAAAAGCAGCTATAGCTAAGAGTCCAGACTTACAATCAAGTTACTGTGATTGAGTTACTGCATATCAGATGAATGGTGGCAACAGTTCACATGTGCACTCTTTAACTTTTGACAGAAGAGAGCTAATTTGCCATAGTTCTACAGCGGGCAAAGGCAATTGAATATCCCTCTCAAGTGCCACAGGCAAAGCCTGTGTGCAGACACCAGCAGCTGGTGACTCATTAAACACAGTAACTTGATCAAGTCAGAGACCTAAATAACTTCTCTGGTCTGCAGAGATAGGTAGACAGGGAGGAATTTCCTGACTGACAGAGACCCGAGCACTGCAGTATCGTAACACCCAACAGTAAAATCTGCTAGGAACAGAAATGAAGACTCCATAGGAGCTCTGGCATTTGAAGTAAATCTCTTTATAAAAAAACAAACTTGTAACTGTGACAGTCAGCAACTGATTGTCTTGCCTTAGTATTTATTTCACTCCTTTACAGAGCAGAGTTTTCACTGCAGAAGCCAGCGTTTCATCTGTAAGAACAAGGACTAATGAGGCTGAACGTAAGCAAACAACGCTTTACAGCAGAAGACAAACGGGAGCTGCTGGCCAGGGCCAGGGCGGGCTGTCCCCAGGTGGCAGTGGTGGTGGGACGGCAGCGGGACATCACTGGTCAGATCGGTGTGCCATCTTGTGGCAAGGCACCTGCACGCTTTGCAGCCACATCTGGCAAAATCAAAGCTTAAAAGGAGGCGAGTAGAAAATCTTGTACCCACCCTCCTGTATGCTATAGATAGTTATTACAGTGCAGTGTGATTTCCTGAGTGATGGCTTTCATTTCTTTGTTCTACGAAAATCAGCAAAGACATAGCAAAGTTTGTATGTGTGCCAGGCTCACTGCTCCTCAGCATAGCAGCTGCCACACACACTCTGTTACAGGCTAGCAGCACAGTATTATAGTACTTGCAGTGTTTGAGTAGATGCTGTACAGCCACGTGGGAGAACACACTTCCAGCTTGAAAAAAAACCACAAGACACTAACCAAACAGAAACACGGAAAAGTTTGCAGCATGTAATAGAACAGTAAGATAGATGTCTGTTTTCACTTTTCTAAAGGGCATATAAACATGTTTTTGGTAGGCAATGCTGCTGACTTGGGCTTAAGGACTGAACAAGGGAGAGAAACATATTCCAGAAAGTCATATCTTAAATACAAAAGAGCATAAAAGAACTGCAGAAAAAGCTAGAAGAGGAAAAGGCCAAAAGGATATCACTACCAGCATTATTAGCAGGGGAATCCAAATTGGCTAGATATTGTACTCTCTGGGGCCTTGAGATCAAAGGAGTGTTAATAATGCAAAGCATGTCTTATATGGAGTAAAAACTGTGGTTAGAAAAAAATGTTTTGATACTAAGATATGATTGGAGTGAAGAAGATGGTGTTGTTAACGCTACATAATTAAGATGGAAAGTAATCAGAACTTCGAGTTGAAATTTTGAGGTTAAGAAAATTTCAAAGCAAAGGAAAAAACCTTAAAAAAAAGCAAAGGAGAAAAAGCAAAGGAGAAAAGCTTAAAGCTGAAAGACCAGTGAAAGAGCGATACAAGTAAGAAAGAAATCACCTTCAATTGGCCTCCAGTATGTATTATATATTTCCACTTATTCTCTTGTAATAAATTTTTGACACTTACCCACTGCTTCTTCTTGGTCTGGGAAATGAGTTGCTTGTGCTGGCCTGCTAGCTTCTTAATTTCTTCTAAAAATTCTTCTTTGCACTTCTCCTTTACCTGCTTACACTTTCTGTCCACCTCTCCTTGTGCATTGGCCACAGCTTTATTTACAGCCTGCCTTTTCTCTTCTTCCATCTCTGTACGCAGCTGCCATAAGAGAGTCAGCGAAACAAGTCAATGAACAGCTACTGGAATAAAAGCATCTTCTTTAAACCTCTACTCTTTAAACCTATGATACTGATTTGGGTGGAGGCTGCATAATTAGAGATTCGTCCTACTTAGAAAACAAAAAGTCCTCTCTTCTAGAGTTGTAACAAAACTTCCATCCCATAAGAAAAGTTCAAAATAAAAATGTCATGGTATTATCTATTCTGCTAGGCATACACAAAAGCAGCTGAATAGGTTCCCCGTGTATTTTGTCAATGATCAGTTTACAAATGTATGAATTTATCTTAGACAATGATTTTGTCTTTTCCAAATCCACAATGCCATATAGATCTACAGCAAGGGTACAATGGAAAACACAAAAAGAACATCCTTGAGTTTGGTAGGAAGTACCTTTTAGTATTCATTACTGGGGGCATGCCCCCAAATTGTCCTGCTCTATCCAGCCAAAGGTGACCAGCTCAGGTTTAGATATTGAATTTTAAACAGGTTATCATTAGATAAGAAAATTCCAAAAAATTTCAGTGAATCTATTTAATGTTTAGGCCAGAAGACTGAAAAAAGAAGAATCATTTATGAATAGCATTTAAACAATGCCATTGTTTACAACCACACTTGACAATGGAGACAAAGACTTTGGAAACAGATATTCATGAATGAACAATTAGTTTCATTTTTGGACCACAAAGTGATTTCACTGGACAAGAATCAAAAAAAGTAGGAGTTTTCTGGTTAAACTAAGGTCTGTTAGCATAGAAATGGTCTAAAAAGCAGTAACGACACTATTTTTATGTGGTCTCTTTGGAAAATGTTTTTTATTCTTAAGGGTAGATGTTACAAAAATAGAAAAGAACGTGAAAAAAATCCACACTCCTCCTTTCCCAAAACCAGAGTGTAGGTGGAGTTTGACAAGTGTTACCTTTTCCACTGCCTCTCGCACAACCCTCTCAGTTTCTCTTTTGTGATCAGCTTTCATCCTGTCCTTGAAATCATTAAAAATTTTGGTGTATTTGTCATGGCACATGTTCTGACACACTCCATCATTATTGGTCTGGGTGCTCCGATGCAGCATTTTTGGAGAAGAGGCACTTAACTTCTTGGTCTGAGTTGAGACTGAAACTTTTTCAATGGGCTGAGGCATTGTGGGAATTTCCTGGCTTGAACTTACTGCTTCAGTTTCAGGTTCTGGCTCCTACAGAGAAAGAATAAACTTGTAAATCCAGATATCAAAAGAGAACAAGTTAACTTCCAGTTCCCCCTGGGGAAAAAAGGTTACATGACCAATGCCAGCACAATTAATGTGAAAGGTGCCTGTTGAAGATCTTTAGTGCTAATGGGACGTGGGATCCCTGAGGAAAACCCGTGTGACAGTGGGTAGGCTCTTTGGTCAGGTTTTTCTGACTTCAGCTAGGAGCCCTCCAGAAGGAAGCACACATGTGGCATCATTATGCCACACTGACCAGCCTCACTTCCCAAAAAGTACAACCAACATCAGAGACTATGCTGAATCACTGCAGGTCCCTTGGGATTACTAAAGGGTTGCTATAGATTTTTCCCCCTACTACTCTACCTGAAGAGACTGGAGCTGTGTGGCCAAGGTGCCTGAATTGTTTTGGCAAACTCTGGGCTTACTCTGGCCCATCAGGCTCCACTGGAGTCTGTAATATTCCACCAATTTCACAGAACTGCTGCAAGGATTGATCAGTACTTCAAAGGTGCTTTGAAGATGAAAGGCTAATGAGTGTCTAAGTCTTGCTTCCAATAATACTGAACTAGACTTGGATGACCACAGAAGCTTTCTATAATTACACAATTATCAAGAAAGAAATCAGTTACTGTAGTGTACTGTACTGAATTTAGCTGCCTGTGTTATTACACTATAACACCAATTGCTCCTGCTCTTTAGAACAGGTAGAAGTAATATTCCTGCCAACTCTTACTGATATTTGAAGTATCCGAAGACACAGGTGAACATTATTATTTTTTTTACTTAGATTTTTTTAAAGCTCATTTAACAGTGTACAGACAAAGCACACAGTCCTTTTAACACCAGGCTTGCTCAGGACTGGACTTTGTGCCCATCTGTGTGATGGGGCACTGCTCACACCAATCAACAGGCTGACTGTGTATCCCTTTTGCAACCAATTACTCTCCAATAGGTCACTGTGATTGACTTCTGCATCACTGATCAAATATGAGCAGAGTCAAGAAGGCAAATGTTAAGACATAAATATATGAAGCAAATTACAGCATTTGCTTGACAGAAAACACAATAAAAATGATGAGACATCCTAAACTGTAGTCTCCCCGTCTTGCACTCAAATATAGTTTGTACCCCAGGGAGCACAAACTGTGTGTCACTGCCTCCATTGATGAAGGTGCCTCCTGGGATATCAGATACAATGGGGAGCCAGGTGCCCAGGTATTAGGAGTGGCAATGTCAGCATTTCAGGCACCAGGGCCATTCCATGTAACTCTGCTGTGAAAGTACCTGAACTCTCCTCTGTAATGGAGTCCTGAGTCCTCTTCTGAGGACTGTGCATGTGTGCAACTTTTTCTTAGTGTTCAATATGCAGCTGAAACAAGGCCAGGAAAAAGTACTCAAAGTTAGGAAATAGGAGATTTATGGCTGTCTCAGTAACTGCCCCCTTGTGTACAAACATAATAATACAGTCCCTTGGTTACATGATCATTCCGTGTGCAAGCTGGATAAACAAGGAAGTTCCACGGACAAAGGTGGATATGACATTTTATAAACAATATTCTTGATCGTGCAAAATACTTTCTAATTTGTGCTGTTTACAGACTTAACAACTAGCCTGAATTTGTCATTAAAAAAAATTAAAATGCTGCAAGCTGACTGTAGATATATTCATCATACAGAATATTACCACAATGACACCAGTGGCTTGCACGCAGGAGGTACAGTCAGCAAGGTACATTTGTTAGCAAGAAGGGCCAAGCTATGGGGCTGAAACTTCCAAGATTAATACTGTAAAACCAGTAAAAGGTGACAGAAATTGAAGGAGTATCTATTAAAATTTCAGGCTTTTTATACTTTGATATCTCTACAAATTTGGTAATTGAGGTTACTTACTTCTTTCTTGAGTTCCATACTCTGGTTACGTCGTCCTTTCTTTGCTCTTGGTTCCTGAGTAACCTTCAGCTGTGAACATTAAGAAATGCACATTGACTCACTCAAAAAAACAGTTCATCTAAGTAGCATTCATTGTAATATGACTGATGAACCTTTTATTTGTGATGATTTGCAATTACTTAACCTAGCAAATAAGAAAGTTTAATACTGTTCTTAAACGAGAAGGGCACACAGTAAACTTTCCACATTATCACTGATGACTAGGATTGCTTGAAGGAACAGAATTCATGAACAAGTTCTAACATTCAGTATGTATTTGCAGGAATACTCTTAACATTCTTTTCTTCTTTTGGCATACAAGTTCAAACACTTGTTTTCCAGAATACTCTGCTATTGTGGAGGAATGGCTTGCTGAACAGGGCCGAACAACATTCTGCAACAAGCTATCAGTGACCCATAACTAGGCAGCAGATCTTGTTGGAAGCCAGAAAACAGCAATAAAGAGAATATATATACGTAAAGACAGTAAGATTATCCAGACTTGTTATAACTGTTTATAACTGTATGTTAAGACGGGCATGAAACTTCATGCTTTAGAATAAAAGCCAACCTGCAGCAACAGAAACAAGGGTGAGATCTAAGTGGCCAGTATATTATCATACAATGGCTTACAGAAAAGTTCTTACTCCTGTCTTTGAAGCATCCAGTGCTAGCTAGTGTTACTGACAGGATACTGCAGATTATTGAGGAGCAGTGAGTTTGACAGCTACTCTTACGTTCCTGCATCTGGGAAACCAGGGAAATACATATAAACATTAACCAAACATTAACCAATGAACAGAAAATCTGCAAATGGATACTTCAAACTCTATGACTGACATTTCTGAAAAACTGGGAAAATGCCACTGTTACCTTACATAAATATTATGTATTACTGTTTTCCTGTTTCATCAGACATTCTTGCATGACTGCATACATGACATTAAACAAAGGGGCTACAAAGGGCTAGCTAAGCAAATTAGGCTGAAAAAAACTAAAACCACTTTGATAAGGAACACCCCCTTAAAGCAACATCCAGTTTTATAAGCTTTAAGTTTTTAGCTACAAATTGGATGACAGACCTCTTTGACAAAAGGGCAGAGGGTCAAAACACGTTGATTTTTTTAAATACAGACTTAGAGAGAGGATAGTGGTTTTAAATGAGGAAAGATGTTGCCAAGAAAAAGGCTGCCAAAAATACAGAGAAGCATCCTGCAACCTAAGAAAATCTTATTGCCAAGTCATTAATAGTGACTATATAACACCCTCTTGGACAATGAATGACTAGCAGGGTTCAGCTGTGATGAGGGAATTTCCATATGTCAATGTAAAGTTTTGTATCTTGGCCCTTTGTGCTTTCACCTTTGTTAAAGCAATGGAATTTTTCCTGTTTTGCAAAATTATTTTTAATGACTTTTACCAGTTGCTGGTCACATGGTCATCAAGTGCAACATTTGCACCTAACTTTAGTTGAGCTTGCTGAAAATGTCATGGTTGGTGTTACTCAGAGATCTGTAATGCAGAATACAGGCCAAAGTGAACATGCTCCAGCTGTGAAAAGGCTGAACAGCTACAGGGCTGTCCCTTGATGGGAGTCCAAGAAGGCAGTGTTACAGTCTATCTGATATACATGACATTTAACTTGAACATTCCTATTTAACTTTAGAAATCTTAGTCTGTCTCATCAAGGTGCTGTAGGTGATAAACATTTTGAAACTTCCCAGAGGTTATCCAAGAAACTAAGGAAAGAGGAAAACTCGATATTCTTGCTATTACTGAGCTACAAAACATAGGAAAAATAAGCTGTTGAACCCTCTTCTTGTCACAAAACTGTAGCCAGAGCACAAAGCTAATTTAACAGTAGATTAATCAAAAACATGTCATCTTTGTACCCTTTAATAAATTGCCTTGATTGCTAACATTGTGGCAGCGCTCACCTGCTCATTGCTGGTGGAAGAGATACTCGACTCTGCCTCCTCTTCCCCTTTATCCTCATTCTTTGATTTCCAGAATCTCCCTTCACGAAGAAAACGCTGGTGAAGCTCCAGCTCATCGCAGGCCTTCTTCCACCCCATACTGCGTTTCACGTGCAGCCGATGGATGTTAACTGTGATATCTTGAATGTTTTCAGAGGGGATCCAGGCCCTTTTGAACACACAGTACAGACAGGTTCAGAAACATTCAATACAGATGAAGGATCTTGACCTGAGAAACTGACTTTGAAAGCAGTTTTTCACAGTGGCCGATCACTGACAATTCCTTTTTACTCAGAATTTTTGTATATTCAACACCACTGGGAAAAAAAGGGACTGCACACTATTGAGACATTTGTGTTATTATAAGCACTTGTAATCTGTGGGTGCTACGTCTGAAAGTCTTTTTCATTTCTGGTGAGCCACAAACCTTCCTCAGCATCAACAGTTCTCACATCTCCCACCTGCTCTCTTGCTAAATGCCCTGAGTCAGACACAGAGACATCTTTACTGAAGGTTCATTTGCTAATCCAATTTAGCTCTTGTCCTCTTTGCTAAAACTGTCAAGGAATGTACTGTATTATCACCTCAAATAGAGACATGTTGTAGTTTGGGCCCCTGTCTATCAGGACTGAACTCATGTGGGGACTGTCATGCTCTTTTGGGCTGAATCCCTGCCAGTGACTTGGTTCCAAAGGTACTTTGTCCTCTTAAATATTTTCAGAGAGCCCTCACAGAGTTAGATGGGCAGCTCTTGACATTTTGAAAGGTTATAGCAAGCAACACTGGACATTAGAGAAAAAGAGTCACTGCCATACACATCTACATAACAGAGTAAATATTGAAACAAATTAAATGCCTGCAGACAGATTCTCAATTTTTGCAATATAAATTTCATTTCAGTGAGGTCAAAGAAACAATGCTAATTTACACCAACCAGGAATTTGGCCTTTCAGCCACGTCCAGCACAGTAACTAAGCAATGGCAATCTAGTAAAATGTATTTTGCCTTTTTTATCAGCACACCTTTAAGAAGTTGCAAGCAACTCATCCCACAAGTGTCATGTTACTTTATTAAATACTTTGAAGCTGCATTATCTTAATGTTGAAACTACTAATGAGGTAAGTTGTATTTTTGAACAGATTCAGAGTAAATCATTCTGTGACTGAGACACAAAGATCCTTTACCCACTTGATGCCTATTAGAAAACCTGGTAGTTCATACAACAAATGAAAATATGTTATATACTGTGTTAGTTACACTAAAAGCCATTTAAGTAAACAGCCTCATAAAACACTGTTACTGAATTGTCTAAGCCCTTCTGGGATGCATCAAAATATGCCACCTTCCCAACAACCACAAATTACTTTGCAAACATCTCCTCTCCTCACATTATAGGCACAAAAACCAAACAGAAAAAAACCCAAACCCAACCAGTACAACTACTGTAGTAACACTATTATAACCCTCTTCAAATGCTGAACAAACAGCTGGAGATGGAAGTAAAAGCTGATCTCTAAGAGTGAAGTTTCCGGTGTAAAGAGTTACTCTCTGAAATTGCAAACTGGCTCACAGCAGGAGCTCTGTCAATGTTCTAGCAGTGAGACAGAAACATTTGTGATGTATATTATGTTACTAAAACACAAAATTGCAATGTGCCTGCTCAGAAGAGAAAATTGCACAAAGTCAATACTGCTGGTAGTAAGACTACATTTCTGTCCAATTTCCAGCTTCGCCTGGATTAGCAGGCTGCTACTGATTTGAAGAAACTGTTGAAGTTCACTTGCTTTCTTTAATTAAAACGGCATTAAGTAACATCCCTATGGCAACTGTGGAAAGGGAATCTCTGTTACACTGTACTTTAATTTTTCTGAAACAATTATGGCATAGAACTCAGTCTTTCTAATGTTGTCAACTAGCTGAGCCAGGATTTACATGATAGATAAGACAAATTCTTTTGTTTGTAAAAAGTAGCACATGGAATTAATAAATTACCTTTGGTGGTGATGGCCAAAAAAGCGAACATCAACTTGATTGTCCTCTTTCTGCATGACTTTGGCTGGCCAAAACCCAAACCCTTTCATTTTGGCCCAAACCAACTCATGATTAGGTATCTGGAAAACAAACATTGTATTAATTATTAGATATGAAGTATTATATTGCTACCTCCCACAAATATTTTGCTGTAATAATATGCTAGTATCTTAAGAATATGGTTGCTGTTTATGTCAAGTGCTATTTTCATTTTTATCTTCTTAAAATATGTATTTCCCTGTTAGAAGTATTACTTCCATCAAAGTAAAAATACAAATTTTGAAAAATCTGTCTTTGAAAGTTCTGTCTATTGAAAACAGCCCAAAAATTAAACTTGTCTTTATAGCTTCACCCAGGAGCAAATTTTTATTTCTGTAAGCTTATTTTCTCATGGACTGTTGTAACTGGCTGATAACCAAGTTTTATAACCTATATTGTTACAGCTTTGAACTTCAATTTAAATTTCACTTGTGTAAAATATCTAAGCTTACAGAGTCTTAACCATGCTTTTGAAACAAGCCTACTGAAATGGAATATTCAGTGCATTAATGACACCAAAACTGCAGGCTTTTAAACAGAAAAGCAAACAAATAAAAACGTGTGTCAGCAACATACACAAGGATAGCAGAACCAATTGTCAGGTCGCGCGTTTGACAAATAGAAACAGTTCTTGCAAAGCTGCAGTTCATCCAGCTGAAAAACAAAAAAAGGTAAATAAGCCCCAAAAATTCTATTTACATGACTTCAGTAGTATCCCTCTTTCATAAGTAGTAAAATTTTTCAGCCCTTGCTAATTTAGTGGAGTTACTTCTGTCTCTGCAAACTAGAGGTGTGAAACAGGTGAGCTGAGAGCAGATGAAAGACAACCTACAGAAATGTTATTCATGTTTTAGAAAAACAAGGCAGAGGGAGGGGACAAGTACTCGCTTAATGATTTATTTTAGCAAAAATTCAAAGAATATCTCTTCAAATTCATCAAATATTTAAAGTACATTATGAAAGATGTAATTCAACTATACAAACAGAGGAAGTGTGTCAGCTCCCCTAGCTTTATTTTTTGGTATCCTCTGACTGCTGAAGAATGTTTCAATGCCAATTACAGAATTTGGTAGGAATCTCACCTCAGGTTCAATTTATATTAGCAAGTACAATTATTTCTAGTCCTACTATGTATTACTAGATTAATTTCAAACCAAAGTTTGAATATTGATATTTTCCAAATGATAGTCTAGTTAAAAACAAAGAAAAAAAAAAAAAAAAAAAAAAAAAAAAAAAAAAAAAGGAATTCTTAATCAGTTAGGGGAAAATTTATAACAAACTTCACATCCCTTTTATTTTTGTAATATGAAGAATAATTTTCTTAGATTCTGAAATGAAAATCAAGTATCTTGTCTACATCTTGGTTACTTGGTACTACTTACTTCATGACATGTGTCTTTGTAAAGCATCCTCGCTATATCAGCTTGTTCACTGTCCGCTATAAATTAAAAATAAATGGTATGAACAATCACAGTATGATCACAGTGCTCACAAAGACTTGCAGCTGTCATTGCTATGACTTTCATGTTGTAATTGCCTTGCTTGAGAATACAAAACATAATTTAGTCACTTGGATAACCCTTCCATTTATAATTTTCTAACAATCAGTTCCATATTTGTTTTCTCTTTCACATTTATATGCAAAAATACTGTTGGGCGCTATTCAACTGAACAATACAAGTATACATCTGAGGAGCAGCAGCAGGGAGACAGGGATGATCTTAATATGGATCCAGTTTCTTTCTGTGCTAGTGTCTTAATGACACACTGCAGTTGTCCTAAAACATGGCACTCTGATATCACCACTTGACAGGAACACAGGTACAATGACATTTCTGCTCAGGGTAATGCTTCACAGACTATTTATCACTATGTGTTTCCCTTTACACCTGTGTATTTCTCTATTAGTACATTCACATCTCTCCCTACCAACAACAGTGTGGATCTTCTGATGCTGCAAACAGACTGGTCCCACTCTCCTCCCAGTTACCCTGATGTAAGCCATGTCTGCAGGGGAGAACCACATCCCTCCTGAAATGATGGCTCTGGAGAACCTTGTTACAGGATCTGGCTATAGCTTCTGGATGCAGTGGTGCTGGTTTTCCACTTCCAATCAGACTGTCCCAACATATCAAGCAGTCACTTATTACCTTCCCAGTGGCTGGCAGCTTCTCTGATGGCTGTACCTCCACACACTGTACCAGCAGGACACTTCTAGTGTAGATGTAGCTGTATGTGCTGTTGCAATATGGCAGATACTGCCCATGAGTGAAAAGTATGTCTATAGTACATATTTTTGCTGACACAGCACATCAGAGATCAGATCTCTTTCCACCCTAGAACAGCATATGTATACTGGCAGAAATCTGCAGCTTAGACTGATTTGTGACTTAGGCTGCAGAAGAAACAGGATGGCAAAGGTACAAATTCCCACTAACAGGTTTAGCCAGAGAGGATGAAAATAGTTGTGTAGTAGGTGGGCCAGAAAAGACCCTGCAGAGTCCTCTTGCAGCTTACTTTGACTTTTAAGGGCTCTCAAATGACCTCATCTACACTTAAGATTATCTAATACCAAATTCAATCTTGGACTTCTGAGTTGCCTACAGATAAAGATAAATCAAATAAAGCAAGCATTAAAAGTAGTACTTTACCTCCGTAGAAAATCACGGTGTTGTGTAGAAGCAGCTGAGCATCTGCTTTGAACTCCTCATAACTCCTGTACTTTCCTTCATTTACTTTCTACACAAAAGAGAACATAGGACTGTGAAAAAACTGTTGAAGTGCTGTACCTGTTTTATGCAGAACAGCTTTCACATAAAACTGAATTATGCAACACAGACCAGACACTGCTTTCCTGCATACAGAAGGAATACTCACAACTCTTTGACACGGTTTGTTAGTACCTGGCCACTGGCTGCATTGGTCCCTTTATGCAATGTCCAGAAGTAAAAGAAGTGCTTTAATACTTGACTCAGTTGTTTAAAAAAAAATTCTCTTGGTTATAACAAGGTAAATCTGGAGCAGCTTCATCAGAAGGTGTGGCCCAGAACACTTGTTCGAATTAAAATATATTCCTTGAGGTGAAGATTTTGTACCTTAAAATACCAACTAGTTTCAAATCAATGTTGACTGCCTTTATACTTCCAGGAGTTTCACTTGACAGTCAGTGTTTTCTGATGAAAGCTGACTATCTTAGCCTTCCAAACTCCTAACAAAAGCCTACATGGAGCCATGCAGTTCATTTTCCTAGTATGGTCTTTTGCATGCAGCATTTTCTTTCGTGCTCTGTCAAGAATACCTATAGGAATTTCAATCTACAAACAAAACATCATCAGTGTCTAGGATGTTATCAAGGTCAAAAGACCTTCTGTGGAAGCAGGTGAAGGTGACACACTGAAAGGAAGGCCTGAGTTATTTTCAGGTTCAACCAGCGCTGACAGCTCTTAAAGCCAACAAGTAGTGTTGATCTCCAAAACTGCCAGTCAAGTTACTGTTTATCCATGTGTTTCAATAACAACAATAAAACAGAGGCTTTTTGCATCTATGGTTGTAAAGGGCAATATATTCTACAGCACTGCATAGTAATCCAGTTACAGCAATGAATAAAAATGAATATGCTGTTCATTTTGGTCATGTGCAGTTGATTTACATGAGTCATGCGCGGAACTTTGGTTCAGAAAAAAAGGACAACATATTTACTAGTATTTTATTTTTAGAACAATTAATGCAAAACAGACGTTTCAAGTGAGTCTTGTTTTTTGGTGATCAACAATCTCTTTGAGTCATTTAAATGTTTATAAAGTTGCCACCTACACAAGGCCTTAATGACTAAAATTGGAATATGGTCAAAAACATTGAGCCAGATATGCAAACGTGGACACTCAAGTCCATCTTCAGTGACCTAGATAAAGGGTACTTTCTCTAAAGATTTCAGCTACCTACACCTCCTAGTAAAACCTTAGTACAAAAGGAATTGAGGATACTCTGAAAACTAGGCACCGCTCAACATGGTTTTACTCAGTTACCTATTTATAAGGAAAAGCTTGCAATTTTAAGCTCCCATATCCAATGCTGGATACGATACTGAAATATTGATCATAAGGAGAATTAAACAGGATTAGTGCTTTAGTCCTTAAGGTTTATTTTCACTGTTAAAAGACACTATAAACAGTGTGGAAGTTAGAAAACAAGTCACTCTACCTCCTGTATAGTAGGAACATCAACAGCTGAATGCACCAGCCTTCTATACATTGGGTGTTTGTTGTCCTTCCCTTTCTTGTTTAGATCTATAGCCTGAAAGGACCATGAGACAGTGCATTATTGCATTTAGAATCTGCTTAAAACACACATACACAGAAAAGATTTAAAAAATGCAATAGTTAGTTTGGAGTATTTCAGGTGGGGAATACACAAGGCCAAACTGTAGATCCAAAATCTGACAAGTTACCTGAAAAACACCCATTTCAGAGGAGCCACAGGCCCACGGCATAAAGTACTCCTGCCAGAATGATACTAACCCGAGCAATGACACACAGTAAGTGTATGTTGAAATACACACACCGCTTACGACCGGGGAAATGAAATTACACCCTCTTGTAGCCCTCCTCGCCACACAGTCACAAATGGCCAACCACAATGCATCCTCTGCAGTGCAACCCAAGACTTTGATAAACATCCCTGTTTCAGACTCACCCGCTCCTTCATACGAGAGACTATGAATCGCAAGTATGTGCTCATCTCTTGTTTACTTGTGTTTTTCTTCTTGATACTCTGTCAAAGAAAAACAGGATCATATTATTATTTTAAACTTGACTTCAAAATGCATCCAATAAAAATTTTCTCTGCATCACAACAATATTTGAAAAGGTAACTTCGAATCACATATCACACAATTTTTTAGGGAAAATCTTTTCTGGGAAATTAGTAACACTAACACATCACAACAACTATATATGTTGCTTTGCATTATGTCTGGGCTGAGGACTTCAGCTACAGAAGAATTACAGGTTTTATTTCCACTTGTATTCATAATACTTTGTCAAAACCTCATATTAAAAAGTGTCTAATTAGAATAAAGTAATGAAGAAAGGCATTTTCGGGAGCAGTTTAAAATTTATTTAATGGTCTTTTTATTAGCAAGGCATTAATATTTTTGGTAAAATAAATTATTTTTAAACTAATATCCTGTACCATCTACAAATTATGTGCTTACTAGGCAAAATGACACCATCTAGGAGGAAGTCAAATAGGCTTTAGCTAGTGATAAGAGCACTTTTATTGCTTGAGAAATATAGCAGGTGTTGATTTTTGTGGTTCTTCCTTCAAAAATTCTTCCAGAACACAGACTGCTTCTTTTTAGCAGTTCAGGATCCAGAGTTTTCTCCCCTTAACTTAGACTAGTATAGAGACTTATCCCCTCCCTTGAAAGTCAATCCAGGCTATTGGGAAGCACTGCATACAGAAAACGCACTGCTGAAGAGAAGGTGGCTCCCTGCAAATGCCTGGTGTGCTCCTACAAACCAGCCTTTCCAATTCCAGGTCTCAGCAGCTGTGCATGGTTCTGCATGGCCTTACAACAGCTGCCTGAAAAGTGCTATCTCCTCCTTGCTCTTGCCTACAGTAGACCTCCAAAACAAAAGCACAGTGAAACAACTACATGGGTTCCAGGTTTATCATCCTGAAGTGATCTCTCACCGCTCTCAACTCTTGCAAAAATGTTCATTCCTTCTCACACCTTTGGATGCACTGAATGCCAAGCTGAGTCCATCCCTTCTCATGCCTCACATCACCACCTGTATGCAAACTGTGTGGACCAAACTGGCTCAGTTACACCTGCATCTTCAAATTTAGATGGTCTTTAGCAAGAGCCACATAATCGGGCAGATGACTGTTGCTTAGCAAACACAAGAAAAAACAGAATCCATGTCCTAATAGGTAGGTAAAAGAGGTATGAGGCCTATGAACTATTAATCACTAGAAGTGTGCTATTTTTTACTTAATTACTTATATTTGACTCTGAACATATAGAGGGAGCAGAGACACTGAGTACAGAGCAACTACTTTTACATACATACTTGGCAAGAATATAAATTAGGGCAAAAAAAATGGATAAGATTTCACTGTGTCTCCTCTGCTTATATTCTTCTTATAAGACACTGAAAATCATAGGCTGGCCCCTGTGCTACAGTAAATGTGCAACCTATACATCTCAGGATTGTACTTACTATCTTTTTCTTAAATCAAAATTTATACACAGCACTACCAATGAAGGTGTTTATTCAACTGCTTAACAGTATGCATTGAATCATTACAAACTGTGCTGAATTATCAGTTCAATCATGAACCTATATAGATACTACAGGATGCATAACAACACTACAGCTTTTTCCTGACAGGACACTACTACTGCTAGGCAAAACTCACTATATTAAAAAGGGCCAGCACTAGGTCTTTCTAACACTTACAGTGCATTTAAGCATTATTTTCATAATACTAATGGTCCCCAGACCTTCCTTCCAAACTCTGGAATGAGACAGACTTTTACTGTGTGCTGTATGTCTGAATCACCTCCTGTATATTCATGTTTCACTTTGTCTGCCATAAGTATGTGCATTCTGCTGAAATTCAATTCACCTATTCAGTTTTGCATAAACCAATATTGCCACTGCAAATGCGAACCCAAATGTGCATTAAATTATCTGCATTATGAAACACTGCTGTCATTTTGTCACTTTAGGCAGTGGAGTGCTGTATGCTTGCTAACGACACAGCATTTTAAAAGACTGAAACTTATTAGGACACAATACAATTCACTTGCACTGACTAGTCCTTCTACACCTCCTTTTCTCACATAGCTCTGAATTTATCACCCTTTGAAGGTATTTCAGAATTCATGTGAACTGTTTTTCATGGCCTGTTGGGCAAGATAGTTTGTAAGAGACTGTGTTAAGATAGATGGTTTACAGTCTTACCCTTCAGATCATAAGAAAAGATAGATAGCTGGATTTGTATCGTTATTGATGTCAGCAATTAATATAATCCTAAACAGCAATGAAAATGATATAATTAACTTGCCAATTTAGGCAAATTTGAATTTCTCCATGTTTCCTTTAATTCCCTACATTGATTTATTTTAAGAAAAATTTGATCTCCAGGTTCCTCTACTAAATGTTGAAAGGTAATGAATTTAGGGAATCGGAGCCTATGAGCCAGCGAAATGTCTTTCTATGGCAAGGCTGCTCACCCTTTGTAGAAAGCAAGTTATAATCCAGCCGCTCCGTTCACCTTTCAACAAAGGTTAACCCTTTAGGAGGTACCACTTACAAATTCTTTGGAACCCATAATGGACAATGTGTAACTTTTAAATTAGAAAACCCCTATTATGTATTTTGAAGACTACTTGTGCTCACAGAGAAGTCAATCTAGAGCTACTTAAAGCAAGAAAGTAGAAAATATTAGATGGGAGATATTGCTCTGACACAAGAAAATATACCCACTTTCAGGTCCCTTTATAGCCAGAGTGATATAGAAGCAAGTATAAATGGAATTATGTCTTTTAAAAATTTCCTACTTTTGGGAAATTAAAACAATGAGGGTGGCTTGTGAACCTGTACAAGTGGCAAGATCCACTGCATATCTTTTCCCACAGTCAGATCTACTAAGATATGCTAGTGCAAATCTTTTTTAAGTACAAGTTTCTTTCAAGGAGACTGCTAAGATTCAATCCAGCCCCCAAAGGAATATCAGGATCTTTATACTTGTAGATATCCTATTTGTAGGAGATATTATCTTAATATAGGCATCAGTCTACCTGTGGATGGTGGTGAGTGATTGCCTTTGCATCACTTGTTTTGTTTTCTTTCTCTCTTCTTCCATTTCTTTACTTACTAAACAATTTTTATCTTGACCCAAAAGTTTTATTGCTTTTACTCATCCTTTTCTCCTCCTCTGTCCCACTGGGAGTTGAGGAGAAGTGAGAGAGTGGCTGTGTGGTGCTTAGCTGCCTACCAGGGTTAACCCAGAAAAAGGACAATTCCTAAGTCACACCAATTTTTAGAGAAATCTGCAGCCCTTCTGCTTTCAATCATGGTAAACTGAAAGGCTTGGTCAGGCATACATGTTTACACAGGCAATGTAGGAGTGAAGGAAAACAGCGTTATCAGGAGTAGTCAGCATGGGTTCACCAAGGGGAAGTCATGCTTGACCAACCTGATAGCCTTCTATGAGGACATAACTACATGGATTGATGAGGGCAGGGCAGTCCACGTGGTCTACCTTGACTTCAGCAAGGCTTTTGACACTGTCTCCCATGGCATTCTCACAACCAAACTTAAGAAGTGTGGACTGGGCAGTGAGGTGGATTGGGAACTGGCTGAAGGACAGAGCCCAGAGAGTAGTGGTCAGTGGGGCAGAGTCCAGTTGGAGGCCTGTGACCAGTGGTGTCCCCCAGGGGTCAGTACTGGGTCCAGTCAATATATTCATTAACGACCTGAACGAGGGGACAGAGTGTATCCTCAGCAAGTTTGCTGATGATACAAAACTGGGAGGAGTGGCTGACATGCCAGAGGGCTGTGCTGCCATCCAGCGTGACCTGGACAGGTTGGAGAGCTGGGCAGGGAGAAACTTAATGCAATTCAATAAGAGCAAGTGTAGAGTCCTGCACCTGGGGAAGAACAGCCCCACGGATCAGTACAGGCTGAGGGCTGAGCTGCTGGAGAGCAGCTCTGGAGAAAAGGACCTGGGAGTCCTGGTAGCCAACAGGCTGACCATGAGCCAGCAATGTGCCCTCGTGGCCAAGACGGCCAATGGCATCCTGGGGTGCATGAAGAGGAGTGTGGCCAGCAGGTCAAGGGAGGTTCTCCTCCCCCTCTGCTCTGCCCTGGTGAGGCCTCATCTGGAGTACTGTGTCCAGTTCTGGGTTCCACAGTTCAAGAGGGACATGGAGCTACTGGAAAGAGTCCAGCACAGGGCCACTGAGATGAGTAAGGGACTGGAGCATCTCCTATATGAAGAGAGGCTGAGGGCACTGGGCCTATTTAGCTTGGAGAAGAGGAGGCTGAGGGAGGATCTCATTAATGTTTATAAATATCTCAAGGGCAGGTGTCAGGAAGACGGGGCCAGACTCTTCTCAGTGGTGTCCAGTGACAGGACAATGAGCAATGGGCTCAAACTGGAACACAGGAGGTTCAATCTTAACATAAGAAAATCACAGAATCACAGAATGTTAGGGATTGGAAGGGACCTCAAAAGATCATCTAGTCCAATCCCCCTGCCAGAGCAGGAACACCTAAATCAGGTCACACAGGAACATGTCCAGGCGGGTTTTGAATATCTCCAGAGAAGGAGACTCCACAACCTCTCTGGGCAGCCTGTTCCAGTGTTCTGTTACCCTCACTGTGAAGAAATTCTTCCTCACATTTATGTGGAACCTCCTATGTTCCAGCTTACACCCGTTGTCCCTTGTCCTATCATTGGATGTCACTGAGAAGAGCCTGGCTCCATCCTCATGACACTCACCCTTGACATATTTATAAACATTAATGAGGTCACCCCTCAGTCTTCTCTTCTCCAAGCTAAAGAGACCCAGCTCCCTCAGCCTTTCCTCATAAGGGAGATGTTCCACTCCCTTAATCATCTTTGTGGCTCTACGCTGGACTCTCTCAAGCAGTTCCCTGTCCTTCTTGAACTGGGGGGCCCAGAACTGGACACAATACTCCAGATGTGGCTTCACCAAGGCAGAATAGAGGGGAAGGAGAACCTCTCTTGACCTACTAACCACTCCCTTTCTAATACGCCCCAGGATGCCATTGGCCTTCTTGGCCACAAGGGCACATTGCTGGCTCATGGTCATCCTGCTGTCCACCAGGACCCCCAGGTCCCTTTCCCCTACACTGCTCTCCAGCAGGTCAGCCCCCAACCTGTACTGGTACATGGGGTTGTTCTTCCCCAGATGCAAAACTCTACACTTGCCCTTATTGAATTTCATTAAGTTTTTTCCCGCCCAACTCTCCAGCCTATCAAGGTCTCGTTGAATGGCAGCACAACCCTCTGGTGTGTCAGCCATTCCTCCTAGTTTGGTGTCATCAGCAAACTTGCTGAGGATACATTCTGTACCCTCATCCAAGTCATTGATGAAGATATTAAACAACACCGGTCCCAGTACCGACCCCTGAGGGACTCCACTAGTCACGGGCCTCCAACTAGACTCTGTCCCATTAACCACAACTCTCTGGCTTCTTCCCTTCAGCCAGTTCATAATCCACCTCACTACCTGATCACCAAACCCATACTTTATCAGCTTATCTACGAGGATGCTGTGGGAGACAGTGTCAAATGCTTTACTGAAGTCAAGATAAACTACATCTACCGCTCTACCATCATCTATCCACCTAGTTATTTCCTCATAGAAGGCAATAAGGTTGGTCAAACATGACTTACCCTTAGTAAAACCATGTTGACTACTCTTAATGACCCCCTCATCCTTGATGTGCCTAGAGATAGTGCCAAGAACAAGCTGTTCCATCACCTTTCCAGGGATGGAGGTGAGGCTGACCGGTCTATAGTTACCCGGGTCCTCCTTCTTGCCCTTCTTATAGATTGGAGTGACATTTGCTATCCTCCAGTCCTCAGGCACCTCTCCTGTTCTCCATGACTTACCAAAGATGATGGAGAGTGGCCTAGCAATGACCTCTGCCAGCTCCCTCAGCACCCTTGGGTGCATTCCATCTGGTCCCATTGATTTATGGATATCCAAAAATACTTCTCTACTGTGAGGTTGACAGAGCACGGGCACAGGCTGCCCAGAGAGGTTGTGGAGTCTCTGTCTCTGGAGACATTTAAAACCTGCCTGGATGTGTTCCTGTGTGGTCTGCTCTAGGATCCTGCTCTAGCAGCGAGGTTGGACTAGGTGATCTTCAGAGGTCCCTTCCAACCCCTACTGTTCTGTGATTCTGTGTGATTCTGTGAAGTAATAACCTTCACAATAGCAATCCTCATGTAGAAGATTAATGAGATCTGGTAGGCAGAATGCCAAGGCTACAAGCTGACTCTTTGCTTGTGGGTGCAGGAAATACTTATATATGTCTTATTCTCTGTGGTACATATATCTGTTAGAAGCTGGTACCTGAAGGTTAGATTTACATTGCTTTTTGTATTCAATATTCCAGACTAATAATATTGCTTAGCTGTAGCAATATTGCACTGTGCAAGTGTGACTTATTTAGCAATTCTGATATGCTAATAATAGTGCAGGAATTCACTGTAAGACTTTATGAAGCTCACAAGGTTAGCAACAGCAAGGGTACTGCCAAGAAACACTCCATCCTGCAGAAGCACTGGTTACAATGGAAGTGACTATCCTTTGCACCCTGAGACCCTGAGTTAGCATGTAGCTCAACTCCCAGGGTGACAATGGTCACTATGCTGCAGTTGCTGCAGTCTTTCATTTGAAAACAAAAAAACGGAGAAATGAAAGGCATTACTGCCAGCATTCTGTCTAGCTATAAGCATTTCAATCATATTTTCTCCATGTAAAGAGGTTTCCTTATAATGTCCCATTAATGAATATATTTTTTTCCCTTCCTCCCTCAACTGTCATGTGTATACACACATCAAAGAGCTTCATTTCAGTTCAGTGATGGATTAGCTGAAGGCTGCTCAATGACAGATGCATGTTTCTAAGGCATCAGTTCCATTTTCAGAAGCAATTCAGGTTTCCAGGAGTGTATCTGCAGAAGGGGAACTATGAGCATGAGTCTAACATACATTCATCACTGCTGTTTAGAAACTCCTTGCTTTACCCACTGCTGCCTGGACTTTTTTAGGGCTTAAATTTCCAGAGGAACTTGGTGTTGCATATGGAAAGCTTTATTGCTCTGTCACCCTCTCAAACTCCCAACCCTAAGGTGTTCAAGTTTTGTGTACCATTAAGAAAGGTATGCAGGCACATGGGATGGGTCTCAGAGCAACCAGTGTGTCATATGCTCTAAGCAGCATACAGATAAGCATCTGCATGAGCAGAATATGGCATAAAACCTGCCTCTTTCAAGACAATATACAGTTAAACCAGATTTTTCAAAGCATGAGGTGCTTTTGGAAATGTTACAGCTGAATCCACAAATTGGTTTGTACTTCTATGGTGCATTGAGCACCTTCTGAGTAAGAAGTGTCATATAAATTAAATATGCTTTTATGTGCACAGAGAAGGTGGTAGGAGGCTCTAAGTGGAAGTTTCCCAGTTTTTTCAGTGCTGTGCACAAATTAGACTTTATTAAATATGCTCTATGCAGTGCCCAGTTCTGCTGGCTCCCTGGTTTACTCAAGGGTGCATGCAGCTGCAAGGTGAATGTGAGGGACCTGCCAAGCACTTACACCTCCCCAGGTGTAGGCTCTGCGCACTGAACCATGTGGTGCTAATATCAGTCCTATACTAGGACTTCCCTTCACCCACCAATCCACGGCTATTATTTGTGAAATTGTGCCAAATCCTCTTTATAGAATATATTCTATCATACAGTTATCTAACAAACTCCTACCATGATATCCCATAAAGTAAGTCAATAGAGCCATATTCTTTCTTCCTTCCTCGTATTCTATATTAACCATCTTGACTGACAGCTTGTACCTAAAACCCCCTGATTTAAGTAGTTGAGTTGCTTCACTTAAGTAACCTTCATCTTTCTATGCCTCTAATTTTCTACTGACTGTCATTCTCACTTGTCAAATTATGTCTAAAGTTGATTGTGAACTGCATGATGGTGTATTTTTATGCACTCTATGAAATGCTTAGTACAGTACCAGAACTCAGAAATATCCTATTTATAGAATACTTATCAGCACAGAATTTAGTATCTTAAGCTCCACAGTTTACTCTACTCTCATATATATAAAAAGCAGTAATGTTGAAACACCCACTATGATAGGTAATTCGTTTATGATTCCTTGCCAAGCACATGCATGGAAGATCAAGCTGATCAGATGATTGTAAAAATTCAGGAGTCAAATGAAACCATATAAATAATTCTTTCTTTTTGTTTCACAAATCAAAATCTATTCCTCTGGGACAACCTATATGTCACCATGCATAATTTTGCCTTTTAATAAAATTATTTTAAAATTTGATTTTTTAAAAAAAGAAATCATAATAGACAGTTATCCAAACATGTGATCAATATTCTGCTATTCAGATTTTTCTATTTATCTATTTCCCCTCCAAAAACCCACTAATATTTTTGCAGTACTTTCTGTAGTCTTTATGTACTAAGTTAACAGCTGGAAAAAATTAATTTCCTCCTTTTATCTAACCAAAGAGCAGCAATAAATGTAGAAGTGTCCTGCATCCTTCAGAGATCGAGTTGACTAACCCTGTCTTGAAAGTACTCTTCCAGTAGTGGGGACTGTAATCTCTAAATTCATTCGATATTGACTCCTTCTCTTGAGACCTATCTACCAGGAATTTTGCTGATAATACGAATTTATTTCACTTAAGACAATGATTAGTCAGCAGTCAGGGAAAGTTTTCAATCACTGCAATGTGGTTTGAATTGAACTTTGTTTGACTCTTGACTCTTGCTGAGAATTATGTAGGGTACAAAATATTCAGATTGGCACGTCAAGTTAAAAAAAAAAAAGCCAGGAACTGGACATTCTCGCTTATGGATGCAGTGGAGAAAAACCACCAGCACTGAAACAGAGTTCAGAGCAAGGTTTGCAACAGGCTGTTATAAACGTTATGGGAACAAAAATATTTTAAAGTTATGAACAAATCCTTGGCAATGACCTTTATAAAATGTTTCTGAGTAGTCAAGTGTGCAAGATAAAGCTGCACAGGTTGATTGAACTAGTACAACCAGCAATTGTGAAATGAATCATTGAAAGGCTTGCTGACCTTGGCAGCATTACAGAAGCAATCTTTACATAAGAATGAAGTGTTCTTAGATTATTTCTCCCAATATATTAGGTTTCAAACATACTTTTACTTCACCTCTGTAAAGAGCTTTGAAATTCCCAGGTAAAAAGTGCTATGTCCAGTTACTAGAATAAAGTATGAAAATATATGCATCTCTTTGTCCCAACTATTACTTTTCTTGAATGTACATATTTACTGCTGATAATGCAAAGTAAATCCCATTGCCCTTATACAAGATAGTTAAGCTCTGTTACGTCCTCTGGACATCAGCCAGGCTTTCCACATTACCATAGTTTTTTGAATATAGGCCTCTCTCTTGCTTTTAAAATAAAATTAGAACAGTCATTTCCTAGGAAGGTGGGGAGAAAATAGCAGAAGAGTACTGAAGACTGACACATGGATGCTAACTCCCATGCCAAACTAGACTGCCTTTGCTTACAGGGACTGTGCAAGCCTCCTTAGTCCAAGTTTACAGAATTAGGACTTGAAGTGATCTGGATTAATTACAAGGAAAATAATAGCTGCCAGCACAGGGGCGAAAAGGATGCTATGGCATTCAAAATGGCAGTATTCACAAAAATAGGTTGGTCATCATCTGAGGCACTGAGCAAGCCAAAGATCTCTGGGGCAGGAAGTATTTAAAAGCCCCCGAAACCTCTCCTTAGTCTTTGTACAACAAATGGGAACCAATATGCAGACAGACAGTGCACATGGCCTGATTTTCACAGGATTTTTTTTCAAGGTAAACATTTGATTAATATCATTGCCATAAAGGATTTCAGGGCTCCAGTACAAAAGTCAAACTGTTCTCAGAGCTGTCCACCCTACATATCTGTGCATATTCTATGCAATGATTCAGCATTTCTACTCTGGCGATGTCCATGTTACAAGACAGATGTTATAAGCCACCTTGTACACAAGGTGGCTTAAACCATTTACATTCCCTACTCTCACCAGGTGTCATCTGAAATTATGGGTAAACTACAGTGGAGACTGGATCCAGTTTACCTAATTTCAACTATTTATAAGAACCATCAACACGAGAATCAACAATTATCCAAGAGATTTATTTAAAAAACTGAAAGCAATTAACTTCTATATGGCCATTCTTTGTTTGTAACAGAGGGAATATTGAGTAGCTAAATTAAAAGCTAGTAATTCAATATGGAGAGATAAAGTAGGTGTCCTTATTCTTAACTGTTTTTTCCCTGCCACTACTTTTTCATTCCTTTCCTCTTCCCTGAGGCAGGCTCGAATTTCTTGCTATTTCCCTAAACTCTGAGAGCTCCCAATCTCAGGCAACAGGCAACGTTTTTTTCACAACTGGTTCTAAGATAATAGCAGTCAGAAAGTGATGTTTTGAAACACAACAATCCACGTGTTTTCAAAAACTGTTTCTCCACACCATGAACTGCATGAACCCTTACATTCCTTGCAGCACAGATCATCTGTAGGTCACTCTGCTGCTCTATAGCTAGATCTAAGCTTTCAGCAAGGGAATTTCCTCTCCCTCCAGCAATCCAAGGCAGCATGCAACTGGCAGCTTTATGCCTTTCCATAGCAATAATTTTGTCTTAAACATTCACATGTATTATTCTCTCCATTTAAGGAACCCTAGGAATGTGCTCCCCTAGGGAAGGTGACGCAGAGATGACAACAGTAAGGAGATGTATCTGGCTGATTCAAGCCCAAGCACCAGTAAGCACCATCCTGACTAGAATGTTGAGCCTTCTAATGACATGTAGACAACATACATGCTTATTCTTGGAAAGTATATAAAAAATACTCTCTAGCTCCCTACCATACTCACAAAAATAGCAATTTTAAAGAAAAAGCAATATAGGTACGGATACTATGGGTGAAATCCATATTGGCCTTTTTGCACCAACAGAATCCAGAGAAGTAAATGGGAAGCAGGATTTCACCCCCTATTTTTTGATACTGCCCTCATCAGTAACATGATTGTGGCTTTATATTGTAAAATATGATTCCAATAAAATATTAAGAATGCAGTCATCAAAATACAAAAAAAATACATTATGATTCATTAAAATGATGTTAAATAAAAACAGTAGCATCTTATAGACCAATTTGTTTACATGTTGAAGATTTCCACAATATTCTGCATTCACACGTGGCATACATACGTACACACATGCCCACACAGTATACTGTGTGCGTTCAAATGCATAAGTAAAACTTGCTGGAGTCTTTAAAAATGACCATCTGCTACATGCACCATAATTTGTATCTCTGTATAGATACTCTAGGTATGTACCATAGTTTCAATATTCATTTTTTTATCCATTAACCTGGCCAGACCATCTGGACACCTTAATGAATCTATTAATGAATATCAATCCTCTAATCAGCACATGAAATCTCATAGGTACTCACCCTGCAAACTGGGCACTGCCAGTGACTACTGCTGTCTCTAAGCCTGAACTCATCAGACAAACACTTGGAATGATACACACGAAAACACAGGTCACATATCAACACCTCTCCAGGCAAATGGCATTCAAAACAATACCAGTCATGATTTTCTGTTTCCCAGTCCTACAAAAAATACAAAATATTTTGGTATGACATTCTGTCAAAATCTGCAGGAACTAAGAACAAAATTGATATGTCTTGAAATCCAGCAGCAATTAGACATTAGAAACATTTAAAGAAGTGTATACTGTTTAAAAAACAGGGGAAAACCTACATGTTTAAAGATCTTCACCAGTTTAATACACACTAGCTCCAATAGAATATGAATGCCAGGTTTTAGTTTTTTCAAGTGTCTGATTAGTAACAATTTCAAATATGAGCTCTGTCCACAATGAAAAGTGGGATTGTTCTCTACCTTCATGTAAAGCACTTGTTGACCTCTCTGTATTAGACTACAAACAAAAGTTTGTGCACCTCAACAGACCATACATATTTCCATGGACTACTTCTCCTTGTTTTGATTCTTACAGTGTGCTTTCAACTGCAATTTTCTGAAGGGCAGTCCCTTCCAGTCTTTACTCTCTTAAAACTGACAACTTTTCAGTATCAAAGTGTTGAGTTACAAGAAATAAATGAAATCATGAACCTATTACTGCAAGAATTTTTTCTGCTATGCAATCCCAATGCGATTCAAAAAACAAAAAATGTTTCACTTGCAGTGCCCAATAGCACTAGGCTTATTCCTGAAGTGTTCTACAGAAGACAAAGGATATGGTTCTGCTGATGCACAGATGTCTTTAATACACACTTCCTTGAAAATTCAGCCCAAATGGCTGAATTCTGACCTCTGAAACATGTGCATGAGCTTTGCTGAAGTAAATGAGAGCAGCATGCATATAATTTAGAGGCAGAGTTTTGCTTTAGGAATCTATAGTACTAAACCAGACAGAATTGCCAGTGGCTACCATTACATGTTTATGGTTGGTATCTGAAATGCCACACTTTTCCCTATACATAGAAGACATTGCTGTCATATATCAGATAAAACACCCCATGCCTTTTCATGTCAAATGTCACTTTTCAATGGGTTCAGATCTCTGAAAAAATTACTCCTATTCTTCAATAAATTACCTTGATAAAAACCTGATCAAGCTATTTTTAACATCATGCTGTAAAGGTGGAGTTAGCAGTTCCCACCAACTGCCAGAACTGGCATTTATCTGGTTCTCATTTTCCCGTGCCTGAGAACTACGGTCATTTAAGTACTCGTGTGAGAGGTCTCCTCCAACGGAGCAGTGTAAGAAGTGCTACACAGAAGTGGCACTTCCAGTCCCTTCTGCTGAAGAGCAGCTGTGTTGTGTACATAATGCCTCTGACCAGAGCCCCCCATGAATATAAGAGATTTAGGGACAGCCTCAACCCAGATTGCCTACACTAAAGTTTATATACCAGGAATGTTAGACTGCACGGGGCAGTTAAGTTTAGGGGGAAAAAAACCCCCACAACTCTTAATCAATGATTTTTAAACTCAGAACTTTGCCCTCCTTTGTTGTTCAGATTAACAGTGTAACGTGACTCTTCTATGGTTTCTCCTCATTTAATTTTACTTGCCAATTCTGTGTGTCTCAGAATGGCATAATAATTCCACAAAATTTGACAATAAAGAACACATTCTTGTTTCACCAAATCTTTCCCCTTCCACAAAGTCCAGTGGCAGTGCACTTTCGGAGCCCTTTCTTACAATATTTTAGAAACAACTAAAGATACTGCATTGTCGATGTACTTGATTTGCCTGCAGACAAAAAACCAATCAGATGGCAATAATGGGCCAATTAAGCAAGAAAAAGAATCAATTTTGATTAAAGATCTATTCAGATAAAAATCAAACTGAGAAGACCCCAATAGGTCCTGGTTACTGAGGAATTTCACCACAGAATCAGGACTCCAGGATTCTTAATTTTTATTCATACTAGTTACTTATTGGTATATCCCAGATATTCCATTGTTAGGAAATATGCTGGCAGAGAAATGTGGAATTTCATAAACATACGGAAATATATTTGCTAGTAACAAAAATCAGACACTCAAGCCAGAAATCATGACGTTAAATAAAACACCAGAAGAAGCTACCTTTGGTATTCACACTGTAAAGTTTTGAAAACATCATTATTTCTAAATATAATCACCCAGGTTTTTCACAGAAAAGATTTTTAGTTTAATGCAGTATATTTAGTGCATAAGTATATATAAAACATTCATTTATGCAATATATTTGAAAGTTAATAAAGCAAATAAAAAAGGTACATAGCCCTTGTGAACAACTACACTATTGACCTCGACAGCAAGGTCAGAGGCATTAATTTTGCTCCAACAGCAACGAAATGTGATGGCTTCTCTTGGCTTACGTGAGTTTGAATGGGAAGAGAATGTGCTCCCAACATATTTTTTCATGCAGGAGATCAGATTCATTTAAATAGCTCAGACTCTGACTGTCAGTGCTCGGGGTAGGACAGGTCAAAATTCTCCGCCAGCTGCAAACACGGTTAAGTCTGCATTTACAAAACACACCACCAGGTGTCACCAGCCACTCCGAAAAGGACTGATGAAAGGGCAACCATTGTACCAACATCTCCAACTGTATGTAACGTGAGTAACCACTTCCAGCCCCCAGGAGAGAGAAAAATCATCAAACTACATACATACATAATGTAGACTAAACTCAGAATTGGAAGTGATATGGATGATGGTGTTGGTTAATATAGTAAACTAAGCTATCCTAATGGAAGACAGAAACGTAATAGAAAATATGACAGAATTCAAAACCACATAGTGCAAAAATTGTTCACCTTGTTTTTTGCTGCTGTCTGGGAAAAAGGCTGCATACCGTAGGCCTTTCAAAATAAAAACAAAACAAACTTTGTATCTATACTGTAAGCCATCCAATTATCAGGATATACACAAGGCTAGAAAGAATTCATGCACAGTGACCAGGAAATCAATCTGTTAACATCTAACATCTGGTTGCATACATTTCCTCCTGCATTTCTGGAATGCTACCTTATGCTTTCACCACATTTTGTTTTTTTAAAATATCCCATGTACTTATATCATTAAAAGAACCCAACACCCATCTTCTTCCCCATATACACACCCACCACCAGGCCAACTTAAAAATCATCAAGAATATCAATTATTGCTAATTAATGTACTCTCTTTGATACATAAACCATTCTTGGGCATCTCAAAAAGATCCCTGTAACATAATTTACTGCATAGGGAGTGGTCCCACCAAAATCAAAGCAACACCTTCTTTGGTGCATATTATCAAAGATAAAGCTATCACTTCATCAATAAAACTCACAGTCCTTACTCCTGTATAAAAGGTGACGTATTTTTGCGGGGCCATGCGGAATGAAGGAAGGATCTCTGTTACAGGGACTCAATTGGCCAATATCCTCGTCTCCTGACGCAGGGCAGGAAAAGCCTCCTGGGTCACCGCGCTGGCAGACGAAGGGGATCCTCCGCCGGCAGCACCGGCTGCCCAAGTTCAGCAGTTCAGCGGCACCCAGTGACTGGCCACAGTCCCCAAGAGGGAGAGGACTTGGCAGCAAAGCTGCATAGCTCAGATGTAACAGGAGGCCTTCCCCCTTCATTTTACTCAGCTGCCCATTGCATTTGTAGATATATGTATCAGCAGGGCAGCAAATGTCTGTTTAGGGGATTGTATTTAATAGCCAAAAAGCTATGCTCTGTTAAGCAGAGTGGGATCTTGCAGTGACACGGGTCACTTGTGGTCACTTGTTCTTTATATTCAAATCAGTCAAACATTATATCACAAAGGTCACTTTGCACTGACATAAATAGTTGAGATCTCAGAAACATGCATGAAACAACACAACAATTTTGAAAATACATCTTAATTATGATCGACTTGTAAGCTTACTTTTTGTGATTTGTCTTAAGTAGGTTGTTTTAAAGTAAATACATAAATTTATTCTGGAAGTACAAAAAAATAACTTGGGACAGAAAATGTCAGGCTATCCAGAACATTTGACAATTTAAATACAGATAAACCCAACAGAAAGGAATGAATCATCATGTCGAAGCCTTTACTGTAGAATAAAATATATAGTTGTTGTCAAGGAAAGAATAATTTTAGCGCATAAAGAAAATGTCCATTATAATGCAAATGTACATGGAAAAGAAATGCTTACTCATTAGTAATGGAGATTTACTTAGCTGTAATTGAAATAGGGAATCTGTATGTTGGAGAACGTGACATCCTGCTGTACAATTAGCATACCATTAAGTAGGAGATGTGAAGCACATACTGACAGTAAAATTAACAATAACTCAGAGGTCACAATTGTAACTATTAGGTCACTTCCATAACTTAGCAAGCCCATAATTATTTTTTAAAAAAGACATAAAAACAATTAGTAAATTTTTATTTTCCTATAAATTATATGTAGGCATAGCACATGAAAATAATATAACCTCCTTTCTTAGACTTTGTCTAAAAGGACCACTTTATCTTTTTATAATGCATATTCCATTAACATAGCTCATTTCTTACCTGTTAATCTGTTTTCTCCAAGTCCCTTAATGGTAGCCCAGATACTCGGTATTAAGTCACTCTACTATCAGGTGGAGAGAGGAAAAGGGAAGGGGGAAAAAAGGCAAAACTCTATTCATGAAACTCCCCTTTATGGGGATTTGCTGGTTTCACATAGTTGAACTACATTTCCCAAACCATCCAAATTATGGATGTCCTTTGGACCCAACCAGTAAGCTAATAAAAAAAAGGGTCACATAGATAGGAAAAACAATTATACGTCAGTTATCTCTTTGGCGCAATCATTTTTATTTATGAATAATATACATACAGTTCTGTTGTCCTAAATTCAATATGACGCAAACGAAGGAAAGCATTTTCCATGGAGCTCATTGTTCCCAGCATTTCCTGTGTGGCACTTGTCCCATAGCACTCTTTGGACTCTTTTTTTTCCCTTGGTGTTCTGTTTCAAGTGCTTCTCCAGTTTCCTTGCTGCTTACCTACGTGCTGCTGTGGCGTTTCCCTATATCTCTCACCCCCACCCATGCACACGCAGCTCCTTCCAGATCACTGGATTTTCATTCAGACCCACCTGTGCACAAACTCATTGTCAGCCCTGTGCAGTGTTTGTGCTTTAGCAGTCCTTACAGCTCCAGCTGTCTAGTGGATAAAGAACTTAAAAAAGTTGTTCACATTTAGTCTACTGCAGACATACAGTAGATTTCAACCACTCTGTATCGTAACTACATTTTTGGTCTGTCACAGTGGTGGAATCTAGAATGGCAACAAGGTCCATGCCAGCAGAAAGAAGTCATTTACAAAATAGAAACTATTTTAAAATAGCAGTATTTGCATGGTACATTTATTTCAAGACATTTTTCGAATCACCAACCCAAAGCTTTAGTGTAATTTTTTCCTGACTATTTCATAACCCTTTAGAAAACTGAAAAGGATCTCAATGAATGAGATCCTACCATTTCTCAGATTGCCATTTCTTTGACATCTAATCAGACAGACCATGCCCAATTTGAAGATATCATTTCCGAGGCAAATGTTCTGGATTCTGGTATTTTAGGATTCATGAACACTTCTTTCTCTTCTCCCCACGTCCATCAGCTTTAACATCAGAGGTCTTTGAATTTTCCCACCTTCAACTAAGAGAGAAGCTTTTAAAATCTTGGATTCTGCTGTAAAGGTTTCTTTTTCAGTAACTCTTCACTGGAACCCAAAAAAGTTGACTACCAGTCCACACCAAGTAGACAGATACATTAAAAGAAATGCCTCCCACAATAATTACACATTACTTCTTTCACATCTTTCATTTTGCACTAGGTTTTGCAACCTGCATCCATCATCATCTGCTGTTGGGAAGTAATTCCTAATTATTTTCTGTACTTAATTTTTCACATTCCAAATTCTCTGCTGTAAATGAAAAGCATTTATAATAATAACAAGTGCTAGTACTGCATTCTAGCATGGGTGTCTCCACCATACCATCACTCTTCTAGAGTATCTGAGTCCTCTTCTTACGAGGTCTCAGAATACACTGAAACGAATATACTGCAGGAACTTATGCCCTCATACACATTAAACAAAGCAGCATCTATTTCTTTCTAAAAACATTCTCCATTCTTAATCTGTCAGATCCTTTCTGTCTTTTTCAGGCAGCATCTGTCCCCATCAAAGCTTTCTCAATTAGACATGAGCTGTACTATACATAACTGTTAAAACTTTGCAGTGCATTTTGCAGTCTTTATGAATCACAAATATAACGAACCTCTGTGGGAATGCACTACCTACCTGCACTCCTGTCCTCCAGCACAAAACCTGAAGGAAATGCTTCTTACTTACACATTTTGCTATAAACAGCTACCATGCAATTAAATTATTTGTCTGTTCACCAATACTTCTCTCAAAGTGTAAATATCAGAACCTCTGCCCCATACAAAAGGCAGTCTGAAATAGACTCAGACAAAGAGCAGTTGTAAGAGCCCTTAAGAACTGTGGAAATGCTAAATTGTGCTCAGCTTTGGAACATCTCCCCTTTACCATCTATCCACTGCTTCTGCAATAACATTGAACTTCCAAGTAACTGCTGTGTAATAAGTGGAGTTTTACAGAATGTGGCTGTTTATCTGTAGAGCTGGACTGACTGGAGCCTGACTCCTCTTTTTCAGAGGAAGACTAGCATGTGCACCTTGTATGTGCACACTAGCCTCTTTTTTAAACAGGCTGTATCTTGTTGGGTACAGTAGCTAGTAAGAATGTATTAGTTTTCACTCAGACACTAGCATGCATCAAATACCACCTGGGTTGAACAAACATTATGTGCCATGGAACACCATTCCCAGTATTTTTTCAAATGCAGTGGAGACACTGTGTATGATTTTTGTCAGAAGTCCTAGCCTTCTGTGGGGGCAGTCCTCCTCCTGCCCTTTGGGTCAGCCTTCTCTTCATGCCACAACATGCCCGGCTCCATCTATTCCTCAGTGAGCATGAATCCTCCTGCAAACTTCCTTTCAGCAGCCCACTGAATCTGCTTTTATCTTTTCATCAGAATGGCAGGTTAGGCTCTGAACTGAGGAAGGCATGATTAAATCCTTCACTGCGCCGAGGACTTCCCCATCTTTGCAGAAGATCAATGGTAAGCTAGCCTTTCAATAAAGTATTCCCTTTTCATCATTGTTGTACAGGTTCCATACTTGATCAGGGTGATTACTTTAGAATGATAAAGTTTCTTAGATGATCCCATGTTTTACATTTAATGTTTGAGCAATGCATTAGAGTAAATTCTGCATCAAAATAAGCTTATTTTCTCCCCAGTAGTTTCATTGTATATACGTATTTTCTAGATACATTGCCTCCTGTTTTGCATCTATTTTGTTTTCCTACTGCTTCTGCTCATCAAAGGTGCTCAGCAAATAAACAAGCATCCATCTCTCCCTCAAAGCCACGAAGACTTCAGCAGCTAGAATTCCCTTATGAAAATTGTTTCACTTTATCTTCTCCTTCCTTTTCTAGAAAACTACCACAACATGTAGCTACAATGATATGTGCTTTTATAGACAGGATAATCTGTCCATTGCAAATCAGTTGCCTTTATTGATCCTTTCCTTTGATGACCTAGGCTTCATCTTGAAAATGAATTTCCATAAACTGACTCTGTAGGACACTTTGTAGATATTCATCACTCATATTTTATCACAAAGAAATCCAAAGCAATTATGAATTCATATGTCCTCACAACTACCTCAGCATCTTGCTTATTTTCAAGTACATTATTTATCTATTTATTGTGGCCAAGATTTTCATAATCACGGCAATTAACTTTTTTGTTTTGTTTTGCTTTTTACATAATTTTAAATTTCTCTCATTTTAGAAATCAGTTGTATTCTAAAAAGAACCAACACAAAATCATCAGTCAGGAGACAGACTAAAACCTCCTTCTCCGCAGCGCATATCAAACACAAACTTATTTATAGGCTTGTGACAATCCATTTTCATTTTCTCCAGTGATAACTGGTTCCTCTTCTGATGCACTGATGTAAGAAGACTCAGGTTCTGCAGTGAATTCCACAGTCTCTCAGAACACGTTTGGCTTTCTTTAATTGAGTTTAATCTGCAAGCCTAAGTTTGTCTAATTAATTTATTGCCAGTTTGTCTTAGAAGTCTTCTGTTTCTGGCAGAAACCACCAAAGTCTTCTCTGGATGCCTGCCAGGACAGGTAGATTTTTATTCCCTCTCCTACCTTGTAGTTATGCTCTGGACAAGTCAGGGTGATAGGCTCCAAAGTACAGAGCCAGTCTCTAGCTCCCAGAGCTAAAAAAGAAGTGTTTTCTCAGTAAGTGTAGTAGCACGCCAGCAGCCAAAGTGATTGCTAAAACCCCCATCACTCTTTTCTTCTCAGCCTATGAGCTGTGTTCCTGAAGCAATGAATAAATCTTAGTTTCCCTCCCAAAAAGATGATGTTTGGGTAGCAGTAGTTTATATTATTTGAGGTGAGACAAGTATTCTCCAGGATACTAGAAACAGAAAATAGTTTAAAAAAATTTTTTTTTTTCTTTCCTCATGTTTCAAGTGAGTTCAAGGTTAACAGAAACTTTCAACTTCTGTCCTCAGAAACTGGATTTGGTTCTGCTATTAATGTCACCATTTTTTACTTAGGTTGAGCCAAGAGGAGGTTTGTAGGTTATTTTCATTAGGGAGATAAATCAGTGACGAAGAGAAGTATTTATAAGGTGCAATGCCTTTTATATCCGCATTATGTGTATAAAGGTTTTGTTTCCCTAGAAAGAGGATGAATGCAAACCAGGAAGAAACCACCTCTTTGCTTGTAGTTCCAGGTCTCCTTCCAAGAAGAACTGTGCACAAGAGGGGTTTCCCTCCCCTTTTCTTTCTTAAAATATGTTTACATTGCTTTTCTGTCCTTATCTTCTCCATGGAATTTTGTAGTGTTTTTCTAGGTTGATGTTTCTAACCACACAAACATTTCATCTGAACCAACAGCAGAACCTCCTACACACTTTGCTCAAATTTCCAACTTCTTGTCCATGTCTCCTGTGCTGTAGGTGTGGCTGGTATTGTTTCAGCTGTCAGTGATTTAAAGGCATGAGGGCTGCATGTATTGTGAATGAAGTGTGAATGTTAAAAAGCCCATCAGCTTCAACAAAGTTTCATTCAATGACCAGCATGACACAGTAATTAAAGAGTCAAAACAGTTGCCAGAGATGCAGAGCATTTTGAATCCACAAAGTTAATAAAAACAACACTACTAGGTCAGGGTTGGCACAAAAGGGGTGGAAAAAAACAAGCTGCATATTTTCAGAACAAACTCAAGATGGACTGATCTATGTCATCTAGTCCATTAGCATAATTTAAGTCCCACGATGGAAGCTTTATACAGACTAGTTTGACTAGTTTACTTCAAACCCGTTAGTAAATTATCATTCTTCAAAACACAGAAAAAACATTTTGTGAAATCTGTGAACAACATCATCAGTATCTCAACTCCAGAACAGTTGAGTGAAAGCCTCAAAGAATACAGCACTACATTGACTGAATTTTTAAAAGTCAAGTTGGCAAAGCTGGGAGAGGCAAGTGAAGATGCTGATGAGACTGTTTGATCAGTTTAAAAGGAGCACCGTCTTTTAGGTGTGCAATAAGATGGACTCTACTAGTGTTGTTTTTGGCAATATGAAAATCCTCCAAAAAGTATGAGCTCCTTTTTTTTTTTTTTTAAAAAAAAAAAAAATAGAAATGAGGACGAGCAGAGGAGACGAAAGAAATACTCCTGAACAGATGGGAAGAGAAAAACAAGATTGGAAAAGGAATGCAGAGAATTGTTCATGATTCTTAACCCATCTGGAGACAGGAAGAGCGACTGGAATGGCAGCAAGGCCATTCTCATGAGCTGCATGCTAATAGCCTCAATGCAAAGACAAAAGAGGGTCTTGGCTTTAATACAGCAAGAATTTCTAGTCCATGAGGTGGGAGTTCAGAATTCTAATTTGCTTTTCAAGGACAAAATATTCTATGCTTTGATTTGGCGATTTGAAAATATTTGCTTTTCTGAACTTTCAGAAATCCCCAGCAGGATGTTACACCAGTGGACACTAATTTTGGTTCATTAATAAGCAGAAGTGCACTAGTGCACCTTGTGATAATAATTTGCAAGAAAAATCCTTTGCTTTTAGCACACAGTGGACTGATACCGTGGAAGTCTCTTGGTAAAATAAGCTCTGAAAGATGGGAGCTTAGAGGATGGAAAGACAGAAAGCAAAGAAAGATTCAAAGAGCTCCAGAAGCTCATTTTCCTTGAGTGCTCTCATGTGACCAGACTAATAAGTGGTCTCACCTTCAAAGTCTCCTCATACTGTCCCTGAGATGTGGAATAAGAGATGGAAACCAGTCTGAACTTTTTTCTCCCACAGGATCATTCATTAACTCTTTGCATCAGTGAATCACCAAATGTAAGAACACTGGTGCTTTCACAATCTGTCTGGAACATTTCAGCCTGGAAAATCCTCGATTTGTTACAATATTTGAGAAATGGTAACTATCACGGTTTCGGCTACGTTTGGTTTTTGATCAGTGAATTCACACAGGACTTCAGATTAAAGGCAATATGGATGGATAAGACAAATGGAGATTTTCTAAACACTGAGGGAAATTTTTCTTCATTTGGTGTGACATGTTCTTCCTCTTTGTGCTCTCTAGTTGTAAGAGCTTTCATGATAAAGGCACTGTCTGTCACTATCACTGTTTCATATTGTCCTTCTGCTTGTAACTGAAATGAATGGGATGCACATTAAAACCATTCCTCAACCTAGTTAGTTAGAAGTCCTTATCTTGCTAGCAATAACTGGCTATGTAGGCTGGTTTTGGTTTGGGGTTTTTTGGTTCTTTGTTGATTTTTGGTTGTTGTTTGTTTGTTTTTTATTTGAAGTGTATTTTATGTACAGAAAAGATTCATACCCTCACAGTGACCATTCTTAAGCTTTTTACAATTATCTTTATATTTATAGAGACTCAAGATGACATAGCCAGTTCAAAAAACAGCTTCTGGCTACCAATACTGACCTAGCATGGAAAAACCAATACAATTCCAAAAGCAATTAAGCATGGCAAGTAGCCTTTGCTCAATCTAAAGCAATTTAGATCAAAACAAACATAACAGCCAAATCTTAGCAATCTTAGAAAAATTGAAGCTGCAGTACATCAAATCACAATAATCACTGGATGTGTGCCTAAGGTCACTAGCATTAACAAAATCACCTTTAAAACTCACAGTGCTGGTAGTGGGTTACAAAAAAGGTTAAAATGATGGAAAAGCAGAGAGAGTGAAGAGGTAGATTATCTAGGCAGACTTGCGACTTGAAAGTATCTGAAGTCACTTTGAGCAAGTACCATTACTTTCCAGATATCAAATATCAGTATGAGTTAGCAAGTTATGAATATATGGATGAGTTGGGAAAAGGCACATTCTACTTCTAATGTTTTCTGAAAACAGGAAAACAAGCTAACTGCCCATTCAAATAACATGCTGTCCACTAAACTAAAAAAATCTTCAGAGGGAAGAACTGGAGAGGCAATAATTTAGATATGGAGAGGACCAAATGCACAGGAAAATGACTGTAACTAAACCCCAAAGCCAGACTTAATGAGTCAGAAGAGTTGCTGGCTCCTTCTATAAGCAATTAATTAAATTATCACAAAATAGAACTCTGTAAAAGAGTGACTTCTTGAAAATATAATCACCTTGTATGTATTTTGTCAGTGAAGAAATAGCTCCAAGTGCCTTAACTAAGTGTGTAGCCTCACTCTTCACATCTCATTAGAGAATTTGACCACTATGAACCAAATTCAAACCACTGCAGTGCTATGAGATATGTTGCATTCAGATGCAAACAATGAACCTGCGTTAGTAACACATCTCCATTTTAGAAGAGCACAATATTGTTTGGCTTTATGAACACATGTAAATTCAAATTATACAGTCATAATGCCTCTCTCTGGGTCAGTGCAGTTTTATGACTTTAATCATGAGAAGAATTAGCACATTAAAAGCTCAAAATAGCTCCGTGCACACTGTCTGTCAAAAAATAACAAAATATGTAAATGTGTAAGACAAACTAACTCTAAGAACTGTATCTAACCTCCCATAAAGCTACATGACATTGGTGCTTTAATTTGGTTTCTTTCATTGGGATCAGACTGATCATTATTTTACACGGATAAAAGTACATAAAAATCATGACATAACTGAAAACACAAATGAATAGGTAAGGAGATTCATGATTCTTTTCTTCAAGAACTACATTTCACTTCTATTTTATCCACTGCATTGAAAACATAGTTAACAACGCCGATTTGTAAATGTTTTTCTAAACCCAAAGACCAAGGAGATAATTTCTTTTCTGTTGATAATTAATAACACTTCCAAATTCCACAAGTTCTGTAAGAAATAGAAAGAAAGCTTTCAGAAAGAAAAAGAAAACTTCCATTACCACATTTCAGGACTGACATTTCCCTTGTAAGGCAAGAAGCTGCAGAGATTTTGTTGAATTGCATAATAATGGAATCGACAAACATGAAAACGCAAAATTCCTAACTAAAATCCTGGATAAAAATGGCAAATAATTTCTTCTCTCATTTATTGTCTGTCAAATGCATTAATCATCTGCAAGATGAGAAAGCCTGTAAGATGAGAACACGTTTTGAAAATCTGCAAAACATCTGTATAGATGGCAAATGAGCAAACAATATGAGTACCTGCATAAGCCCTGGAGGTATAATATTTGCAACTAAGTTCTCGTATAGATACCAACCTGTAAATATCAGTTGGAATATAGCAAACTGACATTTGGCAACTGACTCCATATTTTAAATTTTAGTAACATAAAAAACTTTCTCCCACGTATATCTGAGAGAAAAAGAGAACAATTTTATAGTCTTTTAAATCTGGTCGTTCTTTTTCCAGTTTTTCAGAAAATTAATTTTCACATGAGTTGTCCCTTTTAGAAGGGCCTCCTCCCAATGCACTCAAACTGTTTTGTCTTTGAACCTCAGCTTGTTCTTTTGTGTATCTCTAAATATATGAGACTTTGCTTCATTTTTTTTACCACAGCTTCAACATACTGATAGAACAATGATAGCAAAGTAGTATATTTTTAAGACATTCCTGTGAAGGCTGAGTAACACTATCAGAGACTGTGTCCTTAGTGCATAGATCTATCTTTATGTCAACCTATTGGATAGGGAAAATGTTTGGAAACATATAAGCAAACACCACAGATTATCTAATGAATCTTTTCCAAATAGAGATGAGTTTTCATAATCTGTATACTTTTAACTATTGTTACAATTTAGCAAACAGTTCACAGTCATCATTAAAACCAGTACTTTCAGGCCTTGTGGCAGCCTCTTGTCAGGCACCTATTTAAGTAACAGATACAGGTGCTCAACAGTTCTGCAGCCCAGGCCAGTAATTTATTTACTTGAATATGGATTTAAAATCCTAAGATTTAGATCCAAAACTTCAAGAAGGTAAAAAAACATCAAGCAAATACTCAACTGAAAAATTGTGGGAGGGATGACATGAACATGTCCCTTTGCTAACTCCTTGACACAGCTGGTCCTTACTGACTTCCACCATGGTGCCAGAAAACAAGCTAAAATTCAAGGGCATTTTCGTACTGACGCCAATAGGTGGTGGACCAGTTTTCAACTCTTTCTCTTTCACATTGTGAGCTTTCCAAATTCTGAGTTTGGGTCAAGGGTCTGTCTGTAAGTGCTAAAGTTTGATGAGTTTGAAGTCCCTGTTCCAACATCAACAGCCCTATTTCATAGAGTTCTATCTCCTATAAGTGGACCTCTGAAAAGACTCCTGTGTGTTTGTCCTCACTGAAATGTAACTTGAGCTCATGGTGCAACAGTCATTAGTACCAGATCTGAGCAGTACTGAATTACATAGAACTACAAACTGCATCTTGATCAAGTACAGACAAAGCATCTGTAAAACTATCCAGTGTGTCCAATGTAGAGAACATACCAAACTTCATGGTTTTGCACCAGTTGTTGGAGAATGGAAAATACTCGATGTGATGTCGAGTGATGACAATGATACTTTGTTACTCATTAAAATTTTTTGAATAAAAGAACAAAGAGAATGACTTTATACCAAGTTAATGTGTTTTGCTTCATGTGTCTGCAGCACTTTGATTCAGTATTAGGATCAAGAAGTTGGAGGTTGGGTACTGTTGAAACATGGCCTGGATCAGAAGCTGTCCTATTTTTGCATAAAACTGTTAAGTCAAGTGTGCACTGGTGTTCTGAGCAACGATGGCCATCAGACATATGGACACAGCACAATGCATCAGTGATTAGCAGTCATGCTGAGAATACAGCCAATACTTGTAACCAAAGGGCTATTCATAATGTGGCTTAAGCAGCATCTTCAGTCAAGTCGAAGACAACTCTTTTCATTCTGAGGTAAAATAATTACGTAATTCTAATGACTCACTGGGAATTTACATGCTAGTTATCTTACAAGCTTTGCTACACAAATGTTGTTAGTAAGAAGCAGGAACATTTTTTGAATGGCCATTTAAGAAATGGCTATTGTGAGGCATTTTGATTCCTTTTTTTTCCTCTTAGCAATAGAGGAAACAAACATGCTGAATATTTGAGATAACTACAGATCTCAGACTTTATGTTAACATCACCTCTAAAGAGATAAAACTGACATAAGAAATACCTAAAAGAGCTAAGCTGGAATTTGGAAATGTTTACTCCCAGGGAGAATAGTAAAAACAAAGCTACATACTCTTTAAAAGCTCCCTTGAAGGTTTCTAATGAAATTAGAATGAGAATTTTAACTGTGATATGATGTATATTAAATACCTATTTCTATACTTTAAATTAGTGTAACTGGGATAATTTTAACCATAATGTTTTCTATTATGGATACTGCTTGTTTCCACTTTCTGTTTCTCTCACTTTAAAACAAAAAATAGTCTGTTGCTTCACTTTCAGGATCTTACTGATGGCTGCAATAATTCAATGAGCATTTTGGTGTTTTTTCAGAATTTTTTTTCCTGTAGAGTTTATCTGGTTTTCCTCAAAATTTTTTATTATTATTTATGTCTGAGATAACGCTGCCCGTTTTACTTGTACTTAATGCAATTTATATTCCAAAGCAACAGTTCCTAGTTCAACTATTTTAAACCTTTGCCAAACTCTTTTTTTTTTTTTTTTTTAAATTACAGAAATGTGGTTTTGTAAATACAGAGACCTTTGAACAAGGCAAAGCAATTGCGCAAGCTTTTTCCTGGTCTCTGGGACTATTCTCAGTTAACTTTGTGAATGCATTCCACCACACGTATGGAGGGATAGAGAAATCATGCTTTTCTTCCCTTCATGTAACTTTCAACCTGTTTCAACTCGATTTAAATACTTATTTTACACATCCAGTCAAACAATGTCTGGATGCCTGTAACTAATTTGCTAAGAAAATCCTTCCTAATTGAGTGCCCTGGTGTTCACAAATATCTGTAAAATGCATCTTGTCATGTGTGTTTGTATACAAATGTACAACTTCTTGTGGCACTTTTGAAAGGGAGGAGTTCTTCCTTCCTCAGATTCAGATTAAAGCAAGATTAATAAAAAATTCTTGTCTTTTTTTCTTTAAATATACTGTCATTGAGATTTGAGGCTGTCTGAGGATTTCAAGTAATACCAATAATATCTACTGTCTTCCTGTAAAGCTGTAGAAGAGAATACTACATAAAAGTGAGAGATAACTGAGCAAAGGACTTTTCCAGTGTTTCACAGCAGAAAACTCAGAATTCGAGAAGAAAAAGCTTCTATGGAACAGAAAAGCTTAAAAAAGTTTAAGAGTACATTACTTCCCTGTTCACAAGCAGCAACACAGCATCTATAAATAACTTTAAATAGAACTTAATACAAGTTTTGTGCTAAGATACTAGAAATTGTCGTTTATTTTCTCAAAGATTTTATACTCACAATCTCATCTCCTGGCAACCAATATCCTTCTTGTTCAATACCAGCTTTTGACCCTTTACACCCCACCGTCAGGGTTTCAACAATAAGACCATCCTTGACTGCTAAACTCAGCTGACGTGTGGTTTCTTTTGGATGCATACCATGGACTCGAGACATATACCTGCACAGAAAGCACAAAAGCCTTTAAGTGTTAGTGTTAAACTACAAAATGCATCAGAAAAAAAAATTACTCTTTTTCAAATTATTTAAAATAAAACACAGTGTAAGTTTTAGGTTGTTTATAAACTCAAAATTTATACGTTTTCCCCCTTTACTCTAAATCTTCTTTTCTTCCCATTGAAGTTATCATGTACACACTTAGAAAAGTAGCAGCACAGTAATGTTCTAGAAAAAAAATAACAGATCCCAAAACTAACACGCTGTTGGGCTTGTCTCTGCTAAACTTCCTTACCCATTTGTGCCCCTAAAGAGACTTCTCTACATTAATTGAAACTTGCATTTCTGTAATACTTCCTATAGCATACAGAGTATAGAATGAGTCTGGAGATTTACCAATGCATCTACGTGATGATCATGTGTATAACATATTTATACAAAATGTGAAATTTATGCACCACGTATCAAAATCCAACGGCTAGAGGTAGAGTACTAAGTGGTTTTTCTCCTCGAGGTAACCACAATGATTACACTATGCTGAACAGCATTGGTGAGAACAAAACATACATAGCCTAAACTGTGTATATACATGAGATTCAGTTGTGTAATGTTGATCTTTACCCAGTATAATTTACTTCTAGACCAACATCAAATAATAACTTGGAGTAAACAACATAAAATGATCTTCCCTCAAAGACGACCTTCCTGTTTTACGATTATTACACTTCAGAATTTCTTTTAGCAGAATTCCAAGAACATATCTATGAGTCACTGCAGATGGAGAAGTGAAGAGAGCTGCAATCGCATGCAATCAGCAGATAAGTGAATTGACTTGCAACAAATTGTTTTGTGGACATATTTTTCTAGTTACAGCTCTCTTACAGTTACAGGGCTAACTGTAATCTCTTTCCTCTTTTTTTTTTTTTTTTTGTTTCTCCAGGTAATTTGCCTGCTTTAAGACAAAGCTGTCAGCTACAGTATCCTCTATTTCATGCTTAATAATGAATTCCATGATTTTTCTTTTGCAACTGTCATCACAAACATCTTCACAAAAAATATAATTATTTATTATCAGGAGCCAACTGGAGGAAAATTTATTTTAAAGCAGTAGCATTACATTAAAAAAATACATCAGATATTTTAAATAATATGCTGTCAGAATTTTTAATGCTTTAGAAGTTATAAACATACAATAAGGGATGAAGACCACTCTAGAGGCCAACCCTCCAATCAATCCTTCTCTTTGAAGACTTATGACTTTCAAACTTTTTACTGTTTTGGATGTATAAAGGTCTTTAACGGGTTTACCCTAATTTAATATTTTTGTTTTACTCTTAAGGAAACTAAATGCATATAATCATATAGTAAATTTCTAACTGAGTAAGAGTATGTATTTGTGTAGTAAATTATACAATGATCAGAGCAACAGAGAATATTTATAAATTTCTGCCTGGTTTTAGAGGCATTTATGTAAATTCAGCATGTTTGCAGGATCTTGGGTTGGGGTTTTTTTAGGGTAAAAATTCTTAGAGGCAGATGCTGTCATTTACTCTATTTTACAATGTCTACCACAACATGGTCCAAATCTGGTCGGTTTGTGCATGCATGAAGAGTAAATAATAATAAATGAGATTAATAGAGAAAGAACAAAATCCTGTGCAAGTCCGAGATCCCAGCTAATAAAAATGAATCTTATGCTGGCTAGCAAAAAGGATGGAGGGCCCCATCACACTGGGTGGATGTCCATCTGCCCAACCTGATCCATCTCTGGTTCTGTGGAAAGCAAAACTCAACATGAAAACCTCTTCGAGTGATACTAAACATTACAAATGAGTTTTCCAAGTTCTCCAAATTCCAAGGAGGGCTTCAACAGGTGGAGACACAAATCTATTACTTCTCTTTCAAACAGAGTGCTAGTGAATACCATTAGTATGCTGAGGCATAAAGTGCTGAAGCTTTAAAACTGCTTGAAATTGGGAAAACAACTCATTTGCTTATATACTCATGTTACATGTATTTCATGTGTGTGTGCACATACGCACATATTTAGAATCATAGAATCATAGAATAATTATGGTTGGAAGGGACCTCAGGACAAATCACCTTTGTCAACATTTGCTAACTTTATTGGTTTTTCAGCAAATTTCCATTTTAACTCTATACTAACAACCTCCCTGTCAAAGGCACAGCATGCATGTCTTCTGCAATTTCTTCTTCTTTAATTGGTCTCAAAATACAGAGCACAGGTACTAACTTATCATTCTTCCTATTTTACTGATAGAACAAGTCAAGCACTGAGCAAGGAACTGATTTCCCTATAGTTATACAGTAGGCTGCTACAGGTCTGAGAACAGAAATCAAGTATTAATCCAGTGCCATAATCTCCAGTGCATCCTGCTGAAAAAAACCCACACATGTATTTTGCATTGCATCATCCATAGTTGAAGAAACACAGTCTAACAAAACTCTTGAATGTAAGATACACATTTTGTGATTTTTTCTTACTCAGATCTCTGAACAGAAGGGATAGATAATACAAACCAAAAAGCCTTAAACCAACTCTAATCAGCTGAGGTTTAATTTGCCTATTTCAGCAGCGGCAGCATGCACTAGTGAAAAGGAGCACAAGCCTCAGAATCTCCTATTTCTTAAATCCATCTATGCTCTCAACCAGAGTGAAAGTACTGCCACCAACTAAACAATCTCCTTGTTTTCGCCAGCTGTACATTTGGAGCAATAAATCTCCAGTGGCTTTTTGAAGAATACATTAGTCAATGTTCAGACTGCAGTCTGGAGATCCACAGGGCTGTTTTTTCTGTGTTTAAAGTAAAACACATTCAGCTTTCATAGGAAAGCACACACATGTACAATATGTTTTTACTTTGAAGAGTAGAATTGCTGTTAGAAAAGTGCCCCTTTCCCCAAATTTTTACTTATATTAAAACCTGTGAAGTGTACATGGCTAGATATTCTCAAAGACTATACCACAACACTGGCAGGGTCTGGATGAAATCCTGTCTTGTTTCTTTTCAGCCAGAAAGTCGGCAGCTAAACTAAGAAGCTACTATGGCACAGGATTTGAACCAGAAAAGACAGTTCAAATTCTCTAATAATGAAATGTGGAAAACTGTCACAACATGTGAAAGATGCTGGAAACACAAAATAAGTTAAATTCCAGACAAGAGACCAAAAGCGTAATGTTTGGAGTCCTAACTACCACATCAGACTCATTGGGGAAAAACAATATTGAGATGCCTTTGTGCAAAAGTGACACTACCAATCCAGGGAGTGTAAGACTTTTCCTGGCACTGCATGCACTGAAGCATCTGGCAACAAGAAGTTAAAAAACAAGTAAGAGAGGGAAAGCAATCCCTGACTGTTGTTTTCAACAAAAGCTGATTAGCCTTACCTTGGAGACAGGGAGTTGAAGCAAGCAATATGGGTTTGTTCTGCTCTTGCCCAGTCCTCCATATCAACAGATTGGGAAGTGTAATACAATCCCTATACTGCTATTGTGTAGCCAGTCACCAGAAGTAAAGCAAACACACTTTCAGATGGGTGAGAATAAGGCATGGAGACAAAGTAAAATCACCCAAATCAGCAAACTAGTCCTAATTAGATAGAGGGCTGAAACAATCATTTCAAAATACAATTTAACTGTGCTAATCCCCACTATATAAGATGAGGGTCTGTTTGATAAAAAGAGGAGGTTCGGCCTGATAATCTGCCTGTCAAATTTCAAATCTCACCAAATGAGGCTGCCTGTCTGCAGGACACAGAAGCAACTGAACTGCTGCTCAATATTACAGTATTTATAGGTCATTATTTTCTTTATTTATAAACTGGCATCGTAAACCTCCTTCACATTAGCACAGAAGAACCTAGCAAAATTACAGTTTTTGTAATCAACTTCTGAGAGCCCACTAAAGCATGCTTTCAATTATTGCAACACCACTTGGAAAGCCAATGATAAGAATTTTTAGCATGTAAGTTGTTCATTACCACTAGTAAACAAACCTCAGCGTTGTCATACTATCAAAAGTGTATGCAAATGTGCTGACCTTCAGAAACAAGATACTACCAACAGAATCAGGTAAATGCACATGTGCACATAGCTCATATATGTGCATACCTGTCCGACAGAAAAAGAAACAAATTAGAGGGGAACAATAGAGGATAATCATTAATAGATTAGTAGATTGTATATGTATGTGCATGATCATCTGTATTTAGTACACAAAATACCAATCAGAAAAATGTGAAACAACAATTTAAAATCTATTTGGCACTGCAGATGAAGAGCAGTCAGATCATAAAGTATCATCATATTCTTCTGTTTATATATATCTTATTCTTTTTACCCATCCTAAAACCTTGACCAACCCTCAGACACCTCAGGGAAAGCCCAAGGGGTCAGCACAGCTGGAGGTGAGGACTCTAGCAGTTCTCACAAGCCTCACAGCATCCAGGAGCCATGCAGCCATCTCCTTCACAGTCCACCTGAGCCATATTGCAACGACAGGGGAGGAATGATATGCAGGGAAACCTGGTGTGTGCCCTTTCAGAGTCTCTCTCCTTCGCAGCAACAAACAGCAGAAGCTCCAGTAATTCATGCCACTACCAAGTGATAACTAGATCTTGCCACCTCCCTTTGCCAAACAGGAGTACTCTAAGCAACCCCTAAACTGCTTGCCTGCCCAATATACAGGAGACATTACAGAAGCACCAAAGCGTGTCAGCATGTGAGCAATTCACAACTAAAACTTCACAAAAATTTTCTCAAGCTAGCCAGAGTTCAGATGTAGGTTTTGAACAGAAAGACATACTGAGACATGTGCTTCATAACACACCTTAAAACTCAAGAAAAAGGTTTGTTTGGATCTAAGGGGTGTGGAGGAAGCAGACTCTGAAGCTGTGATCACCATGGGAGCAAAACAGATACAAAAGTAGCTGGCACCTGCAGGGGATCAGATGGTGAACTTTTCGCCTACAGCTGTCACAGCTCACAACTCTTTCGCTTGGTGCTGTGCAAGACACAACATGAAGCCAAATCCTGTCCCAAAGAGCTTAATATATATGGCCACAAAATAATGCACCTAAATAGCAAACTCTGTCCCCAAAGAGTCCTCCTGAAGGCAACTGTGGTCTACCCAGATGCAGAAAATGGTTTACATGGGCACAGCTGTGCTGCAGCCCCAGAAAAAAAGCTGGCTAAGGAAGGAAGAAAGTAAGGTTACTTAGGGTGGAAAGTTGACACAAGTATGTAAAAAAAAACCAAAACAAACTGTTTTCTGAATTCATAAGGAATTCCATTTTCAGCCACCTGAACTCATCAAAAGGAAAATACTGAAAAGACACACTGGCAAAAGGTGGGGGAAGCCTAACCTGAAGGGGGAGAAGGATCCTAGGACAAGAGCTAGCAGGACTCATTGCAAGGGCTTTAAACTAGGTTTGAAGGGGGACGGGGGTGGAAGCAGAATAAACAAAGCGATGCCTGTGAGCAGCATGCCACTGCTTGTGGGTAGTAGTGCTGGCAAGCTCTTGCAGTCTGCTGTCTCAGTGAAGGTAGGGGATGGTGATTCAAGTAGTAGCAGAGACATGAGAGGTAATGATAGGCAGGAAGCCACAGAAGAGCCTGACAGTGGTCAGGTGGGAATTAGGGCTTGTCCCCCCCAAAAAGCGGTGGGACAATTAGCCCAGCTGAAGTGCATCTACAGGAATGCACGCAGCATGGGCAACAAACAGGAGGAGCTGGAGGCCATGGTGCACCACGAAAACTATGATTTAGTTGCCATCACAGAAACGTGGTGGGAGGACTCTCACAACTGGAGTACTGCGATTGATGGCTACCAACTTTTCAGAAGGGAGAGGCAAGGAAGGAGAGGTGGTGGGGTGGCACTCTATGTTAGAGACAAAATTGAATGCCTTGAGCTCAAAAATGTGAATGACAGCGTGGAGTGTTTCTGGATAAGACTGAAGGGGAAGGCCAATAAAGCAACCTCCCAGATGTCTGCTGGAAATATAACACGGCAGAGAGAGATCAGTCCCAGAGGTTCCTAGAGTGTGTGGAAGACAACTTCCTAACACAGCTGGTAAGGGAGCCAACTAGGGACAGTGCCCTACTGGACATAGTCATCAATGACCTGGACGAGGGGACAGAGTGAATCCTCAGCAAGTTTGCTGATGATACCAAGCTGAGAGGGGTGGCTGACACGCCAGAGGGCTGTGCTGCCATCCAGCGGGACCCAGACTGGCTGGAGAGCTGGGCAGGGAGAAGAACCTCATGAGGTTCAATAAGGGCAAGCGTAGGGTGCTGCCCCTGGGGAAGAAGAATGCCAGGCACCAGTATAGGTTAGGGGGTGACCTCCTGGAAAGCAGTTCCAAGGAGAAGGATCTGGGAGTCCTGGCAGACAGTAAATTATCCGTGAGCCAGCAATGTGCCCTTGCTGCCAAGAAGGCCAATGCCACCCTGGGCTGCACAGGGCAGTGTGTGGCCAGTAGGGCGAGGGAGGTCATTCTCCCCCTCTACTCTGCCCTGGTGAGGCCACAACTGGAACACTGTGTCCAGTTCTGGGCTCCCCAGTTGAAGAGAGACAGGGACCTACTGGAGAGAGTCCAGCAGAGGGCAACGAGGATGACTGGGGGATTGGAGCATCTCCCCTGTGAGGAAAGGCTGAGAGAGCTGGGACTCTTTCGCCTGGAGAAGGCTGAGGGGTGATTTAATTAATATTTACAAATACCTAAAGGGTGGGTTGAGGGAGGATGGAGCCAGACTCTTTTCAGTGGTTCCCGGTGACAGGACGAGGGGTAACAGACACAAGCTGGAACACAGGAGGTTCCATTTAAATATGAGGAAGAACTTTTTTTCCGTGAGGGTGACAGAGCACTGGAACAGGCTGCCCAGAGAGGCTGTGGAGTCTTCTTCTCTGGAGATTTTCCAGCCTCGCCTGGACACAGTCCTGAGTGATGTGCTCTAGGGGATCCTGCTTTTAAGCAGGGGAGTTGGACTGGATGGTCTCTGGAGGTCCCTTCCAACTCTGAATATTCCGTGATTCTGTGATTCCGTGAAATGCTGCAGCAAGCATCTCTGTAAAAGACCAAAGTAAAATATATATAGGAAATAGCTGCCTTTTATAAAATACAACAGCGTGACAAGTGTAGGTAGATACTAATTTTAGTGGCAAACACTGTAATCGTGGTCTGGTCAATTATCTCTGTCTACGCTGGATGCATCTGCCCTCCATAATCTGAAGGAAGGTAGCAGTCTGCTGGCAGCAGCAGGCTATCTGCAAACCGATTCATGCAGGGAGAAACGGAGGTCTTAAGAGTTCCTTGTATGCACAGCCCATCTCACAGCTGATATGTGATAAAATACAGCAGATGCCATTAAATGCAACTGAAAGACTGCCATTAATTTTAAATGTTACCTACAGGTATATAAAAATGTCCCAGATTCAGGGACAGACCTTAAGGAATAATACATAAAATGGAAAGAAAGCAGCCAAAAATCTATTCTGAGTTTTATAATGTGCTCCTACCTCTGGTGAGAAATGATGTCTTTTGCTTTAGATTCAGGGTGTGACAGCAGTTTTACAGAAGGCTCACGCACTTCTTTCAAGACTTTTTTTAATTTGCAAAGAATAGGTCACTTGGTCATACTAAAAGTAAAAATGGAAGAGACGGCTGTGATTTTTTTTTTTTTTTTTTTTTTTTTAAACACACACAGCTACACAGCATAAGGACTTAAAATACCTAGGCTCAAATTTCAGGAACCCGCTAGCTATCCTTGTGGAGAGCCAGGTGAAGATTTGTGCTCACAGTTATATCACAAGGTCTCAATTCAGAAGTGTAGGCTGCCAGCTCACACCAGATGCAGCACCGTGGTACAAACCAACTTTCACAAAACACAGGTTAAACATTACAAGGATTTGTATTTCAAAACAATGTATTTGCAATATATATTCCCTACTTGCCAGAAAGCCGGTCTGAGAGCTGAAGAAAACACAGACACACAGAGAAAACAGAACCATTTACAGTGGGGATGTAGCAGCACACTTTTGTTTTCTAAGATACTTTTTGATATGTTCACAGTTTCTTAAGTTTCGATTCTGGATTAAATTCATTAGAGATAAAGACAACCAAAGCATAACATTCTTCCTTTGTATTTATGCTTCACAAAGAGAGATGCATGTATATGAACAGGCTGCATTTGATTTCCACTGCACTTCACATACCAACAGCACACTGCAGAGACCACACAGGCACTGGCAGAGCTGTTGCCTGTGCACTGAAACACTGGTTATATGATATACATCTTGTGCAGTCAAAAATTCCAAGCAGGGGACACTGAGAAACTGAATTACAGAGGAATGATTAATTTTCTGTTCCCTCTGACATCAGTATCTGCAACATTCACGTTGAAGACATACAACCTATCTAAGAAATGTTTTTAAAATTTATTTCATCTCACTTTCATAGCACAGAAATACAGCATTTGCATGAATATGGAATCTAATTTTGTACAGGTTTTTTTAGAAAACAAAAAGAACACATAAACTTGATAGTGGAAGAGTGAGATCCAGAAGTTCAATGAAACTCAGATCTGCCTGATGTTTCTTCTGCTACTGCTAAAACAAAGCTAAGGAGAAACCCTCATTGTGTGCACTTTAGATATCCCACGCACCATGTAGTTTCTTATCATGCCCATCAACTGGGCCATTTCTGTCAAAAACACGGTAATTTTAATTCAGATAGTTTCTTGTTTCGGTAATTTAAATTCTCACTTATAGAACTTCATTATATACTTAAGATTGTGTAACCCACCAATATGACCACAAAAAGCAAGTAATTAAGGTACTGAGCTATTCAATCCTTATCTACAAAAATCTCCCTTTCAGAACTGCTACCACATTCTTAAGGAGGAACTTAGCTAAAAAAGGGCTCTACTCCCATTTTTTGAACCTAAAAAGTTGTATGTGCTCCTGCTGGAAATGTACATGTATGTGTACTGAGCACTACTGCCAAATAGGAGCACTAATTGTTCAGTGGCCATGCATATGTAAAACTGCTTGTGTATATGCAGTGCCACTGCTCCATTCAGCACTTTTCTGTGGATGTACTGAAGAGACAAACAAGCAATACATGACTCAGAATATAACATCCTGGCTAATACCTTGCAAATGAAATATTTAGTCAGCTCATACTGAGCGCCTCAATTCGAAACATGCTTAAAAAAACATACATTCAAGTGCTTTCATGAATCAGTTTTTCAGAGTTTTCGATCTAATTTAACTTCCATTCTTATCTGGGCTAACAGTAAAAAACCCCTCTTTTTTGGGCCAGATTAGTTTTAGCTTGGCTGAGTTTCAAAATCATTACACTGTCACACAAATGTTCATGTAACTACCAGCTAGCAAAAAGCACAATGGCTGGAAAAGCCATCAGGGCAGTGCGGCTGCTTTTGGTGATGATACTGTTTACATGAATGGGAATATGAGACCGCAGCCTAAAATAGATGGTAGAGTAGTGCTCTGCAGACCACTCTCTCTCCACTGATTACAGAGAAAGCCTTGATGAGCACTTCAGGCCAGATAACAACCTGTTAAATGGCCATGTCACACTCTTTATTATCTTTTACTTCTAATAGAAAGCCACATTTATTTACAGCAAAGAAACCAAACATAAGCTAGAAGTTTCACTTCCAAATATTATACAGATGTTATGATTCAAGAAAAATCAATACTGGTTGTGACATAAAAAGTAAATTGGTTTGCTTTTAGTAATTAGAAATAGTCTGTTACGTAGTTTTCTGTGCAAACTTACACAGCTTCAACACAAAGAGAAGTATGGAGTACATGAGAATATTCATCAAAATGAAAATGCTGATAGCTATTTTCAAGTCAGTTACACTTAGAATTATAGAATCGTTTTAGTTGGAAAAGACCTTTAAGATCAAGTCCAACCATTAACGCAGCATTGCCAAGTCCCCCACTAAACCATGTCCCCAAGCTCCACATCAACAGGTCTCTAAACACTTCTAGGGATGGTCACTTAACCACTTCCCTGGGCAGCCTGTTCCAATGCCTGATAACCCTTTCAGTGAAGAAATAGAAATATTTCCTAATATCCAGTCTAAACCTCCCCTGGCACAACTTGAGGCCATTTCCTTTCATCCTATCACTTGTTGCTTGAGAGAAGAGACCGACCTCCACCTCAATACAACCTCCTTTCAGGCAGCTGTAGAGAGCAATGAGGTCTCCCCTCAGCCTCCTTTTCTCCAGACTAAACACCCCAGTTCCCTCAGCCGCTCCTCATCAGACTTGTGCTCCAGACCATTCACCAGCTTCGTTGCCCTTCTCTGGACACACTCCAGCACCTTGATGTCCTTCTTGTAGTGAGGGGCCCAAAACTGAACATAGTATTCGAGGTGCAGCCTTGCCAGTGCTGAGTACAGGGGGACAATCACTTCCCTAGTCCTGCTGGCCACACCATTTCTGATCCAGGCCAGGATGCTGTTAGCCTTCTTGGCCACCTAGGCACACTGCTGTCCACTTCCTTCCCAACATTTTCCCCTACTTTCCTTCTTAACATTTACACTGGAATTCATAGTTTGCGTGTATTATCTATGAAAAGTAGTCAACATCAAATATTACCATTTTTATAGTAACACACAGTAAGGAGAGTTTGAATGAGTTGGCACTCATTAGCAAACACCAGACAAGAAGAATGACTGTTGTTAATAACCATGTGTTTGTGCTGCTAGTGTGAATCATTTTATTTACCACTCATGCTCAGCCTAGAGATGACTTCACCTACTGAATCAATGAAGAACACTGACCTTTAAGACAGAAAAAGAAAACTCTTACTAACAATACCATGTAAGATCATTCTTAAGAGAAGAATTACTAGGTAAGGAAAACTGATCAAGGAAAATTTGTTCAAACAACTGAGCACCAATCTATCTATTTTTTCAGAATGAACTGTAGGACCTAGATGTGTTTGCATTAATATTTCTGAACAAAGCAAATGCACACAAAGTTTAGCCTCACCTCAAGCTCTAGTCCTCAACAAAATAGCCCTTTATGCTAAAGCCCTACAGGCATAACAGTTGCACAGCTGGCTACAGCATCCTTTCCCTTCCATGTAGTCAGCATAAAGCGGGGAAAGAAAAGTGGTAGGGATGGAGGAATCCTTGTCAGTCCACGGTGAAGAGTTTTCTACACTAGGCACTGGATTAGTCTTATGACAAGCCAGCTCTGAGAAGCAGAGACACAGCAATTCAGGTAGCAATGTTCCTTATCACATGGCAGGTCAGTGGCTCAGTACCAAGTCCAAGGAATAATTATCCCTAAGAAATCACAAACAACACTGCTTAATATATCTGGACTTCTTTTTATGTATTCCTTTAGTCAGTTTAATTAATGTGATTAAATAGAATCATTACACAAATGGAAGAAATTATCTATATCAAGGTAAGAGCTTGATGGGAAAAAAGAGTAATTATTAATATGTATTAGAAGCTCAAGATGACACTCTAACCAAATCTACTAATTCAGAAATTTTAATTCTACTACTACTCACAGCAAATGCACTTAGGTTCTTTATAGCCTTTTTCCAAGAAAAGTTTACAGTTTTCTTCTGGCATCCCTGCTCCTACCCTCCTTAGTCAAAAAAGCCTAAAAGCAGCTCTTAAGATGGACCAATACCAGCAATTTAAAGTTACATAATATTCAAAACAGAAAATCATCATGAACTCAGAAAAACCATTAAGATTAAACACCATAAAACCAAAAAGATAAAAGCTTTATGACAAACGTAGCTATCTACAAGTAACACAGGTAAAATTCAAGAAACAGATGCCATTATTAAACATTCCTTGTGCAATCAATGACAATCCATAATTTCTTCTTAAGGGAGTGTTCAGTGTGGTTCCTCACTTCAACATTTTTGTGAATCCTTATTAGCTTGCTGAATATTACCTCATTGGTCAGTCTCAGTACAAATTTAAAAGCAAAACTGTATGTCAGTTAGGATGCAAAAGCTGGTTAGATTCCCCGTACTTTCCTGCATATATGCAGTTTTCAGTGTTCTTTTTATCACTTCACAACATATATCTGAACTTTTGAAAATGTCCAAAGATTTCAGCCTGAATGCATCATTTAACTGCACTGTGAAGCCATCAGTATCAAAAATTAATGTATCAAATAAGTCAAACGTGTTGGTGTCCGATCATATTTCTATGCAATATATAGCTATGCTTGTCACTGATAGTTTTGCACACACAATGCAGAGTTTTTATATATGATCAGAACAGTACTTTTACTAAAAAAAATTATTATTAGGGAGTCAAATGATCAATTTTAGATTGCTTTTTCTTTTACGAATATAATGATTTTTAAGCAAATTGGTCAAAAATTGCTGAAAAAGCATAGAATCATTATTTTTTTCTGCCAGAATGATCTATGACTAAGGATTTACAAGCTTTAAAACTAGACTTGGTTCATTCTCTAGGTTTAACATAAAAATAGTGTCATGAAAACAGAAAAAAAAAAAAAATTGGTTTTGTGCAAAAGAAGCAACTGAAGTTTGTCATGGGAAAAGGAGAAGGAAAGTAGAAGAAATGGAAAAAAGAGACTGACTTAGTGGAGTCAGTCAGAAAGAAATTCCTTGTCCTTGACTATAAGAGAAAACACATGAAGAGGCATTTAAAACTACGAGCTTTCCACCCTGTCACCACCTAATAATGTGTTTCTGTGTTTGTTCTCTGTAATGCATACATCTATAATTAAGCCAACCCAATAGAAACTGAATTCAGCCTTCTCAGAGGCGAACGCTCAATAGACAGGCTGCCACTAGAAACAGCTATGTGTCCTGCCAAAGAAGTATACCATGCTTCTTATTGTAGGACCTGGTACTCCACAGGTTTGCTGTGATTATTTGCATAATTACAAACTGCTACTCCACTGCGTGGCATGGAAAAAAACTTCACTGCACTGTTCTTCCTCATCATTTCCCCACTGGTAAAAAGTGAGCTTTTTGGAGCACCTCCTTCAGTATTGACCTGTTCCACCACAGTACAACTGACCAGTGCTTGATTAACACGTACCAGATTCTGAAGAGTTGCTTTTAATAACACTGTTTGCTTCCCACAGTCACATTTAAAACATACATGATGTAAAGATGTGAAAAGGGAGCCAGCAACACCGGTTAAAAGTGAACTCAAGCAAACACTGCATTCTTCTGCATAACAAGAGGATGTTTTACTTCAAACAATTGTTTTCAGGTAAGCCTACTCTCCAGTAACAAAAAGACAGATATTTTAGAGGAATAGCTTGACAAAGGATAAGAAACCAACAGAGCAGAAAAACATTTCTAAGCTTTCATTTCAGTCAAAGAAATATCAGATGCTACAATACTTCTGCTCATGTGAAGTTAAACAGGATTATCTAGTTATAAATCCAGAGTCATCTGCTCTCACAATCATTCTTATGACTTACTATTTTTGTTTATGCATGACTATTTAGTTGCAACATGCAAAATACTAGGAAGATTTAAAGTTTCATCAAAGGTACTATAAATAGTGACAGATTTTTTTCTAACAAGTTTTTGAGCTTCAAATAAGCAATACTGTAAGAATCTTGTTCTTTCGTTATTTTTTTCTTGCCACTGCATTGCATATTCTTATTTATAGACTTGTGTGATTATTCCCTACCCATTCAAATTGCTCATTTTCTTATTTATACTCTCTTGTGATTATTCTCTACCTGTTCAAATTACTCATTCTCATCTTTGCTTTAATCAGTGCTTCTAGAAATTGTTTTCTGTTAAAGCAGACGCCCTAAAAAGAGAACTGCAGAAGAACTAAGGCAAGAAAAACAGATTTATGGATGGGAAAGGCCCATAACTATTCTCAGAGACTGACTGAAGAAATTTCATATAGTGATATCTGGAGAAGAAATCCCCCTCCTAGAACTAAATGTCAAACTGAGAGGGTCACATACTCAATCTACAACTGCTAGCAACTCCACCTCAACTGTGGGACCAGAAAATCTCATCATTTTACAGTAATCTTTCATACTGAGTAATTCTTTTCTGGCATGCCATCCCATCAATGTTGATTAATGTCAGTCCGCACAAAGCTAACAGGGGACTGACAGAGTCTGCTCTATATAGGCTGGGGATCTTTCTCTTAGATGATCTGACTCCGCTGCACTTATATTAAATTAGAATATAACAAAAATGAGTCCACAGAACAAATAAGGGAAAATGGTTATGATCAGTTAGGGACCATGTAGTGGGCAATCCCATTTGAAAGCCAATTAAAAAAGATGAGAGTCTTTGTACCTATTTATGAAAAAAAAGACATTTTCTTGTATCACCAGTGTTGTAAAATGAAAATGATCGTTTCAGTTTCACTCTATTTGAAAATAACACAAATTCTCCAATTATTGCATATCAGTTTTATCCTAGCTAATGGTCTTTCCATCAGCTTCATCTCTCCCAAAAGTTGGGATACCTCTACCCTGTCGACTATGGTCACTCTTGGTTTCATTCCCAAACCAACTCACTCATTCTCAGGCTCCATTCTGGAGAAAGCCAACTTGTTCCTCCTGGGAAAAAGGCAAAGCATGGCCAAGAGGTTAGTTTACTCCTAACAGAGAACATGGATGTAAACCATGCCAAGATTGGCTCCTTCTGCCAAGGGTACTCCAACACTGTTCCAGCATCCTATGTGTCCTCAGATGCCTTCACACCGTGCCCGATGGCAAACTATCATGCCTCTAGCTTCAAGTTTCAAGAATAGCATTGCTGTGGGCTGTATTATTTTTGGCGCATAGAACTGAAGAGCCACACACACATATAAAACAAACAAAGAATACGATGGGGCCAAAAAAGCATTCCATAAGCCAAAGGCAATGCGGTGTGGTCACAGTAGATCTGTTCCAGATGGTGCCAGGGCATTCCCTGTAACAGTACACAAAGACAGTGTAGACCTAGCCTTCATAAGAGACAGAGAGAGAAGCCAATCAGTTAAATCAATCATGAAACACATGAAAGGGAAAGAGAAAAGAATATGCGGAAGGAAGTATGGAAGAAAATAATTATGTCCTTCACATTAGTCTTCATGGAATAGTTTAGAAATCAGAATAATTACCTGTTTACAATGATAAAATCTTGAAAGCAGCCAATAATAGGTCTAGAACACCGTATTTGCCAATTGGGTATTTTAATAACATTAACTTATAGATAATGAACTCTGAACTAATCATAGAAATCATGAAATGTTCATAAATTGCTACTGAGGAAACCCAATACCTTGAGAGAAAATGCATAAGTATTTAATTAATAGTTAATTAAATCTTAGGAGTCCAATTACCTGTAAGGGAATTATAAAGAAAACATTGTAAAATAAACTGAAAGACTGGAGTAGCCGAAGAAAGAGAACTTTAAAAACATGCCTGTACAGAAATACTTACTAATCTGCTAGGCAACTGAATGTCAATAATTTATGCTGCTCATTTAAATATACACGCCTTTTTTATATTTTAAGGCATTTTATTCCATAGAACCAATTTTTGAGGTTACCCCAAATCCAAACCAGATGGAATATAATGAGGAAAAAACAGGAAGTCAAAGCACAATTGTAATTTTTAACACATTTTTAAGGATGAACAATTCAAGTCAAGCTGCGCTCTTGATAGAGAATTCATAAGATATGGCAAGCCATTTCACCGCTAGTGTTTACAGTATAACTAACACCAATAATACCAAAATAATTAACATATTAGGGTAAAATCACAACATCAAGTCTGGACAGAAAAACAAGTCATATTTCTTGAAAAATACTTATCAGAAAGATCATTTTGTTACTAAGTAGTTTGAGTGTTTAGAAATGTTAGATATTTCTACTAGTTAGACTGTAAATTATTCCAGTTCATTGACCTGAGATCCACTATGACAATATAAGCCAGGTGAGAACACTTATTTTGCATACCTTTACAGAAATGTTACCACTGCCTTCAAATGAGCTTCACAGTTAAATAAAAATGCACTGAACACACTGAAGCCTATGTACAAAGATAGGAACTTGTATATATATTTGAAAGTTCTCTTCAAAAGGCAGCTTGCACTTTTAGTACCAATTCCTTTAAATCCACTATGCTGTTACTTCTTGTTAGTATTGGTTTTCAGTCCTCCATTTAGTTTTCAAGCTACTGAAGAATGCTTATCTCCAACCAATGGAAAGTACTGTTTCAGCTATAATGTACTCCCACATATAATCACAAAAATCGCAGAATCCCTTTCACATAATGATTTGTTGATTTATTTATTTTTTGGAGAAGTCAAGTCTGTGCAGTGTGGTCTCCTCCCTACCAATGCTTTTATTTAAGTATTTATATAATACTCCAATTATCAGTGCCATATTCATGACATTTTTCCACATATATATTTTTGATTCCTTCAAAAATAGATACCTTTGTGTTTCTTAATATTTCTTTGTATGCAATGACTTTTCCAAAATAATTGCCAAAAGTTCAGTAAGCTCACTAACTAGTTTCCTAAAGGCTTTAACTCATGTATTCACATTTTCCAAGTGATTCTTTCCTCAATGTAAGACAGTTTTCAATCACTTTCTAATAATGAATTCTTCTATTCTTTCTTTCCCCCCTCACCAATTTCAAAAGCAAAGCATATCGATTTAGTCTAGTTTTAATTAAAGGGTCTCTTTCCTTATAGGTTTTTCTGATAACATCAGAAGTACCTTCTAGTGTTCTTGGCTCCTCCTACACTATCCTCCTACTCCTATGTTCCCTACAGAAAATGCATGGCTAGTTCTATAGATTTTTCTTGCATACTTTCTACTGCCAGTATCTTCTCAAAGTCTTTCTTTACCCCAGGTAATTTTTAACAATTACACAAAAAGTGTACAGGTTACATTTTACATATCTTAATGTGCTGCCATTCAGTGGGACCTGGACAGGCTGGAGAGCTGGGCGGAGAGGAACCTAATGAAGTTCAACAAAGGCAAGTGCAGGGTCCTGCACCTAGGGAGGAACAACCCCATGCACCAGCACAGATTAGGGGATGACCTGCTGGAAAGCAGATCTGCGGTGAAGGACCTGGGAGTCCTGGTGGACAACAAGTTAACCATGAGCCAGCAATGTGCCCTTGTGGTCAAGAAGGCTAATGGTATCCTGGGGTACGTTAAGAAGACTGTGGCCAGCAGGTCAAGAGAGGTGATCCTCCCTCTCTACTCTGCCCTTGTGAGGCCACATGTGGAGTACTGTGTCCAGTCCTGTTTCCCAGTTCAACAGAGACAAGGAACTACTGCAGAGTCCAGCAGAGGGCTATGAAGATGATGGGGACTGGAGAATCTGTCTTACGAGGAAAGGCTGAGAGACCTGGGTCTGTTAGGCCTGGAGAAGAGAAGACTGAGAGGGGCTCTTATCAATGCTTACAAATACCTAATGGGGGAGTGTCAAGAGGATGGGGCCAGACTCTTTTCAGTGGTGCCCAGTGACAGGACAAAGGGCAATGGGCACAAACTGGAACACGGGAAGTTCTATCTGAACATGAGGAAAAACTTCTTTACTTTGAGGATAACAGAGCACTGGAACAGGCTGCCCAGAGAGGCTTTGGAGTCCCCTTCTCTAGAGACATTCAAAACCTGCCAGGTGAACCTGCTTTAGCACAGGGGTTGAACTAGATGATCTCCAGAGGTCCCTTCCAACCGCTACCATTCTGTGATTCTGTGTAATGTGTTATATAAATCTGGGGTTTTTGCATATTGAGCTGAAACAGTTCATAATCTATAAACAATGAATCCTCTTTTTATATTACCAACATTTGTTCCCTGGTTATAAAAAGTGAATGCTCCTTGATAGGTACAGTGGCTTCTACTCAGCACCAGAAGGCTAAGAAAAGAGAAAAGTAAATTAAATAAACAGGAATATGTTAGAGAGAGACAACCGTTCTGAGCTGCTGGTTAGGAGAAAAGCCAACAAATAGATTTGCCTAAAAGTAGAAAACCATCTGATGAAGAAAGCAGCAATAGAGATTCTGCTCTGAAGATGTTTGGACTAACAGGTCACAAAATATGAAGGACAACTTGTCTCTAGCAATAAATGAACCCTAAACTATGGCAAAAGAAAATAAAATCAAAAATCAAATTATCTGTTGACTTTTCAGCTTGTGAATTTCTCTGAAAGTACACATTTTTCATCCACTATATGACAAGGCAGGATGACTGTCACTTACCTTAAACATATATTTATAAAAAAAAAATATTATCTTGCTGTTTTTCTGTATCCTTACTCAGGAATAAGACATGCTTCCATAAATTTCATTGTCATTATTACTTGAAAATACTTGTAATAAGCAAAGACATTCAGTCAACCCCAAGAGGTATTAACACTTTCAAAACATGTTACTAATTCAAGGATGAGAATCCTCCCTTTAGCTCCAACTATGTATGCAGTCATAATTTTCATTTTTGACCACTGTTTGGTTTTGATCTTTCTTATTATTCGTACATTTGCCTCTGTGGCCAGAGACTGATTTATCTTTTAAGGAATTGCAGTTGTACTTGACCAAATGATCTTTGAGCCTAGAGGAATAAATCAGCTGCTCAGTTTTCATGAGAAGAGGTTCTGACACCCTGCTAATTTCAAAACTTTATTTGTAATATTATGTAACATACATACTGATGTACTAAGTCATCTGTGTTTCTTCATCAATGATTAGTACTGCAAAGTAACTCAAAGGTCTTTATCTTTTCCCTGTCACAAATTATCTCCTTAAAATTATCATATAATAGAAACTAGATCACTGTTCATCACTCTTGTAACTGATGTGCATGTGGAGCATTTACAGTGTCCAAGCACTTTTCAGATTGCTCTTCACTGCTGACACCTTGCACATCTTTCTCAAAGTACCGAGGCTGCTTGCACCTCTGTTTAGTCACTTCTTTTTCTTCTGATTAGAGATGAGTCATACAATCTGGACTAGACTGCTTTTGAAAAAAATCAAACTATCCTCCCATTATCAAAAGTACTACTTCTTTCTCTAGTATCTGTCTAATTACTTGTTTTCTCAGCCTTGTTTGTAATGATAGGATTTGTCTTACCTAACTTTACACAGCTAAATGTTATTTGCACCATCTTAAAATAGACATCTCTCGTAAGAGTGGGATGAATCCCCAGCTAGATGTTCCTCTCTCCCTTTATTACATATAAAAAGAGCATAAACAGCTAACAAACTCAGCTAATATATGGCCTGGAGCAAGTAATTTGAAATGTTAAAATGGAAATGTGTAGCATTAGTTTACCCACTTGTCTCCTTGGAGACAGGATGCAAATATATGTAGTCCTTTAAAGCATTCTGAAACTCAAGTGCAACTTCAAAAATGAAATTCTCTAAAATAAAATCTCCCTCTGAAGCCCACTTGGAACTCTACTTCTGGGAAGGAGCTTTTCTGGTTGATGCATTTTTCTCTGTCATAGGAGCTAGGCACACACTAATTTATTTGGGACAGCAACTTTTTTTCCCCTCCTGTTTGTTGCTCACTATGTTCAGAGAACCTGAACTATTACACTTCTGATTATGAAGACAGTTTTACCTGTCACTTCCACCCCGGAACTTCCAAACTCTGTCAGTGTTATAATGTTATCATGTTATAATGATTTGCACTTCGTTAGTCACCTGCACTGTTTATAACTCTCCCCTTTAGTAGTCTGGCCTCATTATGAGTTCACATGGTTCTGGCAACTGAAGAGTTGCCAACTGATTACTTTTGCTCTTAAATTATTCATATTGATTGCTTTGACAAATGTGACGTACATGTTGGCCTGGAAATGCAGACAAAGAAGAGAGAGGCATAAAACCTCCCTAAGTTTTTATTTCAGCGGCTACTCTAAATTATCTTAAAATCTATTTTAATATTGTAGACCTTTTAACACATTGTAACAAAGAATATATGAAACAAAGAAAGAACAAAGAATATATGAAACAAACACAAGGTAACATCTCAATTCAATAGATTAAACCTCACTTTAGGATCTTTACGTGCTCAGTTCTTTATTTTTTTAATAATTACATAGTAACACAGAAGTCCATGTAACTGTTTCACAGTCTCTCACAATGTTTACTGCCTCCATTTCCCAGGGCTTTTAATAGCATCAGCCTTCCCCCAATCAAGATTTGTGTTTTGAATGGATCACTTACTTTGTAATACGGTCAATGTTAGCAATTTGCTTCTGGTTCCGGATTATTTCTATAGCTGCCCAAAGATGCTGGATAGCCTTTGTATCTGCCTGTCGTCTCTTCGTTAAGCGTGCCATGACCTGTTTACTTGGTCACCTGCAGCCAATAAATTAAAAAAACACACCAAAAGTTAATCATGAATTATAAAATAGATTACATGATGATCATGTTACAATAAATATGATTACAAGGAAAATGTTGCTAACCTACATCAATTCAATCTATATACAGCAGCATATTTTCTTATGCTTAAAGAGCAGTAAAAAGCAAAAAAAAATGTCATTTATGAGACCCCCCTTTCACATCACACAATCTATACAGAAGACAAAAGGCGAGCAGTAAAAATTATCAAATCAATAGCAAACAACTTATCAAGCTAGATAAGAAAAGTCACTTAGTTCACATCTCAGTGGTCTAAAATTTGGTAAAAAGCAGAAGCTACCCTAGTCTGAAGCCTCCACAGCCTCCTGCACTGCCTGAAACCCTTAAAAGGGCGAGTGGTGCTTGACTACATCACACAGTGTACACATGAACTCTGACACAGAAAAAGCTGGATGCACAGTCTGGTATACAATATAGTTCTCAGTGCATTACTTTCATATTTTTATCACTTGCAACTATTTAAAAAAAATCCATTCTACGTGCACAAACTAGAAGTATATTTTCTTGGATGATAAATATTTAAAAAAATATTTTGGAGCAATTCCCTTTCCTGTAACACGCTAAAACCCAACAGGACCAAAGTGCCTCTGATGGCATTTACCCATCTAACCAACCCTGAATGGGAACATAATGAGCATCTGGCTTTGTTTACAAATTTTCCAAAAGCTTGAGGCAATGAGTACAGATAAGCCATAAATCGCCTACAGCTCTACTACAGGCACAGAATCCCTTTTTAAGAGCTTAATGATTCATTTTGATCACTAAATAACTTTCTTCCAGTGCCACCACTTTCTTAGTAAAAAAATAATGACAGATTTATGACTGCTACCAAGATTTATAATTTATTTTAGAGCTCTGTCCTCAAAATGAACTCTGTGGTATGCATGCGGATACTTGAAACTAGCAGAATATTAACTTCAGTAACCCAAAATAATATAAAAAAAGTAAAAAACATTATACCATCTGTGCAATGTTAAAGATGGGAATTTAAGTATTAAAAGTGTCCCTCCTCTCAAATTCACAAAAAATAAATAGATTTGAGTATTCCAGCAGTTGCAGCAATGAAATATTCAAGTCCATGGGACCTACAGATACTTGTCAAAGAAAGAGAGCTGTCAAGTTTCAGATCCGATATTAGCTCAGCAATGCTCACTGACTCTACAGGTGTAATGAATAAAGTGCAACAGTACTATTAAGGAGAAGAAATGACTGAACTGCATTATACTTAAAATTGTGTAGCCCATTTTTAAAAAAAAAAAAAAAGAAAAAAAAAGATGATGTGAACTGATATGTGCATGTCCAGTTGGAATTTTATCTCATGTCTGAGGCACCTCTGGCCGCTGGAGATAGCGGAGAAGGGCAGAACAGAGTGGGGCTCATGGAGACATGGAGTGGTCACACATTGACCCCACATTTCTGCTTTAGAAATCTCTTCCCGCTGGGATTTAAAGAAAGGGCAACTGAATCAACCTCCCAGAAAAGGAAGGCCAAGAATACATTTCTGAGGGAAGGATAAGAAGGAATATGACAGACACAGAGCTAGGAGTGACTGTCAGTAGATAGTGTTGCCTAAGAATGATTCAGAGAAAGCAAGCCTCTGTTGGGAATAGTGGGAAAAGACCCTGCATTCCTGTGAGCTCCCTTGCATTCATTTCACAGAACACAAGGACATTACAAGTAAAAAACCCCTCCTAATTTGTAGGAGAAACATATGATTATTGGTAGAACTTAATTCTTAAGGAACACAGACCTGTAAAATATAAATAGGGGTTTGACAACACATCAATCTTTAGAGCCTTACTAGCTTAGCATAAAACTCCTCTCCTAACGCAGAACTGACTAAAAGTGCTATCATTTGTTTGATTCTCACTCTCTACAAAGTATCTGCTTTAAAAGCTGTTAGCTGATATAGCAGTCGACAGGCTGGACACGGAGCCTCTTACACAGTATCATGTCCTCATGTGAGGATCAAGGAGGAAACACTCATCCTTCTCGACCCTGATAACAGTGTGATGCAACAGATCAGTTCTCAGTTTATTTTGTAATAAATGAAGTGGATCCTGTTATCCCAGCTATGTTAAAAATAACCCTTGTTTTTGGCAGCCTGGCATATGGCTGCCCATGTGAGAGCCGCGCTCAGCGTGCCTGGCAGAGGGGGAAGGAGGTGGATGTCGCTCACACCCCTGTGACACCTGGGCCCGAGGGCCTCGGCACAGGGCAGGGCCCCAGGAACCCATCTGTCGCCTCAGCATGGCCTCATGGCCCCACTCTGCAGCCAAAGAAAAGGATGATCTTTGGAGCTAAGGAATTCCCTCTTGTGTCTCCAGGGCGGGAGAAGAATCCCCCGCCCCACACAGGGAGAGTGAGAATGAAGGATGACAGTAACTGAGTTCCCGAAGGAAGCCCTGTGGTTGCAGAGCTGCATCTAAGATGGCTGCCAGCGGGCAGGGGAAGGCCTCATCCTGCAGAGGCCCAACGGGCTCCCTATTTCCTTCGGTGTGCACTTTGGGAACAAATTTCCCTCCACCCCTCTTGCCCCATCCTTATCTTGCTTTGCTGGCTCGGAGCACAGAAACGCTACGCCCTGTGCCAGGGCTAAGTCCAACCCACGGTGCCAGCATGGACCTCCCAGGCTGAGCCACTACGTGGAGGTCACTCCATGGGACCAGAATGGACCTGGTCTGAAGTAAACCCCCCCAAAACACAGGTGATGCAGATGTCAGACCAAACTGCTCCCCGCTGGCTGGCTATCTGCTCCCCACCACTGCTCACAAGCACAGGCATGGCTTCCCCCAGTTTGTCTGGGAATAAAAGCAATAAGTATTCTTACACATGGGACAGAGCAATCACACGTTTTGTTCTGTTCCTCTTTTTTTTTTTTTTTTTTTGGAAGATACAGTAATTTTAGCAGGTGTTCTGCCTTCAAAGAATGTATGTTTCACTTTTATAGCTTTGGTTTACTATCTAAGAGCACTTTTGTTAAACTCAAGAGTTAACACTCCACTATTGAAACAGCAGTTCTTAAAAAACACACTTCCACAAATATAAAAATAGGTTTTTGAACTTTTTTCCCCGCAAAAGCCCATATCATTTTTGCCTTATTTTAATCTTTTAATTGCATGGTGTAGAAGAAATATATAGAGCCTTTTTACATTAAAAATCAAAAGATTGTGGCATATTTCTTGCTGCTCATTGCATTATCACTCCTCCTCCATGGTAAAACTAACCATAACGGTTTACTCCCTGCATTCCTGCAAAAATTTAAGCAGTTTTCTACATTATTACAAAGTCTTAAAGATAACTTATATCACTGTTAATAGTTTATAAAATGCTTTGGAGCGCTATTTCCAAGCAACAGAAAATGTTCCCAGTGTTCCAACATGCACAACTGACTCATGCAAATAATAGTTTAAAGTTTAATGGGAGACATATTAGATTCTTAAATCTATATTTATCACTCCTGATTATTTGCTTATATGTGGCTGTACACATACACACACGCAAGAGAACAAGCATAAACATCCAGTGCGTGAGAGTATGTGTAAGAATCTATGGCTTAGAGGTTAAATACCAGAAGAGGCTGATTCATCCATGCAGTGTTTTAAGAAAGTTAGATCTTCAGAGGCTCTTTAAAACCACAACACTGAAATGTACATTTACATATAAATGCTTGAAGATGTTTGTCATCCCCCTCTTTCCTTACAGCATTCATTTCAATATCCTGGAAAGAAATACTAAAAGCTGAAGTAAACATTAAATTCCAGCTTGTGGTTTGCCAGCCATCATGCTTGTTTAGCTGTGGTATCCCCTATCCATACAAAATTATTTGCTTCATGCCATATCTGTCACATTCTGCTAGCAAGTTTATGGTAAGATGCAGCTTCTTAGGGAAAGGTTTGCAAATAAAAGATGGCTAAAAAACTAAGAATATGTACCAGCAGGATGTGTTTTAGGTTTTGTAGACGTCCATGGGACCTGCAGAATATAAGAAGGATTCCCCCAGTAAAGGACGTTGTGTGGCTGACCAGCCACATACACTCCCGTCACACACTCGCTCACACAGGGCCCAAAGCAAATAATTTATCTTCTCAATTTTCAACTCTCTCACTGTTCCTCAGTGCAATATGAGTAGGGATTACTGTATTTTATATATTAAATTCCTCTAGAATGTCCTATGTACAACATTTCGAAAAGTATCCCACTTTATTGTACAGAGCTTTCCTCAAGCGCTAAATATTACCCACATTTCTTACAGGCAGGCTCAACAAACTGCACTTTTTCTTGTGAATACACACAGCAGGGCTTATCTTCTCAAAGCCCAGAGTAAAGTGTGCACTGCCATGTGGTGGCGATGTTACAGCAGTGGCAAACCACACTTACTATCAAAACAGCAAGGCATTAGATACACACTTGGCCAAACCAAATGTTGTACAGCTGTCTGTTGCAACAGCAGTGGATATGGAAATCTGTACTGCAAGTCAAAATAAACAAAAATCACCTTGCAGCATGTCTAGGGATTTAGCCCAAGGAACCTCCTGACCTGCTGCTTGCATCCAATTTAGCAGATACTATCAGGTACTAAGTTTAGCTAGAAACTCTCCCTACAGACAGAAACAACTGAAAGGTAGTCAAATTTTGCCACACTTTAGCTGTTAAATACCATCATCCAAGCAAAATATGATGCTTTTGAAAATTTAACTAATGAATTGGACTTTGCACTGAAGCAGACGGTGTTGCAGTTGGGCGCTGCTGCTCTGATGGGAGCTGCTAATTAAGAGCTGACAAGTAGTAGCTTGTTAAATCTCCTGTTCATACTTCACTGTAAGTGAGGCTACCTGTGGTGCTCGTCCCTTTCAGTGCAAAGTCAAACAGGTTAAACTTCATCCCTGCTATTAGCCACCATTTGGCTGAGATTTGGTATGCAGTTAATTGCAATGGAAAGACAGTTTAAGAAGTTGATCCTTGCCACTGCTCAGCTGCTAGTTTCTGCCTTTCAGCCCCGCATCCCTGGGGCTGCTATTATTTCTTCCACACCACACTGTGAAAAGATTTCAGGCTCAACAGGAGGAAGAAGCTAGGCTCAATCCTAGTTTTTGCGGCTTTCATGCTGTGAGACTGGCTGAGTTTGGGTGGTTAGGAAACTTGGACACAGACTTAGCTTCATATTTATACACACATTATAATACAGGCCCTATTATTTCTTAAAGTGTAACTTTTTATAGTAAGCATAAAACTGTATGTATCAGCAGTACAAGCAGTTCCAAATGTTCAGTACTTTGTTCTTGTATTAAACAGGAGTTTCCTATTAAAATCCAAATTACAAATTTTGGAGTTGATGCAGAGTTTGAGTCCCCAGACTTTATATAGGTCTTTGTTGTACTCTGAAGTTCTGCAAATTTATAGTTTACATTTTAAACTGCTTTTTAAACATATCTTTCATCACCATTTTAGTGGAAGGGTAAACTCCTTAGTCTTCCCCTCCTAGAACAACTGAGAGCAAAGGTGATAACTACCCTAATTTTACATATGGAAGGTGCATGTGAAAATGTTTTGACTGACCAGCAGTGAAGGCTGTGCACAAGGGGAACAAGAGAAAGTTTAACTTCAGGTCTGCCTTCCAGATCTAGCAATCCAAAAGTGAGGGGAATAGCTGTTAGGATGAGGACAAAGCTTTTGGGAAGAGCAACCCCACATTTTGCTTACGATTCACTTGTCTTCCTGAGTATGCAACATTACAAGCAGAACCTAGGATCAGCTGGGCACCTGGTAGCAGGAGACCCTCTTGGGCAAGAGTGCAGGTTATCAGAAATACAGATTTTGCATACAAAGTAATTTTCAAATGTTTAAGAACCAGCAAGTGTTTTGGTATCATTAGATATTTATTCTGGACTTGATCCCAATCCACTAAAATCAACAAATGCCTTTCTGCTGACTTTCCAGGGTTTTGGAGTAAACTTTCAACTGCTGACTGCTCTTTCACATCCTCACAATTGAAAACACAGGGAGGTGTTCAATGATGTAAGTGAAGCTGAAAGATGTAACAAAGGCTTGTGGCTGAAATAGGCAACATTATTAATTAAGCTAAACTCAGAAAATTAGACTGCAAATTAATAAAAGTTACAGAATTCTTCAGTGCGCCTTTTTGTATTAAGAGATTAGTTCATGCCGTAATGCTGTCACTTTGGAAGTTACCAAACTACAGATGACTTGGATGTTGAATGGGTATCATTCCCTTCAAAAATCTTTTCATTTCACTGTTAGATTAAGGTGCACACAGTCTATTCAAAAAAGATGTTTATTAGCATAGCTATCCTAAATATTTCACATGTGCAAGTGAAATACTGTGCTGTTATGTGCAACCCCACCTTTTGCATTTCCCAATTGCTGAGTTTGTAACCTTGATGTCATGCAACTTTTTGAGTAAGGTTTTGCATAGGTCCATAAAGTGCAGTACAGACAGAAAACAGGACTACATGAATACAAAACTGTAGTGTTCTGCTTCCTTCTCTCTGCAATTTAATTTTTTTTTCCAGCTTCAGTATGCAGAATACAAGAAAGCTTTTGCTATTACCTTGTGCCATTCCAAGATGGCAGTGAGCCACTTCAGAAATCAGAGCCAAGGACAGTACAGAATTAAAGGCCCCAAGTATACTTTTACTACACATATGTGTAAGCTCTATTCTAATCCCTGATATTGCATTTACTTCATTTGTATTGTATTTCATTCAAAATGATTAAGTAAGTGTCCTTCACTGAGGCTAAGGCATATGATACTTGAATTTTAAGCTCAGACATTCTGAATCATCAGTGTACAAATCGCAGAACTCTCTCTCTTTTTCTTTTGAAACCAAAGCTGGATTTTCTTGTTTAATTAACTCTCCCTGCCTGAGAGAACTTGACAGAAATGTTGAGGTGTCTTCCCAAAAGAAAATTTCTAAGTGTAACTGCAGGTCAGTGTAAAAGGAGTGTAGCAAAACCTTAGAGGAAGCAACAACAGCTGCAGAGGACAGAATAATAGCCATACACCCCAAACAAAGGCTGTTTGCTACCTAATACAAATATACGTACAGGGCTAAAATGTAATCCTGTATTCTGCTGCCACTCCAGCCAATCCCAGTCTGGAATTTCACAGACAATAGCAAATGCCGACCTAAAAATTGGAAGGAAACTATCCTTTGTTCCAGTCTGGCAGAAATCACTGAATAAAACTTTTATCTAGCAAAGTTTGGAGAATACAAGAATGCAACTGCCAAGGAAAGTAATATAGTCAAAAGGGCTGAAAGCAAAGAGCCAAATCTGTTATAAGCAATGTAGCTACACTAACTTCTTTCAGTTGACTACTTTTTTTTGTGGTAATGGTTATCACGTTTTACTCCAGGTAACATGCCTAGGTAAGCTGAAGCACATAATATATTTTCTGCTAAAAATTTGCCTCAATACAATTTTTCATGTGTACAAGTTCCACATTCATGTTTCAAAATAAGTAGTACTCTCCTTAATATTTCAACTTTTCTCAGGTATTAAACACATGGAGAATACTTATTTTTTTATCACTAGTAACAAAAGTAACAGTTACATAGGAATATCAAGAGCCACACAAGTTTTTGTCTACATGAGAAAATACTACCACCAAAAATGTACACACTGGTAATGCATTTAGCAAACTTCTGAATGAACACAAGTTCAATTAAAAAAATAATTTAGTATGGTTCGGCTAAGGTTTAGTTAATGAAATTAAGCTACATGAAATAAAGAGTTTCCACAATGGAGCCTGCACTAGTATAAAATGTTTTTTAAAAATATCGTTCTTGTAAAGTGATGCAACTTCCTCATGAAGATAAGCTTTAGCAGCTACAGTAACAAAGCTCCTTATTTCCAGGATGGTCAGACACTAGAATTAAATAGCCTTTAAGGTGATCATCTCCAGAAGACTACTCATCTTTGTTCAAAGAAATTTTCTACAGAAAAAACAGTCCAACTTGACTAACCTCAACATCCCTAAATAATAGCTGGCTCATATGAGGTGTAGAAGATCATCTACACATTCCTTATTCCCTATCATGGCTGAAAAAAATAAATATTAGTTCTCTTCAGATCTGTTTACTTTGGGAGTTATCAAAAATAATACTAGTACCCAAACTGCTGTCAGTGACACTCTGGGTCCCCTGTATGAAAGCACAGACACACAAGCAAGTTACACACACATGCCTTGATATAAGAGGCTTGAACTAACATGTTTTACCTTCCATTTGCCACAGACTAAGAGCATAAAGAGGGTCAGTTACAGAAGATTAAGTGACACGTGGAGCCAGGATCATGTTCTGAACCCACGTTGCACGCTAATACGGGTTTTCTGTGGTTTAACTACAACCACTACCAAATTCTGTATTTTCCAAAGCAGCCTAAAGCTAAACCACAGAAAGATGCTCAAGGAGAATCCAAGGAAGGAGTTAATGCCTAATGAGCAGTCTGAGCTATTTCCCCATGTAGACAAACCCTTAGTAAATAGATGTTTCCTGTCCACTCACTTGGCTGTAGCGAGCAGAGATGATTAATGCAGCTATGCATTGTGACAGGCTCCAACGCTCACTTGGTCGTAAAAGCAGGGGAAACCATGGCCAAAGAAGGCTGACGGTGAGGGCTGGAATTTTGGTTTGGATGATAAATAGATGCCACTTTGATTCTGCAGCTCTCTCTAATAAAAGTGAGAGGTGGAAGACATCTTAGAAAATGCTAAGAAATGTAAATGAGAAGAGTATCTCGCTCTCCAAAAGCAAGCTTTTGATCATCATCTTTCTTTCTGTTCTGAAAGCTAAGGAGCTTGGTTATTCTGTAAGCCTCAGCTAAACTGATGTAATACATTTCTCCATCAGTAAGTAAGGTATAATAAATAAGGTATGATGACATAAATAAATAAATAATTTTAAACAGTATATTAGCAGAGAATGTAATTCCACATAAAGTCAGTCTCACAGTAAACAATAAGAAAAAGAGATACATTTTCCAGGTCAAGAATTAGGAATGTATGGAAAAGAGCTAAATCATGAAAAAATGTAAATTCATTGCAAATTATGTAAGCTATATGGTAAAATAAGGAGTTGATGTTGACTTTTTGTGGTGTAACAGGAGATTCCAAATTGCTGCGGGTTTTTTTCTCTTAACTACACACAACTGACAGTATGTTTAAACTAGAAATAGTGATTCTGCTGCTAGCAACAGGACTTAAACCTTAGATCTTTGTAAAAACTATTCCTCCACCAGACTGCATTTTTATTGACAAAAGGCAGCTGAATCAATTTTTGTTGCTCCTTAACAAAAATGAAGACTGCCTAAACTTGTTTCTTGCAAAGCTATGCTCTTTGGCCTCCCCTGCTCTGTAAATAAAAGCACAACTACACAACTTCTAAAACTGCTCAGATACTGAATTATTTGAAAGTCAGTGTGTTATGTAGGCATGACCACTTTCCTCCAGAAATCAGGCCACGAGCAGCATTAGCCCAGAGAAGACTTTCTCTTGTCAACAGCCATCTCAGGGAAAGCTGATACTATATAAAGAAAACAAGTGTAATTCTGAATCAACTAAGGTTTCCAAACTGAAGCTCCTTCAAGCCCAAAATGTCTGGACTCACCCTTGGAAACCTTCAGATATATGGCTCAGAACTTACAGGGTTAAAATACATTGATCTGTAATGCAGGTAAGATGAGCCAAAGATAAACACTGCCAAAGCTTACAGGCTTTTACAGCATTAATCAAAAGAAACTTTAAGACAGGGAGAGGATCAAATTGTAGAATCTGAGCTTTAGATCCTGCTTCTGAAATTCAAGGCGAATGTCAGAAATAATGGACCTGAAAGTTTCATGCAATGCTCCCCTGGCTGTGGGACAGTTCATCAAAACAAGAACAACAGAAAGAATAATACATTGTAGAACTGGAAGCCTTTCCCCAAGTCCTCACCTCGCTTGGTTTTCTTCTCTCTGTTTTTAAAAGAGTGTATTTCCTACCTTGGGCATAGACATCTGGCTTAAAAGTACACTCTGAAGTATATTTGGAGCGTATGCTCTCTCCTTTACAGGCAGTACCCAAACTTACTAATTATACGCATACCAATAAAGCTTTCCTCTCATCCTGCCCCAAACCAAGTCTATCATCACTCCTTAGTGAAGCCTTAATCCCTATCCATTTCAAAGGTCCATTCTGATTTTTTTTTCCATTAACATTTCAATTTTTTTTTATACCTCAAAAGCAGGTATTTTATTTTGTTTGCACTTTCTTCCTTCAGATTCCCCTCAGCTCTCCCCCCAAAAACATTCCTGTCTGGACAAGGACGAAGCTTGCCTACAGGACAATTTACAGACATGTGAGAACAGCAATTTCCAATGTAAAGTGATAAACAACTGCATTCATAACTGAACAAATCCTTAAATGGAAAACAGCTGAGTATAATCGTGACCCTTTTCTTGTTATCTTCGCTGCAAAAGTTGATAAATGAAAAGTGGAAAAATGATAAACAGTAAATTTCAAACCCACAAACGTTATAAAGAGAAACTTTAAAAGCCAAAAAGTTATTCAAAGAAATAAAGATCTTCCAAAGAAACTGGTCAGGTGATGAAAATGTGTTGCCATTACTTCAGATAACACCCACTTCTTGGCAAACCTGGTAACAGCGGACACCAAGAAAACTTTGCCTTACCATTGCAGATTAGCATTTCCTTCCTATAAGTTGTTTAAGGTACAGGCGTGAGGACAGGAGGAATATATCACTTCATTTTCTAACTAGCTGTTGGTATGGCTGATGGCATGGGGGAGTTTGGCAAACGGGCTCTTCTGGCACAATTTTTTTTCCTAATGCCATACGTGCTATATTGGATTGCAGCCTCAAATTTGTTGAGCTGTTTCTTTCAAAGATCTTGGTGGGAGCTCTAGTGTGATCTCTTTTGATACATTTTTTATTCCCTATGACTTTCAGATGCTTCCAAGTCTTATTTCTCATTTACTCTTACCTGAAGCCAACTTACAACATGTCTTTCTTTTTTAATGTAGACAATTCTTCTCAAGGCTTTTCCAGGACTAGTTGCGGGTGAACTGAATTATATACTTTTTTGATACTGAAAATCCATTTCACATCAGCATGATTCTTGCATTTTATATCTGCTCTGTATTACTTCTGTGGGAAACTTATTACTTTGACCAATGGTTTGCTATTATATTCATATGCACATCTACGGCATATGCTAGAGCTACAGGTCAGAGAGAGACAAAAGAGCTCTCTGCAGCTCTGTGAGACTACAATACTTCTCACTTGCAAAATTATGTCCTGCCTCTCCTTCAGCAGGTGCATCTGAAACCTATTTCTTCAAGCACTGATGATGATGGCAATGACATAGACCAGATTACAAAGGCCCTTTAGGGAGGAAATTACTTCCTGAACACTCAAGAGCTCTTCCTGCTGCATCATTATCTAGGGCTGAGGTTTATTAAAGGCAGCAGGATCATACTGTTCTCTTCTCAGTGCTTTCCTTCAGACACAGAAACAGAGGATTAATAATTTTGTCAGCAGAAGTAGGACTTCAGTTTTCAGATTATCTGTTATTCTACTGCCAACATTTGGCTGTGTTTTTTTGTTTTACTCCTTTAACCTTAAAGCAGATGACTGAGCCAGAGCTCTGACACAGACTTAGCCCTACAGGGTGAGGGGAATTCATGGAAGCACAGGACATGACTGAATAGCATGCCACCCCTGTGGCTACCAACAGAAATTAAAGCCCAGCAAAATTAATCCTACCATCAACCTAACATAAATTTTAGAAAATTTCATTCAAGAAATACAGATTCTTAGTGTGATTTCTGTGAAAATCTTTTCTGTCTTACCCAAAAATGAACTGCAAGAATATTGTAACATTATGGTGTTTTAACAAAGAGCAAGCCTGTTGACTTGATGCTTGGATTTGCAATATAATATTCTGCAGGGAACAGAGGAAATAAAATGCTACATTTCTGGTAGTCTTTCCCATCACTATCTTACTCTGTCATGTGGTGTTCTTTCAACCTAGGCTGAAGGGCTGGAGTCCACTGTGCTGCTAAAGCACCTGCCTGGAATGAGACCAGTTGTGATGCTTGATGCTGTATGAGGCGTTTAACTCCAGGCTCCTTCACCAAGCACTACAAATCACCTGAACCACAGTCTTAACACTTAAGCTGCTCCCTGTCCTACAGAACCAAACCCAAGTGGAAATGAAGAGGTTGATTTGTTCATGACAGAGTTTCTGAAGCTGGATTACCAGATTGCTTGATTTCAGACAGCTACTCCTCAGGAAAGCACTTATTTTCTCACAGGGGTGTGACTTTTATTCTCATATAAGTCAAATCCATTAATTAATAAAACCAAGTCTAAATTTGGAAAGACTTCATAATAGTAGTGATTTCTTTACAGATGTACATCTTTCTTTTTGATACACGTACACGCTAAAACTAATTCTAAAACAGTTTAGAGTGTGCTCAGCCCCTATTTCTATTTCACTTGTTCATGCCTGTTTCATAAAGGTTTAATTTAATTTTCCATTTTGCTTTCTTGAGCATAACATGACATAAAGCGAGACTATAAGAGCTTCTTTTACTATGAGGAGCAAGGTTTATTTCAGTGATGCCGAGGCCCGAGCGGGTAACCACAGTCGAAGTGACCAATGCCTTGTTCTACCCTATACCATGAAATCTGAGAAGTTTTTCACTGTCTTCACCTTCATTAACAGAAAGAGAATGTGTATGTCCAAGTGATGACATATGCTGAAGGAAAAACACAGGGAAGCCTGAATTGGTAATTTTAAAGCAAAGAAAGACCACAGTATTGTTTTTAGCTGTTTCACATATATTCAGTGCTAAGAGATTCTGACTTTTACCACCACCTTTCTGTTGTAGACAGTCTGCTATTTTATTTTTAGACATGAGATTTCCTACCAAAACCAATTGTGGGTTTACAGTCTTCAATGAGCTTCAACAACACAAGACGACTTCCTTTGGGGAGACCTTTCAGGCAGCGTTTGTCTGAGGCTGCTGCCACCACAGTGGTCACCTGTGGTTCAAAGCATTAGTTTAAAATGACCACGAGAAATTTTACTCCCCCATCTAGCAGCACAGTTGTTAAACCAGACACTGTCCTGTCTTCACTGTGGTTCATGCTCTGTCTGAAGCCTTCCAGGCTAACTGTTTCGGTGTGCTAAAGAAGACACTGACGTTCATGTCAGTCCCTGGATTGCAGCCTCTGAGTTCATGACAGATGGGAAACCAATAGAGGAGTTAAAATCCTGTGAATCCACACATAGCTTATAGCCAGTAGCCATCTGGCTGGGGATCTACATAATACTACCAGAGGATGACAAAAAAAAAGAGAAGAAAAAAAGGCAGTTACATTTGCACTTCCATTTCTCTTCCCCTTCTTTGTGCTTCCTGTTTTGAATATACTTAATAATTGCATTACAAAGTCTTTCAACTATTTAATACAGGTTAAACAACTACAGTATTTTCTTACTAGCACTTTCCACACAGAAAAATAAATTCAGTATTCGGCAAAAAGTCCAACACATGACAACATACAACATTTATCTATGGCAGGTAACAGCCAAACAGGCAGCATTTAACAAAGCATAAGCATTTGAGGAGAGAACAGAGAATGGAAAGCACCAAGAAACCCCATTCAGCAGCGCTGCCAGTTGCTCTATGAAAACAATTCAAGGCAGAAGTTGTAACACAGGGCCCCTAGGTATAATTACTTGGGAAAAAAATGTGGCCAACAAAAGTTACCTAACCTGTTCAGAGAAGAAAGCAGCTATTTACCCCCAAAATGTGCTGGGAAGGCTGAAAATCTGGTTTTCAAAGGAAAAAGCATAAGTTTCATTAAAACCCCCTTTTGCACAGCAGTGCCTCCTGCTAGCCAGAGCCAGGAAACAAGGAAAGCTGCAAACCTTCTTTAAAGACAAAAACCATTTTTCTACTCTACCTGCTGAAATGTTCAGCTAGGCATTTTCAACCCAAAACTGCCTGTTCGTTGGGGTTTTAGTTTTCTGAAATGAGCAGATTTCTGATGTAAAGAAAGAATAGAGCCACTAGACCAAGAATTCTTTTCCGAGTCCCATGTTGCAAAAACAAGAGCGTATTAAGCAACTCGAGAACAGGAAATAACACTGACAAACAAACTGATATTTTTTCCATAGCATGGTTGCTCAGAGGAGGACATTTGAAACTTCATCTCCCCAAATCAAGAAATGTTTATTCTACTTTTGGCAAGGCTGCTGAATGCTTGTGTGCTCCTTCTAGTCCAACTGTTTTATGATCCTTCCAGTGAAGTAGATAGTCACACTAGAGTAGAAATGAACAGAGAGATTATTTTTTTTAATAAAGTTCTCTCTTTCGAAAAATGTTTTGTTGGTACCAAAATGGTTTGTGGAAATACACCACTTCTACCTGACATGTATGTGGGAACGTATCTTAGATCACCGCATCTGGAGTTTCAGGCACCATAGGTGAGCACTGTGGAACATCCAGCTATAGAGGCAGTGTCCTATAGACAGTCTGTTGTTCTGTTTATGTAACTTTCAACATGAGACAGATTGGAAAAACTGGATTAAATACAGACATCTATTTCTGAGCTAATCACTCTACGCTCCCTTCACACTTGACATGATCTACTCAGTGCAACAATTCATCTTGCTGTGAAGCAGACATCACAAATAGGTCAGATGAATTTAGCCCTAAAATTAACTATTTCTCTCCATGGAAGATAAAGTGAGATTAGGATGACTAGTTCATGTGGCTGGACTTAAAGCAGACACACTCCACTCACGTTGTCTCTACTCTTACCTAGTTTAAAGTCCTGCTAGGAACTGAATTTTTAACATCTCAGGTAAGAGCTCTACCTGCCATATTATTGTTTTTTTCTGCTACTGTGCCTTTTCTTGGATGAAAGTTTCATTGATGTGTTTTCAGTTTCCATACGGACATCTTTGAATAACTAAAGATATCTTACCCCATCTGTTTAAAGTCAAGCAATGCAGCTGTGTTTTATATTGAGAAGCCTTGAGAAATAACTGCATCTTTTTCCTCAAAAATAAAAAATAAACAGAGGAATTTCAATTATAACCCCAGTAATAGCATTGCAGTTCTAGTAAAATGGCTGATTAATGGCAATGTCTGATATATATATTCTAATTTTCAATGTGAATAGTGTATATTTTGAATTATTATTTCCTTGAAAGATTGAGTTTTTAATTAAGAAAAAATTGCAGTGTAAGACATTTTTCATTTTTCTTACCAGAAGTGTAATTTTTATAAATGTGGCTATCTAGCCAGACAAAATGAAACTGCAAAAGTGTAACTGTAGAATTTTCTCCAGTGTTTAGCAACAATACCTTGATTAAGTAGAAACACAGCTAAGAAAGAAAATTAATATCCTTACTTATCTCAGGAGGCTAACTTTCACTAACTTTCACTCGTAGGTCACAAGCTTGTTTATTTCAGATCAGTAGTACCTTCATTTAAGGTAAAGTATAAATTTTTCATCCCTTTCTATAACTTTGTGGCCTTCATCCTCTATACCATGTCACTACTGGAACTGTTATCTCACCCCTCCTGACTTTATCAGCATGCAGCTAATCAAATTTATTTGGCTACTCTGAGTTTGATTTCTATATGCACTGCCTGTGACTACCTCCAAACAGTTTAAGAAGCACAATAGAAAGAAGCTGCAAACATACAGTAGTGGAAATTTTCAATACTGATGTCTCTGTCTTCAACAACTTAAATAAACGCCTCCCTTTCTTCACAACAGTTCCTTCAATTTGACCTTGACTTTTACGGAGTTCACACAGAAAGTTATGAACTGGAATGTAAAATAAATAAGAAAAATGTTGAAACCACAGGTACAACCTCCCTTCCCAGAGAAGCTGTATGTGGAACTGCATCCCATGGGTGAGGGAGCAGCCCACCAAGGAGTCACCCTGCTCACAGTTTGTGGGTGCCTCGGTCCCTCCAAGGACTTCTCTTGACAGAGGGTGCCAGAAAAGCAGTTCAAAACATTTAGGATTCATCTGACACTGTAATTCAAACCTTCAGCCTCACAAACCATCTTTCTCTCTTCTGTAATTTATTAAGGGTTAACAGCATGTTCTTCTACCTGTTAAAACATGTTATTCTTTCCTAATGAGCTACATAAAAGAAACAGTGTCTAAATTCCTTCCTATAGGTTTTACTCAGAAAGGAGGAACTCATATGATTCAACTCTGTATATACTCCTCATTGTATTTTAAATAAAATATTTTAACTTCAGCAGTTGCTACTTAGAGTCAATTTCAGAAATAAAAAATTAAAGCAAAAATCAGGTATAAAATACACTTCCATTTTTATCTCAAAAGAAATTACGTACTTCCATGAATTCAGTTCTCATCTTACTATTGCTTATAAATCCAGGAGTTTTTTGTGTGAACTGTAACAACTGATTTACAAAATAGAGAGTTTAATTAAATCCCAAAGTAACATATAAAAGCTGTTCAAGTTCACTTCTATTTGATGGTGGAACGGGCAATTTTGTGCTTTTGCACCCAGCAGCACCACCACATCACCAGGTTCTTTTGTTTCAGACCATGCTGGGGTCATTCAACACAGAAGCACAGGAAAGCAGGGCAAGGGGCTCTGTGCAAGTGTTTGGTAGGGTATGATGACATACAGACGGCATCCTCTCCATTGCTAGCAGCAATGCTTCAAAAAAATTAGACACTACAAATACCCACAGTGAACCTCACTAATTGCAGGCAGCTTTGCAGGTGACAGAGAGGAACAAGGTCTTTCCAGATGCTCACAAGTAATGCACGTATGTCTTAAATCATGAGCTTTGATTACCCTTCTCTTAAGCATGCTTTGCTGCCACTGTTATTAGCCTTTATATCATCAAGTCCTTTTTGAAAACTGAACCACTATATTTAACTATATGGCCTCCACGGTGAATTTGACAGGCCAAATGCATGCTGTCTGAAGACACTACTTATACTTCATAAAATTACAAGCTACTCTTAAATATCAGATTTCTTGATCTTATTTTATGAAGCTGGAAAAGGAGAAAGCAACACAACCTGATCATTTCTTCTCTTATTTCAAATTACTATATATCTCAAACCTAATTTTTTTTTACTACTTCATTTCCAAAACAAAGAGAATACATCCTCACCCCACACTGTGTCATCTCACAGACAGGACCTGTTACTCCTCTCTAAACTATTTAGTAGTCATACACTTTATCGGACTTTGAAAAATGTAAAATTTAAATTTTACAGGATGAAACTATTAACTCTTTCCCTCTTTTTCAGTTTTTGGGCTCTCTCTTATGGTTACCAACTGTAGCAAGATGACTTCCTGATACAACACTTCAATCCAAACTCCTCCAGTAGGATCACAGAGGAATGAAAAGGAGTTCCAGAGTTGTTTTTTTTCCCCTTCAGCTATTCTCTTAAAGAGAGTTATGGATTTTTCTTTACTCTTTGAAGACATCTGTATGAAATTACCCACACAACAGTAATCCTAACAAAACCAAGATTTATTAAAACAAAGAGAAAATGGAATTAAAACAAAATAGTTTGCTTAACATAGCTGAATTTACAATTCTCATAAGTTAAATTAGATAAGGCATAAACCAGATAAGCTTGAGTTCAGATTAAAAAAAAAAAAAAGAATGCTTTAGCTTATCCTTTGAAATTAAATATCCTTTCTGACCACTCAGCCTGTCAGTGCTGATTTCTGCTTGGAGACGAACAATTCCCTCTTTTGTCTCCCACAGATATGCTTAATAAACCCTGGTTCAGGTTTCCTAAACACTTTTCCAAAGACAAAAAATTGGGCTCTAGTAAACAGTTTCAGTCTCCATCTCTGAAGAGTTATACCACCAAGGAAACAAAAATTCTTAGTTATGATTTATGACTGCCTTTTCAAGGTTTATGACCCAGCTCAAATATTGCCTTTTGCTAACCATCTTGGCTGGCTCTACCTAGGTTTTGGATGGACCCACGGGCAAACCTCAGCTAAAGTCCTTTCCTCTCCCACTTGTCACAAGCAATGAGTTATAGACAAGGGCTAAGGCTCACTCTTACAGTCAGCTACATCTTAAAACAAAGTCCAACGGACCTCTGAAAAAAATCAGTCTTGGCTGATGTCTCAAATGACAGACTGTTCTTTGTTCTGCCTTTATGGGTTTTAGGACTCACATATACATAGTTTTTGCTTGAGCACCCTGTGTCGTTTAGCAGGTGGTATTTCCCCGATATAAGAAGAGTATGGTTCTTGGACAGCTATAATAAAAACTGATCTGTAATAGGAACTTCTGCCACTTTGGAAGTATAATGAAAATGTCAAGCTTGTTCCTTCTCATACATAACCATGGATGCAAGCACACTAGCAAAAATGGCTTAGGTAAGCAGAACTCCTTTCTGTTAAGCAAATAAAATAAAGACAAACTGAGAACAGTCCTGCTGAACAGCCTCCACACTGGGACACATATCAATACAGATGTACCAGGAGAACAAGGAAAGCAGTGGTGAAAAGATCACACCTTTACACTGCATTATTAACTTAGTGTAACTCTTCTCAACCTAGAGCATGGTCTAAGCCATTCTCAACCCTTTATTCTTGAACCTCTCTAATAAATTTGAAATGAGAAAAAACCCCAAAACAACCCAGACAAGAAACTCTGACAACATGAAAGCAATGATGCTATTATTACAGAGCTACTGAACAATATCCACATAGACTTCTCTGATGTGATACAGTCCAACATTAAACCAGGACTACTGTAGGCAGGCAAGAAAAAGGAGTAATCATGACTTGAAAGCAGATTCTTATAGGAGAATGTCAGCTTGTGACTCCTAGAGCTGGAACTACGTCACATCCTATCTTCTGATAGAATAGGATGCTTGGAAGGAACCCTTCAGCAGCAGGAATTCAGGGTGCAGCTGCATGTAAGCTCCCTAAAGCCAAAAGCAAATGAACTGTGATCTGAGATCTGTTCAACAGAACATTGTATTTATTTATTTATTTTTTAAAATTATGAAATCATACATAGGAGTCTTTCCAAGCTCCAGATCAAGTTAATTTCATTCATTACAGAGGCACATGAGAGTTACTCAAACATTCAATTAAAATAACCTTACAGCACTGCACTTCAATTGTATTATCACTCTGACGAAATCTAAAGCAAAACATAAAATACAGGTCAAACTAGAGAACACTACGCAGCAAGTTAATACCCATGAAAAATGAGCACAAGAAAAACAAAACTATTCCCCAGTGAAAAATGGTAGCAGAGTATGTGAGAAGGGATGTTATTCCTCTCCTTTATTGCTGCTCATCTAACAGAAGAAAAGCCAGAGAAAAAGAACTACAACATTGGTAATGGGAAAAGAAAGAGACAACTCTACCTTACCATATAACAAGAAAAGAAAGACTTCAAAAAGAAGGTGCATGACTAAAATAGGACCTCACCACCTGCACATCTTTTTCTCAAGCCCTAAGACACAAAAAAAACCTGCTATAAGTGATTTTTTTTTTTAGTTTGTTTGACAGTTTCTTACAAGAAAATAATTTTGTAATTGACTTAAGGCAAGGATTCTTTCTTAAAAACAACTAGAAAAAATCTTAATGCTTTGGTAATCTCTCTCTTAATCCTCTCTATACATATCATTGGAAAAGACTTCAAAACTGATTAATCCAAAGATAATTACACTCAACTGTTCTCCCAAGAGGAATAAAAATGTATTGGAACTCAGCTAATCCACAATGTCGCCCTTAAAGAAATAAATTACTTAAATATTCTTTCACAGTGCTCCGAGATGCATATACTGATAATATCAATAAAAGTGAATGAATCTCACCTAAAAATCTCCAGTAAATTCCTTTCAAATGGAAGTTTTTCTTAATTTTATAGAGTTTCTGCACACATGTGAGATGAGTCCAAGAATCTACCAATGCGTTTAATTATTTCAAATGCAGAAATGTTTAGACAGCATGTCTGTGTCTGTAAGAAGGGAAAGGCCCTCCTTGTTTTTACAGGAAAAATATGTTAGATATTAGCCATAAATTAGCATGATACTTCAAGTAGTAACCATAAAATATCAACCTTGATACAAAATTGGAATTATTCAGAAATATATTAATTTTAGAACCTGACCTTCTGGCTACCACTGCAGCAGAATACAATTAACACTCTTCTCAGGCTCCCACAATGTATATTCAAAGAGGTTTATTTATTACTAAGTGATACACGAAACCATACAAGAGAACTCTTTGAAGTACAGCACACTAACAAAACATTGAAAAACAGTATCTGCCCTGTTTGCACACAAATATTCTGCATAAGCAATGCCAAGGTAAACACACCACCAAGACAGATTTTCTTTAGTGGTGGTGAATTTGGACAAACATTAATGGCCCTACATTAAAAAATACGACAGAATGGCAGAAGTCTGCTAACATGGTAATGGTTTGGAATCAAGGTTTGTCTTCAGTGAGGACAGAGTCTATTTTAAAGACTCGTTAAAATGCTAGTGTCAGAAAGGCACATGGAGTTTTGATAGTTAGCCACTACTTGAGGTGGATTCTAATGCAGTGGGAGTTTGGGCCACATTTCAGGGGTATGTAGGTATGTACCAATGCTGCTGAACATGCTGAGATTTATTTTTTTAAAAAAAGCCCAAGTAATTTTAATTTCAGTAACTGCATTACCCTATTGCCAAATACCCAACACAAAGCAATTAACAACTGTGAATGTGCACTTAGGTTCTGTACAAGCATTTATGGATCGTTGTAGAATAACCAACAGATGTACAACTCAAAACAAGTATTTGTAAAGTCTGGCTTAGTATTTGCAATCATTTACATGAATTAAAATAGGACCTTTTGATATTTGGGTTATAAAGGTGTGATTTGCCAGGCCACTTGACTACAGTGCAGTTTACCTGGGATTCGGAGAACCCCTAGCAGCACCCTCCATGGCAGGGAGATGTTCCTCACCAACAGTGGAGCAGCATGATGGACAGCCAGGCAACGGCGTGCTCAGCTGCCCTGCTGGATTGCTGCCACTTGCATGAATAATTAAGTATTTATTCTAACATGGTTCAAAACCTCAAATCCTAGATAGCTGCACACTCCCTAAGGTTAGAAAGCCAGTGTCTGTGTGCCTCGCTTATTCACTAAACGCAAAAGCTTAAGATCATACTAGGCAAGAAAAACTAACTCTCCCGCACATTATTAAAACCTCCAGTAAAAATATATTCATCATTGTGATACTGTCCATTGGTTTGCACCTGCAATTATGAAAACAGATATTTGTAAAAAACATACATACTTCAATTTTCACAAAAGAATCTGGAGAAGGGAAATTATGTACTACATTTTCTTAATACATTATGTCTCCAGTGACCTTCAGCTCTGACAAAAACTGGCACCACTCATTTTTTTAATTACTAACACAAAGCTGTGGATTAGTTAAAGAGCTTATCAACTCTTCAATACTTCAAATACGTTGTTAAAGGCAAAAATGTAAATGGCCTTCATTCATAACATTTTAAATGCAAAAGGTGACAATTCTTATGATGGCAATGTAAGAAAGCAGTCAAAATAGCATACAGTGGTTCTCAATTACACCAGGACAGAAGCTGGTATGTCCAAACCAGTCCGAGAGGGAACGGGATGGTTGTGAGATGCCCACCAGCACCACACAGGAACACAAAGACAAACACGAAAAGAAAGGCTCTGGTTCACATGTGCCTGGAGAAGGAGAGGCCTCAAAAGGGCATAAGGTGGAGAGAGCTCCTTGGGCAGGTCCCCGTGAGAAGGGGAGTGCAAAATGCTTTCACTGGAGATAGCATGTCATGACTGTCCTCAAAAGCAGCATGATGATGGGTATGGTAACAGGAGCTGCACACAGATAGAAACTGGCAGAAGAAATATTCTATGAGATAACTCAGGCTAATTCAAATAGAAAATGTTATCCTCCACTGCTGTGTCAGGCAGTTCATGCCCACAAGCCAATTCCACCACAAAATCCAACAGTTCAAACCATAAATAGATGTATTTGGCCAATACACTCAGTACTGGACTTGCCATAACACACAGAGCTAGTTCGAAGTTACTGTTATCCAAAACCCAGAAAAATATTTAATTTCGAAAGCTCATAGATAACCCTTCAAGAAAAGATACTATGACTGGATGACTGAGTAACTCATTTTCTCCTAGTACCCTAAAAAAAGTTGGATTTTTATTTAGATCTTCCAAAGAGCTTCAAAACCCTGCCCACAATCTAAAGCAAGGGGAGTTCAGGCTTTGAAAGTTTAAAGGGCTTGCCCAAGATCTGTAAATAGCAAAAGACAAATCTCCAAGCTCCATCTCTCCTCCTGTTCTTCCCTTACTCCACCATCATGAATCACACATAATCCTGCACTAGTGCTTTATCCCAGGGATTACAGAAATTATTTTAAAAGACTGTATATTGGGAAAATACATAAATCAAAAGTTCAGGCATGAATTCTAAATAATTTGATTTTAAGAAGAGTAGGGTTTCAGTTCAATTCTCAGCTCCAGTTATACTGTCTCTCCTAAAAATCAAGAAACTCACTTCAAAATAACCAAGATGAATAAACACTTTTCAGTAAAGCAGCAAATCAGGGAGATGGGTATCTTAAAGATACACGTTCAAAGTTCACATCTCATCACTGCCTACAGCCCTCCAGTCTCAATCCTGACAACAGCAAATAGCTTTTATGAAAAAGCATGTTCTGGAAGAGCCACTGGACTATGCGGCTGGATAAACAGGCAGATAAGATGGTAGAGAAATACAAAATGTCAGACATCCATTTGCCACAGGTATCAGCCTGGGAGCTTGCAGTAATGTTTATGCAGATAAGAAAAAAAAGATCAAAAAGAAAGCTATGCAAGTAGTGTGGTTCTATTATTTATTATAAGATTTTGGTTTTGTAAATATAAATCAAATACAAATGTACAGCACTGCCAAGGAAATAAATTATATTTGATATCTACACATTAATATATTCCAGTAAACCAGCCTAAGGAACAAATCTAGTCATAATTCAGTCAAGAATCTGTACAGAACCACACTATTACATTTCTATGGTATGTGAAGAACAAAACAAGTTTAAGCAATACAGTTCTTCAAATCATATCGAAAGCAAAATGACTGCAAACTCCTAAAGCAATGTTACTAATTTATCATTGTTACAGCTTAAGAATGTAGCCACATCACATAAATTGCTTCTCTCTCACGTAGTATCTTTGAATCGTTCAAGCTGAAAAAAAAATAAAATCCAAAATGTATTACAAAGAGACTGCACTTTTATTGCAAAGGAGGCAGCAGATGGTGAAACAAAAAATAATATAATGGCATGAAGAATTATATGCATTTTGCATTGGACTTATCATTTATATGATAAATACACAAGTGTACAAAAAAATTGAGACACTCAATTTTTTCTCTTGAAGGAAAAAAATCTGTTTGGTATAGGGTAACTAGTTGGAAGACATATGGATTTTTTAGTAATTCTGAAACAGACTGAAGCAGACAGTAACAGCTAAAGTGTAACTCATACTACAAAATGTCTTCCTAACAATTCTGGGAAGTTACAAGGTGTAGACCTACTTGATTTAGAAATGGGGTGAAGACATTCAGAATCCTACACAGCAGGCACATTATTCTAAGAAAATTTGCAAAAGGAAATTCAGCTTTGCCTTTCCTGGATCCCATCCAGGAGGAGTAGTGGACTTCATCATTTTTTCTCTTGTAATTAAAAATGCCAGATTTCTCTTCTACTCAATTGGATATTTTTCTGCGCATCTTTATTTTCAAAAAAAAAAGAACAAGGGAAAAATCAGGGGCATTTAATTTCCTTTAGGTAATCCATCATATCAATACAATTTTTGTACCCTTAATTCTACGATGCCTCCAACATTCACGACCTGATGCTGTTCCACTTAGCCATAGTACCTGAGTACTTCTCTGGTGACTTCAGTTATTTTAGTCATTTTCCCAGACCAAGAGTCTCTTCAGTTGTCCAGCTGATTTGCTATAAATTTTCATGGATTATAGGCCACCTCCCTGACATCCTCCCCATTCCCTGTTATAGCTTGTAATCATGGGAAAGGCATACCGGGACATTTCAGCTGTGCTCTGTCGGATTTTCCTGGTAGTCCTTACTTCCTTTTATTTCCCATTTGCCAGCATCTCAAAAAGCACAAAGATTTTGTAAAAAGCAGTACCAATAAATGAATTACAAATATTTTTTAAAATTACCTTGAAACTGCTTTGAAAGTTTAGTGCATATAGTGGATACGAAAATGCTAATTACAAGGAATAGAAAATAAACTGACTCGTGTTTTTAACTGGCCACAGCTAACAGCTAGAAGAAAGCAAGCAACAGAAATACGCATTGGAAAGGAAATTTGATTATTTAAAAATGTAATAGTTCTTTTTACTGAGAGGGTTTTAGCTGCTGTTCCAAGTAAGTTTCATGAAGAAAGGTGAAAAATAATTATATTTATTTTTATTTATAATTTATATATATTGTTGCACATTATTATATTTATATTATATTTCCATTATATTTATTCTCCATTTATTCAATTAAAAAAACCCCACCATTTTTAAAAAATTTCAACCTTAGACAAGAATTACTTCTTCTTCTTGGTTTTCTTTAGAAAAGGAAAAGCTTGCATAAAATCTGTGTAACTATTTTTTGAGAAAGAATTAAAAAAGACTGCCTGACCTGACAAGCACTCTGGAAGAATCTGCTAAAAGTCTAAGAAACAGAAAAGCTGTACTTCAGGAAGACTGCACTGACTATTTTGGTACTAAGTTTCCTGTCTCATGCACCACTCCTATCTGTTTTAAGCAGAAATGACAATGCATGGCCAGTTGCTGACTGTCAGCTTCAACAATACAGCAAATAAATCTGTTTAAGGTCTGTCCTGCAGGTATGTCCAAGTTCAATTGGTGGCAATGCTGCAGACATGCTGTGACACCAGGAAAGCTCTTAACCTCACTTAAAAAAAAAGATATCATAACTATATTCTTTAGCAGTTCATAAATTGTCTTTATTTTTGTAAAATGGAGAAAAAGCAAAGATCTATATTCTGATCATAGTACTTTATAGTCATTCTTCAAAGATAGGTATTCAGATTCAATGAGTGAACACTGAAGAAGCCATTCCTGTTTAATTACACTCAAGAAAGAAATCCAAGAGGGTGTTTCCAAGTGTAGAGCTCATGTTCTTTAGCACAAGCACCCTCTGTGGTGAAGTCTGAAACCTCACAATTGCTGTAAGAACAACAACATTCAGTTCTCCCAAAAGCTATGAGGGCAGTTCCAGATCTTATTGCAGTGAATGTCTCAGCTCACAGATGGCAACAGAACTTCTGATGCCATGGCAAAAAGTAAAGAATGGGCAAATGCAAATCGAAATACATTTCAGTCTTCCCAGAGAAGAGACATTCACTCCGAACGAAGAAATAGTAGTAGAGTACTGGTAAAAGAATTGCTAGCAAGATTTGTTGTCTCTTGGTGAAGATTTTACGGAAGATTTTTCTCTTGAGGAAGATGATGCTACTTCTCCTGACAATCTTTCACAAGTTATTAGCAGTTTCTCAATTTCAAAATAACATTCATTTAGTTTCCAAGTACAAAATTTGCTACCTTTAATGCAGTACTTTCTTTAAAACTAATCCGAAAATCACAGTAGCAAGCATTTTTCATGATTTCTATGGCTTAAGCACTATTTCATTTCCTGCTGCTACAGAGGTAACATCAGGTTGAAGTCCCGGCCATTTTTAGAGCCATTAAATAATTTAGTATATTAAATCTGCTTGCCTTTTACCTTTGCACTTCCCTTCACTTTTATCAAAACCACCTTCTCACCATCCATTGCTCCCACAAAAATAACATGTGCTATTTCTTACTTCTAATTTTCTACTCTTCTAGTGCAAAAAGTATTGGCATATTATCTTCATCTGCTTCTGGTCTTAGAAGCAGACCCGTCCTCAGAATAAAATGGAAGTGTTTGTCTTAGCAACTGTTCCCCTCCAATTTATACTGCAAATGCCTTGTAATATAGCAACGTGCTGATACTGCTGTTTTACAGGAAGGAAACCATACCATAGAGAAGTATATTCAAAATCTGTTATGAGCATGAAGGTGAGACAGCATGACTGGTAAATCTTTTCATTATTCTCACCTGCTTCAGTGGTGGCCAGTGCACAGCTCCTGAACCACTCCTGGCTCAAAATACTCCAGGTGTGGTTCCTGTGAGACTGCCAGTCAGGGATCTGGCAGCAGGGCCATGCTGATGCAGCAGCAGCTGAATAAATTCAAATTATTGGATTTGGAAGAAACAAGTCAACAAGGGCTGCTGAAGCAAACATAACAGCACTCAATGCTGAGACAAGTCCCAGCTTGCATTTTGGGTGCCCTCAGCTCTTCAAAGCATACAGTATGGACATTTTCGCTCTTATTCATGTAGGAATTCTAGTGTGTAATCCATAGGGTAAGTTTGGCCATACTTGCCCTATACAGTAAACACTGAAAAGCAGTCATGACATGACATGCAACTAACGTAGACACCATAACAGGTTCTTCCATCTGAAATGCTAATGGTTAGAAGCTACAGCCAAGCTTCCAGTCTGCATTTACTCAGACTAGCTGTATGCAGTCATCCTCACGCCAGTACTGGTCTGTGGCTTAAGTAGCTTTTTACTCTCTTCCATAGTCGTCTCTTTCTAGACACATTTATAGAGATAATAAGAACCATCGGGATTGATCAAAGACACATTTACTGAATTCCATGAGTATGACATGAAGCTACTCAAATACATGAGGTACTCATGGGCTAAACATGGAGAAAGTAACAGCACAGTTTCAGTCTCTCTGTTGGAACACTACAGAAATATCAACATCTAATTCACAACACATCTAAATCCTAGCTTATTAATATAAGCAGACTGTAAATAAGAGTAATAAAGATATTTTTACTGACTCGGCAAGCAGACTTCCATGTTTCGACCAGTTGCCTTCCCATCTCATGTACCTGTAAGGCCCACAAATATCAATTCTTTCTCTAAATTAAGCTCTGACTAGAAGAACTGAGTATGATATGAGGAATCTTGAGAATCTTTTACTTTGAAGAGAACATGAAGTATCCTGGATCTTCCCTTGGGAGCCTTTTTGTTGTGCCCAAGAGAAGAAATCCTATGGAGAAATGTGTCCTAAGCTTCAGGGCTCTCAAGGTAGCTGTTGGCTAATTGAATCCTTGGAGGAAACGGTCTCTAGCTTTTGGGATCAGGAACAAACCTCAGCTGAGCAAGTTACAGGAATTAATTTAAGGGAGACAGACCACATGTCTATTCTCCTGCCTGAAAAGTTTACTGTAATCCACTCAAAGTGATGGGGTAGAGAAAAGTAAACAGGCTGGGTCAAGAGCTCCCGTAGTACCTATGGCACACACATCCAACATGGCCCAGTGTCCCTCCTCTACAGTCAATTATGAGAAAGCAAGGAGAGAAGAGTGGTAAGTACTCCATGGTGAGTAGCAGCTGGATACTAGTGGGTTTTTCCACAAGCCATCTTCCCTGAGGATCCTGTAGCCTCGAATATTTTTATGCTCACAGCACTTTGTAAGATTTATTTTTCAATTTTTTCTTTTTACAATTCAGGAACCAATACACAAAAACCTGTGTTTGGAAGGCCCAGCGGAGGTACCCAACTTCAGCATCACAATTATCAGTGTGTGCAATTTCAGAAGTCTGACAAGTGGTTTTTAGCCTCTGCCCCCAGTAAAATCAAAATAATTATATCCAACAACTAACACTGTCCAGGCTATTCTGGTATGAATAGTCCTGGGCATCTCCAGTTAGCTTACAGCTCAATGCATTATTTTGGTGACTTTATGCTAAACAGAAATAGCCCCCATCACAAATTTCTGCCACAGACATAAATAACATGAGCATATTAAACTGCTTTCCCTTGTCACCGCTGATGAACTTCATATGGCAACCAGACCAAAAGCCCCTGCTGAGCCCCTGAAGCTGAATGTGAAATGGAAATATCACAAAAACCACTGCCAGCATCCCAGAAAATGACTCACTCTGCTTAAGTACCAAATCATTACATTTAGAAGATTCTCGTCTGGATATTTTGTATGGATAGATCAAGCACCCTGAAACGACATTTACTGGAGAAAGTAGACTGAGCACCAGGGCTCCTAACTTGATATAGTTTCCTCCTGTGCTGGTTAACTTCAGGCAAGTCACTGCATATCTCTGCATTACCAATTCCAAATGCAAAACTAATTACACTAATCCCCTTTGTGCAGCACTTTAACATCTACGGATGACAAGAATCATTCTAAGAACTATTTATGTTATTAGAGCAAAGAACTACAATACTATGTGGAAAGCCAGGGCCAAGTCTCTTCTGTCAGTCTATCCCTCTTGACAGGTATGAACTCTAAGTTCAGAAATTACTACAAAATGCTGTTTATAATTGATGGGCCTTCCTGAGCAGAGTAAAATGGGGAATTGGTATGGGAAAACCACTGAAACAGCACAGGGAATGCTGTTAACTGTCCTTAGGGCCAGACTTTCAAAGATGTCTGAAGACAGAGATGAGGTCCATGTGTGGTAGGATCTTCAGCAGTGACATTTATTCAAAGTCCCACTAAAATCAATGGCAGCTAAGCAGTGTAGCCTTTGCAGACAGTCCCTGCAACTTTAACCACTTTAATCATTGAAAATCTGACCCCAAGTAAACAAACTAAAAAGACATTTTTTAATGTTACTTGCATGACTATTGTGGAAAACTTCTTTGGAGAGAAATGTGACTTCTAACTTGCAGTTTAGCAATCCATAAATGCTAATGAAATCCTGTGCTGTCTGCCCTGCGATAATTTTTTCCTATTAAAAGCTACTTCTTTTTTTAACCTAATAAGCACATCACTAGTCTAAGCACATTCATTGTTCAAAGTTTAAATTTATAGTTAAAATAAAAAAAGACATCGCTTATTAGTAACCAGAATTGAGACATGAATTCTTCATGTATATTCAAACTAATGAGCTACATATATGTCCTTTCACTTAAGACTAGTCTTATATCTTTGCAATGAATATAAAAGGTACAGACTGTGCCACTTTGTTTCCTCCTAGAAATAAAAAACAGAGAACTTCCAAAAATTCTGAGAGCAAAGTAATAAAAAGAAAACATAAATGTGAACTATACATATATATACATACATTATATATATATAAAAGCCTATCGATAAATCACCTTTTTTTCTCTTTTTGAGTGAGAGTGCACATGTATAGTTTATCACAGTGAGTTAAACAACTACATCTGGCCACTATGTACCTGAGGTACTGGAGTCCTTTGTACAAACCACTCTAACACTTCTTTACCAATATACAGGTTTGACTAATGTTACAGCACATAGTGAACGTAGAGATGGAGCTCCAGATAGCATCATCTCCAATAGCTCAACTATTTTCATAGAATCATATCATAGAATGCCAGGTTGGAAGGGACCTCAAGGATCATCATTCCAACCTTTCTTAGCAAAAGCATGATCTAGACAAGATGGCCCAGCACTCTGTCCAGCTCAGCCTTAAAAATGTCCAGTGTTGGGAAATCCACCACTTCCCTGGGGAGATTATTCCAATGGCTGACTGTTCTCATTGTGAAAAATTGTGTCCAATAGGAATCTCCCCAGGAGTAACCTGTACCCATTACCCCTCCTCTTTTCCATGTTGCTTCACCTTTGCAGCTAGCAGCTCCAAACATTACTTCAAACTTTGTCTAGGTCATAAATTAGCATAATATTTGCATAATAGTTGTCTTTAACAATGCATTTAACAATGTTGTGTGCTCTGGAGAAGTACTCTGTAGTAACGGCAGAAGATTCATCTTAGCAGTTTGATAGCAAATTTTGACACAGTCTCCAATTGCCTTCGACAGTCTGTGTGGAAATGGCTGCACTGCTAAACCCTTCAGAAAACATACAGGAACAGTGTGAAGCATTCGAATGTGTGAATATAGAAGCAGACAAGCCCCAGCATAAAAGTATAAAAAAGAAATTCTGCTTTAGAGTCAGAATACCAGAAATAAAATTTGGAGATTAAATAAAACCTGCTGATTAAAAAGTATAATTCTACCATGATTTGAGGCAGAAAATGAAGGTCATTCATAAGAACATATGTATCTCCTGCAAATGCTTCTGAGGAAGTGGCCTTGATGAAAGCAGAAGTAGTAAAAACCAAGCCCAAAACCTTAACGAGGCTAAGTGAGAGTTCATACTCTTTTAGCCTTAAGCAGATATTCCATAACAGCTTTAATAAATGATGCAGAAGGGGGGGGGGAAAAAAAAAAAAAAAAAAGGTAAGAAGCTACATGGACCTCATTTCCAGAATGCACAGCATGGGTGTGCTGGATGGCTTTCCTCACTGAAGTATTCCTGCCTCTTTCCATAAAAAAAGCCCACAGATGACAGAAAAAGAGCCAACTAGACAGACATTGCTAAATGGGTGAGATCCCTGTTCGCCCCAGAGTGCTGAAAGATCAGTTTCCAACTCTCTTCACTTCCACACAACAGGCTGCCTGCTAGCACAGGGACTTGTGATGGCAATTCACTGCACTTGATCCGGGAGAAATAGGTAAAATTATTTAAACTGGGTTATACAAGCACTAAGTGCAAGTGTAGTTCTGCTAGATAAAAGCTCAAAGGTTTGGTACTCCTGTGTATCTGTGACCTAAAGTGAAAAATAATATTGTTGAAATTCTTTCCAAAACCAATGCCAAGACAGATATCCCCAAAAATGTTAAACAGACCAAAATAAAAATGGGAAGAACTGCAACTTTCAAAAGCACATGCACTGTCCTAAATCTCCCTTTTGCTTAAGTACACAATACATTATGTACTACTTTTATTAGCAAATGAAGTCATGTAAAAACAACTACTAACAATAAGAAACAATGTTAATATGCAAATTCCAAGATATTTTCAAAACCATTTTTTCCATTTCTAGAAAAATAAAACAAAAAAAACCCTCAAACCCTCTTTTTGTGAACCATCTATTTGAGATGAGTACGATTTCACTCACAAGTACTATTCACAAACATTTTTTTGGAAAGCATTTTCAAAATGAGAACTGTTACAAACTTTTTTCCATGTGCTTCTAATACCTGTGTCAAATGGGGCACATCCCAGCTGCGGATGAAGCGTCTCTAAGCAGACTTAAGTATTTTTGGAAGAACACCAGGACGGTTCTTGTAAATATTAGACTGCTATGGTTATGCAATATGGTCTAATACTGGATTGTTTTGAACTCCTCTGGAAACCCATTCCAGGTTAATATTGATTATTAATATCAATCAGTTTTAAGACTCAGCTTGCAGCTTTGAAGTTCATATGTCTACAGAACAATTCTCCACAACAGGATGTGGCTTGGGTTCTTTTTTTCACGTACCTGTTACTCTACAGTAACACACAGCAAGTTCTTCCTACTGTAATTTAAGAAGGAACCTGAGAGATTGAGTGGTAAATGATAAAATGTGCCTTTGTACATAGGAACATTTCCACATCAGCAGATGACTGCCACGTGCAGATCTGTGATTGTCGAAGTCCTATTGACGTGTATGCACACCACCACATAAATTGACTCCCCCTCCTTTCCTGATACACATGTATAATCCATGCCCAATAACCTTGTAAAACATATTTATATAGTTTTAACTACAATACAAACAGGTATTATTTCTCCTGCCAGTGAATTACATCCACTCCTGCTGCACAAGATAACATATGTTTAACAGTGCACACTGCTCAGCAACTTAACCCATGGTGTACCAGCATTTGCAGGAGTGTCTTCTAGAAAGCATTCTTGAACTACATCTCATTCTGTTTCTTTTCTCATCCCTCCTAGATCCATCTATTTTTCTCCTTTGTCTCCATCACTCCTTTGCTGTCTTCTTTTACACTTGCACTTCATGGATTGGACTTTCTCTTCTATTTCACAAACACTGAAAACCCACCTCTTCTATGAATGCTACTACTGAATGCGCCACTTTGTATTTCTTCTGCGCTGTATTGTGCCACACTTTATTTATTCATGCACAAATACTAAATGTAATTTGGCACAGGAGTTTTTGTTATTTTGTAAACTGCAAAGTACCTATGCATTACTATATAAATAAATTACAGTAACAAAATTCAGATGAAACTTTACAGAAATGTAGATAGTCAGAATGTAATTACCCAAACTGGAACGTGGCCAGGACAAGAGGGCAAGCATCCTTACTCCTGTGGACAGTGCCAACGGATCATACAAATGGCTTGGATGAGTCAAAATTATAACTACAAAAATATATACTTAAAATTGATTTCCAAACACAGTACACCATCATCTATCACTTTTTAATTATCTAGCGAACCTGTCAGGGATGCTAGAGCCTCATTAGCAAACACCGTCTCAGGGCTACCTCCCACTGCAGCTTGCTGTAGCCTGAGATGCAGGAAGTGAAGGTCATCATTTAAATTCAAGACAAAGCAATTGTAAAGCAGCACATTCTGCCCAAGATGTGGGGTTCCTGCGACAACAGACAACCAGCAGCTCTCCACCGACTTTGGCAGTTCAGTTAATTTCATTAAGCCAGTGGAACTTGGAAGAAATGCTCAAAAACAGGTCTGTAACTTCAAACTGTCATGAGCTATTTTGTTTCTTTAGTAACATAGACATGAAAAAGTTTGATACTCATTGTAATATTGTACTTCATTTATTTATTTGTTTGATAATCATCTTGCCACCACACCCACCAGAATGGACTGAACTCAACGGATGCTTTTTAACTCTCCCCTGCAGAGAGGCTTCACCCTGCTTCACCTGCAGCACAAAACCCTTTCCCTTAACGACTCCTAAACTGTAAGTCACCCACCCAAAACATTTTTCAAAAGGCATCTCCAGCTCCTGAAAAAACCCTGCAAATACATTGCATTAACACTGAATTTTTGAGTTTATAATCACCCAATTCTCATTTTCTTTTGCCATGCCACTGGGTTTCAGCACTATTTTTTTTTAACCTCGTTGAGTTGCCTTCCATGACTGAAGTCCCTATTTACTGGTAAAGAAATACAGAATGTGTACACAGCACATTCATTTGAGTTTGCAGCCTATTCAATGCTCTTCCAAAAGAGAGCAAAACTATCAGATCCCTATTTAACCTGCTTTGCTGCACTAAGGTCTTACTCAGCAATGAGATGGCATTCATAAAACCTTTAGTCAAATTCCTCCTTTACAGCAACTCCTCATGTATATACATCACGGCACGTTACCTTAAAGAAAGGAATCACATCCCAGAGTGCCCAGATGAAAGTATAACAAGAAGTTGTACCAAAACTGTTGTAACTCATATAATAAAAGCAGAGGAGCTAATAAAATAGCCTGAGAGTGAAACCATTGAATAATTTGCTTAAGAATACACTGCAAATAAGATGAAAACTGAACCCTTCCTTTGTTTACAGTCTCTCTGCTGAAGGCACAGTAACACCAAGAGATACTTAACATGATCATAACCACTCATTTGACAAAGCTTTCAGTGTACATCAGGCAAGCAGAATGAAATACACCACAGGACCCAGAGAGATGGAATTAGCATCTCTGGATTCTTAGCTTTCATTTAACGAGAGGGAAATACAGTTCCCATCTTCACATGAAACATGACTTTCTTGTTCCACCTGCATTCAGACAGACTAAAACAATACCTCAGAAGAACATGAACTTTCCTTTTCATCTCTGTAGGGAAATAACTGAAAAGTGCATGAGTGACCCTTCAAAAACTGCTGCTGCCAAGTGCATCACTGCCAAAGAATTTACCGTCTCTTTTTACACAAGATGCTTGCCTATTGCATACCTCGAAGAGGTTTATATCATTGCGAGCAGCTCCCTCCGAGAAAATACAGGGCACTTAAGAGCATCACGACAATCTTTTTCACTGCCACACATTAGCTGTGGCCACATTTATTTCCCTTTTTATATATCTAGATCATCGGGCTTCTATTATTGCAGCACTTACAGTCCAGGAAATTAGTTTCCTACTGCTGCTGAATACCAAAAATATAGACTTTCCCCACTTTTTAACATGATTATACTTAAAATTAAAGAATAAGACATTTCTGGAGTATTTTTTAATTTCAGAAAGTTATTTGGGGTTATAATTTTAAAATGTGGCTTTAATTTTCATGCTCACAAACTACGTCTGTTATGAAAATATTTAATAGCAAGCTGCCGCCTAATTAGATGACTTAATGTTGCAAAACTCTCTAGTTAAAAGCAAAAGAACTGCCAAAGAAGATCAAAATCAGATTTTTTTTCCTTTGTTTGCTACGATGTGTATTTTTTTCTATTTATATTATGTATAGAAAAAAAAATATTTGAATGAAAAGACCATGAATTCACATTGTGTTTTCCTTTATACTGCTTATAAGTTAACTGGGATGTTTACAGCTAATTTAGAAGCCAATAGCCCAAAGTATAATCCTGAACTCTTTAACAGTGTCCGATAGGTAGATGACCTAGCTGCAGTGTGATTAAATAATCTAACTGCTAGATCAATGAATGCAGCATGAATTTAAAATGGCTGCAAGCTTCTCCAAGAATAAGATTAGAGATCCAAAAAATGGTTTCTCTTACTTTTTATTTTACATTTCACAGAAAATGTAACCATTTATTTAAAAAAAAAATAAATTAAAAAATCCATGTTTTCCTGACAGAAAGAATACAGTATTATTCAAATATATGGTGACTAAACCATATATTTTTATTGTCAAAGACCTGACTACATTTTGCCATTCTCATACTGAATAACCTCATTCAAGGAAAAAGCAGTCTCTGCTCAAGAAACATAATGGTGCTAGGATCTGGTCCAAAATGAACTGTTATCTCACACGTGAAGATAATGAATGTTAATTTAAAATAATGTTCTTTCAACTCCAGGTTTTTTTTTTCATATAATCAATCAGGCCTGAAAATGTGTGCATGCGCTCTCGCTCTCACACGCTCGCTCTGTCACTCATACATAAACACTTCATTATATATTCTCATTCCCAGACATTCAGGAGAAAATTTTCTGCAGATGTAAACTAATATTGCTCCACTAAAGTCAACAGTGCTGCACCAAATTATGTTAGCAAAGACACTGGTCCTCTCTCACTATACTGTGACATGTGTACCTTGACTTTCACTTAATGCGCATTTCACACCAAACTCTCCCTTTCTTCCTTTCACATGTGCATTTCCCAGCTCTTATTTGTACTCAACAGACAATCGCTATGGCCTTTCATTAACTTGCCCCTCAAGGTCTCTTATCTCCATCAAATCCTGCATGGCCAGGCAGGTATGTATGGTTCTTTTCTGCAAACGAGGAAGGAGCTCTCTGTAAAAGCTAGGAGAGAAAGAGCACTGCAGAGGGAGGCTGCAAGGCATTCAGAGACGACAGAACAGGCTTGACCTAAAAAGGAGTAGGTTTTAACATTATTAGCTAAAATGTTCAGTTATTACAGTGAAGAGAATTTAAAACATCCCCAAATTGAATAATTAAAAAAAAAAAAAATCTATATGCATAAAAGCAGAAACCATGATCTCAGTAATTATTGTTTGGGAACTAGTATGGAAAAAAGTATTCTACAGCTTCTACATCAGAAAATTGGCTGATTTTTGGCACTGTTTTAGGAGACGTGTGAGATTTGCAATGGCTGGAGATAAGACTCTGGATTACACAACATGCTAGTTTGATCAGGAAAGGCAGTTCTCATGCAAGAGAGGCAAGCAGAAATCTGGATACCATTCCTTCCCAGTGACCCAGGAAATGCTGTAACTGCTCATCCACTTACTTGGCAGAGCAAACCATGTTCTGCTTCTAGGCTGCTCAGTGCTCCTGTACTCAAAGCATCTGCACCATCTATTACCTTTAGCTGGTATTTATCAATATTTCCTGTGCCACTATAAGGGACAGAAAACCATTTAATTTTATTGAAAGCTGTATGTCTTCAGAAATTAGTGCTACAAGTTAGGCTACTTGGATGACTTGTAAATGTGTTACTTTTATACAACTTTTTAGAATTATTGATAAAAAGAATGTCAGCACAAATTAGAAAATCTAATGAAACTGGCACCTGGAGATACTTGACTGATAATCCATATTTCCTAAACAGTACAAGTTAAATAACAAGAGAAGATGTGATGTCTGGAATCGGAGAGGAGTATGCTTGCAATTTGGAAGTTTTATAAAGAAGCCTTCTGGGAGCCAGCAGAGTGGAAAGTGCACAGGAAAAGGAAGAATCTCTTTTTTACAACAAATATTTCCTGTAAGTCTATTTACTTCAGGTCAGAGGAAGAAGAAGAAGACAAAGATGCAATTACAGACTGAGAGCATCCATATTTCTTGATTTCCAACACTGTCAGTCTGAAATGCTTCCAGGTATGCATCAGCACTCTCCTTCAAAAAGATATGTCAGTGAAACAAAAACAACCTCTTTTTTTAACAAGAAAACAAACAAACAAGATTTTAATATGGCAGCTTTTAAACAACCTGACATTACATTCTAGTCAGACTGATAAGAGGTCACACACCATGAGTTACCAATCAGCAAAGAGTACATCCCTTCTCACTCTTCCCCACATTTTACCAAGACCAAGAAAAGTTTTCAGAAAGCTATTCCGATTGGTGAAAAACAAATTAAATTCTCCTTTTTTATTAGGAAAATTCTTGGGTCAACGACAAATTATTCAGTGTGCTGTTATTATCTTCAAATGTCAGCTTGCACATGATGGCTGACACTGAAACATCCAGCTTCCTGAGAAAAGGCTTGTGCAGTTGGTTCTTAGGAACATTCTGAAGTCTCAACTATAGCTACATGAACCTAAAAACAGTGTCAGTCTGGTTCCTATGAAAACAATTAATAGCAATTACTTGGTTTTAATTAATACAGAAAAGAAAAACTGGACAGGACAAGGTAACTTTCAGAACTCGCAGGTTTTTAATTTGTGCTCTGTGATAGAAAAAAAATAACATTGTGTAAGTATTAAACTTGCTTTCACATACATGATTTCCATTTGAAACGATGTTAAAATTCTGTTTCCTGTCCTGTTTCCTAGCTTTCATAACGTAAAAATAAACCTTTCTTCTTATAATGGTATCAGCTTTTCCATTAAGAATCTTTACATTTTTTCTCTTACTAGAAATTGCTAAAAGTCATTAATAGAAAAACGTTAGCCATGATTCCTCTGTTCTTTTCATAAGATACAATAAATTCCCTCAAAGACTAATGTACATGTAGGAAAACTGCCTTACCTTCAATGGGAACAATTATCAATGCAAAATTTAACGTGTGCAAAAGTCTTTTTAAAATAACAGTCATACTGTTGATATTCAAAAGGCATGAAAAATGCCTATGTAACATTGCATACTCCAGCTATCAAAAATGTAACATTCCATAAAATTATATAGGCAAAACAAAATGCAACTGTGTTCTTCCTTGAATACAGGAGTTATATGCAAAGTTTTAATTTTAAAAAATATTTGATCCATCAGTATGCTCCGAAGCCTATACATTTTTACGCCTGTGGGAAACAAGTGCTTATATGATGAAGGTCTCCATCATTATATTAATATTAATCTATTGTTAACAACGAATTTTCTGCAGTGAACATCATCAATTTTCATCAGTGAACAATCAACGGCCTGTGATTACGTTTTATGAAATAGCAATTCTTTTGTTTTGATTTTGCACGATTTTGAACCTGAATCTTAAGTAATTGGCTGGGGAGAGGGCATTATGCATAAACACTGGGTTTAAGTTCGTCCCTGAAGTCAATGACAGCTCAGAAGATACTGATCTCAAACTTATCCACCAACCAAAAGGAAAACTGGAGAAACAAAAACCCCACCGTTTTGAGGTAAAATTTCCATTTCAATTTGTGCATGTGAATGTGCACACTGCGATGTGACGTAGCAAGGTACAGACTATCCCCTCTTTGGAAGTTTTATTCTACTGGCAACGACACCAAGAAAATAGTAATAGGGCACAAGTAATCAATGCAGACTTGGCTGTTACTTGGTTTCTGACTTGAGAAACATCTGTAATCGTAAACAGGTATCTGTAGTGCGAGATCCTCTCTTACTGAATGCATAAATGTTGTGTGAGACTTAATAGAAAATGATGATAGCATGCTAAGAAAGATAAAGCTCTCTTGTCTCTCTGATCTTGTCAAAGATTTGTTAAGCAATAAACGTATCTTACATTCTTCTAATTTATTTTTCACTGTATATTATTTCTATCTACTTTGGGATTCTGCTAATCATTTTCCCTCAACCCCATTTTGTTCCACTTCATTGCATTTCCAAAAGGTTCCAATAAAACCTAACGCTGGAAGATAAGAATTGCTCTGCTAAAATTAGTGAACTAAGTACCATATCCCATGAGTCACTGCATGAGACTCCCATCCACCTATCTTTAAAAGACCAGATAATAATGCCGTGCTGCAAGTGCATGAGATCGAAGTACAAATACCCATTTTCCAAAATGCTGTTTTGGAGTACTACACCTACTAGCAGACTCCTACGGTCTGTAACCAAAACATTAGTTAAGTTAGCTGCATTAAAATCATCTATCTGAATATAAGGCAAGTTGGTTTCATGTTCATTTTTAACATACTAACAGAGAAAAAGAAAATGAAGCACATGAGAAACAAGAGGTAAACAGAAATATGTTCAACCTTTCTTTTTTTAAATTACTACATCTCAAACCAACAGTATCCTATTACAGACAAAAATGAATTAAACACAGTGAGACCAGCTCTTTGCATGCAAAAAAATGCAATTTCCACAGAAAGGGTGAATGAGACATTACTGGTAATTTTGTAGGTATGCTTGACTTCACTTTTTAACCAATAAGTGGATTTTAGCACTTCAAATTTCACTGTCTCTGGTGCTAAAATTGTTTGTTAAGAATTAGTTTTATACCACACTACAATCCAGAGTTATATGAAGAGTTATAATAATCAACTCACAATGTTTTATACTGCAATTATTTAATCTTTGAATTTAACACTGAACATAGTGCAAAGGTATATACAAAGATATTCTGACTGTTGGCACACCAGTCACAGTATTTTACTTATAATTCTTAATAATTTTTGTAATTTTGAAATTACAAATACTATGGTCCTGCCATTTAACAAATTTTAACATTTAAACTCAAATTACACGTCCATATACTTTCATAGCAGAAACTGATATGGAAAATGAGAGATTGAAAGAAAATCAAACACAGACTTTTTGTACAGAAAACTCTCAATAACTACACTTTGGATTATATCTACGTGGTACAGCTATAGGATGAGGCTCTGACAGGATGTTACCAAAGCCAGCTGACCTAAAATTAGACGCCATGAGCTTTAACTTGGGTTCATGGACATGTCACAGTGTATCACCACTGTGCCTGCTGTTGCCTGCCCACAAGACTAAAAGATCCTGTTTGTCTCAGGAAGAAAAAAACAGAAGAGAGACATAAAAAATATGAACGAAATCTTAGTAAAATGTAAGGAAAAAAATCAGCCTCTAGCATAGCTTGTGATTCAAGTTACTTCACCCTTTAGTAACTTGTGTATTTAAAGAAATTGATTGCAGCCATCTTGCATCAAAAAGCATTTCAAGCCAACTGTGTGTGTTAGCGTGACTTCAGACACTCAGTGAAACAGCGTACTTGGAACAGGTAGCTTATTTACTTCTTTTGAAACAAAAATAATGCTAAAGATCCATTATGCAGTTATTTGTCTAGTTTTACCCGTAAAAAAAATAAAATTCATATAATTCAATATTCACAGCTTAGTTAAAAATAAATAGTAAGACAAGAGTTCAGGCTTGCCCAATTAACTTGACAGCAACACAGGCTTCAACAGATGATAAAACTATGTTTAAAGACTAGAATTGAAAATACAAGGAAAATAATGGGCTTGACTCAGTCCTGGTGCTGCAAGGAGATGTATGCAGAGGGGCCTCTCAAATCAGAGCTTCATGTGCCACAGGAGTTCGCCCATTCAGGCTAGAGGCCACAGTGTTTATTATACTGTATACAGCCACTCTGGTGTCTATCAATCTACTTCCAGTTACCTCCACCACACCCAGGAATGAAAGGGGTTTTTAAGAAATGTTTTTTTCCACCATTTAAAGACAAAATTGAGCTTTATTTCAAGAAAAAGTTTTCCATGCTTGTTTTGCATTTCATATTTATGACAAGATACACTTCCACCACTGCTGAATTTGCACCTTTATACTGTGCAGGAAAGTAATGAAAACTTGTTTTAGGAATTTAAGAATTAACTTATTAAGAAATTCCTGCAAAATGGAATCATTGCCTCATGTTACAAACCACCTAACACCAAACAATACCCCGATTATGAGCTAAATTTACATTCAACTGATCAAAAATCATCCAGAACCTGACAAGAACAATCTTTGTTCACAACATTTAGCACAAGCAACACTGACAGACCAAAATGTATGAGCTATACAAGAGATGACATGTTACACTGCCCAGCTACCAAGGGCACCACGCTCCAAGTACTACGCAAGTACTATGGGAGTGTTCATCACATCCTGAGACTAAAAAAACCTCAAACACCACACAAAAAAACCCTGCAGATAAAGAACATGATCAGACATTAGCTCCTAAACAACAGGGCAAGAAGGACAGGTAAAGAAAGCTGTATTCCATGGAAGGAAAACTATGACAATTAATAAATTCAGTGGTCAGAATTCAAAAGAAATGTATATATTTACTGGACAGATGTAGGAAAAAGAACTGCTCCAACAATTCGGATCCAATAGTTGCAACAAATAAAAACCATGTACTTTATCTCATTCAAGAAAATAAACTCTTACATACATCTGGCCAGTTTTTAATCAAATCAGCTTTTAATCAACTCAGCATTTTATGAACCAAGTGTGAGCCACATTTTGTTTATAGTTTGGCTTAGCATTTGTAACAACATACAATAGGGATAAAAGACTTATTTTACTGACACGCCACTCTGGTACTAGCTAAAAATCAGAAGTTTGCTCAAGACATTTTCATCACCACCCTTCAAAACTTTTATCCTGGACAGATTTACTGCCTGAAGTCCTTACACGCTTCCAGAGCTAAATGCTCTAGAAAACTGTGGAAGGCAGTAACTATGAAAACTAGTTACAGGTATGTCACAAATCTTGGACCTTTAGTTGACTGAAGGTGGGTAACTGATTCCAAAACAAGTCTCCTAATTCCAAAATTTCCCAATTCTCATATTGTGCGTAATGAGACAATTTTCTAACAGACTACACAACACAGACATTTATGGAGAGGTTTAGATACCTAAAATTGAGAAAATATCTTCAAATTATGTTTTTTATCTATTTTTTTAAAGTATTTCATTCTAATTCAGAGATTGCAGCTAGCACAGTTCAGCAGTCCCCAAGCAGTGTTTCACGGGCAGAAACGCACAACAGTCTAGATGTAGCCTAAGCCTCTTCAAGGTCAGTTTGAGGTCAAATTCATTGTCCATCCACTTTGTTTTCTTCTCCTGAAGCACCACATCACTAACAGCACCCATAACGTTGTATTTACCTGCAAAGTGGAAATGCTGAGCTCACTTCACAAACTTTTACCATCTCATTTGCTCTTGAGATGATATTAGGCTAAAAAGATGATGCAGGCTCTTCCCCTGTAGAAGCCTCAAGACTTCCTCAACAGATTCTTCTACACTTTGCTACAAGGGCAGGCAATCTCAACACTAGCTGCATACAGACCACCTATTACCTACAAATAGTATGGACACACAGCACCAGACTACAGCAAATGACCCAGCAGTCACATATTGTCTGCACAGCAATTGCAGTCGTGAAATTCTTGTTACTTCTGCAGTGTTCATTTTTTCCTGAAAGAAGTATTGCTCTGGTTCACAATACACGAGGACTAAGACAAACTACTAAAAATTTTAGTTCATGGTGAACAGACTCAATTTTTTTTACATTTGTATTTAAAATTAATAGCTGTAAGTGCTTGCTTAGATTAAAAAAAAATAATACACCAGTTTAACTGGTATGCAAGGCACTTCCCTGTTACATTTGTGTTATAAAGCTCCAAACTCTGGAAGAAGAGCATCTTCTAGCACATCACCAAAGTCTTAAGACCCCCCACCCAATACGCACACACTCACAACTCCCCTTACATAGTTGACTCCATCGCTAGGTAATTTCCATCACACTATCCAGCTCATGAGATGGAGCAGAAGAGTCATTTTTCTCAGTCTTTTGCTGCTGAACTCAATAAGAAATACCAGTGGCTGATGCCTCTTCTTGATGGCAGAGAACACCATCCACAGCACAAGCAACAGAGTTATCAACACAGTAACTTTCTTCCCCCACTCATTAAAACCGAACTCACTATCAGAAAGATAAAGTGCTCTCTGTTGTACTGCCTATCCCATGAACCATCTCCTTCTACATACAAATATCTGATCAAAGCAGAGAGGGTTTGTTTAGGCATGGAAAAGCTGGCATTAAAGATAAATCCACACTGGGAATTATTTTGTGGGTACTTTCACTTTTATACAAAGCAGTGGTCAGCAAATGGTCTACTTTCCTAAAGACTTTCTGTAGTGTGTTCAGAATGGTTGATAACAAAATTAAATAAAAATAAAAAATGTGGAGATATGCCAGGTCCTAAAGGATGAGGGACCAGAAAAACGCAAGGAACTGCAACCCAAACCACAAATTGGTATTTCCATTCCCACTCTCCCCACCCCTCCCAACACCTGTGATCACCCTTGAAGAATTAAACAATTTCCTACAAAGAACAGCTACAAGGTGCAAAACCAATCAGCATCACTAGGACAAGAAAGTGTTTTCTACCTTTGGTCCTTTCCACTACAGTAAGATCTTCTCAAACAAACCTACAACAAATAGTACTACTCCTACAATACAAAGACTGTGGCAGATGATTCCAGGGTGTTAAAACGCCTAATTGTACAATTATAAAACCAAGCAGTGCAAAATTAAACAGCTTTGCACCCCTTTTCCTTTTCTCAGCCCCCCCAGCTCCAGCCTTTGTAAAGTTCTGTTTGCCACATTCACAGAAGAGAAAAAAAAAAACAAATTCCCAAGCAAAGTCTGCTATTTTCAGGAGAAGCCCCAAAAGACACAGGAAGTTTCCCAAGTCCTTACCACCAGTATTTAGAGGGGGGCTGTTCTCTGAAATGCAGGGAAGCGAAGCCCCCCACCACCCTTACCGGGGAAACCCCGCAGCTCTCCCCGCCAAGGAGAGGCGAGGAGACAGGTAGGCCTCTGGGCAGCCCCGAGCAGGGCACGGAGAACACCGCACACAGCCAGCCCGGGGAGTTATCTGGAGACACACGCACCCACAAAACCCCCTGCAAACGCCAAAAACAAGCCCCTCAGGAGTTCGTGTTCTCCCGAAATTCGACCGCGGCGCTCTGGGAAGGCCCTTTCTGTTGGCGGGGAGCGAGTGTGCGGTTCCTGGAAGGCGCGGGAGGGCCCGGCCCCCAGGCAGCCCGGCTTCCCGCATGCCCCTCGCCCGCCACGGGGGAAGCCGGAGGAGGAGAGCGGAGAAATTGGCCCCTTTCCCCCCCGCAAGCGCCCTACCCCGGAGCAGATGGGGAGGCCGAGGAAGCCCCAGGGCCATGCCGGAGGACGAGGCGCTCCGCCAGCAGGGCGATCCGGGAAGCCGGGGGCCCCCGTCTGCCCTCTCGGCAGAGCCGGGCGGTGAGGCCGTCCCCGCCGCGGGGGGGGCACAGCCCGGCCCCAGGCGCCCGGGGGGAGGAGAGCTGGGGCTCTAAGTTCACCCCGTCCCCTCCTCTGCCCCCCGCGAGGAAGGGGAGCCATCGCCCCTCTCCCGCCGCGGCCGGCTTGCGGGGCCCGCCGTCTCTCTCCTGTGGAGACTCGGCGCTGTCGAGCAGCTGCCATTACTCGGGCCAAGACCCGTCCTCCAAGTAGACATCCCCCACCCCAGCGAGCAAATGCAGGGGAGGCGGGTGTGTGTGAGAGAGAAAGGAAAGGCGGGAGGGTGGGGAGCAAAGCGGTCGCCCCGCGTGTGGGCAAAGAGCGGGGCTGGGTGGGGTGTCGGGGCTCAGGCCCGGCTGCGCCACACCCCGCGCGGCCTCGCCTCTCACGCGAGTCCCCGGCTCCCCCGCTCCCTGCAGGCCCGCGCGGAGCGTTGGAGGCAGCGATTCCCTTGTGCGCCCCTCTCCCCACCCCATCTCCTCCCGCCCCGACCCCCGGCTGACTGCAACTCGGCACGGGGGCGCGGGAGACCCGCTGCCGCCTCCCAGCCCAAATCCGACCGGGGAAGGTGCGGGGACAAAAATAATCGCCGTTAATAATCACAGGCGTTCGGCCGCCGTCCCCTTCTCCTCCTCGATTTCCAAGCGGGCTGCCAGATAATCCTTCCCACTCCGAAAAATGAAATAATAATAATAATAAAAAAATCCCGCCTTCCACCTCCCCCCCTCCCCTGCAGCCCCACATATCTTATTATTAAGTATAATTGCTCCCCCCGGCTCGTACGGCACCCCGCGGGGCAGGATTGCCCCCTCCCCTGGTGCGCAGCCCTTCCCCTGTCCCCTCTTCCCCCATCTCCTTGGAACAGTGTGTACATGATTTTGTAGTTTTTTTAAGGCGCCATGTTTATAATCCTCCATCATATTAAAAAAAAATCCACCCAGCATGAGACACGGCGCCTCCCGCACCCCAAAGCCAGGGAGGCAGACACAGAAATATCCACAGGGCTGTAAATTCAACCCCCCCCTCCCGCACACACACCCCTCCTCCCCAGACTTAAAAGTCTCTCTCACCTTGTGCTGCTGCCGCTGCTTCTGCTGCTGCAGGGGGGGAGAAGTTAAGCCAGGGGAAACTTTTCAATCCCTTCCCCAGGCCGCTGCTGCCTCCTCCTTCCACATATTTTTCCCCTCAGAGTTTTATTGTGTCTGAATTTTCTCTCTCTCTCTCCTCTTCTGTCTGTCCACAGTTCAGGTTTCTGGGGTAAACAGGGTTTAGGATGGTGCTAGGGATATTTGGGAGAAGGAGAACTCTAGTGGTGTCTGCTGGAGTTGCTGTTTGTTTCTTTTATTATTTTTTTTTAATAATACATTTGAAACGGATCTTTATTTATTATATATGCATTTTATCATACTCTTAGGTCTGGACCCTGCCTTATTACAGGTGAAAAATGTGCCGCTTATCTGGCCCTGATACATGCAAATTCCTCCTACCATGAAGTCTGACTTGGAGAAATTCCGGATAATGTTTTTCAAAGTGGATACTCACCTTGAGCAACAGAAACTAAAACATACAGTCAGTGGTCTGTCTCAGAGTTGGTTATGTGTTGCGAGCTGGAGATACACACTTTCACTGCAGGACTGGGAGATATATAGTCATATGAAATACATAATTTTATAGGCATACATATATATATAAGTAGCAAAAAAATGTACATTTAATCCTGGTTTTATATGGACTGTGAGGTAAATATTATTAATAATAAATGTCTAGGCAAATACATTCTAAAATTTTTGAAAGACTTGAGGAATTATTTAATGGAAAAGTAACATACTTCACAATTAATTAATCTTGACTAGAAAAGTGACATGCTGTATTAAAATGCACTGTAAGCTTAGTTCTATAAACATTTATGCACACAAATAATTTTAGTCATATGAGCCGTCATTAGTATTACTAAAATAGTTTTGGACTGCTAATGATGAAAAAGATGCATCCGTTGTGCCTGATTAGTCAAAAATTTATCAGTTTGCACACTGAACAGTGAAACTTTCTCCGGTGTGTTTAGTAAACAGGATTTCTAGTAGTGTCTAAAACCATATTTTGAGGCTGCTGCATCAGGACTTTACATCCTCTTTTAAAAAATAAAATGTAAATACTAGTTTATTGCACAGAAGTGATAAAGCTTTACTTCTGTTATGTATTTAAATATGAAAGAACATTTTACATTATCTAAAATAAATAGATAGGAAAGAAAGTGCAGGTAGTCTGCTTTCAAAGGGTGCTTGAGGGGTTGGGCAGGTACCAAACAGTGGCACTATAATTTATTAACCGCATTATATTGCTTGTATTAATAAAAAGCAAATGAATTTTACAGGCAATTCTTTAAGTAAGAAGGGATTTACCATCAGTATAATTACAAAAAGGCTACCTTATGTTAAGCATTTAGTTGTGATGTTTGGCTCTGGTTTCATTAAGGCATGTAATTTTCAAAAGAAGTTTGATAGCAATATATGCCAAGTTTCCATGGGATATTGCTGGCTTGGCTGTCTTAGGCTTCTTTGAAACCTTTTCTATACAAATTGCAGCTGACCTATATTTATATAAGAAATTTTTTTAAAAGTTTGGGTCCTTATCATTTTTACTGTTTCTCCCATGCAGCCAAGCTAACAGTTCTGTTCAAGCTGGCGTGGTTAAGGTGCACCGATTTTTGCATCCAGAAGCAAGCAGAGGAGAAGCATAACTAGCAGCATACATAACTACCTTAAATTCTTCATCCCAAACAGCTAGGTACTCCCCACAACCATGTCGGCTGGGGGAGATGTGGCATAACTCCAGAACAAAACTCCAATTCCAGTCTCAAGTTCTTTAGTGAGAAGATTTATTGCCCTGCCACAGTGCCTTCTCCTTACCTATGTAAAATATTTATTTAAGGCAGAAGTTCAGCTATCTTCAGTACAAAAAGGTTTTAGCCCTTTATCTCTTCAGGACCCATAGAGAGCTGTCAAATAAATATTTAGGCCACAGTTTCACCAATGCGGAAGCAGATGCAGGGTTGAAGCATTACGATTTGCCTACCTTACAGGTTTGTACGTGGAGTCTCCTGCTTGCCAACAATTCACTGTACTTAACATATTTGTAAAGGCTACTCTGGACTGTCTCCAAATATTTGTTTCAGGATACAAATATTTGATTTTGGAAAGAGCCAGGTATCCTAAAGCAAACATGTAGGGAGTGTCTGCAGCCATAGCCACGTTACCTTGTCGGAGCTGGTGGGCAGTGAATTAAATCAAGTGTAGAAAGACTGGCATATAGCCTATATAGGGGTGTTTGTGGGCCTTGTCCTGACATATTTTGATATCCTCATTAGGTCCCCTGGGTAACTGCGTTGCAGAGCCTTTAGGATGCACGCTGACGGATAAAAAGGATGCCTTTTTTTTGTGGTTTTGACTTATTTTTATCTGTGTTGGAAAGACTTTTTAATGCTCATTAATATACAGGTTTGAAGCCCTGCTAGCCGGTCCTGGTTAGCCCCGATTCTTGCGTTTATCTGCATTTGGTTCGATACCTCCTAGGAGCCCTTTCCCGATGCCTTTTGGCCATTAACTTCCCCGTAGAACGCGGGCTGGGAGCGCTAAACAGTTAACGCCGCAGGCGGGAGGGCTGAGCCCGGCAGACAATGGGAAGGAAATCCCACCCTCCCCCAGCGCTGGGTAGAGCCGGGTTTCCTCATAGGCAGGGGGAAATGTTTGTTAAAACAAAAAGCGGGCTCAGGGCCGTGTCCAGCCCCCCCTTCCCCGGCCGTGGCTGGGGGCGGTGCGAGGCGGCGGGGCGGGCGCGCATTTCCTCCGTCCCCGGGCTGGAAGGTGCCTGGGAACGGCGAGCGGGGAGCTGGTGTCTGGTCAGGACGGACTGGGCTGGGGAACGAGTTTGCACGTCAGAAACATCTGTAGGGCTGCACCCAGCTCGGGGTGCAATGGTGAGGGGTCCAGCTGTCTGCTTCCTTGCAGGGCTGTGGGGAAAGAAAACGCACTGCTAGTGCAATGTTAGAAAGAAAACATGATAAAGTTACTTCCTTTCAAGTAGAAAGCACTTCACAGAATCACAGAATCCTAGGGGTTGGAAGGGACCTCGAAAGATCACCTAGTCCAACCCCCCTGCCAGAGCAGGGTCACCTAGAATACATAACACAGGAACATGTCCAGGCGGGCTTTGAATGTCTCCAGAGAAGGAGACTCCACAACCTCTCTGGGCAGCCTGTGCCAGTGCTCTGTCACTCTCACAGTAAAGAACTTCTTCCTGATATTCACATGGAACCTCCTGTGCTCCAGTTTATATCCATTGCCCCCTGTCTTACCGTAGGAATACACGAGGCTGCAGTGGTGTTGCCCTGGTGTGTAAGCAGTAGGTTTGCTGGTACTGTTCGCCTCCCTTGGAAAGGGGCTTGGAGGGCAGGAGAAGCTGCGGAAGCAGTTCTGCTAGAACAGGCGGCATCCGGACTAAGGGTGAGCTCTACTGCCGTGAGTTAGAGGGGATATCAGGCAGGTTCTTGGGAAAGAAATCCCTTGCAGGTTGGAGACCCACAAACCATGACTGAGGAAATCCCTGAGCTGACACACAAATACCCTTGATGCTGGCTCTTGCCATGTTTCCCAAGATATCCCCTTGTATCCACTCTACATTTTGTGTGTTGAGAAGACTGACACTGCCTAGTAGCATGCAGGCTCGGAATACATCTCCATTTTCCTTTTAAATGATGCTTCTTTTCTAAGGATTGTTTTAATTCTAACAGTGGACAGCACAATCCTGTGTGGATAGGACCTTTTATTTTTACCACACTCCTTTGTCATTCTCTTGGTTCAGTGGTACAACTATCAAACACACGGGTGAACAAGTACATCATCGCTGGTGGGTTCTAGATGCCAGGCTGAGGACCATGAAAACATCACTTGAATGCTGTGCTTAGTAGAGCAGGGAGTGTCATGTCTCCTCCATCACGGCATCTGGACTAGGCTAATGAACGCACAGGCCAGCCTTCTACTCCAAGACTTTCTGTCATCTTCCTGGCTGAACCAAACCCACCCACGATGTGCTCAAGTCTTTATCTGGCTTTGTAAGATAGCTGCCTTTTACTGTTGGTGCCAACCCACTTCACTGTGCGCTCCACTTCCAGCCGCACTGAAACAAAAATAATTTGAATATGTTTCCTGAGAGGCAGGTCTGCTGTGTTGTGATCATAGAAGTATGAATGCAGAAAATTAGTGTAAATTTTTCATCAGAACAAAGTTTAGCAACATGGTTTTCTTTGCAGTAAAAATCTCAGAAATGCATTTAATTTAGGAAGCTGGGGGGAAGGGAACAAAGCCTTAATAACAACAGGCTCTGGAAATCCACTGAGCTGAAAACAGTTGGAGGATGGGAGAGGCTTAAGGAGAAGCTTATGCCATTCCTTTTTCCACAGGCCTGATATGATGAGGATTGAAGCTGACCCTGCAGCAGCCAGGATCCTTCCTCCCTTTCCAACTCCATCTCCTTGCTATGTCCCTGGCCACACAGACTGGCTGTCCAGTGCTGGCTAGCCACAATGCTCAGAGAAGCTTGGGGAGGAATTCTGCAACTTGGTGGAGCCTGAGAAAGTAAGGGTATAAATAAAAAGGTGGGAGGAAAAGCACAGGCAGAAATTCTAAAGACATTCTGGGACATTTGTTGTAGACAGTACACTGTGGAGAGGTGGATCTTTGGTCTGACAGTCTATGGGCAGTACTCATGTGTGCAAGTACCTTGTGTGTATAAAACTAGAAAAGTCTGTCAAGTATAGATGTAGATTAAGATACAAAATGCATTTTTTTTTTGCACTACGTTCTCTCTTTACATTTTCATTCACAACTGGGAATAGAGGTTTATCCTAAAAAATTTACCTGTGAGTAAACTGACATATGTTTATGACATGTGACATATGACATGACATGTGTTTACACTAGCATTATGCTTCATGAAAACTGTATGCCTGATTCAGCACAGAGTCTGCCAAAGGAAACTTAGCTCCATATTTTTTAACTAATTCAAGACAACAGAGAGAGTTTGTATTGTTTTCATACTTCGTGTTGTCTGGCTGCTGTATTTTTGATACGAGAGCAGATGTCATAACATGTAACATGAAAAAAAGTTTTAACCTCTGCTTCCAAGTGTACCCCGAATTTATCTCTCACAGATTTGTCCGCTCTTGGTGTAATGTCTAAAATAATTGATATGTATGCAAAATAAATGCACAAAACTTAAGTCTGCTTTTAGACTGAAATAGGCTCTATTGTTATTTTATGAGAATGCAGTGACTGGAAATATATCATCTGCCAGAGAAGCAGCTATGACTCTAAGGAAATAAGTAGTACCTTTTGTTATTAAAGTAATTTCAAAACTGGAGTTTTTACATAAGGAGACATTATGAATGTCATAATCACAGGGAAATATTAATTACATTGTGCATCATATTAAATGCCAGCATAGCCAATCATAAGGAAGAAATATCCTGTATTTAAGCTAAATAGGGTCTGTCATCCCAAGACAGTGGCAAAACATGGATAAGGGAGGTAGTACACCGTGTGTTAGGAGCTTACAGAGACATCCAAGTGTCTTTGCACTGAGTCAGTTCATGACAAGCTGGGATTGACTAGGTTTGGTCCAGCACTGGCTTTGAGCTAATTTTTGCTAAGATACTCTTTGTTTCCCCTGCACTCCAGAGCCTTCCACATTCAAAGTTGGCTTGTTAACTCCAAGGTGGTGCTGGACCCAGGCTGGTTCTGTGCGTTCATGTGACACTTCTCTGGGATTAAGAAGCCTTTCCAGTAAATACACTTCTGTCGTGTATGGAGCAGAGACATCCGAATGTTTCTGAAAGAGGTAATGTTTTATCACTAGTACCGAACTTAAGCTAATAAGCCTTGTTGGACCTGAGCTGATCATATGCAGAGCTACCCAGCTGTGGCTCTGTACAGCTTTTTCCCAAGCTCCAATTTCCATGAACACAGTCTTTTGCATGGCATTAGCTCTAGTCTCACACAGTATGTTATGCCAGTTGTGATGCTACGCAAAAGAGGCAAAATTGTTTCTGGAACAGACCTGCTCGTGAATCTGACACATTGCCAGAGCTAAAGGCCCCTACCAGAGTGAAGCTGGCCTGGCACAAAGCCATCTTGATGTACTTACAGCTTTGATGTATCCTGATGTCATCTGCAGCTTGAATAAACCTCCTAGAGATATCACTGATTGGCTGTACAGGATAGTCATAATTAATAGGAACATTTGTGTTGGTTTTGAACCATTCTGGTCAAGATGAAAGCTAACGCAGGAATGAAAGAAATCCGCATCTGCCATTCAGACCCCTTATTTTAAAGCATCTTCTGTTATCCAGAGTTAAAGATAATATGTTGGATAAGATAAATTAGTTTTGATCCAGTTATCACCAATTTAATTTTCATTGCATTTTGTAAGGAATCACCTGCTGAAAACCAATTGTAATATTCAAGTCTAATTGTCCTATCAATAACAGTCTTCTTACACTGATGAGAAGAGAATGCCATGACAAGTTAACCAGTGGAATTTATACACGGGGACTCTTTGAAACGATGGGATTTGAAAAGAGTTCTGGGACAAATCAATTGTACGTTGTTTTATCTTACATGTCATGCAGGATGCATATTATGTATAATTCACATGTAATAGATATTATTTATATATGTTTCTATTTTTCTTGGGTAATAGCTGCATTATATTCAGCAGATGGCAATGCAATCACTTAAAAGATTTCTCATTAAAAAAAGAATGTATTAACACTCAATTAACTTTAATAAGAATGTGGGTTTTCGACATCTCTCTTAAATTTTCCCGGCATACTATTTAGAAATCGTAGTAAGCTATTAACAGGGTAACTATGTTTACCATTGAAATAGTAACTTTGAATATCCTGAATTACTGAATTAAAAAAATTCCACAGAATTTCCTCAGTCCTGAATACAAAAAGAATCAGATTCTAACATCCTGAACTGTATGCATGTATCACTCAAGGCATTCCTGATAATACATGTTGTTGTTCAATACTTGCACTTACTAGATTTTTCACATTGAGAAATAAATACACATTTTATTTTTAGTATTTGCCTGTTTTATAGCCTCTTCTTAGTGCAAGACTAGTGCTAATTTTGTTCATTTGTTAACAGAAAGCAAAGATTTATCATCCTCATGTTTCAGTTCTTCTCTGTAGGTCATACTACTTTTCATCTCAGTTATTTATATGAACATTTTCCCTTTTAGGTGACAGCTATATTGCATTCACTTTGGAAATAATGTTGCCTTTGAATGGAGCTGTGCTAAACCAAGGTGCTGGGACAGATATGCAGACACCAGTTTTTCCTTCTTTCTCCCATAAATCTCTAGAGATCTAAGGAATCCTGCTCAAGTGCCAATTATATAACCATTGTGTTTATTTTCTTTTGATTTTTTTTTGGCGGGGGGGTGGGGGAGGGAAGAAAGCTCTGTATATAGTTACAGAGTATGCACATTCCTTCTGTAAATACTGTTTGTGGCTCCAAAGCAGTTCTACGTACTTAAGTCTTCTTGAACCATCTCAACCATTTAATATTTCCCTTTCCCTCAGCAAATATAGAAGGGAACAGGCTACAGCCACCAATCCTGCAAGCCCTCTTTAATTTTTGCAATATAAGAACTGTGATTGAAACTATTAGGTTTCATGTGAATAAAATGCTCCTATTCCTTTTATTTGAGCTCTGAAGCTTGTCATTATATGCAGAATTGCAAACAGAGAATCAGAGCCTGGGCATAACCTATGAAACCCACTGAAGTATCTGGAAAGACTCCCATTGACTTCAGTAACCCTGGGATCAGAACACAGGTAACTATTTATTCTGGACCAAGCAGGATTTCCAAATCATTTGAACTCGAAATCATTTTTCTTCCGATTCCTTCCTGTCTCCATATTGTGAGATGTGCTTGAACAGGCCTTAAGATATTTTATGCCTTAGCTCAGCTCCTCAAAAAGATGCAGCAACACTAGTTAGGCTGGTAGAAATATTCTACGTTACATGAGATGAAGCTAAACATGAGGTGTTGGTACGATTTTAGAGTCTCAGCAGTCTATGTGGATTTTTAAACAAAAATAGAGCATAGTGTTAGTCCTGAAGTCTATGGATGAAGTAAGCAGAAAAAACGTGGAATGCCAAAATGAGAAATTGTATCTGGAAAATGAATTAACAAAACTGGTGTTATAGATTCATACTTTTCCTATATATAGAAGTATTTTTCTAATGATATTCAGAAAAGTTGCAAAATCCTAGGTGCGTACATGATCAGGAGTAACAGTTCTGCTGATAAAACCTCAAAAAGTTGCAAGAAGTTTGCAGAAATACTCAAAGGGGATCTTGTAATAAACAATCTGCAAAGCATTGTAGTAATTATATTATTATTGGAAAAGTGAATTGTCAGATAGATTCTCAATTTGAAAAGGGGACAGAGTTTCTCCCAGTCCTCTTGCTTAGAATTAAATTTATACTGCTTGGTAATACAAAAACAGGACAAATCAACTCACAGAAAAGCCTACGTTTGAATCATTTTCCTGAACTAACTTGCGTCGGTAAAAAAATTTTGCAGAGGTTTTAGGCAAAACATTGTATCAATTAGTTTCCTGAGAAGGTAACAATTTAGTTAATAAATTGTATTTGCTTCCCAGTACTGAATTGCACAAAGTGGTAGTGCACACCATACATATGAGGAATAAAAAGAAATACATGTCTTCTGGAAATCAAGAGACTCAAGATTACTCCAACAGATGGTAAAAAATATTATGAGACAAAAAAAAAACCTAACCCAAAACCCCTCTAGGATTAAGAAAAAATAATTTTTTGCAAACGGCCAGAAGACTCAGACTGAACCATCTCAAACTATTTTATATACGTGTAGGGATACATGAAGAGATAAATTAACCCTTTCTATCGGGTTGCAAGTACTGTCCAATGTGTATGAATGTCATGTTCAAGAAAAATACGAGTTAAATCTTTCCTCCTCCAGGAATGTAGTGACTAAAGAATGAACTCAAAGTATCTTCATGGTAGCAGTACGAATGCTGTGCACCTTGATGTATGTGCCTTCTGGGGTCAAATGTCCCAAATTTGTGTCCATATTTATATTTTACTGGTTAGTAAGGCTACCTTAGATAGCAAGTGACACTAGTGCTAACTGTGAACTTCTCTTGCCTTTTCATTACCACAGTGAAAACATTCAAGTCCCCCTGACTGTAAAAAAGATAACAGATTTATGCATACTATTTTAAAATGTGATGTCCAGAAGGAAAGCTTGTAGTCTACAAAACTCTTGAAGAACTAATTGTTAAATTGTACTGTTTGCAAGCATTTTCATCTGCCTAGGCACAGGGAACGTGTGGAGGAATGAGTTATTTGTAAGCAGTTAACTTGCCATGAAGTAATAGTGGCAGTTTGTCTGAATGTCCTCACAGAAATGAAGTGTGATAAAGAGCCATACGTTTGGAAGACTGAAGTCTTGATTATCTTTATTTCAGTTACTGGATTTGCATAGCACAATAAAGACTGACAAAATTCTGCTCTTGAGTTCTAGCATAGTGTTCCTAGGAATGCAAAATTCAAACCTGAACTTACTATATATGACAGAAATGTAATTATATTAATTTTATAGGAACATCTGATCAAATGTGATACTGAAAACTATAAAAAAGACTTTGCCAAAAGTGTTAAAGAAATGCTTCCAGCCTTTCTCACAGGTGACCCTTTCTTCAAAAAAAAAAAAAAAATAAAAATTATGTATCTTTCTTCTTTCCAGAAACAAAAAATATAGACCAGTTATAAGGCTAGAGAATGTGTGATGTGACTTAGTAGTTTAGTAACTCTGAAAGGAGCTGGTGGTCATGCTGGATAATTAGTTGAACATGAACTTGTGCAGTTAATGAAAGGAAGATATTGTGGCAATAAGTAAGGTAAAGTAGAATGAGGAAGAATAAAGAGTCGAAGACCAAATTAAAAACAAAAAGCCTTATTGCTTCACACACAGCAAAGTCTACAGGAAAGTTGTTATTCCACTGTCTTAAGGTTTAGATAGTGTATGTGGATACTGCTAAATGAATTAGTTGTAGCTGAGACTTTAAAAAGAAAAAGTGAAGAACAAAATGCCCTCTATAAGATCTTTGAGTAGAAGTCTGGGTTAGTATTTTAATCATAGCAACAATGCTGTCTGTATAAGTAAATAAAGTATGTCCCTGTTATCAAGCCCTGAAACCAACCTACACAACATAGCTTACATTCAGGTGGCTAAACTCTGTTACCTCCAAAATGTGATGTTCTCATCTAAACAACCTGTTGGGCATAGTGTCTGTACTGCCCCCAAGTTCTGCTTGGCCTTTTTTTTTCCTTCAGAAATCATGTTAACCATTTAACAAAACTGGTGACCACGTGCCAGTGCCTGTACTTGGACCTTAGCACTGCTTAGTTTATCAATATGGACATTGCTTCTCTGTTTATACTACCTGCATACTCAGAGTTATATATGAGCCCAGTTATTCTTAAAAATAATTCACCTACGGACAACCCTGAAACCAAAGCAGGATTCCCATAACCATTGCCCTACACAAATAATTTTAATACTAATGTAAGGAAACTGTTTGCAAAGCAACTACAAGCCTAGCAAGCAGTGAGAGATGGATTTGAATGTGCATTCAAAGAAATACAGTTTACAATTGCTAGAATTAAATACTGCCCGTCTAGCGTCTATTTGTGTATGAAAACCAAATTTTTTTACTGTTTAGTTCTCATCACAGCATATATTAAAAACAATTGAAAAAATCATGTTTTGTGTATCGAAGGCCCATGATTTTCAAGTCTTTCGGAGCTTCTACTTCTTAAACAGCTCTTTTAATTAGCAAGCACAATATCCGAACAATTTATTTAAGCATACACATAAGATAGTACAACCTATCTTAAAAGCATTAGAAACGTTAAAAGTAAAGGTATAAAAATAAGTTTTGTAAGTCATAAAAGTTAATAAAACCTTAAGCTCCTTATATCCTACTTTTTAGGAGAACACAATGTGAAATATGGAAACTGAAAAAGTATGGCCTGTAGTAACAGCAACAGCTGTCACATATTAATTTTTGTCTCTCTCGGATATTAAAAATGGCTAAGTAGAATTGATTAAACTTTCCTTTAAAGCTGCCCTGGAAAGGAAGCAGCTATGTCAGATTTCATCCAACAAATTACATATTTTTTAAATCGAGACTTATAATGAAAATTCTTGTCATTATTATATAGTATTTCTCCTGTACTATGAAATCAAGAGCGGACAGTGAAACTCTGCTGCTGTTTGTCATATTGGAACCATAGAAGCCATCTGCACTCCAAAAGATGATTGCACAGTGTGTCTGTGGTTAACAGGAACGTATTTGTGAATCTTTTAATTCCACAATAGAAGACAGATCATACTGACAATTTCTGTTACACAGAGATATTACTGATCTTTTCCTATTTCACAGTTGATTTTTGGAAAATAATTATTATTTTCAGACAATCTAACTATGCATTGTGCTAGCATTTAAAAAGCACAACAAGCTCTAAGTTAATATCACTGGAATTCAGGAAAGGGGCAATGGGAAAAAAGGGATAGGATCCCTGACATGTTTTTCTGAGCATATCAAATAATATTGTATCCATCTCTCATTTATTAAGGCCATGAAGATTGTAGTACTTAGATAGCTAATTAGAGATATAACAGTATAAGTTAAAAAAAAAACCCACAATTTTTTTTTTTTTTGCCCGTGAATAAATGTCAAATCCTTAAACATGGTACATAGACAAAGAGACACTGCGGAAATTCGAGCTACAAAGCCATTTTAAAATACTTTGTTACCTGCTGAGAACCATTTGTAAATGTTTAGAATTTTGAATGCCCTTTGCAAAATACAGTAAGAGCCCCCACAATGCCAAAATTTGTAAGTGTAACTCTGAGAATCAAAAAACCAAAACATGAATGATTCCTTATGCTTTTGTGTTTCTGTTGCATCTATACTGTTGGACCCTCTGTTAGGCCACACTCTGTCTCTCAATTCAGATGGAATTTAAAGTCCCTTAGAAGTCAAGAAAATTAAGCTTGAGTGAAGCCTTTAGAGTTGTTCCGTTTCTTCTGTTTACGTTGAAACCTAGAAAAACAATCTCATTGTTTTTACAGGCATGCATACAGAAGAGAAATAGGAGCCCACTTTTAACATTTCACAGAAATGATTTAGCAAGGCAGAACAGGAAAGTCCATTCTTTCTTCCTAGCAAACTCAATAAATCATTTTCATTCTCAGTTTCAAAGTTTGCTGAATTTCTGAGTTGTAAATGAGTTGGAACCTGCTTACTACCTTGGGAAAGTTTTTGTAAATGCTAAAATGAATGTGAGAAGAAATAAACCTCTGATAGTTAGAGCCTAATCTGAATTCCAGTGCAACTGTGTGGAGAGAGTTCCCTGCCTTACACAATGGGAAAGAGATCACCACGGAAATACACCACTTATACAGTCCATGCTGTACCACAACAGGAGAGTGATTCTTAAAGGAGAAAACAAGTGTATGCTCACTTATTTGGGGATAGGAGTATTCACTTTGTCTGTTATGGAGTGGCATTGGTGACAGTCAGGAAAGTGAGGACTGGAAGGAACTGAGACCCTGCTCAGCCAGAGAGATAGCAACAGCAGAGTCAGAGGCATACCAGGGAAAGAGAGGCCACAAAAGCAATGATTTTTTCACCTACCTTCTTATCTTGCTTATTTATTTTTTTTATCATGTTCTCTTTTCCTTACCACTCTTCATATTGCTCCTTTAACTTCACTGTTTGAGTCTTCAAGGACTTAATATGGACTTCAAGGGAAGAAGGAAGACAGTGGAGGCACAAACCATGTCTGAGTGGACATTGCTCAGGAGGGGATCAGCATTATGCTGGTGTGACCTTGATTGAGTTTATGGCTTCAAATATTAGAAACATTTGTCTGAAGCTAGGTAAGCATTTTATTTTCTAAGATTTTTTTTAAATATTTTGTAAGCTATCCATTTTGTGGGGGGGCTTAAGCCTTTGCACAAAACACTCAGCCCTGTATATTTGAGGAAAATGAAAACAGATGCCTGGCAGGCAACCATAGAGTACATACTGCCACAGTAAACTGGTGATTGCTTTCTACTTCATTGCACATAAATATGATTCTCCTAACACCATTGCTTGAGTGCAATAGAAAGAAAATCACAAAACTTTCATGCAAGAACAGCTAAAAGCAAACTAAGAAGGAGCATCTTAAAGAGCAGATAGACCTCAGTGCCATAGCTATGTGCCTTAAAGCACTGGTGCTCCTGGTGTGTATGGTCCAAGATATAATTCTCCTGGCCAGCTCCAAAGTAGGAATAACTGCAGTCAGGTCTGCATTTCAACAAACTGTTTGCCAAGTCCTGGTGAGGTACTGAAAATAGAAAGCTGACCCAATTACACTGTCTGTGAATGGATGCATCCTTTTTTGTCATAATGAGTGATTTTTTCATTTTGAGATGTTGTGGTTTATTGCCAGCAGGCAGCTCAGCCTCACACAGCCGCTCACTCACTGCCCCGCAGTGGGATGGGGGAGAGAATCAAAAGGGTAAAAGTGAGACAACTCCTGGGTTGAGATAAAGACAGTTTAATAGGTAAGGCGAAGCTATACACCCAAGGAGAGCAAAACAAGGAATTCATTCACTGCTTCCCATTGGCAGGCAGGTGTTCAGCTATCTCTATGAAAGCAGGGCTCCATCACAGGTAAGGGGGACCTAGGAAGACAAATGTCAACTCCAAACATCCCCCTCCTTCCTTCTTCCCCCAGCTTTTATTGCTGAGCGTGGTGTCATAAGGTATGGAATATCCCTTTGGTCAGCTGTCCCAGCTGTGTCCCCTCCCAGGCTCTTGCATACCCCTAACCTCCATGCTGGTAGGGCAGCATGAGAAGCAGAGAAAGCAGCACTGTTCAGCAGTAGCTAAAATATCGGTGTGTTAACAACACTGATTTGGTTACAAATCCAAAACATAACACCATACAAGCTGCTATGAAGAAAATTAACTCCACTGCAGTCAAAACCAGTACATGAGATTTATAGTTCATCGTATGACTCAAATCCATTAAGAAAGGGGTTCAGTAGCATCCTTGCTGAATGGAGTATTTACCATAAGCATCAGACACCAGTGACTCCTCTGATATCCTTGGTAAAGATCAGAGTATTGACTCCTCTGTCTGTGCAGATCCTCAGTTTGGGACAATTTATTAACCAAGGGAAGCAGTTTCTCATGATGTTCTCTGTGTGCAGGCTTGTTGAGTGAATTCTTTAAAAAAAAACTTTGAAAATGTGTTTTAGAAGTTATATTTGTTGCCATCCAGGGCATAGTCACCGTTTCTCCTTTCAGGCACTTTTTACCTTGGGAACATGAAGCTGAGAACAATGTGGTTTAATTTTGCTAGTTGGAGACTATAACATTTAGGAAAATTTCTGCTTATCTAGTTTTGAAACAACTACAGCCAATGTCAATGCATTAATTTTGAGGTGGATCTTCTTTTAAATGATGTTATCTAAAAATAATTTTTAAAAGCATTCCAGAAGCAAAGCAATGGAAAAAAAAAAAAAGAAATTCTATTTTGGGAAGACTGAAGCTTTTAGTAACAGTACTCATATAAAAACTATGATGTAATGAGAGATTGCAGGAGTCGATGAAGGGAAACTTTAAGAGGAGATGAGAAAGGAGACATACATAATTGCAGTTATGAAAGCTTTGTAAGAGAGAATTACTTCAGACTTGATACATATCAGAGGTAGAAACAGCACAAAGTTTTGAATAGGCTGAAACATTGCTGAATGTGTACTTCATCCACTATAATACACAGATCAAAATGTAAATGAGAAGGAAATTAAGTCTTTCTATGGATACTGACACCTGCACATCAGGATGCACGAGTGTGCCATCTCTGAATTCAATGCTAAAAAACCTAGCTGCACCTTATTTGCATGGGCATCTTAAAAGACTACTAGTTTTTCCTACTAAGTTTCATTATGATTGTGGTTATAAAAGTACAGTATAAAATTCCATTGGTTTTAAGGTTTCTGATATCTTGTGGGGATAGTTGTACAGTCTTTCTTGGATTCCTTTTCACCTCTTTGAAAGAGCACAAGAAAGTTAAAGAGCATTTGCAATTTGACTGTACAGATGGGAGTAAAGTAATCAAGGTCAGTCTGGAAAAAAATAGCAGTGATGGTGAGAACATGAGAGCACCTCTGGGTTTGCCAGTGTGGCTTGCAGAGCTCGAATCGCCCTGAGTCCTGTGATCTGAAAGTTCATTGCCCATCTTGTGTTCCTTTGCAGCATCCATGTCCGTTTGATTTGATGGTGCTGTGCGTTGCAGCATTGCACCCCTCACAAAAGAATTCAGAGCTTGTGTAGCAGGGGGGTTGTGCTTCTGCAGCTTGCTTCTGACAGGGTGAAAAGCCAAATTTTTGAAAGCCCCATGTTGCAATGTAATAATTGCTTTATAGTTGATTCTTTAGAGAGGGAGTGGGGCAGATAGTGAGCGTTTATTTCATTATTTGTTTGTTAATTACTGTTTAATAATTTCAGGTTCCCACAAGCCAAATTTAATGAGCTTGCTAGTACATTTCCAAGTAATGGGTTTTTTACTTTTAAATAGTTATGTGGAAAATTTAAAAAAGAGAAAGGAGAGTACAAAAATGGATGAATGATTCATACACTATGTTTTGCAGTTTGAGATAGAAGTCAGATAAACCCAGGCCCAAAGGGTATATGTTGGCAATCAATTCAGTTCACCCAGACATTCATACGAGTTATTTAAATTATATGCTGTTCAATAAACATCTGAATCTTTATTTATACCTCTTGATTTGCCAAGATGTTTTGCTAGGAATCTAAAGAGGATGAGGAAATAAGAAATACTTTCACCATCTGTTAAAGAAGAAAACCTGACATTTCTTTGAAGAAACATGCATATTTTCTTCTGAAAAAATATTGTGAAAGACTCCTTATGGCATGGTCAAGGGGCATAAGGAATGTAAAAGATATTTTAACCTACTCTTCATAGGCAAGTAGCTAAAAAAGTTGTTTTAATAACGCAACAGGGTTATAGAGAAGTAACAATGAATTTCAGTAATTTTCCACTACCTCTCCTTAGACAAGCATTACAGTTGGAAGACTGTCCTCCTGGCCTTTCATTTCTTTACCCTAGCAGTTTGTTATCACAAAAGCAGGCTAGTCTGTGCACAAACAGGATATGTCATTTCAGAACATTATGGGGGAAAAAATAATGGAAGCAATTTTGTGTTAGGCAAATTATAAACAAGCAGGAACATGACATTTTGGCACATATTAGCAGGTGGAACTCCAAGAAACTTGTCGATTCCTATTCACAGTGGTCCCTGTAGATATTCTTGGCTTTTCTTTGGCTTCAATTCACTTCATTACTGTGACAGCTAGGAGTTATGTGTTATTTTAACTCCCAAAAGCCATAAAGGGATTAGGCCCACATTGTGCTAAATTCTACAAGGATATATAGAAACTTGTTTTTTCTCCCTAAAGATCTTACTCTGTTGTCTTCAGGGTCAAAGACAGAAAAGGCAGGGAGAAGAGATGTGATACATATGTAGAAATATTAATTTAGCATGTAACTTTAGTTTTGGATTTTGTTTGTATTTTATTGGACTGTATGTGAACTATTATTATAATTTCATTATTTTGTTCTACAATGGTTTCCTTCCCAAACTCTTTTTGGGTACTTCCTCTCCCTTTTTACTCTTAACTTTCCTTTGAAAAACTGAATCCCAACTTTACTTTTCATACTTGTTTACTAAGCAAACATGTGATCACATTTTGTTTGTGTGAGAGAGAGGAAGGGAGAGAGTCATTGTTACAAGTTTTGTGAAAAATATGTAATAGGATTGATAGAGGAGAGTCTGCTAGACCCTTTATTAGATGATCAAGATCCACACTTCTACAAAAAGCCACTGGAAGCATACAAGTGTATGTAGAACTGCTTGTTCTATTGATAAACTCTCTCTGTGCTGGCATTTTGTTTCAGCATGCAACGTGTATTTGTGGTTTTAAGGATCAGTCATACATCTACCTGGAGATGCAGTTACCTACTCCACACAAAGAACTGTAGTATCTAGGTATGCAATAGGGCAGTTCAGTACTTAATTTTTTAAAAATGTTCTCCGTGTTCTTTAAAATTCAGAACACACTGTTTTCCTTAATAAACACCATCCTTCAGCAAGACTTTAATCACAAAAGGTGAAGAATAGTATTTGATAAATATTACATGTTGACTATCACCAGGAGTGGTAAAATAACCAGCTGGTCACATGCAATCGAAGTAATTACAACAGTCAGATTATCAGGACTATTAGTAATAGTTAATTATGTTTGCCTACAGGCATATATTACACCTTTCTGTGTCAATCTGTTCTGTCTGCAAACAGTACTAATCCCATTGTCCTGCAGAGATAAGAATCTGAGAAGCACCCTTTCGTGGGCATTTTGGTGAGCTTGGAAGCAATAATAGATTCTGAGAAGACACATATCATTACTATTTTGTTCATGTTTGACTATCTGGAATGCAAAAAATACTGAAAGATTACAAGAGATTTTATAGGATAATTATAGATGAGGTATATAATGTCTGACTTGTCTTAGCTTAGAGGAATTATAAACAGTTTTCCAGTGAAGGTATTTCAGTGTTGCACTTTTAAGAAGCTTGTATTAATCATAAACCTTTAGGCCTATCCCATGTGAAGTTCTGGCATGCTTTCAGCTACACCTGTGCAGTTCAGCTGAGTCCAGTATGGAATGCTTTTCTCATCTCACTCTCACATCAGTGTGTTTATAGCACTGAAAGCACAACTGTGAGCAATGAAACTGGAGGTTGATGGAGGCAGAGCATAAAGACCCAACATCTTCCTCCTTGAGAAAGTACAATGCCTAGACAGCCACACTGAGCAGCACCTGTGGCATGGTCAGCACACAAAATGCTTTCATTCAAAAAATATCTGATAATGATCAATTTTTATTTAGACTCTTAGCCATAGGATTAACAAGATGTGTGCAGTGTTCTACCAGTAGATTAGATGGCCTCCTCTTTCCAAAGTGACTTGAAGTAACAGTGCCTTCAGATTTTACTGGCTAAACCTGTGAGTCCTCTGAACTTTAATCCCTTAAAAAGGTTACAAAAGGGACATCTGAAAACTGGAAAACCCCAGTCAGTGTCCATTTTTTAAAAAATGGGTTCTGAATTAATGAAGAAGTCACTCAATTTAAAACCTGCTTAGTGATTTAAATAGGAACAAGAACATATTATTGATATACTTTTTCATTTGAGATTTGCAAATTGTTTTTCTCATGCAGCACTCTGAACTATGCTCTGATTCAGTTATGCTCTTAGGAGTAAATTTTTCAAGTGTAAGAAAATATACAATACAAAGCTTGCTTTAAAGTCAGCCTGCATATTCCTGGAGATTTTAGTGCTGTCTCTTTTTAGTAAGTTACTTGTTTGCATTTTTTTCATGTTCAGTTCCTTAAAAAGTCAGGATCTAGATATATTTTTATATGTTGTCTAATATGAAATACATCTATGTGTATGCAGAAAATGGAGATATGCCACATTTGTTATTTAAAATTTATGTCCTGTGAAGCAGTTTTCAGAGGAAACTCATTATCTCTTTGAAGAAAGGCTCAGCTGGCATGGATTTCCTATTGGTTCTGCGGATTAAGAATAAAAATAAAATAGTGAATCCTCTTATAAAAGGGCCAGATCCTCAGAAGTTATAAGTCATAATGGCTCAATGTAAGTAAATCGTCATAGCTTACTTTACATCAGTTTAGGATTTGACCTTCTCCCCAGAAAATTGTTTCTCTGAAGATCATACTTCCTATATTTGTCTTACTTTGTGCCTGGCAGAGAATTAATTAACACATAATTGCTTTGGTGAACTCAGGATAAAACTTCTGTTCAAGAACTCTACTCTAATTTACTGATTAACTTGCTTCATGGCTGAGTTAGTTCTGCAGGGTCATTCTGTACTAATGACCAGAGCACAGGAACATTGTCAAACCAATGAGGACAAGGTAGGTTTGGAAGTATTCCAGATTCTGTTCAATTAATCACTGAAATTTCAGGAGCTTTGAGGACAGAGTTGAAAAGTAAGTTGAAGAGAATGCATGTAAAGAATTGGATTCATATTCCAGACGGAAGGAGTGGGAGGGAAACCTTACTGGGTGAGACTCAAAGAAAGATGAATCGAACAAAAATGCGGTGAAATAAAAATTTAAAAATGCATAAAACTCATTACTAGTGAGAGTATTTTTGAGAGGATTTTTATTATTTCTTCTTTACTGTAATTAAATTTTGTTCTTTTTCTCCTCCAACACTGCCTGATAGTGCAATCTCTATGTCAGTATCACTACTTGCATATATACAGACCTAGCTCAGACCTCTTAAAAATTTTCCACTTTTTCACAGTCCAGATTTTCTGCCACAACACACTGCTATATGTAATCTAAAAAATTTTATGTGTTTAGGACCCAAAATTTAAGGACAATGAGAATTGCAAATACTCAATATATCTCATAGAGGTCCTAGAGACAAGCATGGTCTCTGAACATGTGGTTCCAAATCCCATTAGCACTACTGAGATAATGGCATGTGCACTGGAAGGAAAATAAGCTGCTCAAAGATTAGAGATCATGTTTTTCTCATCATCAGCAGATCAGATATTGATATTTTTTAAATAGCACTCAGCTGAAAACTTTCAGCAGGTGCAGTTCCATGGCAGCCTCACACAGGTTAAGGCAAAAGCTGGATTTCAGAAAATTGGGCAGAGTCTTCCTAATTGTTTCTTAGATTTTCAGCTAATCTTTAGGCTGCTGAGCACTCTAACAAGTGACTTGAACTTGAATTGTAGGTAAAAAATTACATTTGTGATGTGCTTAGTAACAACTCTGGCTGTATTTTATTCTGGCAAAATATTGATTTCAACTTTACCTAATTGCATCCACTCAGATGCAATTAAATTCAATTGAAAGCTAAACTGATTTTGGTTTTTATATCAATTAGTAGATAAAGTAAAAACTGTACTGAGTTTATTTTGACCTGATGACTCATGACAAGGTTGCAAACTGTCTGGACTTCGGTGTTACCTTGTGTTATTTAAGTTTTTATACTGAGTTATGAGGTCAAGTTAAGTTTTTTTTCTTGTAAAGATGAGACACTAGTGCTTCAGTTTCTCAGCCTCTAGAATCTATTTAGTATTTGGATTTAATTTTGTGAGAAGTGAAACTAAATTCATTAAGTTTGCTTAACTTTCAGAGTGTTGGTCAAAAGGTGCCAAAAATAAAAATCAATAAAAGTAGGTGATGTTAATAAACTGAATTTCAGCACTGGATGTCTAGTACTCCAAGGACAAAGCAATTACCATTGTGCTGTACAAACTGTGAGGACAACTTGGATTATTTTTGTAGATGGGGATCACAATATTGCAACAGTTTTAGCTTAATTACAATGGCAGATGAAGATCAGTTTGTTTTTTTAAATAAAGTCAGTTTCCAGGGGGAAAAAAACCAAAAAAAAACCAAAAAGTGTTTCTGGGATTGAAGTTCTTCAAGGTTGTTTTTTTTTTTCTGGGTTTTTTTTTTTTTTTTGTTTGTGGAGTTTTTTTAAAATCAGTAAAGTCTAAACCTCTTATTCCTCTAAAACCACTACACTGCACAACTGGACTCTGATATTGTGGTTATTATGGCAGAACATTTCTGTGGGAGTTTCTAAGTACTTCTCTGTGAACCAGTCAATATGGTTGAAAACCCTGCCAAATTCTAACAGCATTTGTAGCATACTCAAGATCTACTAGTAGATCAGGAGGAGATTGAACTATTTTTTTTCAACCATTATCTGCTTGAACCTCTTTCTCCCCAAAGAAAGAGGAAAAGATTCCCTTACTCCCTCCCCTTTCACCTACAGCTGACAGAATTCTCCATTACACAAGATTACATAAAACATTAACTAAGAAGAAGTCTGATAATTGTCCTTTAATCTGATACTTATTAATACATTGTTATTGCCTTTTTTTCCAATGGTAATGGTATTAATCTAGCCAAAGTTAGGTTTACATTTGAGCTAGTTACCCCAGGCAGTGGAGAAGCAGTTACTTTTGTCAATATGATCTAGGCATAGATTCATCTTGTTCTCCAGGTGTATAGCTGAAGTAGATCAGATGATCATACCAAAACACCTCTTAGCTCCCTATATAAAGATGCTGGAGTGACTTTTTAGCAGTAAATGTCTACAATGTTGATGTCTAAAGTTAGATTAGATGAATATCATACATCAAGTCTGAATACAATTTTCTTATTTAGAGGTATTCTCTATTGAAAGTTTAGGACTTCGTATGTAACAATGTGTTCCTTATTTTGCAGTTGAATGACATCAAGAGACTTACATATTTTCTAAACATCTGGAAGAGCAGGAATAGACAAGCCCTAAACTCAGCTATAGCAGATACTAATTATATGAAGAGTCACACATTAGAGAAAGGTGGACATTGTCAATAAAAACATAGATGACTTTAAAAGTAAATTATATCAATAAAATGTGCTGAAAATTTTAAAGCATGGATGTCATCTTGCCATTTCCTTTAATTCTTGAACTATATATCAAACCCAAGCACAGAAGAAAACTGCTAAAAGAACACACTTACAATTATTCATGCAAGTAAACATCAGTAATACAAAAAACTTTACCATGGATGTTGTATTGAATTGTATACTACTAGAGATATGTAGGTGCAGACATAAGTAAAAGTATTCTTTGTTTCTTCCTTTGAATTTATATTTTCTATAGTTTAGGTCTCAAAATAAAGATACTCCAAACCTTTAAAATATGGAGAAAACATTTTTCTATTTGGAAAACAGAAAGGGAACAAGATCTCTGGATTAAGTTATCCAGGCTAGCCTTCCAAAAGGGACTGTGAACAAGTGATAGACAATCAGCTCTCATCAGCCTCAGCTTTACATCAACACCTACCACAAGGGTACTCAAGCACTGCAGTTCCCCACTGCTTCCCTCCCATCTACATTTAGCCTGTACCCAGGGCTAAACTGTAGCAGTTTTTCTACCACCCAATGACCCCTCTCTAGCTGAGAAGGCAAATCAGGGAAAAAAGGGAGAAGCCCCATGGGCTGCAACAGACACAGATTTAATGAAATAACAAAATATAATCACTAATATAAAGTATACAAGCTTATACTCAGCCTTATCCTTGGGATCACCAGCAAAAGGAGCAGGAGGCCAAGGTGGAAGAACCCCAGGAAGAAGAAGCTCCACCATCAGTAAACTCCCTCCTTTTCTAATGAGCATGATGTCAGTGGATGGGATACACCTGTGAGTCAGCTTGGGGCAGCTGCCCTGACTGAAACTCCCAGCTGACTTGGGGCTACTCATGGCCTGCTGCCATGGCTGGGCTGTGGGGCTGTTCCTGGGAAACCAGGACACCTTCTGAGTTCTGCTTAGCAATCTGCACTCCCTCTGCTTGAGTTTGTGGGGCAGGGGCAGTGCACTTCACATCACTGACATTCTCACCGTGTATCACCTCTAGGTCTCTTTGGCAACGGACAAAAAGAAGTCTTCAGAGGAAGCAGCAGCAGCTGTAGAACAGCTACAAGCTGGAGATCTCTAATAGCTTGGAGAACTCCAGATATATTGATTACTGGTGAAAGGATCTGGTTTCTTGAGTGTATCAGTTTACCTTTGCAGGTAACTGGCTGATTCAGAATTCAGGCATAGAGCCCAATATGACAAAATAGTTTGGAAGGCTGCATCTGCATGAAGCTATAACTTTTTGGCTTTAGTAATCTTATAAACTGCTTTTTGTCATTACTGTTCTACTGAGTCTAATTTTTTAATCTAAATTGTCTCAAATCCCAGTGTTGGTGGTGTTTTGATGAAAAATTTTAAATGGTTTACTGGTATTTGAATCCTGATTGAGAAGCTGATAAAGAGCCTTTCTCATGGCTTAAGGTCACAGAAAGAGCCACAGCCCCAGGTTATAGTCCCTCTCTTTGGCTTCCAGACAATGGCAGTTGATGGTTTTAGTTTTAATTTTCAAATCAGTCAGTATAAGACTCATGCCCCCTACTTCAGGAGGGAGGAATTTTTTATATTTCAATCTATTAAATCAGCAATGTACTATCAGAACAACACAGATCATGAGACTGGCATCTGAGAGCTAGAAGTAAAGCAGTGGCAGCTAGAAAGGTCCAAATAAATTTCCAAGAGATAGGTTGAATGTAGTGGCCTGATCCTTTCCGTGCAACCCTGCACTCTGACAGATTCTTTTCAGTGAATGAAAGGCATTTGAAGTGCTCAAACTCTGGCAGCTTTCCCTCTCAAAAGACAAAACAAACAAAAAAATGGCTTTTTTAATTGACACGGCTTTTGAAAAAATTATCCATTGTTCCCAGACTTGGCCCTTGTCCAAAATGGAATACAGGCACCTGTGAAGACTCTGTGACTTTGTTATTGCCATTTAATTGGTTTGAAAAATGTTCAAAATTACAGTGATGCATGGATTTTTAAAATTTCAGATGAATAAACTAAAAATAATGAATGACCTGTAGCAATTAACAGACTGATTGCATGCATTAGTTTTCAGTAGCATGTTATTGTAAATTGCTTATAAATGTCATGTAAAAATAGTTATAATAAATCTATTATTATACTTGTCAATTTTGAGTACACAAATTTTACCTTTGCATGTCACAAGATGGCACTGTAAGAACATACATTGCATTTGTTCACTGAGTGCTTTCATTGCCACAAAATATCACCAAACTCACCTACATATCCTTCAGACCCTGACAAACAGTCTCATTACAACCTACCTGAGAGGGTTACTCCAGTGGCTGGGTGTGGCTGGTCACAGACTGCTGTCTCCAAGGCCTCTCTGCAGACCCCTCCTTATGTGGTGTTAGTGCTGGGGCAGGGCAGGTGTGCAGAACTGCACTCCATCCTCACAGCACACCCTGCCTGAGTGCAGAGTCTCGCTGATCATCCCATAGGACTGAGGGATACTCAGGTATGTATGAGGTGTAACAGGTGTATGTATGTAACATATGTATGTATGTAACAGGTGTACTTGGAGCCTATGTGAAAATCAAAGTTCACTATATCCTATATAGTGTTCATCCTGTGCAGGAGCTGCTGGCAGTGAGGATTTGCCAGGGACCAGCTCAAATAAGCATTTACTTGCAGGCTCTTCTTTTGGAGGCAATGACAATTTGCTAGCACAGATGCAGAACGCTCTGCACCTCTTGGTGTATATGCCCAGGCACCCTCAGTTAACTGGGAAAGACAGGGACCAGTGTTTCTAGACTCTCATCCTATCTGCACACCTTTGTTTGACGTTCAAACATTGTCTGAATTCCACGGACATAACTTAATAATCTTATTTCTCACATTTTCATATATTAAGTGAACATGCACTTTACACAACTTAATGTTTCTTAAGGACTACCAGCACATTTTAGAAACTAATCGAAGTGACGAGTTACAGGATAGAATTACAGAAAATTCCAGGTTGGAAGGGCCCTCTGGAGATCATCTGCTCTAATCTTCAACCAAAAGCCAGGACTTAAGTTAGATTTTCCAAAGCACTGTCTAGCCAAGGAATATTTCCAACTAAGGAGATTCTGCCTCTTCTCTGAGCTGCCTATTCCAGTGTTTAATTTTCCTCAGGTTGAATAGGTTTTTTTTTTTCCTAAATCCACATGAAATTTCCCCTGGAACAACTTGTACCTGTTATCTCTTGTCCTACTACTGTGCATCCTAGAGAAGAGAGGACCTTTAGCTTCTCTGTAACTTCTTCTAAAGTGTTGGAAGGCAATGGCAAGGTGGAAGCCTGGTTTCTGATAGAGGTGGACACCCACCACCTCACGGAGGTTTCTGTTCAGATCCTTTCTGTTCCTCCTTTTTTCCTGTGTCTCCCTGCTTTCTGTATGAAATTACTACCATTATGTATTTATGCTGATTAAGTGAGTTGAATTTTTCATACAGAAAAACAAAGAATCGTGTATAAGCAATAATGGCACTTAAATAACACCAAATCTTAAAATTTGGTAGAAATACCAAATGAGGCTATCAACTGGTCAGAGGGAGGTAACATTTCTTTCATAATTCTATTTTCCTCTTGTTGGAGCTGGGGTAGTAGGGAGAAAGCATTTATAAACTTGTAATTTAGGAGCTCTCCAACAGAGGAAGAATTGATACTGCCACATTTTCCAAGGAGCTTCATTGTGGCCATTCATCACAGTCAGGTCTTTGACTCAAGTACAAAAATGTAGAAAACTAAGGTTATATCAGGTCTCCAAGAAGGATTAAAAGTAACTCAAACAGAAAGAAAAAATAATAAAAAAGAAAAAAAGGAAAAAAGAAAAGGAAACCACATAATTTTCCTCTCGTAGACTGAAACCTTGTCTAAATTTGCAGCCAAGGTGAGAATATTTTCCATGGAGAAAAAAAGATAAAAAACAGGATGAAAGATACACACTGAATCTTGTTTTCCCTGCAAATGTGCAATCCAGTTTCCTGGTAGTGATGTTATGAGTGTAGCTGACATGAACTGAATTTCCACACTCTTTTTGAAAGATGGTATGGTGAAGGGGGTTTGTTCCAGGAGGAGACTGGGAAACTAACAAGTGGCAATTGGGAATATGAAACACCTACATTATTTGAGTGCTCTATTTTTTAGAATTTTTGGAGCCTTGAGGCAAAATATCCAACTAACCTCAAACTTTGTGCAGGCATTGCTCTGATACAGGCAAGTCATTTCTTCAGTTTAATGCCTACAGATACCCACATTACATGTAAAGAAACCTTGAAGCCAAATCTGCTTTACGAACACAAGCTCAGTGTCTGGGGGTCCTGGGTGTCAGTCTGCTTGTATGAAAGGGGCAGCTGGTTTGTTTCATAAAATAAAAATATAGGTGCCTTTTTATTCATCCGCACTTTGCAATGGAAATCTTGGCTATGGAGAGTACTCAGTGAAGGACCCAGAAGCATGAAGACCATGCTGCAAGTACCCACTATGTAAATTGCTACTGAATTTCATGTGCTGATCTGAGAAGGCATTTTTATTATTAACCATCAGGATGCAGCCACTGTCTCACTGATGGAGCCTTCACACAGCAAACTATCATTTTTACTGACTTTTAATTTTTCTAGGACTCAGAGATGCTGAAGAGGGCTAGCAGGTGTGTATAATCAAGTATTCACATGTTGTGTTTTCCTTGCTGAAAACTCTGTCTTCCTCTGCTGAGGAAACTCCATAACTCTGTTTGGGAAAAGAGAGTAATACTTAGTGTCACTTAGTTCACAAGAAGTAAAATCTAAGCTAAAATATTTTTTTTGTTTGTGTTTTTTTTGTTTGTTTGATTGTTTTTGTTACTTACTACATATTCACAGAAAATTCAGGAAGCACAGCGTGTTAAATTTGAAATAATTTCACTTATGAAAATAGAAAGCATCTTTCTGCGAACCAAGTATTTGCAAATAAATATCTGAATTTTCTGAAGGCTGCAGATTTAAGCTGTAGCCACATTAACATGAGCAAAGCCTATATCAGTGCAAGCTCTAACCTGTAGCTGGTTAAATACTTTCTCTTTTTACAGATATTCCCTTCAGCTATTAGGCTTGAAATTGTGGCCTTGCTAAAATCAATGACAAAACTCCTGTACCATCAGCAAGGCCACAATGTTATCTGAAGAATCTTTTTCAAACCAGTAAAATACTTCAAAGTTCAGGAAACTTTTAAAATGTGACCAGCTATGTGGCAGATTTTCATAAACTTGAGGAGGATTTATAGCAAGAAAAATGTCTGCAAGATTCATATTAGTGAAATGTGCAGCAGGAGTTCTCAGCATGCAGCAGTGACATTCATCATAGTCAGACACCCTCTTTGAATTTGTATGTTCCCAACATATTAATGAGAGCTTTAATCTCAAAAGGCAAACCTGACCCACAAGTGAATTCGTGGGGAGTTGCATTCCTCATGCATGAACATATGAAAACCTTGTCAGCTCTCGGCTATACTGTTAAGGCCTTTGCGGTGGTATGTGTGTGCCCTCCTTACACTGACATTGTGCCAAACACCAAGTTTTGGGCTTTGTACATTCAGAATGAATTAATTCAGGGTTTTGGTCCTGTATGTGCAGGCAAGAAGTACCAGATATTTTTAGAAAGGGAAAGTGGCAAGAACAGATAATAACTGTTGTAAAGATTTCCACCAGTGTTCAACTCATTGGAGAATAAACTTGTAGTTTTGAGAAACAGTCCTTGTTTTGTTGTGATGCCTGGCATGACAAATCCTGTGCTCTGTAAAATGTTCTGCTGTCATTTGCTTCTATGTAAACTGGAGATCGCTTGGTAGAGACACTTCACACCATAGTGTCCACCATAGGGATGTATGAATACTGATGGAATTAGTAAATGTTTGAAAATGTAAAATTCATAATCTTATTGCAATGGTTATGAACACCAGAAATTTTATTATTTTTTATTCAGTGTATATAAAGGCATTCTGTAAAACTGTGAAGTTAGTGGCACTCTCATGTTAGCGTTGTTTTTCTGACTGAATACGAAAAATGTTTAAGAGTTCACATAATCCAACTCTAAAAGAAACAGTTAATCTTTCATTTAATATGTACACAGAAACTAGACAGGTTTTCACCCTTAAACTTCCTTTACATAAAATGAACAACAACAACTTCGCCAGTAATCCTTTTCATAAATATTCCACTAAAATATCTTAGAAATGTTCTATTTCTGGAACCTTAATATTCTGGGGGCAATAAACTTGCACCTTGGAAGGAGCTGACAGTTTGTGAACTCAAGTGATAATGACTGCCGCTTTTTTCAGGAGCCAAAATACTTTCTTGTAATAATATACCAGATCAACTCATAAGCAGATTTTATTTGTGTTTCAAGCAGTTGCTGCTTGGGTGATTTATTCCAACTGTTTCAGAAACCAGAATACAAACATTGTCCTGTGAGACAACGAGCTGATGTAGGGTACAACACAGTTTTGGTAGTATAAGCTCATTAGCTCATATCTTCAGTTTTTGGTTTTGTTGGAAGAAGTTTGGTTGCTTTTTTTTTCCCTTTGGTTTCTTCATGATTCTTTAATTCCTGGCTTGGGCCAGTGCAAGAAGCACAGTTATATAGATTACATAGAAACAGCTATTTCTGTAGCATTCCTGCCCTGATTGCCCTCATTATCATGAAATTTTATGAGAAAAAAGTGGTTCTAATAATTCTGGACTTTTCACATCCATACTGCTTCTTCAGAAGATAACTGCTGTCTTTTTCAAACTGTCTCGCTGGCAGAACAAGGCATGCTCCTGCAGTGTCTCCTCTCCTGCTTTGCTCTGCTGTGCATCATTTGCTTTACTAAAAGTCTCATATATGTGCAGTCTCAAAATACCTTGCCTTCTGCTGTCTCTGCAAACTCTGGTATCTGCTTCTTATTGCAGGCTTCTCTGAGAACTGCTCTGCTTTATCCTGTGTTCCTTTTCCATGGTCTTATCAATCCATGAAGAATATAACTGGGAAACTTGGGATTTATTTTGTTTGTTTACACTTTTGGAACAAGAAATAAGAGAGAAAAAGGGTCTAAAAGCAGAAGTATGGTATTCATTACCCCTATATCTATAAATATTTCCACTGTTAATGACACTCAAGAATGTTTCTGAGGCCATTGCTCACTGCCAGGCAGTTCAGAGAGACTGGAGGAAAGCTGATTTGGCTCTCACACTACTTTAGTCCATTAGACTCTAGAAAATCTATTATAAATTTTATAGCAATTATTATACCTATACCTATTTTTACATATAATCTGAGAAGACAGAAGCCTTATAAACAAACCGGTGAGAGCAGTACACAGAAAATAATAACACATATGTTCCGATTCTTCCTTTATTTCCTCCTGGTTCTTGGTGAGCCCTGTGACTTGTGTTGATGAAGATCAAAAGGGTTGCTCATGCTGCAAAAGAAGGAAACAACTTTCTTCTGGGGTTTCAGTGGGTAAACGCATATGTCTTGAATTATTGTTCTGAAATACATGGTGCATGAAAAAAGAGCTTGGATTTGTCTCAGAGCCTGGGATCTACTAGGACCTCTTGGGATGAAGAGTCTAAATTTGTAAGCAGAACATTCACTGTTTCCCATCACATCAGCAATCAGAGTTTACAAGCTGAAAAGCACAGTGCTGTCCGGCTTCTCCAGGGTGGGAACAGTGAGATTTAAACACACTGACAGAGAGTGAATTGCTCTGTGTACGTTCCAAACACCTGCTCCTCAGCTCAGCCTCACCATATCTGATAAACACTTACTCTTTTTTCTTCTTTAATGAATCCCTACAAAAAACTCACCTGAATCCTATATGTTTATTTTGTCTTGTTAAAGATAAGCAAGCACTATGCACACAAATTAAAAGGCTGTTTAAGCAGGGTGTAAGGTAAAAGGCAGCAGTACATCTGCATCATCTGAAAAAGTAGGAAATTGAGACCTGGATATAAATTTTGTGACTTGGTCTCACCTTTCAGATAAATAGTGCAGTTGTTTTCATTTTTTATTATTATTATTATTAGTGCACATATACTGTGGAGGAGACCCTATAGCACCTTCCAGTACCTGAAGGGGCCTAGAAGAAAACTGGAGAGGGACTTTTTACAAGAGCGTGTAGTGATAGGATGAGGGGCAATGGCTTTAAACTGGAAAAGGGTAGATTTAGACTAGATATTAGGAAGAAATTCTTTACTGTGAGGGTGGTGGGACACTGGAACAGGTTGCCCAGGGAAGTTGTGGATGCTCCCTCCCTGGAAGTGTTCAAGGCCAGGTTGGATGGGGCTCTGAGCAATCTGGTCTGATGGGAGGTGTCCCTGCCCATGGCAGAGGGGTTGGAACCAGGTGATCAAGTAGCAGACAAACCAGAAGGCTGTGCTGCCATTCATAGAGACTTAGACAGGCTGGAGAGTTGGGTGGGGAGAAATTTAATGAAATATAACAAGGGCAAGTGTAGTGTCCTGCTTCTGGGTAAGAACAACCCCATGTGCCAGTATAAGTTGGGGACTCACGTGTTGGAGAGCAGTGTAGGGGAAAGGGACCTGGGGGTCCTGGTGGACAGCAGGATGACCATGAGCCAGCAATGTGCCCTTGTGGCCAAGAAGGCCAATGGCATCCTGGGGTGTATTAGAAAGGGGGTGGTTAGTAGGTCAAGAGAGGTTCTCCTTCCCCTCTATTCTGCCTTGGTGAGGCCACATCTGGAGTATTGTGTCCAGTTCTGGGCCCCCTAGTTCAAGAAGGACAGGGAACTACTTGAGAGAGTCCAGCGCAGAGCCACAAAGATGATGAAGGGAGTGGAACATCTCCCTTATGAGGAAAGGCTGAGGGAGCTGGGTCTCTTTAGCTTGGAGAAGAGGAGACTGAGGGGTGACCTCATTAATGTTTATAAATATGTCAAGGGTGAGTGTCATGAGGATGGAGCCAGGCTCTTCTCAGTGACATCCAATGATAGGACAAGGGGCAACAGATGCAAGCTGGAACATAGGAGGTTCCACATAAGTATGAGGAGGAACTTCTTCACAGTGAGGGTAACAGAACACTGGCACAGGCTGCCCAGAGAGGTTGTGGAGTCTCCTTCTCTGGAGATATTCAAAACCTGCCTGGACGCGTTCCTGTGTGACCTGACCTAGGTGTTCCTGCTCTGGCAGGGGGATTGGACTGGATGATCTCTTGAGGTCCCTTCCAATCCTTAACATTCTGTGATTCTGTGATTCTGTGTGTCCCTTCCAACCCAAACCTATTATTCTATTGCAATTTTTGAGTGCTGAATTATTCAGTTAATACCCAGCTAGCAAATGTGAATATGAGAGTTATGCAACAGAGAGTCCTAGTTAGTTTAAATGCAGAATCCAATTAAAAACCTAGTAAAAATATTTTCAGATTAAGAATTGCTGTATTGTTGTGTCCCTCCAGCAAAGTGTACACAAATCCAGGCACTGGAAATAAACTCAAACAATGAGTCTCAGAGCTACAAATTCAGAAGTTGTGACATGTGCGAGGGATGTGTATTATGCTTCTGCATGCTAATACCTTAACACTTTCTCCATAGTATTGCTGCCAAACTTGTTCTGAGCCAGAATATCTATAGATAGAATCAGAAATACTATATACAGAGCCCAAACCACTGGTATCTAGAAGATTAAACACTTTTTTTTTTTTCCTTAAAAATGCAAAATTGAAGATTCAATGTCTTTTTAAAGGATCCAAAGAGCATGTCGGACATAGGAAGATGGAAAGATACTTTAGTGTCTCAGTAAGGAAACCTCATGATTAAGTATGGTTGTGTGTGGAGCTTGTGAAAGGCAAAGCTGAAGTAATAGACACCGTTTCAAACACATTTCAAGAGTTTCTGAAAACTGACCTGGATAGACAGAATTTACCCCTTCTATTATAGATAAAGGGAAAAAAAACCCAAACAAAACCAAAAAGAGCTTGAAGATTTATATGTTGACACAAGGACTTGTGTTTTGGCCATCCAATATTCCTGGCCCATCTTGTTCATCCTGTTTGCAGGACCTACACTTTTGTGGACTCCTGTTTTGCTCTTTCTGATACAGGTAGAGCTGGAATAAAAGGTCTAGAGAAATATTTTCTTGTATTCAAGGTGGTTACTATATTTTATGTGACTTGCCATGCTGCATTGCTGCATTTAGGTTCTCAGCTGGGTTATTTTCATACCACTAAAAGATTTGATTGAATCAATTGAATTATTACTAGGATGGGTATTTAGTGTGAATACTGTGATTAATCTTTTGCTACAGTGTATGACAGCATTTTTTTTCTTTGCTTCTTCATATTTTTTTTTGCAGTTTCATTGTGGGTGTCTAATAAAAGCTGGAGTATTTCACAAAGAGCTGAACTGAATGTTTTTTATTTCTGCCTGCAGCTCAAACCCACCAACAGCATTTAATACCTCCTTACATGTAGGCATTTAATTTTGGTCATCTGTCTGAAGACTGCCCATCTAGTGCCTGATACTTCACCCATTTGCATTATGTATGCAAAAAAGTTTTTTGGTTTTGGCAAGTGTGACAATACTTAGTTCATCTCTGTGTAACTGGGCTGTATTATCTTCTTGGTCAAATACTTAAGCAATTTTGAGAAGGAAATTGTGAAGTTTTGTAAAGTTTTAATTCTGTCATGAAATCACACTTCAGGGTCGTTGGTCCTTGCTAGTATGGTGTAATGTGATGTAGTATCGTTCTCCCCATCATTGTTAATTCCCCACAGATGCCCATCAGGAACACAGCCTGTACTTCCTAAGCCTTTCTGATGTGTTGTCTTTTTTGACAGTTTCAGTTACTACAATATCTATCCTCTATTTTAAGTTTAAATGAATGGATTACTCCCAGGAACCCAAAAGGAGTATTTTTCATTTTAATGAACTTCAAAATGTCTGGGAAGATAAAATTCCATTAAAAATGTGAGTCCTTAAAGATGAACCAGGGCACGTAGTCTTTCTAGGACATGCTGTACTTCCATGGTTTATGATGACACTGTCTTGAAGTTAAGTGTCTGGGCCAAACCCTTGCCTGTGTGCTGAGTTTTGAAAATATTAGCCTGACAGAGAAGCCCCTGGAAAGGAAACTTTGAATGTCTGGGTATGCAATGGTGGTAGTGACAACTGCTGTAGGAATCCTAATCATGGCTCAAGCACTGCTTAAAACCAAAGTAAAAATGCAGTCATTGCCTTAGAGCACTGAAAATGCAAAATATTAGACAAGAGTCAAAAGGCTGATTCAGAGCTAAATTCTAAATGGAATTACCCTTAGGAGAAGATAACTGTCTTGTACTGTGATGTTCATCTACAGGGACATTGCTAGTCTGAACTACTTTACAACCACCTATTCCTAATAAAGAAAGAAGCAACAAGGTGTTAGCTTTCACTGTCTCTTTTATTCAACTATAAATAGTGATTGTCACTCGGTAAAATGTCTGCTTAGCTAGGAGTAATTACTTGTGATAACTTCAGCATTTTTCTATCATCTCGTGGGAAAAGTGGACAGCTGAGGTGATGCTGGGATTCAAGTACTCGTTTGAAGTTTAAGCACACCTTGAAATAAAATGAACTGACAAACACAACCATGGTTAGAAAAATCACGGGTGTTTAGTTCTTGGCTACCTGGGGAGATACAACTCCATATCCATTCCTACTGGCGTATGTTAACTTGTCTTTTCATTTTAAACTGTTTTCATTAGATGAAATAGAGTGTGTCAGACCTTAAAACTTCTAGATAATAGGACATGGCAGTTTGTCATTTAGGACAGAAATAACTACTGCTTCACCGTCAGACTTTATTACTGTCAGCTGGAGTAGATCCCGGCTTTGGTTACCATGTACATGTCTGGCGACATGCTATGTCCTCTTTGTATTTGTGAAGGGTTGTATATATGTTATAAATACACTTAAGATAAGCACTGCATGCCCAGTCCCTTCAGAGTTACTGCCCAGTGTGAAAAATCTGACATAAAGTTTATGACTGAGGGCTGAAATGCTCATAGTTACCAGTTCAAACTCAGACTAAATACTTTTTCAATCCGTATAGTTAGATGACTAAATTAATTGCTTTTCCAGGTATTTAATAAATAAAATAAGAGTTAGGGTAGAACCTATAGATGAACTTGGTCTGTTTTCAAATATGCTTCTGAATTTCACTGGATTTCAAGGTAGCTGGTGATTTCAGGTAAGGGAGATGACTTCAGATGATGTATGTCAATATTTTTCCTTATGTTTGCTTGTAAACATTTCATCAGTGGAATTGAAAATACCTAATCATCTACTGGAACTGCAGAAGGTAAGTGTTAATTTATTTTTACCAACTAAATTCATGAATACAATGTACAAGTCTAATATGCTTTGGCATCCAGGCCCAGAACAGCAACCCACAAATATGTCAACATTGCACTATAAGGAACAAAACGCACTTGTTGAGATCTGATGAGAAATTTTCTCATTAGTGTATTTTATTGAAAGATAACTGCTAACAGCCTTGTGCTCTGCATGAGCTGTCAGAAGCTCCCATAGCTCTGGGAACTTGAGAAATAATAATAATAATGTAACATTAGCAAGTTTCACTTATTTATTCAGTCCTGGAATGAGGAGATCAGCAGAGTTGCTTCTCTGCAATATGTTAACATCATGGAAAACTAAACTTAAGTAAGAAAAATGAAGAGGGTATTGAACGTAGTAAGCAAAGGAGGATAAAGAAGTTCATGAGCCAGCCAAACACAACATTAACTCCTACAGACAAGGACAAATCACTTAAGGTGGGAAAAAAAGAGGCTGCCCACAGCAGTTCTTGTGTGAAATCTACAAAAGGCTCTAATAACCTACGTTTCAGAGATCCTCAAATGGATTTTGAACTGCAGAGCCAGACAGAAATTGTCCTGTGGGTAAATAGGTGCCTCGCTCACAGGTAAAACCCTGCTGCGATTCCTGTCAGGGAATGCCTACATTTTTCAGTCAAGGACCAGGTCTCTAAGTCTTACTCACAGCATCATAATACACAGCAGGATGCCTGAATCCAGTGCAACACATATAAGCTGCTGTTGGTTTCTCTTCGCAAGAGGTGCAGAGGAGACATCTCTGCCTGCCTTTTCATAATGACCTTGAGGGTTCCCAGTGCTATGGACCAAGTGTGCAAGCCTTTCTCCATGTGGTGCAGATTGCAGGAGCCTGCCCAAATCACAGGTTATGGAAGAGGCTTCATAAGACAACTCCCCCATTAAAATTGAGCTATGGTGTAACCTCAAACACAAGAAATGTGCAGTAAAAGAAGAAAATTAATGACCTGACTCTAGCCTCCTTTTGAGGGAATGTTTGGCCTAACGGTCCTTCTTGCAATAGTTATTTTTGTGTTTCTTAGTCACTTTATTTTTTATATGACGCTGATTGCATGTAAAATGCATGAGCTCAGATGTTGGCAGTGAGTAGGGGCCAAGTGTTCTCTCTCTGATGAGGCTGCTTCTGGCTTCCTATTGAGCTTTAGAGTCTGCTGAGGTTACACATGGATTAATTAACCCTTATTAATAGTTCTTGGGTTGTCTGTCCCCAAACCTTGATGAAAGAAAGTCACAACCATACTTAGAAAACATGTGGTAGAGCAGGTGTTATTTATTGCTAAAACAGTCAAAACATTTTTCGCTAAGCAAACCTTGGCAGTGGTTACCATCCTTCTTAGGCATTCCACCTGTTTGGCAGAATAAGATGATGAACAGATGTAATATCTATGAGTTTGGTGAAAGCTCTAAAAATATTAAAAACTATTTTTAATCCAAACCATTTTATGTACCTATTTGTGTATATTGCACAGTACTCATGGAATAGTTTTGCATCTGTTTCCCAATTGCATTTTGCTGTATTTCCAATGTCATTTAGGCCTTGATGAGTTTACAAAGCTTTCAGGGCTTTGATAATAGCTTTTCAAAATGGTGCGCTCTAATAAAAGTCTTCTTAAAACTTCTTGATCACCCAAGTTAAGGTATCACATTCTAACCAACCATTCTTGCTTTGCCCAAAGAAATTCCTACTTCTGTTACACCTGTCTAGTCCATGAAGAACTTCCTAGCTACACTTTCCCAGTTAACACAGTCTTTGCACTCACGATACCATTTTCCTTCTGATTTTTTTCAAGCATTTCCTATTTTCTATCTCTAAGCAGTTTTTGTCGGACATACCTTAGAGGGACCTAATTCTTTTCAGTCATTAAACATTGGCCTTTGGAAGGACTTGACTCTTCCCATTGACTGTACAGAGCAGCCTTTGGCTCTTTTAAGTTGTTCTCTGACTCCAGACACTGAATTTTAGGCAGTGCAATGCCCAAATTGGACGTGCATAAACTTCCAAGAGTCCTTTTGTCCTTAATATCTCTTAGATGGTGATCATTTATCTGTGTAATTTTAAAGGCTGTTAAAATGCTGACATTTATAATGTTAATGTTAATATGCTTATGATTACAAAGTGCTTGCAGATATGTAAGAATAGATACAGAGGGCCCTGCTATATACAGTGAGAATTTTGCAGCAAATTATTTAGCATTAAAATATGCATTGATTATGTTGAACAAACGAGATCATGGAAAGCAGTCTCTGAAACGGAGAGAGCTGTTAATTCAAATTGTATTTATCCCCCTGAATAAAAGTTGCACAATTTTTACTATTTACTTCAGACACTCAGTGAAGGAGGAAAAATCTGAAGATAGAGTGTTTACTACTAGAGTGAAACACTCTGACAAGACATTTGCTTTTAGAAGCTAAGTTAGTGTACTTTTTCATAGTTTATACTTGGCTGAAGCAAGTAAGCAGAAGCCATTTAGTCCTGAGTAATGCACATATATCTCCGTGATTGTGGTGTCATTTTTTGCTTTGTAACTATGCAGAAGTTTTAGTTATGTGGGAAGCTATGAGAAAAAACAGCTGTCTGGCACACATGATAGCTTATCTTAAAGTGGGTGAATCAAAGTAAAACTTGCAGTGTTTGACATATAGATGTATTAAGCCTGCTGTTTTCCAGAGGTCAAAAAGATATTTATAGATTAACTGGTGTTAAAGAAAATATTAACTATTTACAAACTTGGGATACACTCAGGGGAAAAAAACCACACTTCTGTGGCTTATTTCTAAGGCATTATTTTATCCTTTGTTTAATGAAAAGACATAAGTTTACTTTTCCTTCTTTTGTTATGTTCAATAGAAAGACAAAATATGCACCACTGTTTATGCGAGTGTGAAATCCCCACACACAGACTCTTCAGATGCAGTATTTAAAAGCTGCCATATACTACATTAGCCCTCCTTCAGCATTATCCAAAAGATGTATCAGTTTTGTTTCCTGCTAATTATGGGGAAAATTATAGAACTTTGAATGCCATTGTGCAGGAATTCTTGAGAGATGATGACTTTTAAATAATTATGTAGTAAATAACATTTTAATAAAATTTTATTGTCCTTTCTAGGCCTTTACTAGTGGCATAAGAACTCGCAGAACATCTTTGAGTCAGGAGCTAGATGGATAATTCCTTGTTTAACTAGTTGTAAAGTCAAAAGATCCTCTATTTGAAGTAGCTGTATTGTGTTATGTCATTTGATATATTTTGTCAGTAGCATAATCACAGTGAGATAGGATTAAATAAGCTAAACTGAAAGGAGCTTATTTTAGAGCATATTCATATAACAGCCTCTTAGTCTCTGGTGGCCTGTGAAAAGGGAGCAGCTCTGGAGACAGGGAGAGTCCCTGAGAAAGAGCAGAAACCAGCTTGGAGGGGTTCAGCTCCTGGGCATCCTTAGAATAAACACACAGAATATCACAATCATCACAAACAGAGTTATATTCCAATAAAACACCTCTGCAGGAAAGTGACAGGGTTTTATTTCTTTAAAAAAAATATTTTATTTTATTTTATGGACATGCATTGAACTTTTAGATAGTAAACTAACTGAGGTGTGGAGAAATGTTATGGATTTCATACATATTGCCAGTTTTGAAGTGAAAAGGCAGCTACTTGGGTTTGCCCAAGGTACCTGGGAGGGGCATCCTCTGCCAACAGCTGCTGTGTTTCTGCACTTCAGCCGTCACCGCATGATGGCAGAAGAGAACACACAGTTGCAGACACAACCTGACAGCCTGGCTCAAGGAAAACAGCAAGTTAACTTCTGATACTTTTGTGAAGTACTGTCTATGTTTATCTAGCAAAATACATAAACATCTGGAAGTATTTGAATATACACATATAACATAAATACATATGTGCATAGTGTATACTATGCATTTAAAAATATATATTTCTGATAATGAGGAATGAGGAAAACAAACGTGATTTTAGTTTTGGACTGGCCTTACAGTTCCTAGGAATCAGAGAATAACGAAGATATAAAAATAATTGACTCAAATTCCCCTCTCACTTTCATTAAGAGAAGTTGTCAATAGTTTGTTTTATCTTTACTGTTACCATGATTAAGTGAGGCCAGGATCAAATTCTGAAAGGGAGAAAAGCATATAAACTCCCATTTTACTAACTTTGAGCATGCTGTGCTGAGTAAGTAGAAGAAGCAACAAGTTACAATCACATCAAGTAAGAGGAAACTTTAACTTTGTTGTTGCCAGTCTACACAGTTATATTGAATACATTGTGCATACCAATGTTTAAAATCTCCCAGCCGCGCTAATTCAAAGTGATCTCAGACATGCAATGTATTTTTATAGGCAGCCTTGTAAAAATAATTTTTCTTGGTTCTATGTCTGGAAAGTGTCGACTGCATTGCAGGCACTATATCAGCTAATAGTAATTACTGGGGGGGGGGGGGGGGAAGAAAAATAATTGGGAACAAAATTAGCAAATTAATTATGTGTGGAAAGTTGACAGAAACTGTGAACGGAGCAAAAGGCTAAGAACCACTTCCCTAGAAGTCCTACTCCCAACTCTGCCATCTGACTCTTTGTACAACCTTAAATAAATCTAACCTTTCTGTTTCTTGTTGTTACCAGGATTAATTAGTGAGTGGTTGCAAAACACTTGGGAAAAAAACCAAAACAGAAAATGCTGAGCATTGTTATGAAGAGTTCAAAGTTCCTTGTTTGACATGGATGCACAAGTAGATGGCCTTTTAATTGCAAACTACACATAAGTGATACTAAGGAAAAAAAAAGTAATAAGTTTTAAAAATTGTAATTAAAAGTAAAATGAACAGGTAGGTTGTGACAGTAATTTTCTGTTGCTTTGTGGAGCATGGTGCTATTTCAGAGCGTGTATTGAAAGGCAGCTGCAACAGGAAGTATCTTAGTATTTCAGATACTGTGGTAAATACACTGCAGGGTAGGTAATAGTGGTTGGATCACCGCAAATGCTTAATTATGCAAAAGAAGGAGGAACAATATGGTGTGAACATCATCAGCCTGACAGTAAGCTGTGTTTTCTGCAGTGCTTTTTGAAAGACTAGCATCATATGGCTGTGCCCACACTTGAGGGTGCAGTGATGTTTCTGAGCCTCCAGCCTGGGGGACACACAGAGGTGCAGAGTTGTGTCCCAGCCCTGTGCCTCTCCTTTTGCCCTGGTTTCCATGGGCAGAAAACCAGGACTCATGGCTGGCTCCACTATTATCCAGACCAGGGAACTGGGATTGCAGGGAGGAGCTCTCAGACATCCCCACCTTGAACCTTGATGTAGCCTGCAGTATTCAAAGCAATCCAACAACAGTTTGCTTTTACCTTTTTTTCCTAGGTTCCACCGTTCATAAGAAGCATAGACAAAACCTTGCTTGAGCCAGTTTTGCCAGAGACCAGCAGACTTATGCAAGAGATGCATTTCTTTCTCACCCACTTGCTACCTGCACCAAGCACTTTAATGTCAGAGTTAAGAAGCAAGTTTACAGGCTTTGATACTGGGAATTTGTGGTAGAACATAATACAGGGATTTCTTTCTGACTCCCTGACCCAACATAGAGACTTGAGGAAGTCGAGGACAGTACCAGAGCACTGAACTCATCCTTCTTGCAGCACCCAGCTGTGGCTGAAAGTGAGCAGCCCTTGCATCATCCTGGATGCTGGATGGCACTTGTGTACCAAAAGGTGGCTGTTTAGAAGCAAAGCAAGGAGCAGCATGTAGACAAGGGCAAAAGAAGACCAAAAGAGGATTAGGTTTAGCATGTTTTGGCATGAAATTTAGAAATTATTTCTTATTATTATTTCTTAATAAATCTGTCTTATTCTGAAAAGAAAATGAGATGAGTACATCCAGTGGTATGCACCATCAGGACTTGTTCTCAAAGATCCATGTGTTGTGTCAAATGGGAGCTAGTGAAAAAGATTATCTAGAAAGGACTTTTTTCTTTTTCTTAGTGTCTCCAAGCTACTCTATATCATACCCTCTCCTGCCATGATAATGCTACATCATGATGGGACTCCTGAAGTCGCTATGTGTAATCCAGTCCTGCCCTCCTGAGAAATTATAGAGTGAGAATAATGTGCAAAACCTCATGCAAATGGCCCCACCAAAACCTGCAAAACTATTTTTGTGAGTAAGTGGTCATCTTTGTTAGATGCTCACAAACTAGTCTCTACCTGTTCTATATTGTGGTATAGTATCACTGGTGCTGTGGCTTTGATTTCTGTTGTAGTCTTTAAGGAAGACTACTGGATTGAAAGAAAAAACATGATTTCCAGAAATGTTTGAGAGAAATTACCACAGTCTCTGTCTAAATTAATCTCTCACAAACTCACTGGAGCTCCTAACTAAAGTACTGGTGTAAATACTGTGTCTTCATTCTAAAAAATCAATAATAAATACTCATTTTCCAACTTTAATTTGCCATTGGAGAATGAAGTGATTACTTACACTCTGGCTTCATTAAAGCTTAATTTTGTGGTTCCAGCTGCCTGCACACCACCAGCTCATCCATGGCTAAGCAGAATTTGCCTTGGTGGAATTGGGAACAAGAGTTATTTTGTAATCTGGTTGTTTAACACTAGCTGAAAAGCAGTATCCAACTGGATTTTTATTTTTAATTGGATTCCTAGGACAAATCTAATCACCTGTGGCGAAAAAAGCCACATCTTTTAGTTGCATGGTATCAGTTCTTTCAAAGAGAAACTGCCAGTGGCACCACTGGCAAACCCAACACAGCTGCTCCTTTCAGCAGATGGAGTTTTTTTTTTTTTTTCTGGAAGTCAGTCAACAGGATTGAATTGCTTTAATTTTATGCAGCAAGATATGTTCTGTGCCAAACTCCAGCATTACCTGAGCATTTAATGATCTCCGTGACAAAAGTGGTGCTTGTAATATAAGAGCTCTTACTAAAATAAAATTGCAATATATAGTCTTAACAAATATATTAAAAAAGACAGAATAAGAGAAAGTTGGATGTTGAAAGGCTACATTAATTCATGGAGCAAACATATGGAAACGTATTTTATTTGGTAAGCACAATCATATCCTTATACAATTAGGAAGTAACTGGAAACCTTTTTTAAAAAAACAATCAATTTCAAAGTTAATTGGTTGCACAGAACTAGGACAGAGCCCATGCAAGACCCCAGCTAAGAAGACCATATCAATTGCCAGAGTAGCTAGAAGAAATCTTTGTGAGATGACTGAGCAGATGAGAGAGCATGATTTGGGTTTAAGTCTGATTTTACTTGTACGCTAGGATACATATGACAAGACCGAGTAGGGAAGATTTGTCTTTAAAATTAATTAAAATTAATTAAAATTAATTAATTAATTAGTCAGTCTCTAAAAGGAAATATGCTGTGAATTGCTTGGTTCATTGCTTCTTTGTTTAAAAAATAGCCATACTTCTGATGGTCATCAGTACAATAGTATCCTTAATTAAAAGTGACATTCTGAATTCATTGGCAGGTCATACGAACATATTGTGCACATTGAAGAAAATTATGGGAAAAAAAAGCAGGATAGAAGTGGTTTTCTGATATTTGATGGCAGCAATCACATTTAACCTGGATAGCCATTTTTTTGCTGCTCACATAGGACATGGAAGCTGCTTTCTTTCTGATGGCACAAGATTAAAGAAAACATTTGCTATCACTAACCAAAACATGAAGTTTGACAGCTTCTGTAAAGACCTCCTGTCAGAACCTCTCAGTAACTGGGGAACACATTCTAGGGCACAAACCAGTAAGTAAAAGAATGATAAAAAAGACAAAAAGGGGTAAACACAAAGCTAAAACCAGGCTCAGTCCTGACATCCAGGAGACTTTGTCTCCATGGACGGTCTTATTGCAATTATGCCTGAGCACATTTATCAGCCTTTAAAAAGCAGGCATTGTTTTTGACAACTTTAGTATCTAAGTAGATATACAGTTTAAGTTGTATATTCTATCTTTCCAAGGAATTATTTAACATATTTAGCTGTTTCTCAATGTTTCTGTGCATTCATTTTCTTCTATTAGTAAAATGATACAGTCTCTACATTTAATGTGATTTTATAGCCTTTCTAACTTTCAGCTAATGCTACTATTTTATTTTTTCTTTTTTAATAAAGCAAATTTGGCTTAGTGGAACTTATTTTTTATTAAAACTTGATAAGTTTGCTATGAATGTTCTGTGAAACTTATTTTTCATTTACAAAGATCTTGAAGAACAACTCAGTGTCATACATTTGGTGGCAGAGTCCAGCAGTGACATTCACAGTATTGGTTTTGGTATGTACTTCTAGATATGTGCTCAACTCAGGAGACTGAAGTGTTGCACTAGGTGTCTAGCCTTGCTTCAGTTGGACTAGACCTGTGAAATAATATAACAGTGTGCATCACCATACCGCTTTACATCTTTGAAAGATAAACAAATTCAGCTTTGCACATGATCAACCTGGGAATCCAAAGGGGGAAATAAGAACTTAAGATGCAGACAACAACCGATTTTTGAAGTGGATTCTTCTTCCATTCTCGCCACTGCAAAGGCAGAGACGAGACACCTAGAGAGACCATTGCCCTCCTGGGACTGTTCAGAGAGGTGTGGCTGCAAGTAAGGACGTTTTATACCCAACAAAATCTGGGTCATGGTCTGGCCTTTACTGTTTTTTTTTTTTTCACTGACTGTGGGCCAAATGCTGCTCTTGGTTGCAATTAAAAATTAAGCAACCTGGCTTGTGAGGCTAGTGGAGCTGCTCCCAGTTCACAGTTCAGAAGGGAGACCAGAGGCTGGACTTCTAACTTTTAAAAGATTTAGCTCTTATTATTTTAAAAGTGGTCAGGACAGACTGATACTGGTAAAGTAGTTTTTGCAAAGGTGTCATGACAAGAATGGCTGACTGAAATGAAGATGTGCACTTCTAGGCTGTAAGTTTGGGGGATTTTTTAGTGTTACTTTGTGTTACCGTTTGCTTGAATAAGCAGTTGTGCATGATGGATTTTGACAGAATCAGGGAGGATAGTCTGAAAGGCAAAAATTATTTACATTTCACAACCGACTGACTAATGGTCTGTCTCTCCATGCCGAATTCAGCAGCGCGAGTTCTGTCTCCGGTGTTTCTCATCTAGCTGGGAATCAAAACAACAACGTGACTTTCCAGCTCAAGCAATTTGGGCAGGGAGCTCTTTGCAGGGCTTTCTGTGGGAAACCTGTGCCACATCAGCAAGTTTGTTTGTCAGAAGGGAAGTCAGTGCCATGCTCTACTCTTTCTGCTGTTCCACGGTGCTGTGAAAGGGAGGTTTTGGGAATGTCACTTTTGAAGACAACATGGATGCAATCTTCTTAATAAAGAAAGCAAGGTGTCTACCTTTAGCCTGTACCTGGGGCTAAACTGTAGCAGTTGATCTGCCACCCAATGACCCCTCCCCAGCTGAAAGGGGGAGTCAGTGAAAAAGGGAGAAGCTCCATGGGTTGAAGTAGAAACAGATTTAACGAAATAACAAAAGTAATACAATCACCAATATAAAGTACACGAGGTTATACTCAGCCTGGTCCTTAGGAGCAGCAAGAAGAGCCAACAACCAAGATGGAAGAGCCCCAGAAAGAGGAACATCCTACCCTCAGTAAACTCCCTCCTTTTCTAATGAGCAGATTAAGTGCTATGGGATACACCTGTGAGTCAGCTTGGGGCAGCTGCCCTGACTGAAACTCCCAGCTGACTCGGGGCTGCTCATGGCCTGCTGCCATGGCTGGGCTGTGGGGTTGTTCCTGGGAAACCAGGACATGAGATGATACTTTTAGTGCCATTTTTAGGATCTAGTACACCAGTCTCTTCATATGAAGTTTCCAGTTAAGCTGGAAACTTCAAAATCCAGGTCAGTGAAGTTGCATAAATCTGAGTGTCTGGCACTGCGGGTTCCCAAGAAGATAATTGTTGATACCACTGCTAAGCTGTTGCCACCAGTTTCTTGGTGAGGTAGGCATCCTGGCCTGGGATATGCTAGTTTTTATACTGCTATAAATGTTGGATGCATGAAGTTACTCTCTTATACCTCTGCAGAGAATTAATTTAGAGGAGTCTACTGAGTAGAACATTGTACCCATACAAGATGAGTTTAATCAATGTAGAGGATAAAAAAAACTAAAATAGGGGGGAGGCTCTTTTTATCATTCCATATGAAGCTTGTTGACATTTCAAATTGAAAATTAATCCTCTAAAAGCAACCACTGTGAACACCCCTAAAATCACAGTGTGACTTCTCACTTTTACCACCTCAGGAATACACAAACATATAGCTGACACCATTACTCACAGATCAGAATCAAATCTGACTGCCCTGGAACAGTATTGATATAGCAGAACTACATTTACGTGGCCTCTAATAGCCAAGAAAAGCTACTTAATTGTATTATCTATTTTTAAATACATAAGTGTATCTACCTAAGAAAGAAAATGAGCTGACATTCCTCCCATATAACCATTACTGCATACTATGAATTGTATTTATCCATATCATCCTGAGATCCTTCTGTTTGCATATGATTTAAATGAAAAGAAATGCCTAAATGTAGCCCTTGGATTCAGTCCAGACTGACACTTTCTGTGTGGTATCATTTTGAGATCCAGATTTATGTGATGTATGATTACAGCCAGAAAATAGACAGCAGTTTGGCCATGAGTTTTCAAAGGCAGTCAGTAATGAGAGATTTTTCCTGAGCAATCTCCTGTTGCTTTAATGAGACCTGCTTTTTCCGAGCTTATGTTGGATTGTCTTCAGTGACACAAAGGTGCCCAGCTCTTCACTTCTGAAATTCTGAGTACTCCTCAACATTTTTCAGACTGCCAACTGATGGAAGGTCTTGGTCCTTGTATTAAAATATTAAGTTTTCTTGAAGGTGAAACTTTGACTCTTAAGCCACACGGTGATTTTGAAAATTTTCAACCCCTGCTTTTCTGTGAGGAGATGGACTGATGGAGGCATGGCACTGCAGATCAAAATGTATCTCCCGACAGAGGAAGGCATGTATCCGAGCCTCACTTGGACAGAACTGGCTTGTGCTGAAAGCTGCTTCCCAAATGACCGCTATAAATTGCTTTTAGTTATTGGGGCTGGAGAGATCCTCCATATGACATGTACTAGTTGCATCATTTCCTTGTGCTCGGCTGGCTGTTGGGATGTTGCAGCACTGCAGCAGTTAGGTGATGCTCTGACCTTTTAATGACACTCTGCACTGTACATGGTGTTGTCTTCATCTTTCTTATTTGTTTCAGCCTGTCAAACCCCCACAGGAAGAAGCTGGAAGAAACAAAGGTTTTGAGACTTGGGTCTAGTGTACTTGGTGTCTCCTTCTGAAAAGTAAATAATTGTGTAATAATCTACAGAACCCCTAAAGCAGCTGTGAAATGATCAAGCCATAAGATCTTGTGAACAGATCCAGGATGAAGGAAAACAGCTAGCAAGATCTTGTTTACTCTACTTTGAGAATACTACAACTGGAATTATGGATAAAACATCTGTCTGAGAGAACACCGCCAAGTCTAAAAAGTAGCTGTAGAGTATATAGCTGTAGCTGATGTGCTGGTGGCAAGAAAAGGCTTTCCAAAGGACACAGTGACCAGAGGGTTGTCAGGGAGTTGTCACTCTCCTTCACGTGAATGGCCATTCCTGATGCCAGCATTGTGCTCCTGTGTTTGCCCAAATTCAGCTCTCTGTAGTTTGTGGAATCTCAGCTTTTCTCAACCATGACCCTGCCCTTGGATGTTTCCCACTGGTTTCTGACCTCCAGCTACCTTTTCTAGGCTATTTAGAGCACGCCAGCTGGAGAACATTAATATACATATCTGTTGTACTTATGTTTTGAAGAGTGACTTTGTTTTTTATTTACATTCACGTTAGTTCAATAAGTCATCTGGCATAATTTGGACTTTCCTAGTCAGGCTCCCTTTGCACTGCATTTGCCATACTGCCTACTCCAGTTTTGTTTTCCTTCTTGTTTCCTTGCCATCAACAATTCACTCTGTCCTCCAGCTTTCCATTCAGCTGTCTCTTTGTTTGGAAAAATGTAACCCAGGGTATATTCTTTCTTTCTTAAAAGGGTCATTTTTTTTACTGGGAAATAAGCATACAGATCAGCTGGAAAGTAGATCCCAAGCCTCAGTATGCTCATCTGATTTCTTTTGATATCCTGTGCATAGGATGTTTCTTGTAGATGTTGTGTGGTATCTTGTTTCAACATTTCAAAGATTGTGCACTTTGCTCATCCCCAATTAATTTCCAACCAAGCTGTGCCGCTTTGTTACATGTGTCTGCATCTCTTGCACTTTCAGCTGCCCTTTCAGTTGTATCAGATTTTATCTTTTGACTATTCCAACTTCTCAGACATAAACTCCTGTAATCTGGGTCCAGTCCATGAATACTGCATAGATAGGGAAATACTCAAAGGTGTAGATGATCTGCAAAGGGACTGAAGGACTTAGGCTCTAGCTCAGTGAAGTGCTGGGGTCTGAACCCCAAGCCCTGAATTAAGGTTGACATATGGGTGGTTCCCATGGTCCTTTAAGAGGAGGGGATGAGTTTGCCTTTTGGCTTTCCTCCAAGGTGCAGCCGGCCTTGTAAGGAAAGCCCTTGGGTAAACAAGCCCCAGGTGCCCTGCATTGGGTAAATGAGTGCCAGGTGTCCTGTTTTGGGGATAAAAGCTGGGACCACTTGCAGGAAGGGTGCAGTGTCTGTCTGTGAGGGGGGATGCACTTTGCAGAGTTTCCCTGTTGGGGAAGGACCTCCTGACTCCTCATGCAACTGGGCCCCAGTCAGGTTTGGTACTTACAAACGCGGGCTTTGTGGGGAGGCAACATGGGGTTACCTCTATTGTATGTGATCCCCCTATTGACTTGATTGTCTCCCATTTTTTCTATGGGATACCTTGTGTCTTTGTTTATTCCATCTATTATGGGTCATGCTATATTGTTCCTGGGGTCACTGGGATTGATATCTATTATTTGTGATCTGTCTGACTTGTTTGTACCCCCAGCGATCCCCTATATACTGACTCCTCTATGCGCAATAGAATCTCCTTACTGGATTGTTTTTCTGCTGCTGGCTGTGTCCTTTGTACTGGGCCTAGTAATTGGCAAAACACTCAGTTATTAATTTTTACTTTTTTTTTTTCTGCTTAGCAATAAAAGAGGAAGAATAATACTGTACACTCATATAGTGTGAATAACTATGCCATTATTATCTCAAGTGTTATTGTGCCATTGTAAAAGAATGTATGCTTCCCCTATGACATGAGGCAGTATAATAGACTCCAGATTTAGTTCTTAGTTTATAGAGCCTGTGAATAGTATGCAACACCTCTCTTCACAGGTAGATGCATTCTGCAAACATTTAAGTGTTTGACTAGTGGATTCACTTGTACCATGTGCAACCAGTATCCTGTTTGTACCGAAATAAAACTCAGTGATGCATTTGCCTGTATTTAGAAAGTTAGAGGAGAATATTTAACCACTGTGACTGGCCTTTACTTCTACAGCTGAAACTTCTGATATTTATAAAAAATATTTTTCTTCATTCAGTTTACAACTAATTCATGAAACTCTGTCGTGGCTCTTGTACTGACCCAAAGAATCTGCTACCAACAGCTGTAGCCTCTGAAATGAAGGTTACTTATGGGGTGCCTGCTCTGATCTCCCCTGGGCACTTCCAAATCCCCTAAAAATCTAAATACCAAGATTTTTCATTTCAGGTGCTCAGAAATGATACTGAATATCATTAATGATTCCCTTACTGTCCATTTGGCAGGTTTTAAGCATTTTTGACTACTATTCAGTGGAAATGATTGAATAATGAAGAAATTAGAATGATGAATAGCTGAAGTTCTATGTCTTTTGCACAATTTCACAGACTTCTGTACCATGTATTTCTTCAGAAATTAAATATTGCACTGTGAGTATAATCCATATGCGCCTCACAGATATGGCAGCACTGGACATAAATAGCATTGTATGTATACAACCAGGGTATCTGACTAAGCCAAATCTGGCTCGGTCAATTAGAATGCTAAGACTAAATTTTTGGCAACTTGCTGGTTGGACATAATGCCAGATCTATTGCTTCAGGCTAAAACAAAGCATAAACAATAGAAAACCCACTATGAATATCAAAAGATTGGATGTGTTGTAATACAATGCTTGTGGCTTTCTTCTTTTCAAAATAGCATGTTAAAATTCCACTGTGCCTATTTAATTTACTATTCTTCAAAATCTTAAAAAGACACTAATATCTAGGCTATGGACAGAAAGCGCTATAGGGTGTGTCTATACCAGAAACCAGGAGCAGATATGTATAACATTTTGTATTAGTGCCAATACCATACACACTTCTGTGGGTTTTACTCTGGGTTAGCTGTAGGTGGGCCCCCTGGACTGAACTGACCCTTATGTTTGGAGCCCATGAGAAATGTGCTTGGAGTTACCTTCTGGTTTCATCCAAGGAAAACTCTTTATGGTCTCTGAGATCTCCTCATAAAGTGAATCAAATAATGGGAAATGGGAACAAAGCACTCTCCTGATCTGGACTAAAACACTAATGTAGACATGATCTTAAATTAAGTCACAGAAATTCACTGGACCTTCTTATAAAATAAGTTATCATAGACTATTCTTGATGCAGTTTGGCCTGTTTTCTTTCAAAACACAGTATCTTGCTATTTAGTAGCTTGACCATAAACTCTTGCCTTTGTGAATTTAAATTCCTGTTTTGCAGAAGACATAAAATTTGCATGTTTTGTTCCATACCATCCCTCAGACTAAGTTTGAAATGTGTACATATCCCTTGTGCAGGAGGAATGCTTTCTGAAGGGTTTCCCTTCAGCTATGGAAAAATATTAATGACTCTTCTTCAAAGTTTGTGGAATCCATATAGCCACATCAGCAGTAGTCCTTGGGCCATCAGTCTTCCAAACCCAGGAAAATACTTGCTTGCGCACTAATTGTACCTGTATTAGTACATTATTAGGTCTTGACTGCAGATGGCACATTCTGGCCCACAGTGGTCCATACTGCTAACTGGTATCAGTCCCTGATCTGTGCCATCTCCTGAACTGTGCCTACACCTTGCCTAGGAGAGTGAAAACCACGTTAAAAACTTAATAGCTGCTCCCTAGCCTTGTTAGCTGTGTCTCTGCTAGTAAACTAAGCAGGTCTGGGGGATAGGACCCCAGAACTACAACTGTCCCAAAGATTAGGCTGTAAAGATTGTCCTGGCCTGACTGCAGCTTGCTCTCAGTTGTTTCCTGCCACAAGATGCTGAGACTTCATGCAGGATGTGGTACAGACTGGGGCTTTTTGCTGCTGAGGGGGCTGAATGCAGCTGCCTGCTCTGGTGAGCAGCAGGGGACCACTGTACAGGTGCCACACAGCCTCCCAACAACTGTGTCTGTGTTATTTACCACTGTAGATGTAGTAGTTTGTTTACTAATATAGACACAACCTCAGTGTCCTGTCCTGTTCAGTACTTACTGGAGGACTGCTATGGGATAGTAAGTCACTCATGCAAATGGAAATTCTTCAAAATGAGAAGGCATCCTGCTTACCAGCCAGGCCAGAAGAACACCCTAAGCTGTGTTACATCCGTATTTGCTTTTCTGGCTCATCTCATCTTTCCCTTTCAGATTTCAACCCACCACCAGGTTGATTTTCCATCATTGCAGCCACCATTTTGAGCTATACTGACCTTAGCACAAAGATGGGTGTGAGCTGGCTTGAGCAGAAAAGCACGTAGCCGGATCGTGGGAAGAGTGTGAATACAGAGGGAGCTCCTTCATTTGGCAGGGCTACTACAACACGCTGCATGAAATCACCACCCAGGATCAGCCTGTAATTACTGGCTGCAATGTTCATACCTGCCAGGGAGCTATGTTATCCAGCTCACAGTTCCTAAACAAGGAGGGGAGATGGGGCAAGAGGAGGGAGAACATATGCTTGCACATGCACCAGCAGTGGTAGTTTCTTGTCTCTTCTCCCTTCGACTGGGGAATGAAAAGCTGCAAACTTATGTTAGCAGACCTTAATCTTTACATGTTCTTATTGGTCCCACAGTGGTTGTACCCCAGGGCATGAAAAACACTCATCTGCAGCACTGAGTATTTATTTAGCAGAACAACACCTCCTTCCATGCACCATGAAGTCCCTCTTTTCCCTCTTAGCTCGGAAAGAAAAGGAGATAAGGAAAATCCGGGAATATAAAATGCAACTGAAATTTCCCAGATTTGCTGGGAAATATAAATATAATTCCAGACTCTGTTTGATATTAAATTCGTATTTCTAAAGAGATAAATAGTATGAGATCTCAAGTTCCATCATCCTTAAAGTTTGTTGCTCAATTCCCCAGAGCTGACAGAAGATGCACAGAACATGAGGCATGTTGAAAAGCTAACAGAGCATGTGTACTTCTCAAAGAGTACATAAAGTGCCCAATACTCACTGCTTCAGAGGGAGAAAACTGTCCTCCTTTTTAATCATGTCACATTCCTGACTGGTTGGAAGTTTCTTGGAAAGCAAGAGGGCAACATTTCCAGTTCTGTTTGTTCATAAAAGCAATCATTATGCAACATTCTGGCAATAGCATTTATAACTCATTTCTTCTCTCCGTGCTGTTTTCTTTATTATACTTTCTTTGGTTGTTTTACTTTTTCCTCATGCTTTGAAAGGAAGACACATGGTTCTTAGTTTTCTTTTGAGTGTATTTATTTAGGTTCTCCTTATGGGAAGTGTGACTGTTATTCCAATTTGATTTTCTGACAAGTTGAAGTAGTGTTTCTGTATGTTTTCACTGCTATGCATTAGAATAATTGTTTGCATTAAAATAATTTTCTTCTGTTTTATGCTTCGACTTGTGTTTCAGATCTAACACTAAAACTTACTTTCATCTCATTAAAAGACTTCCACACTTTCAGTCAAACCCAATTCTAATGACTTAAATGCACTTTTAAATCTAAGCTTTAGTTAAAATTAACTGAGATTGTTTAGGTGGGTTTTTTCCATCTTCACTTTCTCCTTTCAGCATATGCCCCACAGCTAACTTGAAGTATCTGCTATTCCTGTCTTCTGCTGTGTCTGAACTGAGGTGGAAGCTCCTCCCAAATAGTACAGTTTTATTTTACAAGGGAGCATGTTCTACAGTAAACTTCAAGGAGAGGTGAAAAAATAAAAAATTGTTTCAATTTGATTCATGGAGGTCGCAGAGCCAACTCCCAGGGCTGTCAATGTGAAGTGCAGCTACCTTACAGGATTACTTTAGTATTTTAATTCTTCTCCTATGGCAGAAGAAATATGTTTTATGTAAAGCTGAAATATTTTCTCTCATTGGTTGGTTGGTTTTCCCCCTGTCAAGTCCAAGTGGTTGATCGCTTTGGCTGAGGTAGTGGTGCTTTAACTCCGGGTTTGGGACTGATTCACTGAATCAAATGTTCTTGACAAACTCTTTGGGGGAAGTGTCAGTCCAATTTACAATCAATTGCGACAGACAGTAGAAACATCTGCTTTCCATCCTCTTCCTTTCATTCACCATTAGAGACAATTTTGTCTAAAATGGAAGAAATTGTAGGATGCCCGTTAACATGCATTACTTTGTTTAGCATCTACATTTTACTCCTCTTTCATATATTTCTAAACTAATCTTCATCTGAACTGCAAGACCAATACTTTTACTTGCAATACAAAGTGAAAAGATGAGAAACTTGTGCCTTTTCTCTCTATCACAAGCATCCAAGGTTTAAGTGTCATCTATTCTCCGTTCCTATGTCCTGCACAGCTAGAAGAAGATTTTCAAAGGTACAAAACTCTCATCATGAACCAAATTCTTCTCCTCTTTCTGACTGATGAAAAGGTGAGTTTGCTCGTTCTTCCACAATTGCATTATGTAAGGAGAAACATAAAGATGTGAATTACTCAATGCCTACACCTAGAAAGAAATCTCTTATGGCTGCCAAAATACTGCACTTGGCTCCATATTTTACACTGAATGTGATACTTTTTCAATGTGCATGTCAATACTGGCCTATGACATTTGAAATTGTTAGCATTCTTTCCAAAGAGGTCTAGGTCTATGAATGACTTCTTGTAATAACAACCAGAAATAACTACATTTCCTTTGAAGTTAACACAGAGCCCCCCAAACTGCAGAGTGAATCTCCCCCACCAAAATATTTGACTAACTAATGTCCACATTTTCAGCTGGAGTCCAATATATAAATTTATTTGACTATTTTCTAGATCACACATTTTTATTATTGATCAAAACTTAGAATCTAGGTTTATTTTAGTCTTTCATATAAATAGGCTGAAAGCTCTAGACCATTAGTTCTTTCTGCTTTTATTTACTGGAAAATATTTCATACCACTTTTAGAGATTAAGATTTGGTAACACTTTATTTTAGCTGTCTTATTATTTTAATTTATGTGGTCTCAGGAACAACAGAGATCATAACAAATTCCTTTGGTATTAAAGAGGGTGGTATGTGCACTCTGATGGAGAGCCCGCTACAGACAGTTCTTTTAGTTTCCTTTTGAATCTTTTACATTGATTTTGAAGGCTCAGACAACAAATTAATCTGAAGATATTTATTCTTTGGTGATCAGTCAAATTGGTCATTTAAAACTACTATAAAAGCTGAAATGGGAGGATGTTTGAGGTCTAAGGGTAAATAAAATATCAGCAGGATGCTGATTCTTAAGCTTTCTTGAAAAAAAAAGGTCATGCATAAGTATTAAGTGACTTCTCATTTTCTTTAATCTCTGTGGTGTTCATGTAGGCTGACAATGAGTCTGTACCTGAGTCTGTATAGAAAGTCTACACCAGCAGAAAGATTGAACTCAGTGTAGTTCGATGTTTGGAAGAGTTGTAGACTGATTTTTCCAAGTAGACTGGAGGAATAAGATGTTCAGCTTTCCATGAATTTCAATAATAACTGTCATGAGCCAAGTGTCTCTGCCCTGAGCAGGTCTTCAGAAGGGTTTCAAAGCCTCCTGTTTTGCTGAGTACATACCATACCAACAGTAGCAGTTCAACAGGTAGGAGGAAAGAAAGGAAAATGTTCTTGTCTAAATAAGAAAGATAATGAAAGAAATTCTGCCCTGCAGTTAAATACTAGAGGAGTTCTGAATCTCTGGCCTAAAAGGAGAGGTAAAAAAAGAATGAGAAACTGGCTAAAAATACCATAGGAATCCTTGTCTAAGCAAGCTATTGCATAACCATAAATCCCAGCAAGCACAATGTACTGCTAAAGCACTGGAATCAGCCTGAGTATAAAGAGTAAACTACTTCCATTTATATCCAGGTGTAACATTGTCATCCTTGATACCAGAAACTGAGATTAAGGAGATTTATGATGTATTTACCTGGATTTCCATCAGTGAATGGCAATTCACGGGATTCAACTGGGGGAATTTTTCCAGAAATCTTTCCTTACTCTAATAGTGGATCACTGTAATTTAAGCTCAGCTCTATGCTTGGTATATTTTTCAAAATATGATGATCCGAGGTTTGATATAAAATCTTTTCTTCAACTGTGAATGCTGGGGATGGTAAATTATTGCTGGAGGGCAATGGGAGTCACCTGGGATGTACTTGTGTGATAGGAGACTTTCTGGAGAAACAGGTTGCTTACTTCCAGATTGATCTTAGGTGCAATTTCTCAACCTGGAAGTAGCCACGAGTTTTTTCCCTGTCCTTTCCATGAGGCATAGACTGTCCACAGGATCATTTAAGCAGATCTGACCTAGTTGGTTCCCTGCCACTGTGGGCGTTTGGGTGTCCCCTGTTATCTCTGTGCCATGTCCTTTATCTAAAGTTGATTTCAGTGCTCAGTAGGTCACATGTTTGGAGAAAAACACTATACAAGAAGTCAGACTAACTGATGCCGAAGTTTCGTCAAGTGTGAAACTGCATTAAATTTCATGACATTTTAAAGGTTAAACTGAAGGATAAGCAGCACAGTTAGCACTATTCAGAGTCCTCCCTGAGATTTCATTTGGTCTGTGCAGAAGGATAGATAATGTTCAAGCATAACTCAGTATCATGTAACACAGGGAATTCACTGTGGCTTAAAACTTAATCCTTTTAATAAACTTTTCCTCTTAGCTATGTTACTCATCTCTAGTCCAAGGTGGTTGAAATGCATAGGGATAAGCAACACTGCTCATGCAAACGAACAGCAGAACTACAGCAACAACTAAGTGTGGGTGCTCCTGATACATATTTAGGCAGCTAAATAACTGGCTTCACTCAGAGCTCTGCTTCATACTTGAAGATGTGCCTGGTAGTGTAGGACCCATAACAGATGTTGATTATTATTGACATTTGCTTTCAGCCAAACACAAACTGCCCAGCTGACAGCTGCACTGGCAATTTGCTGTTAGCCACAGAGAGGTCATGGAGCGATAGCAAGTGTGGTAACCACCCCTTTTCTTGATCTGGCATGCAGCCAAGGGAAGTTACAGAGTCCAATATGCAGCCATCATAGAGAGAACAGTAGGGTCGCAGAATCAAAATGGATGATAAAGGCTTGGGCAGACAGTACAGTTAGGTCACATTTTTGTATGAGAGAAGCTGATGACTGCAGGAGGACTAATTGTAGGTCTCCTGGTCACAGTATCCTGTAACAAAACTATAATTTCTCTTGGGACAAAGAATCAAAAATCCAATGAAATATTCAGTGCTGCAACTCCTAAATGTTAGCTGTCTGGCACTGAGAATTCACAATGCTTTGATGGACACCTAAATTGCCTCAAGTAAGAATTAAGTGGGGCAAAAAAAAGGGATGTAGAGCAACTACAAGCTAAATCAGCCAGTAGAAAATGCTAGATCAGGGCTGCAGATGAAATTATTTTTCACTTAGACACAGGTTCCTGATTCAAGACTTTTCTCAGTTGCCTCTGAATACTTTTATATTGAACAGTGCATGTTTACCTTTAGCTCACTGAAGTTTGGGCTTCTAGCAAAACTGCAGAGGTGAGGCTTGTGAAGGTTTCATACCTGCTCTGTCACATAGATGTAGCAAGTAAATTGTATGCTTATCATTGAAAACTAAAAAACAACTAAGTTATCCCTTTGGCTATCAAGTACTGGATTGTTGCAGGAATGGGTGGAAGAAAAACATGAAAATGTCTGCAGTCAATAGAAGGGGACAAACCCACAGGTTTAAAAATAACATGTGGATAGAGATTTCTTGACATTTCTACTCCCTGATCTCTATCCTCTCTCTATATATACAGATATATCAGGAGAAGTAGTTTCTGTTGTTTATATTAGCAGGTAAGTGCATTTTATTCCAATTGTGTGTTCCAAGATTTAGTATTATAGTGGTACATATTAATCTAAGGTTTAGAGTCTGAATTTTCTTCATACTGTCTAGAGCATTTTCATATTGAGACTCAGAAGATAATAATAAAAAAAACACAACTATGAGGTCAAAATAAACATAACCAAAAAAAGGAGCAGTAGCTAACCTTAGGGACAGATTCCTCTGGGTGCTTAACAGAGTAACCCCAGTTAATTGTTTGTATTATGATTTGTGAAGTGCTTTAGGATTCTTTAGGACTTGAATAATGGCAAACAGCCATTAAACAGAGTTCTGACAAAGCTAATAAGATAAAGCCTAAAATATTATTAAAAAGGGGTAGTGGTTTCTTTGGCTAGAAGGGGCTTAAATAATAGAGGCAGAGGTCATGTAGTTCAGAGCAGTGGGATTTGTTGGATTTCTTCCGCCCCTGAGTTGAAGATCGGACCATTTCAGACGTGCAGAGTATTGGCAGGCTCATAGTAAGCCAACATTTTGTTGCTCTGCACAATCTGAATAATGCTGGATATTGATTTTTCATGCCTGACTCTACTTTCATACACAAACATTTTGGTGTCCTAAAGGTTTTGCCCTACAGTTAAAATATAACCTAATAAGACACTTGTCCAGCAGAAACTGTAATGTCTATCATCCTCAGTGAGAACATACCACTGGAACTTTAATAAACCAACTAAACCAGAACAGCATTATTGAAGAAACTCAGTCTTTTGGCTGGGCTCATGCCAGTCATGTTGACAAATGAAAAAGGCAGGAGAAAGTTGCCTTCGAGAGAGAAAGAAAACAGTGATTGTTGGATTTGTTTGCGCATGTTGCTAGCAGACATACTTTTAGCTGTATAAAGTACTTATTAGGGAAAAAAAAAAAGATTAATATTTTTATGTAGGAAATACTTTCAACTCCATTTAAAAAAGCCACTTAAAAAATGAAAATAAATACATTCAAGTTCCATAATTTGTTCTTGTCCAATGTATATCTTTGTTTTGTGAAGAGAAAATGGTCCAATTCTCCCTGAGAGTTGCAAATGTGGTCACTTTATGCAGCTGACAGCATTTATTATACAATATGAAGAATCATTGCGCTACTACATTACTGTGATTAATTTCTCCAGCCCTGAAGTGTGTTCTGGGGTGGAGATTACCAGAAGCTTTATTATGTTGACCTTACTGTATCAGTTTTTCCTTTTGCTCTCCTTCCTTTGCCATCTCTCCCTATCCTATTCTTTTCTGCTGCACCTGGGCAGTGTCTAAATTAGACAAGTAGGATGTGTCTCCAGAGGCTTCAAAGGTGCCTGCCTTGCTCCTGAAAGGCAATGTGGGGGACAGTGTCTCTGATGTACAGATCTAAATGGCTATCTTTATTGAGGATCACAAGCTACTTACTGCACATTATTTACCATGGAACCCTTGTAAATCTAAAATATCTGTGGTAAAGACAGAGAAAGATACTTTGATCTTAAATACCAGCTGCAATAACCACACAGAAACCTTCACCTGTTCCCCTCCTTAAGCTCACACTTGCAAAACTCAACTGATGTACAGATGTGAAGCAAACACCTTTGAGTTTTTAAAAATACTGTAGCGAGGAGGCTGAAATGCAGGTGTAGCCAGCTGTGTGCGACGAGCCTAGTTCTGCTAGTGCAGGAAGGTGTAAAGCTAAAGAAGGCTGCAAAGATAAGGGGCAGTGGCACATACGATTTAAAAATGTCATGGTTATTATTTCAGTGGGGACACACCAGCACCAGCTTGATGCAGGAAATACTTACCAGTAAACACTATTTGTAGAGTGGAAGTGTTAGCAGCTTTTGAGTTCATGTTGCATAGCACTTGTAGATCTCCTTTTAAAGCAAAAAAAAAAAAAAAAAAAAATGTAGTTTTTATATGAAAGAAAGACAATCTGTCTTATGTTATTTAATAAGTTCCTGCAAACCTATGAGCTCAATTCTTGTTCAGCTTTCAAACAGATGTTATCTGCTTTAAAAATGATCACATCCCAAATGCAGTAATTTTAAGTGCACATTCACTATGTAGTCCAACACTTCTTGGGTTTAAAAACACATTTTATTACAAGCCAGAACATCAGTATCTTGAAACAGAATGTGTACATATCCTTTCAAGAAGAGTCTGAATACCAGATACCCTTCCTCCCAGATGAACCACGAGGATGAAAAGTTGTTTTCCTCTTTTTCTTGTTTTCTTTGTTGTATGCATGATGCATATTTAATTTTCCAATGCAACAAAGCATGTCCTTCCACAGGGCAGGTCACAAACCTGATCTGTCAACCTGGTGAATTAGGACTATCAATTAGAAGAGGGATGTCCTGGCAGAGAAGTGCTCTTTTGCCTCCCATCCCGCAGTGTGGCCATCCCTTCCTTACAGCTGGGCGCTGCACAAGTCCAGTTAGGTCAGGATTTTCAGAGCAGAACTTCCAAATCAGACCTCAGAAGGGTTTCTGGATATTTTCAAAACTTTGGGATCAGCTAAATGCCTAATTGCTTAGCACTATTGAGACATTGTTATGGGCATAGCCAAAGCACATGTGGGCTTTGAGGCCATGGAGCTTTTGGAAACTAGGAAATTTAGTTCCAAAAATTTCCTCATTTGGAACTAGGGAGCTTAAGGAACATGTTGCCTCTTTGGAGATGGGGCATCTGGACAGATATATAAATGCTTTCCATTTCAGCAAGTGGACTGATCCTATTTATAGACCTGCCTGTGAGGCTTACATATGGCATTGGAATTTAAATGGTGTGTAGGGCTTGAACGTAATAGTAGCTCCTTCCTCGAAGTGCCCTGTCCCAGGGTAGTGGCTGCATTGTCGGGAACAAGCCCCTCTTGTACAGGTAGAGGGAGCCCAGCCGTGAGATAATTTGGCCCAGCTGTAAACAAGGAGAGAGGCGGGTTCTCTTTCTGTTTTTCTCTGTTGTTTTTTCGGTTGGGTTTGGTTTTTTTTTTTCCTTCTTTCCCTTTCACTTTGTCATTCATGACTGATATATCTGGCAGCAGGGAAAAAAAAAAAGAATTTTTGTTATTGTCAGCCTGAAAGAATATAAACTTTTGCAATTCCCTTGTGTTAATGCTGTGCAGCTGTTTGACAGTCTGACTGTAAAGGACTAAGATATTTTAAAGCTTGGACTTTTTCAAACAATGTACTTCTGATTGCTTTTCAGTCAGCTCAGAAGCAGCCTGGTTGCAGAGACAGGCTGACTCTGCCATTCAGACTGCTTTACGCTGAGAAAAAATAATAAATGCAAAATGGAAGTCAGCATTTGGTGAAGAATCCAAGGGTGTGGAGAAGAACACAAGTGTAAGGAGAGGAATCAGAAGCACCGTGAGGTTACCTTCGTGCTCTGGGTTGCTAGAAAGCAGGTAGGATTATGGGATAGCATCTCTCAGAATCCATAGCAGCAAGACAAATGAAAACAAAAAACACAAGCAAGATCAACATTAGAAATATTGCAGAGAACAAAGCACTGCTTGCCAAGTATTAAGCCACCTGAATGACTTTAAACTCCTTGTATAATGTTGGAAAATTTTAAATTAATAATTACAGCATAAACAGCTGGTGAAGAAGTCTTTTTAAAATAAAAGTTGGCAAGGCTGTCAGAAGAGTTGAACGGAGAAAGAGCTAAGTGCTCCAGTCTGGACTAGCAAGTGATAGAAAGGTCTTACCTCAGGGGGATAAGAGGTGCTTTTTAAATAGGGTTATCAGGTTTTAATGTAGAGTTAGAAGAGATTTAGAAAATGATCCTGGATGAAATTACCTAGGCTCTGTTTAATCCGTCATGAATATACTGGTAGTTTTTTAGTATCCTCATGTTTCTTAGATGGTATTCATGGGTTTTCCCTGTCCTAAGACTGGGGACAGGTAGACAGCCCCCACCTGTTTCTCACCTATATAATCCAGACTCCAACTGTATTTCTCACCTTGAGAAACCTTCCTTTCAGAGGGTACAGGTGTCTCGTATTATAGATACAGTCAGAGTTAACTTTAGAGCTTTTTGGATTGTTAGAGGGAGTGCTGATCAGTGAATGGAGGATGTGAGCAGGTAGAATGACATTCATTTTAAAAGAACATGATTTCTTTAAGTGGATTTACCTGTTGAGGTCATCTCTCAAATTTTAAAAATACCATTTGCACATTCTTCAAATGATACTTTTGAAGTATAAATACTGTTGCTCTGAGCTTATTATCACTGTGTAGGGAATTCAACAGGCCTTTTGATTTTCATTAATTTGCCTGACCTGATCTTCCTCTAAAACCTTTCCCTGACACAATGCTGCAAAGGAAAATGCCGAAGTTCTGACATTAAATATTAAACAAAAATCCTATTATATTTCATTTATTTTGAATTGCAGGTGAGAGGATGTGGAGTGCTGCACATTGTGCCCCATGCTAGCAGTGTCAGAATAATTACATCATTTTTCAGAAAAGCTGGATTATTTGGTTTCAAAGTGCTGGTAGTAATTAGACCTTTCCTTTTAAAAGAAGTTCTGTGTGTGTGTAGGCAAAATCAGCTGCTTGCTTTGTGTGAATTCTCTGATTGCAGAGCTACTTTCTCTTGGTCTGATTTCCTTTGAAAAGGCCTATTTCTTTAGAGTGAATTCATCCATTTCCATTGTCAATGTAGTACAAAACATAATTATTTTATAAGAGCTGGAAATTCAGATTGGCCTTATTTAGAAGGCAGAAGCCTTGGGATTGTGGTCAATTTGTAAAAAGTTATGAGCATGTTTCTGTGATCTTTCAGACTAGTAAATAGGAATATTGTAACACATGCTTTAAAAAATAACTATGAGAATCCAATCCTGGAGCACCATAGTGCTCATGGGTCACAAATTAAATCTGTAAAAGTGGCTTAATCATTCCTCTTTATTTTCAGAAGTGACAAAGATATTTAAAATCTTTCCACCACTGAAAACTAATAGACGATAATGTGATGCAAATGAGGTGCAAGGAGGTTTTTTGGTGGTTTTTTTTGAATTAGCAAGAATTGCATGGAAAAGGATAGATTTTAAAGGTGATAGAAGGAGCTGTGGGGGTTCTTGGAGAAGGGAAGAGCAGTCAGAGGGTGGTCTGAAGGACTAGAGGCAGAGGGGAAAACAGAGCAGTGAGAAGAAATTGAGGAAGGAGCCTGAGAGGTGGAATATAATTAGAGGCAAAGAATGAGAGCCTTGTCTAGAGTTTTCTCAGCAGATAGAAACACATTAAAATATTTGGAAAAAAGAGAGCAAAAAAGAAAAGTGAATCCAAGTGTGAAGATGACAAATCAAGGGAATGGTAGCTGCATCCCAGAGACAGAAAAAAATTTAGTCAGTGGCGAGGACCTCAGCATGCCGGCAGCAAAGCTGCAGACGTGAGAGCAACTGCACAGGAGGCAGAGCAAAAGGAAGGATGATGGGAGGTGAGGATAGAGTCGAGCAACAGCCAGCATGGTCTTGGCAAGAACAAACAATGTCAGACCTTTCAAATTTCCTTCTGCAGCTCTGTGAATGAGAGAGGAGCGGAAGATACCCTGTGTGGTGCCTGTAATAAGGCTTTTCACATTGCTTTATAGAGAATTCTCACAAGCAGGCTTTGAAAATATGTTTCTAAATGGAACTACAACAAGCTGAGGTGTAAAACAGGCTGGAAATGCGTACTCTGTAGTGATAATCAGGGGGATACTTCAGAGCCTGTTTTCCTTAAGTATGGAAGGATAGAAAAGGAGAATGCCCACTGAACAGAGAGAGGACATGCCACTGTGAAGAGCTACCAGGAGACTGTATTATATGATCAGAATCATGGAAGGAAAAAGGAGAGAAAAAGACATAATAGGAGAAAAAGCCTAAAAATTGAGGCAGATTTCAATGAGAATAAATCCCAGTGCACACTTTTTATGTTGGTATAATGAGCTACCATGTAGGAAAGATGTAATGTTCAGAAAGAATCTCAATTTTCTGAATGGTTCTTGCTAGCAAAAACCTTAAATAAATGTCTACAGGGAGAAAATCTAGAGATCAGAACACTTTTCTTCTTTTATTTTCACAGAATAGACTCCCTTGTACTCTTACTCCTCGATTTTCACCAGCATTTTTAAAATAAAGTGGCTTTATCATCTATTGATGTGACCTGGTATCATCTTGACTTTCCCTTACCAATACTGGAGCTAGAAGGTCTGAAAGCACGTTTCCACTACCGTCTCTTGTAAAACTCATTCCCTCTGGAAAACAAGAAAAAGCACCATTGCCAATCCAAGAAGCAGCAAGGTCAAATTGTATCCTTAAGAATATGCATTTAATAGTTTAAGGATTTTTGTAAATCAGACTGACAGCTAGACTCACCAGTGTATTTTTTCTTAAAATTCCAGTCACTTCTTATATGCTGATTTCTATGTAAAAGATGAATAACTGTAACAATCAGAAGGCACCTGGCTTGCTTTTTTCTAGCAGAGATTTGTAATACCTTTCTAACACCTCTTTAAATCCTGCTGATCTGTGTTGGAAAATTAAGTTTAACTGGTGCCAGTTTAACTGCTGTATAAACAACAATGGGCTTTACTCTGCAAGAACAAGATTTTTGATTGGATGATATCTTTCCACACAAAATCTCTGTGCCCAGGAACCCTGGGAAGTGTTGAAGACTCCTCCCAAGCCGGCTCATTCCCCAGGATCTCACATCTCAGCTCCTGAAATGAGCTTTGACTGGGATTAAAAGTGCAGCCACTTCCTTCTGGCAGCCTTGACGAGGTTTTAGATGCCAATCTGAATGGGGATCCAGGTGCCACACACAGAGCATATCCTGGATCCTTGAGAGTCAGCAGAGGCTGATAATCACGTTTAGTTTGGTTTTTAGTTGCTGATAGGTATTTGCATTAAGGAACAACAAACCTAAATAGCTACCAAAAATCATCAGGTTCTGCATGTACCAAGCCCACCTAACGCATCCATCTTTAGTACTATTGCCACAGTGTGGGAATCAGTGTTCCTAAATGTAGCATCCCATCTTTTAAACATGGGCCTAAGTTAGTGAGTATAGTATATGTCCAGAGGGCAACTGATCTGTGGGTCTCCAAGGCCCATCCATTTTTTACAGCTTCTCTTTAACTTCTGGAGACTCTCTACAGTTTCCATTTTGCCTTGGACTCTTGGGAAGTCTCTGAACTTTTTAATAGATACCACTGAAGTAGGAAAGTAACTTGGTATTTCTCTGACTGTTGGTTACTCTACAAAAAAAAAAATAAAAATCAAAAATTCCGTAATTATCTGTCACAAGGCTTCATGCCAACATTTGCTTTTGCCGCTGGAAGAGAGGGGAAGTATGTTTAATGAACCACTAGTCTTACTTGATAGACCAGCTCTTATGTGTCCTTATTTTCTGCATGAATGGAGCCAGGGAACAAAGATTTTAGAGAAAAGAAACAGGAAACAAAACACTGACTTATTTCCTTCCTAGTGATAACTCTGTAAATCCACTGATTTAAATGATGCTCACAGAACTGTAGGTTGAGGGTTTTTTCCTTGCATCTTGGTAGAAAATTCTATTCAAGGTTTTAAATAAAAACAGATGCATAAAGATTAATGTATGCACTCAGAAACATGAAGTTTGTTAGGAAAAGTGCAAGTAAGAATACTTCAAATAATCTGCTTGCTTGTTTTTAAAAACCTTTTCACATTGTGTTCCTCTAATGACTGCTAAAGAGAAGTTGCTTTAAAGCAGGAGCAGTAGGGGAAGGTGGATGAGCTCCCACATGTAGATAGCACATTCCTCATATGGGGGATTTACAGTTTACAAAGAACAGTGCAAAAAGCACCACTGGGTACAGATGCCTGTGTATTAAATCCGAGTTCTATGTTAACAAAATGACTATTTAAAGTCCTTTTTTTCCACTGGGCTTTTACAGAACAAAAAGCAGTTGACAACTGTGGACAAAAAGCTCCAAGGCTTTATGTTTGTCAAATTGCCCCTTTAGTGACTACATTAGGAAATCAGAAGCAAAAGAAAAATTCAAATTGCTTCAGGCTTTTGTGTTGAAACTTCTTTAACCAGAAGCCTTATTTGACCTTCACAATACATACATCTTTCATTAACCTGATGGTCTGAAGGCATACTGTCAGGTTTGTTTTGGGACAAAAACAATAAGAGGAAGAAATTAAGGGCATCAAGACTCATCTCTTATTAGACCCCTTATCTCTCTGTTTAAGATTTAACTGTTTCTGTAGTGACTTATTCCCCATATTTCCACAACTGTGCAAACTGATATTCTCCATGCAGTCTTTATTTAGAATCTGTATAGATGGCTTTCTTCTTCTGGTTGTTCTTTATTGTTTCATAATCCATTATCATTATTAGTTAAAATAATTGCTTTATTGATATAATATGAATGGGTAAGTCAATAGAAACATTGGTCAAATTCCAGGTTACAATTTAAATATGTAAGTGAAATGGATGTGATTGAAGTATTTGTAGTGAATAAGCCGTTTCTATTTATTCTTTGGGAATGCACTTCTCATTCATAAGAGTCGCAGATGGCTCCTGGACTAGAGGCACTGGTCTAAATAAAATGTATTGGAAGGAAACTAATGGGTAAAAGAAAAGCACTTCACTAAATCATTTAATCATATGTCGGGGATGAAACCCAGGGTTTTCAGCTCCTGCAGAAAAAATATAAGCTTCTTAATTTGAGCACTGATCACCAGGTTATGGTAGGCCAAGAATCCAGAAACATTAGTACATTTTTCCCGTGTATGAAAGCTGGAGCAGTGAAGAGAAGCTGACCCTTGTCTACATTTAGCCTGTACCTGGGGCTAAACTGCAGCAGTTGTTCTACCACCTGATGCTCCCTCCCCAGCTCAGAAGGAGAATTGGGGGGAAAAAAGGGAGAAGCCCCATGGGTTGAAGCAGAAAAAGATTTAATAAAATAACAAAAGTAATACAATCACCAATATAACATGTACAAGCTTATACTCAGCCTCATCCTTAGGATCAGCAGAAGGCCAAGAGGAAGGAGCCTCAGGAAGATAAACTGCCTACCCTCACTAAACTCCCTCCTTTTATAATAAGCTTGATGTCAGTGGTATGGGATACTCGGGGCTACTCATGGCCTGCCTGCCATTGCTGGGCTGTGGGGCTGTTCCTGGGAAACCAGGACAACCCCTTTCCTCCCTCCATCAGGAGTCTTTTTGAACCAAGTTTCTTTAATCTTACTGGCAACAAGGAAGAAAGTTCATCATCAGCCCTGAGAAAGACAAACGTATAACGCTATACATAGCATTCCTATATTATAATATTGTATATCCCATATATTATGCATGGTATGCATATGTAAATGCTAATATATATAGTGTAATACTACATATAAAAGGAAAAGTTCTCTTCTTTGATCTAAAGAACTTATATTGGTTTTCATACAATGGATGAATGAATGTGTTGAAAACGAGGTGCCTGTGAGCAAAGGGCTGTTAAACACATACAGGACACAACAGCACAATGTTGTACTGCAGTCTGGCCATAAAAATTAAGACTAGAAATATTCACAGGTGTTTGAGGACACAAGACGTAAGGCTAATCTTACCAAATTGAGAATAAAGATCTAAGTTACTCATTTAGATTCACTAGATAGTCAGTGGAGAGACGATGACATATTTTAACTTGTCTTGTTGAAGGAATCTTACTTAGGTTGGATTAAAGGCTTCTTGATAGTGTCTGTTTCTTTCTGTTCCTTGTATAGAGTTATCAGGTGACCAAATGAGAAATAGACATGTAGAAGCATGTGACCACAGCTAGTGAGGTTAATCCCACCAGAGGAGTTGTAGCTCCTCTGGGGCAGTGGTTATGCTGCTATCAGGTGAGATTGGGAAGCAATGCTAACAGCTCATCTGATAATGTGTGTCTTTGAGTACCCTTAAAATGTTAGACTTATTATGAGTGGGTTTTAAAAGCTCAGAAAAACTACAAATCAAGAAAGAGATGTTACCACAGTTTTTCTCTTCAGTGTAATTCCTGAGAATTACAGCTGTTGTGCTGTTTTTATTGTTTGAGGTATTGTCTCAGGCACACCGACAGTCCCAGTCTGAAAAAGATACAGAAACATGATGGGTGTTCAGAGGTATGGAATGGCCTCAGTATAAAGAGTAAGTAAATAAACTGGGGCTTGTCAGTTTGGAAAAGCATTTCTAAAATAGTCTATGAAAATCAGCAATATCATGTAGAAAATAGGATTTTTTTTCCTCACTGTTGTTAGTTCCATTAATGCCCCCTAATTCTTTTACTACGAGGTGACAGATTCAAAATAAAAAATGTAAGTGTTGGGGTTTTTTTTATACATGACATCACTGTCACAAGACTATGGGTGCCTAAAAAGCAAAAATCAATGAGATCAGTATGTGGGAGGTATATCTGAAACTGAACAAATAAAGCATTTTCTGAGCCATTACTGGAACTTTGCAGTAAATCAGATTCTCCAGCATAAAATTTTTAATATCAGGATGTATTTATTTGGAGTTCACTGCACTTGACGCATGGAACATCCAGGGACAGGAGCTCCTGAAGCAAGTCTCCTGTGAGCAGTTGGAAATAATAAGCTATTTCATTGAGATGGCACACAAGCATCTAAGTTCAAGTATGTCTAAAGTTAATTAAAGTTAAAAATTTAAGATAGAATAAAGTATCCAACTCCTTGTGCAGGCCGTGTGGGAATCACACTAAAGCCACCTTGCTCAGCTCTGGACTATGGTAAGAGAACATGAACATCAGCAGCATGGCTCTACGTGACTCCTGTGGCAATTTAAAACCAGCACTGACTGAAGCTGAGAAGAAAGGCATCCAGTATTCCTCTCTGTCAGTGTGACTGCCTTACACACTGCCTTGTAATGGATGGGAGAGACTGTGTTCAAAACCAGAGCCATTCCTTTTGAGGCAAAGGGCTGGAAGTTTCAAAAGAGGGTAAGCTCTTTCAGCACTTGCAGCATCGCTTTGTCAGAAATTACCAGTCAGCAGGAAGTGCCTGCCCTGCAGCCCAGTCATGAAGACTGGCTGTGGTGAAACTAAGCCCAATGTAGGGAGAAGTAAAACAATTTTACTGACCATCTCCACTGATGTAGTGTAACCTTCTGCAATGGTTTAAGCGAGAGCATTTTAGTTCAGATTATGAAAAGAACAATTATGGGCAAGGAGAATGGGTAAATACTGCTCCGCTGAGAGAGGCTAACATCATCCCATGTGCCACTTGCAGTTTCTTGCCATTGTATTGTCCTTAGAGGTCTCAGTTTTACTTAGTTCTGGGTCACTATCAAGCTTTTAATTCCTTGGAAAAGAGAGAACAGGAGAAAAATTACCGAGAGGAAAGTTATCTGGTGGTTGCCTGTACTAGGGTTTCTCTGAGCCTTCTGGCAGGTACCAGTGACTGGGCATGTAACACTACATCCTAGGGTATAGTGCTGGAGTTTATAGACCTGTATTATTCTTGAGAATCGTTATTTACAGTAATTTAAAATTCAGTTGAAAGTTTAATGAAAGCATTTTTGTAGAAAGCAGATAACTAACCAACTAACCAATCTTCTTTCTCAAGGTCGGATCTTAAACCACCTTTGTCTGTCTATTCCCTTTAAATAGCTGAGAGCAGACTGGGGGGAACCCTGATCATTCAGGCTGGATGTTGGAGCCATGGTGGGTGCAGGGTGACTCGGGGAGGCAGATCAGGTCGGGGTCTGTGGTGCTGAAACCAAGAGATAGGTTGCCTGCCTGGTTTGTGACGCGAGGGGTGAGAGCAGATAGAAGTTTGTTGTCTGTAAGCAGAGAAACAGCAGAAATAGACAGGCCTTCATGGCCTCATTGGTACTTTTGATCTCTGTAAAATCTTGAGCATCTTTTCCTGGTGTATTACTTGTGAAAGTGCCTCAGTTGGCTCAGGGTCTGGGTTGCAACAGGCACAGCAGTGTAGCAGTCACATTGCAGTGAATTTTCTGATGCTGACCCACAGCCAGACACTGCTCTGGCTGGGCAGGCTCAGGGAGGGCTGCACTTGCATTGATTTAACCTCCCAGAACTATCTGCTCTCTCAGTCTTTCCCAATACCTGGCCTGGGAAGGCTACGGACACAGCTGGGCACAAGCCTGCCTCAACCAGGTCTGTGCTCTTCTGCCTCTTCTTTATGGCCTTCTCTATTTGCAGTGAGTTGGATCCATGATAGGGATGAATTGCCAGCACTAAAACCCTCTCAGGTTTTATACTTTGCCATATCAGTATTTCTTCTCTTGACTGACTGAGCTGCTACTAATGTCTTGGCAATGACACCTCTTTATTCTTGCTTTTCTTAACGTGTGTGGATTCAGCTCACAGCCCTGCTCACACCTTGCTAACCATTTTCTTGGTTAAACTGAGATGATGTCTCACAGCCCTGTTGCACCATGTGAGGCTGTGTGTCCCAGGCAGCCCACGCCAGCACTGAGGGTCATGGGGGTTTAAATCACAGAAGGAAAGGATGGTGGCAAATGGAGAGGAGTATGACAGGTCCTGGGCATGTGGCCAAGGCAGGCTTTGTTGCCACCAGTGACAGTGTCCTTAGTGACAGCTCTGGGTGAGATGCTTTGGGGACAAGCACCCCAGTGATGGTGTGAGGGAAAGATGACATGCATTGTCAGCTTGAAGAGCTGCATTGTGCGCCAGGCTGTGCTCCTGCAAGGGCTCAGCAGTGTGAAATATGGTACCCACATGCGAGTTGTCCTGAGTACATGTGTAGGTGCCTTGCCTTGTGCCTCAGGGCTGTCTTCAGTTCCCCCCACTCTTCTCTTTCTTGGTGCAGCAGCTCTGATACACTCTTTTTCTCCCACAGGGCCATACAGCTGTCCATAGTGTGGAGACTGGGGGATCAGGGCTCATGAGCACTCTTGGGAGAGGAAGATGGGAACTAATACAGCTTTGTGGATGCCTCTTTGCTTTTTAGGATTAGAGTCAAAAAATAGGACAACACAGATCATGAAAACCTTTACAAAAATATTAATCCTTGTGCTCTCCATCAGTACTGTAATCATGTAAAGTGCTATCCATCCAGATTAAAATCAGAAACTCTGTGCTTATAAAATGTTGTGGTATCCCCAGTAGTTACACCCTGAAACCAGTTTATTAGTTTAGGGAGAACACAGTCCCCTTCACTTGGCAACGCTGCTGAACAAATTCTTCTGAATTCTTCTAGGAGGGCTTCCCAGCACGACAGCTGACTTCATCTGTTTCATATAGGTTTGAATTTTGGTAAATACTGCAAAATAGTCAAACTCCATTTATCAGATGTTTTATAATATATGGTTTTTGCTAGTCTGTGGGATTGCTTTTTGCTTTTTTGTTCACATAAGAAAAACAGTGGAAAAGAAAAAAAAAAAGGAAGTTATGGGTTTTTTGGAGGCTCTTGTCAAAGTATGTTTATTCAAAAAATAAATGTTAAAATTGTTATTAGGTGGCATTTGACAAGTGCACCATACAAACCTAGTTTCACAAAGTTAAATGACTGAGCAAGTTATGGCTCACTCATCATGGAATCTGAAAAGGCTGAATTCCTCATGCAAGGTGCTGCATGCACAGCTCATGACTGCAGAGATTTCTTGGCAGCATCTTTCAGAAACAGCCTCTCTCATTCTTCCACTCCCTCATCTCCTGCTAAGTAAATACTCTCCATTAGTAACTCTGGCATCCTGCTATTGTTGTGGTGCAGCAGTATGCGTGGGTCTCTGGCCAAACGTGAATCAAAAGGTACATAGGTACTATTAGCAGTGAATTTAAAACAGTTTTTCCAATTATTAATTGGTAAATCACATAAAATCCTTTGTGTGTATGTAAGCCACACATACATACACTGATAGAGATTCAGCAAAATACTCTTGGCTACAAGAAGACAGGTAAATATCTAACCGTGTTTGGACATAATTTACCAAAAGAGTGCAGTGCCTCTAAGGAAAGAGCAAGAGTGAAGTTAATAACCAGTATCGCTGCCGTCTGCTGCACCTCTCGTAGCTAACACAGGTTTTAAAAGTCTGAAGCAGAGATGCTTAGTAGTGTTTCAAGATCAGTTTAGCACAAAAGGTTGTTTGTTTTTTTACCTCTTCTTTCTTCTAACATTACATACTTTTCAGTGCGACGCAGAGCAGGTGCTAGAGGCCAAGGTCACTTCCCATGGTGTGTCTCAGCGGGTGGCGTGGTGTGACAGGAGAGTGACACTCACAAATCCGAAACGGTGGCCAGTGGTGAGAGCATTCTAACAGGGAAACAGAAAATCATGGATTTGCTACTGGATGTGGCTGTGGCCGTGTTTTGATGGTATAAAATATCTCACTTAACAGAAATTGGACATAGCATTATCAGTCCCCAGATATAACACAAATATGTTTATCTGAGAATTCCCACGGCACTGAGAAGTAATCACTTGCCACACTACACCAGAAAAGACTTTGTCACTTTCTGTGGTGACAAAATCCTGGAGCCTGAAGCCTGTTGTGCTGAAATGAACAATTAAATGAAATTACTCTGATAATTAGGTTTGTACAGCAACTGCTAAGCACGATCCTGTGCCCAGTGAAGGATATTTGGTTTACTTACATTTATTATAAATTCAAATATCCCATCTAGAATATAAGCTAATTTATACTGTATCTATTAGAGGCATGTTCATCCTTTTAGACAATGAATGTTTGAGAGCAGCTGTTTGATTTAGACTTGGAGGAAGGTTTTCATGGATTGGAGAGTAATATTCAGCCCCTCTGTAAAGGGCTTTTCCACACCTATGTATTTAGGTAATTTTACTTAAGCAGTATATATTTTCCAAGCATCTCTGAACAGAAGGCCAGCCTGTGTAACCTGAGGAAGCATTTCTGACTTCCATGGGCCTGTGGACATTTACCAGGGACCGGTCCTCAGTCTCCAGGCTGGAGTTACAACTTTTGTAAATACTACACCAGAGGCAGTTCTGTGGTTGGGTTTTTAGACTAATGCTAGATATAACTCCCATGGTCATGACCTTTTTCCTGATCTTCTAAGCAGCATCCAATTTGCTCTTTCTCAGCATGAATTTCTTTGTGTTGTTACCAGAACAGCAGATGAAACCCAACTCTATCCTTCTGAAAACAACCAACAAGAAATAGACATCACTTCTGTACAAACTTGCATTGGGTTGGTTTTCTTTTAATTTAAACTCCAAAAGGAAGATATATCTTTACTTCCAGAGTTATTTCTGTGTATCCAACGAATAAAAGTAAAAGGCAAGAAAATCACAATCTGTATGATATCTGCTTTTTACCATCCTCTGTCCTCTTTAGCTCCTTTTCTGAATGGAAATCAAATGTAAAAGTATATATATAAATGTAGCATGGGAAAAAAAGTCTTTCACAAATATTTAAAATCATGTTTATTTTATGGCTTTAATACTTGGTAAAAATAGCCCCCAAAACTTAGTGCATGTGGAAAAAATGCAAACTGTGCTCTGCTTCTTCAAAATGCATTTGTGTTAATGCCACATACAAAGCCAGAGCAGCACACTGCAAAAGCAGATTTCTGTGTATAATTGGACCAGGTGGCATGAGCCTATACCTTGAACCTTTACCATCAAGTAAATGCTGTCATGTCAGGTCCTATTTTCACATTCTTTTGACACCACGATGTGTTCAACAGTTGTCTGTTGTGTTTGCCCACAGATACTGTGTTCTCAATTACAGACTATTTATCACTTCTGCAATTACCGGGGTAATATATTTTGTGAAAGCTGCCTTAGATTCTGTTTGTCAAGGCTTCCATATAAACACAAGCATCCACTTAGCGTTTTTCACTCAGCCATATTTCTAAAAATAATGGCAAACTAAACATCTCCTTGGAAGAGCTCTCAGATTTGAGAGGCTTCGTAGCTGTGAGGGGGGATATACTGCAAGTGCAGGCTCTGAGTGTAATTACAGTAATAATTGTCTGTCACTCATATAAGTAGGCAATAACTATCTTTTTCTCTTTGGTTAACATAATTCTGAACACATGGAGGAGGCCCTAGGAAATGGAAAAAAGTGATCTTCAGAATAACTTGCAAAATAAATACATCGGTGTGTAACGAGGGGGGAGGAGACGCCCTCAGTAGAGTGAGCTCTCCTCAGCTTGCCTGTGGTAAGACCTGTCAGTATTGGCACATGAGAAATGTTTTCAAAGGGAAAAGAAACATGCCATCGTTTACTGAAGTATTGGTTATGTTCTGTTTAATCCTTTCATCGTTCTTTTTTTGGCCTTTCTTTTTTCCTTTGCTGCCTTTCCATGGAAACATAACAGAGTCTATTGTTTTGTTTAATTTTTGTCATTTGCTTTTCTTCTATTGACCTCCTCTAATATGTGTCTGATTCTATTTTTTTCAGACAAGTTAATGATTCAGGAAGAGGAAAGACATTTTCAGGGCAGCTTGAATATAAATGATAAACTGTAAGTCACATTTGTTTGCACATGGATAGTATTTGTGGTTTCACACTGTTCCAAAGCAGGGGCTCTGCTTCCAAGAACTGGCTGGGTAGTTTGCCTGTTATTTATCACACTGTCCCGAGCAGATGATTTCTGGATGATTAACAGAGCTCTCATTGCACTCTTACACACAGGCTGAACTGATCTTTCTGCTTTTGAAATACTTAGTAGAAGAAACAAGGAAAGAAGGAAGGAAAGAAGGAAGGAAAGAAAGACTCAAAATACTCATCTACTAAATTTCTTGCTAAATATCTTCTAATGCCAGCAGTAATTAAAGCCTAGATGAACTTTCCCAGCCTCCTCATTCTCCATGGCTTGCAAGCAGCTGCAATCCCAACCTTTCTTTAAAGTGAGGAGATTATAGACTTCTCAAAGTAGGACGGGATCTACAGAGATAATACTGACTTCCAAAGAACATGGGGCAGCTTACCTTCAGCATCCCAATGGGACTGATTCAAACAGTAGCCTAAACTCCAAAATAATCCAGGTGTTTTTTCCTGCTTCGTTTTAGAATCTAGATCAGCAGACCCCCAAGGTAGGAATGATACCAGTAGTACTACCAAGGAAGTTCTTCCTATGTGCCTGGAGACCATCTGCCAGTCCTTCTCTTTGTTTTATGGAAGTGAAAGGCATAATCTGAGGCTGTCCTTGGAAATTCATCCTAAAAACCACTGAGTTGTGCGCCTTCTTAGAGCATGGTCTTAGCAAATCCAAATTGCAGCCATTGCTCTGTAGTATATCGAGGGAGTTATCCGTGGTCTATTTAGGAACATTTTATGATTAAAGGATAGGAAATGATTATTTTTACTTCAATTGGTTAAACTACTCGCATTGCACTGTGGTAGCAAAGTCTGTGACCTGAGAAAGTTTGCCAAGTTCCATGACACATCTCTCAGTACAAGCAAATCATATATAAACCCATCTTGGGTTACTTTATTTTCCTCTTCTGGGCTGTGGGAAGCTAATAGAGAATCCATGAGTCTTATTATCATTACATTCACTTGTTTCATACCACTGAGCCTGAGCACCAGCCCTGTAGAAATAGAAAAGAGGCAAAAATATTTGTTAAATCTCTTGTCATCAATTCTAAGCTGCATTTGCCTCTATATTTCCTGTTTATTTATGTGATTAATCTACATAGATATTTTAGAGAGGATTCTATCCCGGAGCATGTGGAGAAGTATGTTCAAATATAGTTAAGTTCCTAAAGATGATCTGGAAACAGAGTGGATTATTCAAAAGCAACTAAGCTTCTTTTCTATCATTTTCTTCATAGCTTTTTATTGTCTATAAGTAAGATGGGTGTGAGACCAAGGGTGAAGAAAAAAGGCTGAATTTTACTAAGAGGTGGACTGCCCAAGGTTAGTCCTCTGCCTCCGCACTATCAGAGTTTTGCTAAGATGAAAGCAATGTATTTAACTGTGTTTTTTATCTTTGAATCCCACATATGCATTCATCAACCCAAAAGAGAGGAAAAAAAGGCTTGTTTTGCTCAATGAAGACAATCCTTTTGACTCTTGATTAAATTTGAAATCTAGTTCTTTTAGTAAAGTGTGTAATCTAGTTTCTGCTACACAGAAAAATAAACCCAGTAATTTCCTCTTTCTTTATCTAAATATAGCAGTAGCTTTAAAAATGTAGGGGATGATACTTCATTGTATTTCTTCGGTGATGGAGGGCTATTTTGATTCCATTTTCATAAGAACAAGATTACTAACCTGACCTGCAGCATTTTTTCCCTGTTTTGCTCTGTTTCCCAGATGCTATCTTCTGCCCTGGCAGTATGGCCATTTCCTGTCATCGCAAAAGGAGGAAAACGAATGCAAAATTTCCTATTGAATGATTCAATTCACCTGGAATAATATTTGAAATAATGAGAGCAGTCTTCCATTAGCAAAGTCTTGTGCACACTATTTAAGCGAAAACACGTGCAGCAGAATTGCAGTCTTGTCTACTTGGAAAGGCAAGTGAAAAATTTCCAGAAAAATTGGGTTTCCTGCCTAGAGGGCACTGAATGCAAAAAACCCCACTCAGAATACCACAGGGATTAATTACATTCATGTCCAGTACAAGAAAGGACTCATTTACAGGTTATTCATCAGAAAATTTTGCAATTCTTTCCGTGCCCACTGTTACTGCACTGTGCAGTGTCCTCTTTCCCAGGGCCCTGTTGCCCATCTCTAGATGGTGATAAATTTTGAGATATATTGAATCCTGCTATTTCAATTTGATTTCCAAAAGCAGTTAAGTTGCCATATTAAGCTTGTAAAGATCAATGTCCTGAACCAGGTGTTACTGAATATTCAGTTTCCCCCCGAATCACTGATTCATATTCCAAAATTTAAATGGCCATAAGCACATTATTTGGTGAGATGTTATAAGGTCATTCACATATGCTATGGCTGCCAGCCTGAAAGATAGCAAAGACAGTGAATGTGCCTTCATTCCCATTAGATTTAATATAAATGGTCTCAAATAGTAATTTTCATAGGTTTAGTTCAGCCAATAGTCCCACTGCAACCAAGTGGTTTAAAATGGGTATGTGCATGACAAGAATCTGATCACCCAAAGATATTGACTGTTACTTCTTGGGTTCACAATATTTTCCACTTTACTCGTAATGTAAAGTGGTGCAAACGTCCCTCATGAGGCCTCAAGAGAGGACTCAAGACTGCAAGAGGGAAGCCAAGCAAAGACATGTCTGTTTAAAAGGTTTCAGATTAAAACTGAGTGATGCCTTTTGTCTCTGAATGCTCACTGCAATAGAAGATGTGTTTATGGAGTCCTACAGATTTTAAAACTATTCTAGAGTAAATCTGATGCTCTAGATTATCACATACAGGACCAGTTCTCAAGTGATGGAGCCAGAAAGTGTGAAGAAGAGCTTTGCAAATCAATGAGAGGGAGCACTAGGCCAACATTTCTGCAGGGTTGCTCTGAGCTGAGGAAAGGATGGGCTTGTGGTGGAGGGCTCCAGCCCAGCAGCCCAGCCCAGCTGTGCTTCCTGTGCTGATGGGCCCAAGATATGTCTTAATTATCCTCATCTTGTCCTTTTTTTTTTTTTTTTTTTTTTTTTTTTTAGGACAGACAAGGTATTATTATTGTTCATTATTTTATTTTCTCCTTATGACACTGAGAATTATAATATGCCTGGCTTTCTAGATTTTTGTTTTTTGTTTTTTTTAAATCAGCGATAACTGATAAACTGCTGGATCCTTCTAGAGGAAACTTAGTGGTATAGAGAGACCACCAGTTCTCTTTCTAGTGTTTAATGTGTTATATTTCAACATTGTTACACTCAAAAATATTTCAAATGTATTATGAGGGAACCTTTTGTGCCTGTGATACGTATGTCAATGCAGAAATAGTTGGTGTATGCCAGGCTCATTTTACAATAAACAGTGGGAATCAGGGTCAGATCTATATAGTTAGGATGGGCCTTGAGAAAACTCTACCATATATCAAGAGAAAGCTCAGTCCTTAGCTAGCCACTTGAGACCTTGGGGAATATGAAATTTACGTAACATTTCTTTCCCTCAAAAAAATGTTGTAGAGCTCAGCTGAGCAGCCCATCTATAATTTTTACTTAGTCTGGCAGCACCTAGAGTGGTTGAAGATCAGCTCGGAAAGGGTCATGCAAGCGTAACTTCTTAATCTTTAAAACCTGAAAGGGACGTATCTACATAACAGTGTGGAAGAGTTGAACTGGGTAATAAACCAGGATATCGGTTGGGTTTATACAGAGCACTGTAAATCCTGGCTGCTGTGTACCAGCATATGAGACCATAGCTGAGAAAAGCCTATGAACTGACGCTCCAGGAACTGCCTTGGAGAGGATTTTGTTACACTCCAAATTTTTGCTGTTTGGAACAGATTGAATTGAAATGAAATTCAGGATGGGACTCAGCCATAATGAAAGAGAATTTTTGTTGTCTGGTGACTGTTCAGCTTGCAGCTCGCTCTAATTAGCTCTATTGTCGCCCAATTAGTGATTGCTGGCCTCCTGCCACTCTGCTTCATAATCATAATATTAAAGAACTGAATTCACGTGTAGCCTGCTACAATCTCAAGGGATACCAGTGTGGACTCTGCTCAGGAACTACTTCTGTATGTTTCTGTAAAAAAGAAACATCTACATTAAGTACAAGAGGACTATAGGTAATAACAGTTGGAAGAGTGGGGCAAAACAGAGACTTGCTGCCTACTACATCTTACTGGCATATTTTGGTATATCTCTATAGTTTCAGGATTTGTTTTTGCATGCTGGAAAGGTTTCAAGCACTTGGATGTGTGGCTGGGGACTTGACAGCTGGCATTTCATCTAGACATCATTTAATATTTTAGTTCCCAGCTTCAGTGATGGTGTATCTGCAAAAGGAGTTTAGGTGCCATTCATGTGTCTATGCAATACTGGGTGGTCCACCAAGAAACCACCTAACTCTTTGGTTCTTTTGGTTCCCAAGGGCATCCTCAATTTTTGTCCTCACACCTTAAAGTGTCTTTGCCACAGGAGAGACAAATGGGTGCGTAGGTGTTTCCCTGCTGGATGCCTGTCTAATCCTTTAAGCACTTAGCATACAACATCTAGGCACCCTGGTGGCTTTTGTAGATAGCCCCCTCCTGCCTAATCAGTCCCTCGTATTAATGTGAACTTGATCGTGACCTGTGGGAACAAACTCTTATTCAAAACAGAGTTAGGGCTCAAGCTTATGATTTGAATCCCAGCAGTCTCCTCTGCTCTGATTTTTCCAAAGGGCTGCAGTGTCTGCCAGTGTCTCCAGATTCAAACTGGTTCTCAGCATCCAGGGAATTTAGTTAGATTTCAGTACTTGTACATGAACAAGAACAATAACAAAAAGGATAATAAGAAAACAGTGTGGGATAGTAATTACACTATTTACAAAAATTAAATTAAAACTCAGACTTTCTTTCTGAGCTACTAGATTCAGGAGGTGGCCTTCAATTTCAAATAGCTGTAATTGATTTTCCGCTTTGAAAATTATTGTCTTTCTGTGCATAACAGAACCAAACTCACCTTCCCATTCAGTTCTCTTTGAACTTGCACATTATACACTTTTTTATATCTCTTGCAGGACTCTTAAAGCACTGAGGCACACATTATTACTCATGCTCAAACTACACTTAAAGTGATGCTAAATTTGAGAACATGGACCTTGCATGTGTGACAAAAACATCACTACTTATCTAGGCTTTAAGAGCTCAGAAAGGTGAGAATTACTGTAAGAAAAAATCCAAACAAGTTAAATCTGAAAATGGCACTTAGTGTACTGGGGGTAACTGTAAACCTGCACAGTTGTGCCAACATGCGATGACCCTGTTCTCATCACTGGAGCATTTTATTATTCACACTTCTAAATTAGCTTAAACATTTAAGAAAGGGTAGATATTTCTTCTTTGTGATTTCCCTCTCAAGCAACCATATGGTTATTTTAGTTCTATATTTTGGTGCCTTAATGTGTTTTCAAGTGTCTTTCTTTTGAATTCATCTTGTTTTGAATAAGTATTGTGATAAAGTGGAAGCAATGAGGTTAAAAGCATCATTGTACCTGTATAGACATGTAGCAGAACCAAAGGAAAGAGAAATCATTAGGAAACAGAGTCTATTCTGTCATCAGCCTTTTCCAAGTAGCCCAGGAGGAGAAATAACCCAGCGTTAACAAGGCATAGTGCTTTTGAAGTAAAGGAAGGCATGAAGCACAGTGTCTCCCTTGTGCCAATATGATAGATACTTCCTTTTAGTCTCCTACTAATTTTTTTTTGATTGTTTGAACCAGTGTTTTGGATAGTTGGAGCTTGATAAGCAATGGGTAGTTTGATTTTTTACATAATTTGGTTCACTTTTTACTAGCACATTTTACTAACCTCTTCAGCAATTACTGTTAACCCCTTGTGTAGTACGTTAATGATCTCGTGTGATGACTTTATATTTTTCAGAACTAATTGCTGCCTTTTACAACAGAAGAGGAAAGTGGGACTCCAGCTCCCCAAGGTAAGGTTGAAAGGCAGCTTTTGCATAGCTTCTGATAAATAACATTCTGAGACTGTTGTGTTATGAAGGCCATTTGTCCACTTAAGAAACACCTTAAAAGCATCTGCCACTATCTTTGTTTTGCTTCAGTGCACTATGCACTAAAAGCATTATTTCCACAAGGGAAATTATATTAGAAAATCCACCTGTAAAATTATGCCTATACCTCCAAGCTATCTGGATAATATTCACGTGCCTTCTTGTTGTTATTGGATTTGGTTAATCAAGAATGTAAAATAAATCCAAGTAAAAATAATTAAAGTTAAGGGGTTTCTTTTCCTTCCTCTGTGCCTGACAGTCACAGTAACACTTAAACCTCCTTTTCCTTAGTGCCCATTGCCTTAGGACAAATCATTTATACTTTTATAACTGTGCTCTAAACTTATATTCTCTTGTGCTCTCTAAATGCAACTTATTTTCTGCTGGGAAAAGTAATTAATATAAATAAATCAATTGCAGCATAATGTAGCTACTTCATGAACATGTGGGTCAAAATCCTCATGTCTGTTGGATCTTTCCAGTATGAACATTTTCTGAAATCTTGCACATTTTGCTGACCTAGAGAAGATGATGTGGTCTACATAAACATGTGCTGGGACTTTGGTGTTTCAGGAGAACCAGAAAACAGAACAAAAATATGGTCAAAGCCTTGAGAACTTGGAGTCTAACGTGTAAGAAGAAGTAGTGGATCAATAAAAGTCACATAAGCGCTTGTCAACAGGAGAGAGGACAGTTTTCCCAGGAAATTAACAAATGAGCCAAGGGGCTGTTGAACAATAATGGAAAAGAAAAATTTAGGAAGGAGTTTAAAGACAGTCTGGGAATTTTTGCACATATTTGTAAGAGGTTGCCCTCAAATATGAGCAGTGGCTGGAGAGAAAGCACAAAGCTGCTTTTTGAAAGTCTAGCCAGGTACAGGCTAGCCACATGCTCTGAACAAAGCCTGAAGTTGACTCTGGAACCAAATCAGAAGGAAAAAAAAAAAAAAGCTATTGGCTGGGAAGTTACTCAAAAGCCTTTATTTGATATGAAAGAGAGGAGGAACCTCAGAGAGAGAGGGAGAGAGAAAGAGGCATGGCATGGATAAAGTAACAGACTTGGAAAATTATAATTATCCCTGGGTATATAAGGGAGGCATGGGATTTACTCAGGCCCAAGAAAAGCATGCCACATGCATGAGATGAGGGCCTGTACAAGTTTGAGCTGAGTCAATGAATCAGAAATGATGTATTTTAAAGACATCAGATAGAAAGATGCTATAAGGCTGAATGTGAGGACTTCAAGAACACAAAGGTCAGGTTATGGTCTTGTGTGATCAGATGCTTGATAGTTCTGTCCAGAAGAAATGAACAGAAAAATACTATGGAAAGTAATCATTTTATATTAGTCACGTTGAGCCTAAATGTCTACAAAGTGTTAGAGACAGACTAGGGTTTTAGTTTGGACAAAAGAGTAGGACTTTTGGTTGTACTTTATTATCTTAGAGGTCTCTTCCAACCAAAGCTGTTCTATGATTCTGTTCTATGATTCTATGATTTATCTTACTTAACTTTACATAGTTACAATGTAGATATTACCCTTTATAGTGAAAGGAAAGAAGCATATTTAGATTGTTATTGCTGCTTTATTTTGGAGATGTTCTCTAGCAGTCCGATGAATTGCACTCTATGGTCCTTTACATATTATTGGCTTGATTTTCAGACTACATAGAGAATCTGCAATGGGTGCTTCAGAAATAAATATTTACATTTGGACAGATGAATCCCAGCCACAGGAACAGAATACAGGGGTGAAAGTGAGGCACAGAAGCAGGGGGAGAATTTATGTTTGTAGATTATATTTAATTAGAAAAGATGTACAAAGAAAAGACAGAGCTGTAGGAGATCCCCAAAAAGGGAAGGGAAAAGAGAAGGATCCACAAAAGTACATACAAAAGGAACAGTTAAGAGAGTTATGAAGGTTTATTTACTGAGGTCAGTAACTAGAGACTGGGGAGAAACACAGGAAGGAGGGCAAGAGATGGTGAGTTGAGCATACACAGAAAAACGTATCAGAATTTGTCAGTTTTCTCTTGAAATAAATAAGTGATTTTTTTTGGGGAATTGAGAAACAGAGGTTGGCATAAGGAAGAGTTTGAGGAATGGGTCAAGTTTGAGAGCAATATCTTATTTTTTTTCCAGAACTCAGTCTCTATAAGAGAGACTCTCACCTGTAAAATAGGACCATAGCAAATACTGCATCTTGCATCATCATGCAGAGCATGGAGATGTTCTTCCTGGAGGTGAACAGCAGGAGCCAGAGCCACTCTGGGTCCTTAGCAGAACTTTCTAATTATTTTTGCTTCTCACTGTGCTGCCCCAGCTGCTCTGTTATGATGAATTGATGTACTGTCTCCTCCAAGGCCACACCTTGTAGAGTGTGATGCTTCTTGATGAGGCGCAATATAGCAAGGCAAAATTTGATTCATTCACTTGATGCCACAGTTCACATACAGTGCACATGAGTGACTGTGCTTCCATGAAGGCTCTCCTCACTTTCTTTCTTTTCAATCCTCCCTGTATGTCATATCTTCCATCTCTGTCTTTAGGGTAACAACATAGAAAGGAAAAATTGCAAAATGTGCTATTGCTTAACTACTCATTGGATGCAGTTAAAAAATCCTGCGAAGGGTAAGCTGGATGGTATTACAGATATATCACAAATAAAAGTGGTTAGGGCAAATTGTTGCCCATATATTACTGTTCTGGAACATAGATGTCACAAGCAATGAGGAAAGATTTTCCAGTAGGAAAAACTAAGCTGTTCAGCTTGAAACAGGCAGCACAGATTAGGAATCAGGATTCTCTATTTTCAGCATAAAAATTAATAAATTGAAATTAAGTTTTACAGCATTGACAGTTGCTGATTCATAGGAATATCCCACCACTAATGTCTGAGTTTCCTGAGGTGGGAGGGGCTGACTATTTTATTTGATTTTTAACACACAGCACTAGTATTTCAAAACATTGTCATCTTCACCACTGCAAGATGATAAAACCTTTTCATTTCAGTTTGATCCAGGCACTTAAGAAAACCGTTCTTTTTGAATTATAAGAGAAATGAAAAATCCAGAGCAAATATACAGGTGTGCTCAACTTTGGGAAAACTCAGACTTATGTTGGTTCTTATCTGCTAAAATTAACGTGTAGTTGGCTGTAAGCCTACCTGGCAGGGGACTTGTGAGAGCTTTCAGGTCTGAAACTGCTTCAGGTGTTGATTGTCTCCTGCTGCCCTTTTGGCAAAGAAATTTGGATTTTAAGCTAAAAGACATGGAACTTGGATTAAACATGGAACTTGGATTTTAAGCTAAAAGACCTTGACGGAATTGCAATAACAGTAAATTTCCTTGTACATGCTGCTCCACTGAAACTTCAGAAAATGATTTAAAAGACTCTTGCCACTGCAGGGGTTACATTTCCAGTGTATTTTAATTCCAACGAGTTTCATGTGTCTCTTAAAATAGAAATACTTGTTTTTCTTTTTTAGTTCAACAGTGAACTCTCTAGTTGGATTACTCCTAGTAACGTGGACACTGATAAGGGAGTTTTCAGGCAAAGTTAATGCCCAGAGTTTTAGGTTTTCTCCTAAAATGGACTAATCAGCATACAAAAACTTCCACAGCTTCTGAAAATTTCAAAAAAACAAATATTATTTTTTGAAATTAAAGCTGTTTCTCTCATGATGGATACACATACCTCAGAGTATCACACAAGTGCATGAGAACTACAGACTGACTTACATCAATTTGTGTTCTAAGATGAAGACATGATTTGCTTAGAAAGCCAAAATACATTTATTTTTAGACTCATGATTGCTCATGACATACAGGAAGGTAATTTCAAAAAATGTTTTCCTAATTATAAAGGAACAGATTATTTTGCTGCATTAAATCGCACTTTCCTCCTAAATTTTCATGCGCTCTAATATGTAACACTGAATTACTTGCATTTCTAAGAAAAATTTTTGAGCACCTTTGGATTCAGGCCTGTGGACTTGGAATGCTAATATTTAGCACAGTGATTTTTTTATATGTCTTACAGTTTATTTACATTAATATGCTTTTTTATGTTTATAAATACATTATATTATTATATGTACAATAATATGTCACATATCTGGATAAAAAAACATAATAAATTGCATGTTGTGACTTTTGCTATACATAACATTCCTTGTTTTACTTTATTGTCCATACTCTTCACCTTTAGTCTGCTTTGGAGTTCTGTGTAGGCTGGCTGCAGTCATCACTGTGGTCCTTGTGTTTTTTACATCTTTTTTGTTTCAGTTCTGAAGTAGTAAATTCGGGAGGAGAGCTGATGCAATGGGCATGCTCACTGTACATAGATAATACAGATAATACAAATTAGTTCACTGGCCATTGCTGCTTATTTCCTCTGCACTGAAATAAAAAGAAATCTGGCCAAAGTTGATCACAGAATGACCTCGATATGTTGTTATGGTGCACCCACCAGAAATGAAAGGCAGTAGTAGGATTGCTGTAGGCTGGGTACTTTTCTTTAAAGAAAGAGTAGTTTTAATGACATTATGCAAGGCATGGCTGGGACCCTGCTGTAATATTGCATGCAAATATAATCACCCATGTTCTGGTCTCCATGAAAATAATATAGGCAACTAATAGGGGAAAAAAAAGAGTCAAAAAGATTCATCTTCTTTAATTAAGAGAAGCAAAGGTTGAGAGTGAATATCATGGATTTGGAAATATAGCAGAGCTGACAAAAAGCAAAAAGTGCTATAAGTACTACTTAATCTAACTGACAAGGCAGATAATGGTTACAGACTGCAGGAATACACGTAGGCTGGAAGTCAGGGTGAGTTTTATCCATCAAAGCAGTGCGGTCTGGAACAACTTTCCAGTATAATAAATATAGCAAAAACCATGTGTAGTCTAAATCTTGATCACTTTTTAAAAAATCATTGTGTATTCTGAGGTCCTCAAGTGATGTTTTACACAAAGACATGAATCTTGAAAATGTGAGTTGAGGCTGCTACACAACTGTTGTTGCAAACAATGCTTACTAAAAGTTTTTGAGTTGGAAGAAATATCACTGGTTTATCTCAGGCTCAGAAAGCCTGTTCTGTCCAATGATTAGGAGAAAATGAAATCTTACCACAAACTAAATTACTTAAGAACAGTAAATATGTATGAGAATGTAGAAGGTTTGGTACAATCCTGTGGCTACACATGTTCATAGTATCACAGGATTCATAAACACTTTGTGTTAATTTTTTCAGCTACTGAGGCAGTTACTCCATTTATAACATTTATAATTTCATGTATAATTTGAAAACCTTTGCCAAACAAATACTTTTGCAATGATCTGTGTTGCTGTAAATCTGTACGATTTCTCTTTTCTTTTCGTGGAATACCAGCTTCTAAGTACAATCCATAAATCCTTTTTTCTAATATCTTTTTACTCTCAGTATCCAAATGTATATCACTGTTGATATCTTTTTAAAATTGTACTTTTATGCCAAGATAAATCTGACATGAGGATGTATGGAATGTACAAAATGAGTTGAAATCAGGGTCTCTGAATAAACAGTATGCTTGATGCCATGGCCCACTGAAATCACAGAGAGACATCAGCAATCCAACTTATCAACGTCACAAGAGGGATTTTTTTCTAGCAGATTGAAAGCTGAGGTTCCACATGTTAATTTGGGGGAGAATGTGTACTTAGCACAGCCAGATTGTCTCATATAAAAAGTAAAATGAAAGTCCTAAGTATTTTATAAACAGTATTGATGGGGTTTTGCATCCAAGAAAGATCATGATGTTAGATATATTGTCTTTACACTCGCTAATGCATGTGATTAGACACAAATAGCTGCTTATAACAGAATTGTACTGGAGAGCTGGGAAAGTGTGTTTGTCTGGTTCTACAACAGTTTAAATAATTCAAGGACAGAGGAAAATGTAGTTACTTAAATAATAGATAAATCAGCAGACTGTGAAGAAGAGATTTGAAATAAAACTAGTTATCTGAAAAACCCTGTTCAGTGACAGGGGAGATGATAGTTTTGATGACTCAGAAGTTGTCTACCTTCAGAAATAGCTGTCTCAGAAAATATTGGCCATTTGAGAATTTACAATGAAACAGTTATTCTGGCTATTTCCCCACATTTTAAAATGTAAACAAGTCTTGACTGCTGATGTATTTATGAGTTTAGCTGCTGGTGTTTATTTTAAATTGATTGCAAAAGTTGGATGACTGAAATGATTAATAGTAGCATCAGAGACTGCTAACTACAGCCATCCCAAATGTTTCTACGTAGTCCATTTACCTTATTAACACTGTGCTTTCCACAGTTGAGCTATCAGCATAGGAGATGAGATAGCAAAAATACTCTTGTTATGAAGGTAAAAGAAAATAATTACCTTTTTCTATCATAGACATTACTAGCAGGAGCCCAATTTAATCATGCATGTTAACACAGCGGAATTAAGTTACCACTATATATTGAGCTACCTGATAATGTAGAAGGATTTTGTGTATTCTTCAATGCATGGCTGGATACCATCCCAGGGACCTTCAGCACTGGGGTGTCTGTTTTTCTGCTACTTAGTGTGGTTGATATTTGTCCTGGTTTCCCAGGAACAGAACCATAGCCCAGCCATGCAGGCAGGCCATGAGCAGCCCTGAGTCAGCTGGGAGTTTCAGTGAGGGCAGCTGCCCCTGGCTGTCTCACAGGTGTATCCCATAGCACTTAAACATGCTCATTATAAAATGAGGGAGTTCACTGAGGGTGGGGAGTTCCTCTTTCTGGGGCTCCTTCTTCTTGATTTCCTGCTCCTTCTGCCTCCCAGCGACCAGGCTGATTATCAACTTGTGCACTTTATGCTGATGATTGTGTTAGTTTTGTTATTTCATTAAATCTGTTTCTACTTCAACCCATGGGGCTTCTCCCTTTTTTCCCTGATTCCCCTTCTCAGCTGGGGAGGGGTCGTCAGGTGGTAGAACAACTGCTACAGTTTAGCCCTGGGTACAGCCTAAATGTAGACAATATTAAAGGAAATATTGGGAAATGTAGGTCTGAACATGATGAAATCAAGAGTAAAGGATTTTTGGATTCTCCATCCAATAAAATGAAGTCCCAGTTCTTATAACTATTATCATAATTCTGCTGGTAACTGACATGTAAAATCAGGCTTATCTGCCAAAAAAGTTCTCACTGACAGGTAAAAGCCCAAAGCGTTTTGGTTGTGAAGGCTTGGAAATTTAGTCATGCATTTTCATAAACACTTCCACACCATCCCCCCTCCAGCAATTAGTATAGTGATACATATTACTTCTTTTCTACTTCAGTGAAGCAGTCCAAATTGCTCTCTCTTCTAAGTGTATCTTGAATAACTCATTTTTTGTAGAATTTTGTGGATATATTTGTCCAAACTTCAAACAGGTATCCCAATACTGGTTCTTGTGGGACATCACTAGCTGATTTCTCTCTCCTTAATGAATAATTTATAATTTTGCATTGTCAGTAGCTCACAAAACAGCTTTTGATTGGGCTAATTGTATTGCTGTCTAAGCCAAATTTATTTAATTTTCTCCTTAGACTATCATATGCCTCCTTATCAAATGCCTGTCTGAAATCCAACTATATCCATGGCACTCCTTCACTTTGGTTTTCTGCCTAAAAACTATCAAGCTTGTCTGGCCAGCTTTATTTTTAGTATTTCCATGTAGTTTTGTTTCCATGACAACAGTCCCATCTATGGACTAGAAGATAGTGACAGCCCATCGTCTGTCACACAGGGACTTCAAGGGCTCTGATATTTCTGAACCTCACCTAGATGTTCACACAGGCCATGAGAGTTGGCTCTAGGACTACTCTCCCCAAAGGCTGCTGAAAGGGCCAAGAATAAACAAAAAGCAGTGTTGGCTGTGGCCCATGCTCCAGCTATCAAGCCTAAACAGACAGTAAACGGTTTCACTGAAACAGACACAAAAAGACATTCTCACCAAGCATGGAGAAAGCAGTGAGAGAATTAGGACTGGGAATATCAGAGGCACAGAGGCACAATGTACCCACCTGGCATGTACCACTCAGCACACTGCTATCAGGAGCTAAGGGATTCCCTGGGGATGGGACATAACCCATTGCAAGGCAAGTTGTGTTAGTTCTGCTGCAATCCAAAGTGATCTCACCATGTGGTGTTTGCTACAAGATGATCTGAAACTTGACCTGAAACCCAGGATGTGTGGTGAGGCTGGATGATTTTAACTCAGTCTTTCAAGGAATTCAGGTTTGGTTTGAGGCAAAGCAAAGATTCCTTCATGGGATGTTATGCATTTGGGTAAAACAAGGAATACATTTGCAGTACATATGCTATCATGATTGCTAAAATACAATAAATTGTCACTCTGTAGAAAGGGAGGATTTGTTTATGAGATTAGTACAAAGTGATTTAAAATTGTATTCTAGTATATTTTCTGAGTTTCAAATCTGACTCAGTCCTTCTGAAAAAGTCTTTTAAAAAGGAACCAAACATGACATTCAAAGAGTGTTATCTGTATTGAAACATATTACAACTTTCTGTGTTAACTGATGATTAGATATAATGAACTATCTGTCCTGTAAAAGTTGCTTGTTTACTTCATTAAAACAAATTTTCCCTTTACCTGCTCCATCAACATTATTCTAAAAGTGTCAAACACACATACTGAAATGAAATTTAAAATAAGGATAACAACAACAAATAAAATAGAAGATGTTTTTAAAACAGCTTGAAGAGCTCCTGCTATATCACCCAAGGAAAAATGAAGTGAGATTTCTTACCACTGATTAGGGAAATATGCTTTTCTCTTGAGCACAGACCCTTAATGCCCAACTGTAGCCATATGAGCACAGACCATTACATTTTATTGTGTTTTTTTCAAGTTGTTGAGGCTTTGAAGGAATTTTAGGTGTCATGTTGACTTAATTTGAGTATTTAATGGTCATATGCCACCTGATATGCAACATGGCCAACTCTATCAGTGTAGTAGACAAGGTAGCTTACCTTTCACTTGTCAGTGAAAGGACAAATTTTAAGAGGGGAAAAAAAGTTTGGGCCTGGTACAGTCTCTTAAACATTTAGTGGCAAGAGCAATGTGAAGTGGAGGAGGAAAAAGTCCCAGTAGGGGAAAAGTAGTGAGATCCATGTTTTTTAACCAAAAGTGAAGCAAAAACCTACTGCTATGTCTTCTGGCTCACATATGTGCCTTCTTCCTCTGTGGTTTCCAAGTGCTCTCTGACCAGCATATTCTCAAGTCCTCTCTGGCCAGCAGTCATTTAGAAGTTTTACATAAGAACAGTTTCAGTTGGACAGAACCAAGTACATCAGTGGTTTTGGTGCACACCTGCAAGGTGGAAGACGTTGTGTCAAGTTTCTACTCCAGACAAGCGAAGTGGGAGAGCTGACTCAGATCTTCAGTTTCTAGACAGAGTATCTGTCCCATTGTGCCAGTCTCATCATCAGGTGAGTTTCTTATGAGAAAGGACGGAATAGAGACAGATGGTTAACTGCAGGAGACAAATGCTGGCAGTGAACTCCAACACTGTGATGCTTCACAGTGTTGGGGAACAACACAGGCCAACTGTTCCATAGGGAAGCTTTCTCTGTGCATTGTATAGGGGCCCTGACTTTTGAATTCCCCTGTAATCAGGGTCCTCACAAGATTAATTTTGTCATAGCTGAATAACGGATAAACAAGCATCAGTTTTGTTACCTTCATGTAGTATCTCAGCATATGCTTCCATGCTGCTGTTTGTACAACTCCATCATCTTTATGTTTTAGAAGAAGGTGATGTCTGTACTAGAAGAGATATTCTATTGGATATGTCCAAGCAGTAACACTGAGCATTCTTACATGACTACCAGTAGGTTTCTTCAGCTGCACTATTGGTTTCTGCTCGCCTCCAGTTGATAGAAGGGTCTGCACTCTCAGCACTTAATCTATCTTATTACTTTGTTCCAAAGCTGTAATATTTGAATAGTAGAGGCAAAGGTGAATCACATTAAATTTCTTATCTTCCACAGCACCACCTGAGATACATCAGACTTTTATGTAAATGAAATATTTGATGTGCAGAATAATCTAGCAAGAGTTAACTTATATATGTTTACAAGAATTATTTCCACTGAAGAGTAATCAGGCATGCTCTCATAATCCTCCTCTAACTCAGCTTCTATTTAACAAATTTGTTGTGTCTTTTTATCTGTACTTGCTGCTGTTAGCTCTGCTACGACTTCTACCTTTTTATTATGTTTGAAAGCTACTTTTTTTCAGACTACTAGTTAGAAGCCATGGGTCAGACACATTTATATACAAAACCACAATGTGTAGGATGGATAATGGCAATGAAATTACCATGAAAATCATTTAGTCTGAAAGAGTGAAATTACATCTATTGTGCTCCCAAGGAGACAATACATGAAGTGCTAACGGAAAGGGTTATAATCAGATACTTTGATTAAGCTTATCAGGAGAAACATGAAAAGCTGCTATTATGAGTACCCATTCCTATAGTCATTGGCATTTTTCATATTTAAGTTTTCAAACAAACAAAACAAAATAGCAACCCCCCCCTAAAATTCCTCCCCTAAATTAGAAGAACAAGAAGCATCAGTTTAGGTCAAAGATAATGTTTGTTTCCAATACTTGTAGGGAGTTAGGTATCAAAGTTTTGGCTGTTAATTTTGGCTTGACTAAGCATCCAAAATCTTGGTGGCTTTACTGAACTTATTCAGCATTTAAAGCAGATCTGAAAAGACTGAAAGAAAATTAAGATATTCATGTTTTTCTTTTTTCCGATCTGCAATTTCGTCTCTCTCTGGTCAAATTGAGAATATAGCTTTGTCAAATAGATTTATCTAACTCTCCATACCATTTTCTTCTTTGTTTTGATGTGAAAGACCTTATTCCCAACCTGCCTCAAAGTGCTACTGAGTTATTTCAAAAACAAAACCTCTTCTCCTGAAAACCATTTTCTCCCAGAGAGTATGAAGCTGTGTTGTCTCTTGGGCCCATTAAATCTCTTTCTGGATGAAAGCTCAGGAATTAAGACAAGATAGACTTTTGTATCCTCTACATTTTTTCAACGTGTCCAGAGAAGAGTGCAGCTTTATGGACACAGTGAAAGTGGCAGAATTCATTTTTGGAGCACAGCAGGCTCTTTTCTGAACATTGTGGAACATGGAAAACCCCCACTTTGCACAGAAAAATCAAATTTACTGTGGAATTGAAAAGTTGGAGCAGCCAGGACCAAAGAGGACCTTATCACCCTTTACAGCTACCTGAGGTTGTAGTAAGATGCATGTCAGTCTCTTCTCCCAAGTAACAAGTGACAGGATGAGAGGAAATGGTCTCAAGTTGTGCCAGGGGAGGCTTAGACTGGATATTAGGAAACATATTTTCACAGAAAGGGTTGTCAGGCACTGGAACAGGCTGCCCAGGGCAGTGGTGGAGTCACCATCCCTGGAGGTATTTAAGAGATGTGGAGATGTGGAGATTAGGGACATGGGGTAGTGGTGGACTTGGCAGTGTTGGGTTAATGGTTGGGCTTGCTGATCTTAGATCTTTTCCAACCAAAATGATTCTATGATTCTATGGTAATACAGCCTTAAAATCCTCCCTGGTTTGGAAAAGTCAAGTCGCCCAGGTAAACTGTCTTGAAGAGACAGTACAGACTTTCTAATAACTTCTAATACTGTATTTTTACAATATTTTTGTATTAGTCAGAAAAAATGAACTTTTATGCCTTTTTGCTGTATAAAATAAAACCACTTGTCAGTTTTTTTCAGGTCTGATTCTAACCTATTCTGCAATTAGGATTTTAAAATTATTTTATTTCTTCTGTGTATAATATCCTGCTTATCTCAGTAAAACTGTTTTTCCAGGTAATTCAACTGAAATGTAGTCCTCCTTTTTCGGCCTTTTAGAAGAACAAACCTATTTCAGCAACAGTAAGGTATAATTACATTGAATAGGTTGATTGCAAAGACACTCTCAGGCTGCTGCTGTTTTGTGAGGCCTCTTACTGCGGGGAGCCTACAACCAAATTTACATGTTTAAAATGTTGGGTAGGTACCAGATGAAATTTCAGCAACCATGGGCTGGTTCTTCCTTTGCAGGTCCTTCTACTCTACAACTGGAAAAGTCACATTATCAATATATAGACAACATTCTTACATACATTATGCTAAAACTAAGGCCTGCTTGACCCAAATGTTTGATGCAATAAAGTAATTTGGCTTAATATAGAACTAATCAACGCTCCGTCTTGACGTGACCCAAGAAAATAACTATTTTCCAACATCAGCTCCACTGGCAGTAGACAATTATGCTTTCTCTCTTGCAGAGATATGTATTTATAGTGTAGCAGATAACTGCACTGGATATATTTTTGGAAGCCAAGATAAAGCCCTTACTTTTCTGCACAAATAATCTGGTTTCGAAATGCATTCCAATGTAAAAATGATGTTACTAAATATGCTGCAGTAACCTTCAGTGTCAATACCATTGACATTTTTCAAATAGGCACTTAAAATGCCTACATCTTCATTTCTGAGATTTTCAAAAGGTCCATTTTTATCTCAAAGTGTTACTCTTGACTAAAATAAAAATCCATTGTGAGTTTTGCTGAGTGTTCAGAAACTGATGAAAATTTTCATCTGAATTGAGACAGCAATCTCAGGTCACGCAACTGGTTTGTCTGTCTGTTCCCTATAAACAGGTAATCTCTTCCAAATGCAGTTCATCATCTAGATTGGAAACCAAAGTCTCCATAGGGTCTGCAGTTATTGATTTCAGCTGCCAGGAGATTAAAACAACTGGAAGGTTTGCTGCTTTGAAAGTTTTATTACTTTTGAAGCTTCTTCAGAGAATAAACTATTACAAAATCTCCTTGCTGGCAGAAAAAAATATTTAACCTATGAATTTTTTTTCATACTGTATTACAGTACTGTGGCATGCAGGAATTAACTATGTTTATATATCTGACTAAGCCCTCATTCATATGAACAATATAGTATTCAAAATTACAAAATATTTGAAAATAACACAGTCATGGCAATGGTTTTGTTTTTCTTCCTGACAGTGGAACTATTCTTTACTTAAAAGCTTTAATTTCTTATGCAGGATGGAATTTCTCCAGGGGAAATCACACACATTAGTTAGAGGGAAGGAAAAATTTGTACTCATAAATTTTAATGTGTAATTTATTTGCTTGTTTCTGTGGATTAGTCTGAAGAAAAATGTGAAGGGCAAAATCCAGAATGGCTTGATTAATGGTCCAAAAGGTCTTTTGGGGATTAGGAATCTGGATTAATTGTTTAAAAGCATTGAGAGTTTTAAGAAGCCCCTTCTAAATGTTTTAACTTAAAGCAATACCTTTCTAAATTGCGTAATAATAATTCTTACCATATGGTGAACATACCGATATTTAAAAGGCCTCATTCCAATTTCGCTTGCTCTGGTTTAACTCTCTATTCAATACATGGTGGTATATTCTTGTCATGTACAGCAGTAGATGAAATACAAATTGGTCACTAGAGGTTAGAAACAAAACCACGTGCTACTAACCCCTAGTTCATATCAACAATACAGTACTAAAAAAAATTATAAAAATATTTGAAATTAATGTGGTTATGGTAATGGTACCTCTGCTGTCTACCTCTGTTTATAACAACTAGCTCAGACCCTAAGAGGTCACTAGCTAGAAGGAAAGTAAGATCTACACCGAAATTCAAATCAAAGATTATGTTTTAGTTATGGAATTGGCAGCATTGGTTACTCCGATGAAGTAGAGATTAAAGTTTGTTTCACATGCTTAATCACAACTTGTTAGAGTGAGAATACACAGTGAGGCTCTATTGCAAACAAACTCAAAAATGCTATAGATAAATAAATATGTACTGTCAAAGACATTGTGAGAGAATAATTAATTTAAAGAAATATTTACTGACTGACTGTGTCTCATTCCATTCCTGTAATAGTATCTAAATCTAAATGTAGGGAGCTTTTTTGAGGTTAGGAAAAAAAACAAGAAACAAATAAAAAGAAAGAAAAAACAAATCTGAACTAACCAAAAAAAATATAGGCAAGAACTTTTCCTGTTTTCACATAAACTTCAACCCCACCTTATTTAGATAAGCCTACAGAAAATAGGTTAATGCAGAACTTCAGACTGAGTGCTGGGAAAACAACTTGGAATAAATGTACAAATATAGCATGAGTTTCCAAACTAGAATGATGCATAGATATCTGAATTGTTTCTGGCACTGGAGCTCATGAATTATATTTCCTCATGAAGAAATCCATCAAGTAATTTGGAATTCTCCCAGCAGAACTATCAGGTACCATATATGTATTGGAAAAAGCTTACATGAATATCTGGATATGCCACGATCCAACGATAACAAACTATATGTGATAAGAAAACAGATGAAACAAGAAAACAAACCTCTGAAAAATAAAACAGAAAGCTGACCACAAAGGACTAAGAGTAGTGCTATTTACTGCAGAATTTTCAAACTGAAGTAAAGATTTCACATGCAGCAAGGCTTGACTCATCACAGGATATCAACATTGACATCTTAAAGCCCTTTCTGTATGGCAGTATCAGAAATTCTGGAAAAAATACAGTTTCCAGAGAAGCAATCGTTCAGCGTGGGTAAATGAGAAAACAGAGAGCTCTATCAACAAAAGGAAATCAGCCAAAATAAACTTTTTCAAAAAACATTTTCAGAAACTCCAACAAGCCCACAACTCTTCCATGTGAAGCAGTATCAATAACAATCGCATCACTAAAAGCAGTACAGAAAAATCCAAGAGGGTTTACATGAATAGTAAGGAAATTGATACAAATGTTGAAAGAGGTGGTAGTAAATCACAAGGCCTACTACATTTATCTATAATATTCTTCAGTTATAAGGGCTAAATAAATTATGAAGCTCAACCTGAGAAAAGTTCAACAACAGAATTAATAAGCCAAATATTCTACAAAAGCATCTTAAGGAGAATAAAGACAAAGTTTAACAAGAGCAGGGTAGATCTTACCGAGTCTTCAACCACATTTTCAGCCATAGAAGACTGTGTCAAAGGTGCACCAAATAACAACAAATACTTAAAATATGCACTACAGATTTTAAGAAAGTATTTGATAGCCTCTTTGTTGAAATATGATATAAGGAAAAAGAAAATAAATATGATATGATAGTTTTATATTAGGCTATAGTTTGCACGGATGAAGTAAACATAGAAAATGACAGACAACGTCAGCATTAATGTCAGAGAGGTTCTCTCAAAATGGTGTTTGGCACTGAATTTAGAAGATGGAGTCAGACAGTGAGAACAGTGATCTGACAGCAGAACATTACTTGGGATTTTCTAATGATACAGCTCTTACATGAGACAATCAGCTATCAGGCAAGTAAAATAGAACACTGTAAAAAAGATAGGTTAATAAGTAGCCATAAAAACAATACAGAGCACCAAATATTTTCTAATTTTGGCTTTGTATTAGAGGGCAATGAATATTAAGACAGTTTGCTTTCATCTATATCTGAGAAACAATCAGACGGGAACTCTATTATGAATTGGGAAGTCAGTTGTATCATTCATTACATCAAAGGAAATTTGGTCACTGCAATTTTAGGAACTCAAGACTAAACTAATCTTTGTTTCAAATATAATTTGCGAATTTACATCTGGATGTCTCCATAATTTTAAAAGAAAGTGCTTCAGGAAAATAGTAATTATTGAACAGAGATTAATTTATAGCAAATTCATGGATTTACCCTAAAATTCAGTGATTCCAGTATGTGCTAAGAAAGAAGCTACAGGGTGTATCACTGCCTCACAGGAAAACATGGAAAAAGGCCAGTGAAAGTAACTTGCAGTACAGCAAGGTTCAGGGAAACTTAGAGAACATAAATAAGATGAAGAAATGGGAATAGATATTTTTTTTTTTTATTTTTTCCCTACCTCTTGTTTGACTGTGTGGGAGAATCCAGATTCAGACAAAAACCAAACCAATGACTATTTTGACAGCCACATCTTTGCATTGTTGTTGTTACCTTTCATGCCTTGGGGAAAACTCATTTTTGAAAGAAGCTGTTACTTCTCACGAAGATCCCACATTATAGCTCTGAAGCTATTGCTGACTTTCATGAATGCAGCTTCCTTTCACTTTTATGACTGAGAAATATTGACCTTGGGTATTTTGAACCTGCATTTATAAAGCTGATGATGCTGATGGAATGAATCACACATGCTTGCATTTCCATTTAATTCATATGTCTTTTGAATTTGGTCTTTTTTACACATCATATCCTGAATTTAGACCTTGGAAAATTGAATTGCTAGTTGAATTATAGTGCTAAGTGGCACTTTGAAGTTCCTATTGAAAATGCTTAGTTTTTTCCTATTTGCTATATGCAGTACTAATTTTTTGAAAGTCATTAGGGTTGGATTATCCTTCTGCAGAACTACTTTTGGAAATGAACTCATCCTTGTTCCCCTCCCCCTGAGTGCAGCCCAAAAGAGTTGCTGTTGCTGGTGAAGCAATAACACATGACTGTCTGAGCTCCACAGTGACCCCCAGCTGGTGGAGGGGATCAGCTGGGGAACGCAGACCAGCTCATTGCAGAGCTGGCCTTGCAGGTAACGTACCTGGCTGGGTAATTTCTAGGCACAGGTGAAGCAAACAGTTCTCTAAAGCCAGTGTGGGCCTCTGTACCAGCACGCTGCTATATGATGAAATAATTCCGTTGCATTTCTCACAGAGTAAAGTAGACGAGCACAAGCCTGGTTTTAATTATGTGGAATAAGTCCAAGGTGGCACCACAGCCTCTTCTGAAGCCATTCAAGTGTTATGCCTGTATGACACCTGTGCCTAGAGCTGTGCATCACTTGAGCATGCTGACTAGAAAGCTAGAGAGCTTGTTACCACTTTGTTCTGGGGCTTTCTGTCTCTATATTACTGCTGCCAGCCCTAAGTGCATCAGTACTTGGTTTGCAAATAAAGAAAGTAGTCTAGTGTTTCACTTAGTACTGGAAGAGTCTATGGAATATCTATAAATATATGTACCCTGCTCCAGGGCTAAGTCCCTTCTGAATGTGATTATCCTTGAAAAATCTGCAAATTCCCAGTGCTTTTAGACCGTAAATCTGTTAGGATGCATCCTTATTTTATTTCTTTTCCCCCACTTTGTGCTATATGGCTTGACTATGAAAGGACTATTTTTCCATTCTAACTTTTTCCAAGTTGGAAAGACATTTTATCTATCTATCTATCTATCTATCTATCTATCTATCTATCTATCTATCTATCTGTCTATCTATCTATCTATCTATCTATCTATCTATCTATCTATTTAACTGAGTGAGTGAGTGCAAATTCATTTTTCCATTCTTGATATTACTATGTTTATTTATGAATAAGGTCAACAGAAAGGGCATCTTTGAAACATTTTCCTTTCTTCCTGGTAGCTTTTTATTTTTTTTTTTTTTTCCCTGTGAAATCATTGCTTTTTAGCTGAGTAAATTTTGTTGTTTCTATTGTCTTTTCCATTAGACTTTCTTAAAGTGAATTGAGGGAGAAGGAACTGGAGAGAAAAAATGGCAGTTCAGCCAGCAAAAAAATTTTCAGCAGCATTGCTGAGCTATCATGACTGTATCTACCACATTTTTATTGTAATCTGTTTATAATTTCCTGGTCAGCCTGTGTAGTTCTTTGAAGATTGTAGTCTTAGCAGTTTTGACCTGGGTAAAGTATGGTCCTTAGAGATAAATAAGTCAATCTTTTTCCCTCAGCTGCAACTTGCTCATTCTGTTTGTTCATGTATTAATTCACATACTGTAGATAAGAAAAAGAAGAGATAGTTTTCTTCAGATAAATTACTTTTAAGGGCAGATCTAAGTTATAATTCCAGGAAAAAAACACTTTTTTTTTTTTTTCTTTTAACTCAAGAGCAAGTATTCTAGATCTGTACGAGGGAATTAAAATAAGACTAAGGTCTCTATTACTTATTTTTTTAGATGAGATTAACCAATACTAGAATATCTCATCCAAAACTTTTTTACCTCATCCAAACCTGAAGATTCACAGAAGATTAGAAACAAATTTGTGTTCGTGTTGCTTTGTAATATCAAATTGTGCAGCTCTGGGCCATTTCTAATGTACATCATATAGAGCTTCCTTTTTAGCAAAAAATCTGCAAAAGGATATTTTCATACAAATTAACATCCTAGGCTTTAAATCAAATCCAAACAAAAGAAAATATGTGTATGTAATAGATTATTTGTGCGCTATTTTAATGTATAGACTTCAGTCCATAGAACAAAGGAATCTTGAAGACATTCTGAACCACTTAGCTCAGGATATCAGTAAGGTCCCAGCCAACAAAGCAAACCATGCTGGTGGGATCTCATGACTTGGTATAGGATCTCCTTCTGCACCTCTCTGAAGATCTTGACCATAATACTCATATGATGAAGTTCAGGGTAGTTCTTACATCCAAGCAAATAACAAACATTTGGGACAAAAAAAAAAAAAAGTGTAACACATATCTGCTTCCTAAATTGGTGAATAGATACTCTTTAAGCATATTCTCATATGAGTCTTATATTTTGGTAGGGGTATTAGCCCATCTCCCGTGTGATATGATTTTGACAATAAGAGGTGAGACTAAACAATAACGAAAGAAATGGGGAAGTAAATATTTTCAGATGTGCCAGCTCTGGAGCCAGTGTGGAGCATTTTTTTGTGATGAATTGGTTAAATGGGCACAGGAAAGCAACTAAACAAGCTAAAGTTAGTAATAGGCAGCTGCAGGCTGAAAGCTTGCCCAGTTTCTGAAGAGTGGAAAGATGAAAGATAGTAGAAACTTTATTCATGTTCTGTGTGCTTGTTTCCCTCAAAGGGAGTTATGAAGAGTGTTAAGAGGAAGAAATATATTCATAAATCCTATATTGTCCACAATTCTGTTGATAGTCTGGACAGTTGGTAGAAGTCAAGAGCTTTAGGAGCTTTTTCTGTCTCTAATGTGTCCCAGAACTCTGACTTTCTGCATTTGCATTAATATGGCAAAATCTGTGCTCTTCTTATCAAACCTTCTTCAAACAAAATTTTGTTTATACATCTCAAAACATAGCATCCAAATGATGTTTACCCACTGTTAAGTGCAAGAAAACTCCGTACATGTGCTCTTTGGTTTACATTGGGATAATTCAGAGCAAAATCCAGCCAGTGCTTTGGGTACTTATTTTGCTTATTTTCCTGCTTTTTGGCAAGGTATGTCATTGCCTGTTTAGTTAATGAAGTCTTGGTAACAAAAGATCTTGTTTCATCCATTTGCTGTGGAAGGTTGGTGGAGTTCAGGGATCTGAACATTGATGGATTTACTATGGAGCATTAATGGATTTGTAAAACAGCAACATAAAAGTCATGAAAATCCACTGTAGTGGTCCTTCCCTAACAGCAAAGATCTGAGTTATGTCATTGCTTGCCTGGTCAGAGATTTCATGAGTCCCAAGGCACACATATTGGGAAATGTAGCCCAAGGGGAATGTAGTAGCACAAGATGTCCACAGTCTGTACTCACAAAAGAGAGGCAATTTTTTTTTTTTAAAAAAAAAAGTGTCAGGGTTTTGCTTCAGTCATTGAGCTGCTCATGTAATCAGAACATCCAGAAACTCTTCCCAGGAGTATTAAGGCTGCTTCTTCCTTCCTTAAACAGTTGTGGTTTGGTGCATGGGCAGCAGAGTAATTTGTATTAATGCCATTGTTGTAGGTTGTGATTGGAATCCCTTTGCTTGTCTTTTGCAGATGGGAAGTTTGCTCATCTAAATGCAACAGAATGAGAAAATGAAAACATTCTCTTTCCTGAAACAGAGAGTGATGTCCTTGAATGGCAGTGCTGACGTGTCTGTGTAGAGAGAGTCCAGTCCTCCTGAAACTGCAGAAATGCTCCAATTTACATTTGCATTGTCTCTGGAGAAAATTTTGAGGTAGTTAGAAAATATCTGAGTTATTTTTAAACATTTTTGGTTAAAGAGAGGGTCAGATACACTTTATATATATATATATATATATTCCCCCCGCCACACACACACTTTCCATTACCTTGAATGGGATTCTGCTTCATTCACTTAATTTACTTGTCAGCTCTTTCTTGCTGTACCCGACATTTGTGCTAATACTCCTATGCAGACAAAAATTCTGCTGTTATCCAAAATACCTAGATTTTCATACAGGCATTTTCATGTTTAAAAATAGAGGAACACGGCACACTACGCTGACAGCACTGTGAATGGGAATTGAGCACAACTAATGCTAGAATCAAAACCTAGATAACAATTGCGTAGACTTTTGATATTCTTATTATACATTTGTGGAACTAAATTAAAGTTACTGCATGAGCTCATTATTTTCATTAGCTCTGGAAGCAACTGGATTTTTCCCTTATATTAAAATATTTTTTTCACAAAAATTGAGTTCTCAGATCTAAGATTTTCTGAATAGTTTTGTTTTGTTTTTTTTCCAGAAAAAAAAAAGTAGGTTAAATCTTTGTAATCAGAAGTTATATGTGATTTTGATATTTGTCAGAATACTACCTCAAATGTGTGAGGTATTTTTGTAAATAATCAGTCTAGAATTCATCTTGCTTAGTAATCATCACTTAAAGCATAGGCATGACATCTAAGCACCCTCCACCTCAGTGATGGGACAAAGGCACATCCTGAAGAGAAACAGACATCCCAGACAGCTGGAAGGAATTGTTTCTTCCCAAGTGCCTTTTTCTAGAAACTGCTTGTAGAAGGTGACCAGTAGTTTCACTCAAATACTCTCCTCTTAGGTGAAATGAATCCCATCTAAGATTAATAAATTCTGAGGGGGAAAAAACCCCAGATGTTCTGCAATGCAGGGCATTTGTGTGCCTTCCCACAAGTAAAATTACTCTTAGGATAATAAATGTGCCTATAAATATTGGGTAGCTATGGGAATTTGTAAAGATTGTATGCTGCTGCAAGGATAAATAGAGACTGGCTGCCAGTGCTAGCAGGATGGTAATCTTCCTCTCAACAAAAAACTTATAAGTTGCTATTCACACGTGAAACATTGTAGAGGACAACATTTAAGAATCAAATAATAGAAACTGAACTGAAGTGATATGCTTAACACACTGGGTAGATTTCAGTAGTGAACAAAAACTGGAGCCCAAGAGACCCTGGGAATTCCTGAATGATCTGTGATAAAGTTCATTTTCACCACATTGTAAATAACTACAACCTTAAAAGGCAATTTAATTTTTATCTCAGTCTAAAATGATCCTCTTCCCCCAGGTAGCCTGTTGGCTAGCCTTATTTCTTTGCACCTTCTGGGATAAGTAAATATTCAGAAACTGAAGCTTTAGGGATACATCTAAAGATCCAGGAATTTTATAGTTAGTTGCTTTAGTGTTGAACTGCTAGAGCCTGGTCCCTGAACAGAGACCCCTGTACTCATCCTCATACTGCACCTGAGGATGGATACCCAGATCTCATCACACTCACCATACAGACCCCTCAAGCAAACCAAGAGTAAGCTCTGGTCACTGGAAACTCAAGTTCTATCCTCTGTAACCATTCTTTGAAGAGGTATGTATAGTTCTTTCTTCCTTTTTTTTGGCCTGAGTTAAACTTTTATTCCTCTCAAAATACAGGTACTTTCCCTACTTTTACACCTTTGTACTATAGGGTGCATAGCCCTAAGTGAGAGAAAGAAATTCAGCTTAACAGCTCTGCACCCATCTTCTAGGAAAATGTCCTTATCACAAAGCTATGAGTTGCTCAGGAGAAGAGCAGTGCTGCAGACTGCTCCAGCTGAATCTGTTCTAACATGCAGAAAGCACATTATTAGGAAATATTGTATGCTTTTATTTGCTCAAATTATACACCTGGAAAAAATGACAAATTCTGGGACTTAAGATTGCTTCATCAATGCTACTAAGACAGAAAAAAAAAAAGGGGGGGTGGGTAATCATAGTAAGATTAAATTAAGCACATTTATGATTCATTTGTTTTGATGCAGTTTAATCATCTTGGAACATCTTGCCTTTTTTGCTAACAAGAAATCTTTTCCCCAAACTAGTCTGGTTTTCACCCTATAATAACTGGTCGCATGGAAGACACCTACTTCTGCTTTCAGACATTGTCTTTGATATCTTCAATACACTCAGGGAAAAAGGAAGGCAGAGTTATTTCAGCTACAAATTGCACAGAAGCAGCAATGTAACCACAGGGGTGATATGCGTGGTCTGGCCATGCCTGCCAGGAGTGTTTATTTATGAAAAGATACAGGTTGATAAGATATAGGTATACAAGATATTTTACATCGACAGATATAGGTAAAAAATATTTATATGAACACCTAAATTTATATGTTGTGTTACTATTCTGGAGCCCTGGTTAACTTTGGATCCCATTAAATAAATCTTTAACAAACACTTTGTTACTAGAAGACTGAGAAAATATCATCAGATGTTAAGATATTTCCTCAATAATTACTTGTTGATATTGCTATCACTGTCCCAGCTTTGTTCAGTGTGACTTAGAAATCCTTATGCCAAGTGATCTTATCTCTTTTCCTTACCAGAAAACTTTCATATTTTTACAGAGGAAAGCAAAGATAAAGACCATTTTCCCTTCATTTCCTTTATGAGCACAAAACTTATAAAAGGATCAGAAGAAATATTAAAACAAGACAATTGTCCCAGCATTTATTGTGTGTTATTGGCAGCTAAATGAGGGGAGCAGGAATAACCTATAAACTCAAGAAAAACCACTACTGTCACACTCTACTCTCTCAACATTCTCCTAAAAAGCCTGGGAGAACAAAGGTCCTTGATGTTACCTTAAATACAATGAACACTAATAGGTAGCTGCTAAAATAAGCTCCCAATATAATCTGGTCAATCACACTAATGATTTGTGCAAATCACAAATGGTGCTTGATTAATGGACAACTTACGCTCCATTTTCTTCAGTGAGTCCAGCAGGAGCTCATCCTCGATTGACATTCGATTTCTGCCACTCTCATACAAACATATTATTCCACAGAATCATGAATGTCAGTATGCTAATGACTACAGAGACTACAGTAAAGAAGACTAGTTAGATTTCTAGATAGTTACCATCTATGCTTCAAACAGATATTATTGGTGATCTTTGTTTTAGCTCACAGACTGGGGCTTTGGAGAGGTCTACAAAATGTCTGCACAAATTAATTTGTGTACTAGCATTGAAGTCTGCAATGAACACTGCTAGTTTGCGAAGTATGAGATTACGTGATTAGGCATACAAATAGAGAAATTTTGATTCACTCTTGCCCCCCTTAAGTAATTCCTTATCCTAGAAATGAGTCCACTGTCTCCTCCATGGCCTTCTGTGCCACAGTTTACTTCTGAGCCAGCCATTCCTGTCTGCAGGAACAAACCTAAAACACAGCTGGGCCCTGTTCATGTAATGCTGCAAAAAAAAATGACTGTCCGTTACCCCCAGGAAGGAGTGGGATAAATGCAGCTGGAGATGAAAAACTAGGGTGTTCTTTTTTTGATCACAAATTATAAAAATGAGATCTTGTGCACAACAAATAGGAGGGTGTCAGACCTCACTTGTTTTTCAAAACACTGGAGTTGGTGCTGAGTTTCCTTCCCAGCCTTTTTCTGGTTGTACATCCATAGTGACTACAGGCATGACTACTGTCCTGAGCTCTTCAGACTCTGACTGTGTCAAGCTTCATTTTAGTTTAAACCAATTTCTAATGAGTACAACTGATGTATTTAAATATGAATCACTACATTTGGGCAGAATGAGCATGGAAATCAGTTAATTTACATTTTCCAGGCTGCGCAAAAGTCAGTAGACAAGAACACTGTTTATGTAGAGATTCTTGAATTAAATGAATGTGTTAGTCAGCATGCTCCTTAACATGGCATTCAAAAAGTTATTTCTTAGACTGTCTTCCAGCTGTTGTATAATATTCTGATTTCATTTATAATATATGCAGCCACACAAATTCTGTTGACGTCAGTTGTAGTTCACTCCTTATAATTAGTACATAATACTCTTCTCATGATTAACACAGGGAAGTGGAGGAGCGATTAATTTTTCTAAAATAATTAAGTTGTCATCAAAATATAATGAAGATAAGAAAATTAAACAAACTCTCTTATGAGTCTGAATGAAATTTAAACTGAAAAAAATAGATTACTATCTACATCTGTTTTTTTCTCAAAAGTAAATAACATTATTTTAAAAACCAGACAGTTCAGCTGGTGCCTTGACAAGTGTATACATCTGTCACATTAACAGCAACCCCCAAACACTTATATAAATGAATAATTAAGGATATCAGAAATCTTATACCACCCACATAATTATGTCACTTTAGAAATGCATCGCTGCATAAAACAATAGATTTAGAAAGGATTCCTCTGGTGCAGAAGTAACAGTGCTGACATCCAGCTCAAATCTACCTTTGTCCCCCATCAGCCCTTCTCCTGTGCCTGAAATCAATGAAATTCACATTGAACTCAATGGAAAAACTCTCACTGATGCTAAAAAGCCTCAAAATATTGCAGACCTCATTATAGATGAAAGACAGGACCTATTCTTATTCATGCCTATTCTAAACTTGAAGTAGTAATTTTAATGTCTTGATTAAAAACAAAGCAAAAAGTAAACATGCTAGATTGCTTTTACAGTAAAAAAAAAGAAATTAAGCCTGGAAAAAAGAAAGCGTGAAGGTAGTTAATTAATTAATTCTCAAGAAGGGGATCAGAAACAGCATGGTCAATGCATTGCTTATCATGCAAAAGCTTCCACTGGTCATTCATTTAAATCTTTTGCAAAAATATTTTGATAAAACTATGCTTTTGGAAGAAATTTAAGCGCTAACGCCAAGACTAAACCACAGATACTCTTTTTATTCAAGCTGGTTGGTGGACTGAAGAATATATATATATTGCAGAAGAGAATCTGAAAAAATTTTCTTCCAAATATATTTCTTTCTCCAATTAAAAAAAAAGACTACTTTTCATTACTGCAGAAGACCAAATTTGTATCTTTTGGCACAACAACAGGGATCGTTACATCTTGCAGATAACATCTCTGAATGCTGCCAAACCTTGTAAGGACAGAAAATCCAATGACTATAAGCATTATTTGTTTGACTGACTGAAGAACTCAATGACCCGTGAGCAGAAAGAAACAAAAGACTCATTTGCAAGGTACAGCCTTGGGTATGTGGGGCTTTTCTGTGCACTTAGTTTCAGGCCCAGTTAGCCCAGCATACACGGCTGAGAAATTGCAGCCTATTTTCCAACCTTTAAATAGGGAAAGATTTGGGACCTGATCCAAATCTCAGTGAAGTCAATGGGCATCTTTCCACAGACTCTAATGGACTTTGAACCAGGCTCTTGTTCTGAACACTGCTAGTAAGCAAAGCTGTGAGAAAGTATGATGAGTGGTTGCTCTACTGAGCCTCTTTAGGCAAAAAACTTGTCTGAGATGTGGCTATGCACGTGTGAGTGTGTGGGTGCGTATACCAATTATACACAAACAGGAAAAAAACATTTTCATAAGCAAACTGCTTTCCTTACATGACTCCCTCGTGCCCCAGCTATTTTTGACTGAAAGTACTATAAACAGAGTGGGACAGATACTTGTATCATTCAGACAAGGATTTCTCTTGGGTCAGCGTAAGAACAAACATAATTAAGTCTCCTCTTGAGTCAGGCATGAGATATGTCTTGGTCTCCTCATACATGCATGCAAACCGAAGCAACCTAAGCTTTCTATGACCCCCTTGTTTTTGTTGCTATCTTTTCACAACTACTTGACATCATCCACACTGGCCTTACATTCCCTCCTCACCTCCAAATGGCTGGTGGTTCTTTGCCGTTCCTCCCTTCTACACCACTGCACCCAAATCCTGCCTACTCTTTGGAAATTCCTGCCTGTATCCTGAATAAACTGTCTCTGTTTCTCCAGGGCAATTGTTAATGACTGAGAAGGACAAAAGAAAAGGAAAAGGAAAAAAAAAAAAAAAAAAAAAAAAAAGGGAAAAAAAAAGAAGAAGCATTTTTCCATTACTTTTCAATGAATTTCCATTGAATCTGCCCATCTCTCCATTCCAGGCTCCAACTCATGGTCTTTTAGCTGTACCTGCAATGAAAGATCTTTGCAAACTTAACCTTGTCCAGCTTATTTACTCTTTCTTTCACTGAATGGGTCCCTTGATTCAATTAAAAAAGACTTCACAGCCCTGGGGACATCTCTTGACGGATCAGGAGCCCAGGTGGCGTTCTCCTCAATTCCTTCAGTGGCAGGGAAGAATACTGATAGAGGAAGGAAGACCCACCTGATAAACATGTGGCTGAGAGACTGGTGCCGCAGACAGAATTTTGGGTTTTTTGAGCGTGGGAAGCTTTATGCTGTGCGGGGTCTGCGGGCGGCAGTTGGAGTTAGTTAATCTATCTCAAAGGGGGAAAAGAATCTTAGCATATGAGCTGGCTGGGCTCATTGAAAGGGCTTTAAACTAGGTTTGAAGGGGGAAGGGGGTAAAACTGGGCCTGCTAGAGTTGAGCCTAAGGGTGGCAGGCCACGGTTGGAAATGAAGTCGTTAGCCCTGCTCAAGTGCTTCTACTCTAATGCAAGCAGCATGGGCAACAAACAGAAGGAGCTGGAAGCCATTGTGCAGCATGACAGCTACGATGTGGTCGCCATCACGGAAATGTGGTGGGATGACTCTCACGAATGGAGTGCTACAATGGATGGCTATAAGCTCTACAAGTGGAACAGGCAAGGTAGAAAGGGCGGTGGGGTGACGCTCTATATTAGGGAGTGTTTTGACTGCATGGAGGTCAATAAGTGTGAGGGACCAGTTGAATGTTTATGGGTAAAGTTGAGGAAGGCCAACGAGGTGGATATCCTGTTGGGAGTCTATTACAGACCACCCGACCAGGATGAAGAGGCTGATGAACTGTTCTGTAGACAACTAGCAGAAGCTGCAAAACCACCAGCCCTTGTTCTTGTGGGGGACTTGCCAGACATCTGCTGAAAATATAACATAGCAGAGAGAAAACAGTCCAAGAAGTTCCTGGGGTGCATGGAAGATAACTTCCTTACTCAGATGATAAGTGAGCCCACCAGGGAAGGTGCCTTGCTAGACCTGTTGTTCACGAATAGAGAAGGACTGGTAGGTGATGTGGTGGTCGGGGGCCGTCTTGGGCTAAGCAACCATGAAATGATACAGTTCTCAATCCTTAGCCAAGTTAGGAGGGGGGACAGCAAAACTGTCACCATGGACTTCCGAAGGGCAGACTTCAACCTGTTTAGGACACTGCTTGAGAAAGTCCTTTGGGGAACAGTCCTAGAGGGCAAAGGGGTTCAGGAAGGATGGACTTTTTTCAAGAAGAAACTCTTAGAGACACAGGAGCAGGCTGTCCCCATGTGTCGTAAGACAAACTGGCGGGGAAAGCGACCGGCCTGGCTGAACAGGGAGCTTCTGCTGCGGCTTAGGAGAAAGAAGAGAGTCTACCACCTTTGGAAGAAGGGGCAGGCTACTCAGGAACAGTATAGGGATTTAGTTAGGTCATGTAGAAAGAACATTAGGGGGGCAAAAGCTCAGCTAGAACTCAGCCTGGCCACTGCTGCAAGAGATAATAAGAAGAGTTTTTTCAAATATATTAACAATAAAAAAAGTACCAGGGAGAATCTCCATCCTTGATTGGATGCGAGGGGGAACATTGTTACCAAGGATGAGGAAAAGGCTGAGGTACTTAATGCCTTCTTTGCCTCAGTCTTTGACAATCAGACCAGTTATCCTCATGGTATGCAGTCCCCTGAGCTGGAAGACTGGGATGGAGATCAGAACAAGTCCCTCATAATCCAGGAAACAGTAGTGAAGGACCTGCTAAGCCAATTAGACACCCGTAAGTCTATGGGGCTGGATGAGATCCACCCGAGAGTGCTGGGGAAACTGGCGGAGGAATTTGCCATCATCTATCAGCAGTCCTGGTTATCGGGTGAGGTCCTAGACAACTGGAAACTTGCCAATGTGATGCCCATCTACAAGAAGGGCAGGAAGGAGGATCCAGGGAACTACAGGCCTGTCAGCCTGACCTCGGTACCAGGGAAGATTATGGAAAGGTTCGTCTTGGGGGAGATCACGTGGGAAGTGCAGGACAATGGGGGGATCAGGTCCACCCAGCATGGGTTCATGAAGGGCAAGTCCTGTTTAACCAGCCTGATCTCCTTCTATGATCAAGTGACCCGCCTAGTAGATGAGGGAAAAGCGGTGGATGTTGTCTGCCTGGACTTCAGGAAGGCATTTGACACTGCTTCCCACAGCATTCTGCTACAGAAGCTGGTGGCTCATGGTCTAGACAGGTGGACTCTGCTGGGTTAAAAACTGGCTGGATGGCTGAGCCCAGAGAGTTGTGGTGAATGGAGTTAAATCCAGATGGAGACCAGTCACAAGCAGTGCCCCTCAGAGCTCGGTCTTGGGGCCAGTCTTGTTTAATGTCTTTATCAATGACCTGGATGAGGGGACTGGATGCACCCTCAGTAAATTTGCAGATGACATGAAGTTGAGTGGGAGTGTCGATCTGCCTGAGGGTAGGGAGGCTCTGCAGTGGGATTTGGACAGGCTGGAGCGATGGGCTGAGGCCAGTTGTATGAGGTTTAACAAGAGTAAGTGCCAGGTCATGCATTTCAGTCACAACAACCCCATGCAGCGCTACAGGCTTGGGGAAGAGTGGCTGGAAAGCTGCCTGGCAGAAAAGGACCTGGGGGTGTTGGTTGACAGCCGACTGAACACGAGCCAGCAGTGTGCCCAGGTGGCCAAGAAGGCCAATGGCATCCTGGCCTGTATCAGAAACAGTGTGACCAGCAGGAGTAGGGAGGTGATCGTGCCCCTGTACTCGGCACTCGTGAGACCACACCTTGAGTACTGTGTCCAATTCTGGGCACCACAGGATAAGAAGGACATTGAGGTGCTGGAGCGAGCCCAGAGAGGGGCAACGAGGCTGGTGAGAGGTCTGGAAAACAGGCCTTATGGAGACCGGCTGAGGGAACTGGGGTTGTTTAGTTTGGAGGAGACTGAGACCTTATTGCACTCTACAACAACTGAAAAGGAGGTTGTAGTGAGGCTGGTGTTGGTCTCTTCTCCCAAATTACTCCTCAAGTTGCATCAGGGGAAGTTTAGGTTGGCTATTAGGAAGAAGTTCTTTACTGAGAGGGTGGTTAGGCACTGGAACAGGCTGCCCAGGGAGGTGGTAGAGTCGCCATCCCTAGAGGTGTTTAAAAAAGGAGTGGATGAAGCACTTGAGGTCATGGCCTTATGGTCTAGTGGTTAGGGAGATGATGGGATAAAGGTTTGACCTGATGATCCTGGTGGTCCTTTCCAACCATAGTGATTCTTTGATTCTGTGACTAAGAACCACACAAAAGTCTGAATAGTTCTCGAAGCTTTTCAAATCCCTTTTATCTGCTAAATTGAGTTGGACAGTCTTGTGAGAACTGGGGTTTTTTTTATGAGTTTTTTTAGTTCTTTCTGCTTCTGGATAAGCTGTAAATAGCCTGAGAAAAGGCTTTCTCATAGTATTTCGGCTATTCCCATTCTAGTCCCGGGAGACCTGGGGCAGTGTGAAAACACAGATGGAATTAATTTTTAAAATTGCCTGAAAGCTTGAAGTTGAAAGAGAAGTGCATAAGAGAGTTCAGGAGAGAGGAATAAGGTAGATGATGAGGCCAGTTTTTTGATCTGAGATTACTCCCCTATAGAAGAAGTTAGGATGATAGTTGACAAGACCATAAAAATGCAAGGACAGCTCTACTCAGACCAAAGATTTGTCTGGCCTGGTATCTGAGCAGCAGCAGTTGCCAAGTTAAAAGTACAAGAACAGGACAAGCACATATTCATACCTCCCTGGGGCTGCTCCCAGTCACTTGTGTTTTAAGGCTTTCTTGAGCCAGTGATGGCATCCCAGTGCCGAGCGCTGCTTATGCAGGAGATGGGCTACACAGCCCCTTCCCATGGGGCGCAGGGAGATTGTAGTTCCCGTGCATCTTCTTTCTACCATCTGCATCTTCATCTCCCTTATGAGGAAAGGCTGAGGGAGCTGGGTCTCTTTAGCTTGGAGAAGAGGAGACTGAGGGGTGACCTCATTAATGTTTATAAATATGTTAAGGGTGAGTGTCATGAGGATGGAGCCAGGCTCTTCTCAGTGACATCCAATGATAGGACAAGGGGCAATGGGTGTAAGCTGGAACATAGGAGGTTCCACATAAATGTGAGGAAGAATTTCTTCACAGTGAGGGTAACAGAGCACTGGCACAGGCTGCCCAGAGAGGCTGTGGAGTCTCCTTCTCTGGAGACATTCAAAACCCGCCTGGACATGTTCCTGTGTGACCTGATCTAGGTGTTCCTGCTCTGGCAGGGGGATTGGACTAGATGATCTTTTGAGGTCCCTTCCAATCCCTAACATTCTGTGATTCTGTGGTACCTGTGAATTCACCGCCCACCTACCAGCAGCTTTCCTCATAAGGCACAAAGAAGCCCCGTTTCTCTGAGCTGATCTTTCCCTGTACAGCAGACAGCTCACAGGGTGTGAGCATCTTACCAGCAAAGAATATTGGGAGAAGATTTGTCTCACTTATACAAGCCTAGAAAACAATTCAAAACCACTGTGGGAAATGACAGAAGGGTAGAGGGAAAGATGTGAGCTGAACCTCCCTCTCATTGACTGTTACTGTCAACAACAGCTAATTTCTCCCTGTATTCAGGTCCTGGCTTGTATGAACAAAAGCAGAAGGAGAGCTCTCTCTCCCGGGAGACAGGCATCAACACAGAGAGAGGAAGCTATGGCAATTGGGAGGCAGAACTACCTGTCAGGAAAGTATTCAGTCAGGCACATGTGTGTGTGTTTCCCGCGAACACACTGGCCCCACACCATCCATCAGCACAGCTCACCCCAGCCCTACAGCCGTCGCTTGCTGCTCCCTGGGAGGAGAAGCACCAGCTCGAGGACAGTAGAGCATCCGTACCTAGGGCTGCAAGCAACATGGGAAGTGGAAAATTGCATGGAGCACTGTGTTAACAGCAAATCCCTATGTCATAAGAAGCAATTACAGTCTTCTAAATCAGGACTAAGCTTCATGAGTGAAGTGCTGGGGTCTGAACCCCGAGCCCTGAATTAAGGTTGACATATGGATGGTTCCCATGGTCCTTCAAAAGGAGGGGATGAGTTTGCCTTTTGGCTTTCCTCCAAGGTGCAGCCGGCCTTGTAAGGAAAGCCCTTGGGTAAACAAGCCCCAGGTGCCCTGCATTGGGTAAATGAGTGCCAGGTGTCCTGCTTTGGGGATAAAAGCTGGGACCACTTGCAGGAAGGGTGGAGTGTCTGTCTGTGAGGTGGATGCACTGTGCAGAGTTTCCCTGTTGGGGAAGGACCTCCTGACTCTCCCTGCAACTGGGCCCCAGTCAGGTTTGGCATTTGCAAACATGGGTTTTGTGGGGGAACAATACCTGGCTACTTCTATCCTATATGATCAGCCTATTGACTTGGCTGTCTCCTATCTCTTGTATAGAACACTTTGTTTCTTTGTTTATTCCACCTATTATTGGTTGTGCTGTGTTGTTGCTGGGGTTGATGTCTGTTATGTGTGATCTGTTTGACTTGTTTGTACCCCCAGTGATCACCCATATACTTACTTTTTTATGTGCAATAGAATCTGGTTACTGGTTTGTTTTGCTTCTGGCTGTGTCCTTAGTGCTAGGCCTAGTGATTGGCAAAACAATGAGGCAGAGGAGAAGGGAGAAGAGCAGTTGATCTTAATCCAAAATTTTTCCTACTGAAATGTGTTTATGACTGTGTAATATATCTGCATATTATAACTGATTATATTACTGCTAAAACAGAAGTCACCAAAAAATCCTGTTAGTAAAAAGGAGGCAATATTTAACTCACTTGTGCTATAAGTGTACTTTCTTTCCTCATATGTCAAGTGGTCTCCTGGTACAGAAGTGGGTGGGAAAGGGCTTTAAGTGTTAAAGTGCATGAAAGAGAATATCTAGCCATAAGAGGTATGACTTCTATCCTTGCATAGCTGACTCAAGAAGGTAAGGCTAGCAGAAACTGAATAAACCCCATGGCATTTATAAAATTCTGCTCAGCCACACAGCAGGGTGTAGGAATATTCTCCTTACAGACAAATTGTCCTTTCTTTAATGGCTAGGCAGCTGGCCAGCAGGGATTACTAACCTCATTAATATCTTATGTTTAGTTCCCGTTTATAAATAGAGCCACAATTATGTGTGTACATGGTCTATGCAACTAAATGTTCTTATCGCTGTTTCCCTCCTGTCCTCCAGTCTCTCCATTTATTTGTTTATTGTGTCTGAATTTAGACTGTTAGCTCTACAGATCAGAAACATTTGTTCGTACAGTTAGCATGATGAGATGATCTTGCTCTGATGGGAGCTGTTGTAATACAAATATAATACAAATGCTGTTAACTTGTTAATGTTGTTAATCTGTATGACAAAATCCTTTTGCAGATATGTTCTTAACAAAAGAATAGGCGCTCTGGCAAGCAGAGTCTGCATTAGAGCACTGGAGACTCAGGTTAGAAGCTACCATGTACCCTCATCTTTTCCTTCTGCCTTCCTTAAATGATTTGTGCTTCAATCTCAGTTGCCTCTGTGAATGTCTCTGTTCCTTGATGTTTTAGACTAAAGGCAACTGCTCATTTCTGAAACCTTGTCTCTTTATGATCATTTCCCCTCCAGTTGTATGTTGGAGAACACAAGAGTGATATAAACGCTTACTGTGAGCGTAATCCTTTTTTGTAGATCTACCAAAAGTTAACAACCATTTGGGGAAAAATAATGCAGAAAATTATGTTTTTTCCTTCTTTAATATGAAAAGTTTAAATGTTTTCAGCTGTTCATCAATAAAATGCTTCATTTGAATATCAGGCATTGTCCTCAACTGTGAAGCAATGAGAAGACAAGTTTATCCTCTGTAAAACTAGGGGTTCCACATTCTCCACCATGTGCTTGTCCTGATCTGTACCAATATTGTCACTATGACTTTATAGGACAGCTGTTGACCCTCTGTGCGTGCAGTCGTGCTTTGCTGACTTCATTTCTGTGATTAGTATTTTATACTTAGTGTTAGACTATCAGCTGGGGATTAGATGCTTGGAAAGTGGGAGTGGTGGATGCAGATCCCTTAAGGAGAAAGGGGAATCTGATGTATGTTTGCCATTCCTTGGGTAAAAGCCTAGCTGCTGTATCAAAGTATACAACCTCCTCCAGCATTTTGTGAATCTAAGTGATAACTTCACTTTCACTGTTTTGATCAGGTTAGCTCCAAAATAAATAGAAAATAAGTTATTAATAACTTTTTATAATATGAAATAGGTATATGTAAGTAATAATTTTCATTGAAAACTTTTCTCTGACTTCAATCTGCAATTACAAGTGGTTTGGGGTTGTTCCAAAACATATTTTCTGGTTAATAAATGGCTTGTGTGGAAAAAATAATCCAGTGATAACCTTAGCTACAGACTAACATAATTCTCCCTTAGCTAAGATGTTTTCAGTGTTGTTGGACTCTTCATGATTTCATGTTGCATATGCAACATGATGATGACTGTGCTGCAGAAAAGCAGTTAAACAAACATCTTGTAGCTGTGAATTTACACAGAACAGTAAAGCTCAGCTGCACTGACTTCTTTTGTAGTATCACAGTTCGACCCTGAGATTTTGCAGAAATTTCTTGGCATGGTGTACATTAATATTTCAAAGCATCGAAAAATGTTTTTTTACTCTATACAAAATGGCAGCCAAGACATAGTGTGCAACTAATGAAACGGCAACCAATAACCTCTATCAGTCAGTAATCCAGCAAGTCAGTTATTTTCTTTTTTTTTTTTTTCCTTTCTTTTTTGAGAAGGATTACTATAGCCCGAAGTTGTGAAAGTGAGTCTTGCAACAAAACCTTCCCATATTACTTCAGGACTTCTATTTAATTCCCCTTTTTCCAGCTTGTCTTCTTCCTACCCCCCTTGTTTTGATTTCAGACAGGCTGTGTCAGCAAATTTTAGAGCCAGCTTACAGATGTCTTCATATAAACCTTCACTTAGGGAAAAACCCAAAACACATTGGCTATGTCCGTACAAATGGCTTGGCCCATTCTTGAACTCCAGAAAGTGCTACCAAATTATTTGTAGTCTTTCATAAAAGTCATCAGTTTGCTCAAAACTTGAGTCCACCTCTTGAACTCTTTTTTTGGTATTACTGGGCCAACGATGAAGACTGAAGTCTTGGCTTGCCACCTGGATGTGAAAAGCAGACAGGATGCAGGGTTTCATGGGAAGAATCCACTTCTGACTGACACTGTGTACATATAGTCCTGCTTCTCTGCATCCTCTTCCATCCCTCATTACACTCTTACTCCAGGGCTTGAGAATGGGACAGGTAGAGAGAAGAAGTGTTTGAAGTCCTGCTGGTTCACACCTGGAGCTGGAGAAAGTGCTGCTTCATTGTGCTTATAAATAGCACCATTTCTTATTTGTTGCATCTGAGTTCTGCAAGGACGCTTTTCTTCTGTATATGTTTACAAATATTCCATCAGCTTAAAACAAATAATCAAAGCAACCCACCAGGGATACATATGTACTCAGGGTTAATGTAGAAGTGGAAAGGGTAAAGGAAGTGCATTACTGACTGCAGAATAACACTGGCCAGACTGTTAGTCTTACAGTGAGTGATAAGTTAGAAATGTACAGTTCCTCCATAAGAACATGCCTGAAGCAAGTCATTTAAGGCCATGGTTTTGCAGGCTTAACTATAGGTTAAAAAGAACCCTAAAATTAACAAGAACTTTTTAGGACAGCACAACAACCTTTATGGAAAAAATCCATGGAATTTAATTACAATTTAAAAAATGGGAGGAGAGGTTATATGAATTAAATAGGTTTATAAAACAAATTTTAAATCATAATATTAAGAAAGAATGAAATAACTGTGCATAATTTCAATCCTTTAAAATGTTAATTGGATAATCATATCTCTATTTTAGAGTTCTCTGGGAAGTTTTAGATAAATTTAGAAATATTATTCTCTGTTCATAAAGGATAGAAATATTCAGTATGGATTTTTTTTACTGACTAAAAGTGTGGTCTGCTTGGGAACCTCATTGAGTTCATTAACACTGCACAGATTTGATGACAATGGTTTGAAACCCGGAAATATCAGCTAGAGATTAAACCAGAACAGAGTGAAAACAAAGTGCTCTCTGTGTAATACCCTTTAAACAATAAAATGCCTGCTTTCTTGAAGGCTTTAGTGACATCTTCCAGATTCAATACAGAATCAGATTCAATACAAAACTTTATTTTGCTCCTACTTAGAGCTGCCATCTAACCTGGGTTCACCACTGCAGTTTTCAAAAGATGTTGAATATGTTTAACCATTGATGAAATAAATTTATGCATAAGTGTAAAGCTCTTAACATCTAGAGTGCAACTTCTTTTTGTCAGTTTCATTTTATTCTTCCTCAAAAAGGTACTTATTTTTTTCCAGTTCTCTGTAATTGACCAATTTCAAATGAAAGAGGAGTACCTAGAATGTAGATAAAACTCACTCAATACTGTTTTGTAATATTCTAAGACCAGAAGTTAAAGCATGTTGTTAAGGGCATTGTCCAAATGCCTCTTAAACACTGACAGGCTTCCCAGTGGCCAGGGAGGATGGCAAAGGGGTGTTGCTTATAGCAACTGTACATTGAAACAATCATTCCACTGAGAAATTAGGAGACGTCTATGGTTTGTAGGATTGACCTGCTTTCATTCCTAAATAAATCTTCCAAAATTTGGGTATGCTGCAAAGTTCTGGAAAATCAGTCAGCAATAGAAACTTGCTAGTATTTAATAGCTAGGTAACTCTCCTGAGATTTTATTTGTACTCAGTATGGTGCAATCCATGCCTGCACAGTGTGAGCTGTTCTTTCCTTACAATTGCTCTTTACTCTTGATGGTGCTGAAAACATTAAGCAGGTTTTGCTATTCTCTTAGTATACCTTTTGTATAGAAGAAAAAGTAATGGTATTGGAGAGGGGGGAGAGAGAGTCTGCATGAAGCATAGAAGAAGGAAACAGAAGAAACAGAGGAAAAAATATTCATGTCATAATGCAAAAATAATGCATAGTTAACAAAGCCTGGAATGCTGAATGTATGCCAGAAGAGCACACTGAAATCCATGACAAACACTTCAGTGATATTAAGAGGATATATACTGATCTTATTTTACTGTTTTCACAAACTGAAATGACATCCAAAATTAACTTATGTAACAGTTGAAAAATCAAGCTTTCAAATGATAAGAAATACAAAAGATGTGCACAGGTGTTATGGTGAGATCCAGGAGATCTAAATCTCAGTGAAGAACTTAATACTGAACTCTAATTATTGCTGGACTAATGAATGGCCCCAACAGAGCTCACTCATCCCACGCAGAGAAGCAGCTCATGGCAGCAACATGTACGCCTGTCTGGGAGCACTTGTCCACACCCGTGGTGGCTGCAGAGCTCTACGGACACAGACAGAGGGTGAGCATCTCTGCCTTTTCTTTAGGTCTGGTCTCATAGTCCCTTTTTTAACTCTCCACCCACAAACTTGTCTTCCCTTGCTCCTCTTAAAATTATTATCACAGATAGCTCTGTCTTGGGACTTCTCAAGCTCATCACATTAGAGAGGAAAAAGCCTTTTCTTCATATGAAGTTTATGCTGGTTTCTTGTCTGTTTCACTGCTTACACTCCAATGAGAAAACAAGGTCTACAAATCACTCAGGGATCCTTCATTACATTTATCACAGGAACATTTTGGCCAAAAGACATTCCCAGATATTTCTTATTGCACCTCTGAAACCAGAGCCATGTAAGATGAATGACAAAGACAATCAAGAGTTCATGTGTTTGCAACAACCTGGTGGGCAAAGGGTGCCAGCAGTGAAAGGCTGCTGGTGAAAGCCTGGATGTGTTCTGTCCTGGCTAGAGTAACAATGGCTCATCTCTGATATACACCCCACATGCACAAAAACCCATGGAGAGTTGCCTGCCTGCTGTCATTGAGGGACCACAAGAGGTGCTGACATGTTTTTGTTGGATTTAGCCAGGCATGGAGGCTTTCTGCAGGAGGTGACATCCAGTCCCTAGAGGACAACCTACACGGGTCATGTTGGTAAGCCTGGCCTGAAGGCTTAGGATGTCAGGGAAGTTCTCCCCATGCTGTCATTCAAAAGAACTGAGACTATGAAGGAAAAGACTTGTTCCCCTTTGCTAGTAGTCTGTAAGAGTAGACAGGCCCTTGGATGTACAGTGGAAATAACCAGCATCACAGAGGATGAAGTTCAGTCTGGCTTTCTTCTCTCACTGCTACAAAAGTCTGATTGACCATGTCAAGGGCAGGAGGCTGCATGGCAGGTCACAGGGCATGCAGTGTGGAGACTAGGGGGTAAGCTCAGGAAAGCCCTTGCAAGATACGAGAAAGATAGTGGATAGACATTTCTGAGAGCATCTGTCTAGCATTTGGTGTTGATTTCATTGGGACTGTCTGAAATACTCAAAGTTTCTTAAAATTGTGCTTTGTAGGTTGCTAGAAAGTACTGTAGGAAGTCCTAAGCATTTAGCTTCCAGGCATTTCAGCTTGGAACACAAAATCAGATAGTTAGCTTTTGACCTTCATCTCTAGGTCCCTACAAAGCACTAATAATAATGTAGCACCTCAGCTGGGTGCTGTGAAAATTAATCCATTACATTTGTGAAGCATCCACATACTCTGATACCAAGCACATCAGAATGGCTGTTGAGAAAATTGACAAATCTCTGTTCTGAGGAGGGTTTCGATAGCATGAATTAACTAAGATCTCTAAGGTCACATACTGAATAAAAATAAAAGAAAATATCATATATCCATGCACTGAATGAGGCAGAGATATGGGTGGAAAAATATGATCATGTAATGAAGGTCTGATTTGTAATGCACGTGTCAGGCCAAAAGAAAGCTACAGACAACCTGAAGTCTTCTGTTCTGAAACTTTTGAATGCTTGGTTTTGCAGCTTTGGTGCATTGTTTGTTTTGACCTTCCCCTTCCTTCCTCCTTCCCTTCCCTCTCCTTTCCTCTCCTTTCTTTCCATTGTCGGTTAACCCCGACAGGCAGCTCAGCCTCACACAGCTGATTGCTCAGTGCCCCACAGTGGGATGAGGGAGAGATTCAGAAGGGTAAAAGTACAAAAATTCATGGGTTGATATAAAGACAGTTTAATAGATAAAGCAAAAGCCATGCACACAAGCAGAGCAAAACACTACTTCCCATTGGCAGGCAGGTGTTCAGCCATCTCCAGGAATGCAGGGCTCCATCACAGGTAACGGTTACGTGAAAAGACAAGTGTCATAACTCTGAATGTCCCCTCCTTCCTTCTTCCCCCAGTTTTATATGCTGAGCATGACATCATATGGTCTGGAATATCCCTTTGGTCAATTGTGGTCAGCTGTCCCAGTTGTGTCCCCTGCCAGCCTCTTGTGCACCTCCAGCCTACTCACTACCCAGGCAGCTGTGTAAGCACTGCTCAGTAATAGCTAAAAGATTGATGTGTTATCAACACTGTTTTGGTCACAAATCTAAAACACAGCACCATATGAACTGCTATGAAGAAAATGAACTCTATCCCAGTCAAACTCAGTATACTTTTTTCTTTTTTTCATCCTTCTTTTCTACCCTCTCTTTTTCCTCTCTTTCTAGTATAGCATTTTTTGAATGCAGTACCTTTTCTGTCACCATGAAAGCGACCTCTACACATACAACTAACAGCTTTTTAGAAGGCAAATACTTCCAAGCATCTCAAATTGACTGGATTTTCCCCAGCTTTTTAGGGCTTGATAATGTCCAGGAAAAAAATCAGAATACTAAGATGTTTTCGCTCTAACGTGTGCTAAGTATGTGACTCATCTTTAGTGTGCACTGAGATCCAGCAGAACTTGGATCCAGGACTTAGAGAACAGAACAAACTTTCTTATGAGGTGTATTGCACATGGAAGCACTAAAGAGAATCTTAACTTTGTCAATTTATAGTCAGACTAATTTTTTGACAAATAATATGTTCTAAAGGAGTGCCTTTTTTATATGAATTAAATAGTTGGAGCACTATAGAGTAAATTCTGCAATAACTTGTGTGAAGCAGGTGAGCGCAGATCAGGTAGAAAGGTGTGAAAGCTATCCAGTGGCTAATATTTGGTCCTGTCATCAAGAATTGGTGCCAAAGCCTTCAAACAGAATATACGGACTTTTTCACTTCATCTGGAATGAGGAATTGAAAACAAAGACTTGTGCTAGCATTTAGGAATGTATTTAATTTTCTTTGACCTGATACTCAATTATATGTTTTAAAATCGGGGGGATAAATTCTGCATCTTCAATTTGTGGATGGAACTGGTTTATAGTTGTTTATCTGCTTTGTTTATAATTCAGTAGGAAGGATCTGGAAATCACATTTATCTTTCAGAGAAAGTTATTATAGAGGAATGAAGCAGTTTGGAACAGAAATAATAAACAAGGATATGTATCCATCTTAGCAATACTGACCTTGCAGGAAATTAATTTATATTTCTGTTTCTGGGTAATTCCAGAGAAGACTTTACTAAATAATACATAGCTTGTTACTGAAATACATTTTATAAGTATAAATATTTGGAGCTAACTAAACAGTTTGAGCATTTGTATTGGGACTCAATCCAGCCTTGTGGTGTTAAGGCTCCTTAGTCTTTACCTTGCAGCACGTTTTTAGGATGGGAGCCTAAAATCATAGCCACAGTCTAGAAAGACACATGCTTTTGGAAATCACAGTCTTCCAGGAACACGAACAGGAGCTGGCAACTCTTCTCATTGGGCCGGTCTGAAAGTACCAGGATTGAGCCCAGAATTGTCTGAAATAAATTTTTCTTTGTCCGCCAGCAATTAGTGTTGGGGCTGATAGGACTATTTCCTTTAAAAACTTTCCTTTTAGCCATTCTTTGGCCAATATTTTTTAAACTTATCCTCTTTCAGATTTTTCTTGATTTAAAAAAAAAAAAAAAAGGAAAATTAACTGTGAGAGAGGCCTGGATAGTCTTTAGAAGTAATTCAATCAAAGCCAGCCATACTGTCATAATGAAGATCAAAAAATGACGATTAAACAACATCCTATCATGTATCTTAAGACGGCCCTAACATATAGTGTTTCTATAGGAATTAGCATCATATTGATACAAGCCTAATAAGATTCAAGGAAGTAAACAGTCCTTTCTGTGTGCAGAGTTTTTTCCAAACAACACCTACTTTGCTGCAGTATCTGTACCAGCTAAAGCTTGTGAGCAGTGTTAAAGTCTGTGAAGTATCCCATGTTCCCATACCAATATCAAAGCAATTGGTTCTTTCTATCAAGTTACTTATCAATCACTGTAGAAAACTACATGTTCCCAAATAACTAATTGGTGTTGCTTAAATAAGTTACTTCTCATTTATTGGTAACAGCAACAACAAGAAACTTTCTGAGGGTGATGTTCACAGACTATTCCAAATCACTAATGACACCCATACGAGGATAGCTCCCCTTCACGAGACAATCTTTGTGGATATGTATATGTACACACCCATGCTCTTGAACCAGAGACTTTTCAGTCTTAACAGTATCTGCAAAAGATGTTCCTCCTTTGTGTGCTCTATACTTAAGCTGGGAGAAAATTCGTTTCTCGTGTGTTTTATGTCTGTAGTGTTACATCTCAGAGTATCGTTCCTTTCTTACTCATGTCCCTTTGCAAAATGGTATACTGGTTTTCCTTTAGAGAGGTATATTGTCTTTTTTTCTTTACATTCTGCCTACTTTTTGTTCCATCACTTCGTAATTTTCAGCCTGTGTAAGGGGTTGTGTTAAATGGATATGCCTCGCATTTGTTTGGCTTAGGAGAACGTGATCTACCAGAAGAATAGCATATTTATGCTGCCAAGAGCTAATAAAGAGTGTCTTGGAAGATCTTTCAGTTTGACCTCTGACACAGGCGAGTCATGCTGTAAACAGTAACTGATTGCTAATGCAAATTTTGTTTTGAGAGTAGTGAAATACTACAGGTCATTTCTGATACGTTGCAAGACTCTGGAGCTCCTGTTGTGACTGTTATGTTAAACCTCAAGGATTAGGGGACTCCTCGACTGTATAAGGTATGTTATACCTGATTAATTTATGGAATAAGTGGTGTAAGAATCAATTTATTTGCCAAATAAAATATCAGTCTAAATGGATCTTTCTGTGCTAGCTAGTTTGGGAACACAATGTACCATGGACTTGGCTAATACATATTGCAAGTTGCTGTTTCTGCCCTTTAATAAAATCTTTTGAGGTTGATATGATTTCAGCTTTCCATTTCCTTACAGCTGGACACCAAAAAGTGCTTAAGCAAACTTAAAATGGGAAATATATTCTCATTAAAAATTATTAATAATTTTGCCTGTCAACAGTAAATGTGCACTTTAGTAAACAAGGTGTTTACTAATGTGTATACACTTACACAAAATGTATGAAAATCCAAAGAGCAAATTAGAACTAAAACTAATGTGAAAAAAATTTACTAAAAGTTAGAGTTTTGATGCTGCCTGCGCTTTTCCTGTTGTTTGTTTACCTTTCAGTTTCTTCTTACAGATTTTGGGTAAAGCTGTAGAGGTATTAAATAAACAGGGATTACTTGCCTCATTGGTTCTCCTCCTAGGGAATCGCTTCTAATCTGAGGTCCTGAGCAGCTGCAGTTTACCAAGGATGATTCTGGAAAAGGAATTTGCCCTCTTCCTGCTAACCACTTGCAGAAGAACCAGCAAAGATACATTTGCTTATTGAAACTGTGGGAGAATAAAATCTAATGCCATCAGGACTTCCATACTAATCCAATACCCTGTCTCTGACAGCAGCAAACAGCAAATATGTAGAGAAGAGTGTAAAAACAGGACAAGGACATTTGGTCATTCAAAAGTATTCTTGCAGGATCCAGTGATTTGCATTCAAAGTGTTTCCTAAGCCAGTGGTAATATCTTTGTATTTTAGCCTCTGTGGGTTTTTCTTCCATTAATTTGTTCAATGTCTAATCCCAGCATCCTCTGGAAAGGCCTACGCATTGTCTGTGCATTGTGTGAAAAAGTAGCTTGGTAGTTTAGTCATTTCCTAACTAGTCTTCATATTGAAAGTACCAGAGACTACTAGCAATCTTCCATTATTCATCTTCATGTCACTGACATATGTCCCCTGGAATACCATTTACAAATTTGTACCATATCAACTCACTGCCAGTCTTCTGCACCAAAGATTTAAGTGAGAAATTGCACGCTATTGTTAGCAGCTCAGTTCTTTCACTTGGGAATTCCTTCAGGATCCTTTTGGAGTATTGTCAGACCTGGCAGTTATTGTTCTTTTTGTCTGTTTGTTCCACAAATTATACCAAAATCTTGAGTAGGGCTAGATTTTCCTGAAACGTGGCTTATAAGCATGGCTCTGCCAAGGTGAGCTCTCTAGATGTCTTCACTGTCATCGCAGGTGCAAAGAATCCATTTAATTTGTCTTCTATGGCTTATCTTTTTTAAAATGTTGATGTACCTTGATCCTCTATTGGCTGTACTGCCTCTCCAGCAGACTTGCTGCTTCTGATGTGTTTGAGAAAGACATTACTATTAGTACTGATGCCATTTGGAAGTTCATCTTCTGTCCTATTCTGTTTTTTTCAAGTGTAATATGTGGAGTTTTATGATTTTTCTGGTTTTCCTCATTTGGGGATATTTTCAGCTTTTGAGAGGTTCGTTCTTTCTTATAACCTCCCCTACCCTTCTGTTCAGCCATTCTGGGTTTCTTTTTGCCTTTCTAAAATGGGATGCACTTGCCCTGAATTCCTATATGGAGCCTTTGAGTAGCCTCTTTGCTGCTTATCGGAGTTTTACCCTTTGACTGTCTCTTTTATTGAGATCTCCTCTGTATGTAATTTTTCTTTTTGAAAATAAGAGGAGTGGCATTCTTGTTTGTGTATCTTCTACCACAATTGAAAGTGAAACCAATATCTAGGCCTTACCCAGAGATATCACTTATCCTTTAACCCAAGAGGCTCAGGGGAACCGTACTCCATAGAAAGTGACAGACTGTTGAGTATCATCCATTGACATTTATTGGACTGCATCATTCCATGAGCAAACATCCATTTCTTCAACTTTGTGCTACCTCCTTGAATGTGATTCTTCCTTTATGCGTCTTTTCTGCAGTGTCATATCTACATCCTTCTTCCAATCAGCATTAACATAATCAATGCACTCAGCCCTTGGCAGAATGGCAAACACATTGTATTTCAGAGTAGCTGCAAGAAAACAGAAAAACATACCATTCATTTTCAGAAACACATAATTCTTTTCAGAAATAACAGAAAGGCTTTTAGTTTCAAATTCAGTTTTGTGACCTCTATGAGCAATATATTCAAAATGAAGTTGTAATGAAGTTGTTGTGGCTACTGCGGTCAAAATCATAGCTTCTGGGTATTTTGAAATCCAGATATTGGCCCAACATTGCACTTCCCAGGTCAGGTAGCAACATTACTTGAGAAGTGAGGGTTGGCAAATGCCTTTAAGAAATTGTTGAGGAAAAATGAGTGAAACTACTACCATGCGACAAGGGAGGTTTAGACTGGATATTAGAAAGAATTTCTTCACAGAACAGGTTGTCAGACATTGGAATGCGCTGCCCAGGGCAGTGGTGGAGTTCCCATCCCTGGAGGTGTTTAAGAGTCGGGTTGACGTAGCGCTCAGGGATATGGTGTAGTTGAGGACTGTCAGTGTTAGATTGATGGTTGGACTTCATGATCTTCAAGGTCTTTTCCAACCTTTATGATTCTGTGATATGCTGTCTAGTGTCCAGCCAGTACAAGGTGGGTAGACAGCAGCACAGAAAGGCCAGATGGCAAAACAAGAAATAGTGAGAACATGAGTAGATGACACTTTGAATCTGACACCTGTAATTCATCATCATACTACAACCAAAATGCAGATCAGCATCATAGGGTGATGTATAGCAGTTAAGGAACAACTGCAGCAGAGACTTAGAGGATGTGTAAGTTGGGAGCTGTTTCAATAACAGAGAAGTTGTAAATGAGTAACATCAACATATAAGTTTCGTATTGCATGAAAGCTCATGTTAGCACTTGATCTTACAGTCTCTCATGTCTTCCTGTGCCACTGTGGATTGAGATACTTCTAGTGAGTAGGCTCAGTTAGTTCAAGTATAATGTAATTTGGAGCTACTTTAGAGCAGTTCATGCAATCAAAGCTCTGTGATGAATGCTGTTTTTTAAATAAAAAAAGATGAACATTGAAGCTTTCTTACCAATTGGCATACGCAAATGCATTAAGAAAAAGTGGGAAAAAGTGGAATGACTAGGAAGGGAAAGCATGCACTCTTTGTGCTCTTGCTATGCTCTGTTTGAACAGAATTTCAACATTTCAATCCAGCCAAAAAAAAAAAAACCCAAACCTTAAAATCTCTGCAGACAATTGCTCATAATCATCTCCTAGAACATTCTGAGCTTGTTCCTTTGTTTTGGGTTCTTGTCTTAACTCCTTTGTGCCCTGTGTCATTGCTAACAACTGTGGAAGGAATATGTAAAATACCATCAAATTTGGAAAAATAGCATATTATATTCACTCCAGTCATTTTGCTCCAATGTAAATCACTACATAAGCTGCAAGGCAATAAAGACTGACCTCCATTATATTTCCATAGCCTGACCTTAATATTAAATCCTATGACTGGTGAGTCAGTTTCTGTCTGGTATTTTGACATTTGCCTCTCACTAATCATTCTGCACAATTCCATTAAAACCAGTATATATTAAAGCAGGGAAATTACATCTTTTAGGATTAATTTCTAAGTTTCCAACCTGAAATAGTATTGTGACTGGGGAAAAGTTGAACTCGCATTTCAGTTTGGCAGACTTTGTTAGTCAATTGCTGGCATATTTAGTTACTGCATATCATTCCGCAATATGTAAGGTGCGCCACACTATAGCTGCTATAATATACTTAGAAAAGGAGAAGACTGCCATCATTTCTCTAATGGGCATAAGCCCAGCCAGCTAAGTGCTCACCCCCCAAAAAGTAGTGTGATTTATAGAAATTTTAGGTTTGAGCAGTATTTACATGGTTCCACAGCCAAGTGGAACAAGCATGTGCTCCCAACTGAAGCCAATGGGACTGTTGTCATTGATCTCAAGGTGAACAGCGTTGGGCCAGAAATGCAGGATTAAAGCTAACAAGACAGTACTCATTTTCTCTTGAGGTTTCAATGATTCCAGTCTGAGCTTCCCCAGTATCCACTGGAGCTACACAAACACAAGGACACTCAACACCTCTCTAGAATCAGAGCAAGAGATTTCGGAGTTAGATTCTCAGGCTTTAGTTACCACTTGTTAAAGAATGACTCAGGAAATATGGGGCAAGATATGGCCCACAGACATACTTTTTTTTTCCCAGCAAAATGTAAGCATCTAGGGCTTACAAGCACTTTATTACATCTAATCAAAGTCATAATAGGCGATACCCATCTTTTGAGTAATACCATGGCAATAAATGCACCTTCCCAGGAAGTGGAAAATGTGAGTTTCCAGGGCCATGTAAACCTGACAGGGCTTGAAAATACAACTCCTAGCTGTCTGCCAGGCTCTCTGCTGAAAGACATCCTTCGTGTATCCTCTTGAAGCTGGGCCATTATGCAGCCACAAATCTGGCTGTCACTTTCTATCGATCTATTTCTAACAACTTTCAAATCAGTTAGTTCGTCTCAACCAAAGAGAAAGTATGAAAGATGTAATTTTCTTCCAAATACGTAATTTTCCTACATATTTCATGAAAATGGATGACCAAACAGAAAAGAGGTTTGTCTGTCACCACCACCATGTGACTAAGTACAGCACAACCTTGTCCCTCATCTGGTCCCAGCATGCTGCTGGGTTGGTAATCAAGGTACACTCCTGCTCATTCACAGTGATGGCCTTGATTCAGATTGAACTAGGGAAGATGTGAAAATGAAGTCCTCAGCAACCCTGAGGCTACTGTGCCATGAGAGTTCCTAGCTACTTTCTTCTACTTGCTTTTTGGTTTGTTTGGTTTTTGTTTGTTGTTTTTTTTTAGGGAATTAATTCTGCTCACCCAGGCCTTTGTTTTTCACAAGGCTTTCTGGATCCTGAATAGACAAAGGTACTTGATCTCTGGAGAAGGACAGAGCACACATCTGCTCTTAATATTTCATTTTGCAGACAGATGCTTGCTCACCCAAATGCTCATCTTTCTTCACCCGCTAACACTGGCAGCCTGTGTCACGATTGCCTTGCTTTTCCTGCTTTTCATATGTTTTCTGTTTAACTTGGGCACCTGAAGTGGGTGGTATTGATTTTGTCTGTGGAACATTCCTGTGGATTACAGGGGCTTGCTTTGTCAACATGTATTTCTTTTCCCTTCTGTTATGTGGGAAAATTCTTCATACAACCTTCAGTAATCCGTTCTTGATTAGAGCATCATTTAGATCATATTACACTGGGTGATTAGGCTTCACTTACTACCTTATGCTGTTGATTTTTCTCTCTTGATGGATACAGCCATTTTAGAGTGTTATGTTTGATTACACTAAAGATGAAGTTTCTCCTTTCATATCTCCTGGGTAGACTTGAGCTAAGCAATAGAAATCAAGCCCCATATTGATAACTACACTGAAACCTCATCCCTTCTTTCTGAAATTCTTGCTTCGTGTATATCCCATCAGGCTGATGGTTATTCAAAGTTTTTGACAGAATGATATTCTGAATTTCTAAAGTATGCCAAGCTTCAGCCTTCTTCCTGAAGTGTCAAAAAACCCCAAAACCAACCCATGAGGTAAACAATATTCTGTCCTAAAGATACAAAGACTTAATAATCAAAACAACCTCAAGCTGTAACTTACTCTAAAAATTCACTATACACTTGGATCTATTCCAAGATTTAAAATCATGCAAAATTAACGCTCAATCTTCTGACTGTATTAAAGCAATTTCTCCCCCTCCCTTTACCAAGACTAGGCATGGCCAGGATTTTCCATCTCTTTTCTAATCATCCTTTAGTACAAGTCTTAATGTTCCATTTTCCCCTGTTTCTGGAGAGGAGCCCAGTACAGAGTTCCTGATACAAATACTCCCAGATTACCAAAAAATTAAGATCCAGATCCAGCTTTTGTAAATTAGCCTAAAATCTGCTTTGTATCAAGAAAAGGTTCCACTGAACAAAAAAATCTTCAGAAAGTAGAACCTGGCAGGTACTTTTTTTTCCTTCTAGCAAAATTCATGGTTGTTTTGAAAAGCCTCAAATGGAAAAATTTATCCAAAAACTAAATATTTGTATTTCTGCCAAAAATAGTAATATTTTTTATGGAAAAATAGACATTTTCCACAAAGATAGGCACTTTGTACAAAAAAAAAAACATTTTCTGTGTAAAAACACAAAAAATAAATCCAGCAACCAATTTTCTGTAGAACAGTGATTTTGATGGAAAAATTTGGAGAGGGACTATTTACTACAAAGTAGGATAGGGGCTTGGAAAAGACCTCTAGAAAAGCCTGGTCTAATATTAGTGCACAGAGCTATGTTATAGAATCATAGAATGGTTTGGGTTGGATGGAACCCAAATCATCTGGTTCCAACCCCCTGCCATGGGCAGGGACACTTCCCACTAGACCAGCTTGCTCAAACCCCAAACAACCTGACCTTGAACACTTCTGGGGAGGGGGCATCCACAACTTCTCTAGGCAACCTATTCCAGGGTCTCATCACTCTCACAGTCAAGAATTTCTTCCTAATCTAAATCTACCCTCTTTCAGTTTGAAAAAGTTACCTCTCATTCTATCACTACACTCCCTGATAAAGATTCTGTCCCCATCTTTCCTGTCAGCCCTCTTTAAGTACTAGAAGGTGCAATAAGACCTCCCCATAGCTTTCTCTTCTACAGGTTGAACAACCCTAACTCTCTCAGCCTGTCCTCATATGGGAGCTGTTCCAGCCCTCTGATCATCTTCATGGCCCTCCTCTGGACCCACCTGAGCCATGCCTTTCTTAGGCTGGGGTCCCCAGAGCTGAACACTGTATTCCAGGTGGGATCTCTTGAGAGTGGAGTAGAAGGGGAGAACCACCTTCCTTGACCTACCAGCCACACTTCTTTTGATGCAGCCCAGGATGTGATTGGCTTTGTGGGTCTCAAGTGCACATTGCTGGCTCATATTCAGTTTTTCATCCACCAGTATCCCCAAGTCTTTCTCCGCAGGGCTGCTCTCAGTCTGATCATTGCCCAGCCTGTATCCATGTTTGGGATCTCCTTGACCAGCTTCAGGATTATAAAATCTTTTTCACTGGCTGATCAAGTTCTGTCTTGAAAAGCACTTTATTTCTTTGCCCTCACTGTTAAAATATTTGTCCAGAACAGCTACCTGGATATCAGTCTATGCATTTACTCTCACCTAGGTTAATTCACCTGTAATTCTGCCAAATTTCCTTTAGTCGACATAGTTCCTTTCCTGATGACATATTTAATCTCAGTTTATATTTTATCAGGCTACTGAACCAAGTATTCTCTAAAATCCTTAGGTCTTCATTTATTTGCTCTGCACCTGCTGAATTAATCTCTTTTGACTGCAGATTGCTAAATTTATATGCGACACTCCAGATAAGATGTGACCAGTCCTTTGTGCGTTACCTAGCCTCACTGCTTTTCTAACTCTAAAGTAAGTATCTCTTCCATATGCCCTAAGATCACATTTATTTTTCAGAGTCATGTCACATTAATACTCATATTTGCCACCTACTGACTTGTACACACAGGACTTCCTGCTATTGCCCTTTAGCTTATGGAGTAAACCATTGTTGGTTGTTCATTAGCACATGACTTTCCGTTTTGCTCTACTAAATTTCCAGCTTTTTGCTAATGTTTAATTTTCAGTTGATCTTGATATCCAGATATGCTTACTGTTGACAACATGTTGAATCCAGTTACTGAAAATAATAAAATAGGACCCCAGCCTGATCTCTGAGGAATCACAGAACAGTAGGGGTTGGAAGGGACCTCTGAAGATCATCTAGTCCTACCCCGCTGCTAGAGCAGGATCCTAGAGCAGACCACACAGGAACACGTCCAGACAGGTTTTAAATGTCTCCAGAGATGGAGACTCCACAACCTCTCTGGGAAGCCTGTGCCAGTGCTCTGTCACCCTCACAGTAAAGAAGGGTTTTCTTATGTCAAGACTGAACCTCCTGTGTTCCAGTTTGTGCCCATTGCCCCTTGTCCTGTCACTGGACACCACTGAGAAGAGTCTGGCCCAACTTCACTTTTATTTCCTTTTAACCTCCTATTTACACATCAGCATTATTTGACAGATTCATTTAAGCATATTTTGGTCAAATATTTTTTCATTAAGCTCCATCATTTCAGCTTTAGCAATTTCTATGGCACTGTATCAAATGCTTTATTGACAGCTATCTAGAATAAATCTAATATATTTTCATTGTGTAGAAAATATATCTTAGTACAGAGTTGAATTAAGCTGCTACTGACTCTTCTTGATAAATACTACTTTTATTCTATTTTCCCTTTATCTTCCCTTCTGCACTTATCCTTCTCTACTTTTCCAAAGCCTTGCGTGCCACTCTGTCAGTTCATTTTTTCTGCTGGTTTTGACTTTTGCCTCTAGAATTTTGTGGCAAAGTCTATTCTTAACTTTAAATTGTAAAAAAAAAAATAAAATGATCATAATAACTAACCATTACAAAAACCCTAAAACTAATGGGGACAATTTTCCTCTTGTTGTATCAGAATAAAAAATACATCAAATTTTCAGAATAAAAGGATTTGATTTTCTTTGTGTCCAGTAAAAGACTCAAAAATCACTGATCAAACCTGGAGCTTTGTCATAAGTCATAGCTGAAATGACATTAGCCACGTATTTTCCATATGCCAGATATCCGAATTATTTATTTTGTATTTAATTTATATATTTAAAAGATCAGATTTTATTTCATCTATACATATGAATATAACAGAATACCTATTAATTTAATGTGTTCCAACAAGTATTAATGGAAGTACCTGCCTATAATGGAAATATGAAAAATAGAATGCCCTGGCCAAGACATTGGAAAGTTTCATTATACTGAAAGGACTTCTCTCACTATTTTGAAATGACAAAAGACCTGGGAGTCTTATAAATTTGAGGGAGAGTGGACACAAATGCATACTTTACACTAAGTATTACAGACTACACTCTGTGTCCTTGTGAACAATGTCCCTGTCCCAATCTTCCTGATGGAAGATTTCACAGTTACAGACAACTTCTTTAATCAAACCACTTAAAAGTCTGTGAGTCCTGAGCTTAACATATCGAAAAGAAAATTTGCTTTGTTTTCATATAATTTCTTAGTATTTCTCATCTGTAGAAACATATTTTTGAGTAGCTGAGCTGCTTGCACATTATAGAAAGACCACTCCGAAGAGTTCTGTTTGGATGCATTTGGGATGCTGATGCTGGTAAACTGCCATTTCGCAAGCCACCGTAACAAAGCAGTTTGTGGAGCAGTTTGAGCATCACCACTAGAAGATCTGGTCTCAGCTACAGCATGAATCTACTCCTCATGCCTAGAGACAGCAGGGCACTGTCAGGGATGCTGGAATGGGAGAGAATGACAAAGCTGAGGTGACACTTAAGGACAGCCTTTCCTTTGAAAACTATCCCTTCTTTGTCTAAGAAACAAGCATAAGATTCAAGAAATTATGTAGACATAAGATGACCAGTAACAACAGCAAAAGTTCAAAATAACTAGGAGAGCTTTTTGAACACCTGCTGGAGCTGCAGACAAAATACATTGATTAGTTTCTTTTGTTTATTCAGAGAATCTTCATTTTACCTTCTCCTCTTACTGCAGACACTAAAACATTTGGTGCAGGAGGCTCTACTGCTGGACAGTAACAACACTGTGCTGCTTCTCACAGGGTGGTGTTGTAGGCATTTGTTCCCTGATGCCTGTCCAAGGTCTGAATTCCAATTCCCAACAGGACACAATGTTTGCTGCACTCAGGCCTGGCACCTTCTTTGTTGTGCTTCCATCTGATCATTGAAAGATGCTCAATATGATCATCTATTTTAATAGTTACCAATGCTAAAATTTTGGGGAACTTTAATCTTCTCCAAAATAAAAGGTTCAAACAACATGTACATTAAATCAAGATTCCTTTTCCTGGAAATTCTCTCTAACATCTATTTCCACAGCTGACAGAATCTTCCCTTAAGTATCTGGACTGCAGGAAAAAAAAAAAAAAAACAACACCAAAAAACTAAAAAAATGCAGGATGACAGGAGAGAATGCCTTTGGGAGATTTAGGAATATCTGATGGAGACCCAGTGTATTCACTAAGTGTGAAGGTTTAGGAGGAGCATCCCTTCTGTAATGAGACATAGTACAGATGGCTAGGCAGAAGGTACTTGTTACTTACAGCTCTACTGACATATACCTCTCCTTGGTAGGCAGACTTTTCCAACAGCTGGAATTGGAGCAAACTTTTTGGCTCCTGCACGTGCCATTGGAGCAGGAAGTTTGCAGTACCTTGGCACTGCTTGCCACTAGGTCCATTATCTATTGCTGAACTTTCCGTTTCTGTTTTCCATTACTGCCCTCTCTGTAACACCCAGGCTCTGCTGATTCAAAATAATATCTATTTCAGTCAAACTGCATTTACTTTTCTACAGCCTCTGTTGTGAAGAGGGGATGAATTTCTCTCCATGTTCGGACTCCATCCTTTTCCTCCATGTCTGTGCCTCATGGATACCTCCACAAAATCTCTCTCTTTGTTCATTCCTTTGAATTTGATGGGCCATTCTTGAAAATGGCATCAAATCTACACTGACTGTGTAAATTTATATCATTCCTTGGCTCATTCATAACCCTATCCATTCCTTGCTGCATAAGAGTATCAGTCTCATTTGTATATATTTCTATATATCAACAGCTGTTTTAGTTCCATTCTTGTTATTTTTTCCCCCTCTACATCTGCTATAACAGGGCACTGAACTGTGCTGTATTTAAGCAAAATGAACTCGAACCATGTTTTCTGGGTCTCATCCATTAATAATCTGTATTCTTTTCAGAAAAAAAAAAAGTGCACTTGCTACATTGAAACAAAAATATTAGTATTTGATGCATCTCTCTCATCTGGTGTCGCTTTCATGCCAAAGAGTCACTGGGAACAGCACAGACGAAATGGCTGACAAATAACTGATGATTTTTCTTTTCACCTTAAAATGCTGATTCACTGAAAAAAAAAAAAAATCACAAAAATCTGATTCTGGACAATCTTCTGATAGAATAGACAGAAGTTTCAAAAACTTCTTTGCCAGTTCTGGAGTATGTGGACTGCCTACTACCCAAAATACTTCCACAGAAGGAATAATGATGACAGTTCCCAAGACAGTTTCTACACAGAATGTTAACACTAATTTGTTAATTGGTTTCCCAGGCCACTCAGCTTCAACAGCTTAATGAATCATTTGGTCGAAGAATCAAACACTGGGTTTTGGTGTCTGGCAGCTCTTGTGTCCTCAGCTGCTGGGGCAGTCCAGCTGGTAGAGTCTGCCTGACAGCTCCTCTGCAGAGGAGTATTTACTGCTGAAGCACCTGAAGAGACTTGACACGTAGAAATTTCACTCATGAGCATGACTGGATTTAAAGACGGCTTTCCTAGTGGGATGCCAGTCATCACAAGGCACAAAAAATAACTTCTAAAGAGAGAGAAGACAGAAAGGATTTTCCAAAGTCTTACAATAATGCTAAGATATCAGATTTCTCTAAAATAAAAGATTAGATAAATGGGTTTGAAACTGTTGTTTTGGAAAGACCTATAGCTCTTAAGAAATTGTTAAGTGCACCTTCAGACTGCGTGTGTCAATAACCAGAAGCCTGAAGAGGAACCTTGGACAGTGGTCTCAGGATTCAGGGGGGTTGCACTATGCAATTCTTCATTTCCAAGAGGTCTGAGCTGAGAGTCTGCCTGGGAATCTCAGGGCCAGTCCCATAAACAGGCTCTTCTCCAACTGAGCTGGTTTAGAAGTAGGTGTAATTGGCATTTTGGTCCACCTGTCACACACAAAGCCAATCCAAACGGGTACTATTTTCTGTTACAATGAAAATATTTTCATTACTTGATCATATGCCATTCTACAAGAAGTTTTTCTTTCTACATTAAAGTTTCCCTCTGCGTGCAGGTTATAACACTGCTCATCAAGGTTTGTGTTATTTCTTTTTAATGATATCACAGAGGTTAAAATCAGGTCCTTCTTCTCAAGATATGAAAATAATTTTTGCAAATGCATTAAAAAATATGTAAACTCTCTTCAACTTTTCCCTAGAAGTGTCCTTGGTTACTTTGGCTGGCATAAAGCTATTTAGGGGAGTCTTATGTTGCCTGATTAGTCCCTTTTAACACATAGTACTTAAATTACAGCACATGTAAGACAGTGGGAAGACAACTCTAATTTATTCTCATTCTCAGCTAACGAATAGCATATAAACTCTGCTTTTCGTATAACAAAAGACATGGGCTAACACGGAGTTGCCTTAAATTGCTGATCCTCTACTGAGACCTCCGAAGGAAACAGCTTCGAGGGAAGGAAGATTTTGTAACACAGCTGCTGATCTGCCCAGGGATAAGAGTGACCCTGCCAGGGATCGCTTCGCTTGCCCCACATCTGTGTGGGTCTGGCTGGAGGGACCGTGCTCCATCGCCGTAATGGTTTCAGGGCCAAAGGCAGCCGGGTGCTGGCACTGGCACGCTGCCGGGATGTGTGTGTGCGAGAAGAGGGGGTTCCTCCGGCACCTCGAGGCAGGCAGAGCGGGGTGAATGCCGTGCACGAGCCGGCAGCAGCCCGGGATGGCGGGGGAGCACATGCGGGGCGCCGGGATGGGCGGAGGGGAACGAGCGCGGCGGGGAGAGGGAGGAGGAGAAAAGGAAGGCGAGGAGAGGGGCTGAGGAGAAGCGGGAGGGAAGGGAGCCGGGGTCTAGAGGAGGAGCTGGGCGCAGGGAGGCGGCAGCGGCGGGCAGGGACTCAGTCGAGCCGGGAGCGGAGGGCGGCCGGAGCTGCGGGCGGGCGGGCAGGTGCGGGAGCCGCCTACAGCCGCAGGGCGGCGGCCGCCCGCGGGGCGAGGGGCTCGACTCGGCGCCCGGCAGCAGCCCCCGGGCCCTATGGTGCCGCGGCGGGACCCGGCTCCCGCTCGCCTCCTTCGACAGGGGCCCGCGGAGCGGCGCGGGGCAGCGGAGCCCGGCGGCCCCAGCTCTCGGCCGGCATGAGGAACCTGCCGGTCCTCGTCCTCTCCCTCTGCTGCAGCCTGGCACCGGTAAGTCGCCCCGCGCCCCAGCCGCGCCGCCGGGAGAAGGGCGAAACTCGCTCCGCCGGAGCGCGGACGGGCTGGCCCCTGCGGCTCTGCCCGCCCACCCGGCCCTGAGGCGCTGCGCGGACTCCGGGGCTGGCGGGTCCCGCACACCTTTTTCCCCGGAGCGGGGCGGGGGGCTCGGCGGCAGGTGCGAGGACTTCGGGATGCACAAGTGACTCCCCCGCCCGCGGGTACCCGGGGTGCCCCGGCGGGGATCTCGCAGGGGAGGGGACCCCCAGCCCGTCTCCTCTCCGGCGCTCCTGGGCTCCACAGGCTCCCTGCCCGCACAGGCAGCGGCGGGGGGCGCTCCCCGGGGGCCCGCACGGCTCGGCCGGGGTGGGACAGCGCGGTCCGGGCTCGGTCCCCACCGGAGCGGAGCGGCGCTGGGGCACTCGTTCCCCGCTGCTGTCCCTGGCAGCCCCCGGGCACCGCCAGTTTGCGGAGCTTTCCCGGGGCACTGCCCGGGTGCGGGCTGGAGGGTCGTCAGGACAAAGCCTGCCCGGTCAGTTTCTCTGTAACACGTGTAACCGGGTAACCGCGCACACAGCATCCAGGGGAGTAAAGGCTCCACGTCTGGGACGTCTGCTTTTAACATCTTCATATTTTTTAAGCGTTTCTTCAGTTGTTTGTAAAGGTCTATAACTTTGCTGGAAAAAGAATTTACAGAAAATTAAAATAACTGCCCCCTAAATCGCTCCATTTTTTGTTACTGTAAACTTAAAAGAACAGATCATTTCCACCCAAAGGCGGGAAACCATGATGGGCATCAATGTAAGCTGCTTGTCAGAAGAAACGTTTTTCCAAGCCAAACTGCTGTTCTGGGTGCCTTAAAAGTTGTTAAGCCATGGAACACACAGAGAGACCCCTCAGCTGGATTTCCAGCTGACTGTGTGCCCTGGCAGCGCACAGCACAGCACTGTGCTCAGTGGTGACACAGTAACCCACCACTGGCAGGGCAGAGGGAAAGGTGGATAAGCACCAGCCCTGAAAGGTGGTGAGTGTCCTCCAAATCCGTTTTGGGGTTCTTGAAGTGTTTCTCTTGTTTGCTGAGGTACCTCTGAATGAAACTGGTGTATGTATGAGAACAAAGTGTGTCATAGTTTGACATGCATCCCAGGTTTGAAAAGTATCTTTGTTATGTTTGAGTACTAAGAAATTTATGTTCTCAAAGTAACCTTCACTAATAGATCACTGATACGGAGGAACTTGCAGTTCTTTTGTAAGTATGAGAGTAAGAAATTGCTTATTCAATATGTTTCTTAATTGCAGAAGCTGCTTTGATTTACACCTCTTTTAGTCAACATTTCCATTTACTGGAACCTACTTTTCCAAGACCCAGTAGTTATAATACTTTCTGGTGGAGTAGTAGGTCTACTCTCAGTTACTGAATGTTTGCAATTGGGTAAAAAACCTATTCAAAATCTGTTATGTGAAACAAAAATGCAATTAAAAACATTACATATACTTGAGACTTTATTTTATGTGGGAGCTATCTGGAAAGCAGATAATACATATAAACCCACACATTTTCAGTATAACACTGAACTTTCTATTATAAGTGCTAGAAATCATAATTTATGTTAAGAATCTGTATAAATTCACTTTGAAAAGAAAAAAAATCTGCCCTGAAAACATATAGTCTCAATAATCACTACAGAGAAAAGATGGGGGAAAGGAAGTAAGGTTCTGATGATGTAGATGGTGAAATGAGACATTTGGAGAAGAGACAGAGTTTCATGAGTTTTCATAACAGCTCCTACTGTTATGCTTATGGTTAATTACACTGTATTTTTACAAGCTGCACAAGTAACTTACCCATGAGGAGACTGCAGGTTCTCAGTCCTAACTCTGGATCCTAGGTTCTGGGTCCATGATCACAGTTTAATTAACTAAGCATTGCCATTTTAAAAAATAGTGTCTCATGAATCTGATCCTATTACCTGATTCTGCTATTAAATGTCTGCTAGAAAATGTTAGCAAGAAAAGGGGAGAGAGAAACCGCCTTTTTATTGGTACTACAAGTGTGAAGATGACTAAATACAGCATAGTCATATTTTATTTCATTATGATGTCATTTCATTTCAGCTAATCTCACTGACCCTTCAGCTCCAGTGGTGTTTCCTATTTTCCCGTTTGTCACCTACTGCAATCATTTCTCCCATGGAGTCTCTCATGGACTCTGAATGTTTCTCTGTTGAGCTCTGCCTGCCTCTGTGAATCTAACTGACTTCAGTACAACTCCCTGGTGCCTTGTTTCTTTCCCCAGTACTGCTACATCCCTGTCACTTCCCATGGACATAAATAAGCCTTTTTGAAAACCAAGGAACTGGAGGCAGAGCTATAAACTAGTAAAGGCAATAGTGCTTTCATTTTGAAAGGAGTGGGGTTATCTTCCTGTGTAGCACTTGCTCGAATCAAATAATCATGCTCTGGGGCCTTCAGGAGGTAAAACGTGGTGGAAAACGGAAGAAAAACAAAATTTGCCATGTAAAACCAGAATGCAGTTTGATTTGTTTTAATGTTCTGTGATTGGTATTAAACTTTCCGCTTCCTAACTTACTACAAAGGCAAAAAAAGCAAATGTGTTTACTTTCCTGCTTCAGCTTAACTCACAGTTCTTCTAGGGGAAAAAGGCTCATGAAACAATACTGGTAAATGCACTAGAAAGTTAAGTATTTTCTTGTAAATGACAATTAGCCTTGAAATGCTACAGGAAGGAGCCAGTGAATGTTCTAGTAGATTATTTTAACATTTTGTTTTGAAAAGTCAATGTGGGAGAAGCTAAAACGGGCAATGACTGTCTGTAAAATGCCTAGCATGTACTTGGGCAAAACCAGTGTGGTTAAAGTTGTGGGTTTCAGTATTGGTAGTTGCATCTCTCATAAAGCATTTTAATTCATGTTTCAAGACTCTGGCCTGTTTGTTAATTTCACACAGGTGAATGGTGTCCATCCAGAATGCAGATTTCAGCTGGAGATTCACAAAGAGGAAACGAGGTGCATGGAACTTCTAAAGAATGCAAAGCCAGTGGATTACAAAGGTAGGAAAAAATAAGATGTGATGCAGAGACAACTGGAGTATTCAAGATTTTCTCCCTTTACCTTCTTTGCTGTTGTGGTTGCAGTTGATGTATTTGTACTGTGCATATAATTTTATATATTTTAGAATTTATGCAGATTTTGCATTAAAGTTGCAGCTGCAGTAAGTGTGTTGAGAGAGGTGTGCTGGGTGGGACACTAGATGGGAGCAAATGCATTCTCATCTTTTAAATTCTTGCTGCTAATGTTTTCTGACTGGCAGAGAAGCTGCAGGCTGGTGGTGGCAGGACCAGCAGAAAAGAACAAGTCTGAGGAAAAGTTGAAAGCCTTGAATCCAAGCATCTCTCTCTAGTTGAAATTAAAGCACTAGTGGCAGGAATGATCTCTTGGTGTTTCAGAGAGAAGGTACCCAGAGTCCTATAGAGTCATGCAAAGGAAAAACTGGACAGTAGTGCCACATTCAAAACCAAAATTCTCTCTGTTACTTTATTTTTTTTTATTTTCTCTCTGTATGGAAAGATAAATATATAGATACAGATATGGCCAACTGTAATTTAATAAAAGAAAGAAGGAAGGGGAGATGTAGTTTATTATTTTTTCATTTAAGATTTTACTAGATTTTCTTCCTAAATTTTCATGTGAGTAGAACATAATATTAGGAAAAAGTGACATTTTTCTTGAAAGTTAGAGCTGCCAATAAAGCCTTTTTTTCAGCAAGCAGAATTATCTTTAAGTGTCTGGAAGTATTTAAATTAGTTCTAAAAAGGCGTAAGCCTCAGTGGTGTCCTGCCTTTTGATACGTTAGTCCAGGTATGTATCATCTCAGTATTCCAAGGTGCCCAGTTATTCTACAGCTCTTGCAGTGGGGATGTTTTCCTTTGGCTGAACTAGGTGATACATAGTGTATTTGTTTTTTCATGCTCAGTCATTTTTGAATGCGCTGTGAAGATGATTATGATACCTCAGGGACCTGCCATCTGCAGTACCCTTTGAGCATAAACATGAGTCCCAACTCATGATGCTTTCTCCACCTCTCTTCTTGATTTGAATGTGCAATTCCCTCAGTGCATACTCTAATATCAATTTGTATAAAATAAAATAATTAAAGTATCATCAAAATTTGTATTTTACTATAATTTTTCTTTTGATTAATCCAGATCAGTAATTAGGAAAATTATAATAACAGTGAATAATTTACATGGATTTCTCTTCCAAGCAAAATCTTACTGGAATAATTGATCTACATTTAGGTTTTTAAATTTATACGAGTGGTGAAGAGAGATGGCTGCTACATAAATAATACTAGTGTGAAGCCAGATGGAGAAATAATTACTAGCGCAGCTTAACGAATTAATTCCTGAATTAATAAATTCAGTATTAGCTATTATACAGTTTTGAAAGTCAAGCTTTCCTCAAGATCCACTTCTGTGATCCAGATGCTTGGCTGCTCCAAGGGTATCCTTGTGATGCACACCAGTTTTATTTTAGGTTCCCTAGGGGAAGAAAGAAGTTTTCTGTCAATATTTTCTTCACAGTCTCTTTTCACTGGAAGAGGGGTGCTCCTGAAGGCAAACTGCTGTGTAAAAACTTCATGCCTTGGAAGGACGCAGCATGTCTGATGGTGTTGATTCAGCCCTGCAGGTAGTGATAAAACAGCAGTGGAAGGATTTATGCATTTAATTGAATGCCTGGCTGGAACTAAGGGAATACTCCATTTTGTAGGAGACTGGAATAAAGCCCCCATGGTAATGAACCCTTGAAAACTATGTTTAACTTTATAGGAGAATTTATCCCATGCTTCGTGTTATAGGTACCTTCATCAAGAACCTGTTCAGATGAGCCTCTGTTAAATATATGCATTTGCATTTCCAAAAATATCCATTCTCTATGTCCTTATTTTCCTTATATTCATAAAAAGTTGTATGGAGTATTTTGAACAGAGACATGCTGATTGTCACAGTGATACTCTGACTGCTGATAAAGAAGAATTACTAATGAAAATTGGCAAACTGGAACTAGGCCAGATCCTATCCCTGCATCTAGAACTTGTAGTACCCTTGAAACATAATTCATTACAATAAATTCATAAAACCTATTTCATGTTTTCCTGAATGGGAAAGGTAGTTATACAGCCCTTGTCATGCTTTCCTGACTTTAGTATGTGCTGCCTGCCTCACAAGAGCTATAATGAAATTCCATTATCAAATCAGTTGGAATTTTTTCATTAATTTCTTGGGCACCTCGGAAGCCTTCACACCTCTATGTTACATGCTCCAGAATTTGGCTGGCACGCGCAACTACTGAATTTTAGAGGATCCAAGTTTTATGGGACAGGCAGTTTCTCCTTTGGCCTAAATGGCAATTATTTATGGAATACCTCATCTAATACTTCTCAGCTCCCAGTTAGGAAGACATAAAGGAAAGATTTAAAGGCTATTGTAGTTTTGCTTTTTTTTTTTTACATAATAAAATGATGTTATAGTCATCTTACTTGAGCCTCATAACATGGGTTGAAGAATGTCAGAATGTCGCTGAGTAATTTTTGTAGTGCACCAAAAATCATTGACTATGAAGTCTATGAAGGACTTGCTTACTTCGTTGCTTAATAAAGAAATAGTGTATTTTGCAGTTCAATGCTGTATAGATACTGTGTAAATATTATCTGAACAATGCTATGGATGTATTGAAACCACAGGATCCAATTTGTCTAAATTCTGCTCAGTTGACAACGTCAAACTGTTAGATGTCCAGACGTCCTGCTTTGCACCCTTTGGGGGATTTTTAGGCATTAGCACATACTCTTCCATTAGTCGAGAGCATTACACTCCATTTAGGGAAGAAAGTCACTCTCTGAAGATCTGTGGCAGTGCCTTCCTCTCTGTAGTTCTCTCCAGCAAATCTAGTTGTTTATTTTATGAAGACTGCATTAGCTTCCATCTACATTTTTTTTTCTTTTTTCCTCCTGTAATTTGACATCTGAGGTATGGATGCACCTTAGCTGAAAGCCTAGGAGAGGATTTTTTTTTGCACTCTCATTTTTGGAGGGCAGATTAATTCCATTCTAAATAGCTCATAATAGCTGCAGGTTTTGAGGTCCATATGGGAAAACACTAATGTATCTTTTACCTACTATCCATGGCTTATCTTAAAAAATCAGAAAGTTCCCCAAAAAAGTGATTGAAAATATGTAAAAAATTACCAACTGCAAATCTGTGGTTTTATTCAGTATTTAGAATTTTACCTTGTAAAGTAATGGATTCGTTTCCATTCATCTTTAAATGAAAAGTGAGATCTTAATCTTGTTAAAACACAGTAGGTAGACTTTATAACAGGGTTCTACAACAAAAAGTTCTAAAAAGATCTTGTTGAAGTCTGGGCTTTGTTTTTTTTTTTTCATTTTAGACTGAGTGGCTGCACAGTTCAATGAGTATTTCAAGCTCTTGCTTTCCAAAATGTGTTTTTGTGAGACTCATATGCCAGACAACATTTTTAATTTTAGATATGGCATCTTAACTTTGAAGAAAAGATGTGGATGGAAAGAGAAATGGCTTTGGAAAGAATTTCATAAACCTCTCAAAGAGAGGCTTCATAATGAAGCTAGTAATGGGAAATTGAAACAGACAGGACTACCAAAATGATGCTCTCACTTATTCATAAATTTAAAGCAAGAGGGACCAGTGTCATTATGTAATCTAATCTCCTGAATTACACTGCCAGTAGAATTTCACTCAGTGATTCCAGCACTAAGCTCATGACCTTGTGGATGAAACAGAGCACATTTTTCTGAAAGCTCTTCAGAATGGTGGGATGAATATTCGAATGTTAGACCATGAGAAATTGTCCAAATGTTAGTTTATCCATCTAACTTCTACTGTTATTTCTCCAGTAAGAAATTTTGCATTCCAAACACACACGTACACACATATATCTCTGTATGCCACAAAAGAAGGACTGACTGTGAGCATAACTAAACCAACCTGATGATCACTCTCATCCACAACTTACACAAAGCCAGATGAGGCCTTTCTTTTGCTATGTGAAAAAGAATCTCCTCAAGGTTCCCCCATTTTTAATCCTCCAAATTGCATCAAGGTCTTCCATCAGTTTTTGTTTGGTTTAGCAGCTATTTCCTCTGTAAAATGAGCCAGTAGTGCTGTGTTGCTTAGAGTTATCTGAGTTAGCATTAAAGGTAGAATTAAATGAGACAGTGGGATCATGGAATTTCCTTTCATGCAGCACGAGTAGCTCTTGGTAGGACAATTTTACCTTTCTTGAATCTCTGTGCTGCTGCTTTTCTAGATGTAGTACAGACATAACTGCTCCTTTTTGGTTCATACATTTTTTTATGAGGGTGTCATGGTTTGGGGCTTGGCCGGCCACTACACGGCCAGCAGATGCTCTCTGTTAACGCTTCTGCCTTCTCAGACAGGGGAAGGGAAAGAAGAAAAGGTAGAGAGACTTATGAGTTGGAAATAAAACAAAGGCAGCTTTAATGAGACTATAACAATAAGGAGAGAAACACAATAACGAGAAGAAAAATAATGAAATATTTACAAATATATACAAAACCAGTATTGAGCTTCTCCCCCCCACCCCCCCCCCCAGTCACATGCTCCCCCGATAATTCTCACGTCACCACTGGTGCTGCAGAGCAGCTCTGGGAAGATCCCAGGCTGGGCTCCTGGATGTAGCGGCAGACAGGAGCTGGATTCAGGAATGCGCAAATCACAGACAGAGTCTTCCCAGGATGCCAGACATAGAAACAAGTGAGAACCAGAGAGGGAGGAAGGGGCAAAGAGCAAGAGAAGAGAGCCTTGCCCCCTGTGATCCCTCAGCTTTGTACTGAGCTTGACATGTATGGGATGGAATACTGCGTTGGTCAGTTTGGGTCACCTGTCCTGTCCGCTCCTTCCTGCAGGTGCCACCTATTTTGCATCCTTACCCTAAGGGGGGCCCCGAGGCGGCGCTGAGAGAGTTCGGCAGTGACCTTGGTTTCTGTAAGATTAAGCATAAGCGAGAGCCCTTCTGCACACCATTCTGCTGTGAGCTCAGTACTAACTATAAATATTGAGCGTTACCACTTCTAGGAGCAGACAGTTTCTGCAAAACATGTTGTTGACTTCAGAAAGTGCAGTCTTAGAACGGACTTAACTGGAAAGTAAAATCACTGAAAGGAAAATTGGTTCTGATTTAGCCAAACCAGGACAGAGGGGAGCTGAAGGGGCTGTCTTGAATACTTGTCTATTTTGGCTTCCATTAATTGAAGGGTCATCGTTAATGACACCACATAAAACTGATCACCTTTGTGGTGTTGACAATGCCTGAGTTTTGTGGAAACTATACTTAATTATTTGAGGACAGAAGAGAGGCAGAGCTGGATCGTCTTTTGAAGAGGCTGGGTGATAAGTGAGAAAGAACCTTGAATGAAAGGAGTTACCTACTGAAAAATAACCAACAGGAAATAAACAGTGAAGACCAAGAAGATATCCTGGTCAGCCTTATTCAAAAATCTCATGTAATAAAGGTTACTGAAAGTGATGGTAAAAGTGTTTTTGGAACGAAGAGAGGCAACATGTGGTCACAGATACATTCTACAATTTTGAAGGTGTGAAATTTCTACCCCACCAAAGCGCAAATAGAAAATCAGCAGTAGACATTAATAAATAGCATTTGGAGCCCTGAAAAGGAAAGTACCCAGCCATAAGTGAATTTATTATGTTTTTCAGAAGATTCTGAAAGAAATACTGCCCTGTATAGTTTTGTGCTTGAGTCCTGATAGAAAGCTGTGGCCATGGCAGTCTACTCTCCATGACATCCAAAGTTCAAACAGCACAAGGAAGCAGTCTTGAATACCAAAGCACTAAAAAAGCTCCAACTAATACAACAAATAGCACATGGGTTAAACATAACCCAAACTAACAGAAATGTATATTTCCAATACTTCATAGAGACCTTTAATATTTTGTGGTGGGGTTTACATGAATGAGAGATTGATATTTAATGGTATTTTACAAATAATGTACAGCATCTAAATCAAGGCAACATGAAAAGGAAGGCACCTCTTACAGCTTTGACTGTACATCCATTAATATCTTTCCAATATACTAGAAAATGGTGTTCTTGTGGTAGGATTAGAGTGCTGTCCAGTCATACAAAAATAAATGCTGTTGTCTCCAAAGAACATTTTTGGTAATTGGAAAGCAGTATTTACTTGGTAGAAAATGTGGATAGAAATGCATTTTCTTTTTCAGAAGTTTTTTTTTTTTTTCCAAAATGTTTAGCTGGCAAATTCCGTATTTCCTTGCAGTACTCTAAAATGTGTAAATTACATTAAAAATAAACTTGGCTCGTAGATTTTTGATTTTGTAATGGGAAACTGTTCTTCAGAAAGGAAATAAGGCATTTCTTCTGAAATGTTTTGTTTAGTGAAAAGCCAGTAATCCCCTAGAAATCTCAGTAACAGTATTTTTGCCATTCCTGGTAATAGGACTGGCTTTTGGAAACGTATAAACTGCAAACATTTAAGGTCAATAAGAGATAAATGCTACTGGTTTTGTCATTCTGTTTAACTAGTTAAATCTGATGTATACCGTAGCCTTCCCAAATTCGACTTGCTATGTATGAGTAGTTTTCATTGACCGCTAATGAAAATTTTACATTGGCATTTCTGCAGTATTTCTGAATAATCAGCACTTGCATGCACGCTGTACAATGTCACAGGGAGTCAGGGTCGGACCCAGCCCTGGGATGGCCGGGCAGGGCCACACAGGTGGTTTGGGGCCAGGCAGAGGCAGTACAAGCACTGCTGTGACGAAGCTGAAGTCAGGTGCACCCACATCAGTGAAGGCTCAGAGCTGAGCTCAGATGGGACCCTGGGCAGGGGGGTGAAGCTGATCAGGGCTGTGACAAAAGTAGACTGCAAATAACTTTAGCCAAGTAGCTCAGCAGGAACAGTATCTTTGCTACTATCTTCTTCCTATTAGCGATTCAAGCGGTTCTGCTGTGTGTTTGCTTCCAGTTTGCTATCTGGCTATTTCTCTAGCGCCTCCTTTTCCTTTCTTTCTTATTGTGTGGAAATGCAGAAAGAATTTCAGTCCGTATATGTTCATAAATTCCCATGCAGCCTAAGTTACACGCTGAGGTGTTCGGACCTACAGTCTAGGAAACATTGTCCATAAGAGGTGAGATTGCTTCGGCTTTGTCAAGTACAAAAATCAAAACATTCCCCTGTTCGAAAAATAAACTCTGGACTACCTGACAACTTTCTGGCCGATTTTCAAAGCACTTTCTCTTTGTTTCATGTATCATGCACGTCTAGACAGTTTAAAAAATTCTAAACCTCTCTTTGAATTGGCAATTTTTAAAATCCAAATACAAAGTGCCACCTAGTGGTTAACATATGGTTTGTACTTTCCAGTACAAACAGTGTTGCACAGTTTTGTGAAGAAGCACATGTAGGTATGCAAAGTTGTTGCTCAAAGACTGGATCTCAGATAGCAGGATGAGGAACGTGGTGGCAGTACTTATGTAAGCTGAAAAAAAATGAGAAACAAGATGTATCTCTTATGTTTCTGTTCATTATAAAGTGTCTGCAAATGCATCACAGGCATTAAAGACCAAACATTCAAATAAAGTAAGTGATCTCACTGAAACTAAGAATAGCATCTGCGATATCATCTGGAGGAACAGGAGGGAAGAGCAGTAGAGGAGTGACACGGTGGCCACACTTTTGAGTGAGTCATTGAGCAAAGGTTTTCTGGGAAGATTGATTGTTTCCTTGGATATGTTGTGAATGGCACACCAGAGAAAGAAATGATGCAAATGAAAAGGTTGAAAAGAGACTTTTATATGTAGGGTGCAGAGGAGTTCTAGACACCACAGAAATAGAGATGAAGTACCTTTTTTTTTTTTCCTTTGCTAGCTTAATTAATAGGTAAAGAAGGAGGTAAAGAGTATAGCAGTAGAAATGCACAGGAAAAGTTGGGAAGCCAGGACAGATCAAGAGCTTGGACTGGTTTTATATGTGTACATATCAGGGTGAAAGGACGAAAGTATTCAAGGCTTGAGAATTTATTGAAGCTGGATGCAGAGACTAAATCCATGGATGAACCTAAAAAGGTAAAAATGCACATTAAATACTTTTGGATACTCTAGATTTTTTTAAAAAATATGACAAAGAAAATTGCAGATGTATGAAAATAAGCATTGGAGCAATTTAAATTTTATTTAAAATGTGGGTATTTTCTGTAGAATTATTGGTAGAATTGTTACTAGAACTAAAACTTAAAACCTTATTTAAAACTAGAAATAAATATGTTTTATATCATAATTGATTAATATCCTTTGGAGATAGTAGGAAACAGGCTTATATATGCAGGAGATGGGTAAAACTTCCAGAGAATAAGAGTATACATAATGATTTCATAAAATGTGGCAGTGATGGATGACAGTTCAGAAATCCTAACACTGAATGAATTGATGGGTGGACAGAGAGTAGTAGAGAGTAAGTGAATAGAGAGTAGAATATCAAGCTTGATCAAGCTAGATATTCTGTGTGCAGAGACACGTTTAACACAGCATTTATCACACCTTCATTTTCCATCAGTGTAGGTATTTATAGCACTTTAGGCTGCTCTCTAGTCACTGGGGAGAAACAGGTAATTGTTGGGAGCAATTAATCTGGCCTATTTTCATGTGGTTTTGGGTGAAGTGAATCATGCTCTGTCACCCTCTGACAGTATTGCCTATGTCATTGCTGTTGTAAAAGGACACTATCGTGGGTAAAGAGCAATATCTTGAAGACCCGTGAAACTCAACAAAGTCTCCAGTTGCGCCACATTTTGAATTTCCAAGATCAGTGGGAAATGAATTGCTAGTTTCAATTGTGCACAATTAAGCTTGTGCTGTACAACAGAGATATATTGTTGGGATGGAAGATACAAATTGGTGCAAGTGTAGTAAGAATGGTCGTGTTAATTGTATCTCACCCTGCATAATGATGTGTTTTGCTAAAAGAAGAAAAAGGTGTATGACTACCGTATTATTAAAAATCTGTAATAATGGAAGGAAAGGGAAATGAGAAAGGGTGTGAGCTGAAAGCCCAGAAAAGTGCATATCGTTTAACAGTTGTACTTTTAACAGCCTCTAGGAGCACACCAGTAACACCATTTCAGCATTCAGCCCTACACCAGTTTTTAGAAGCACACTGTAGTCATTCAGTGACTGTAAGTGCCTCCAGGACATTTCAGCAGTTTTCTCAGATTTCCTGTACTATAATAAATAAGCCTGTAAATATACATACACTGAGACTTAATGTTTTCTTGGAATTCTGGTGACAACCACTCAAGTTTCACTCTCATGATTGTTGATGCAACTGAATGTAATCCAGATGTATGGAATCCATCTTTTGTGTTATTTCTTCTATTTGATTTAAGGAGTCTGAAAAAGTGTCATTCTCTCCTGTGCTATAGATGCCTGTAAAGTCCTAAAATACTGAGGGAAAACTGAGATAAAAAATACACTCCCCAGAAAACATTAGTAACTTGTAATGTTTTGAATATCAAAAACTTTTATACCCATTTCCTTCCTGCAAGCTAGCTTTGAGTTCTGATACAAATCTTATCGATTAATTGGTGGGAATAGGACTTAGACCTATTTTAGACCTCTGTTTTCTGTGTAATAGTTCATGTAAGTGAAGCTTGAATAAGAGTTTTGTGGGGTTTTTGTGGAAAAGGTATTAATGGAGCTCTGAAGTCCATGTTGTTCAGCTGCCTTTTTAGCAAAACTGTAGCCCAATCCATATAGCAGTGTAGCAAAAATGTATAAAGACCTCAGAACTGACTGCAGATTACTGCAGCAAATCCACCATTTCATAGATAGTATGCTGAACAAAAGGGAAAATTTGTGAAAGTCATCAACTTTTATGGGTGTGCATGAACAGTTTCATGACTCATCTCAGCTCTCACTTGTTAGTGGAAATGGAGATGAAATAAAAAGGTCCGAAGTTGCACAAGATGCTAATTATTCTTGTGTACTCCAGGGCTTGTTTATGCTGACTCACGCAGTACATCCATCCAAGTCAAAAGAGTTGCATTTTGTCGCTATATTTCTGAGTGAAGAAAATAGTTTCTTTGTCTTTCTTGTATGTCACATTGTTGGTGTTTTTTCTGGTTTAAAATCAATTGGGAAGGAAGCATGACCTGAATTGGCTGAAGTAAATATTCTTCTGCTTTGCATAAACCCTGGTGTTGCATCATAGAGACGTACGACTTGATTTTAATCCAGTTCTGCAACTCAGGAAGCACCTAAGTGTGTTTAAGTTCCATTGATATCAAAGAGTACGAAGATGACTTGCTCAGATGTAAACCTCTTAAATTATATACACATGGCCAAGTCAATATCACCTCTGCAATATCATTACTAATGCTGAAAGAAAAGCTACAAGTGCCAGACGGAGTAGAAGGCAGTGAGGCAAAACAGAGCATAGATAAAACTCCTGAGTTAATTCTTAAAGAAATGTATGAACCAGCTGTAGAGGCAGATACACTAGAAAGGACAAACTGCGCAATCATCAGTAAAAAGGGATTATTATGGAGTTCAAAGAGTATCATATTCTGAGCCAGCTGCTAAAAGCACTCATTCAAGAGGTAAGGACCAGAAACCTGAAAAGAGTAAATTGTCAATCACAGAATCACAGAAACTTCTCAGCCAACTGTGGAATACAGATAAAAAGAATGCCACTCTCACAGTTCCTAGTTCTAAGTAAATCCCCTTTGCCCTAAGGCAAGGCTAAAAGAAGGAATCTGATATATTGGTCTAGGAGTCAAAGTTACTAAAGGAATGAAAACATTTAGTCCTCTTCAGCTAACTCGACGACTTGACAAGTTGAGGTTAGTCACACACTGTTAAGCAAATAAGGGTAGGATTAATTAAAGACAGGTACCTACAGTCTAGATTCTGCAACTGAATTAACACCTTCAGGCTCTCTTGGGAAGAAATAGGCATTTTTTAGGATGAAATTCTTCTGATACATTTTAGGTGTTTGCTTTAGAAACATATCAATTTAAACATGAGTCAGTAGTGCACCCTTAAGAGAGATGAGGTTTAACCATATACTGTACTACATTAGCAAACTGGTAGATCAGGAAAAGCAATTGGCTGTCTCTGGCTCTTGTAGGACTGCATCTCAGTGGGATACTGTTTCCAGTTTTGGGCTCCTGTATACAGGAAAGCTGTTAATCTGCTCAGCAGAGGGCATGGAGATGGCACTAGAATGTGCAGCATATAATGACTGACTGAAAGCTGGGTTTATTCAGCTTGGAGGAGAGTGATCTTCATCTACCTAATCAGCTTATAGAGAAAATGAAGCCAGACTCTTCTTAGATGTGAACAGAAAAAAACCCCACCCAACCAAACAAAAAAACACGACAAGAAACAATGGAAGCAACCTGCAACAAGGGAAATCTTAATTAGATGCATGGAAAAATTCTTCATGGAGGAAGCTGTGTGTGTGTAGGTTGCCCAGAGAGGCTGTGATAGATTGGAGATTTGGAATCTCCAAATCTCTTTGGAGTTTTTTGGTGCTTGACTGGAAAAAGCATTGAAGTGCATATGGGTGAGTGTGTGAAGTATTGAGCAGTTGTGCATTCATTGTTGTTGCATACCTCTTTGGAGGTTGATACAGCATACAAGGCAGTGGAGAATAAGGCATTACATGTTATCTACCCACACAGATAAACTTTATGAAGTATTCCCATTATTAATCCCTTATTTTTGTCATCATCTTTCTGAATATAGAACAGATACTGCATTTAAAGCTGTATAATCCTACAAGGAGTGAAGAAAGACCCAGTCCCCAAGAACAAGAGAATAGCATTTCCTTGGGAAACTGTATGAAGATGACTCTATGGAACTGGTGACGAAATGCAGAGTTTGGCCCATAATACTCATCTCATCTTCTTTTTTCATCTTTAAACCCTATTCTTGGTACAGCACAGAGGCTCCCTCCTGAATATCACACTTAGATGTCTCCCAAAGGAAGGCAAGGCCGGTGGGAATGCTATACCACTGGCTCTCCTTCAAGCTGCAGCTAGGACATACCCTCAGGGGTGAATCCAACTGTTGGCTCTGTAACACACTCTTGGGTTCCCTAATTTATACTTTGAAAGTAAGTTAAACTTTGAAATCATGATGCTAGACACTGTAAGTCAACAAAAGCTGTCCGAGTTAAATTGCACTAAGATGGTTTAACACAAATATAGAACTTTTAAATATTCCTTTTTCAGCTTCACTTAACTCAAGTGGCCTGATTTTGGGTATGACCTCAGTAGCACAGAGTAAAAGACTACTGAATTGCTAATATTATAAATATTCTGAAGAATAGTATTATACATGGATATGAGTAGTTCTTCATCCAAGTGTCATGTTCTCTCCTGAAGGGAACAAACTGTCACTTATACTTTCTAATAATCTTCTGGAGAAAATACTGGTAGGATAAAAGTTTCTTTTCTCTCTTTAGCATTAATTAGAAATTTAAATTGTTGATTGTCAATTGTCTTATTTGAAGACATAAAAGAAGAGAACTTGAACAGAGATAATATAATAACATTCATTTCCATACTTCTTTGTAATCATAATTCTTCATAAGGCTTATACTCAGAAACCTTCATAACTCTTCACTTAGCTTAGAAGGCATGCATTATAAGTAGTCACCTTTAAACAAATAGAGCATGCTTGATCCAAGTGCCTGTAGTGGGCTATAGGAAGATTTATGCTCATTCACAAGATACTGTTTTTGAGCCACCTTTATAGAGACAAAGCACGGGCAACCATAACAAGTAGTTACTATCTACCAGTAACTAGTAGTACTATAAAACATACCAATAACATTTTATGACACCGCCCCTTCCTGAAATAAATATACAGAAGCATTCTTTGTTCAAATCTCTGTTATTTACTTTGGCAGAGGTGATTTCATTAGTCCATGCCCATTGTTCCAAAAATTCTCCAATGATGATGCGCTCATGTATTTGTGATGCCGAGTCCAATGAACTACTTTTACCTTTAACTTTTTCTTATCTTTTCTTAGCATGATCCCATTCAAACGGAATAGTTTCAATGAGACATTTTGTAAGCAGTGTATTAACTGACCTAAAAATAAGCTGATTAATCAACAGAATCTTATGATTCCCTTAACATTTTCATACAAAATATTATCTTTGCAACTTTCTTGAAGGAGTCTGATCTTTCCTAAGCTACTCATCCAAAGCTTCCACCAAGTCTTTGCAAGGTAAATGCAGTAGGGTGATTCAGACCAGACTGAACTTTCAAGTCTCTTACTGCTGGTTTTATTTCAGGATGTGTTGGAGTTTGGGATAACATCACCTGTTGGCATCCTGCGAAGATTGGAGAGACTGTCACTGTCCCTTGTCCAAAAGTATTTAGTCTTTTTTCTGGCAAACCAGGTATTTCATTTTAAGGTGTATTTTTGTTGGCTTCTCTTTGGTGTTTTATGACAGAATATGCTAAAAATGTTTTGATTTGGTTTTGTTTTTTTTTTTCAGTTTAAGGGTTTTATTTTCTTTTTAAAGAGTTAAAATAACAGATTATTTACAGAACTGTTCATGATACATCATGGAAAGACCAAGTAGTTGTCTTTGTGGTCCATATGGTGTTCTTTGAGTCAGATGCTAAATGTATATTCTAACATAGGGGCACTCATCAAGGCTGAAAACATTGCTTTCTCTTTTTGCCCTATTTATGTTAATTATTAAGGCACCTGAGCCTGACTGACATCTTTAACAGTTGCCAGCAGGTTATATGCAGGTTGTTCCTTCTGTGCTTATTAGAGGAGCTCTGCCTTGCTTTCATGAGAATAATAAGACAAAATTAACAGATAATACCTAAAAATTATCACTATTGTAATTTAAGGTACTTATTATGAAACCTTTTATTCTGCTTTTTAGTGGAACTTGAAAAGAGCTCATCAGTGTCGCAGACTGCTGAAACATTGAACTGTTTTAAGTCTACCATCTTCTGCACCATCTTGTCAATATATCATACTGTGGTTTAATTTTGCACTTTGACTTGTTAGTGATATTTTAAAAATAGGCGATGCACACATAGCATTTCACATATGTATCTCAAAATGCAGCAGGAAAAATCTTATCCCCATTGCTCAGGTGAGAAACCTTTGTCATGAAGAGCTGGTGAGAGATGCAAAACTTAGAGTGACTTAATTCTGCTTTTGAGGTCTCTGTGCAGAGCTTTTTAATAATAATGCTTTTAACATAGAGGCTAACTTGGGGTATGACTAAAATACCTTTATTCTCAAAGCTGCTGAAGTCTTGTTCCAGTAAAAAATAGGTAACTAAAACAATCTACATATGAGCAGAGGTTTTCATTCCTGGAGCTGGTGAATCTCGATTAGTTTATCATGGATAGTCTAAACAGTTTATAAAGGGGAAAGTATGTGTAATCTTCACTAAATCTTGTGAAATCTATAAAAGTATTCAAATGACTCAAATGAAGATATTAAGGTGGTGTCATGAGACACAGCAAACTAATAAATATCAAAAATTCGAAATCTGAATTAAATCACACTTCTGCCTGTTTGCCAAAAGCTAGAGCAGCACGCTCTCTCTGGAGTTTGGATGTTTGATATTTAACAACTGTTTGTATCTTATATTACAATAACATTTTAATTTTCCTATAAAGCAACTGCAGTAAATACTTCAGTCTGAAACCTTCACAACGCATTACAGCTCTCTCTCACTTGAGTATGCCATCATCAAGACTGAAATATCACTTCCTTTTATAGTTTACTACAATTTTCCCGTGTACAGCCTGTGTATTGTTACCTACCTCTTTATTTCTTGCTTGTGGAACTAATAGGGTGTTTTTTTAGAGGTACCTGTTCAATTAAGAGGATTTTTAAAATGTTGTCTTTCTGTAGTTTTGGAGAAAGGAGGCAGCAAACATCTTGCATGGCTGGTTCAATTAAGATCTATCTCAGCACCTTTATACTTTGATTATGCTCAGGAATATATAATTTCTTTAACTCATACACAACACGTTTTAAAATCACTTGATTCTTATGGCAGGAAATTATAAAAATATCTTTAAACAGGTAATCTGACTGGTTTAGTCAGATTTGTGATATGTATGTCTTAGTTTTTTCAGGGTTAAAGAGGAATTAAAACAAGATAATCTAGACTACCTTATTTTTTATGGATGTATTCCAAATCATAAGTATGCTTTCAAATACTATCAATTGTTTAAAGGATTTATTAATTTAAATTGTCTTTTAAAAAGTAGTTGTCTTCTCATCTTTACAACTTTTGGAGAGCTGGCTCTTAATTTCTTCTATGGTGGTCAAGGTTATAGTTTAAGCATACCACAAATTATTTCTCTATTGAATATTAGTAACTTTATATTAAATGACTTTTTACTGTAAAAGCAATTGTATTACCCTATAATGTGTTTTCTGTATTGTACATGATGATGTAAGTATACAAGTATCAGAAAGTTATTCTATGAAGTTTTTATTCAAATGTATGTGTCAAGTTATAGGTATTAAATGAGATTGCCATCTGAAATATTTAATTGCCTGCAATGATGGTATAGAAATAAACAATTTCTTCCATAGAACATTGTCTAACTGTCTTTAATTTAGAAGGCCATAACAGTACTTTTAGTAGAAAATACTTCAGCATCTTGAGTATGTAGTCTTTATCTTGCAAAACTGGCTTTGACGTAATTTGTGGTTCTGTTAGCACATTCCTCTGCTGTGCCTAGCCATGGAATCTTGATGTACTTTTAAAGTGAAGAGTCTTCAGAGTGTATAAATAGGTTACATTTTCTTTAAAAAATGCCATATCTGTGCCAAATGGCAGAAGTGGTTCTGTTATTTAAGTAGACACTGTGGCTTGAGGTCAAGGCCTTGTTGTAAGCTAGAAAGATTTGGTTGTTGGTTGGTCAACCGTTTATAGGATATTTACAACTTTCAACTAAACATTTTATACAAAGAAGAAATTCCAGTAACCAATCAGCAAGATAAAAATCACAAAAGCTTTAGTTTGGAGTGTATATAAACAAGTTTGATTATTCTTGGCCAAAGTTGATCTGTGACACATAAATTTGTTCTTGTGTGGTGAAAAACAGGCATCTTTAAGTCAGTTAACGACCAGTGATATACTCCAAACCAAAGCAGTATGTTATTATAGATTTCAAGTATCATGGATATAAAAATAAGTGAGAGAAACTTGCTTGTGATTTAACATTGTACAAGTATGTTATAATTATTTTAGTGACTATTCTTTATTCTGATATCAGACTCTTAAATTTTCTCCTATTGAAGCTGTTCCATGTTGTATGTACATTATTCATATTAATTATATTAAGGAGTAGAATCACGGGTTGCCTTCATCTCATCTGCATATCTTCATCTGGGAAGAGTCGACTTCTTCTCTCAGTTCCATCCAAAAAATCCTGTCTGAAATGAATAGATTTTCCAAAGTCCTTCCCAACCATACTTGCACATCTCCTTGGACTGCATTGTTTCAGTGATTGGCTCAAAGGGTGAAATTCAGTATGTATATTTATTTCCTTGTTCTGCAAGCTGTCACATAATTTGGCCTTTAAAGTGCATTACCAACTCTACCAACATTTCCTGTAGCAGTAGTTCATCATTACAATATCTAAGAGCTTTTATAACTCTTCAGTAGATCATTTGGCATTACTTTCTCAGAAAAGCTTCAATAGGAGGTTAGAACAACTCTCACTTTTCTATCAAATTACTTCACCTACAAATTATCCCCTTTATAGAGTGAGCTGAAAGACTCCCTCCAGAATACTTTAGACAAAACAGCAAAATATTTCAGGCTTTTGCAGATGTAATAGAAAGAGCTGTTACAACAAAGCAGAAGTCTGCCATCACAGCTTGGATTTACTTTTTTCTTTAGTGCAAAGGTAACTCAGAGCAAGAATAAAAGCTGAAGTAATATGAATGAAGGGCACATGAAAGGAAATGGCTGGGCTGCTTTAACAGGAGTGCTAGGAAATACATCATGTTAACAGAGAATGACAAAATTAGGTTGTCTGAAGATTCATTGATGAGGGGACTTTTGAATCTTTCTCATTTAAACTCTCAAATTTTGCTTTACAGGAAATATTAGCAAAAATTGTACGAGTAATGGATGGTCAGATATTTTTCCTGACATCTTCAGTACCTGCGGATATAATGACTATGAAGATGATTATAAGGTAGGAAAAATACTTTTTCTGTTCATTTAGATGCTGGTATTCAATACAGCTCTCAGGCATATTCTGCTTCTAAATAATTCACATTTTACTCTATCAGAATTAATGGAAATCTGTAGCAATTTTTGGTAGCATTGATTGCCATATGCTTGTATTGCGAATATCATATAAGATAAAATAAGAAATGTAGAATTCAGTAACTGAAACTCAAGGCTATAAACAGTTGGCAATTGCAGTAATGCATCTGTATTTATGATATTGCAGTTTAACTGGGGTTATGCACAGTATGTTTTTCATTGTGTTATTTCTAGAAGTTTCTATTATAACAAATCCTAATACTGTTACAATCTGTTGATAATGCATGAATCATTTAATTGATGGTATGTTTTTAAGTTACATGCAAAATAGAATTAATTTAGGTCATTGGAATTATTTCTAATTTATATGGGACTCAAAATTGCTTTAACAATTTGAAGTGGTTCAAAAATCTATTCAGATATCTTAAATACAGTATAAATGGAAAAACAAATTTGTTCACTTTGCAGATCCTATTTCTTGTTCTTTTTCTTGAGGGAAGTACTTTTTCCATCGTGTTTTACCTATATTCTATCTGTTTTTTCTGCTGGGGCTAACAGAGCAAGATTTTGTTTACAAGGATGAGCTCATAGTGTCAGTGAAACTCTTGTTATTATGAACAGATGAAGTACTCTCATGAATAAAGACACTTCTCTGGTTGGGTTTTTCTGGGTTTTAGTATGTGTGGAATAGCTCTAGTTATTCTGTCTGGTTTTCAGAGATGTGCTGGCATCCTAGCTAAGACATGCAGTCATTGCCTTCTCTTTCTGCATTGAAAAACCCAGCCATTACTGTAGTTGAAAATAAATAATTAAGAAAATGGGTAGAGTATGTTGTTTTCCTAACTTCTGTGAAGACACATTCTAAAACATTGGTATCATCTGACAGCTTGAGGACGCAAATGCATTATTGCTAAAACAGCCACCTTAAAACACATTTCAACCCAGACGTTGTCATGTGAAGTGAAAATGTGTCAACTTAAAAAATCAAATTAACAAAAGATAACATTTCAAGTAGTGAAACATACTTAATTATAGCAGATGAACTAGTATAATGGCAAAGCAGTTGTTGTTTGACACATTTATTTGTAATGTGAAGGAGAATGAAATGCAAGTTGACTATGCTTGCAGGAATGAACCTAGAGAAACTGGAAATAGTAAGTAGTAGCAACAAAAGCCTGGAAAACAGCAAGTAATAAACCAGTGAGGATAAAAATCAGAAGAGAGATGTGGAAAGCAGGTACTGAAAAAACGATTAACAAAAGTGCAATAGATGATAGAATATCATAGATACTGAACGTAGATAGATACGGAATAAATGCATAACATGTTGCAGGGAGGGAAAGGGGAAATGCAAGCACTGATTGCATTTCAAGCAACATGGCCTGAGGGCCCTGTACTTTTTTCTCAAGTACCAGTGTCATTGCTCAGGGAATGTTCCTTGCCTGAAGATCATAAACTGGTTATTTTAGTGGGACAAGACAATAATTCTTTTCTAACCATAAAGCTGACAAGTTAAAGCACTTCTGACAAGAGCTGGCTAGTCAGAAGAGAAGCTGTTTCTGTGGAAATATTATATATTTTCTTGTTAAATAAAGGACAAAAATTATCAGAATAAAATCTGAAAAGTGAAACAGGAAAGCATGTATTTAAATCCATCTCTTCATGGGAGACAATATAAAAAATGCAAGTACCATGCAGTTATGAGATTTCAGGAGGCATTTAAGGTTCTTCACCAGCCAACTGTTACACAGAAATCAGATATTCCCTTGAATTTAGATCCTAGGACTCAGTGACTCAGTGGTAGCACCTCAAACCAAAAGATCTTTACTCAATGTAAATCAGTATAGTTCATTTTTATTTGACCTAGAATTTCAACAAAAAGAACTAAAAGTGAAATCCTAAATATTTGGATACTAAATATTTTGAACACAAAAATATCATGCAACAATATGCTTTGCGGGTGATGTGTGAGGCTGTCCTTAAAGTTACAGTAACTAAGGAGATCATATTTTAGGGAAGACAGCAAAATACTTTTCTTATGGTAAGTCTTAAATCTTCTTCTGTATGCTTTCTCTGAAGATGGTGTTAAAGGAGTAGGTAGAAACTGTCTTTGGTGTCAGCTTGATGCCTGCATCTTCACTGCTAAATGGATTTCCGTTAGTGATCCAATTAAATATTTATCCTTTTTTTTTTTTTTTTTTTTTTTGCTATCCTTTAGGATATGGACTTGTACCTTTACTTCAAAGGGGACTTATTTCTATACATATTTTATATTTATTTTTATATATATGCATACAGACAGACATACATATGACTCCAGATATGCATCTCTTTTGGACAATTTTGAATATTCTAGAGAAGGTTTAAATGGTAGAAATTGGTGAGCAAATATCAAACAGGCAATTTATTAATTGATACCAAATTTTTATATTGAATCACAGAATCACAGAATCACAGAATGTTAGGGATTGGAAGGGACCTCAAAAGATCATCTAGTCCAATCCCCCTGCCAGAGCAGGAACACCTAAATCAGGTCACACAGGAACATGTCCAGGCGGGTTTTGAATGTCTCCAGAGAAGGAGACTCCACAACCTCTCTGGGCAGCCTGTTCCAGTGTTCTGTTACCCTCACTGTGAAGAAAGTCTTCCTCACATTTATGTGGAACCTCCTATGTTCCAGCTTACACCCATTGCCCCTTGTCCTATCATTGGATGTCACTGAGAAGAGCCTGGCTCCATCCTCATGACACTCACCCTTGACATATTTATAAACATTAATGAGGTCACCCCTCAGTCTCCTCTTCTCCAAGCTAAAGAGACCCAGCTCCCTCAGCCTTTCCTCATAAGGGAGATGTTCCACTCCCTTAATCATCTTTGTGGCTCTACGCTGGACTCTCTCAAGCAGTTCCCTGTCCTTATTGAACTGGGGGGCCCAGAACTGGACACAATACTCCAGATGTGGCCTCACCAAGGCAGAATAGAGGGGAAGGAGAACCTCTCTTGACCTACTAACCACTCCCTTTCTAATACGCCCCAGGATGCCATTGGCCTTCTTGGCCACAAGGGCACATTGCTGGCTCATGGTCATCCTGCTGTCCACCAGGACCCCCAGGTCCCTTTCCCCTACACTGCTCTCCAGCAGGTCAGCCCCCAACCTGTACTGGTACATGGGGTTGTTCTTCCCCAGATGCAAAACTCTACACTTGCCCTTATTGAATTTCATTAAGTTTTTTCCCGCCCAACTCTCCAGCCTATCAAGGTCTCGTTGAATGGCAGCACAACCCTCTGGTGTGTCAGCCATTCCTCCTAGTTTGGTGTCATCAGCAAACTTGCTGAGGATACATTCTGTACCCTCATCCAAGTCATTGATGAAGATATTAAACAACACCGGTCCCAGTACCGACCCCTGAGGGACTCCACTAGTCACGGGCCTCCAACTAGACTCTGTCCCATTAACCACAACTCTCTGGCTTCTTCCCTTCAGCCAGTTCATAATCCACCTCACTACCTGATCACCAAACCCATACTTTATCAGCTTATCTACGAGGATGCTGTGGGAGACAGTGTCAAATGCTTTACTGAAGTCAAGATAAACCACATCTACCGCTCTACCATCATCTATCCACCTAGTTATTTCCTCATAGAAGGCAATAAGGTTGGTCAAACATGACTTACCCTTAGTAAAACCATGTTGACTACTCTTAATGACCCCCTCATCCTTGATGTGCCTAGAGATAGTGCCAAGAACAAGCTGTTCCATCACCTTTCCAGGGATGGAGGTGAGGCTGACCGGTCTATAGTTACCCGGGTCCTCCTTAAATGCACTGTAATGAGAAAGCTTATTTAAAAATACCATAAGCATGTCATCTATTGTTTCTCTAGCAAGTTCACTGAAGTTGTTCAGGGTATGAAAGAACTTGTCTGCTTCCATGGTCTATGTTGATTTTACTCAAAATGTTCAATTTTTATTCCATGTCAAGTGTTATATTAGCAGGTTCTATAAAAATAAACTATTTGCTCAACATTTTGAAATTATAGAAGTTCCTGATACAGCACCCTGAAATAGAATATTTTATTTTATGTTAGATCTTCTGTTAGCATTCCTTAGTGCTCTTGTCTGTATTTATAGGGGACTAATTTGACAAGTATGACAGTGTCCAAACAAACTATCTGTATGTTGTTATCACATCAGATTGTAGATCTAAACCTTTATTATATAGTTCCAGTCTGTTTCCTATAAGTAAACTAGGTACTGCTAACCTTCAAGATCAAGTTTTAGATTCATCAAATAAGTGTCTTTTTTTTTTTCCCTTTTATATTTCTATTGAGGTCATGGCAGCACAATGGGAAAATGAATAGCTTGATTTGATAGTGGTAGAAACACACATCAAGGTGTCTTAACCCGATCCAAGCCTCCCTGCAATCTTTCCTTTCATGTGGATGTATTTTGACATCTTCTATCTATCTAGGCTGAACAAGCTAGAGATGTGTCCTAGCTGTCCTCAGAGGGTATTAAACTCTGTCAACATTATCAATATACAGCAAGGTGCCTGGTGAATGTAAAGGACTGAAATGTGTCCACTTTACTTAAAGTAATGACTTTACTAACTGGCTGGGTCAGTTAGTACAAGTCAGCTAATACAAGTTGTCTAATCTTAGCATGAATTGGCCCGAGGTTTATTCAGATCACACAAACCCCAATACATACCAGTTACAGACTATGTGATTTGATGCATAACGTCACACAAAGAGAAATTAATGGAGAGAAAGATCCTCAGGCCTGTTAAATGAGGTGATACTGTTGCAGCTTGTGCATAGGTAAAAGCATCATCTGTGGAAGAAGTATTCCCCTATTTGGCACGTTTCCTGAAGCATTCACTCTGAGGCTGCTGTCAGAGATAGCATCCTGGGTGTGTTACCCACTATCCAATACAGATACACTATCCAAGACAAATGGATCAAGGCAGTGAGGTCAGGACTGACACAAACAAACACTGTCTTGAATATCTGTAGCTACCTTTAGAAAACAGATGCATTACTACTGTCTGTGAAGTGGATCATTGCACTGGACTAATGTTTGTATTGAGTCTAAATTAAATCTTTTCCTCTCAACAAAATGTAACACAGAGCAGCCATCTATCAATATTTTTTCTGTGTGCCTATAAATCATACCATATTTATTTATATTATATTCTGTGTTTTTCATTACTTAATGATGCTACTATTATTAAGAGATACTTAAGGCAATACTGGGCTCATTTTTTGTTGGCAATGTTCAGGTTTAAGGTGAATTAAAGGAGAAATGTGTCAGAAAAGGGGTATCATTAATTACTTGCATAAAGATTATTAAATACCATGAAGAATACCAATTTTATTATACATACTTTTAGTAAATTCTGTTTCACTATGTACCATTTAAAAAGTGTAGAAGTGCTTGATAAGAAAAAAAGTAAATTGTCCACAACATGTAATCCATATCCTTATTTCCATTTTTATTTATTCTCTTATAAGTAAGCAGTACTAAAAGATTTTAGAAATGGCTACCATGTTGTTGAAGTTCATTTGCAAAAGGGAAGACCTAGAGTTCTTCCACTTCTATTTGCTTTTGCTAATTTCAGTGTTTCTAAAGCACTGAACTCATTTACTTGGGCCAGTTCTGATTTCAGTGTTTGTACAGTTTAAGGTTTTCTGATATGTTCTTCTAGTATGAATATTTGGGTATTATGGAATGTACTCTGACACATGTATCATGAAAATGTAAGACCATAAATTTTAATGTTTTAGTATACCTGTAAGTAACCATATCTGTGAATACTAGGCACTCTTACATATTATAGGAATATACTAGTCCACAGAATAAACAAAATGAAGAGTCACTTGGGATGATAATGATCGTAAATACTTTAGTAGTGATCAACTATATTCGTGGTTAAAGGAATAAAGAGATGTAGAGTTTTATTTTACACTAAGGGTGATATCTGGTCAATAGTAAAACTCCTTTGGACAAAGAATCAAGCCCTAAACTTTTTATTCAGTGTTTTGTCCTTCAGAACTGAATTACCCTCTCACCCCTAGAGGTCCTTCCAAACCAAGACTGAGGTTGAAAGATCCACTGGGTAACTGTCCACTTTGCCAAGGAAGCTTCTGTGCTGTGTCTATTCAGTAAATAAACACAAGACTTCTGTCTCCTGAACTTAGTAAAAATAACATAAAACTAACTTTGAAGGAAACATTAGCAGAAAAAGGTGTCTGTTCTAAGAAAATAAAACACAAGTGTCCCTAAAAATAGATTTTACGAAAAAGTGTATTGAAGATAACACTAATTACACAAACTTGTACTAATCCAATTTATTTTTATATTTGTGGTTTTTCGTACATTTTTAAAACCTGTTAACATTACGTAGCCACAAAAGAGGAAACATTTTACAATTAGATCTTTATAGTCTAGAAAGCAGTTACAGATTCTGTAAAAGTTTCAATAAAATAGTTCTGAAAAATCATAAGCCACTGATTTTTGCTATGCCTAACCACCTATTGAGTTTAGTTTAGTGCATGTAATTTGAATATTTTTCTTCAGACTTTAAAAGTAAATTGTTGGATTTCAGTTTTGGAATCAGTATTGCTCAAGTAAACATGAATATTTTGCAGAGGCCAGCTGTTCTTACTACTGTTACAAAAGTACTATTTTTGTTAGACTTGCAGAAATTTAATGTCAGTTCGATTTCATAATGTCATTTCAATTTCATATGTATGACTCAAATCAGTTTACAGTTACAAAATCCGAAGGGATTTTCATATTTATTCTGTGTCAAAATCTTTAAAAATTATTATTAGAATTTAGTTTTAAGTTCTGTTTTGGTCAATCCGTAACTTCTTTGCACTCATTTTGCTCCTGCCAACCTTGCAAAGACATGTATCATCTGTATCTGTACTAGTATCTCTAGATCCTGTTTGTATTTAATGAAGAAAAAGTAGGTGTTCTTACTTCACTATCCTTCTAAATTATTTTAGATGCCCGTTTTGGAATGACATGAATAGCATTCTGCTGCTTCTATTCATTGGTTATAAGGAGAGTCTTGATATCTAGCTCAGATGGCCTCATTCCTGCAAAATTCAGTGGCTATTAGTGCATTTGTCTCTTTATTCTGACTTGTTCTGAGGAAGTAAACAGAAAGTCTGCATTCCTGGGCATGGAAAACATTTACAGGAAAGCAAAATTGCTTATCCTAGAATCAACTGTAGAGCGCTCTCAAAATTATTCCACAAAAAAAAATGGAAAAAAATACTCAGTTGAATTCAATAAACCAGATAAATTTCAGTGTTCTTACTCAGTGGAAAGGATTCCAAGAAAAGAGGAAGTAATACTGAGTTCAAATTGCTCTTCACATGAAGCAATGTAGAACATATAAGCAGAATCAAGGCTTTCCCATGGGAATATTGGTTTGACTGCAATTTCCTGATAATGACTTCTGGTCCAGAATCATTCCTATAAACATCTTAGTGCATGCCATCTAAAGGCTATAGACTTCAGCCATTCTAATGACTGTGGGTCATTAGACTCTGTAAATCAGTTGATTCTGTGTTCTTAATTTATGAAAGTATAATAGATGTTGTGTCTAGGACAGGACCGAGGGAAGGAAAAGAATGTAGGATTAGTGCAATTTATTCTGAAATGAAGATGGGCAAAAATATGGAAGAAGTGAGCAAAGGCAATGCAGACTAAACACGGATATAAATTTGATATACTTGGCATCAAACAATTTACATATTTCCTAAACAAATGCTTCTGAGGCAAGACAAAAATTAGGTAGAATATACAATCTCTGCCGAGATCTGGTATGCTTGGGCCTTTTAAAGGATTACTAACATCACAAAAATACAATAAATAGATGTGAGAATTGTATAACACAAATGGCGACTGTTTTAAAAGCAGCAAACTTGTTGAATTGCAAATGAGTGCATCAGAAGCGATCAAAAGACATTTGTTCTTACCCATTCAGAATAGAAGCTGAGTGTGAAACTTTTCACCTTACACGGTGGGCTTTCTTATCTGGTGGGAACTGACTTAGTTGTGTTTGGAACATCTGCGCATGGAACAAAGTTCTTGGATGTTTCAGTTGCGTTCATGCCATCACAGTCAACAACACCGAGTTCTTTCTAGTTGTTACATTCACATACTTCACACATTTTAAAACCTAGAAGGCTGAAATTCTTTGCTTTAAGATTTTCTAGCATGATGAGAAACCTGAGTAGGAGGGAAGAAGTCACTTCCACTGGGCACTGTGAATAGCCAGGACAGAATTTACATCAGAAGTCCTGGTTTAAGTGCTTTCCTTCTGAAGGCTGTTAACATATACAAATTACAGGAGGCCAGTGGTTACTTTAATGTGTCAGGGTTTGTTAAGCTGCTTAGTAGTTCCCAGGATAAGAAGATGAGACTGGAGTAAAGTTCTCCCTGTCTCCACTCTTATGAGGTATTGTGTGCATGGCTTTAGGATCGCTGTGGGGACCCCTGTCTCTGCTCTGTGGTAATGTGTTGTTGAACATCACTGCTACTGTTAAAAGTTTCTCTCTGCCAATCAGTTTTTTCTGTGAAAGTGAACAAGAAATCTTCCATTCAGTATTTAAACAGCACAGATTTATTGTCGTTGCAACTTCTTTTGCAGATGATATTTATCTCCCTCAAATTTACAATATTTACATGATGGATGGTAAGAATTTTTGATTTATAGACAATTCATGTTTCTGTTTGTACACTTGGTAAAAATGTACTTGGTAGCGATGGGGTCTGCAAATGACAACAAGATGATAACAAATAGAACATACTGTAGAACTGCTGTGCATCATTTCTAAGCTTTGCATTGTATTTACAACTCCTGGTATGCACAAGGTCAGGAAATAAAATTCCTTTTATTCCAGAATACTGTTGAGAGGGACATGAGCCTACCAAATTAATTAAGTCACTTATCAGAGCATCCTTTTCCCATAATTTTGAGAATGGGTCAGGTTGAATAAATGAAGGAGGATGCCCAAAGCATTTCCAGTGTTCTTGGTGCCATGGGCTATTGTAATTGCTGCTGAGAAACTGTTTATCACTCTATACCCAGAAAATTGCCTGCAGACTGGCTGATGTTCCTTTTGCTATGACAGAAGCCAAATTAAAGAAATGTAGGGATGCTCTGCAGTGCTTGTCTGTAAGCATGGTTTTTAGAGCTGTCCAAAAATCGGCCATACCAGGGAGTATAATTCTGCCATTCTAGCAGGGTATTGAAGTACAGTTCTTCAGAACTGATTTTAAGTGAAATTATTTTAATTTTGAAAAAATATATTTGGAATTGCATTTGAAAGCAATTTTAGAAATATTGTTCAAGATACATTGGAATACTTAGACCTTGATTTAGCAAACAAAGGATTTATGTGGAAAACCAGGATCTTTTGGGGGCATCCATCTAAGTGCAAGCATTTGTAGACTCTGGGTAGCTACAGTTGAATTAGTCACTGTGAGGCCTCTTCATTTTCTATAGAAATATATCCAATGAAGTCCATGTTGACTGCTCACACAGATACGAGAAGTGTTTCCTAGAAGGCCCTGTGAAGACGTCTTATATTGCCTTAGATGTTTATATTTGCAGTGTAGACACCTAACACTAGGTGAAAGAGGGTCTACAATTTATGCCCACAGAGAGTCCCTAGGAATGCAGTGGGGCTCTGCAAATACATGGCAGACTCTAGAGAGAGCAATAATACTTCAGCTTTTACCATTTTAACAATCCAGGGACACCAATTTAAGAAAAAAGCCATATTTATTCAGGATTTTTGCTGAGGAACTTCCTTATGGTCATTCTAATGGCACTGGTAACTTCATTAAGTCCACATTTTCTGTCTTTATCTCTGCAATAAATTAATATTATGTAAAGCAAACAAAACATTAAAATTTCAGGACTGTTGTCAAAAAAGCCATCACAGCTTACTTCTCTAACTAAAAAAAAGAGATTTCTGCTTCCTGGGACACCTTGTAGATCATAACAAGTGTGACAGTCGCTATGAATACACTTAAGATATATGGCAGTTATGTTTCCATTATTTTTCCTCTTGAACCATATCTATGATAGTGCAGTTTCAAGACTCTTCATTTCATTTAACATTTCATTTAGTCTTTTCCATATCTGTGTAATATTGGCTAAGTGAACATCCAACTAATTTCATCATGAGTCAGGACTGCCAGAATTACCTCTTTACTTGGCCTTTTAAATGCTATAAGAATAAATATATTGAATGATTTGCTTTTTCTTTTGCTGTCTTAGTTTGTTTAAAAGTATTTTTTCCTTGCTACTTTTTACACACATTGTTCAAGTAGGTGAGTGATATAACCATGTGCACTAGATATTGAAATTGTCTGTTATGCATAGCATATTTTACACTGTTATTAAAAACTTTCATTTCATACATAGTAAAAAAACTTTGCAATTTTAATATTTTATCTAGCTTCATTGAAAAATAATGTCAATCTGATGACTTTGTTGTAGGCATTAATGAAGAAGCAGATTAATTAAAAGAGTATTTAGCCTTAGTTTTCTTGATGACGTCAACCAGAATAGGATTTAATGTAATATGTAGCTGGTAAATTTACAGATAACTGCAGTTAATCAGTGGACTGTGCACTTCAGTCTGCTTTTCCTCTGTTGAAAAATTTCCTTTCCAAGTTTTAGCAAATAACTTTACTAAAGAAAGAAAGCATTGTTTAGGTCACAATTTAATAGAGTATTTGAACATTTAGATTAGGGAATTAATGAGACTTAAACATGTCTTTAAAATTATACTCATGTATAAATGCATTACAAAGTACACTGGGAAAGAAGGACTGAGAGAGATTCTCTCTTTCAGAGATAATCCATTCTTTCAAACTGTGGCTCATTCTTCCCAGTTTGGCTGTGTTTATGGAAATTGATTAATCTGATACTTTCTTTGACCTCATTGACATGGGATAATCAGCTGAAATTGTACCAGCTTGTGTGTCTAAGTTTTGAGTTCCTGAGGCTGAATTTTATACTGAGGTCAATTAGCTTCAGATGTTACATTGCAAAACTATGTTGGAATAAAGATGTTACATTCTCATCACATACTGTAGAGCAAAGAGTGAAAATAATGCTATTTACTTAGCCTCCAGGGCTATTTAATGGGAAATTATATAATTTCACAGTCAATTTTACATATCAGTAAATGGTTTCTGCATATGTATTTTTCTGTGCAGGTCAACTTCTATGTAAGGGTGAAGGCAATTTATACCCTTGGACACAGCGTATCTCTGATTGCTCTTACAACAGGAAGCATAATTCTTTGCCTTTTCAGGTATGTATTTTTCATGAGTAAATATTAACAATGATAAAATGGTTTTAACTGTTGCCTGATTGGTCAGATACTTAGAAAATGCATTGGTTTTACACTTTTCTCAATTAAACAGCTGAAAATAATGTAATGCTAATGGGATTTTTGCTAGCACTAGTAATATTAAAAATTTGGAAAACACTTTACAAATTTATAGATATTACAGACATGTAAAAATGAACAGTCATTTAGGAATGGATTATACAAAGCTTTTTATATTTGATCATTAAAATTGACACCTTGAATTGCTCTTGAAAATTAGTGGTCTCAACACTGGACAAGTTGGCAGCCATGTGTTGCAGAAGCTTCTGAGTGGTCTCTAGGGGTACTGTGATCGAAGGTTAAAAAACATTAATTTGTCCAAGCGGGATTACAAAGTTATGCATAATTGTGCTCTGTGTGCATTGGTTTTGTTAGGCAGTGTTAGGAAAGACAATGCTGTCTGGTGTTTTTGCCTGATTTGTAGGAGTTATCTGAGGCTGAAAGCAATCTACAACTGGTAAAAGCAATTGCTGAATTGTATTATCAGTATTATAGCTTTTCTCAATCTCTCCACCTTCATGCCTTTGTGTATCACTTCTACCTGTTTGATAGAATAGCCTTTATATTCTCCATCATAAACTTCATGCTTTCTCAGATTTGGTAGAAAAGAAGTACATGTAATTTGTAGAGGACAGCATGTTGTTTGTCAGAGCTTCATTCCTCTGATTAACTATTCCTATGGCAAGTTCTATAAGCCTTTCAGTCTGCCATCTAATTTTCTCAATATTTAGAATCATAGAATTGTTTTGGTTGGAAAAGACCTGTAAGATCATCAAGTCCAACAATTAACCTGTCACTGCCAAGTCAACCATTTAAATATTCAGATTATTCAGAGCAGATACATAACCCATAATTACGGAATCAAGGAATCATGGAATATTCAGAGTTGGAAGGGACCTCCAGAGATCATCCAGTCCAACTCCCCTGCTTAAAAGCAGGATCCCCTAGAGCACATCACTCAGGACTGCATCCAGGCGAGGCTGGAAAATCTCCAGAGAAGGAGACTCCACAGCCTCTCTGGGCAGCCTGTGCCAGTGCTCTGTCACCTTCACTGAAAAAAAGTTCTTCCTCATATTTAAATGGAACCTCCTGTGTTCCAGCTTGTGTCTGTTACCCCTCGTCCTGTCACCGGGAACCACTGAAAAGAGTCTGGCTCCATCCTCCCTCAACCCACCCTTTAGGTATTTGTAAATATTAATTAAGTCTCCCCTCAGTCTTCTCCAGGCCAAAGAGTCCCAGCTCTCTCAGCCTTTCCTCTCAGGGGAGATGCTCCAATCCCCCAGTCATCCTCGTTGCCCTCTGCTGGACTCTCTCCAGTAGGTCCCTATCTCTCTTCAACTGGGGAGCCCAGAACTGGACACAGTGTTCCAGTTGTGGCCTCACCAGGGCAGAGCAGAGGGGCAGAATGACCTCCCTCGCCCTACTGGCCACACACTGCCCTGTGCAGCCCAGGGTGGCATTGGCCTTCTTGGCAGCAAGAGCACATTGCTGGCTCATGGATAATTTACTGTCTGCCAGGACTCAAAATGAGTCACTCATGGTTATCTTCTTTCTACCAGCAAACACTACAGATCATGCACTTTCAAAACTGCTAAAACCTGATAACACATTTAAGACTGCTGTAGACATAATGTCTACGTTGTGTTGTCTATCACCAGAAATCAGTTATAACAAATAGATGAAGAGATTCAGAGGTGCACCCAAAACCTTCAACTTCAGTTTAAATATTCAAATTGAGAACTCCCCAGTCTCTTTATGGAATCAGTGGAAAGACCCAGGATTTTTTTTCGGGGGTGAACATAGGGTCTTCTAAGTCTCCCCCTAAAGAAGCCCATTTCTCTGTTATCTGCAGGCAGTGTAGGGGTCTCCTAACATAGTGAGTTGAATTAGGAACCCAAGTAAGTTGTGAAAATACCCTATTCAGTACATAGTTTCCCAAGCAGGGAGCAAGCAGACAGTTAATCTTGAAGGCTCCAGGTGAAGCAATTGTAAATTATCAATAATAGAAGTGAGTGCAAATGGCTATACGTGTGTGTCTGTCTTTCAGACACATCGCAGGGCACCCCATACATTATGATCGTTTTTAAGGACATAGTTTGGAAAATAATAATGATTCTGTATGTTTTAGAGTTTAACTCAGCTGATAACACATCCTGTCCAAGTAATATACTCTGCCCTGAAAGGTCCCAAGGTTCTTTATAGACATTGTCAGTATACTCTTTATAAAGATCAGTCACTCACCCCTGAAACACGTTTGCCTTTGAATGTAACCAGCAAATTTTCACCTTGCTGTGTTTAAAAAGGAGAGCAAAGAACAACTCTTTTAAATGAAAGTATCTAAAGAAGATTTGGTAGTTAAGCAGTGAGTTAAAAATGAGAAGTTACTAATGCAGTAGGGTTGTCAAAATCCTGACTTCATTCAGCAGGATTAAGATTTGAACTCTGAATATTAGTAAAACAAGAGATTGTTAAAATTGTGCACTGCTGCATTTGTGTATGGTTTGAATTATACTGCATTTAATTCTGATTATGTGCAGTATTTTTAATGAAAGAAAACATGGAATAATGTGGAATTTAATATAATTGTAGGTAATATGTTCATGACAAGGAAGTGGAAATTCTTTAAGTATTACAACTTCTGCAGTTCATTATATATTGTTATGTACAGTCTGGCAGAACAGATACAGCCTCAGGGCTTTGCAGTTGTTCACAATATCAGCTATCAACACATGAAAGGCAGAACTGTTGGGTGGGAAAAGGACAGTTGTTTCTGAAGGTTTCCATGCAGTTACAATATTCTGTTTTGCATTTCTTCCAAAGAACTGGAGCTGACTTTAATATCCGCAGAAACATTATATGGGTTCCCATTATTAAAATCTGTAAAGTACACTTTTAGAAGCATTGTGAAAGGAAAGGATTTTATGTCTGGCTAATCTTTTAATCTCAAAACAAAGACATAACACGTGAGTATCTGTAAATACCTTGCCAGACTAAGCTGACAGCATTTTTCATGTTACTATGGTGCCACTCCCCACATAATACTCTATGTACTTACTATAATTAAAGCTAATTGGTAACTTTCCAGCACAATATTTTCCTATTGGAGGTTGCCAATTTGTCAGGTGCATTCTTGCTTCTGCAAACTTAATTTATAAACAACAAGGCTAACAATTTTGATATAGTAAAAAGAAGTTGCTTTACCCTTCTTAGAGTGCAAGTTTCTATTTCTTTGTCATAAATGTCTAAGTTTCAATGTATTTTAAAGTTTTAGAAAAGTGTAAATCAAAATAACTGAAAATAAATGGTATTTTTCAGCTATTTTAAAAAGTTTGGTTTGTTCCAACTCAGAGTGAAAGTAAATTGTAGAACAGAGTATTTCTACATGACACTGACATTCTAGATCTTACTGCACTTCCTTCAGGGTTACTCCTGTATAAACCTTCCAAAAAATGTCAGTTTCTCTGATAGGTGTTTCTTACCAACGAGAAAAATACGAATCTCCATCATTTCTATAAGATATACTCTCATCTGCATCAACAGTAAACATTTCTCACATGGTAGTATTGTATCATGAGGTATTCATATCCAAGGAATAAGCATGATAGCTTTTGTTTCATTGTTAAAGAACAGCATTTCTTTGTTATTCTGAATTATCATACATATCCCCACAAAAAAATATTCTTGCCCACTACCTCCCAAATGTTGGTTTGGCAGCCTTATATAAGTCCAACATTTATTATTTCAGCTACTGAATGGAAGAACTAATCATACAAATTTTTTACTCAAAAGAAATACTTTCTTCCCATTTGCAGCTTGCATGTATCCCTGAATTCCATAGGAACATTTGATGCAGTCCAACATATATAGCAGTATTTAATTTTTTCTCAGAACCTATTTCAGCAAAAGGCATGAATAGCCACAGAAATCACTGGATTTTTGACAACTGCTTTAAAATCAGCCTGCTATTATGTCCTTTGCCAAACTAGGGGCTAGTAAGATAGATCTTTTATTTCCCTACACTCACTATAACTATCCTTGCTTTAGTAGTTTCAGAATGGATAATTTATGTTCTTCAGTAAAAATCAAAATGTGAAGACTACTTGAAAGCTGTCACTGCACACCACCATAACATCCTAGTGCATCTTCATTCTCTCATTACTCATCCATGCTAAAATGACCCGGCTTCTGGCTTATTTCCAGGTGCAATTCAAGGTGCTGGTTTTGGCCAAAAAAAAACCCAAAACCTCTTAGCAAATCCCCAGAAACCAAACTGCTATTAAAAAAAAGTTCTGTTAAATGGGAAGATCTTGAAGGGAATGACTTTTAAGTGAAAAGCCCTCAATTTAAAATTTGCTTCCCCTGAGCACTCATTCACTTACTTGAAATACTTTATTTGTAATTTGTTTGTTAGGCTTTCATATGGCTGCTAGACTAAAGAAGTGAAGTTTTACGTCTTACTGGATAGAAAGGACAGGTGATCTAATGTTTTGAACACATTTTTTAATTGTTTCTGCATACACTTACATCACAGGATGAAAAGCCATTACATAGCAAAATGCAGAAGTTAAATAAAAAAGTAAACCAGAAAATAATAGATGAGAGCATGTCTGAAATGTATCAAGGATAATCAATGGTTTATTTTCAAAACAAACTCTGGGGTGAGTGCACACACAGAAGGATTATAATCTATGTTTGTTGTCAGCATATGTTAAAGTGTGGGAGAAATACCACTGGGATGTTTTGGTCTGTGCTACTGAAAATGAGTAATAGATAATTTATTTGTATATTTTGGCCAGCTTATAATGATGATGAGGATGATTATAAAGGAAAAAGCAAGGCAGCACTGACAATATGACAGAGGAGGAAAGGCTGGGCTCTTACTCAAGGTTCATATTACTAGGAAATGACCAGAGGGTAATACAAGTCTGTTCAAGAGCTTTGTGTATTGAAATCTAAAATGCCTGTTTTTAAATCTCTTCTTAGAAAACTTCATTGTACTCGGAACTACATCCATCTGAACCTGTTCCTCTCTTTCATTCTAAGAGCAATCTCTGTTTTAGTCAAGGATGATATTCTCTATTCCAGCTCCAACACAGCTCATTGTCCAGAGGATCAAACCTCATGGGTAATAAACCTCATTTGCTACCTGGCATAATACTGTTGTGTCACTAAATTTTCCTCCCTGATCCTTTTAAATATTTAGGAATACAAAGCTGTCGGTGTAGACAATTCTGTAGAGAATATAATGACTATCTGCGTAACTATTGCAAATGTGTGCATTTAGTGATAACACCACCTTTTACATTTTTTATGATATGAATTTTTCAAAATTTATGAGTGAATTTGCTATGAGAGCCATCTAAATATTTTTTTTTTTTAGAATTAATTTATATACACAGTAACATTTACAATGTCTCAGTTTGCTTGACTGAAGAAAAAAAACTGGACCTGAGTTGCTAGTACTACATGAAGAGTTAAGACCTATAGGATGCATTAGTAATGGGATAATACAGCAACAACTTTGATCCCTATTCTCATATTTCAGGTGGGCTGCAAGGCTATTTTGGTGTTTTTTCAATATGGTGTTATGGCAAACTTTTACTGGCTCTTAGTTGAAGGACTTTACCTCCACATCCTCCTTGTGCTAATATTCTCCCCCAACAGACACTTCACAATCTACCTGCTGATTGGATGGGGTAAGAACTTAAACATCTTCCAATCATATTCTTTTTTTCTGTATGTATGGATTAGTCAGGTTTGATATTTCATACCAAAGTAGTCTTGCTGTTTCTGCTGGACGACTGCTCGAACTCACTGGTTCCTCAGTTCAGCTCCAGCAGAGGTTACAGCCACTGTACCAGGGGAGAGTGCGGGCACAAAACTGCTGAAGTATAACTGCTAGCCTTGGCATGGCTCTGACCTGTGCCAATCTGCACAGGGGTTGTTCAGGAGATGGGATGGTGCAAGGACTGCCACTGCAAAATATGACTCAGCCTGTCCTAATCTGGGAGGAAACAGCACAGGCCATGCTATACTATTTGGCATTTTGAAAAGCCCAGTAACATTGTCCATCTGGTTTTAAATACATGTATTCCTTTCATTTCCAGAAAGTGCAATGATATTTATAAAGAGCACTTTAAAACTTCCAGTAATAGGTGGCCATAAAACATTTAGATATTGTTGGGAAATGGGAATAAACCTTTGTGTGGGAATGGTTCCTTATGAAATGATTTACACTTTGGTTTTATATTGTAGTCCTTGGAAGTGCATTGGAAATGCGTAACTTGTATCTATCTCCCTGTAAGTTACTCTGACAGCTTGAAAGAAACCTAAGAAAGGCATTTTCTTTGTGTAGTAACCATTACGGATGCATTTTTGGAAGAAATAAGCCCACTTTCCTGCAGCCTTTGTAATACATTGCTTACATCACATAGCTCATCAGATGGGCCTCTCCTTCCATTCACTAAACTATTTGATATATGCTGTATATTTGGGGAATAATTGGTTACTAGCAGGCTGAATGTTCTTTTTTAATTATTATTTTTGTGATCATCCTCTAAACCTCTTTGGGATTTTTCAGGAATTCCTACCATATTCATTATTACATGGACAGTGACACGGATCATTTTAGAGGACACTGGGTAAGTGTGTGGGGGAGAGAAAGCTTAAGTTCTCCAACTGCCAATTCAATCCTTGCCTTGTATATGGTGGTAGTTTGCTGTTCTGAAAGGGATGAGCACAGAACTAAAATTTCAGATATGGCAATAAAGGGACAGGTGTTTAGGAGCTCTTCAGCATGCTTTTTGTGTGCTGTTTATTTGAAAAACTGTAAGGGCAGGAGAAGGCAGAGATGGGTTGTAACTAACATTACCCCTTGAGACCCACACTTAGAGCTATCTGCTTTCGAAGTCAAAATAATATTTGAAATAGCAGTGGGGGGTCCTTGTGTTCAGTGCTGCAATACGGTGCAGTCAGATGCTGAGCATTCTACTTTACTAACTAGCTACTCAAAAGATTGAAATCATGGTAACTTTGGATGTATCTAAATTACATTCCCAGAAGTGAAACAATGTGATGTAAACATATGTAAGATGCACATAGTCAGGTAAAACTATGACTAACTAGAGCTAGGCCTGGCTCCTGGCAGGGGAAGGGGAACCGAAATAGGAATTTTGTAGGAAGATCAGACTTGCTGCTCCTGCTGGCCCCAAGGAATGGGAGAGCATTCCTAGCTAGCAGGACAAACAGCTTTCACACTCCAGTTTTTTTCAACCTGACTAGTATTTTTCAATTGTTTCTGTAATTAAACTGAAAAATCATATCCTACATAATTTCTAAGTTTTCTTTCCAAGATCTCTAATGTGTAAATCAAAGGCTAACTCCTTTTTCCTTTGTCATTATGATCACAGATAGAGAAACTCTGAAGGGTTAATTAATCTTTCAGAACACTTATTCTCAGAGTATTTGTACCAAAAGTGCTGAGTCTATAGTGAAAATTAAATTTTCATTTTTTTTCAGACAAAGTTTCAGGTTCAGTGTAACGTTTTCCTAAACCAGTTCCAGCCATCTGTAGCCTAAATATTCCACAAGGAATTATGTCATTTCAATTGTATCTGTCAGTTGCTTTAGATCTCCCTACTACCCAGAGGCCGGTGTTAAGTGCTTATTGGAAAAGTGTCCTTACACAAAGAGAAACTAAGCTTGGTTTCCCTAAAAGCCAAGTCCTCCATGTTGTCTAATGGTACAGTCTAGTGTGCCTGATATTTTAGCTGATTTGAATATGCGCAGGAAAACCAGGGAAATAAAATTAAAAGCAGAAAAAGATAGAATGCCAAATTCTAGGCTAGAACAGGCATTATTTTAGTGTGCTTTGACTTGCATATAAGAAATATTTCTCCTCGTATGTCTTGCTTGCCAGATGATATTAATGTCAACATCATTTTCCCTCTTTTTTTTAATAGTTGCTGGGATACAAATGAGCATGGTGGTCCCTGGTGGGTTATACGAATACCAATTTTAATTTCTATTATAGTAAGTAAACTTTGAATCATGAATTATAGATCAGTTCAGCATTGTGCAGTGCATATAGCCATTATTCTTTACTGCTAGTTACAAATAGGCAACAATTCTGTTTTAATGAAAAGAAATTGCGCTGTAGGAGAAATGTTAAACAGATGCCAAGGCCATTAAAATTTGTTGCCTTCCAAATTTATCTTCCTCCTATTAAATGAGCAGTTGCTTTTATTTGTATGTTGTTCTTTCCTTAACATCTCTCCTGTTCATGAGCCTGGGGGAAGCAAAAATCTAATTATACTTTTCAATGAATTACAGATTTGATTTTGCATTTAAATAGATAGCCCTGCAATTGAGAATTTGGTTTTATTGCAGCCATAAAAAACTATGGCTGTGTATATCTTTCTTTAATTGGTAGCCTACTAAAATATATATAGAACATGAAGTACTTGCAAAGTACTATTTGAGCATGTTTCATGGGGCTTTTCCTATGTGTAACTCATTAGAATTACTGCAGTAACATAAGAACATTCCTGTTCACTGTGATGATTGTGTAATTAATGTTGGGCGTAATATACTCTGGTTATATGTCCATTTCTGAAAACAGCCACAGTGCAAATTAATACATTTCAGATACGCTTGCTTTATTTTTAACATTTTAGTGTGAAAAATTAGGGCATTATTAGATTACACAGGATTTCAAGATGCCAGTGCTTGGGCTTGCCTTTCAATCTGTGCTGGCTGAAAATCATTTTTGAGAGAACATCCTATCATCTTCATCAGATTGAGTTCTACAGCATTTAAAGAGAAAGCAGAGTGAAGTTGTGTGTGAAATGACATAAGGTAAGGACTCACAGAAAAGATGTTTCAGGATATGGGCATGCAACAGAACTACAGCATGAAGAGAACATGTGTACCTCAAAGGAGCTGGAGAATGGGGGTTAGTCCAGAGTGAAGAAAACAGGCTGAAAGATAAAAGCAAAACAAACCACCTGGTGTTTACAGAAATATGAAAGTCTAGTCTCTGGATGTTCAGTTTAAGCAGCTATCTGGTAGACAGCTGAGACTTCATGTGCCAAAAAGCAGTGCTTCTCCAGAGAAGTCCTAGACCTGGAAACGGAAGTTATCCAAGTGCTCGTTGTCAGACTTGAATTGCAGCTGGATCTTAGCAAAAACTGGGAAATGAGTGGTGAGTTAGGAGAACGGAGTACTAATCCGTCAGCAACAGTCCAGTATATAACAAAATATGGACCAGAATCACTGTTTGAGACAAACATTCTCCTGCTTTTTTTTTGTTTTTTTCTGTGTTTTGATTTTTAAATGGTGCTATTATTGATTTGATACAAAGGAATTGTAAGACATAGTGAAACATTTTGCAAATGACCTTCTTTGGCTTGGCAGGTGCACATGTTTAGGATCTGCTGTCTCCTTCCAGATATGTTACTTCTCTTGAACGGCATGTTTTAGGGATGAGAGCAACTGAGGATGGCCAAGTGATCCTGCAGCGTGTAGCCTCTTACTTCTCTGATTAGATGATTCTTCGGCTGTTTGAGGGACTAAATAGCAAGACAGAAGCAACATGAAGACAGTTTAAATTATATATGCTCAGGCAACATATTTAGTCTCAAAAGCTTACTGTCAGAAGAAGTCAATCAGAGGAAAAGGGTATCAGCAGCATCTTGCTGTTACTTGACTAAAGAGACATCATTTGTCATCACTCTCTTGGAGATTCTCTGTGCTCACATTGTTTTCTCATTTTCCTGTTCTTAGATGTTCATTGAACGGTATGCATATTCTATGTTGTTTAAAGACGTTATGCTCAAATGGTTTTATGGGGCTGAAAGGCTACACTACTAAAAGTAAAGTTCCAGGGCACTACTTGTTTCATGTTTTATTGAAACGTACTATTCTAAATCAGGTATATACTTTAAAGGATTTTAACAAATGATGAATTCAGTAACAACATTAGAGAGATTAATTTGTAGTAAGTCAGTAGTAGTTGCCACCTTTAGATCTTAATACTCAATTTCAGTTGGCTGGCTTCATATGCTCAGTAGTGCCAGGGACTGTTACAAACTCCAAACAAGAATATGTGTTTTTCATTAATCCAAGAGTGCGCTCACAGACAGAAAGGTATGTATTTGAAAACAAACTTAGAAGTCATACATGAATGCCAGTCAAGAATTTGAGTCACCTGAGTGCAGTTTTGCAGATGATTTGATGCTTCAGAAACCAAATAGGTGGCAGTTTATTCTGTTACAGTAGAAGAACAAGAAGTTATTCTGCCAATCTCTTTGCAAATACAGAGTAAAGATTTTTCCTTCTCCAGTTTTCTGGCTCACAAATACACAATCAAATGGAAACTCTCTCCTTGTCCACTCATACTGGCTTCAGTGCATATGGCAAACTAAATGTGTGTCTGTTGGTCTGTATAGTCTGTTGTGGTAAGTCTGTAGATACAGTTAGCAATAACAGGCTTCTGCCTGTTACTTTTATAGGAGAGTTGCATCAAGAAAAAATTCTGAGTCATCATCTGCCTGAAAATGTATGTTAAGTTCAGTAAAGGCCTATATTTTCTAAAATTTTTGTTTTATTCTCCTTTCCTCAGAAATACGAGACTTAATCTTCCTAATGTTTTATTTAATTCCTGTCAGTTCCACTCACTTCCTTTCACCTGTCATTTCAAACAAATTATTAAATACAGAGGGGCATGTGGTTGCTGTGGTCATAGTTTATTTATTAACATCACAAATTGTACTGGGTATGTCAGAGAAGACACAGAAATTCATTGAAATCGAAAAGCTTACAGCCAAATTGTTAAGACTGGAAAAAGAAGAGTTCCAGCAATATATCATGGCAGAGACTGAAGTTTTATAGCAGTCTGGCAGGCACTGTCTGGTTGGGTATCCAACCTCCCAATTTTGGGCTTTGGGATGAGGTTAGTTAAAAACAGTACTCATTTTCACAATGGTAGAAATTTTTCTCTAAGTTGATTTCTTCTGAAATGTGTGCATTTGATGCAGCTGCTCATGTAGCTGTGGTTTTTAGTTCATGTTGTTGCTGTGAAGGTGTGGATTTCAAGTGTTCCCTCACTTTAGTACAGGCGTGCTGTATGTAGCGTGTGGTTTTCTAGACCGTACCAAACAATCCAGCACTACAAGGACAGGTGAAAATAAGATGCCAAAAGCCAAGGATGAAGAGATAATGGGAGTGAGCCTTAGGATCTACTGAGTTTTATTTTTCAGTTTTCTAGATTGATTAGGGTCTGATCATAACTTTTTTCATGCAAGTGCCTTTCTATGAAATAAAATATGAAGTAATAATACTACTGTTCTATCTCAGAGTGGGCTGTCATGAGAATTAGACTGCAAGGATTCAGTTCTTACAGTAATAATGTCTGCATCAGTATGCAAGACAGACACTTGTGAGAGGCCCTTTCTGTGCTTGATGGGAGTGGGCAGATCACCTGTGCCACAATCTTCTCTTCCCCAAATTCAGACAGAAAATATTAAAAGGCAAGCTGAGAGGCAAGAGAGGGTCAAAACTGTGTGTGGGACTCACATTTTCAATTGGGCTTCCAGTTTGAATCTACATGACAAGTTAGGACAATGCTTGACTGTACCAAATCACATCCAGTGTCCCATCCTGCTAGGAAACCTGTCTTCAGACAAGAATTTGGAACTAGGGCATTGCTACAACTGGGGCTTTCAAAGGCTTTTTGCCAGCCAGACTAGGACTGGTGGCCAGGCAGAAGTGCACTGGATGTCACAAACCCAGTGAGGCAGAAAAGAGACACTAGTTTTGAGAGTGTACAGCTTACTGTGTTCTGGTAGGAGGCACACAAAACCCACTGCTGAGTTATTTGTCTAACTTGCTAAGCATTTCTTTGCACTGCATATTGAGTGGAGAAGTCAGAAATCACCATTGTGTTTGTTTTCTTTGCAGGTGAATTTTATACTTTTCATTAGTATTATAAGAATCTTACTGCAGAAATTAAGATCTCCAGATGTCGGAGGAAATGACCAGTCACAGTACAAGTGAGTCCTATTTTTAGATATTATATACAGAACCAAAATAATCTCTGTAAGATTTCCTCTGCTGAAACCTGCTGCCAACAATTCCTGTGATACTACAGTTCCTTTTAATTTGGAATAATTCTAGATGTAGTTTAATAAAGATCTTATCACTATGCTGAAATAGAGATGAACATGATTTTTTTTTTGTCAAACACTACATTCAAATAAAAATATGCAATTTCATAAAGACCACTAAGTTATTCTTGAATTTGAGTTTAATCCATGAATGAATATGTTGCTATGAAAAATATGGAGAGTGATATCTTTCCTTTAATGTGTTAATATTTCATTTTGACATTAAAAAAGTTTCAAGATCAAAATGCTTTGCTTTAACCTCATTAAAAACATTTTAAAAAAAAAATTCATGTCCAAAATACTTTGTTGTAATATTTACATGTATTTTAAGAGTTGGTAGGAATTTATGTTGTTCCCAAAAACTAAAAAATGAAATATAATGTTTTATGTTGATTTAAAATAGCATCTGTGTTTTTCTAGGAGAAAACAAATGTTTCTGATTTAGATCAACCTCAGTCATGCTTAGGCTTTCTTCTTTTGTATTCTGGTTTGAACATCCATCCATTGTTTCTGCAGCTTTAGAATAAAGGAATGTTGGGGGGCAATTTAAATACATTGCATTTTTTTCCTTTATTATATTACCATATCTGTTATTGTTGTTCATTCTAATAGCTGCTGGCTGCTGTAATCCAGAATCAAGAGTCTGCTGTAGTAGGTCTCATTTTAAAGCCCAGGTATAGATGCTGACTTTGACACTTCAGAATGTTAATGACATGAACACTGAAAATTCAGAACCATGAAAGTGGCCCTTGAAAATGTGCTCCTGGATAACACCTTTTCTTCATTTAAAAAGTACTGAATTTCTGTCCTAGAAGCAGATTAAACATGGTGTGCTAAAGTAAAGCTTATCTTTAAAGCCAAGAGATCTAGGACCTTATGTGTGTTGTAAACATGACCCATTTGATGCGAAAAGTAAAAAATTCTAATGTGCCACAGAAAAGGTGACACTGCTAGGTTGACATTAGGCTTTGCTTCATAGAGTTACAAGGATCCTTTTTTCAGTTTGGTGCTTCAATTAACTAAACATGTGGGAGAACTAAATCAACCTAGATGAAATTATGCAGTTGCCACATTATTATTTATCACAATGACAGACCTATGGGTAGGAAATCCCCTCAAGTTTACTTCTTGTGACAGGAACTTTTCTTTGTTTCTGTGTGGTATTTATGTATTTATGAAAATGAGGCATTCTCTTCCTATCAGTCCAATAATTTTCCACAGTTTACTGCAGTGCTTCATAGTATAAAATATTCACTAGTAGCAACCTTGTCCTTCATTATCCAGCCCTGTGAATTCTTTGCTCTTAGCGTTTGATTGCCTGATTAAGTTCGGATTGGATGGTCTTTAGCCGATACCCATGGGAAGAGTAGACTAACCTCCTCAAGAAATACTGCATCTGCAGAGCAAATGGAAGGTCTGAAAGGCTTGTTTTTCAAAATGCAAATGTGTTTTCTAAAATACAAAGAGGAAGATGGCTATTTTGTCTTTCCCTTTCCTTCACAAAAATGTAAGTGCAGTATAGAGAAAGTAACATCATCTAGACAAAAACTATTCAAACAAGAATGGAGTGCAAGTGAAATGTGAGTCTAAAATGAATACTACTCAGCTAAGTCACGTTTTTTCTTCCCTTCCTCTGTCCCATTTGCTTGTACTTGCTTCCAACCTTTTTGTTGCTCATTTTACTTTTGCAGTGGGTAAGGTTAAGCTGAAATAAAATCGGTTTTCCATTTCACTCAGGAAACTAGGAAATTTGCTGCCATAATCATCTCCTCCAGTTGTAAATGAATTTCTTCTGCCAAGGAAATCCTATTTGTCCCACTTACTGGTATCACCTTTAGATGTAAGGGTTTTGCTATTCTTGAGAAACTTTGCTGTCAGAACTGATTATTTCCACATAAACAGATGCAGCCTCTGGGACATTATGAACAAAGGAAGGCCATGAAGACTGACACAGAAAAAATAAAACTGCTTCAAATACCTTGTCTTTTCTGTTAAAATAGGTGAATTCACAACAGCATTCTTTCATTGTTGAATCAAGTTATATTCATCAAGACAGTGATGAATTATGGGACTCAAGATTATAACTTCTTGAATTTTATCTGATACCAGGCACCCAGAATCATGCATGACTGGCCCTGTGTAATATATAAAACTGATGTTATTAGAGTGAAATAAGTGACAGACAAGGAATAATTAGCAATTCATCATTTCAGTCATTTCACAAGCAGTTTGTCAGAGCTGATCTGCTTAGTAATTTAAAGTTCTCCTTCTTTAACTTCAGTAGTGCTAAAATATATTATGTAATTGATGACATTAAAAATTAGTTAATGATATATGCTGAATACCATCAGTACAGTTATGAGATTTTAGTATTTGGGGGTAAATCTGAAATTGCTCCTGAAAATCTCACAGCTGACATTATTCTGGATTCCATTTCCTAGGTACTGTTTGCATACTGTGTATGCGCACGTACAGACTAATAATACAGTTGCACATTTAAAGGAAATTAACATCAATTAATTTCAAGGCAGAGATTTTACCTTCTGTACAAGAGGACCTGACAGTATGACTTTTCAGGAAGGCATTCTTCCTTTCCACTCTGAACCCTTTATGTCAGGTAAAAAACATCTTGAGAGACCTGATGGCAGCTCGTGACATATTGTCAAATGTGGTCCTGTGGAATAGTGCAGTAAAACTGCACCCCCAAAAATTGTGCCAGGCCAGGAACTGGATTTGTGTCAAAGAGCCAAAGCAGAAGGCACGTCCTACAGCCTGCTGCTGTTCAGAGGCCAACTGAAAAAGGGTCTTTTGGTTTAGAGAGGCCCTGCAGCCTTTTGCCAGCTTTTAGAAGAGTGCAAGGTCAGCAAGATCAAGCATAGCACGGAGTTGCACACCTTAATTTATGAGGTTACTACATGGCTAATCTCATAGAAAGCCTGAAGGGAAAACAATTTGCAATAAATGACTCTTACTGTTTATAAATCTGAGGTTTATGTAGATGACATTGCCTCAGGTTCTTATCTTAGTAAAACGAGAGCTTATCATTACACTCCAGCTTTTTCTCTTTTGTTTACCCAGGAGACTTGCAAAATCCACGTTGTTGCTTATTCCGTTATTTGGAGTTCACTACACAGTGTTTGCTCTATTTCCTGACCGCAGTTCCAATAATTATAAAATAATCTTTGAGTTGTGTTTGGGATCTTTTCAGGTAAATTTTAAAATTTTTATTCAAAAGAAGTTTTATTGTCCTAGGTTGGTGCTGCCTACTAACTAAGGAATATTGTCTCCTTCCAGGGTCTGATTGTTGCAGTCCTGTATTGTTTTTTGAACAGTGAAGTAAGTCTCATCTTTCCTGCTGAGGATGTTAAATATTTTCAGTAAATGAAAAGGTGGCCCTGTAATTCTACTCTGATACATGAAGCTGTTTTAGAAGATTTTTTGTGTTCCTATTTATAGAATATATATGTGGCAGTCTCTATGCAACAGGAGAACTTAGTGTATTTAGGTGAAGAGTTAAGAGCTGTTTGAAATCTAATTCCTTGCAAACTGAGGCATTAGTAAGTGTGTCTTCTGTTATTTAACGTGACCTGATTTTAGCTCTGTTACCAGCAGTGTGGATTGTGCAGGTGAGCTGCAACAAGTCTAGAAATTTATCCAAAAAACTCAAAACACCATTTAGTAAATATCTAGGGGTAATCTTCAGATAGAATCTAACCCCAGAACAGCAGCAGATTTTCAGAAGTGCTCAGCATGTAGCAGCTTTCCTAATCTCAACTGAGGAAGATGCAAAGAATTCCTTTTGATGTCAGCCACTTTTTAAGGTAGAATATACATTAAACAGCATGCAGTGTCTGAACGGAGGAGTCTGGCTGAAGAAGACTCCTGCTTGCACAGGGAATTGGCATTCGGGTTTCCTGAGTACTGTTCTGGTCTTTGATATTCACAAGATGCTTGATTTGGGGCTAATCATTTGATTCTATGCTTTAAGTACATGTGATTAATAGCTAGATACCGAAAGCTAATGTTGCAGCACAAGTGATACAAGACTGATTTTGAAAGTGGCCTTGGGGCAGCTCCTCATACACTGTGTAGACACAGTCTTTGCCTTAGTTTTGTAGTCTTTGTGAAAACAGGGACCTTGACAGTCTTGTGGAGTGGACCTGTGTGAACCTCATGAAGTTCAACAAGGCCAAGTGTAAGGTCCTACATCTGGGTCAGGGCAGTCCCCAATATCAATACAGACTGGGGGATGAATGGATTGAGAGCAGTCCATCAGAGGACTTGGGAATAGTGAAGGATGAAAAATTGGTCATGAGCTGGCAATATGTGCTTGCAGCTGAGAAAGCTAATCGTATCCTGCATCAGTAAAAGTGTGGCCAGCAGGTTGAGACAGGTGCTTGTCCTCAGTACAAGGACGACACGGACCTGTTAGAGTTAGTCCAAAGGAGGGTCACAAAATATATCAGAAGGCTGGAATACCTCTCCTATGAAGAGAGGCTGAGAGAGTTGGAGTTGTTCAGCCTGGAGAGAGAAGGCTCTGGGAACACCTTGTGGCAGCCTTTCAGTATAAAAGGGGGATTTATAAGGAATATAAAGACTTTTTATCAGGACCTGTAGTAACAGGACAAATGGTAACATTTTTAAACTGAAAGAGAGTACATTTAGATTGCATGTAAGGAAGAAATTTTTTGTGTGAGGGTGGAGAAGACACTGGAACAGGTTGCCCAGTGAAGTTGTGGATGCTCCATCATTGGAAGTGTTCAAGGCCAGGCTGGATGGGGCTTTGAGCAACCTGGTCTAGTGGGAGGTGTCCCTGCCCATGGTAAGGGGGCTGGACTAGATGATCTGTAAAAGTCCCTATCAACCCAAACCATTCTATGAGTCTGTTCCTAGAGGTCCCCATTTGGCAGCCAATGAACATGGAAAAGTTCCTCACATAGAAGAACATTTTCAACTTGTCTTGTGCATTTTCGTTTTAACACAGGTGCAAGGGGAGCTGAAAAGAAAATGGCGGAGTTTGTGCTGGAAGCAGACAGCAGGCAGAGATTACAGACTCCACAGCTCTTCGATTTCTCGAAATGGATCAGAAAGCATTTCTCAGCTGCACCGGAATTCAAGGGCTCAGTCATTTATGCAGACAGAGACCACTATGATATAAATCATCTAGGTCCCCCAAAACATGAAAAACTGTGGGATATATCATTCATTGTGCAGCTTGATGTGATATTTTATAAAATGTATAGTTTAGTGCTTTGCTTTTCTACATGTTGGTATTTGGGAAATTGGTTTGTGCAGCCAACCAGGTAATTATGGACACCTGCCCCATGGATGCTTTCTGTTTGTTTTTTCTTTTTTAAATGGTATTCATTTTAATTCTGATGTTCTCTTGCCATTTACTAGCCGTAACTATTCAAAAACTCATTTACTCTAATGGTCCCTTTACCCTCCAACATGTCTACAAGATAGATATATGGTATCCTTCTCAATGCAAATTGCTTTGGTATATGTTGAAAAGCTTAAGATGGGAAGCAAGAAAATGTCTTACACTTTACTTATACTTACAGAAACATTTCTTTTTGTAAGGACTAGAAAATTCATTCCTAATTATGGCAAAAAAACCCAAAACAACAGGGAAATGTAAGACTATAATTAACCGCACTGGGAGTTTAGTGTGCTAATCCAGGAAATCATTAACATTATTTATACAAAGGGGAAAAAAGGTACTACTTCTTGACTAGTATAAATTTCAGAGATTACTTTCTACGGAGTTTGATTCCAATCCTCTTGTTCCTTTCAAAAGTGCCTGTTTTCATGTTTAGGTGCAGAAAGTAGGGCTACCTTGGCAGTCCATACAGAAAAGGCTACTGTAATAGTTTTGATTAAAACATCAGCATTTTCTAATAGTTCTATTGCAATCACCAGTTGTTCTCTTCTGTTTAAAATCAAAGAGGTTTGTGTTGATCATTTATTAAACATTTTTCTGAAGAGCTGCTTTATTGCTAGAGCAGTCTGGCATAAGATAAACAGCCTTGGATAGCATACTACCCACTGCAAATACCATTTTTATATAATATTTTCATTAAAACAAGTCTCTAGAACTACATACTTGGCAGCTAAAACAAGGAACACTGCAATAAAGTTACAACTCCCATTTAAGGAGTAATGTAGATTCTTTTAGCTTAATTCTATTCTGTATCTCTCTGAGCTGATTTAAAATTTAGTCCTGAACATGACTCTAGGAAAAAAAAATTAGGCGGAATCCCTAAAAATTACCATAAAAGGCATAAATAGAAGGAATTCTTAACAATGTAGCCACTTTGTAAAAGAAGTCATAGAACTGACAGATTCTTATAAACATACACAGAACATTTGGACTCTTCTAAAGAAATAAACCCAGTGATGTTTACTTCTCATGTCATGTTTAACTGTGTCCACTCTAAATAGTGAGTGGAAATAATACATATTTGTATGAGTACCTCTGATCCATAAAAGAAATTGCCCTGATATTTCAGATAACAGATTGTATGGAGCCAGCAGAGTCCAAGGTCCACAATATTGTGAGGGAAAGGGAAGAACAGCAGCAAGGGCATGTCTTGGCAGGCATACATGTACACACTTGAAAATATTACCAGTGCTGGGAATATTGTTTGGCAGTCATCAAAGTGCCTGTACACCTCTTTGTCTGATTTAATTTAGCTGTTTATCAACCAAACACAATTTATTTCAATGGGATTACCCTGGAGCGACACAAAGTTATGTCAGACCAGAGATAGAAAATGCCTCATGGTTCACATGAGGACTGCAGAACAGGTAACTGTGAATGTTACAGGACACCAACCTTTACACAGTGAGTGTCATTTGAGTTAAACAAACTTGCTGAATTGTTGCTTTGGCAAATTTGACTTTAGAGGAGGTATTGATCACCTCCAGCCATTCAGAATTTTCTGCTGTCACTTGATGAAGTAACTATGAGATTCAGGAGCGAAGTAGACTGCCCAGTGGCAGTCCCGTGGGGTCTAAAGATATGCTCCTACACATGTATTTAAACTAAATGTATTTCCAAAGGCTTTAAACTCAGAAACCACTGCTAAACTTCAGTATTTCTCCTGGAGCTCTGCACAACTGTATCAACAAACTCTTAATTGCAAATATATGAAGATACATTGGAGCTTTGGAGGCTGCTCCTATACCTAAATGAAATACATCTGTGCACTTTAGGTGTCTTTGTCTGAAGTGGCGTTGGGACTGCTCAGCACCCTGAGATGTGATGTGCAGGATGTACTTTTCCCCCCAGAGTTCTAGGGTAGAACTGCACACTTGACAAGCATTCAAAAGTTCTCTTCTTTATGTTCAAAGAAGGTTCTTTGAGTGAGTTGGCACAGAGACAGAAAGATGGTATAGAAATTGAGATTTCATGCAATTAGTTCCATCAGTCTGTTCTGCATGATGCAGACGTGTTTATAATTCTTTGTATCTTAGAGAAAACCATCTTTGTTCTAATTAAGTGTGCATAGAGAAAATCTACATTTTAATGATTTCTGGATTATAAAACAGTAAATCTTAAACAAGAAAATACATTTTAAGTTGCAACAAAACAACATGGTTTCCTTTAACAGGGCACAGATGCATTTGGACTTGGGTCTAATTTTCACGTAGGGAATAAAGCCATATGAGACAATAGAGTTGCACCAGTGGGAGAATATAGATGGTACTGCTGAGTTTGTAAAGGACTATGTGGGCCTGCAAAGAATGGCACACAAGGGAGAGACGTGCTGCATATATTTTTCTTTCAAACCACTGAAAAGTGCGATACTTTATAGAACTTCATCCCTCTATTAAAGATCATAGAATCTACATAAAGAAAACATTTTTTTCTGTGAGACAGTTTAGCTTCATAATGCTTTGTGCAAGCATTTTCATGTCAATAAAGGCCCAGAGGGCACTGTGCTCACTTGTTTTAACTCCCAGAAAATTCCGATTTCCAAATAATTTTTTGCAAAGTTACAGCATCAACCCCATCATCACCTGTTTGACTTTCAGCTGCCTTTTCACACAGATATACACATCATATTAAAATGTATGTAAAAACTGCAAGAGTTTGACAAATCTAGTATTTGATCAATGTTTTGCATCTTTTTGACACCCAGAAACAAGATTGCTTCTCATGGCTTTGTCTTTCATTGCATTTTGCACAGCTATGTGGAGTTAAATGCTCCTGCTCTGTGCTGTGGTGTCTCTTAAGAATCAAAAAGACAATGCCAGAAAACATCATTTGGCCTTCTGTCATCCCTAAACCTTGTTCTGGCTCAGTCCTAGCAGCATCAGGGGAGGAGGCAGTAAGACAAGTGTTTGCTTTCCTGGCATGGCTTTGCCACGTAGTGCTCCCCGCTTTCTTTATTCCTTTACTGCCCTTTTCCCTTTGGTTGCATCAGGGTCCAAACTGAGTTCTAAAGTCTTCAGAGCAGAAAAACTGATTTTTGTCCCCACTGAAAAGTTAATGGACAAAAATGGTAATACAATTCACTCTGGTACTGTGGTTAATTGTACTTTACTTGCCTTGGAGCTACCAGGGCGGCACCATTCATTCCAAGTGATTTTTATCAGCGTTACCCACTACTGATTTCTGAGGAACACAGTGACAGATTACTCTCCAAGTGCTAACCATGATCAAAATCTAAATATATAGTAAGCATTGACTTAAATTTTCCTCTGCAGAGTCCATTTCAGTTAGGTGCTCAATAAACTCAGGTGAAATTCATCTGCCCTGATTTAATTATCTAGAAGCTGGATGTCTGTCTCTGAGCTAAAGACTATTTTTAAGTGCCTTCCATAGTCATGATAGAGAAATAGGCGCTAGTGAAGATGATTCATCCCATGTTCAGCTGGGCATCTAAGGTAGGTAAGCTGAATCACCTTTGTCTCTATGCTTACTATAAAATGAGCCCAGGGCAGCTGGCTAGTACTTAGATTTCTCTGTCTACCTCTAAAATTAAGTAAAATTAATCTCTTCAGAAGAGGCCATTCAGTTATCTGGCTAATATTACCCAAATACTCCTTTTTAAGCCAAGTAACTTGGGTTGACCAAAGTTATCCTCAAAAAAATGTGCAGGATGATTCAGAAGTTCAGGCAATGGAGGATCCCTCAGTTCATTTGGTAGGGTGTCCCTGTGGTTGACTGCCTTCTGTGATAAAACCAATAGCCTTATGTCCCATTTTGATTTGCCTGGCTTCAGCTTTCAACAATTGTTTCTTGTTTTGGATTAGGTGCTTGACTTTTTGTCTTTTGCAGAGAGGTCATACACCAGAACAGGATGCTCTAGACTACCAGAAATTTTCTTTATGTGAAATTTCTTAAAAAAATCACTCTTTAAATCATGTCTTGATTTCCTCTCTGAGAAACTAAACATCAAATATTTCAAATTCTGACAGCAAGGCATTTTCTCAAATATTCTTCCTGATTCTCTCCTGTGCCCTGTTCCATTCATAATAGCTTCAGCCAAGAGAATCATATAAAGTGTTTCAGTATCTCCTCCTTCAGGAGTGAACACACCACTCACCATATTTCTCACTCCTACTTGCAGCTCACCTGGTCACACCTTTGAAATCTTTGACTTTACATAGTCATTTTAACAGACTGGCTAGTGACATGCAATGACACTACTGCTGGCATTCTTTTTGCCATACAAACTAGTACCTTTTTAAAATATGTTGGCCTCAGTGACTGGGTCAGGTGCATTAGTGTGCTATAACCTTAGGAATATAGAAAGCACCCTTTTAGCCATTGAAAGCAGTGGTGGCTTTCATGAAATTTTAAGAATTTGATACGGATTTAAGTTCTCCATGCTCTCCATGCAGGAGTGCATGAGAGCCCAACAGATTGCACCTGAACGGCATGGTGATGGGTGCTGCAGGTGGCCAGCTGAGGAGCTACCTAGTTTAAGCATATGTTGGAACTGTACTGTAGTGGCAATAATTAATTGGTGTCAAAAAGCATTACAAAAAGCCTTCTACAGTCAATTTGGAGGCAGCCTGCTCCTTGTATCATCTCCCTGTAGCATCTACTTCATTTCCTGATACACCTCAGACAGGCTTTCCTCTGCCTTTAATGTGATGAAGGGGAAAGCAACAGACATAGACCCTCAGCAAACCAGAGAATCTGTCTGGGACAGATTTATGAAATAAGGCATTGCCAAGTGCACGTCTCACACTGCATGCGTAAAGACTAGGATGAGTCATTTGCATTATTTGTTTCCTATTTTTGAGAGTTCTAAAAACATCTGTTGACTGTGAATTTGTCCATTTCAGCAAAGCAATTGTGAACAAAGTCCAAATTCACTTCATACAAAATTTTTTCAGACATCTCTAATGGAAAATCAAGCATTAAATATCTGGTAAAATGGAAGAACCAGCAAGTAACCTGCAGAGGAATCTGCTGTGTATATAAGGGTTATTGTCCAAGCAATTACTGTCTGTGCATAGGGATACAGGAAATACTGGCAAAAGTACCTTCACATTACCATGAGTGCCTATATAAGCTGTGAGCTGTCAGTACTACCCTCACATGACCAAATAGCAGAAGTATTCAGTGCCATTCTGTTGATGAAAAAAAAAATAATTTAAAATCATAATAATGTATTCTAACATGTATGTCATGAGAGTACATCAGGATAACATTTAAAAGGAGCATTCTGTGATGTGGTTTAACCACTCTGTGTTGAAGCTGGTTCTGCTCAATGACAACAGTATGTAATTAAGTCTAAGACAGTGACATTTCCATTGTCAGCTAAACCAGTGGCTGAAGTGTCCCTACACCCTTTATTTCCTAAAACACTGTAATAAGTTTATGGTAACCTGCAGCTTTTGCGTTTTTTTCCTGGCACATTAGTATGAGTATTGTTTTGAAATTCTGTTTTATTGTCTTTATCAATAAATTTTTATCTGTCAAGTACAGTAAAAACTAAAGATTATGTAAATGAATGTGATTATTTTTTACAAAATGTACAGACTATGATGTTGTATAGATTAATGTGTGTAAATAGGTTTCCTTTTCATACTGTAATTTACTATATGTTTCTTCTGGTTTTGCTCTTTTGTTCTTTTCTGTTTTCAGTTTTTAATGTCACGTACCTAACAGCCTTCTCCAAGATATGTTGTATATAAAGCTGTGAACAAATCAGTGTTTACATCTTTATGCTATTAGAGATCATATTAGTGAATAACACCATAATGGACTGAAGAGGAATCAGAGAATAAAAATTTTAAAGGTTTTGCACAGAACTTCTTTTATGTATGTGGTTTAAGTATTTATGAGATGCACTCACAAACCGTATTTTCAAAACTGAAAATGGTCCTCCTGTGTGGACAGCTCAGGGTTCCTTGGCAATGTGATTAAAATTGGATTGTATGGCATGGAAAATGAAAGGCTGAGGCTGCTCCTGCCGTGGGAATGGGCAGAGGGAAGAGGCACACTGGGTGAGACTGGCAGTGGTGCACTGCTGATGGGGCCAGTGAGGGAGGTGACACAAGGAGGAGGAGGTGGCACCTCACAGGGCAGCGTACTTCCCCTGGCAGCAACATCAGGCCGAGACAAAGGACAGAGTGCCCTTTTGCTGTCCCTCACAGACCAGGGAATCTGTTCCCTTCAGCGTGTATCTATAGTTATCACAGAAGCTATGGCATCAGGAGGGGTCCTCTGACCCTCTGAGACACCTGAGCTCTTCTCCTCTCCCACCTTAATGTGTGTGCCTGTATGAGCTGCACATCAGTGTCAATCCTTTTGCATTCAATCACATGACTAAAAAGCACTTCAGTGTCCTTGCCCAGGTGTGTGTCCTCTCTCTCCCACTGCTAACTGGGTGGCTCCACCACCAGGCTACCTCGACATCTGCAGGTGAGCTGCTTTAGGGCTGATGATGTGCAAGAGGAGCGGGACTGGGAACTGGACTAATTCCTGTCAGGGCTGGCAGCAGCACCTGCAGGTTTCCATGGCAAGTCTGAGTCCTGCCAAATGCAAAAAGTGGATCCCTTTAAAAAATTCTGGATAATTTTAACACCATCAATGCTGACAGACTCCTGTAGCTAGAGAAATGGATGTCCCCAGAATAAAAACAACAGTCAGTGTATTGTGGAGGGGAGAGACTAAAGGAGCCTGCAGCTTCAAGAAGCACATTTCAGCTACAACTTCTGCATGGTTATGCTAGGCAGTAACAGCTGCAGGAGTCTCTTCTCAGCTCTGTACCCATAACTACTGGGCCACAGGCAGTCTTGAATAGAGCACAAAGCTCCCAGGTTTCTCTAGTTGTGCCAAGAAGCTTCTAATGGGGACATTTGAAAAGGTGAAAGAGATCAACACCTGGGATAGTGAAACAGTCAGAAGGACTGGCTGCATCCCCTCCCCTCCGTAAGAGAGCTGAACTACAGCAGACAGCAAACGAAAAGGTACTGCAGACTCTGTGTGTGGACTGTAGAATGAGGTTGCTTTTATAGGACATCTTGTCTTCCCTTGGCAGCACATAAACCAAATCCCAATCCAGCTCCCAATTCCAGTTCTGCTTGCTTGTACCCATGCAGAGGTCAGCCCTAAGGTGACAGAGTGACAGTCTAAAAGGAGATGTACACAGTCCATGGGGAGGACTCAGGCATTCAGCAGGGGTCCTTAGAGCCTGTGTTCAGGAAAAGCAGCAATCTACACTGCAGGCCACTGTACAATGGCAGAGTCCAAGTGTAGCCTCCCTGCAGCACTGCTCTGTCGGTGGAGTTTGGGGGGTGACTTTTACTGCAGCGACTCATGGTAGGGTAGAGGTCATTCCAGTTTGCAAAGAGGGTTCCTTGGACTGCACAATGCGCTTGAGTTAATACAAAGTTCCAAATAATCAGACCCTATGTGTCCAACTGAATAAAATACAATGCTTTCTATTAATTAAGTTCTATTATTTATAATTGGCTGTATTTAAATATCTTCATCTTTCCTGAACAACATAGGCTGGGATATATTGTGAGCTAGCTAATGTGCAATTTAGGTTGAACTATTGTGCCAAACCATTTAATGTGTAAGTATATGTTGTGTCAAACCATTTAATAAGTAAATGTTGTATTAAACTAGTTACAGATTTTTCACATAGGAAAAGTAAATATTTTTCCAGTAATATTATACAGAATATAGTTGGTGCCCTGGGATATTCAATTAAATATGAATATTTGATTTGGAAGAGAAAAGAAATCAAAACGAAGAGCTGTCCTTTATGTTGAAGCCCTTCTGTATTTCTGAGCTGGTGCCTTTGTAATTGAGACTGCTTCTCAACACAATCCTCTTAAGTTGTGAAATTCTCTGTTCAGAAAGGCTTTATTTAGCAATAGCCCTGAGCTACTGCTTATCCCTGGTTTCCTGCTTACATTCTTCACCTGCTCTTAATTAGTGCCTTGGGTTTAGGCTGCCTGTCTCTGTAGGATATGAAAAAATGCTCTGCAAATAATGTGGGAATCAGTAAGCAAGTTTATAACAATATAATTAATAATGGATCCTGACTACTAGGAGACATTTTGTTATACAGAGCTGCATTCATGGGAAGCAATTTGAAAATTAAAATATTATCTGAGTAATACAGAAAATTGTGCTGTAGAGGACGATTGTGTCTTAGCCAGGTGATGAATTGGACAATTTAATCATTCCTGCAGATTCTAACTTCTATTATTCAGATAAGCACCCAAACCATATGGCCTGTTTTAAAAAACACTTAACTTCACCTTATTACTCAACAATAAAAACATGAAGAAAAACATTGTTTCCCTCAAATGCACAACATCTTTAAAGAATCATTTTAATTTTACCTATAAAGACCATAACATTCTGTTTCTTGGGTAAGACAATAATTTATCAATTTAGACACTTGAAAGTCTTGTAACGTATGAAATTTATGTTGTTAATAAGTTTTTTAAAAATCCTTTAAAGGCCCAGCATATACCTTGCTCAGGGTATAGCTCTGGTTACTTGTCCTGATGCCCCAAATATGAGCTGACTCCAGCTTGGCAGACAGAGGCAATATTGGTCTTTTGTCACTTAGGCTCAGTTCTGTTCTGTCTAACTTTAAACATCTCAGTTCAGTGTTCTATTTATAAATCCCCATTTTTGGCGGAATGCAAAGCCAAATCTCCAGCCCAAGCACTGATCCTGCCTCTGGAATATCTCACGTCCTGCCCCAAGGGAGGGCTGCACATCAGACTTGCTTGATGCCTGCAAGAGGCTGCAGCACCGAGACCCGTGTCCCCGCAGTGGGTTCAGCAAGCCCCAGCAGTGCTGCTGCCCCTCGCACACACATTTCCAACCCATTGGCAGTCTGACAGGGTTGTGCTATAGATATATTGAGGTTTTCCCATTGAAGGAAAATTAATAATTGAGGTTTTCTTTCAGCTGCTTGTGAAATCTGAATCTTAATTTAAACTGGGTGATCACTAGTTTTGTTGTTCCACTTCCATTCTGTAAGAAGATACTTGATTTACAACCCTCACTAGCTACTCTGCAGTGAAATACTGAATTTAAAACAATGCTTTGAAATAGCCTAATGAGGAGGGGGAGGGTTTTATTTAAAAGGACTAATGTTGAATAACAACTGTTCTTGGATGCACAAATGTTAGCAGAAGTAGTTTTTAATGGATCTGTTACCTATAGTAATTTCCATACAAAAGTAAAATATTGACTGGCATCTCATAAACTGAGGCTGGAAGTTAGAAAGTTGTTTGCAATTGCCAGAGGAGTGAGGTTTTGAAAAAGCCTCATGGCATATAAGGAAAATTCCACTTCCAGATTTCTGTTTATATGTCTTAGAGGGAGTAATACGGTATGAGTCTAAACCAGCAGGGGATTAGACCTCATGACCCATGCACTTACACTTCCTACATTCCCACAAGACTATGGGATCTTAACTGCACTAATGTGTCCAAAGTTTTAGAAAGAAATAGGAAAAGTTAGAAAGAAGTTATAAAATTTTCCAAATCTGAGAGTTTAAACATGTAAATCATTAGGTTTTGATCCTTTGTCAATTGCTCTCATATAGCTCTCTATTAATGCTATTTCAGTCACTTGTTTCAGCTGTAGATTCAGTCTGATATGGCTCCTTTGTTCCTGGACAAACAGACACTGCTGTTGACGTAGATAGTTTGGAAGAAAATGTGAGTACTATAAAGGATTTTTAGTCTAAGTTCATCTTCTCCTTTTTGTGCTCTGCATTCATCCCTAGCCTAGAAAAGTTCTTCCAATTACCTCTTCATATACTAATCCATGAATAGCACAACTGTACTTCTATATATGTTCTCCAAATGTCTGGGCTGAATCTGAATAGTTTATTTCCTCTCAGTTGTAATTATTCATCTCAGCATTTGGCAATGTTTTTGAGCGGTTTTAACTTTCCTCATGCAATGTGTCATCAGGTTTGAAAAACAGTGGGTTTTTTGGACAGTCTGGATACTGAAGAATTTGGTTCGCTCATAGGGTGGAAAGTGGCTTCTGACCTTCACAAGTACATTGCAGTTGACTGCTTTAGTACATTTTAAAAATTCAGATTAACTCAAAGTGATAAATTAAAAGAAAAACATACAGAAAAAGGATATGAAGTTGAGGAATAAAAAAATGGAGTCAAAGCTAGGCTTGTACTTGAAATAAACAAGATTATAGTCTAGGAAGATGGAAGAGTGAAAGGAAGCTTGGTTGGGGGGACCAAATGTAGTGCAAGGTGGGTGGAAAAAGGGTTGTGATAGGAAATTAAGAGCTTTGCTGAAGATCCCATTTGAGTCAATCACTCCCTGGGGATTAATTTAATGGGGAACTATGAATGGTCTTTCCATTGTACACGAAGCTAAACTAGAAGATAAATTTTCAGAAACCTGAGCAGTTTTGCTCCATATTGCAGCTAATTTATACAGGCTGAGAAGTTGAGGTATTCAGGTACAATCCACCTATCAATTGGCTGTCTCCTTTTCTCTCCTCCTAAATAGAAACTTTGTGTATTGTAGGTGACATGAAAGGCATTTTTTGGCTCTTTATATATCACAAAATGAAAACTTTTCTGAGTAAAGAATAGAGTTGGGCTTGTTCAGCCTGGGGAAGTCTCCAGGAAGACCTTATTGTGTCCTTACAGTACTTAAAGGGGTCTTATAAGAAAAAAGAGGGCTTACTAGAAAGATGAGGCCTGTTGTGTTAGGACAGGGAATCATGGTTTTAAGCTAAAAGAGAGTAGATTTAGATGAGATATAAGGAAGACATTTTTTTACTATGAGGGTGGTGAAACACTGGCACAGGTTGCCCAGAGAGGTGGTAGATACCCCATCCCTGGAAACATTCAAGGTCAGGTTGGATGGAGTTTCGAGCAACCTGGTCTAGTTGAAGATGTCCCTGCTCATTTCAGGGGAGTTGGACTGGATGACATTTAAAGGTTGCTTCTAATCCAGACTATTCTATGATTCTAACACTGATTCATCTGCTAAGACAGAAAAGGCAAAAGCCTTTCACACCACCAGACCAAGAAAGAATTTTTACACCAATAAGCAAATAAGGTAATACATTTGGGAGGCATTTAGTATAAATCATGATTCTTGGTCTCATCACCAAACTTAAACATTGTGGTATTAAGTATGTCAGCTGCAGGATTATGTTTGCTGTGATTCCCACAGCTGACATCAGTAATGGAAAAACAAAATTCTCTAGGCTTTCATATGGCTTGAAGTATTTCCACTGTGCCAGAGACTTTTTTCTGGACTCCGCATGGCTTTATTCTTCCATTCTCCCAAACAAAAACTCAATAATTTTGTCTTTCATTCTTTTACTAATGACCAGGTTATACTTGTTTAGTTGCAAAAGATTCACTAATGGCACAATCCCAGTAGCCAGCAGGCTTCTAACCTTCGAAGTATAGCTCAAAACCAGCTAAGTAGGATGTCAGGTTTTGATGATGACTCATTAATTTGCCCTTCAGTTTTCTACTTGTGAATCATTAACATTTTGTTTCTTTATTAATATAACTTAAAGTTTGCCATCTGTCTTTGTACAGCCATAAGTTTCAGATGTGCAGAGTCGAATTCCTGCAAGGTAACCTATTTCCTATCCCAACCTCAACTTTGTCTCTGCTATTCCTGACATATTTATCTATTCTTCACGTTTCTCGGCAACAGGGACTAAACAATCTGCTCAGGGCAGAAATCCCGTCAGGGAAGGTTTTTGTCAGTGGTTGGGGCTGGTGAAAGGCCTATGCTTTGCATACAGCCCTTCCTCAAGTGGGATCCACTGATGTCCTGGTATCGTAGTAGTTCTTTGCAAGAAAATAATTGCTGTTCTAAAATAAGTCTTCTGCAATATGTTTTAGTTCAGGTTCTGCAATGAACAAAAAAACCCAAAAGGAACAAGAACCATCTGGATATCTCTTTACCAAAAAGTTTTATTGCTTTAAATATTCAGAATTTCAGCTACTGCTCTACTGACTCTGCTGGAGGTGTACAAGTGGCAGTATGGTACCAACTAGGAATATGTGCCCATCTCCTACAAAGGAACATTTTCTCAGGCCCATTCAAATATCTAGCTGAGTACCTTTCAAGCTTTAAACCTATGTTTAAGTCCTGAAACATCAGCGGATCTTAAGGAGCTGTTCTGGAGTTTTGCTGATCATAAACACATTTTAGAGTAACAGTGCTTGTTCTTCCCCTGCTTATGCTTCATGGTTTCAATTATGTAAATCATATATGATCTAAAATCGTTACCAACTCTTACTCATCTTGTAGCATCTGTTTGTAACTCATCTTTTGCATTTCCCCAGGATGCAGTTTATTCCTTTGCAATACTGTGACTACTTAACGATGTTGTATGTATTTCCCCTCAATTTATATGCACGTTACTGGTTTGCTGTCATTGTTCTGCATGTTATTATTGTCTCTATATACTTTTTCAGAACTGTTATGTCAGGAGAAAAGCAAGATCAGAGCTACAGCTGAGACGAGACAGTCATGTCTTGTCCCCCTCAGAGCAGGAAACTGAGACTAGAATATTAAGCTAAGAGGGGGAGTGCCAAGGCAGAGAGCTGAAAGACCAAAGCTTGTCAACATGCTGCAGGAAAGAGCCTTGAGCACCCATACTCTCAAGAGCAGAGCCAAGGAGAGACAACCACAGAGGGGTCTGAAACCCTTCCTAGTGATCTTGGTGTTGATGAAAACTGACACCCCACTAGAAGAGCATAAGGGGAGGGCTAGACTAGCTGCACCAGTGCTAAGGGAGCTCTTTTGAAGGCTTTAGTTGACTTATTTCAGTGGGTGATTTTAAGGGACAGCATACTCATCTGGGGCCGTTGGACAGCAGTGCAGACAGCTGCAAACTTGCAGGATGACCTCCCAGTTGTGGGTTCCAGCAGGATTTCTGGCTTATACATCAAAAAGTATTGCTATCATTGCTCAAGATTTCTGTTTATTGTTTCAGATATCTTATTGAAAATATTTGCTTTAACTCCTGACATGGTGTTGCAAGTACTGAGGTGACTGTTAATTATGGATTTGATGTATGGCTTGAGAATATGAGAGCTACTTAAATCAAGATGGCTTTTATCATAGCTAATTTCTAAGAACTTGAGAGATTTGACATAGCATTACTTGGAATATATATTACCAGGCCTATAACTATGTTACAGTGGTAGGAGAGAGTTTGAGTATATTAAAAACAGTTTCAGAATTTGAAGATAGAGCATGCAATGTACTGCTCATAAGACATAAGAACGACAAGCCAAGATGCAGAGGGCCATTAGATTGGATTTAGTTTCTTCTTTTCTTGGTGAATAACTCAGAGGTAGCTTCTAACTGAATTTCAAGTGACATTAAACAAGTAAACACTCATGCAAGTCCATCTAGGTCCCAGTATCACTTACTGTTCTCTAAAAATCAGCCATTGTAATGAGGAATTTCAACAAGTGGAGAGATGAGCCCACTAGATTTTCCTTCTAACCTCTAATTTGATCCTATTTTAAAAACTGTTGTATGTTCTAGATGGATAATAAGAATAGTAGTCTATATCACTACACGTACAGCTGAGTAATTTCAAATTACGTTTACAGGAAAAGTTAGAAAGCTAAACTTGCGACATTTTCCAAGTCAATGGCAACATCAGTGATTGAAAACCAGATAAAAGTAGTGTTCCAGGAACACACAACTACGTGGATTTATAAGTGAGGGCTGTCAGGTTCTTATAAATTTAATTCAAATAGCATTTTACCTCATGAAACATAAAATTGCAATTAGTGAGTTGTCCCTGCAAAGGGAAATAATCAGTGTAAAGCAATGATAAAGATTGCAATTATCCTTTATAAACTGAATATCATGTATACATGTCTGCTAGTTTTCAAGAGAATTTTGTTTGTTTGTTTACCTATTTAAAAACACTTCTGAATACATTACTATGTCATAGGTAGTACAGTACAACATACTGGATCAAATCAATGATCTTACAGTTATCGATACCAAATGCTTCAGGAAAAACAAATCTAAATATTGTTACTGAATAACCTCTGCTTGGTTTCTTTCTAACCCAAAGTGTTCATGATCTACACACAGACACACGTGACACCAAGCTTCCTGTGTTGCATTTTAACTATTCCATAACACTCCTCCAGGACTGTTTTTTTCTTTTCCACTGACACCCCCTGTTCTTTCTAAAGGGTAACTTTCCTTTCAGCTATGGTTGTTGAGCATTGCATTGACCAGTGCATTTTCCAAGTGCAATGTTCCCATGCTATGTAATACAATACTTCAGTAGTCTAAAGTTTCTAAACTAAGACATTGCATTTCTTTATTGGCTTCTAGCCTCTGGGCTCAAGCATTGCTCTGTTGTTGCTCCATGCTTCTTTGCTGCACCCCAAGAACTTTTCTTGCATTGCTGATCACTGCAAGACGTTCCTTCCCCTTCCCCAGCCCTTAAGATAGCAATTTCCAGGCTGCTTACACAGTTGAAAACACTGTGATGTACAAATGCTTTTTCTCAGGATGTCTACTCCCAGAGGACTGGAAAGCTTCATCACATAACAAATTTCTCAGACTCCACTACTTCATAAACCTTACAGATTTGCAAGAGCAGATACAATTGCGTAACAGCAGTAGACTGTATTTAACAATAGAAACCTTCCTTGGTTGTTTTCATCATAGTTTCAACCAAGGTGGAATTAACTCTGTGATGTTAAGATGAAGTTTTAAGACTGTCCAAAGCAGCAGGTTTTCCTGCCTTCCTTTGAATTTTTCCCTCTTTAAGGATAGGACCCAAAAGTCAGAATTTTCATGTGCTCATGCAGGCTAGAAAGCCTTGTTGGGCCCATTTGTCTGTTACAAAACTTTGCCTCTTTTTTTCTTGCTGTTGAAAGGGAACACCTTATGATACCCTTTTTCCAATAAGGACATTTTTTTCCTTGAAATTATGTACTATTGCCCATTTTATAATTTTTATTCACATATTTCTGCTTTCATTTGTCATGGCCTTTTGAAAATGCTCTAGCAAAACCTTTTGCATCATCGTATGAATAACTTTCAAAGCACATTTTTTTTCAGGATTCAAAGCTGTTTTCTCCCTATGAGGCTGTAAAAAGACCTAAAGATGATATCACAGGTGGTGAAACTGAAACAAAGCTACTTAATTTGGCTAATATCGCTTTCCCTAGTACATAGTGTTTAGGACCCTATTCCATTCATATCCTATTTCATTCATGAATAAATCATGGGCATATTGGCAGTATTTCTGGATTTCAGCTTGCAATATTTATTTCTGAGGGTGACATCCAGAATTTAAATACTGCAGCACACCCTGCGAATTGCCAGCTCTGAGTGATTTTATGTAAAGAAGTGCATCTTACTGCCGTATGGAGCTGGAAAGAGCAATTGGACTGGTTTTGTTGGAAAGGAGCAAGCCTGTGATCAGGCAGTTAATTAAGCAATCAAAGTGTTTTGTTTATGATACTGCAGGGGCTGTCAATTCACATTATTTGTTAGATTAGTTCCACTGGAGTGGAGTTGAAAGCTAAGGGGTTGGTTTCTGTCTCACTCCTGGAAACCAGCAGTGATAGCTTGTGCAATCTTCAAATTCCTGGTCCAGCAGGCAAGGGAAGGGAATTACAGTATTTTAGCACAGGCATGAGGTGTGCTGCTAATCAATCTGACCTTCTCTCTCTGACACCTTGGCAAAGGCATGATTCTATTTCTGTGTGTATCTATCCCAAAAAGGAAATCACCCTCTAAAAAATGGTTATTTTTAGCTTAGAGCAGTTCCCAGCTCTGTTTCACCATGCTGTCTAGCAAATGGTTAATTTGGCACACTGCGAGTTGGTGTAGGCAAAGGAATGGGGGTGGAAAAAGGTGGACAGAGGCTGCTTAAACCAGAAAGAAAAACTTTTTACACTGTGCCCATGTGTGGGGATAGTATAAGATTCTACCTGTGGCCTTTCAGTTGAGTTTTCTTAGAGCATGAGCAATTGGTAAAGTATGAATTTAGGGAAATTTTAGTAACTTCAAGAGAAGCGACTGAAGAATGAATGATGAAGAGAGAAATCAAAGAAAATTAATTTTATCAAGTGAAAGATGAGATTATGCCAATATTTCATGTTTAAATTCTGCAGTGCATGAATAATTTAGACTTCTACCAAGAAACAGAATAAGTTCCAGGTGCAGACACCCCGTAATGCACAGTGATGAAATGTAATTTATACTAATCTTTTGCAGCTCTATACTGTCTCAAACAAGTGTGTCAAAGTCCTTGAAAAGTATGAACTAACAAATTCTCCCAGTTGATTAGATTGGTAGAACTAATCACATTTTTTTCTAGGAGGAAAACCAAGTATTTCAGATACGCTTAGTTCATACAGGAAGTGTGTGACAGTCCAGGATACAGTCCAGATCTTCTGAATCCCAGGTCTGCTATTTAGCTATGAATTCAGCTTTCCTTAGACTTGACTTGTTTTGAGTCACATTTCGTACTCTGAAATAGCCTCCTCCCCCCACCAAAGTTTTAATTCAAAGAGGATCAAGGATGTGATTTTGGGGTGGATTTAGGAAATTTGGTGAAAATATGCATGAAGAAAAGCCTCAGATTTACCAGTAGACAGGCTGGCTTGACACCAGTAAGGAAGAGATAAGAAGAAAGAACACAGAAGCATCAAGAATAGACATTTTTGAAAGTTTTAAACTGACATGTTGCAGGGTTGCATGTACAGTGTACTAAAATGAAGCATACTATCATTAATACTGTCTATACCTTTGCCTTTCTGGTCTCAGTGCCTTTTGTCTGCTGGTCACAGCTGACCTTCCCAGTTGTGCTGGACTGGAAGGACAGTGCAGAGGACTTGGCAAGCTGTCTGTGAAAGGGATGCATTAAAGCCTGAGGAAAGCAGGAGTTCATTGTTAAAGACTTGGTAAATAATGACCTGCTCATAAAAAACAAAAATGGAAGTAGAATAGCTTGGAAACTCATGAGCAGTTTAAAATGGCAGGAGCCATGATACCCGGCATCTAAAATACATTTAAATGACTATAAATGTTGTGGATCAATGATCACTAGACTGCATACTGGAAAGAAACTGGTGATATAAAAAGTAATGAGAAAAGCCAGAAATGAACATTAGTAATTTTCTTCATAAAAAGCAAGTTTCCATGACTCATTCATATACTATCAATTATATGTGTTTAGAGGCTGAATTTTAAGATTAAAATAGTCAACTAAATTTAACTCTGCTATTGTCTTTATGTTCTTGCAGAAATGTTTTGGCCTGGTAATTGCAGAGAACAGCAAAGTGATTGTGAGCATAGGTTATGATAACATCCGCCCATAAACTGCTTATATAAATGTGTGGATAACCTTGAGGTTTTTTCCACTCTTCTAAATATTTGCTTGCCAAGGTAACACTGTTTAATTCACATCTGCAAAGAGCTTTTTTTTTTTTTTTTTCCACAGGTGCATTTTCAGTCTTTTCATAAAAATGTTATTTATGAGCAATGTGAACTCGACTTCCTAATGTCCTTGACCGCGTTGTTTAGAGATTGTGGCAGCCACACCAGCTCATGTTAGGCATGATGATTTTCACTTCTTCGGTCTTGGTTTGTGTTCACCTGGGAGTAACTTCTTTGAAAGTAAGAACATAAATGGCATACTGTATCAATCCAGAGATAAGCCCAGGTGATTAGTCTGTCTCTGACAGGAATTTGTGGTGGATGTAAGGATAAAAGTGATGCGAAGAAAGCTATGGATAAAGTTATTGTTTCCTCTGTGTGTTCTCCCAGTTTGCAATTTATAGTAGTCTGGGAATATCTTGAATCAAAGTCGAATTGAGAAACTGCTTACTAATTAATAGTTCCTCTATGAACTGGACTGAACACAATTCTATGTTTTTGACACCTGAGTGGCTATGGCTCGTGTATACGTGGCTGTAACCATATGTACATACACCTAGGGGTTTTATTCCTCATTTGCAATCTTTCATCAGGAGTAGCTTCTAGAATAAAACTCACTTAAAGCAAAATGAACCTCAGAAAAGAATACATCAGAAATTTCTGAACACCACCCATAACATATTCAATTTCTTCTTTTCAGAACACCCTACCTTGAAAGCCTTATAGCACAGAAGTCCTATGGATTTACATTAAATACTTGAGTAAAAAAGAATTGTTGAACATGGATCTGAATTATTTTATCATCAGATTATTCTTTTCTGTAACATTTTGTTTCTCTTTTTGTTATACAGCATAGCAGGAGTATTTTGAGTTGATTGAAAAGTAGTTCATAATCAGTGGAAAACAACGTAAAAAGATGAATTTAATATCTGTTTCTTTTCACATCTATTTCCTGATAAGCCTCTCACCTTTTTCCTCATGTGGTTTTACCCTGTCTTAAGAAATACTGCAATTACAGTCAAGTAAAATCAATGCAGCCCTTAATTGGAATAATTTGATTCCTAGGGAAATGGAAAGGAAAAAAAAAATATTAAAAAATTCTGATTCTCAAACACTAGCCATAAATCCTTTTTGCTAACCATCATGCTTGGAAATGGTTGAGATAGTGAGAGGAATTTCAGTTAAAAGCAAGTCATTCTTGTTAGTTTATCATGGATTATCAGAAAAGATTATAAAATGGGAAAATATGAACAGGTGAATAACTCATGGAATTTATGTTAATTAAGTTGGATGAATAAATATAATCTAATGAAGGACTTTTCTGGAGAGACACGGATTAAATGGTTGCTAGGTGTTTTAAACCTAACAGAAATCCTGCTAATTTTCTCTTTACATATATGTAATCATTAATAATAGGTAATAAGGCTAATATATGTCTTCTCTTCAGGAACATCTGAGATTCTAAAGCAAGGCTTACCAAACTCAATTTAACTGAATGACATGAACAGTCTGAAAAATATTATGGTACACGTATGTCTGTGGTTGCTTCCCTTCTCTGCCAAGTCCTGATGTGTCTTGAGTAACAGCTGCCTTTGGAGCCACTGAACTGCAAGAGCCAGCACTGATGTGTGTGAGGAGATACCTCTTTAATCACTGTTATTTTTACTAGCCAGTATCCATCTTGCCAAACCCTCCCAAAGTCTGGTTTAATAATGAAAATAGTGTTTTTTCCATTCTTTTTCTGTCTTCACCCTTTCTTCCATGTTACAGATTCTTTCCTTGCTCTTTGTTTTTTCCTCCATTTAATACTGATTTGATGGTCATTCGGACACACACTTCCTATAGCTACTTTGACTTTGGCTTTTTTATAATTGCAGTGCACGTACAACTATGATACTTCATAATTTTGAATCTTATGAAAACAAACCTGCAATGATGGAAAGGTCAGTTTTCTGCAGGAGCACTGAGGGGAAGGAATAAAAACTTGAATTTCACCTTGTTATACAGTTGGCATGACAGTTCATAGAATGTTATTTGAGGGCACTTCAGTCATTTTTTACTGTTATTTAACTGTTTGTTGCGTATTTTACCATTGCACCCACAACAATTGAACTTTAAACAAGATGAGATTTTAGTACTGTACACTCAAGTGACTTTAAATTCTCTGAAGCAAAACATTCTATTTCTCCCTCTGTGCTTTTGCAATACATATTTCTTTCAAACCCCACACTTTAAGGAGATAGTGGGTTATTTTTCTCTAGCGTATTCCCTAATCCAGAGATAAGCAGCAAGGCACTCAGATCAGTGTTCCTCAGAGGAAGGTGTGTTTTCTGCAGCCCCTGAAGGATGTGACTTCATACCACACTATCGCCATGGAAGGGTTTTGTCATCGGGCTCATCTCAGACATAAATGATTTACTGCTATCAGTGAAGCAGGGTTGTGATTTCCCCACTTTAGGTGATTTTACAATGCCTTTGCCAGTGTGATGAAAACCCTCAAAGCAACTTTAAACTGGCAGTTTTCATTTATCTTTTCGTCACTTGTCTCTCTCAGGTATTTCTTTCATTTCTGCGAGGGTTAGAAGCGGTTCAGTTATTTGCAAAACAAAACTGAATGCTATACCGACGTCTTCAATAAAAAGTGGTCATCTAGAACTCCTCTGGTGCTCTTAGTCTTTTTCATGTTTAATTCTTAAAGTCTTTACAGCTGAAAAATATCACTGAAAAACTTCCTACCTGCCACTGCAGGGCTGGTTTGGGGGCACAGGGACCTCTGGGCCAGGAAAGCTGGGGGACAGCAGGGACGGCCCCAATCCCAGCCACCAGCCACCTCCCTGGGGACAGCAACAGCCAGGAGCCTGTCCCCACAGCCCAGGGACATTGCAGCCCCAGGGAGCAGCAAAACTCCTGACATGGGTCTGCTCTCAGAGCCACAACAGCCCATTTTCTCTGGATTTAGTAAGGATTATTCTTGATCAATGTCAGATAACAATTTTCCCTCTCAATATAAATTATTTGTAGCTTTCTTCATTATGAACCACTGAGTGTTCAAGGCCCATTCTCAGTTGCCCGTTAATCATGCATTGCACACATAGCAAGAGATGCTGGGTGTGGGTTTGCTCGACGAAGGTTTCTGTCAAAATGCAGTGTGATCCTGAAAGTATTCTCAGCAGACACTTACCTATGAATATTAGCACGTGGTTACTCCAGAAGAAATCTATGAAATGCCTAATTCACTAAGTACTTCGGTGAACTGAGTCAAGGCATAAATAGTCAAAGTAAATAAATCCATTCCGATAAATCCAAATCTGCCTGCTCTGACAGTTTTTAAACAAAGCCCGTATTTGTGCAGTGTCTTGTGCTCTGCCGTTGTGCTTGTCATGGGCCATTTGTAGAGCAGATAAATTTCTTCATGGACAGTCTCAAAATTCACTCGAGTTTAGAACAAAGCTTGGTTTTATAATCATTTCTTATCCCAACATTAACAAGATTATTGTGAGATTAAACATCCAGGAGAAAAAATAATAATTAATTTTAAAAAATTATTTCATTAGATGCCCAAGGAAAACAAGTGGAATATATGGACTGTTAATCTCACTTTCAGTAGTTCATACATAAACTGATGCATCCTCAGCAATAAAAGTCCCTGGAAAACACATCAGTTTGTACAGACATCAGGGTTAACCGATGATTAAGTTCTATGCAACATCAGATGAGTTGCTGGCAGGTTGCTACAAAGCTATCCAAGTTAATTTAATGGCACAATAGCTCTGGCTCAGTGTATTCAGTGATTTAATATTGAATTAGTTCAAGTTACAAGGAAGTGCCTCAGAAGCCACGCAGCATTAGATAATTACCATTACATGCTGACAGGATAAACTTTTTATTTTTTCATACGCCTTGACTAAGCAAATCACTTATGTGCCTGCTTTCCTGGCAAAACATTTATATTCAATTAAGAATCCCATGCACCTGAAGCATGTGCCTGATATAAAGTATGGCCAGCCATCCCCTGTTTTTCAAGAGATTTAAATAGAATTTGCATCAAGTTCCAGACTGCAGTGGTCTAGTTCCTTACAACACTCTTTTAACTACTAAGAACCTGAAGAGGTCCTGAAATTTTATAAGAGCTACTTAACTCAGAGTGAACAACACTCCATAAAGTTAAGTATTAGTGTTTTACTTCCTGGTCCTGCAAAATCTTATTACATATTGGCTAAAAATATTATCTTCCATTGCTTCTAATTTCCAATTCTTTGTGTTCATGCGTTGGTACTAAAAGCAACACTCAAGCACAAGATAAAGTGTTCTTTGGGCACAAATGTTCAGTGTACATGTCACTCAAGCTGGGATTTTCTCAAGCGGAGTGGAGAAGCCAGCTCATAGTTATTATACACACTTTGATGTGTGCTAGAGCACAGTTTACATATGCAAATATCCATTTGCGTAGTCTACGTGACTCAAGGTTGAAGGCCTTTGAAAATGTCACCTCCGTAGAGGCTAAAATGAAAGAAGAATCAGAGCTGCAGAATTAGTGAAAGGGCTTTTCACTAATAGTAACTGTGGTATTGTATTTCTACCACAGTCAACTAACAACTGTAAGAGTTATTTCCTTTGTTATCCTTCATATGAGATAGTATTGTGTTAGCAATATGAGTGTATGTGTGAAACAAATCAATTCATTTCACACACAGCAGTCATTTAAATGTTCATTTATTTAATCTTGGTAAGAAGTACAACCCACATCCTTATGCTGCTGAATTCTATTGATTTCATTTGTCTGTTCATCTTGATGCTTTTTGTTCATCTTGCTGCTTGAGATTTTTCATATGCACAGAAATGGATGCCTTTAGGCAAGATGTGCCATTTAGTGTTCTGTAATGAAACAGCACTGACCTACATACATGCCAGCAATAGCATAAGGAACATTATACAAAGAATACCAGAAGTTAATTGCCTCCAAATGTTGTAATGAGTTATTTGAAAATGTTTGATATATTGTTGGTAAGGCTTATATGAATGTGAAATGCTTCTTCAGTCAGTTCTTTTTTTTTTTATGCACCTTGTAAGGCTGGCTGTCAGCTCTTCATCACATCTATACCTAAAGCTGTTGTATGTCTTAGTTTGAAGTTTTATACAGTACAAGGAAAATGGACCTTTGACATTTGTTTACGCAAAATGGACTATAATCAAACAAGATAGGCAGTATAGTTTAATGCAGTATAGCTATACCTAGTATTAAATGCCTTTTAATTAGTATGCTTACAAGCACTCATGCAATCTTAGAACAGTGACAGAGATAAGAAAGTTGTATCCATAGCAGCAATTCACAGTAACCAATCTCTGATTCTACTTACTGGCTTTTGTAAGGAAACTGCGTGAAATATTCTGCTTAGCAGGGAGGAAAGAAGCTAGTATCCCACTTGCTGCTTTTGTTAATAGAGAAGTGGAGTGATTAATCATTAAGGAACAAAATGTAATATATTTTCTGGGAACAATGATGCTATCAGTAAGAGCAACACAAAGGGCACCTACACAAGTAGCAAATCTATGTTGGGGATTATGGCATTTTGGATAAAAATCAAGACCGAATTCCTAACCATTTTCAAATCTGTTTTTTATTTGTCCAACTTCTGTGTAAATGTCTTGGGTTACACAGAACATCTTTACCACCTCTGAAACCACTCTCAAACATTTTTAGTGATATTTATTCCTTCTTTAAAAGAGTGAGTTTACCCTGGAAAGTGACAATATTCAAATGTTCTTATTCCGCTTGCCACTTTACTCAGCTGTTCCGTCCCTGAAACATATTTCAATACCACACTGTCAATGTGTCTTTTGGGGTTGTCTTCATTATTTCTTTCAGTTCACTGGAGTGTTTTACGATTATTTCTACAATGGCAGAACAAACACACAAAAACCACAGGCACTGAGTGAAGAAGCAGAAGCTATGCCAAGACAGTAACTTTTAGTGCAAGAAGCCAGATTGTTAATTTAGTTATTCAGGTTGGAATCCTTACGACAGGCCAATGCTCCCTTATTCTTTAACCTAAACTGGAGACCAGAATATGAGTCACCTTCTGAAAAGCTGCTTTCAAAGAGCCATCTAGAGAGAGGGAGCAGCTTCTTTTCTCTTTCTCTGCAAGGGAATTTTCTCATTTCCTCTTACGATGCACAAAGGTTCATGGAGAAAATAAGATGGAGACTGATGTTTTAGAAGTTATTGGGGCTCCAGTCTTGACTCCCACTGCTGCTCATGTTTTTTGTACTAAAGACCATTGATCAAAATACATAGCTGACTGAGTGTCACCATACCCCAAGCCCCTTCTCCCAGAACGACTACTCATCAACAAGCAGCACTTTGGTTCCTATTTTCTGACTGTCCTTTTCCATTTCAGTATAACAGCTTCACTTCACTAGGAAGGATGAAGGGCTGCTACATTTTATAATCTGGTGCTAGTTTTTAAGCAAGAGAATGACAGCACTTACATATGTGACTGAATTGTCTAAATAATTGTTTAATTAAAATCAGTCAGTACTGTACAAAACAGATACCCAGTGTTACAGTTACAGCTCATTCTGTAGCTGACCAGGTACAGGAATGAGAGGAAGACTGTGAATTTAGGACTATGTTCTTTCTGTTGTCCTCATGAAAACAGGAACCCATGGACCAATCTTTTTCTTCATGGGGCATTACAGATCTAATAAATTCTGTTTACCAATATGCATTGGACTCATTTCAATCCTCTAATTTTACTAAGTTTTTACACTCAGGACCACCATATCCTTAAGCAATAACATCTGCAGTTGGATAGAACAAGTCACGGGTTTAGAGCTGGTACTAGCTTGAATCATATTCTTCCTTTCCTGAAAACCCTTGGCTTTGAAATCTCCAAAGCATGGGAAGACATCAGGGACACCTATTCACCAGTGATCTGGTATATGCTTAAAAGACTAGTTCAAATTCTAACAGCCTCAGAACTGGTCGTGCCATCTATCTGAAAAGATAGAGCATATTCAGTAAGTTTAATATGGAAGAGACATAACTTAGTTGTAATACTCTCTGAGAAAGCACTTCAAAGAGCTAATTCCTGGAAGAAGAGCATAAAGTCACAGGTGATAAATCGAGCTAATGTTTATAAAATCTGTAGAGTTTCGCAACTACTGAATAAAATATACTCATAGAAAATCAGACAGAAAGAAGACCTTTTGTTCTTGGCCTTATAGTTTGTTTGGCAGTCCAAATGAAATGTGAGGTGAGGGATACTCCCACTGTACCAAGGGCAGAAGGCAAACCTTTCACTAGTACAGGAGTGTGCTGTGCAGAGTCATGTCTAGGGTATAAAGCAAGGATAAGATGAGGAAGTTAAGATATTTTTTCTTTTTCTGAGGCCCATAACACTTCTCACTGGTCCCTAGTAGTTCATTATGCAACCAGGTCCTTTCTGAAGATGTAGATATTCTGAAAGGTTTTCTGTTCATGAAAGCTCAGAGCAAAATTTTGCCCATTCAGTGTCCAGCTGAGGACTGAGAGGTCACTCTCTGCCCATGTGCATTTTCAGACTGAGACATGGCAGGTCCAAAAAGTAGTGAGATGCCACCAAAAGGTGCTGCCCAATGAGACAATGCTTACTGTAGACCAGAGGAGTGACAAAATATTTTTCTCCATTTTGTCAAAAACAATCCGATACTGGATGTATGGGACCAAAACAACACTGTGGTCACAGCTGTAAGATACTGGCCCTGGGAATGCTTTTCATTACAGCCTCTCATAGTGATCTTCTTTCTGAAGATCTTTTATCTGTTGCAGACTCTGAGGCTATCTAGGCAGCGGTCAGCTTTTGAAATCACTGTTTTACCATGTTGTTTTGGTAGTTTATGGTTTTTTTGTTTTGTTTTTTAACTGTAAAAATCTTTTTTCTTAATAACGTGAAAATAACATTAGAGTTTGGTCACAACCAGACAAGTCATTACTACTAGTGAGAAGCTGCAGCTTCTCAGCAACTTTGTTGATCAAGCCATTTGGCAAGGAGTCTAACAGTACAACCCTGGAGAGACATAAATATGTCATCAGGTGCCAATGGATGACTGGGACCCCAGAGAAAAAAAACTTATCTCTCTGGATACATAGGTACCTCTGACAACAGGAAGACACTTTTAAGAAGGTGGCAGCTGAAATGTATACTAAATCACAAAGAAGTTAAATGCAACATATCATCAGTGACTATGTTGCAGTGGACTCCAACCTGCACCACTCCAAATCCTGCCACCTCTTTTCCCCAGAAAACCCAACAGCTAACTCACGTGCTCTACCTGGATCAGGACACTGCACACTTAGCAAAGGTCTAGCACATACCCTATACTGGATGGGATAAAGTCTATTATCCATGTGCATTTTTGTGCATTGAAGTAAAGTATCAATACCTCAAATATAATTTCCATAAACAGTTACAGAAATACCAGCCTTTAAACTCCTGATGCAGAATGCTCTATTTTTATTTATACATACATATACATCACTGAATATTCACAGGATACACACATACACTCCCTTTAACAACGGAAAAACACCACCTACATGCAACAGATGGTTTCTTAATTCGTTTTTGTTTAGTAAAATATCTATTTAAATAAATAGTAAAGCCCCTTGAGTCAAAACTTCGATATGAAAAAACCCAGGTTGCAGCATATTCTCTATTAATTAATAGAAATATTAATGAAATTATGCAGCATCTTTAATAGTAGAAAAGATAATTGAACCTAATAATCACTTGCAATTAAATGAAGGGCCACACAGGAGATTGTCTTGAAAATAACTTCTACATAGAGAACAGATAAAGTAAGTCAAGAAATCAAAAGAAAGAAATTTAGTACACGGATCACAAATCAAGAATGTTTTCTGCAGTAATCAGTGATAAATGTTTCTTCAGAGATTTCTCTGCAGGAGGGAAAAACATCTAATGAAATATATGTTGCTGTACAGAATATTAACAACTCAGTGAATTCATTGAGTAGAGAACATGACATATATAAAAATGAATAAACATACAGACACATCAACACCATGATATTGGCACTAGCATAAATTTACAAGAAAAGAGATACCTCAGTGGATATCTCAATGATATCCACACTGAATTTAAAAAAATACAAAAAAAACCAAAATCAGAAAGATGATTAAGAAATTTTTTCTAGTTCTAGAGAGTTCTACTTAGTAATTTCTTTAGCTTAATTTGTCCTACTTAATTTGACTGGATTTGTAAATAGATCGTAGAATCATGGAACTCTGAACCTTCTTTAAGAAACCTCAAGAAATCAGCTGACTTGCAACCTGTCCTCAAAGATCACCCAAATCAAAGCCATTACAGCAACATTGTTGTGGCACGAAGACTGAAGGACCACTTCTGACAAACCTTGCTAAACGTTTTCTGAAGCATATTGCCTCATCTGTACTAAGAAACTTCCATTAACAGAAACTAATGGACTCACTGGGCAACATACTTAGCAGCCTTTTGAAGTGTTCAATATCTTTCAGGCTATTACTCCCCTGATAAACTGTTTTTTGCTATAATGGAGATAGGACTTTACACTCAGAAATAACTTTTTGCCATTAAATTACATTTAGAGAGTCCAGTGTACAGTTCATTTACACTTCATTCTGAATTTTTATAGAAATACCGTGCAGCAACTACAATAGAGTAGATGGAAAACCTTCCTTAAATCATGCTATATTGCCATTTCTCAGGACATCATAGTTCTGCTCGCTTTTTAAAAAATCTCAACAGAAGAGGGAAAAAGGGAACAGATTATATCATCTTAAATTTCTCACTGCTTAATTGCTTTCACTGACATTTACATGGCAATGCTTTTCATATATCTCAGTTTCCTAAATACAGGACTGTGAGAAAAACACTTAAATAATCATTAGATCATTATTGCCATTCAAAAAGAAAGCATTTAAAATGTCATCGCACCACTTAAATAAAGCTCTCAAACTGAATACAGATTGATGATGGGCCTGGTAGTATTTTGCAGTTAGTATGCTTTTCTGACAATGAAATAAAAAAGGGTAGCCTTTTTACAGTCAGAGACATCCTCATGCTTTACAGAAATGTGTTCTGTATCACTGCCATAGCTTGACTAATCTCTAATTTAAACTAACCTAGCCAGTGCCTTCTTAAGGACCGCTCTCTATTAGTTATACTTTACAGCTTGCTCTTGGATTTAACAAACATATCATATCTCCCAGAGTACTTGAAGAAATACTATGCTTCCCATGCAGTCTTCCAGAGTACACAGCTCTGCAGCAAGCAGCTGAGGACATATTTTGTCTTTTCGCTTGCTTGCTTTACTTAGTTTTAAGGATTTCCCTTCAGATTTAGAGCTCAGCTAGCCAGCACCACCAACGCACCCACTGGCTTCTCCTCTGCACCAAAGGTATCCTGTGGATTTCCCATCTTATGCTTGTGTAAACATCATGTTTACATTTCACACTGGTGTTTTGCCAATTACTAGGCCTAGTACAAAGGACACAGCCAGCAGAAAAACAATCCAGTAACCAGATTCTATTGCATGTAGAGGCGTCAGTATATAGGGGATCACTGGGGGTACAAACAAGTCAGATCACAAATAATAGATATCAACCCCAGCAACCCCAGGAATGACATAGCATAACCCATAATAGATGGAACAAACAAAGATACAAGGTAACCCACGGAGAAAATGGGAGACAACCAAGTCAATAGGGTGATCACACACGATAGAGGTAACCCCATGTTGCCTCCCCACAAAGCCCATGTTTGTAAGTGCCAAACCTGACTGGGGCCCAGTTGCAGGGAGAGTCAGGAGGTCCTTCCCCAACAGGGAAACTCTGCACAGTGCATCCACCTCACAGACAGACACTCCACCCTTCCTGCAAGTGGGCCCAGCTTTTATGCCCAAAGCAGGACACCTGGCACTCATTTACCCAATGCAGGGCACCTGGGGCTTGTTTACCCAAGGGCTTTCCTTACAAGGCCGGCTGCACCTTGGAGGAAAGCCAAAAGGCAAACTCATCCCCTCCTCTTAAAGGACCATGGGGCCCACCCATATGTCAACCTTAGTTCAGGGCTTGGGGTTCAGACCCCAGCACTTCAACTTGTTATCAAGTTAACAGTTTATGATGTGAAAAACTGCCCCTTTGGGTGACATTTATTACCATTTCAAGTAATATTAAATACTTATTTCTGCATTGTACTCTTACGCTGCTTTTCCATCATACACTTAATTAAAGAGGTGATATAAGAAATAATACTCATTTGGGGATGAATCCAGGGCTAAACTGTAGCACTTGCTCTACCACCCCATAACCCCTTCCCAGCTGAGAAGGGGAATCCAGGAAAAAAAAGGGAAAAGCCCCATGAGTTGAAGTAGATTTAATAAAAAACCAAAACTAATACAAACACCAGCATAAAGCGTACAAGCTTACACTCAGCCTTGTCCTTAAGATCAGCACAAGGAGCCAAAGGCCAAAAGGAAGCCCCAGGAAGAAGAACTCCCTACTCTCACTAAACTCCCTCCTTTTCTAATGAGCATGATGTCAGTGCTATGGGATACACCTGTGAGTCAGCTTGGGGCAGCTGCCCTGACTGAAACTCCCAGCTGACTCGGGGCTGCTCATGGCCTGCTGCCATGGCTGGGCTGTGGGGCTGTTCCTAGGTCTGAACATACTTTTAACCAATGGTGTAAGCATATGGGGGAGAAAGAGGAACAGAGAGTGTGTTGTGACTAAGTTTGAACATGATGTCAACAAGATTAGTTCAGTTCGGAACAAGACCTAAAGAAACCTTTTCCAGACCTGGAGTTACCCTTGGTTTCTCTCAGCCATTTTAAATTGTATTTCCCCTTCATCTTCTTGGCTATCAGAAGTTGAGCACCAACTTTTTTTAAATGGTGCTCCTTTCCGAGGACCGTAGCTGCATCCATCCTGACCACACACTCCAGTGTCATTAAGGACAACTGGCTCAGCGAGAAATGACCGTTCTGCCTCGTAGCAAACCTTCTGTTTCCTTTGTTAACCAGACAGCTTCTTTCCACTGTGGCCAAGGACTGTGTGTTCAGCCACGGACACACAGTGCAGGCCTGCAGGAAGGGGAAGATGCATAATTTATGTTGCAAGCCAGCACAGTGTCTTGCACACTTTAAAACAACCACTTCCTATTTCATAACTTTGGCCAATTCCACAGCTGGAGAGGGCTTCTGTCCCACTGCACATAATCCTCCTTTGCATATTTCAAAGTCCTAGTTCTACAGCACAATTTCTTTGCTTAAAGGGCAATGAAAATTTCCCTCACACTGTAAGCAATCTCCAGCTAAATGTCTTTCTTGGCAGGCAGCTGCAGAGCCTAAGTGCTAGCCCAGAAAGGGAAGCATATACATCTTGTTCCAGGGACAAATTCTAATAATCGGAGAAATTCTGCCCTCATTCTCAACAGCAATTAATCTTTGGAAGGACATAAGCATTTGATTTTCATTGTTGCTTTGTTACACCAGGTGTCCCCTTCAGTCCCAGCTGTGGTACGTGTAACCCTTTGCTGCCCAGTGAAGCTAGTACAGATGTGAGCCTGATGACCCAGCAGAAGACATTCAGATATTAAAATGCAGACAAGCTGCATTTCAGTCTTTGTTTTCAAAGCTATAATACCTGAAAGATGCTGTTAGTACTTAAGGCAGAAAATAAATCAGGATTGAATTGTAGCCAGCATAACTGACAGTCTCGTCCTTTTTCCTTAGCAGGATCCAAATAACACCACCCAAACTGATGCCATGGAAGTTTCTTGCTGGATGGGATCAGTAAGAAGACAGAAAAAAAAAAGCTGGATAATTATTTTATGAATCATCTTTTAAATAATAATACATTAAGTGGTGCTGTATTACTGGCAGTGGGTCAGTCCATGACAGATTTGGTTTTCTCTGTACTCAGTGAGAATTGTGATAGGAATAGTTAATGGCATTTTGAAAAAATTTTATTTTCAGTGCAAGTGATTTTAAATTTTCACTCCTTTTACGCAGCTTGATTTATTTAAGGGAGAGTTGTTGCTGTGGTACAGCATTTTGCTCTGGACTTTTTACTTAATGTTCTAGACAAATGAGAAACTCTGTAGAGGAGAGAAATAAGGCAACAAAAAGTTTTAAAACCCTCAGCCTCATAGGAAAAGCTGGAAGAATTATCTTTATTAATTCTAGAATAAAGAAGTATCACAGAAACATGATAATAGTCTTCATACACATGCAAGGATGGTTACAGAGTAAGATAATCCATGTTTTTCCATTTCCACCAATGTAGAACAAGATGGAATCAACTTCCTTTGCAGTCAGAGGAGTTTGGGTTAGGAAAGCATGTGTGCTATAGGAACTGATAAATCCTACGGTAGGTCACCGAGGGAGGCGAAAGAATCTCCAATGTGTAAATATACATTAAGCTTTATATTTTGGATTATACACTATGTCTGCATGTCTTATACATCTGCTAAAGATGGGCTGGTCTTACAGGTGCAGAATGGGGTGATTAAACGTCAGGCCTTTCCCATCCTCCTTTCCATAGTTTATTTGAATTTATAACACGGAATCTCAGGACAGAATCCAACCCACTCAGCAGTTAGCAAGGCATATAAATAATAATAATTCTTCCAGAGAAGATTTCTCACTTTCACTCTATGACATTATTAATGACAGATGCTGAATGTCCAAGAAATCAGCTTGCTGGGTTTTTTAAGCAACGTAAAGACATGAAAAGTTTGTCTATGCTGCACTTCCCATAAAATTTACTCTAATCTAATCACTCTAACTAGTGGTGATAGAAAGGTAAAGAAAGGCAGGTTGTTTTTCCTAAACTGTAGAGACTGACTTATCCCTTGGTTTCCCAGATACCAACTGGGACGGCAATGGGCATGTTGTATAGAGGAAAACTACTCTTTGAGTAACACCTTCTCTCTAAATTGTGCCAGGTTATCTCAGGAAGTTCAAATTGAAATCTCGTCACCATTGAACTTGATGGGATTTTTTCCACTAGCTTCAGCAGAACCAAGGTTTTCCTCTCACGTCTGAGTTGGATACCTTCCAGAATGGAGGATGTTTAGCTATGAACTGTCTGCACTAGCTTCCTCGCTTTCAGCTGTGGGAACACAACCTTGCTTTAAACTAAATGAATAATCTGAATCTCTGGAGTCTGTAAAATCTCATCTGACCAGACATGACAGCTGTGAACTATTTTCACTGCTTGAGATAAGGAATACTGGGCCTGTACACTGTACCATCAGGTTCTTGTTTTGAATGTAGCCAAGCTGCCAACTTTTGTAGGCAGTGGTTGCATTTGGAATAACTTCAGAAAGTCAGGGGGAGCTAAAAAGCCCTGGAGATCCTCCTTAGCTCCCTTACTGGCCACTAACCCACTAATTAAAAGTACACAGCAGCTCCAAGCAGGTTTATATACTTCTCACATCCCCTCTTGTTTCCTGCCTTCTCTCATCCCCGTCTCATTTACCTGCAACTCTCCACTGCTGGATCACCGGTGCCAAATGACCCAGCCCAGGTCTCATCCATGCCTATATACAGTGAAGATGCATCCACTAAAACTGTCACGTGATGTACCACACCCACCACCACCACACACCTGTCTTCCTTATACCTGTGAGCTAATGATTCATGCATGAGGCAAAGGTGGTTTCCTTCATCAGATATGAATTTGTTTGGTCAGTCCTCAAACCAAAACATACTGCCTGTTACTAAGTTAATTCTTTACCAGGCAATATTTTCAGGATTTCTCCCAGCATTTTCCTTTCTTACCAATTCCAGATGTCCTAGAGCTTGAAAACAAGTGTCATTTCCAAAATGTGCGGCTTAATCAAACTGCTTTTGAGACTGGAGAAATGCCATGGTATTCACCTCATTGACTTTGCAACTTTCTTAAAGCTTCCTAAGGATCTGGCACTAGAAGACACGTATTCCCTTCAGCTGCATTCAGGCAGTCAGCAGTCTCTGTCAGATCCAGTAAGTACCTACAAGCTTTTCTTCTACAGTCCTGCCCAGAATGGTATAAAAGTGAATATTTAAAAAGATTGTTCCTTGCTCTAAGACTCCCCAAGGTGCTGTGAGGTGCTCAGATTAACACTGTATTTTGCTTCCAACATTCTCAGGATTATTCTACTGACTTTTTTTCACGTTTAAGATTTCCATGGTCTATATCTATGCTAACCATAATCTCTTTTATGCTGTTTGAGCTCTTGACTTCTGCCTAAACTGGTATGTCTGCATGCAGTGATTTAAACCTTAATCAATCTTTCTTTTTCCATTACTTATCACTGTGTATTAAGATGTTCATATCTATTGCATTATTCTCTTGAATAGCTCTCCTTAAAGTCTACCTCCACTATGATTACTACAGACAATTTAACAAGAGTTATATAGATGGAGTTGCCATATGTTATTAACAAATTGCTGCTCTAATAATTTGAGATACAGACATTGTTTATGAAGTATGAGATGCTATTTTTATAAATATAATAAATCTTCAAAGGTCAGCTTGGCAAAATAGTGTCTTGATAACGGAACACTAAAAAAAATAGATGAAATCAAGCAAAGCAAGTTAAGGTACAATCATAAACAGCAGTTTGATAGATAAAAATAACCATCCAGAGTTCTAGTAGATATGCCAATAGTAGAATGAAGTAGGAGGAGCAGAAATAGAGTCAAGTTAATAGGAAAGCATTGCTGCTGATGCCGGTTAACAACAATAGATATAAGAAAGCTTCATAAAGGTATTTTGAAAATAGACAGACTTAATAGAATACTATAGAAAGGATTTTTTATTTGAAAAGTAGTTACTGCACTTTTGAATTATAAAAGAATGAAAAAAAAGAAGTCCTAAAGAAATACCTTTCAGGACACAAATGAGCTATGAGGTCATCTGGTTCTTAATCAAAAACTGAGAAGCCCAAAAACCATGAAAACCCACACAACAAAATTTTGGCTAGACTTCCAATCCCTTTGCTGTAACAAGAAAAAAAAAAAAAAAAAATTGAATCATTAAGAGGAAAAGTTATTGAATGTGCACACACCACTGTTTCATATCTCTCTGCTTGATCTTACTGCATTTTCCTCTGGGATGTCCTGTAATCATCAGAAACTGAGCTACTACTGCTTGATGCTGCTCCATCTCCACAGAGCTGCTGAGACAGCACTTGCTGTTTCTTACCTTAACTGCAAAGTGAAATGAGTTTGCTTAAACCAGTCCAAAAGTCAGTAAACAATCAGTTACAGAAGCTGAAATTTGCTTTGCTGCTTGCAGCTAAGGATGTAACATGAATAGCTCCTCTGATGCAAGGACTGTCCACACGTGCAGCATTTATGACTTCTTGTACTTTTTCAAGAAGAGGCGTACGCTTAGGCTAATTTTCATATGCGTGATCCTTTGTCTTTAACCCTGAATACTGCCTGTCTATGAGAGCTGAGCAGTATTATTTCTCCTGGGAACAGGCCACAAAAACTGCCACCATGGCTACCAGCAGTAATATAATGAGAGGAAGCTTATCAAAGACTTTAGCATGGGCAAAATTATACATAGTTAATTGGTCTGTTCTGTCATGCTGAAACACAACCAGTTTTGCCCCAAGACCGTCCCCTCTTTACTGTCCCTGCAAAGTATATGCTGATTCATATTCAGGCTCCTCTCTGGCACAGGTCAGATAGCTTGTGGCAGGGAAATGCAGCCGGAACTGGAGGCTGGAGCTGTCAGGGATTTCTTTTCTATATGTAGGATGAGTACGACCAGTCACTGATGTACAAAAGCAGATAAATTTTCTTGAGCAGAAAGATGCACCAAAGCCACTTGTCAGAGAATTGGAGAGCAGTTCTTAAATAGTGGGGAAGAAGCAATCACACAGCCATGCACTTCAGCATATGTTTGCTTTCAAGTGAATGCTTAAATCCAACCTTAGCCAACAAAGTTTAAGTTTACCAGGGGTTTGGTGAATCCTTACCTGAATTAATGTCAGAGAGAGCCAACTTGTGTCTGAGGGATCGGAAGGAGTTAGAGAAAAATGGGTTCTCCCTTCCTTCTACTCAAACCAGTTTTTATGCACAGTAATGCACTGCACTTCAAAAAAGTGATTGAAGTGTTGCACAGAGCAATCCCCACCAGGCACTGATTGTGACAACCTAATACTAACGTGCAGACATTCAGGATTTAGCTATTTTTCAAATTGTAGCAATGATCAATAATTGTTACCAACCACAACAAAACCCTGCCACACCTGAAATGGTATTTATTCCCAGCTTGGCATTTGCACAGTGGGCATCCTTGTGTGTGTGTGTGTGTGTGTGTGTGTGTGTGTGTGTTGTGTGCAAACTGTACGCAGAACTGACAGCCAAGGCAAATGGGGCTTAACTTCACTCACTGATCCTGTGATGATGTCATCCTTAATAGCTCATGTTGAGCTACTTCAGTTTTTCTTTCTCCTATAGTATCATCATTTTCCAAAGGGAGCTGATTGATTTACGAACTTTGCTTGTGTATTTGGACTATTTTTGTTCTGCCACAGGAGCACGCAGCATTGCGTGCCAGTTACTCACTCCTGGGAGTTTGTGGGCTGGAGGAAGAAGATGGACAGGCACTCAGACACCAGCAAGAAGCATGAGCACCATACTGTACTCTTCATAGCAAGTGTCAAAAGGCATTTAAAAGGATACCTCGTTCCAGCTTGTACTGCTGGGTGGTGAAAAGCACTGAACTGAAAAGGAGTGGGCTGACCTATGTGTTATTTTTTGCAGAGGGAAGAATTTCAGCACTCATCAGCTTATCATGCAGCAGTTCTGCGTGATAGGTGAGTGCAGCACAACCATGGCCAAGAGAGGTGATAGCATGAGCAAAATAATTTAATTTATGACTTCGGTCTGTCAGCAAGTACTGTTCCCAGAGAGACGAGCAAATGGCACACTCACTGGAAGCAAATTGTGTACATGCAAGCAGAAGTTACTCATGCCACTTAACCCCACTTCCCTGAAGGAAAAAACATTTCTGAGTTTTAATGGACCTGAATTCAGAGCCACCCATGAGTAGCCTGGATGACCAGGATTTGTACATGAGAAATGAGGTTAGCTGAGTTTAGCCACCACAGCCTAAAAGTGACCTCCTTTCCTGTGCTCAGCTCGAGTTGCTCCCTCATGACCAGTCACCAAGTCAGGTCCTGCATCTCACCATCCTCTGTCCCTTGGGCAGAAGCTTCAGAGAAATAAATTGAATCACAGTCTTACTGGTGCTGATGAAAATCTCTGGAATTGACTTCAGATTGCATCTATGGATTTTAGAGGTGTTTCCAACACTACTTACCATCACCTGGTTTCCTGCATTTGTAGCAAAACTGAAAATAAACCCCACCCTACTGGTCATCTCTCAGAAATCTTGTGCCCAAATTGGTCTGAATTTGGTGTGACTCCTACTCGCTGGGAGATTTGTGAAATAGAGGGTTTGTTAACCTCAGTGCAGCAAGCATACCTTAGTCCTAATCTTTAGTTTCTCTCCATGTTGATGTTCATTTAGCGAGACTATTACCAGCTCCATTTTCCTGCCTGTCCAAAGCTGTTAAGTAGCATTTTGGCAATTTAGGGTCACATCTTCATTCTTCTTTGTGTTATCTTGGCATTGTTTTTTCCATGAAGGTACTCAAAAATAAAATAAATGTAATTTGTTATTAAAAAGTTGTCCATACTTATCAGAGCTTCACAAACGCAACTGGCCTCTGGAGGGGGGACTCTGATTTTATTCATCTGAGACAGAAAGCAAATGAGTTTTTGATAGTCAGCAGGGAGACACAAGAGGAAGTTTGTCCTGTCTTAAAAGAGATGTTGAAGATCTCTCCTCTCTTCCTCACTCCACTTAATAAAATCAGTATTTGTCTGCTGTAAATGTATTTTTTTTTGTGGTGGTTTGTCCACCTGACAGTGGAGTTGCTCCAAGTGGCATGGTTCTACCTAGGAGCAAGTGAGAGAAACCACGGAAATTGTGTTATGTGACTCTAATATTAACAAAAAAAGAGGCTATCTGCTGGCAGATGAGGTTAGACAACAGTAGCTGTCTTCTCTGCAGCTGTATTTTTTAAAGGGAGAGATTTGTAGAACTAATGACACAATGCCATAAATTTTATTGTGTGTTTATGAATTTACTTCACTCTTTTGCAAAAAACTTAGCAGAGCTGTGAGCTGATTTTTTCTTGCAAGTGGCTAAGGTGAAAGAATAGCAGAATAGCCTTCTCCTGTGGGCACAAAGATGAGCTGCAGCCTCAGCACATTGCCATCCCTTAGGGGCCAGGAGCCTTGGGCTGCTCTCCTGATTGCTCACCCCAAGATGAGCCCTTCACCTCCCAAATCCAACAGAGACACCAGACACTTTGGATCAAAGCTTTGGATCACAAGGATCATAAGCTAAAAAGGACTATTTTAAACAATCCAAGTGTAACTGCTACTGCCTTTCACCCTCCAGACCTATATGGAAATCTGCACATAGCTGTAAATAATGCCCTTGCAGCTGGAAAGAGCCAGTGCTGGAGGAGTCACCATCACTCAGGCACAATATTTGGTAGCTTAGCAGCAGTCCAGAACCCTCATCTGGGACTTACACCTCACATGGACTAAGAAGAAGGCAGTCCTCCACTTACACCTGTCTGTGTTTGCATCAACACATTTATTTTTAGGAACAGCCATAAAGCGTCTGGCTGGTTATTAAAAATAAAATAAGTAAACAAAACATCGCTAGAGCATTTCAATTTCAAAAACATTTGAAAAAGCATTTTTTGAACAACTAAAGTTTTCCTCCTAAGTCCTCACCCTTTCCTGTTCTATTCTAGATGGCAGACAAATGGTACTTAGTTTGCTCTATCGAGTAATTTGGAGGAGCGGTGCATTACAAAGCGCATGCATTATAAAGTGAACAGTAGTTTTTCACTTATTAAAATATCAGTAACATACATTTTAGAATATTACCAGCTATTCAAGAATATTACCACTTATGCATCCATTTTTTCCCATATTTATCTTCAGACACAGCCCATATGATAGGCATTAATCTCTCGGATTGGGTTCATCCTGTCACACAATCTCTCCCCTCTGGTTCTGATGCTCAGAGGAAAGTCCTGTATACCTGTTTTTGACATATAAACAAAAAAGGCTGGTGCAAGGATGACATGGGTAAAAGAGAGAAGATCTCAAAATTCTGCCCTCCTAAGTGATAGCATAAATCAAATACTATTTTTTCATATTCTAGCACTGCTTGAGTTTGCAGGGGGGTGAGAGGTGCACAGTGTCCCCCACCAAGCTTTGAGCCAAAGTGACTGCAGCCACTAGTGCTGGGCTGATGCCAGTGGACACCATGAATACTGCAATTCTTTCTCTTAGCAAACTTTCAGCTCTAAACTCCTTGTTTCAAATGCCAGACAGCTTTCACAGTGAGATAGGTGCAGCCAAGACATGACACAGCAGCATTTTAGGTGCAAAAGTAAGTTTAATTAAAAGCTTTGAAAGTCACACTTGAAGAGAAACCAGAGGGAGTGAGTTGCATATGTCAGGGGGAAAATACTCTTAGGTGACTGTCAACTGACTTCCTTCTGCCTCAAGATCAGCTTGCATTGTATTGAAAATATTTTGAAGTAATTTCACCATAACAACATGTTTAATTAGTTCAGCCATTTTGGTGTGTCGGTTTCAGCACAATTAATTGCTCTCCATTATTCCAGTTAATCATGACAGTGACACAATTTTTGGAGATAAAAGGTTCTCAATCACAGTTTATTAGGTAGGCAAGCGCAATCAAAGAGCAGCTGCCATCAGGAAAAATGAAGCACAAAGACTGCCAGGCTGGGAATGCAGATGAAGCAAACCATGCATATGAAATACAGGCACTGTCATATCAGGCTATGAAATAGCCCCTCTCCACCTGCCCATGCTGCTTCCCCTGCAGTGCTCAACCCATAGAACCTGTGAGGAGGACACCAGTGCAAGGGGAGATTTCCTGCACATGGCTCTTTCCCTGTGTGACCTCTGATGATTGAACTGTTCCTGGCCTCAGAAGCTAAGGACAGGTTTCCTGTGAGAGAGGTTGACCAACCTTATTGCCTTCTATGAGGAAATAACTAGGTGGATAGATGATGGTAGAGCGGTAGATGTGGTTTATCTTGATTTCAGTAAAGCATTTGACACTGTCTCCCACAGCATCCTTGTAGAGAAGCTGATAAAGTATGGGTTTAGTGATCAGGTAGTGAGGTGGATTATGAACTGGCTGAAGGGAAGAAGCCAGAGAGTTGTGGTTAATGGGACGGAGTCTAGTTGGAGGCCTGTGACTAGTGGAGTCCCTCAGGGGTCGGTACTGGGACCGGTGTTGTTTAATATCTTCATCAACGACTTGGATGAGGGTACAGAATGTATCCTCAGCAAGTTTGCTGATGATACCAAACTAGGAGGAATGGCTGACACACCAGAGGGTTGTGCTGCCATTCAACGAGACCTTGATAGGCTGGAGAGTTGGGCGGGGAGAAACTTAATGAATTTCAACAAGGGCAAGTGTAGAGTTTTGCATCTGGGGAAGAACAACCCCATGTACCAGTACAGGTTGGGAGCTGACCTGCTGGAGAGCAGTGTAGGGGAAAGGGACCTGGGGGTCCTGGTGGACAGGAGGATGACCATGAGCCAGCAATGTGCCCTTGTGGCCAAGAAGGCCAATGGCATCCTGGGGTGTATTAGAAAGGGAGTGGTTAGTAGGTCGAGAGAGGTTCTCCTTCCCCTCTATTCTGCCTTGGTGAGGCCACACCTGGAGTATTGTGTCCAGTTCTGGGCCCCCCAGTTCAAGAAGGACAGGGAACTGCTCGAGAGAGTCCAGCGTAGAGCCACAAAGATGATTAGGGGAGTGGAACATCTCCCTTATGAGGAAAGGCTGAGGGAGCTGGGTCTCTTTAGCTTGGAGAAGAGGAGACTGAGGGGTGACCTCATTAATGTTTATAAATATGTAAAGGGTGCGTGTCATGAGGATGGAGCCAGGCTCTTCTCAGTGACATCCAATGATAGGACAAGGGGCAATGGGTGTAAGCTGGAACATAGGAGGTTCCACATAAATGTGAGGAAGAATTTCTTCACAGTGAGGGTGACAGAACACTGGAACAGGCTGCCCAGAGAGGTTGTGGAGTCTCCTTCTCTGGAGACATTCAAAACCCGCCTGGACATGTTCCTGTGTGACCTGATCTAGGTATTCCTGCTCTGGCAGGGGGGTTGGACTAGATGATCTTTTGGGGTCCCTTCCAATCCCTAACATTCTGTGATTCTGTGATTCTGTGATTCTGTGAGAGCAGATACAGGATAAAAGCATTCTTTAGCAATCTTGAAGTTAAAAGCAGGTCACAAGCGTAGAAGGATAAGCGAGACCTGATGCATTGAATAGATAGATGATGTCCATTTCTTTGGCGAACTCTCCCTCCTGACACTGCTCACATGTGTGCAGGGAAGTAGTGTGCTTCAGCTTCCTCTGAGCTGCCTCCTTTTGTTCCTTCTTGTCTTCTTTCTGAGCACTTGCTGGGCACAGGCTCTGTCTCTTACACCTTTGCAATGGTTGAACTTGAGACACTGCCCTCCACCCGTAAGAACACACTTATACACCCTGGTAGGCACTTTCCCCACAATTCCAGCTTTCTCTGCACTGCATACATACAATTCCTCTTTCCAGGAACCTTAATAGCTGGGATATAGAAGCACAAACTCTTTTTATGAAGGATTGTTAATTAGGCTTTCTTTACTCTTGATAACACAAGAAATGAATTGGATCCAAGCACACACCCATGTGCCAGTTCTGATTTTAATTTCATTAGTGTCTATCAGGACTCAGGTTTTCCTGTGAGGTTTCATGTTCCCCCTCCATTGAAGTTGTTCCTTATGTTTTTTACTGGAATATTTATCTTCCTGAACTCATGTCAGCTTTCTTTGACTGCTCCTACCATCAATAAGTATCCATCTCCTCGTAAAGGCTATGCATTTGCTCTTTCATTGTGGCTTTTCCCCTCTCACAAATAGAAAGACAAAGTGGTTAACTCAGTTTGGCTGCTGTCTTTACCCAAATAAACCTAGTCAATGCAAATGAAATACAGATGCCTGTGACTGTCTCTTGTTCCTGAAAGTCCTGCAGGGATACAGAAGGAGGGATGGCAAGGGAATTGGGATCAAGTTAATACAAAAGCTATTTCCACTCCTTCCTCACAAAGGGCACTGCCCTACAAAGCCTTGTATCCTTTCTAGCAGCACAGATGTGCATGTGAAGCTAGCATGGTCCATCAGCCAAGGATGCCCAGCTGGGTGATGTAATACCAGTGGGTACTTCTCTGCAGATTGAGTAAGAAAAGGTCAGTAAGATCTGCAGTACTCGTAAGTCATTGGATTTTGGCACTTTGTTAAATTTTTACAGCTATCCCAATGCTTTTGATCTTTTATTAGCATTTTAATAAATGGAAATGATGCAAACAAATGCAAATTCACAGATGTTAGGCAGGACTTTTTTATCTGTGCCCTGTTTGAGAACTAACCCTTAATCCTAATGGTATCTATGTGATATCCATAACGTACCTATCTCCTGGGGCTGTAAGACTGGTCTTTTGGATGAGGTATATGTATATATATGTATATATATGTACATATATGTATATATATGTATATATATGTTTACTATGGCCATTTGAGCATGAAGTATCACAGCATGAGCTTTCCTGTGGTAGAGCAGCAGCCTGTGCTAGCCTTCACTCTGTGCTGCTAGGCATTATTTAGGAGAAAATGAACAGGAGTATCCTGTGAACTTCAAATAAAAGTCATATTCAAGTGCTGTTCAATGGCCCAGATGCAAAAGGTTACTATCATTGCTAGCCCATAGCTAGTTTCAGGTGTGAGGCACAGCTAACTCATAGCAGATCTGAGGTGGGATGTAGCTCTTCTTCTAGAGCTGGGTGCTTGTGAGCTTCTGTAGGTGCCTAAAAGTCAGATACCTTTAACCTCGGGGCAAAGCAAAAAGTTATTTAGGGCCCTAAAAGGTCAGGAGAGACTATGTGATACCAAACCCCAGGTGGGAAGAAGGTGGAACTCAGATTTCAAACCCTTTTTCTTCTAACATTTTGCAGGACTGGCTCTGTCTCTAGTTCCTAATTCATTGCAAAGTACATCAGTGTCACAGCTAAAACTCAGAGAAATGAAATATCATGTGTGCTTTGCACAGCAAAAAAGCTCCTGGTTTCTGCTCCAACCTGCCTGCTTTCCATGCCAGCCCGTTACCCAGGGACTGCACCTCGTCATTCATCCTTCTACCACCAGCACTTAATTCAAAATAAAAAAGTCTCACTTTGGTGAACGCTACAATCCTTATCTTCATTACTTTCCTAACCACTGCCAACTGAATGTATCAGACAGACTGTTACAGTGCTATCATTTATTGTACTATTAATATTCTCTTAAGATTTTTTTCAGCACTTTTAGCATAAATCTTTGTAGCCAATGCTTTTAGGCAGAGCTCTAATAAAATGCTGGACATCTCAAGGTTTTGTAAACACTGTCTCTTTCAGAGTTTGTGGGTTTTCTTTGGAACTGATTCTCTTTCAAAATAAAAATGTGTTTTATCACCTTATTCCAGGCAGATGTGAGCATCCACCACCCTCTTATTGGAATAAAGGGTGTTGTATTATAGTGTCTTGTAGCAATTGCTAGTGTCTCTGTGGCTGGCATGTATTAATATATACATTTCATCAGTGCCAAAGAGATTGTGAGATACTATGTTTGAGGATGAGAAAGTGACAGAAAGCTGAAAATCTCAAAAAAATTTTGGGCATTGGCACTCTGATATTTGTAAAAATCTGGGTTTGCTAGTGATTCATAGTGAGACATGGATGTGGTATCTTTACAGTTGGGTATTGAAAAATACTGATCACCTGTTATGGAATTCAGTAGAAAGCCAAAAGCATCAGCTTTGATCAGGGTGACAAACCCCAGAATTTGTCCACGTGACACTTGCAAATCAGAATGGCAAGTTCAGAGAGGGATTGCTTTAGTTCTCCCTTTGCATATTGTCTAATAGTATTTACCTTACAATTCTCAGGAACACTCTTACCTCTATTTGGACAACTTAATTTATTCATCTGTTTTTACTGTGGTCAGAGTAATGGGCATTGAAACAACCAAGACACAAAATTGTAAGAAGGCAGGTTGTTGTCACTGTGGCTGCATGGAAGAAGAGAACAGACCATACTTTAGAGGGCTGTTGTCCCCATTTAGGCAGACTGACTGTGATGCTTGGAGGATGCTGCAGAAAGATGACTGTCAGGTTTGGGGCCAGCCTGATAGGTGGGATGGTGGTACACATCGTGCTGGTGGTACTCCCACCGAGGGAGTGAAAGGTGGGAGGAAGCCAAAAAAGGAATCAAAACTATCAGTGTGAACAAAGAAAACTGCTTTTCAGTTGAGAGAACATTATATACCAATCCATAATGATACTCTGAAGAATTAAACAGAAGAGCTGAATCCTGCCAAGCCCCTCTCAGAGTTTGTGTCCTTTCAAGGCCACCAACAATAATAGGTCCTGATCTGTCAGTGCCTTGCACCTTGTCTTGTCCCTGGCATTCAGCCAGAACTAGAGGAAGAGAAACTAGTAGGATTTTATACTTGTTTTCTACTTATTTGTAAGTATTATATATGTATTTTCCACAGGTGTAGTACTTACACCTCTGGTGTACATCCTTGCAGCAGCATAGCAGTATTGCTCTAATAACTGTGCTTAATCATTTTCACAGGCTTGTAACTGGATGGTCATTGTGGAAAACTGGATTCAATCAGCAGGCATGACTGCACTGTTCAATATAAAGTGTTTTAAAGGCAGCTGTTTCCATGGTGTTTAAGTGTTAAATAGATCCTTGCAAGGCTGCTGGGCAGTCGCTGCAGTTAGGGGTTGAAAACATATAAGGACTCTCATTCAGATGATGCTCAAGCAGAAAACAAATGCTAGTAAATCCATGATGTTTTCATGCATGATCCAGCCCTACAGTCTGCTTAGTCTCTGCATATGTCAAGACACATTACACTAAACTCCAAAACTCTCTGTCAGCAACTATTTGTATTTGGATATATCTGCCCATCGTTTAAGCAACCTGCATAAAATATTTCCCCTTTCTTTCCTTCCTTCTGTTAATGATTTTATTCCATGTTAGAAGCATTTTTTAACAAAATGTTGTGTGATGTTATTGATACTATTGCAAATTGATATATGTGCTATAATGCAAACAGCCTGTGGGTCAATCACTGTGCTTTTGACTACACTGTAAAGGCATCACAGTGACTGTTAAGTAGGCCATTATGGATGATCAAGGTTTTGAAATGTATTGATTTAAATTATGTATGCTAATGCACCTATCAATGTTACAAATGTAGTTTGCAGCAAACTACTTATATATATGATTAGACATAAAAAATAACTATGGCTGTAAATTAAATTACTTGATTATGCTGCAAAGATACATTCTAATTTGGAAGAGAAAATTACTTCGAAGAGTTTTCAGCAGCTGATAATGCTTTTAGAGTAGCACAGCTTTATGAGACATAGTCTTCTTCAAGTCAAGCATCAAACTTTCTGATGGATTTTTCCAACTAACCTGGTTTGTTGGATATTGCTATGCCCTGAATGCAATGGATATGACACACCGACAAAATGAGTGAAGACATTTGTTAAACAAAATATGGAAGCGCTTTAAATCAAAGACATGAATGCTTTTCTGACAGAAAGTGAACAACCATGGGTTGGGTATTAACGAGAGCCAAGCTCTTAGAAAGGCCTTAAATCTGAGAGATGTCAGAGACCCCTTGTCTCTTAAGGAGTTACAGATACCTTGGAATTTTTGAATATGCAGAAAGAAATAATGGTATTACAAAAAAAAACTAAGGCAGAATTTAAAATGAGATTGTGAAATACACACTGTGCAGAAATGCAATGCTTAAACACTACTCCCATAATGTTTTACATTGCTGGTATAGTAGATTAGATTCTGGATGAATTTCAACAGATAGAATAACCAAAAATATCTTACCAAACATGGACTTCTGTACCCAAAAGCTGCTTTGACAGTTCCCATGTACCTAAATGGAAAGGGATGAGGTTGTGGGAAAGTACTGGAGAGCTTGTGTTCAAGGAACAGTGAGCCTTTTCTATATATCCCAAGTGAAGTACTGCACCTGCCTTAAAATCAGAGGGTAAAACCCTGGGATTATGAAGGCACATGGTAGCTCCCATCTTACCTGCATCTCAGGACAGTGGTAGCATTGCTGTATATCCATAAGGAGAATCCTTCTCAAACCTTCTTGGCCCTAAGGACTCCTAGATACTTGCTGGGGCATCTAGATGCCTTGGGGATTGTTAAACAGTGTGATAGTGTTTTTTGTAATTTGTGAGCTTCTCCTTTAGAGAATTCTCCTTTAGGAGAATTAACACACACTAGACAAGGGCAAAACAGCAATGATTCTTCTCGGCTGGATGAGCAACCAGATTTCTAGTTACAAAGTGACAACAAAGAGACACTAATAAACAAAACAATCCCACTTTAAGGCTCAGAACTGTGGGTACTTCTAGATGTTTGGTGCATTTATTTTTTTTCTAATCCAGTATCTCTAAATGTCCCAGCTAGTACAGCGGGGGTTTGGAATCCACCTCCTCCTGAATTCTGCCACTAGATCTGAACATGTACTTTGTTGCTCTGTAGCCAATTACTAGGTGCCTTGGGTAAGGGTTGGGTTTTTTCCCCCCTTTACTCTAGTAAATGCAAATGCTGGAAGATGGTGTGGTCAGGCATCACAAGATGTTGAAGCATTCAAAAGTGTTTCAAGTAAATGGGATTTGTTTATTTGATTTCTCAGTCTGATATTATAAGTCATTCAGCAAGATTTGTTTCTTTAATTATATTTAGATTTCTCCTCTGCAGGATCTGGTTGGGCAACATTGGTTCTACCAAGGGAAAAATCAGAAATTTGGAAGGCTTCATCAGTTAACAATTTGTGAGTTCTAGTTTGGGCAGCTAAGAACATATGGGCAAGATGTAGAAATGTCCAGTGTGAGAGAAGGGAATGTGTAGTATGAACATATCCTCTCCATACAGCACTTGCTTGCCTTCCTGCTCCTTGTTCCTCACCAGCACGTGAGTGGGCTCCCCAGCTTCACACCCTTTCTCCTTCAGTGGCAGCTCCCCAGGGTTCTTCTATCCTATGAGGAGGGTAAGGAGGAGAACATCCCTTCGATCCTGATCCCCTTCTACAGCAACACCATCACCTTTCCTCTTGCTATCTCCTGCCATGCCACATGGAAGCTTTGGTCTTCACCTTCGCCATGGGATGAAAGAGATTAAAAAGGCAGAACAGATGCCTTAGGATACAACCCTATTTTTCCCTCTACCTAGGTCCAGCTGGTCCAGAGTGTTTTCCAACACCAAGGCACAGTGTGACCTTCTAGCATATCTAGTAGTCTTCTTTCACCAGGGAGCACACAGAGTGGGGCATGTGTTGAGTCTTTTCCCCCATTGGGGCAGAGCATCCTGCTACAGCATCACCACTTCCCTTCACTGTCATGCCCCACAGAATCCATGTATTTTAATGCATTCTGTCAGACTAGTGATGGGAGTGAGGAAAATAAAGATTTCAAATCCACATTCACACAAAAGAAGACATTTTTGAAATATACATACCTACTAATCTTGCCTCACCATTTCATTTCACTTGAATCATGCCACTTGAATCACAACCATTCTTGGAGATCAGACATTCAGATCCCCCAGGAGATCATGCTCCGAGTCTCACTCAGCTGCCGAGTGATGCACGTTAAAGAAATACTGCAAATGGCTAACATCAACAGCCAGAACTGCATGAGCCTGACATTGCAGATTTTCCTTATGTCAGCTGTCAGTCTTTTTGACGTCCTCTGGCCCATTTGCTATATATACCTATCGTGCCTGCCCATGGGGATGGTATTGACCTTAGGACAAGCTGGCTGAAAGGCAGAGCAGTGACCAGTTGTGTAGCCCTTTCTGAGGCAGTGCCGATTGCTATGCAGGACAACATTATGAATTTTATCTCTAAGAAATGTGTTGCAGAGAAACTACTAAAACAATGTTTCAGAAACTTTGGTTTCAGCAGCTTTCTGTGATGGAATTTTTATTGTGGAACGGGTGCCTTGCCTCTGTTGTTTGAGAGCTGGAGGTAAATTATATTGTTATAATGAAACCTCTGGTCTGTCAGACTGATGAAGGGTTGATGAGAGATTTCAGATCCGCATTGACATAGAGGAAGACATTTATGAAATTTACAGTGACTAATATTGCCTGAGTCTCTCTTCATTTCATTTGAATCATGTCAATCGTACTGTGCCACTAAAAGCTCCAAGAAATGTCATGGAGGAACATTTATATCCCTCTTTGAAACACATCACCCTAACATCTGTTATCTTGGGACATTCCAGGAACCTAAGAGAATGCTGAATCCTAAATCTGGCTTGTTTTGCTGTTATGCATAAGCAACACCTCTTGCCTGGCAGACACTGGTAGTGCCTGTCCCTGGCCCAGGACAGGCTTGACTGGGAGAGGAGGCAATGGTCACACAGCAGGTGGTGCCTGTGTTTACAAAGCAGCTTTTAAATCTAAATTCAAGTAGCTTTGTAATCTAAATTAGATCTCTAAATTACCTAAATCTAGATATCAGGTATCTAAGTTTTAGATAGAGAGAAAAAAATATATACACACACTTATAATTTTATATTATAAATATAATTCAATTAACATTTATATTTTAAAATTCTGTTTATTAATATTTCCCATATTCCTTTCTCATGTCAGTATTTTACTAGTGTATTTGAAAGTGTGTTTTACAAACAAGATAACTATACTTTGTCTTGGTTCTTTATTAGAAATTGAATGATGTCGCTATTCTCCATAGCTTTTGACTTCAAAGATCAATACTGATCAAAACTGATCAACAAATCATGTTTTTTCCCATAATTTCCTTCAAACTGGTTACGAGTCAGCGCAATAGCTGTCAGCTGCTAATGTGTTACACCTTCACTCATTCTGATAGTCTAATTTCCGCCTGAAAAGATTCAAAAAGGATCAAATAAATATTATTTAAGTTAAAAAGATGCCTACTGAGGCATGATTAAGAAAATGAGAATTACTGTCTTCTATGAAGTCAAAGATAATCTGTTCCTTTCTAAATAATAACAGCTTTTCCACTGCATTATGCAGAGGACTCACCCCCCTCAAGCCTCCTGTAACTAGCTCAGTCTTGGACATCCATTTGGTTTTGGTTTCGCACTTTGAAATCAAATGTCTCTCTGGAGAAACTGAAAAAAAAAAAATGCTAACAGGACACACACACTTATTGTTGTCAAAATGATCTATCTGCCTAATGATCAGTCAAGCAGTCAGCACCTAAGACAAAGACAGTCCATCCTTTAATAGATGAGGATACACATGCAGTTACACCAAAGGAGCATTAGGAGTCACAAGAACCCACAGTTTGTTTGTCCCTGAGGTGTGTGATGTAACAAGCCCAAAGTTTCCACTGGATCACAGGGCATTTGTTCTTTGCCAGGTCCTTTGTCTAAGAAAAGTAACCCCTCCTCTCACATCAGCCATCACTTGTCCAGCTGCCCAGTTGCAACACTCTTTCTGCTCTGCTTTGGAAATTTTCAATCTCTAAATGAAAGCTACCTCTCTTATTCCTCTGGGAGGATCAAACTGGTTGACCTACCACATCACTAGCCTTATTCTGTGCCAAAATATGGATTCTTTATTTTAAAAAGTGATCACTTTAAAAGTAATGATGTGTTCCATCTTTACTGGAGTCAAACAGGCTACAACTACACTGCACAAGGGCTGAAGCTCCCAGGCTCTGCTGGAGGCTAATTTCAACACACATCTACTGTCCTTATCTAAGCAAGTGTCCTCAGAGCAGGGTTGGATGCAATTGACTGGTATTCCCAGGAGTAACATTTAGAGAAAACACCTTTGTAGTTGAAAATGAGACAACATTTGAGCCTAAACCGTGCTGTAAATGAAACTCTCCTCAATGTAGAGATGAATGATGAATATTTGGAAGAGTTTCCTCCACAGAGTCATTAATAGACAGAGATAGTATGGGAAATAATAATTTCCCTAATTATTTTTCAGCTAAAGTTTCTCTTTTCAGATAATACAATATCTAGGACATAGTTAATGAACTGCTAGTAGGCTAGTAGGCTGAAAACAGAAGTATTTATTTACACAGTGTAATTTTTCGGTGGAATTATACTGCCACAAAATTTTTGGAGGCCAAAATAAAAATAGCTTTTAAAAACTACTGGATGAATTAACGGGAAAAATGCGTCTCTCTCTCTTAAACACTGTGATCTGCTACCATCTGAGTCAGAAAATTCCTATGCCACAGATTGCCAGAAGATTGGAAGACATACCATACTTGGAAGAAAAGTATCATTTCATGCTTCCTGTGTTATTCTGTATTTATTTCTTTAGCATTTGCTGTTGGTCTGCGTGGATGGGATAAGATCAACCTGTTGTCTGAATGTGGCTATTCTCACATGTGGTTGGGTTTTTTAGAAAGACCTTAAACTTCAGGGATCAGTAAAGACACTAAAGAAGTGAAGTTTTTTATTTTTAAAGACATGGATGCAAGGATATGAAATGTAGTATGCTGTGAAATCCTCATCTATGTAAAATATGAAAAGAATGCAAATTGGAGCTTAAATGTAAATTACTCTTAACGTCTTTGAAGACTGTGGACAGGTACTTTTCAGTCGTGTCTGTACAGCATGGACCCCATGCAGCCACGACATAATTAACAATGTATTTGCTTAATGAACTGACCTCTGTGAACTGCCAAAATGCTAAGTATTGAGCAAGTAAACTAAAAGCCTAAAGAAACTTAGGGAATCTACAGCAATGCACTGTCTTTCTGAAACCTAGGTCCTGCATTCCAACCCCAACTACCCCAGCAAAGGAATTTCATTATACTCAACGTGAATTTCATCATTTTGGATTAATTAATCTTTAAATGAGGCCCTTTGACACTATCTTATAATGTAAAAAATAGTTGGATATCTAAAGTAACCACAGTAATCATTAATTTTCTAAATGAAGGTTAGAAGGGCAGTATCAGATTCATTTTTTCTTTATCCTACTTGTCTGGTATTAATCAGTCTGTCCTTTGGCTCAACTGCATGGGCATTAAAAGCATAATGTTACCACTGCAAATAAATGCAGCAATCAAAAAAAAAATCTTTTCCACCTACATCATATAAGTTCTGTGAGATAAAGACTGTTTTCCTGGTTATTTATTTCAACAGTGCAATAGAACTTTACACCCAACTGGTTGTCCACGATTATTCTAGATGAGGAAAGTTTATTATTTTTTTGTCTTAATTCTTTGCCCTTAAGACAAGGCATTTGAAATTTGCAGTACCAACTGCAATTCAAATCTTTATGAAACTCGTTGTAAGAGTTCACTGACTCTGCTATTTAAATCTGATAGCAAATACCTTAATATGGACTATTCATTCTCTAAGCCTCTGGAAGAGTTTCTCTATGTCTCTAAACAACACAGGTATTTTACCCAGCGCTCTGTTTGCCTGTCTCCAACAAGAACCAACTGGATTAAGAATGTGGCTTTTAAAATATGTGTCTAACCAGCTGCTGTGTTACGTCTTTTTTTTGTATAACAGAGATAAAAACACTGCAGTTTGAGTTAGAGGCAAGTTAGGAAATCCCTGATGTGCAACAACTGTGGTCTAGACAAGTTGAATGGTTTTGCCTGGTCACAAGACAGACAACATAAAAAAGTAATAGCAGTGAAATTATCAGCTGCTGAAGCAGAACTTTTGGCTAAGAGGAAAGACTTCTTAAAGAACACTGTATCCACCACAAGGCTTGACTAAAAAGACTAATAATGTATTCTAACTGCTTTTAATTTATTGTATTAAACCTATTCTGCAGCAACAGATTGTCTGACCTGTACATGGGATTAGTTTCCAGCAAAGCTGCTATATTTCAGACTCCTAAAAGTAAAAACCACTTGACATCCGGGAGAAAAGGGCACCAAATATATTACAAAACTTAACGAATTCAATAGACGTAAGGGTTCAACTAAAGGTGAAAAATAATCATGCTATAAATGTCAATGAGTATTATGGGCTACTACAATATAACTTTTTCTTTTACTAAGGTATCTCTGCTGTTTTCAGTTGGGTTCCATCAGTATAAAACGAAAACAGAGTGCCTAGGCTGCTTTAATTTATAATAGGACATAAATTATTTAGAGCTGAAATTCCATCAGTTTAATGGCACAGTGTCAAAAATTTTAAGCTACATCCATGAGAAATATAGATTATTCTAACTATGTACGAGTGTTAGTGCTTTTATTCAAGTCTGTACTTGACATGATGTCGATAACCAATAAGAAGAAAAACCAGAGATTTCCTTGTGCTCAAAATCAAGCCCATCAATGCTACCAAACAATTGGACTCTAGTCTACCTCTGTAAATATGGTCTGATGCCCTTATGCCAGTCTAAGGCCAGTTTAATTCAGGATCACATTGCACTAAACTGCTGAGTTTGATAAACCATATTTTGTGAAGAAAATGTGTTTCTGATTACAAATGGAAAACACAACTCAGCTCCTGGAGTGTCCGAACCAGCATCGTCACAGAGAACAAGAAGGCACAATTAAACTTGTATTTCACATGTTCCCTTCTTGTCCCCAGAGCAGATTTGATGGAAAGCAGGACTCTCTGAGTTGGCCTTGTCTTGCTCCTGATGCTGAGGTGCACCAAGGTGACACTGAACAGCAGCCAGGCAAGAGCAGTGGTGGACACCTCTTCCCTGCCCAGCCAGGGAGAGCCACTGCTCCCGTTACAGGGGAAATTTTGAGGGATGGAAATTGAATCCAGATCTCGTAGACCACTAGCGTCCCTCATGCCTCATACCCCTGTAAGTACCCTAACAGCACAGGTATGCAATAGTTTTCAGGATTTAGCATAATCCACTGTTGTATCCAGAAGAGAGAAGGATCTCCAGAGCACAGAGCTGGCTCCTCAGCACGGAGACAGGGCAGCCAGGTCTGGTCACTGTTAGCAGCTGGAAATCAATCTCTCTCACACACTCATGAATTCTCCTCATTTTGTTCCATTCAATTCATTCTGAGCATTTCACTGGATTTACAATTTACTTTCTTCAACATTTTTTTCTTCAAAATTTTTTTCCACTTAAAACACTTTGAACTATTGAAAATAGATTGAGTGCTTTTAGCTCTCTCAAGTAGCGGCTGTTGGCATCAAACCAATATTGATGTTGACCATCCAAGAGAAAACAATGTAGTTTCTGAAAGCAAACTGAGAAAAAAAGGAGTATGTGTTGGGGATGGGGTGGGGAAGGGGGACAATCAGTGCCTGTGAATACCTGTATTGAAACACAGGAAAAATAAAGACCTGCAGTGAGAAATTTACCTTCTGTTACTTTTCACAGCCTGTACAGGAGAAACACAAGATATACACGGGAACATTTCTATTGATTTCAGTTGGATTCAGTTTGATCCATGAGGTATAAAGAAATTATTTCACTATTGCACGTCGTCAGACACAGAGAAAGTCTGCATTGCTGCTGCCAAGGCAGTATCTGCTGCGGAGGTAAAACTACAGTTTCCAGTGGCAGCTATCAAAACACTTTAAACCATTCCAAATCTCAGGTGATCTGATGAAGGGACATCTTTTCATGCCCAGTATAGTGGGCTTGGTACCAGTGGCTACAGAACATAAAAAGAAAAGGCTGAGTGAATCACAGTGTAGGGAAAGGCTGCGGGAAATACTTCAAGAAGGCAAGGAAGCATCTCCTTCCTCCCAGCCATTGTCAACTGCTATTAGCATAATTGCATTTGCTGACTTCTTTAAAAATAGCTAATGCTGGGCATGGATGATCTAAATAAAAAATTACCATTTTTATTACTAAGAATAGATGTAAACACTTTCCCCTTCATGCTAAGCTTTTGCAAAACATAATCAGAAGTGTAATTTCGATAATTGATGATTGTCTTTTGCTTGGCTTGGTTTGCTGGTAAGCTATTTCCACCTGTAAATCCTGTGGGACGTAACCATTACAGTGTCAAGTGAGCTTTGCTTTGGTTTTAACAGCTGAAAGAATGGCAAATGCTGTGAACTACACTGCAATTGCTGAAGCATCAGACAATGACAAAGTATTTTTCTTTCCCTTCATAAAGAGGACACGGTAACAGGAAGGCTTGGGTGAGGATATCTTCAGTATCTCCCCACAGCAGCAAGCAGGTATCTTATTTATTCAGCTTCAGAATAGCCTGAATAATGTAGAGCACTGGGCAGCCCACATCTTCTCCACCGTTCATGCCAATGATTAGCACACGAGAGGTGAGCAGGAAAGCTCTGTAGTGATGCTAAGAGGCTCTGAGTAAAAAAACAATCTGAAATATAAAATCTACTTAAATTTTCTATTTTCTAGATTTTCTATTGATATGCTTTCTGAAACCCTCAGGAACTGCTAGTAAAAGAGAAGTTAGCTGATTTTTTTAAGGGGTGCTGTAAATGGAATTGCCAACTTCCTTCTCTCAGCCAAGGAGGCTCAGAAATACATGGACAAATGAGCACTCATCTATAGAAACCTCATAATCCTGATTGGAAATAAAGCTAGCAATGAAAACATGGCTCATTAGCCATTTTCCTGTCCCAGAATCTTCATAACTTTTCCTGGTTTGCATGCCACCAAGCATGCCACTGATGGCCAAATTCTGAATTTTACATCAGTCTATTCCAACAGTCTGTGTAATTCAATGACACCTCAGTATTTGCCTTAGTCCAGTCAATTCCTACACTTAGAACAGTTTTAGATGGACTTCCTCAAGAAAAAAATATCTGCCTTTAAAAAGAATAACTATTTTTATGATTTAGATGTGTTCTGCTAAAACTACTCCAGCTAGTAGAATATTTCCTCATTGCTATGGAAGCTACAATGCTCCTCTATCCTTCAACATGTCTTAACTAAATGACAGCTATGATTAATTAAGGCAAAATTACATTGGGTAGGATGGTCACCTTCAGTGCAATTAAAAGGAAATGTTCTGGTACAAAAGAAGAGTCATGCTATTCCTGTTCTCCCAAGCTCTACTGCAAATTTAGGCTGACAGGTTAATAAAAGCATTTCAAAACAGTTGTATGAAATCATCCGATTGAAGAATTCTGTTCCTCAGTTAACTTATTATTCGGCTACTGAATAGAAAAGGCTTTCAAAGCACGCTCATAAAGTGGAAAATAAAAGCAGAAGTTTATCCAAAACTTTCTGGCATTTTAGATATTTAATATTTTTCAGCCTTGCTGCCAGGATTTGTTGGCTTAAGAGCAAGATGTTATTTTTTTTAAGTTATTAATATGGATGGATAGTGATTGAATGTTTATATCATTTCAATGGTAAGTCTCTATTATATGGGTCAGTTAATTTTAATTAATACTGTTAAGAATACATATGCCAAAATTGCCCACAGGTGGGAAAAAATATATTTATTTGTGCTATTTTAAATGTTTCATGATGGTAGTGTTTACATCCTATATAAAGATCATTCAATAAAATGTGTGTGCATATGCACACATATCAGAGCTACTGGTAAAAATGATACAGATATGAAAATACTTTGGGATTAACAGTGAACTTTTTTCTTTCATATACAGGGTCCCATTTTTAATTAAACATCTTGTTGCTTTCTTATGGAACATGCGTAAAATCCAATACCTTATGTTAACAATATAAACTTATCAACCACTAGAAGTAGTTGATGAAAACTTAAATGTTTTGTTTGAAACAATTTTGTGAGACCTTATGCATGGAATGCTTACCTTGTATTGCAGCCTACCAATACTTCCCACTTTTCTGATCAGATATTTGCTCAAAAAAAGTTTAATCAATACTTCCAACTGCTAAGAGTACATGGAGTGTCACTCTTATGGTCTGCATCTACCCAGTGAGAGAACACACAAAAGAGCAGCAACTTCTACACGTTTTTTCTTCATATTCTCGTAACAGCAACTGTCAGCACAGGATACATTTATGTTACTACATGAGTTTGCACTTCAGGAGAGAAAACTCGCCTTTTAAGCAAGGTGAGACTTTCTTTCAGAAGACTACTATAACTTCAAAGCTTAAATTTTGATCTGAAATTGGGCAGGGGGGAGTGGTGGAGTGTGTGTCTCTGAGAGGGAAAGAGTGAGAGATTTGGGTTTGGTTTTTTACTATAGGTCTCAGTAGTGATGCTCTGCTACCTTACTGCAAAAAGTACCTGCCATTTCTTCTTTGTCTGCATTACTAAAGCTATTCCTATTTATCTTGTAGTGTATATTATTACTGTATAAACCCAACAATGAAGATGAGGAGAGTCATTTGTGTTTATGCACATTTAAAAAAAAAATAAATCTATGGCTGCCCAGAGAACTAGGATACAGAAAATGTTCTCTGAAATATGCAGCTCTCTGACAGTTCATTGGGATCCCTGGACTGCAGGTGCTGCTTTTGAGGAAAGGGGATCATGCAATGGACTACAACAGATTCACTCCCGAAGTGGTGGATGTTGTTCATTTAAGGCACTCATGTTTTACTGCTGTGACTTGGCACCATCATGTGGCCACTTTGAGTTTGCTCAACTTAAGTAACAATTTACATAGAAAAATGTTTGCAATGGATTAATTAGAATTTACAAATTATTTCAGACTATTTTAGCAGGAGATGGTACATATCTTAAATACACATCACTAAATTCTGAACACACTGTTTTCCAATTGTCCTTTTTTCCCTGTATCCATGCTCATTTAATCATGGGGTTTCTTCATGGCCTTTAAATCAGAAGTTGCGAGGCTACGAAAACTAAAGGCATTTTCAGTGCTTTGTATTGGTCCAAACCTTACCAATAGTGTGCAAAAATTGGTATTATATTATAGACAAGAATCCTATTCCTCATTACAATAGCTTTGGAAATTATTTGCGGGATTAAACAGGTATTTTCTATTTTACATCAGAAATCCCAAAGGATTTAGAATTTCAGTACATCTCAGCAGCATATTGTTTACATGTTTGATCCAAACAGGTAGTGTGCATATCAGGACAACTTGAGTTAGCCAGATAGTCCTTTCACAAAGGAGTTTGCATAATGTTTTTAGGTAGATACAAGAAAGTTTTACCAAGTGTAAGTGTCTAAAACACCCAGAGGTAGAAATCTCCATACATTCAGGTTGCTTATACAGAGGCACAACTTTATGCTCACCAGACAAAGGATTGCTATAATTTCCTTCAGAGTGGAATGATGAGAAACAGCAGTGTAATTTATAGGAATATATTTTCAGTATTTAAAAAAAATATATATACATCTAGAGTACTTTCAATAATGAAATACAGTTTCATCATCTTTTTGAGTACAATATTGCTAAATTTGGTTCTGTAATTTCAGCCAAAATATTGTCTTGATATTCCTTAAAATATATACAAGTTATATACAAATACAAAATTACATTACAAAACTTTTCATCGCAGTCAAAAATAACCTAAATATTTTGCAATAATTTGTACACCCAGATAGGTGTACTCTTTCTAAAAAGACTGCAATAAAATCAAATGTAGTTTTTCAGATTCCTCAGGCTGAGGTAATGCCCACTTCTTCTTTACATACTGAATGTCTATCTGTCCAGATTCTTCAGCCAGTGCAATGCCTAGCAATCCATTTGTTTTTTCTGGTTCTCCCAGTAGAGCCATAGTTACAACACTGGAATCAAAAGAACAGGGGAGTGGTTTTTAATTGAGGCAAAATTAATAGAAATTGGTGTTCTCAAATCTGTTTCTGGCAGGTTACTTATAGTTAACTAAACTATTCTTTTATTCTGATGATCACAGTGTAATATTCCTCACTGTTTCAAGCCTCAGCATGTTCTTTAGCTTTTCACTAGTTGCAATCATTTAATGTAAATGCCACAGGCAATTCTTCCCCTGAACACAGATTCCATCATTAATTTCTGATCATGACTTAAAATTATTTCAAGCTTGTAAAAATAAACTATGTTTTATGGTATTTTCCAGTACAGTGTAACAACTTTACAATTGTATTATTTTCTCCCCAAAGCAGCAGCACTTTGCTGCTACTTTTAGTTAGAGGAATATTCACCAAGACTAACTTTAGCCTAAGGAAGACAGAATCTCCTAGTAGGGCTCAGGGAGGAGACTCCTCAAGACTACAGTTCAAAAAGGCTAAATTAAACTGCTTTTCTGCATCAATCTACAGGATACCCAGTTCTCTACACTGACTACAGGAACATTATTGTGAGACAACCATGATGTTACTCTTGGTGAATATATGCTAGCCAAAAATATTCTTATTTACTTTGTGACAATGAACACAATATATTTCTTTACATTGGTAATCATACTATCTATAGGCATTTAAAAAATGTTGTCCAACATCTTGCCTATTTTAGAGGTTGATCCCTTCGGGGGTTAAGCTATCCTTGAATTTAAACAGTCCAGTGATTTTAGCAGGAACAAAATTTTTCTCTTCATACAAACAGCAACTGCTCCATGTACTGACATCTGTCCTGGCTGATAACACCACACTTGCTATAATCTCTTTCTACACCTCCAACAGTTGAAAAAATATAGTTAGGAAAGCAAATTATAATGAACATTTAATGTCAAGCAAAAAACCCCATCCAAACTCTAATCAAAATGTAGATAACAATATTTTGTTAAAAAGACAGTAATGTACTTACTTCTCTGATGGAACAGTCTGCTTTACCACAGGCAACAAATCATTTTCCAGAAGATCCCAAATATAAATATTAGATGATGCATCCAGGACAAAAAACACAGCGGGTCTTGTTAAAGCCCACTGCAGGGCAATAATTGGCTGGCCATTTGTGCTGTCATTCCACTGCATGAGGGGATACTCTGATGTCATTTGGTGTAATCTAATGCTTCCATCTGAACAGCCAACCTGTATCGTAGACAAAAAGAAAATACTCATGTGCCACACCCTCTCATATCTCACTCTAAAGACTATCTGGATTTTAACTTTTAATGTAATTTTGAGTTCAAAAGGAGTAAGCCTGTACTGAGCATACTAGAGTAGTCTAATCCACTAATCCTAGGTTGAAATCTTAATTCCCTATTTCAAAAGAAGTTCTTAAACTATCAACTTCACTAACACTATGACCCAGCACAACTTGACAGTAGTCTGAATCAGGGCGAGGTCAGAGCCTAGAGATCAATTCAGACGGCGACTTAGTGACACATGTAATCTGTAAAACCAAGAAGAGCTTTCAGTAGGACAGGCTGTGCTTAACACTATAATGATATTAAACTGATTCACAATGAACAACTAAATCCAAAGACAGGCAGATATCACTACTTCCAACTATTTGCTTATAACTTTTGTCTCATCTAGTATAATATTTACAAGTTTGCTCTAATCCAGGTACAAAAGAAACTATTCTGTGAAAACAGAAAATAACTTACTCTTACTACCCTGGGCCACCTCTACATCAGGAAGACTTCCTAGCATTTTCAAATTATCATGACTTTTTACAGTAACTACAAATTGTGATTACATTTAAAAGGACTCTGCAGATACCAACTTGTAGAAGTCAGTATCACTCTAAATAAATGCATTTGGGAGAAAGGGAAGAACATCCACACTGGTAAAAGAAAGTTCTGGCTGCACGGAGGTGACACAAAATCCATACACTGTAGCCAAACACATTCATTTTATACCCTAGGCAATCCCAATGAAGGCTTGTAAATCATGGCAAATTTAGAAAGAAAGCACTATTCAGAGAGGATCAAGTATAAATATATGCAAAGATAAGCAGATGGAAAATCCTTCCAAAGTTATATCCAACTTGCATTGGACAAACTTTCACAAGGGAGACAAATAAAACCAGTGGGTGTGTCAATGTGAACTGCTGAGGGCAGATGTGAACACACCTGATCACGTGGTACGCTGCCAGGCGTATCCCAAGGGTATGCCTGGTGTGGAGAGGAAAGGAAAGCAGGGAATGCCCAGAGCCGCCCCAGAGCTGCCACAATTCATAGAAATACAGACATTTTGTCTCAAAAATGATTATGTCAGTAAGAGATGTATGATAAGAGTGAGAAACAGCTTAGACTTCATTAACAGCAGAAGACCTGTTTGCAATGCTAAATTTAAGTAAAAACAAAGGATAAGTTATAAGGCTGAAGTGAGACTGCCATTTCTTTCTGTGAGCCAGATGGTCCACCTTTTACATAAGCAAAGTTCAAACACCAGGACACAAGATTTGTTGTCGCCCTTCATGGCAGATTGGAATCAGTGAGGTAAATCAACATTCACATCTAGTTAAATACATCAAAATAGAAATCCTCCTTCAGCAAGTAATTAAAAAAAAAAAAGAAACTTGTATTATATTGAAATGTTTTCATACCAAAAACAGTGGCTTTCCAAAAGGGAAGAAATCAATTGCGTTGATGCTTATTGATCTCAGCCCACTCTCCCGGGGTCTGAATAGCTTTGGAAAAACTTTTAAACCATGTCTTGTACCATGGCCTACCAGCCCCTATGAACAATATAAAGAAAATAAATTAAACAAAAGAGAACAAAATGTGCATTATCAGTGTTACAAGAAAAAATTAAATAACTCACACAGCGGCTACCTTAAAATATTCTTAGTAGCTAACAAATTTTAATAGCTAACAGATTTTAATGGTCTCAAATTATAAATCTTATATACCATCTACTAGTAAAATTCCAAGTAAATGGGGCAGCTTCCAAAACAAAAAAAAACAATGACATGAATTTTAGCACATTACTCACAATGTTTGTTCCAACAATGAAATGATTAGGATTAGAAGACAGAAATTTAATAGTCAGTGTCTGGGGCATTCTCTGGCGCACATCCTTTGGGAAGAGGCTAGGAAAAACATAAAGGTAAAAGATGACATAAAGACAGGAGACTGTATCCTAAAGCTGTGCAAGCACATGCAGAAACTCTCGATCTGAAACGTCTATGACTAGCTCTAGGAAAAAATGTATATTAAAAAAATCCACACACAATTAATGAAAATATTGTGAAATATATCTTACATAACAGCAAATTAATAAACTAAAGGAAAAATTAGCTCTGTGAGATACACATGTACAATCTAAATGCCCCTATTTTCTTACCTGTTGTTCAGTTCCATAGTAGAGCTATGTACTAACTTCACTTTCCCTCCCGGAATTAAACCTAAAATGATATGAAATAATTATTTAAACTGATTTAAGCACTTTGCATTAAGAAAGTGCTATAATCAAATTAAAACCTAAGCTAATAAGTAAAAGGATATTTCATAACTAAATTGTTTATTGCAGATACAGCTTTTGATATGTAAGAATCTTACATAATTTAGAACTATTTACTTCAGAATTCAAATCTGAAGACTTGTAGTCTTTGACAGAAAACAAAGGAAGAAGACAAAGAAAGGGAAACACGATTGTATGTTTGTTTCAAAGTATGCATATAATAACCTGTCATTACACCTGGGCAAGGGGTAATGGCTTTAAACTGGAAGATGGTAGATTTAGACTAGATATGAGGAAGAAATTCTTTACTGTGAGGGTGGTGAGGCACTGGAACAGGTTGCCCAGGGAAGCTGTGGACGTCCCCTCCCTGGGAGTGTTCAAGGCCAGGTTGGACGGGGCTTTTAGCAACCTGGTCTGGTGGGAGGTGTCCCACCATGGGAGGAAGGCTAGAACTAGATGATCTTTGAGGTTGCTTCCAACCCAAATCATTCTATGATTGTATGATCACTCTATAAAACCCAATTCTACCAATGGTGAAAATGCACATTTATGTCACTTAAAGTAATAAGAGACTGTAATAATGCTTCCATGAAGTGGTCCTCAGTAATTTTGCCATCTTCTAAACTATTTTTTGTCATCACTGACTCTTCCTCTCTCTTCTAACTTCATAATCTCAAAATTAAAGCACTTTATTCTACCTCTAATGTACAGTACTCACCTAAATCAGTTTGTGAACCAGCTAAATCCACTTTTTGTAATTCAACAACTACCTGAAAAGTCAATATTTAACATTAATAACCAATAAGTACTTATCAGATTTTAAAGTTTTTTAACTAGTTGTAATAATGTATGGCATAACTCTACAGGAAGGTTTAGTTAGGTAGGTCTAACGTTACAACAATTACAGGTGGATTCTCTATCTCTTGCCAGTGTCTGCCATGCTAAAACAGCTTCACATGCCTGCTGGATGTTCCCTGCTGGAAAGCAGAATATGGGAAGTTACATTCTACACTTAATTGCTACTTGGCATCTTCTTGGTATGGGTGGTCACAAAAAACCCACCCTAAACCCTCAAATAAGGAATTATAACACATTTCCTGTATTTTTCACTATTCACGAAATAGAAAGGGTAGATCATTTGGCCTGAATCAGTTGCTGCTAAAGTTGCTTAGAGCTTTAAGGGACTTAACTAGTGATACAGAAGGGAAACACTTTTATCCCCTTATTATTCACTGAGCCATTCAGTTCCTCAAGCAAGATCAATTCAGATGCAAACAACAGGACCAGCAGTTGGGCCAAAGCTGCATCAGGAAAAAACCCGAAAACATCCGATAGAAAGAATAATTGTCAGAACAATAATTAAGAGCCATAGATCTGGTGCTTACCTGCAGATCATATTTTAGGCAGGGTAATCCTATCCACAGATTTTCATATTTTGCCTCTTGAACATTTATTTTATACAAGTTATGAATGTTGTTTCTCATATACACTCAGTACAGTCTCTGATACCACTGTGATTCCAATAAAATAGAGGAGGTGGGTGAAAGAGGGCTGAGGTCTATTATTAAATTAATAGAAATATTCCTATGAAGTAGAACTACTGATTGCCTGTCTTCATGAATTCATGTACCTGTTAATAGTTTTACCTAAGGATAACATCATGGCATTAGGGAGTCAAGTAAAAATTTTGAGGAGAATTCCAACAGAATGGCTAGTGTTGCTGCACTTTTCAAGGAGGAAATTCCCATCAGAAATCCTGGATTTGGTTTGCTATATTTGAAGAAGTATTTTATTATTCCAAGACATGATATTCTCTTTTTTCATACATATATTACTCACCCACATATTGAGGATTCCATTTTCATCCATTGAAGCTATCTGAAATGGAGAGCCCGACATTTCTATGGAAGGAACAGTAACAATTTATATTCATACACTGACCTTCATCCTGAACAATACCAAAGGATTTGAAACATTTCCTAGGTTAATACATTCTCCGAAACTTTTATGATCCTCTCAGCTTCATAAAAAGGGAAAGTGCCTTAATTATACCAAAGAAGAAAAAGGCATGAAACTAGTATGTTCGGTTTTTCCTACCAGATAGGCAGATGTTGTCTGTCTGCATCTTTTAAAATGTCTGGATTTTGCATGGACTTTGGAACAGAATATAAAGTGCAACAGATGAAATCTTGTAAAACCTGCAGTATGCAGCACAGTTCTTTGGATCACTGTGGATTTCAAAGTGAAAATCTGCAATGGAAGTAATAATGTCTCCCCCTAGCACACTGCCTGAGAATTTGAGGGCATGAGGATTAAAGTTCCTTTGCAAAGGTTGGTCATACAAAAATTAGGCAAAAGGCACAGGAAGAATCACCAACTACAGTCACATATTTTAAGTGCTTTCAGATATAAATAAGTTGCTCCACTTTTTTAGATAGGGTTTTTTTTGGACATTATAGGAATGGTAAGACTTCTCTAAGGCATTTTGATTTCTTTAAAGACATTACAGAAGCACTAAGACTTCTCTAAAGGCAGTTTTTAAGTGATAACTTGTGTTATCATGGAAGAACAAATACTATCTTGAAATCAGACATTATAACAACCATGCACCCACATCTGATGTGAAACTGCACTGAATGAACATTACATAAAAATGAGAGCAGAGAATAAACATAAATATTGTATGTATTTGATACTATAGACAACTTAAGAGCCAGAATAGAATTACAAACTGGATTTTTGCTATGATATATTGGTTTCACTAGATGCCTAAAGAATGACTGAAGACCAGCATACATACCCTCCTGATAATTGAGGCTAGAGAGCCCATAATTCTGATCAGTGTAGAGAGAGGTTGAAACAGGTTCCACTGTTAGTATAGGAGAGGTGTGGTTCACTGAGTTTAAAATGCCATCTGTAATTAAAGGTAATGAAAGGTAAACACTATATTATTTTCAACACAAACAACAAACCCCTAATCACTTTTCAGCTTATGGGAGAATGACTACAAAGAAAGAATGGCAAGTAATAACTTCATGAAGAATTGCTTTGTAAAAGTCTCAAATACCATACTGCAAACTGTTTCTTAAATTAACAAAATACTACTAGACAAATTCATTTTTCACTGTTTGTATTTACTTCTCATTTTCCAAATGACTGCTGCACCATTTATCCCACTGTACCAGACATTTCATTAAAATCTGCCATTTCAGGGTTACCAGGAAAAGAATTATGTTAATTTCAAGCTTCATAAATAATAGAGGTAGAAATAAATCACTGCTTAATACAGAAAAGACAAAATTGAAGAAAAATTACTGTTACAGATTATTATTTAATAGAAAGTAACTATGCTGAAAATTCCAATTCACCACAAGAAAATATGTATTTACCCTTTAATAACATTTAAAAATAAATGTATATTTAGAGCAATTTCAATACACGTTCTTTGTCAGCTTCTCTTGATTTCTGGACTTGCTCTGTGCACTGAACTTAATCTCATTTAAGACTAAAGGCATTAAGCTTCCTAAGTATCCACATTAAAAATTGCTTGCTTATACAAGCACCTACATGAAACTGTATACATACATTTGACTACTAGCCCATTGTGCAACACAAGACCAAACATCTTTGACCTACTAAATAAAATAAAAGTCTATCAACAACCAACTAATGTTTACTTCAACATGGCTACTGCAACTAGATACACTTGTGAACAAAAGAGAGTTTTGTGCATATTTTCTATTTTTTTCAGAAAAATACTAATACCTCAGTGTAAGTTAAATGGTAGCACCTGCACACACGAACATGAAGAACACATAAAGAAGGGCTTCTTTTGCAATAATTAAATTATTAAAAAAATACTGCTATGTGTTATTTTTCACTCTGGGGTACAATACAGTGCCAAGAAAAATGGCACCAATTTATAATTGAGATGAATCAAGAGTCAAACTGCTGATATTCACACCTCATTCCCAATCTCAACATACAACTACATACATTGAAAACTTCAATAAGATTAATGACTTGCCTCTCTGTTCAAATTCGCAATGACAAACATTGAGTAGCCCATTTTAATATTACAGTACTGGTTAGATTCTACATGTAGTCCACCTCTCTGTTCTCACTGCTTGATGCATATTGAGCTGGCTTACATTGCTTTACAGCTATTACTGACTGGCAATTTTTACTAGACTAAATACAATCTCTGAATTGGCTACACCAGGCTACTGAGAAAGAGTGCTTAGACAAATTAGTAGTGGAATTGTTTTACTGCCCATAAAACGACTAATCAGAATGCATAGTTACTAACCAGTGGAAAATGTGGGAACTCTAAATGTCCAGTCAGTTTCATTGATCATCATACGAGGGTGCATTCTTGAGTCTTCTTGAAGATCCCAGACCAACAATGAACCATCTATTGTTCCAGCAAAAACTAATGTTGTTTTGTTGGGACTAAAGCAGCAACACATCACCTGTTAAGCAGTAAAAATATGCATTGTTGATATTATGATAAAGGTCAATAATTTGATAAGCTTGAAATATGTTTGCTCTTCATAGGCATGCAAATCCAGAAAAGGCAGATTACAGGTGTTTGGGGCAGGACAATTTATTTAAAAGGGAAGTAGGATACAAGACTTTCAGTAAGCCTTCCCTTTTCAAGACAATTGTTGTGTAATTTGCTGAAGGGGGTGATTCAACTGCATGATAATGATGGGTAGAGAGAATCACAGAATCCTTCTGGTCAGAAAAGATCTTTAAGATCATCAAGTCCAACCATTAACGCAGCACTGTCAAGTCACCACTAAACCATGTCCCTCAGCACCACATCTATACGTCTCTTAAATACCTCCAGGGATGGTGACTCCACCACTGCCCTGGGCAGCCTGTTCCAATGCTTGATAACCCTTTCAGAGAAAAAATGTTTCCTAATATCCAATCTAAACCTCACAACTCGAGGCCATTTCCTCTCGGCCTGTCACTTGTTACTTGGGAGATCTTGCTACAATCTCCTTTCAGGTAGTTGTAGAGGGTGATTTTTTCTCCAGCCTCCTTTTCTCCAGACTAAACAAGGACATATCTTGCAGCAAGACAAGAAAACATAATACACATAATAAATCCTTTTATTCAATGGGAAAATACACAATGTTATTAAAACATACCTCTGAGTCACATATTAAAACTTTCTGAGGACTGGAAGGCTGCCAGATGTTCCAAATGCATATGATGCTCTTTCTGTTCAGTAAACCAACACCTGCCTTTTCAGGTAATCCGTGAACAGAAAGTAGTGTCTGCCTCTGCACTTGAGAGACATATAGGCAGGATATTTTTCGGTCTAAACCATTAAAAAAAAAAAAAAAAAAAAAGAAAGAAAAGCAATAAATAAAAAAAAAAATAAACTCACTGCAGATGAAAAAAATCCTATTTAGCTGCTATAGCAACAACCAAAGAAGCTAAGATGTAATTATGACGAATATTTCTATTAACATTGGGTTGCTTTTGATGCTATACAAGAAAAAAAGGAGGGACTAGAGAAAGAATCCAAGAAATTAGAATTAGAAAGCAAAAAAGGAAGAGAGACAGAAAGTTAATAGAATAATTATTCGGGGCATAAGCAAGCCAATCTGATCTGATGTCAGTATGTATACTGAAAATTAAGTTAAATGTCAAACAGGAAACAGCACAGGCCAGGCTTTTTCTGGTTCACCTCATATGTTTATGTTAAAATACGTACAGTTTTGTGTTATAATAGGTCTTCCTAACATAATTACAGATGCTTTATTTTGCATTTTTCTTTTCATCTGAACATCTACTGTTTATATGGGGAAGATATAACTGCAGTTCAAATATACCGGGCTATATTCTCCCTGTTCAATAACCTTGCTTTATTTGCAACTTTGGCCTTACTGTCAGCATAAAGACACTAAACAAAATTACACCCCTTGGGATGGCCTGTTCAACAACAGGGGCAAGAAATTACATCCAGGGCACTTCTATATCATGTGAATCGCTGTCTGTATTTCTGGTTTCACAGCAGCTAAGATGCTCTGATGTTCCCTACATGAAACCAATCTGTACAGAGTTACAGCAAGATTAGCACAATTAAAAGAAAAGTGGGCTTTACATCATTTGTATATCCTGACACACGCTGTTTGCACTCCAGTCATGACAAAGAGCATAGTATTTTGCATAAGGAAGAATTCACGCTGTATATTAAAAGGTGTAGAATAAAGTTCCCTTACCTTGGAGGAATGGCTGGTTAGTATTTAACTGGAAACAGCTGTCACTAATAGACAGACTGGTTTGTCGAGATCTTAGTTTGCACCTGGGTTGTGTTGCAACTTGATCTTCCTCTAGCAAAACAGCAATCACCTTTCAAACATAATTACATTTATAGAAGTAAAAGGGTTGTCTTATCTTTCAAGTTTGCTACTTGTAGCTTTCTAAAGCATGTGGATAAATTTAATAAACCTTTATCAACTCTCTTGTTAATTTTATATCTGTGTAAATACAGCTTTACAGGTATAGAAGTTGCACAGCTCTGGTTCCATTCCTTTGCAGAGAGATGAATCTCGCTGATAATGGGTATTATTTAAGTAATTTATTTAAATTAGTCAGAACAACTACTGTAAGTGATCTATCACACTGTATACTTATGCACACAACTCACAAGGGATATTAAGTACATAAATGTACCTGGCAAGCAGACCGGAGGAAATTTGCTAATCTTTGTGAATCAATTTTAGGTGTTAGAGTTCCATTCACTGACATATCCTGGCTGTTTATGGGACCTAAGGAAAAAGGAAGAACAAAAGCAAACCTGAAGATTCAAAAGGGAATCATTTAAGAAAACTCTAAGAACAATGTAATTTTTTAAGCAAGAGGAGAGTGGCAGGAATCAAGTTCTCTTCAGCAGAAATGTCTCTTCCAACCAAGGCTATTCATGATTCTGTAAAAAACAAGATCTGTTGGGGAAGCATATCTGCTGCCAACAGAAACATCAATCCCAAAGGAAGAAACTATTTCTGACACTTATTCTCCACCCCCTCCACAAGGGGATTCAGAGTGCCTATAGCAGTTTGCTATCGCTGCAGCCTGCCACACTACAAACTCTGACAATTAATGGATACAAAACAGAAAGTTTACATGCATACATCCATAAATGAACAAGATTGAAGTGTTCTTCACCTCCAGATACAAGGGCACTTTCTCCTGGATGCTGTGTCCACTTCTCTAGTGTCTCAACTTCCTCAGTCTGAGTGTCTCTCTCAAGATTGTCCTCGTTACACTGAACATATGCCTGAAGCAGAAAGATAAAGTGATCAATATATGAGTGACACAGCTAAGAATGACAGCACATAACTGACTAGATTTTAAACAGCCATTTTAAAATTTATGTGCTCAACCTCTTCTGTCTGTAAATTCAGACCTAAGCATACTGACACAGTGTCACAATTTTGTGCATGCACATTTTACCACATTTCAGGCAAGAGTGTTAGATCTACTGCAAAAATACACAATGTCTTATATGATGTGTAAACGTGAAACCCAACATACTTGGAACAGTGAGCCACAGGCACAGAGAAAGTCATTTAAAAAATGGGGAAGGAACACAAGAGAGTTCTCTTATAACACAGAAATGGAAATGACCTGTTTGGCCAAAACGTTTTTATATCATTGCTTTATGATAATTAAGGCTTAGAGATAAAAATTATTAATTTTTTACTTTACTGGCCTATTAGTTATAGTAACTTTCTTTTGTAAGGAAACTTATTTTCCAGAATATGTATTAGCACTTTCAGGATTTAAATATTACTACATATTTGTTACCCACCTGCTTAGTGTTCATTCTACCAAAATTCCTGATATACATGTCATACTCATTTACAGGAGGCAAATCCAATAAAGAAAAACTAACTGAGAAGTCCAGATCAATTAGCGGGAGAAGTTCTGAACTCCGTTTTCTTTGGAATGAATTACAAGAAAGAAGCACAAAAATGGTTAAGACCAAGTATTTGGTATTTCAAAAGAAAAACAATCTGATTTTGTACAGTACCAGAGATCTAACAAGCCAGTGATCTATGCAAATTGAAGCGGTACCAAAATTAATTGATGCATAAAAATATATCAATAGAAGTACATATAATATTGTTATGAGTTCTCATTTAATCATATGCTGAGATAATTATCATATTTGAAAATGCAATACTGATTGCAAATGACAAACTTATGTGGTTTATTATTAAACCCAAACTGTCAAAGCCTAGCACTACCATCTTGCCTAAGTATTCTCTTTCTTCCTATAGTTAGGATAGTGGCTAATTCTCCTAAACATATTTTATTAACTTACTTGCTCTTGCTACAGTACAGATTCCTTGACAATGAGACAAATTTTGTAGTCTACTTTTCTGTCTTGCACTTTCATTTTTTTAAAATATACTTAATATAAATACAACCCAGACACAGTTATGGTTCTGTAGCAATTCTGCATCTAAAGAGTCTTACAGATGCATATTCTAGTTGCAGTTTCTTCTCAGCAGGATAGTCTTTGAAAAGGTAAAAGACTAGAGCTACACGACCTGGAATTTCTCCTCCAATATTTTAGGCTAGATTTTTCTTTATGCATAAGGACAACTGTCACATCTCCTTTTTGCTACCTGATGACATCTATTGCATTTTCTTACCCAGATTTTATTTTTACTTCTACTTCCTAATACACCACCTCTTCACAAACAGTGTGGGCACAGGTTGCTGGGATCTAATTCAAACGTATGAAAGTTGCTTCCTAGTTACAGATCTTAATGATACATTCAGACAAATCCTTAAAAATCAACTAATAATCCTCATATTAATACTTACAACTCCAAATTGCCACAGCTCAATTATGAGTTTTTTTCTGTCTATTTACTGGCAACTATATATTATCACAGCATTGAATTCCACAAACCCTTTCTTTTCCCATGAAAATGCTAGTTATCTTCACAGGCTATATACATTGTTAGCATGTACACAAAATTATATACATAGTCATAATTAGTCATAGTACATAATCAGTAGTGGCTGACAAACATTTTAGAAGGCAATTCTTCAGAGAGATGCCTTCCTGAATTTTCCAATCTGTCTTCTCTATCTAGAGAGGAAGCCTAGACAACGAGTTCATGTAAAATTTGGGCATATAAATTTAGGCAAGGTGAGATAGACAGCCTAGACAATAAAATCTCCTTTATGTGAAGATTACCCACCAATGTGCAGCCACAAAGCAGTGGAATCTAGTATTATCAATAAAATTTAATATTCGTGCTTTATGTGTCTAATTGATGTAACTGAAAATTGGAGATGTATACAGTGCTTCAGATAAATCTGGAGCTCCTGGCAAGTTCCACAAGAAACAGACATCAATCTGTTTCTTCAATACAGAGCTGTCTTATATGTTCCAAATCTAGATAACTTTAGATCAGTAATATGTTTTTACACCAACTGGTGTTATCCCTGAAAGGGAACATGCTATTTTGGCAACAGTATGTACCATATAGAGTCTTCATTATTTCAAGAAATTACCAGAGAGCAACTAAAAGGCTTGCTCCTTAGTACTATAAATCAATATCTAATTAAGTGACTGGAGAAATTACAATCCTGGCAACTCATTCTGTAATAAAATGATACACACACACACACACACATATATATAACTGATATATAGATAAATTTCTGTTATAAAATGACATGTAGCAAAGCCTATAAATCGTAATTACTTAAGAACCAGTTACTGTTAACTTACAAAACAGTATTTGACTCTAAAAGCCTCAATTTATAAACTTCATATATTTCAAATATAATGAAAAAAAAATTGTGTGGATTATTTAAAATACACTTACTTCTGCTTACTAGCCATATTTCGGCTACTTTGTCGTTGGTTTGCCATTTGAAAATCCATGAATATTCCACAAAAAGAGTTTCTGACAGAGGGGCATTTCCTTTCTGTGGTATTATAAAACATTGTTAGTGTTATAATTCACATTTTACAGTGCCTCAAAATGTAAAGCAGTAAGCTTAAAAAGCAACAGATTTATTACAGCACAGCTACTAAAAGTGACTAGTCTACACATTACACAAGGTGCTCTATCTTAGATAGCAGTACAATAAGCTTCCTAACTTCTGCAATGGGCCAGCATTTTCTCCTTATTATGGTACTTTATCAATCGATTCAAAATGACTGACCATTGTAATTTTTATTTTAGAAGACTATGATGCAGAAAGTGCCTCTTTCTTTCTCCTGCCATTAACAAGTCCTTTGTTACCCTCTGCAAAATAAAATGCTCTCTGACCTATTCTAATAATCATAGGTTGGACTTGATCTTCAAGGTCTTTTCCAACCTAGATGATTCTGTGATTTTGTGATATCAAATTCATGCAGACTACACCCTGTGCATGCTACACCTCTAAATAAAAATTCATCACTAGAGCTAGTGGAGAACCTCATCAACAATTGCTTAACTGATGCCCTTGGATGAATAAGGAAAACATGGTTAATGGAACTACAATATGTGATGTCATGTTGATTTTACTCCCTTTCCTGGCTAGGTAGCAGCTAATTGACCTTAATATTCAACTTACAGTGAGGACCAACGGTGTTCCACTTCTTCAGAGGAAGATTGCCTTTTTAGATAATAATTGTAAAATGCTTTTAAACTTCTAAAAATCATTACCAGAATGATCAATGACCATTTTAACCAAATGAGATCAAAACTTCACCAGAGTGTTGTGTAATTTACAATAAAGCACTAAGCGCTACAATTCAGAATTTAAAAATCTGATTCTAATATAGAATTCCATCCTGTTCCTTAGTTCTAGAGCATTAATTGTATTCTTTTATTAATTCCATGTTGTTTATTAGAAAATTAATTGCATAAATCTTCTGCAAGAAGAAATTGATATTACAGTATACTGGTTCTGACTTGCAATGACTACTAAACTGAAAATCTATTGATACTGTAAAGGCTTACACAAACTCTATGCTATTCTACTTTTATGAACTAAAGTAAAAAGGTGTTTAAGATTCTTTTGCACAATGATTCTATACTTTGTGAGTGGAGAGTGCAAAGGGGAACCACAGCTGTAGTTGATTAAATAAGTAGATCTGGCACTCACAGGTATGAGATCAACTGAATACAAGACAGCAATTCCATAGTCACTCTTCAGAAAAAAACATGCGTTTTAAAAGTAATATAGAACTATATGTTTAAGTAGTATCTGTATTTCTCTCGCCTTCCCACACAGAGCAGTGGCTTCAACTTTGCTTAAAAGAGAAAGATGAATTAGTGTCACCGGAAGCCTCAAACTGTTCTAGCACTCCTCCAGTTTTCAAAATCCAGACTCTCATATCCTCTCCTTACCCAAAATAAGACATACCAAATGTCAGTCTATAAATTTTTATACTTCACATTTTAAATGATTAGTAATGCCTCTGAATCATTCTTTAGCAACGTGAAAGTTACAGTACTTACTCAAAAAACTAAGTGACTCATCCAGAGGACCAGATTTCTGCATCTAGGCAGACTTCTACAAGAAGTGGCCTGTTTACTCTTAAGTTGGATGTGTTACTCACTTTATAAAAAAGGACTGGTACCTAGTCACATACCCATGATTGGTTCCTTCTTTTCATTTTCACTTTTCTTTGGCAGTGAAGTACAAATTCTATCATTTTCTTCACGAATTGCTCTTTGAATTTCTTCAATTTCTGATGATCTGGAAAATGGAATCTCTCTTTGGTTTTCTTCTGCATCTCTTTCTTCACCACTTTTGTCTCCATCATCATCAAAATCATCTTCATAATCCTGTAAAAGTAACAACTTTCAATAACTAATAAACAGGTTATAGATTTATTTTTCCAGATTTTTGAAAGGAAATTATAAAATGCTGTCAAAATAAAAATTAAATTCTCATACAGATGGCTATAAATCTTCTAACTGAAAAGCATTTTTAAATAACTTTCATAGAAAAAAAAATGGCATGTCTTGATTGTGTGGTAATTTTAATTACAAGAAAACAATCCCACAGTGGTGTTCTTCAGTGCCCCAAAATAGATTCCTTTTTTTTCTTTTTTAAATATCCTAAAGCAGGAACTATGTGTTTAGGTGAATTATGCATTCTTTAAAGAAATAAAAGGACAGTGTTCAGTGGCATAAATGCTTCACAGATGTATGAAGTTGTTTATTTGATAGATTTAATCCAAGCTGCCCTTCAATGGCAGGCTCCAATTTACTAAACTACCACACCATTTGTTTGCAAGTGCATGTGTAAGGCTCATACTTTAATAATTCCCTTAACTAAGACAATTCATCTTCTGCTAAAATAATCACCTAACGCAAATGATACGAACAAGCCTTGAACGTGCTCATGTCTCTCCCCTGAATGGTAAAGGAATACCTCAGAGAACAGCTCAACAGTGGAAGTCATTCCTAATGTAAGTGGAGATGGATTCTAGCTTCGCTGAACAAAGATGTAGCTGCTCCAGCTACCAATGAGAGCACATCCAACATACTCATCTACCTTAATAACTTCAAAGTAAACAAAAGAGAGCTAAGAGAGTTCAATCAAACACATTAGTGAAGGGACTGCTGTGTGTCAATACTTTTTTCTATCATATTTTTTCAATGAAAAACAATGAGACTTTTTTTTCCTCCTGAAGTTGATTATTTGCTCCCATTATTTTAAAAATTCAGCATTTTTCAGAGAAAATAATTTAAATAATTGAAATCCAGGAAGACAGAAAGAACATCTTGTGAAGACTTCAACTCAAAAGCAAAAGCTGGTTCCCAATCCCTGATATAAGTTAAATAATATATGGCAGAGAGTTTCTACATAACATTTTAGATAATTATCTACTGTTAGCCAAGTTAAGGTCACTGTCACAAAAAAAGAATAAGTAAAAACCACGGAACACCCTGTCATTTTTATTTCAGTGAGTAAAGTTAATCCCTGTTTTGATACTTGAGAATTACTTCAGATGGACAATTCTATGCTTTTACTTACTTCAAAATCATCCTCATAATCTGCTGAAAAGTTATCAAATCCCATGTCTGCATTATAGATGTGTGTGTCTTTCATCTCCTAATTGAGAAAAATAAACTGTGAAATAATCTTATAAAAAAATTAAATCTTTATCTACCAAATCTTAGCATAAAGATAGATGAATAGCTGTTCTTTTCAGATATTTCTACACTTTCCAGCAAACTTCCAATAAATTCAGATTAGAAATACAAATAAAAGTGTAATAACAAGTGATAACTACTGACTTAAAAATACTAATACAGGAAGACAAAACAGAACTCAACCCTATCTTGTGAAGACCATTTTCCCACCCGTATTTTTACTGGGAAAGACATAAAAACTGCTGTGTTGCCTGTGCTTTCAACAGCATATAGTAGCTCTTATGATGGTGCAACAACAAAATATGACTGTTCAACTTTTATGAGAATTAGACAAAACTATCTCTACACCTAAGTCATACTGAGGGAACTCAATATGTTAACAAAATAGCACAGATGTTGGAACCAAGAAAACAAAGATATGGATACAACAGGAAAATAAGATATTTTTGTACATAAATAATTCTGTTAACATTGAATCCTCTACTGTATTTACATGGAATAAGATTTATGAAAACATGAAAACAGCCAGTTCTTACTAAAAGTTAGTATAGTTTTGAAAGATGAAAGGCTGAAAGATACATGAAAGATATATGGCTGCCCATAAAATGAGAATATGGAAAAGGATGCCTTCATTAGGTACTACTACTTTTTCCTAGATCAGGACCATAATCCTACAACATTCCAAAACAGAATTTGGACTTTGGGGGTTATGAACAGATGAAAATATGACAAAATATTTTAAAACATTTTTATGGTTAAGTTAGGCTGTATCTGCTCAGGCTGGTCCAAATAAACCCAAGTGTATACAGCTTGCACTTCAGACTTGCTGAAAACTTGGTTCTGTCTACACCTGCCCATTTAACCACATAAAAATACTTTCCTCTTTCTTATGGCAATTGTTTTAAGAGATATATAAGAATTACATTGCCAGCTGCATTTTACTTACACTACATATTATTTGCCTATGTATGTCAGCTATTTATAGAAAGAAATAATATACTTTAGTTGTGTGTAGATGATTTGTAGATGATTGTATTACACATCTAAACTCTTCCCACTTACTGAGAACTATTTTTTCAAGCATAGAAGATATTGAAATATAGTTGGACACATGGCTACCTTCAATACTTACCAAATTTATACAGAATAAATCAATTTTCTAATGCTGTATTCAGAAAGAGAGGTTAGGAGATACCTGAAGACCCATATATATAAATCTTACCTTATCTTAGAACAGCATTATATTGACATACATATTGTAATAGTTATTAATACCAAGAAAAACACAACAAGCTAAGTTCCAAAACCAAATTCTTTTACCTCTTGTCTTGTGTCCCTTTCCTCTTTTTCACTGAGTTTTCCTTTCTCTTTTACAGTCCTATTGAAAAAGAGATCAATTTTACTGGTTAACTCAGAAGAAAGCACTAGTTTTGTTTTGGTTTTGTTTTCCAGGTGGGTTTTTTTTGTTCGTTTTAGAAAAAGTAGTTGTATAGGAATTTCATATGATTGAAGCATGAAAGAATGCAAAAAGAACTAGAATATATAGGTAACTTCTGTAAAATTTTATATTTGCTAGTAATAACACTTAGAAATATCATCCTGAAATTTTTCTAATCCTACTGAGGATGGCCTGCACCCTTCTCCTTCATGTACAACAGTGAACTTGCTATATATATATTTAATGTTTTAGATACCATCCAGACTTGGAACTAAGGAGAGATGTTCAAATTAAAATAAACAATATAAAAGAGTCCTATATAGCTCATCATGAACCTTACATGTGTCTACATGACTGCATAGTGAATTTCCAGGTGGTATAATACAGCATTTCTGTCTCCCAAACTAAGTGCCCACATTAATATATATGTAATTTGCCAGGACTGCAAAATACATCTTGCTGTTCTGGGGTAGGATAAAAAAAAAAGGAATACAAATACATACAATTTTATATGAATCCTCTCGGAGGCAAAACACATATTTGTTTTTGAAATTGCTACAGTATTATACTAAGGGTCTATGAAAAACATTATATTCACCCTAAATATTTGAGATCAAGAATTCATGCCTATTGTTTTGGTGGTGACTGAATCTTAGTAGATACTACACAGTATATACTTATTTTAAATCTCTGAATTTACCTTTCATGCTGATGGCTCATTTCTTCTTGAATCCTCTCCTCTTTTTTGTATTTGCTGTTCTGTAAAAGAAGATGCTATATTCAGCAGAAATGAATATGAATATGAACATGAATATGAACATGAATTTGTATATGAACAAGTATTTGTAGTATTGAAATTAAACAGTAAGAAAGGTTTCTAATGAATTATTTCAATGACACATACTATTTTTTTATCAGTCATTTCTTGCAAGAAGTTCTGTATAATGTCAGAAAAATCTCCTTACCGATATGGTAAGCAAAGAAAATGAACACCCACAAAAGATAAGCTATACACACACTAGGAGCTTCTCCTGAAAATATTAAGTATTTGGGAGTGAAGTTTGGCTACATCTCCTTCTGCAATGCATTTCAGAAAGGAAACAAGAAAGTCAGTTACAGAAATCACTTACATTGAAGATGCCAAGTATTTTCACTATAAAACATATTTTTGAGCTTTTCTTTCAGAAGCTTGTACACCTTCACTCTTTAGGCAGCAGAAGAAACTACCCTAGACCATCTGAATGGTTCTGTGTTCCATAAAACTTACCTGATTTTAAGAGTTACAAATTACTACATATTTCTTCTCTCGTTCTTATACAATGAGTACTTATATTACAAAAATGTCAAAGTTTTGATTAAGTCTCTAGAATATAACATCATGGTCTGATATAAAAGATATTCTATGGGTTCAGAAGTAGAGGCAAAACCCATAAATATAAGGGATCTACATTCACGTGCCTACTTGTGAGTTAGATAACCATGATCCCTTTATTGGCAACATTGAAAATAGCTTCCATTAAAATAAGGTTTTTTTTCTATAAAGACAGCCAATACCTTTTAATGGATCCCTAGCCTAATCTCACCTCTACTGCAAAGTGTTAGTAAAAATTTCAGAAGTCACAGCAATAAAGAATTTTATGAATAAAAGTCATTTCTAACATGTTTCTAGACAAGTTTCTAGTTTTAAATTTCATAGAAGGTATCAGCTCTGAGTTAAATGCAGATGTAGTATTTTAATCTACCACTTCAGCCTCAAATTTCAGAAAATGTTGACTTACGATCCCAGTATTTTTCTTCTTCACCTTATCGATGATATATCAACAATTACATTAAGTTATAATGTAATGTTTTAAAGTCTTAACAAAACTAACCCTTAGATCATGCTTCTTTGTTTCATTTTCTCTACTTTTTACTCTCTCATTAGCTTCTGCTTGTTTCCCTTCTCTGTCTCCATGAGAAGATCCCTCTTTAGATCCCTTTGTTTTATATTTTTCTTCCTCTTCCTTTTCATAACGTTTATGACTTCTCTCTTTTGAAAGTCTTTCTTTTTCTGGCCTAATAGAATGTTCTTTTTTTTCTCTGTGTCTTCTTCCTCCCTCTTTATCCAACACTTGTTCTTTCTGTAACTTGTGTACATGTTCACCTTCTTCAACTTTGTAGGCTAAAAATGTGTCAATACTCTTCTTGGTGTCATTGTCCTGGAAAAAGAAAAATAATATTAAAGAGTTAGAAAGTTCTCAAAGACTGTTTTACCTTCACAAATCCATCCATTTTTGACCATTAGAACGCTGGATTTCTAAGCACCTAATCTCTTTCTGCCACATGGATCTTCCAGCCATTTATTTTTTTAATCTGCTATGATGACAAGTTTAAAATTATCATCACACTTGAAAGTCTGATATTTCTTCTGAGACATTGCATACTTTGCTACAGAAAATTCTTCGGGTTATATATTATTTGTACAAAAATTTAATTCTTTGTTTACTAGGTAGTCTAACACAAAGCAGGATGTATACTTATCAATATCTTTGTAATAAAGTCATAAATAGCGATGGAAATTTTTGATGTAGCTGTACAAAAATAAAGCACGGTTTGCTATGCAAATTTTATTTTACTTTTACTTTTAAAAAATAATGAAGTATGTCCTTAAAATAAAATCAGATATATTTTGTTGTGTGTTTTGTACACTTGTGAGGACTTTACTATCTATGCATCTCTTGGATTTCTTGGGAGCTGAAGTATGCTCTTGTTTCTTCATTATTCTATCATTTTATCTTATTCTATTAAGAAACATTTCATTCTTTTCCTTTTCTTTACCTTCTTTTCTGTAAGTCTTCTTTCTCGCTCTTCAATTCTTGTTTTCTCCTCCTCTAGAAAATATATGTATAAATTAATGAACAAATTTTATTATACTCAAATTCTGTACATAACTAACCCTAGCATGTAGAAAACAGTATTTCACAGTGATAAAGGTTTTCTAATACATAAGAGCTTTCTAAAAATAACCTAACATTCTGTTGAAACTCTCTCTCCAAAGCTGGTTACTCCTTTTCCTTCCCTAATGAATCACCCTGTTCTCAATTATCTTGCATAATGGTAAGAGTAATGACACATGCTACTAATTTCAGTGATCACCCTGCAACTTGGGGATTCAAATGGATCACTCAGTAGAGAATGTCTAGGCAGGAAGGTACTTATTCTCTTCAAGTCAACTGACCAACTCACCTCTCTTCAGAGGAAGGGAAATGAGGATCAAAATTTTTAAAAGCACCAAAATAAAACTAGGTTATCACAAGATTCCGTAAAGATATTGTGCTGATTTTGGCTGGGATAGAGTTAATTTTCTTCATAGTAGCTAGTATGTGGATTTGTTTTGGATTCGTGCTGAAAACAGTGTTGATAATACAGGGATGGGTTTTTTTATTGCTGATCAGTGCTTACACAGAGTGAAGGCCTTTTCTGCTTCTCAAACCACTCCACCAGTGAGCAAGCTGGGGGCGACACAGCTGGGACAACTGACCCCAACTGACCAAAGGGGTATTCCATACCATATGATGTCATGCTAAGTATATAAAGCTCGGGGAAGAAGGAAGGGGGAGATGTTTGGAGTGATGGCGTTTGTTTTCCCAGATAACAGTTGTGAACACCTGCCTGCTGATGGGAAGTAGTGACTTAATTCCTTAGTTTGCTCTGCTTGCATGCACAACTTGTCTGTCTTCATCCTCTCTGTACAGATGGGGTGTGGTTTCAGAGTCTTTCTATCTAAATATCAAATATTTCAAAGTACAACAGCAACCCAAAGCAACTTACCCAAATGATGTCTGCTTTCTCTTCTTCTGTGATGTTCTTTATCTCTTCCTTCAAACATTTTCAGATTATTTTGTCTATCTGTTTGCTTTATCTCATGTCTTTTATGCTTTTTGTCTCGTTCTCTATTGCTCTCCCTCTCTTTATCTTTTAGGACACTATATCTTTCCTTCTCCAAACTTGACTCTTGAAGCTTAGTTTTGTATCTCTCTCGGTCTCCTTCTCTCTGGTGCTCTTTTCCCCTTTCTCTCTCTCTCATTTTATCCCTGTCTCTTTCACTAGATTTAAGTCTCTCTCTCTCTCTTGTTCTTTCCTTGCTCTTCCCTCTGTCTTTGTGTTCATATTTATGAGTGTCTGTGTCATGAACAGACTTCTCTTTCTGCAGTTTCTTTTCTCTGTGCTTTTGGTCTTCATATTGACTATCTGGTTGTGACACCTGAAACAGTAAAAAAACCCCAAACCTATTATTACAATTCAGCAATCTATTTTGACATAGTATATTAATGTGAAAAAAAATTTAGTGGATTGCTAGCTACAAATTTAATTTTCCAAACTGTACTAAAATGCTGATATATTTCTAGTCTTACTTTGCAAAATTACTAACATTATCTCTGCACTTATTGTTAAAAGAATTAATAAATTAAATAAATAATAAGCTGCATTTTCAACATATTCAAAAAGGATTTGGTAAAAAAAAGAAAATTTACAGTGGAACTGTGTATTCTGTTTAGAGCTAAACTGAAAAATTAACCTAGCATCTTAAAGCTGTTAGCTCATGTAGACAGAGCTTGTAAAATATGTTATAGATATATAAACAATAATGACAGATAACTGGGTGTCCTGCAGCTGCCTTTAGAATAGAAGATTAGCTTTTACTTGAATAGAAAGCAGCATACAAAGACTGTGAAAGTTAGGTTTTGGCCTAGATCCCTTGAGGATGCAACTATTATATTTTTCTGAAGTCATATGAGATTATATTTTAACCTTTCTGAAGCAAGTAGCACAACTCCCACTGATTTCACTACATTCATTTCACCTATTTACTCAATACAGAGCAAACAGAACTTGCTTTGATTATAGCCAATGAGTAAAGCGAATTACACTTTATCCATCTGTTTCACAGAAATTAACCACACCAGTTCTGTTGGAACTAAAGCATTTCAACTCAAATTTGTTTGCTTTAGCACATATCAAGTTCTTATACTGTAGCACTGGCAATGAAATAATGGGGAATTTTGAAATGTAACTGATAGAAAGCTAGGTAATAGATTAACAAGTAGGATGCTTTAGTTTATCAAAGGACTAATGAAGATCTACAAGACATAGAAAAGAAGATACATATTGGAAAACAGTTTTTAAAAAACTATAGCACAAAACTAACATGAATATTAACAGTCCAACTGACTGGAGCCTGAATGCTCACTTGACCAGCAGATAAAGTAATTAACCAGTTTAAAAGTGCATGACAAACATGATAGATGATGATAAATACAATACATAATAGACATGTAGGAAAGTGAATAAGTATATATAAAGCAGAGCTGTAACTTGGATTTGGGTGGTCAGTAAATCAGACCCCACTGTGTGCCATGTGATTACCATAACAATGGTATTTTTTCCATTGATCTAATTAAGAAATCTGTAAAGTAATCTCATATGACTTGTGCGGCTAAAAACAGATGAGTGGGCCAGCCTCTGGACACACTTGGACTAGACAGATTTCAGAACAGTTAGTTGTGGCAAAGAAGTTAGCAGCTACACACTAAAGATCTGTACTGTTTGTATTCAGTGATGCAGATTTAAAGTGTCTGGTGTACCAAAAAGCCTTAAAGAGATATTACAGATCCCATAAGGCAGAGCTGGTAGTAGAATGAGCAGTCAACCCTCTATGTTTAGACTGTCAATAAACTCCAGTGCTGTAATGTAACTTAAACCAAAACTAATAGAAATAAAATAAAATCACCCTAAGATATTTCCTAAGTTCTTCTGCTTTCCAAGTATCTTCTTTGGTTCTTCTCTAGAACAGAAAAGACAGCAAAAGTCTGAGTAATCAATTTGCAGAGAGAAGTAAATCATTTAACAATGAAGTTCTTGAAAGGAAAGGATCAAGTTATATATGGTGAGTGTGGCTGAATTTTGTAATATAAACACTAATTTGATTTAGTGCTAATGTGTATACTTACAGCGTACCTGATCTGACTGGACCTGGAAGAGGCCTGAGGCTCAGACATCTACTGGGTTATCCAGCTCTATACACACACAGTAGCCAATTTTGAAGTCAGTGCCTATGGCGGATAACAGTGAGGCCATTCAAGAAAGACTTAAAATAGGTCTTCTATGATAGACCAAATAAGTACACACAGTCAGGCCACTTTTGGAAAGTAATCAATGTATTAATGCCATTAGGTTAAACCTCCTACTCTACTAGATCTAACTTCAAAGTCCTGGTCAGGGACTTATTTAGGTGAGCTTTTAATATCTCCAAGGTTGGAGTTTTTCTGGGCAACCTAGTTCTTGGGTTTGACCACTCTCAATTAAAAATGTTTTTCTTGCACCGAGACATAATTTCCCTTGCTGATAGTTAGGGCCACTACCTTCTGTCCTCTCAAGTGTACATCTCAGAGAAGAGTTTGGCTCCATCTTTTCCACAGATCCTCTTCAGGTACTTGAAGACAGCAGTTAGATCCCCTTTTAGTATTCTTTTTTCTAGCCTGAACAGCTCCTTAGCCTCCCCACATACATCAGGGCTCCAGCCCCAAAACCATCTCACTGCCTCACTCTAGAATCTCTTTAGTACCAGAGGCCTTAAAACCATAGTACTGCAGACAGGGCCTCACAAGCACCAAGGAGAATAGTCTTCCCCATACCTGCTAGCTATAGTCTTCATGACATAACCAGCCTGTGGCTGACTATAACCATCTGAAAAGCACCCTAGTGACTTGTGTTCAAGATGCTCTTCACCAGGACTCCCAGATCCTTTTTCTGTAGAACCACTCACAGAACCCATTCACATGGAAAATACTGTATTTACTGCTTGCCCCTTAGACCTATTGTTTTAGCTGCCCCAAAGTCAGCAGTGAGAACATTTCAGGGGTAAATAACACAGGCAAGCAGTGAATCTAAAAATATCATAACAAACATAATCCTTTATTTTTTTTTCATTAGCAGGGATCTGATGTAGCCACAACATATTTTTGTTAGACTTTTAAAAACCAAAACTTAAAAATAATTAGATTACTGTGCATTTCAAGTGAACCTAGGAAACTTCTGGTTTAGTAATGGCATACATCTCAACAGACGCTGGCACTATTTTTCAATCAACTGTCACTTGATATCTTGAAATGGTTCAGACTATGTATGTAAGTTGACTGCCATATGAAATATTTGTATGTAGCACTGAAGAAAAAAGTAAAAAGATAATGAAAATAATCACAGTATACACAGATATTTCACTAGATCTTTCCCTAGTTAAATAGGTTATATTTCTCCTATCCTCATTTGCAGAGTTACTGTCCTTAACTGCTTGGCTGCTGCTAAATAAACTAGAAAAATCATTCTGTTTGAGATCACTAAAGCAAATAAGGAATTTTAATCTAATGAATATTTTTAACTAGTTTACTAAAGGATGACGACTATATTCAGTGTGACACAACGAGGCTACACCTATTCCAGATTTAGACTTGGTAAAAGTTACTAAATACTGAGAAAATAAATATTTGAATAAGGACTTGCACTGGTGGAAAAAAATAAACATATGGTGTCCATTTTTTGCTAATTTATTATGTGGAAGTAACATTTTAGTAGTATATTTTGATTTTTTAAGTATTCTACATAAAAAAAAATTTCTCTTTCCAAACTTAGATTTTGTAGAAGATTGCAGTGGACTGGTAAATTCCATCTAACGTTGATCAGAAGTACCAAGAAGCCTTTGTAACAAGACTAAAGTGTCCTTTAAGTTTTATTTTCTTCTGATCCTTAAAAAAGGCAAAACAAAGTACAAATATTTACTGCTGCAGAAAGTCAGATGAGAAAGTAAATCAAAGCAGATCATTTTCTTGAGTGAAGTTTTAACAAAGCCTAAGAAACTCAACAGAACTTGTGTGAGGGTAAGCTGGAATGAAAGATATGGATGGAAAGAAAAAAGAGCGCTGTATTTAGTCTCAAATAGTAACCTATTTAAAAGCCCTAGTATATACGATTATGTCTTGGGTTTAGAAAATATTTAGGTACATATCAGCAAACAAAGAAAGAATACTAATGATGTTAATAGACTAAAACTAGTGGAACCAATAGACAATACCAGATACAGTAGTTTGAGATTTATTTCAAGACTGAGGAAAAAAGTATGCGGCAAAAATTTAGATGATTCTCTGGTGCCCCAAAAGGCGCATCTGCCACTTTTATGATGTCTGTGGTTTTCATTTCACCACCACTACTAGTATCAGTTGCTTTTATATAGGAATATTTTCCATTTAATTCTTTGTTTTTACAGGAGGCTAACAAATAAACAGAAAAAGGGAGAGTTTTTATAAAGCATAAAGAAATGTAATACCTTTGAGACCACTTTCCCTCTGTAAGTAGTCATTGTACGCACAGGAAGAAATGTGTAAAACAAACTTTGAAAGGATTTATTGGAGTTTCTCATCTGTCTGCTAATTTAGAAGTCCTTATATACTCACTTAAATCCAGATTAAGATTAGTTATCTAAACCACAGTGGGGTTTAACATAACTCATCCACCTGAGAGCATGGGGAGCTCATCAGATGACATAAAATGCCACAGATTTACTGAACTCAAAAAGCGCTATGAAAATTTTTAACATTGAAGAATCTGTCCTTCAAACTAATCGACAAATATGTTGTCTTATGAAGCTAGCAGAACAAGAGACCTTGCTACTTTAGATAAACTCTTCAAAGATCAACAGGGGTTTCTTCACTCACAACCTAGAAAGACTGGAGGTTTTCAGAACCCAATATTGAGTTTATAACTAAGAAATCAGTTAACTATGATTCTGAAGAAAAAGAAACAGAAACCCAGTAAAATGACTGTAGTTTTTAAGCCAAAGCACTTTATTTTTCACATATAAATATTTATCTTTCTTATTTCCAATATGCATTGCCTATTTGAGCACCCTCAAATAGGTGAACATCACAAGTGATAGACTTGATTTGATAGAATAGAAACAGCAAACAGAGGTTTCTCACACAGTGTGGCTGTTAGTACGACTGCCTCTGAGTTTTGGGCAGGGTTATACCAATGCACCTGAAAAATTTTAGGTCAAAGTTTAACTTCCCATCACAATTCACTAACTCAGCTCTTTTCAGTAAAGAGGTTATCGATGTACTGCAGTTACTGAAATGATATCTGAATGAAAGTTTTCAGAGTGGTCTTAACATATTCCCTGCCCACTCTATTTCAGCATGACCACAAATTAATTAGCTGTAAAATCCAGATTCACACAACAGTAATAAAAGTGATTTCATACTTCTGCTTTTCCAAGTGAATACGTAACACAATAATTGATGTTAGCATATCCATGTGGTTTCCTTTCCTTTATTTTGGAGCTCTACAAACTTTTCATAATTTAATACTATCATGCAAAAGTTATGTGGGTTTCTAAAGAACTAAACCCCAACAAAAGCATTTACAGGAGTATCAGTTATTTTCATAAACCACCTATCCTCTTGTGCAGAAAGATCTCCGGCTGACACAGCCTCACCCTTCTGCTGGAGGAGTAAGGGCTTCCTCACAACCGCTACTTGGGTGAGAGTTTCACCAGTGTGCTGACAAAACAAGGAGACCTGTGTTGCCCAGGGAGTGCCCTGGGGGTTCTCCGGGCCAGCAGCAGAAGCACTCGGCCCGCCTCCTGCCTTTGCCCCCACAGACACCCCGGCTTATTCAGCACCAAGGGACACGAGTGGCGGCAGCGAGACGCGGCCGGGTGAGGGGATGGCTTTGGCAGGCACCAAGGCACCTAAGGCTTTATGCCGGGGCCGGGAGCAGCGGCAGGCCGAGCAGAACAAGCCGGGCCGGGCGGCGGCTGTGCCCCCCTCCCGCCGCCTCAGGGCCCTGCTGGAGAGGGGAGAAGGAGCGAGGCGGGACGGCCCCTCGTGTCGCGTCCGCAGGAGTCGGGCCTAGACAGCGCCAGCAGGCTCACCCGGCTCCCCATAGCCCCGACCGCTTCCCAGCGGCCCCTCACCTTGTCACCCTCCATGCCCGGGGCAGGTGGGGCACCGCGTCCCGCCGCCACCGGCCGCCTCCGAGCGGGCAGGAAACCACGGCAGCTGCGTCCGGGCCTGCCTAGCAACAGGCGGCCAGGGGGAAGCAGCCGATCGGCCGAGCGATGGATGGGCTCCGCGGCCGCCGCGAGCACGGCAGGCGGCTGCTGCCGCACGGGATTGTGGGAAGGGAGAGGGCGCCCGGCGGTGAGGAGCGGTACGGCGTAGCTTGGTCCCCTGCAGCGCGGCGGGACGGCGTCCGGGCACCCTCAGCCCATTCTTAGGGAAAAACAGCAGTCTGGGCTGGCTAAAGGGCTGCAGAAAGGCTCTCCTCCTTGAGCTGGTGCCCAGCGGGGTTTCCTCAGGCGGTGGAGGCGGCCTGGGGAGGGCCGGGGCATTGGCGAGCAGTCTCCAGAGCCCTTGTTCCACCGTGAAACCGGTCCCTAATCGCAGCTGATTACACTTTTTGTGAAGTCATCCGCGATTACTGTGGGAAAAAAAAAATGTTAGGGTTGATATGCTTAACTTAATCTGCAGTTTACCCAGATGTTAGGTAGAGACAGGCATGAAGAACACCTGTTAATAAATGTTAATATTCCCACAGTAACAAATACTGGAGCTGTTTTCTGCAACGAAGAGCAAGCAGCAGCTTACCAAACAGGCGTAAAACAAACACGAGGTAAATGATGACTGCCTGCAGGAAAGGTGTGTGCTATTTTCACAGCAAGTATTTACGACCTATTAACGTGTTGTGCGGTTTAAAAGACCGGGTGAAAATTCCTCTAGGCGCTTTGAAATTTGTTGCCGATTTTAAGAGTTAAAAAAAAAAAAAAAGTCAGTATGTACCTGTTACTGCTAGTACTCATTATTAATGTTTGTAGAAAAATGACCACTGAGGTAAAAAAAGCAAAGGAAGAGGCATTTTTGCATTTGAGAAACAATGTTGCTGTAGTTCAACAAGAGTTTGTCACACTGACTCCAAAGAGATAAAGTGTAAACCTTTATACTTGGCCTTAAAATACATACAAAGCCTTGATACAGTTGCCTCCTATTCATGTTTCCAAAATAAATCACAAATGCTGTAAAAGTTGTATCACTGCCTGGACTATGAAATGTTTTACTTCTATCACGTAGCAGAAAAGCAAAGGCAAATTAAGCAAGCAATTAGGAGGAAAAAAAACCTCCAACAACAAATCAACAAACCATCATTAACTGTATGACCTTTAAGGGGTAAATTACATCAACTAAATATAAGCATCTATGGATACTAGACTATTTTTAAACATTATTATGAATTATTTAGCTGTCTTTGGCAGAGCAATAATAATCTATAAGCTTTTTGTATCTTCTTCCCTGAAGAAACAACGCACTTACATCTTGGATTACCTCAAAGAGCTCTTGAGCCAAAGTGGTGACAATGGAACTAGGCATCTGCTTACTGTAGGATACTCTACAGAAATGCTGTCCTGTGTATAGAGGCTGAAGGAGGAAAACTACCTTCAAGTATTCTAATTAAATTTTGGTTCTAACAACACCATAGCAAATCCATATAACTAAAACTAGCAAATGTGGCAGTGATACTGAAGACTGGACTGAAAAAAAGCACTTTTTTTCAAGTTCTGGTCTTACCATCTATTCTTTTGAGTATACATATATATTTGTTACCCACACACACACACCCCCAAAAAAAAAAAAAAAAAAAAAAAAAAAAAATCAGTTTTGGCTGCCAATAGCTTTTTCTTACCCCGTTAAGAGTATACTAGTCAGGCATCTTTATGGCAAGAGAATTACAGGTATGGGAAGGCACCACTAGAGTGTTTAAAAAGAACTTTTTAAACCTTAAAGACAGGGATCAAACTGCAGTTTAACTTCTGCATGAGAGCACAAGCTAGAATAACACCTTTGGAATAACACAACTAAATTTTGTGCATAGAGTCATAGAATCATAGAATGGTTTGGGCTGGAAGGGACCTTAAACATCATCTAGTTCAAACACCCCTGCCATGGACTGGGACACCTCCCACTAGAGCAGGTTGTTCAAGGCCCATATATTAAAATAAACTACAGTTTCTCACCAATATATTAGAAAAAATGAATACATGAGTAGTTTTACTTTTTTAATAAAAATGGGTGTTAGAATCATGTAGATACAGGCAATAAAATGGCATGTATCTGCTGTATTACTGGACAGCATAAAAGGATGCCCTAGCTTTTCTTGGAAAGAGAAGTGTGTTGTAAACAAGGGGTTTGATAGCCCTGAGAATTATAATATTATTTTAGCTTGTATATGCTTTTCTTTTGTCTGGCTTGGTATGCATATCTTACTCTCTACCTGCACTGTCATCTGAAAAACAGAAATATAAAATAACTCAGCTTTTTACATTCTATAGTAATAAGCTATTTTTTGTCTTTGGATGTTCCTCTAGTATTGTGAAGCAATATTGTTTTTTTCTCCACCTCTGTATGGAATGACACACCACAGCATTTCACCAAAAAATTACTGGAAATATCAACACTCATAGGGACAACATGGCAACCCTCCACCATGCTTAAAAATGATGATTCTTTTATTATTAAGAAAAAAACCCAGTAAAGCAAACCAAAATAATGTGGGGGTTTTTTTTGGTTTTTTTTTTTGGTTTTTTTTTTTTGTTTTTTTTTGTATGAAGGAAGAGACTTCTTAGGATCTAGGCTTTGTAGCTATATTTTTTCTCTTTTTTAAAATCGGTTTCTGCTCAGGCCTTATGAAGTTCAGAAGAACACTCAAATATTACTATCAGTATAGGTGCATAAATGACCTCTTGCAAAGTGTTCAAAATGCTGTTAGTCCTCCAGGTTCATAAATAGAAAGAAAAAATGTGGATCTGTGAAGTAAACTGTGAAGTAAGCCTTTAGTTTTGGACTACAACTTGTAAGAATCCCATTAGCGGGGAAAAAAAAAATTGTTATTGTGAAAACTTATTAAGAAACACATTTTAATGGGAGGTATTTTTGTATTCAGAAATATTCAAAAATTCAGGAACAATAAATATTTGAGGATCTTATTATCAGAGTCAGATTTATGCATTCAGTGAAACTGTGGCCAGATTGGGTGATACCAGGGATCAGACATGTTTGTTTTTCTTCCAAACACCAGAAACTCTATGCACTGAACAGGTATAATAGAGTCTTCTGACTCTTTTTTTTGTGATAATTTGAAGCAGCCAGAAAATATTCATGCTGTATACTCAGATAGACTGAAGCAAGTTGAGACAGCTGGATAAAATCAAACAGAGAAGTAGTGAGTATTCCATCATGAGAATTAACTAGGAGGAAACTTCATGTAAACTATGTTTCCATTAATAATTCAATATTTTTAAGGAAAAAACTCCTGAGTAAACATTCTCAGATTTCTATTCAATAAAGATTTCTATTCAATAGTTAAAAACCTGTAGAGAGGAGCATCAGATGGAAATAATGCTGTTGCGTAAAATAAGGTATAATATCCAATATTATCAATATTATCAATATATATCCAATATATCAATATCAGGAATATCAACTGTTACTGAAAATGGTCAAGAGGCAACAATTAAAATTGCTTCCAAAACATGTTTTCTTGTGTGAAATCAAAGAAGTTGGGGAAACTTAGGTTTTCTTTTTTTACCGTATAAATTGAATCTTGCCAATTTTTCTCATCCTCAATGTAGAAATAAAATGTGTAAGATGTATAAATAAAATTTTTTGGGAAGGTAAGGGCAGTGTCAGTACTTACTGGGAAAAAAAAAAAAAGCATCATGGCAAACTGATGTGATGCAAGGTAGAGAAAAACATAGGATGACACTACTTTATCTCCAATAGAAGCTATTGAGTTTGAAATAGCAGAAAAGGAATCCAATAAAAAGGAGGAACAAACATGTATGGCTAAGAATGGGTATAAAGGAATACTGTAAGCAAAAAGTATTAGTTAAAATTCTAAGTCAACAGACCTACAAAACAGGATATGAAAATAATAAATATTATCTAAACAAGATAAATATAATCAGCTCTGTAGCTGATAAAAATCACCACAGGATACTTAAGGAGAAGCCAGAGTAATCTCTGTGCTATAACCTTGTATCTTCAAGAGTTCCTGATGCATTGAAGACTGCTATCGTAAGGATTAACAAATAGGATCAGGATATACCTGACTTACAATTCCAAGATTCTTGAGCAAATTACCAAGCAATTTATCAGCACCAAAAAGATTAGAATAAACAAATAACTTATTTGTTATTAGAATAAACAAATAACTTGTTTATCCGGAACGGTTTATGAAAAACTTTATAATAGAGTAGCTGACCCTAATTTATCCCTTAGCAGCAGAGTTTACGTCTTGATTTTAACAGGGCTCTTTTGTCCCTATTATAGTAGTGGCATGCAAATTTAATACCACCCAGTTTCTCCATCAAAATACTGTGTGGGGCCAAGTCAATTATCTACAGAAGTTCTAAGAAGTCAGCAGTAACCTCTTTATCAGAACTTTCTAATGATGTTACAGATAAACATTATCAAATTAATGCTACAAGATCTTTCTTCTGTTTTCCTGTTTGATTGGCACAATATCATCCACCTTTGGTTCTGAGTAATCAAACTTCCATATCAGCTAAGGAATTCCTCTGCCCAGGATTAATGCTGGGCTCTCAGGCCTACAATTATGTGTTTGTCATCCTAAATGCTGCTGCAAGATGATTTTTTTTTCTGATGTGCTTCTACAGTGTATTAATACTGACAGTACAGGGTACTCCTCTACAAATTCTGTATCTAGCTTATTTGCAGCATATACACTGAGACATAAAGGAGAGCAGAATAAGATGCAGCATATGGTAAAGTGTTAGTTGGTAAACTTCATGTTAATTCAATCACTATTTTTTTTTTTTTTTCTTATTTTGAATTTTCATTTAGGTTTGTGGTACAGTTGTATTCTGCTTCAGATACTGTGAAGCCAGACAGGAAAGTAAAATGGAGCAATGGAGTCCAAGACTGCGAACAAAGGGCTTGAAAAAACTGAGAAAATGTTAATAGTATTGGTTGTAATGGACAGGGCCAACATTCAGTATGGCCATTTGTACTAGGTGTTACTGAAACTCAGGACTGAGGAGTTCACAAGGAAGTCTGTATAAGCAAACTAAGTAATTAGAAGAGGAATACAATAAATGCAGAAAATAACCCACATTTACTGTAGTTTGATATTATTGGTATCCAAAGGGGTCACAGAGTCATACTTGATACCCCAGTTTAAGGTAACAAGCTTTTCTAGGGTCTCACGCTGCCCTTTAGTCCCCTCACTGTTACAGCCTGTAGGTGGTTTGAGTTCTCTAGAAGTAAAAACACAAAGTGAATTGTAATTTCAAAGCTTGGCTCTTGGTGCTGTTGCCTTTCTGACTTTCCAGTTCTCTGGGTAATTGATATGAAGTTGCTTTCACTTCTTAAAGAAATGAAGCTTATGCAGCTTTCCTATTTGTCCGTTTGTATGCCTTTTCATAACTTTTCAGCCTATTGGCTAAATTCATTCTCCCCTCTTCCCTGCCTGCAAGTACTAGGCTCATAAAGTCCTACAAATTTTGTGAAGACTGGAAGCTGAAGAGAAGAGAAGATAAAGGACTCTAATTCCTACTAAGCGAAAGGTTGGCTATTTAAAGCCAAAACAAAAACCCAAAACCCTTCTGGTAAATGCTGAGTTTAACCAGCAAGTGCATACCAGCAAACTGATGAGCACACAGCTAAGGACGAGCAACAGCTGCCTCTTCCCAAATGGGTGGTTACGTAAAAATTAATGAGCAGATAAAGGAGTGGTAGGAATGATGGGGGAACCAGGTATTACTGTGATAAAGGGATGGATGCAGGTCACACAGCCTGTCGAAAATCAGTTTATTTTAGTTCCGCAGATCAGGGCTTGTGTTACCCCGGGAGCCTGGATGATGCATGCCACCCTAGGTACTCCTGTGCACGAACAAGGTGACAGAGGAGCCATCTCTGAGGATGTGTGAGCAAAGCTTCAGGCAGCACCTGCTGTAAGGCAGGAGGGGAGTGACCGGCCTTTGGTTCCTCTGACCCATTGATCAGTCGGTCCCTTAATAACACCCTCAGGACAGAGCAGAGACAAACACGAAGCTCGTTACTGAAGGGTGTAACAGGTACAAACCGTTCAGCCGCGTACACGACTAACGAGGGTGGGAGATGGTGCGGTTTGCCCCTGGGGAAGCGCGCACTGGCACGTTCGTGGTCCCCAGCACCTTGGCGAGCTGCTTCTGCTTCGTGCCACCCAGCAAGAGCCCGTTTCCTTGCTGCGACCCTCTCCTCCCTGCGAGGCCAAGCAGCCACGGTACCCATCTCGGGCAGAGGTTGGGCTGGCTGTCCCCGAGCGGGGGTCCCAGCGGCAGTGAGGAGATCCCGTCGTGCAGGGCGAACCTGCATGCCTGGAGAAGGGTGAGAGAGAGTAACGCCGGCTCGGGCCCGGCAGAGCGCAGGGGGCTGCCCGGGGCGGGGGGAGGCGCCCATAGCGGTGCCTGGGGAGGAGTCGCCTCCTGGCGGTGGCACAGCCCCCCGCGGCACTGCCCTCCCCGCGGCGGCGGGCTGGGCCGGGCCGCCCCGAACCCGGAAGCGGGCGGCGGGTGGTGTGGGTGCGCGGCGAGCGGGGCCGGGCGCAGGATGCGAGGCGCCGCCGCCGCCCTGCCCCCCTGCCCGCTCGCAGCCAGCGCCCGAGGAGGAGGAGCAGCGGCAGCGGGGGAGCGGCACCAGTAGTAGGAACCGCCGGTGCGAGAGCATGAGCGGGGCCGCGACTAAGCAGTCCCCCGGCACGGGGTCCGCCGCGGACAAGGCGGCGGCTGAGGACTCGGTCCCAGAAGCGCCGCCACCGCTGCTGAGTGTGGACGTGACGGGTTTGGTGTCGCAGTTTGCGAGGAGCTTCGTGCTGATCTTCCCTGTGTATGTGCTGGGCTACCTGGGACTGAGCTTCAGCTGGGTCCTCATCGCCCTGTGCGGGCTCTTCTGGATCCGCAGGCACCGCGGCGGCAAGACCTCCCGCCTGGGCCGGGCGCTCGCCTTCCTGGAGGACGAGGAGGAGGCGGTGCGGCTCAGCGTCTCCTCCGCAGATCTGCCTGCGTGGGTGAGTGGCCAACACCCTTCGGCGCTCCCGAGGGAGCACCCGCGCCCGGCGGGCAGCTCGGGCCTGTCACCTCCCCGGGGGCTGCGTGACGCCCACCCCGGGGGCGGCCCGCTCCTGTTCGCCCCGCGGGGGGAGAGGCTACAGGCCGGAGCCGGCCTGGCGGGAGGGAGGGAGAGGGTGAGGAGATGGCATCTCCCGCGCCCCGGGGCTGCTCCTCCCGGTTCGCCAGCCGCTTTCAAGACTTGGCGTCCAGCGGCGGGAGCCCGACGCGGGCAGGCAGAGGGACCCTCCCTCCGCCGAGATGGCATGTCCCCGCGGCCCGGCCACCTGGTCCGTCAGCACACCGCCGTGCGGTGACAGCCCCGCGGCGCGGAACCTGTCACGGACGGGGTTTCCCTCGCAGAAATAAACTTTACCTCAGGGTTTGGGTTTTCTTCCCCTCTGACGCACACGGCTTGGCTGCAGCGAGGGCCCTGCGGTGCGCAGATCCCGCGGCTCGGGCAGGAACCTTTTCTGAAAAACTTGAGGTTAGGGGCAGACAAAGTCCGTATTTTAAGGATTTTTAGGTTTTCCTTAAGGCGTTACTTCGATGGGAGTGACAGAAGACTGAGGTGTTTCAGGGCTGTAACTGAGGTAAAGGCGCTTTGGTGGCCTTATTTGTGCATTGCTGATGGGTTTTAAAGGCTTCCTTTGGAAGCGAGGTCTTCCTTTGAAATTTTCAGGCTTTCTAATAATTGTTTAGAACTACCGTTATCTATATTTTTTTAGCTGAAACTCAGCTTCGAAGTAATTTTTACTGTGGAGGATAAGAGTTTTTTAAATACAGCTGACAGCCACCCGGCAGTGTCAGTGCTCGTCTGGGCCTCCCTGCGTCCTGGTCTGCCCCGGGGATCTGCTGTGCAGAGCTCGCTGCTCTCTGTCTCCACACCTGAAGTCTTGAAGGTTTCTGCTAAATCTTTCCGTGTGATTTCTTTGTTGACTGCTCTGTGCTCCTCAGCAGTAGCCACCTACATCTCAGTGAGGTACTCTTTGCTGTGACTGTGCATCGAGCAGTGTTGTGATCATAAATCGATTGAATTGCTATACCTGATGTGACCTGTCCCAGCTCTGCTAAGGAAGTTACACGAGGTCCAGACATCTGTAGAGAATATAGTGTGTAGGTGTGAGATGGGAGTCTTTCTTACTCCTGTCTCTTCCTGTCTTTTACCCAAATTCTAGTGGAAGATCATGGTAAAAATGGGAACAGGGTTTAAAAGAGATGAGGTGGTTTTCCTGCTTGAAGCTGAGATGTGGGTCTTAAATAATGCGGTTAGTAGCTCTTACCTTAGCTCTACGTTGTGGGTTTGTGTCTTTTTTTTTTTTCTCCATGTAATCATGCAGCCATATAATGCAAGTGTTCTTATTTGGTGCACTTAAAATTAATTAGTTGAAGCTAGATTTTTTGTTGAGGGTTGTATATAGTAACTACTGGTAACTAAGCAGTAGATATTCAAGCTTAGTGCTGTGTGTAAATGTTATTTTAAGTCACTATTTGTTACCTTGATAAAATGGCAATTAATGCCTGTGTGGAGTTGTCCAAATAAGTAAAGATTTAGAAAGGTGCCTCTTGACTTAAGTCAGAGGCAAAAAAATCATAGAGAGGAATGACTGCTAGCTGCAAATACCTCTGTATCCTGTGGTATTATGAGAAAGCAACTGATCAATATGCAGGGTTTCCCCATGAGTGTGACCACCTGATACACCAGTTAGCAGACTTACTTTAAATCACTGTTGGTTTTTTGTGGTGGTTTTTTTTTTTTTTTTTTTTTTTGTTAGTTTGTTTGGTTTTTTTTTCCCTCTTTAATCATGTTGTTAAATTTAAAAGGTCTTGGTTGTTTCTGCTGGCGTATATGCTATATTCTGGAAGTATTGTGCTTCCAAATAAATGTAGTTTCCAGATGAAATGCAGTCTGGAAAATGGAAGTTTTTTGAGAACTGAAGGTCCACTTGTAGAAAAAGTGGTCTTCAATGTCTCTGTCATAATCATTAAGCTTTATATGAATCTTTTTGCTGCCTCTGTAATGTGTCTTGGAAACCTGCTATTCTCTTTCCTTCTTCTCTGTGTGTGTTGTCTTGGAGATTCATGGATTTAAAATAAGAGCGACTAGGTGGTATATTGAGCCTGACATCTCTTTAATAGGTATCAAGTTTATCCATCTCAATGTGAACTCCATCCAAACTGGAGTATGTTCCCTTGGTTTCTAGTCAGGGAAGTACACTTTAAATTACTTGAGTAGGACAGTGCTATGTTTTAAATATAGGAAATTTTTCTCCTGTGGGACTGGAAGTGGCATGTAATAAACCATTTTTCAACTAAAATTATGTAACATTTATTTGGCATGTGATATCTTTCTGAGCTTTTGATTGGGGAAAAAGCTTTAACTGAGCAACACTGTATGTAAGGTGTGATTTCCCCACCCACCTTGGGAATGATTGATGTTTTAGCGATTCATGTTAAATATTCAGTAATACTGCATTGAGTTATTTATTTTTGTGAAAGTGGTTATTGCAGGAGTAATGAATTAAGATTTTTCTGCTGGCGATATGCTCAGTTGCAATTTGAAAATGATAGTGCTGTGCTATCACATGAGTTCATAATGTTAATTAATAGTTTCCTAAATTAGACTTAGTTCTTCTGTAAACAGGTGGTTACAATAGGAATATTCTGTACTGTGCATGTAAAATGAATTAGTTCAACATGAATACAGGTTTTGTTATTTAAAATGTCAACACTGAATTATTTAAAAGAAATATGTATGTGTTAAGAAATACTGCGTTTACTGTCTTAAAAGAATTAGATCTGTACTCATAGACTTGCTAACATTTAGTTATAGCTCTGCTGCCTGTTTGGAAGATGTAACTGATTATATGGGGTGGGAGGGAGCAGAGGTGGGTGCTTTTCCAAGTCATTACAACTAGGCAGTAGAATTTACAATGAGAAAGGATTGGAGATCAAAATGGTCTTTATTTGAAGTCGACATTTTCCCGTTTTTAGCAATGTTTTTCTGTACTAGATGTATTTTATACTGGAATGAATGTCATCAAGATGCAAACGTATGTAAGGAAAGTGACAATTTAAGTATCACTATTTAGAGGATAGAAGGTAGGAAAGCAGGACTCTCTTTAAAGGCTGGGTGTCATGTTGCCTTTTATTTTTAAAACAGTAATGGAATTTCATAATCTAAGTGGTATAACAAATTTACTTTATTCTTTCTCAGAACAACCAAAAAAGTTAATCTAGTTTTGCCATTGTGGGGGTTTTTGGTTGCTTAATGTGACTTTTATAACATGCCAACATATCATGTTTGGCATCTTTTTGGATAAATGAAACTTTGACTCCTATTTTCTTGAACATACAGATAAAAAAACATGCTGATCTTTTTCCCCCAGATGAACTGTAAATTTGGCCTAGTACCAGGAGATGTATCTGTGTGCAGTCTGTCAGCAATCAGCAGGAGACCAAAATAGGAATAAATCTTAGTGTTTTTAAATAATTGATTCTGAAAACATGTTTAGACAATCTTCTCTGTGTCTCTAACCATGTATTATACAGAAGCTGAAACACTGTACATCATTGTAGTGAAAGTAATGCCATGTTAAAACATTAATTACAAGTCTGCTGTAGCATTTTGGGTCCTACAGACTCACTTGAGTTTCTGCTGGAGTTCGGAGTGATTTTTAGGGTTTTATTTTTGTTGGTTTGTTTTCTCATCTGCTTAAGGTAAAACAAAAAAATCTGCATAAACCTAAATAGGTATCTACTCACCTTTTTAACTAAAGTGATTTGCAGTCCTATTGTAAAGAAATTTGGTAAATCTTCTTTCTCTTGGAAAGCTGTATGAAATTATTGCAGACTGAGAATTGTAAATTGCTACTGAACTGCAGTAATATGCAGTTAGAGCTACCTGTTTTTCTTCCACAAGTATACTGGGTCTGCCTTGCTAATGGGTTGGTGATTACTTTATTGATTATTGTAGATCTACTTCAGCATCTAGTAAAAAGATTTTGGTGTTAACTGATAATAGGAAGGCAGACCCAGTATGCTTGTGGAAGAAAAATGGTTGGGTGTCTCTAACTGCAAGGTCATGTCCTGTAGTGAATGACATCTGTAGAGAGGGTTGAGGTGGTTATGCACTTATGTATGTTTAATACGAAGATTTCTTAATGACGTAGAATCAAACTTGCTAATTGGATCTTAGAGTGATAGTTCAGGACAGGAACCTCCAGACAATCCCTGCTGATGGGTTTTAAGTATGCACTCAGTAAACCTGATGAACAAGTGGACTTCTGCAATACAATGTGTGTTCTTAATTGCCATTAAGATCTTCCTCTTAACTTCTAGTTATACGTTTGGTTCTTGCTGTTACTATTGTAGCCATAGGAATTGTAGGTGAGTTTTTATAAAACATACTAAAATATGAAAAGGAAGGCTGTGAGGCATTGACACATTTTTCTGATCCTTTCTCCAAATGTTAGTTGAGCATGTTAAATTGAGTTTACTGAGGAGTGACTGATAAGAAAAATTACTTCCATGTACGGCTACATAATGCTAAGCTGGATCTAATCAGTTTATGTGGTTAGTACTGCAGATGGCCATAGGCTCTAGGCTGCCTGCCTGCATCTGGAAAGCATGAAGGGGTGTGAGTAAGAGTAGAATAAAAACTTGTGAGTACTTAACAACTGAAGTCCACATCCTTCTCCTGCCTGATTATTTTCTTTCCAAACTGTCTTCTCTTCTAGGTGCCTCATAGTGTGTATAAACATACATACGTGTGTCATGGGTTGTGTGGTTTTATATATATATATGGTTGGGGTTTTTTTGTTATTTTTAAAAGAAGTTTAATTAGGTTCAGCATTACTTCTTGTAGTTGAGAAGGTAGCCTGGGTGACTTTCTAAGAGTACCCCACAGTTCAGAGACATGTGAATGGTGATTTTAGGAATGGAGAACCAGGAGGGGGGAAAAAAAAGGCATTTATGTTGGACAATTAATCATATCTTCCTGTTTCTCAAAGTTTTCAAATTTAGCATGTTAAAAGTCTGCTGAGATATGTCTGTCACATAACACATTCTGTCACGTAGTAATGTGATAAGCATCACTGTGTGATTCATATGTAAAGATCCTTTTCAAGAATATTTATGGTAGAAAGTCACGTGATGAACTAACTGATGTTTATGAACATGATATCAAACTACGAAAGAAAAATCTTAACCTGAAAGTATTAGTGTGCTCCTTGAACTGTTTTTAGGTGCCACAGGCCTTCTAGATATGTGTGTATAATACATTCTTTTTTTTCATATACCAAATTGATATTATGTAACAGTTATTATTGACTTTTGGGCTTACTGGTAATGTGTTCTTTAAACCTGCAGTTTCTCTGAATAACTAAGGAAGATGTGTACAAATCTATTTATTTATTTATTTTTAACTTGCATTTTAGTCTGCTGGTGTTGTTTCCATGCCTAAATAGTTTTGCATATAAGGGCTGGCCCAGCTTTAGCTAAATTCGAAAACGTGAGAGTTGTGAAGACTGATGTTTTATGGAAGAAAAAAAAGTCTAGAGCAACAGTTGACCTTTTCTGCCTCTTCTACAAGATTCTTCTTATTTTAAACTGCTGCTGCTTTTTGAGATTGTTGCCACATTACAGAGGGTAGTTGGATATGCATTTTAAGATCTTTTTATTATTATTTTTTTCTCCCTACATGATAGCCTGCTGGGAAGTAGGAAGACCATCAGGGTTATTGTCAAAACATTTTCGTCATAGTTTTTAGTAATGAAAGCCTCTTCTAGAAATTTTAAGTATTCAAAACAATCCTTTTGGTGTCCTGTTCTTGTTTTTTAAAATGAAAGAAGAGGCAACATTTCATTTCTGGTAAGATAAAAATCTTTAACTTAAATAATTTGATTTATATTGCAGTTTATCTCCCATTTATCAAATCATCACTAATTATAGCACTGAAAAGGTTCTCTAATTGCTGAAATTGCCTTTAGCATAACTTATTATGAGCTTTGCAACAATTCTGTGCTGACCCTATGGCTGTACTGAATCTGAGGTGTGGGTTTGTGGAAGCTGTTTTTAAAACTTATTATAAAATATGAATTTTTACAAGAATGGTAATTTAAAAATGTCCTCTGTAGTGTCTGAAATGAGTTTGTCAGTCTTCTAGTAGTATGTCAGAATCTGAAAGCTGCAGAGAATGACTGCAAATTAATCTGTGCCATTGATTTGGTATGTTTCAAAATGTAGATACAAGGGGATCAATAAAATAATATGATTTTTCTGGAAGGATTACAGAAATAAGAGATTTTGTATGGGGCACTGGCAGTTTAGATACAGTTGTTTGACCTGTGAAGTCTCATCTTTCTTTTTTTTTTTTTTCTTTATTGTTGGATAATATAAATTACATCTGATAATGCCTTTTCCTAAGGAAGTTTAGAACAGACACTGCACCAGCAGCTTTGGAGCTTTTCCATGGCGTAGCAGAGGCCAGGTTCTAAGTTTTGGGTACCAATCTTGACAGGCCAGCAGCATTTCCAATGTAGTATATGTATACGCTGCTTTTGTGTGTTCAGGGAAATACTGCACCACTTCACAGGAGGAAATTAAATCCTTATCTTTGGTTGGTGCTTGTGAACACTTAATGAAAATAAAGGATATACAGAGATGAAGTATTTAATGTAGAACTGAATGTGAATAAGAACAGTAGGGAAACAGTATTTAGATAAGAAGAGGAGAGAGTGTTTTTATTTTAAACAACTGTTTGAATTAAGTAAATTATGAAACGGAACTATTCAGAGAGATCTGACATCTTATCATTTGTATAACTTTTAGCTTACATGATGCTTTGATATTTCAGGGTAACATTTGTTGCAGTTGAGTGAGGAGAGTGTTCTGTAGATGTTAGAAAGAAAATGTTGGATGAGGGAACAAGAGGGAAGAGTACAAATCAGGAATTTGCTAAACATCACCATGTGTGAAATGTTGGAAGCCAGTTGCCAGCTTGCTGTGTTTGACAGAGTTTGTAATTGTCCAAGATGTCATGACCCAGGACCCTTCAGTCCCATCTGCCATGCACTAAATGCTTTTCTCATTTTGCAGCGAAAGAAAGAGAGGATCTGGACAGCACTTGCATTTCTTGGACAGTCCAATACCTTTTTTGAGGCAGCCTTGACTTCTCACTGGATGAGACTAAAGTTTTTCTGGGGCAAGTAAGAAAGGATGATAGTGTAATTAAAGATATGTGTGTATTTTTTGAAAATAAAGAACCAGCTTGCATTTGTTTTCTCTCTGGCACTCGCCACCTTCTCTCTGTTTTGATTTCATAGATGTTGTTCTTTTTATTATGTGTTTGCTATAAGTTTTGTGTCAATCAAAAAGTAAGTTACAAAATGGATCATTGTCAGGCCTGGAAAGTGATGCTGTACAAACTTGCCACATGAGCTAATAGAGTAACTGATAGCAATTGTAGGTTTCTTCTCCATTGGCTAGAATTAGTCCAGATTAAACTTGTGCTATAAGCAAATTTCATTACAAAAGTGAGGTTCAAGAATCCTGAATCCTTTCCTGACTTTGGGGGCATGTGTTCAACAAGTATGCTGACCTTGCCAAGTCCGTTGCATTTACCTCAACTTCTCAAGATACTTTATTTTGATCTCTTGTTCCTTAACATAGTCCTGTATTTCTCTCGAGTCTCTGTCTTTACGCCAGGGTTCAGGTGAGGATCTGTGTCCTGTCTCTCTTGAAAATCCCATTGATATGGTGCCTGGGAGGGAGAGGAAGAGCAGAGACTGCTTGCAAAGTCATTTGATCCCTATCCCTGACCTACTTCTAGATTTTTAGCCCAGTAGCTTCTACCGAGCTTCATGTACCAGTCTTTGCTAGACTGGTGGAGTTCTTATTTTCGTTGTAGTTTAAATGGTGTAGCCTTTTTTGTTTGATTTGGTCTGGTTTTGTTCCCTCCATGTGCTTCCTGAGATATTGTTAAAAGTTAGAGGAGCAGTGAGAATTTTAAAGCTTCTTCCTACTAAGGATTCCTTATTCATAAGAATATGTATAAAAAGCATGTTAAATTTTATTTTTAGGCTTTTCTCAGTGTCAAAATATGCTTATTGCAGAGAGAATTAGGGAGTTTAATAGTTAAAGAGAATGATTCTGCAGTTTCAAAACAGAGTAAATGTGCACTCCTGATAAAAAAGGATGTTCTGCATCCAGTTGCATTTTCCCACTGCCTTCTTGTGCCAGCTTTAGAATTTACTTGGCCACCTACTTGCAAGCATTTTGCCAGGTTTAGTGTTCAGCTGGATCGGTTCCTTGAGTTAGTTTTCTGTGCAACCATGCAAGTGATAGCACCTACAAAAAGGAGGTTATGGAAACCTGTGGTCAGGTTTAAAGTGAAATGGAACAATAGCCTGCATGAAGAGGACCTTCTGAGAAAATAACACCGCTGAGGTGTCTTTGTGGGAAAGCAGAGTTTGAACTTGAGCGTTTTATAATGTCAAGTTACACATCCAAGTTCTTTTTATAACATTTCAATAGACCTGTTAACAAAATCATCAAACATACAAACTCTCAGTACTTTGATCCAACTTAAAAGCTGGCCCTGTTTTTAATGTTTGGTTGGATTAGATGAGCTCTAGAGGTCCCTTCCATCCTGAATTATTCTATGATTTTTATTTTAAGCTGTTTGAAGCCGGAAGTCTTTCAAGTTTCCACTTGTGGTTTACGAATTTTAAGAAACCTTTTCTGCATAAAAACCCAGTATTTGCTTAACTATTAAGTATACTAGCGCAAAAAAAAAAAAAAAAAAAAGATGGTTATCTTTAGGGAGGTGTTTTGTGGGAGGTAGTGAGACTTTTTAAATCGTTCAGATGCTTGTCAGCTAAATAGTTGGTATTAAAATTCTGTGCAGTGAATTGCTAAAACACAGAATTTTTCAAATGGAACTCCTGTTATATAAATAACCTTTGGAAGACGAGTGTTCCCATATAATGAGTCATTGCACAAAGTTTTGTCTGCTGCACCCTGATGCAACTACAAAATTCTCCTTAGGAACTGAAAATTTGAAACGGGGCTAACGGTTTTCAGCTGAAGCAGTCTAGAATTATGTGCCACAAAGTTGTTACTAGAAATACGAAACTACTTTTACTTGGCTGAAAATAACTGTCATATGACAGACAAGCATTACATTGTCATTTGGCTGTCCTTATCATATAGCAGCATGAGTCAAGTTAACATTAGTTCAATTGCAAGCACTTTCACCTAAGAGGTTTATATTTGTGATGTAAATTGCATATTCTTTTTCATCTGTTTTAATGAAGACTTTTAATTGAAAGAGTCTAGTACAGACTCCAGCAGTGTTGTTATCGTAACCTTTGTTTGCATTCCTTCAGTTAGATACTGGGTCACATGAATTATCCAAACTGAAATAGTTCCTTTGGGAAGATGTTGAAAGATGTAACACCGAATGTGAAATTAAATATGTTATTGACAATCCATTGTCTTGTATTCCATCACTGTCTGCCTTAAAAGGAAGGTGGGAAGAAAGTGTGTGAATCTCTAAAGATGTAGTGTCTTCCTGTTTCATTTTTAAAAGTAACCACGAGATATGTTGAAGCATGAAGTTAGCTGTAAAACCTTAATTGTTCTGATTTGAATTAATTGTACAGTATTATGAGCCACACTTCGGCTCTTAAAGTTTGCAAATGTTTATTTGTAACTAGTTTACTAAAAAAACCAACCCAGATTGTGGAGAGGAAAACATCGTAGGGGGGAACTCAAATGGTACGTAGCAGCTCAGGAAGCTCATAGTTTGCTTTATAGTTAAGCATTATTTCTGCAGCTTTATAATACATGGTTCTTCATGCCTTTTTTCAGATCTGCATGGCTTGATATAAAAAAATGTATCGGTGCTTTCTCAGATGCCCGCCTTTACAGAGCATATTCTGTAGACTGTTAACTTGATCAGGTTTGAAAAAAAGTAGTGAATAAGTTAACAATGTCATATCCAAAACTGTGACAAGAACTCTTGTGGCATTCTGCTGGGAAGAGTATTACAGGACATACTCTGAGCTGTGAGTGTTTGTGCAGGCTTATAGAACAAACTCCCAGGAGTTGCTGGTAATTAGCAAGTTTGATCTGTCTGTGCGTTTCAAGCAGACTGTTAGTGTAGTAAATATATGATGCTTCAAATGAGGAAATGCCTTTCCTTAATGTGTTAATATTTCCCAGTGCAGTAAGCTTGCTCATCCACAATTTTGAAAAATTGTGATTTGTGTTGTGGCAAGTCTCTTCCCTCCTCCCCCAGTCTATTGATTCATCTTGTTAATTGTTGAACTAGAATGCTAAATTCTCTTGGATGTATGGCTAGGAAGTTGTCTTAGTCTAGTAATCAATTTTATGCTGCAGGCTATATTTTAAAATGCTGTGTTCCTCACCCAATGACTTTCTCCTAAAATACTTGAACTAGAAAAAGAACACTTTTCCACCCACCCACCCTCTGCCAGTTAAATGTCAAATAGCAGCCAGGAAATGATAAGAGAGCGTTTCACCGGAGGAACAAAAAAACCCAGTGTTCAGTCATTTGACTTGTATGTGTTATAAGAAGATTTGGTAGTGATTGATATATTGTTTTAAATTGTAGTATTTTTCTCTATTTGTTCATGATAGACTTTATTTTGGTTTCCATTTTAGGGAAAATATTTGGGGGTTTGAAAGTTTTTGTTTGGTTTTTTGTTTGGTTGGGGGTTTTTTTGTTTTGTTTTTTTTTTTCTTTTTAGGGTGTGTTAGGTAAGAGTGCTGTGTTGATGTGAATGTGCTTAAACTGTCCATGTTCCTTTGATAAAATCAGTTTTCTTGTTTCTGTTTTGTTCATATAAATGGTTATAATGAGAATTTTCTACTGAATCTATAAAGGTTCTAAAAAGTTGCATATAATGTGTGTTTGTGTTGTTTTCAGGTCTTCACATAGATGTATGGTAGCACAAAACATATTTGCCCACAATTGTTTTCTTCAGTTCCTTTGTGTTTTGAAAATTTTGTAATTATAGCCTAAAGTTTCTTTTCTCTCTGTGTCCTATCTTTCATGAGTTCTCTAAAGTCAAAAAAATAAAATGTTACCACTCTGTACGCTTTGTTACTTTGATTTACCAAAAAAAAACGACCCCCAAATGAAGTTTGGGGTGTTCTTTCCTTTTTAGTTCATTAGAGTAATCCATTACACCCAGAGCCATAGTAACAGACTGAAAATAGATTTGATTTGGAAATCACATTTTTTAAAAATCAGTTTCTCATATAAGAATACAAACTTTAATTTTACTGTAAAAGAGATGAGGAACTACAAAAGTATTCTTTTACATCCATAATTCAACGTTAACTTCTAGTACACACACATCTTGTTATTGGTGTACCTGCTTGCTTTATGCTGAATTTTTTGGTTTTCTAGCACAGCTAGGAAGGAAATCTGTACTAGTAACACTATAACAATATTCTGACAAAGCTGTCAATGGAAGTACAAGTGTATATACCTGAAATTAGTTTTTTTCCTCTTGTTTGTTTGTTTTTTTGTTTTTTTGTTTTTTTTTTTGTTTGTTTTGTTTTGTGTTTTTTTTTCTTTAGTGCTTAAACCTCTGTTGGGTTGGGGAGAAGATCTGCACAGTGTTGTTCTGGATATTGTGCAGGAGTGGTAGACAACTGTAGTTGGCAGTTCTTGTTTGGGAATAAGTGTAGGCAGGACCATTAATGTCTAATGTACAGTTTTTGAAGATGTTCAAACATTTACCTGTGAAATGGGTGACAGGAAAACTCTACGGCACACTGGGGGACAGTGTTGGAAGGTATCCAAACTTTTGTCTTCCCTTCAAGTGAGTTTGGTATTTGGGATGTAGAACCTTTGGCAGATATTTTCTAAAACTTCTTTTAGGGCAGGAAGTGCAGGCATTTGTTCTTGAAGTGAAACTCTGCTAAAGGGATGGAAGTGATTGAAGATTTTACTTACAGTTGTTGTAAAACTTTTATCCTTGACTTATTAACATCGATTCACATCTGCGTCCTCAGAGTGCAAGCTGAAAAACTGTAGAATATAATTTAAGCTTCAATTTATTGAAGAGCAATAGAAGTATGTCCACTTGCCAGAGAGAGGAGATTAGTTCATCAGTGTTCCTAAAATTAATGGGTTTTAAGCCCTGACAAATCACTTTGGTATTTCCTCTGCTGTAAAGTTCTGATTCTTGATTTCCATGTAACACATAAGTTTCTAGTTTAGAAGTAACGTATAAGAACTTTAAAGGTCATTTGCTGTCTTGCTTGAGGCTTGCAGTGTTTGGGGAAATGGTTTTTCTTTTTGTCAGTCCCAGCTGTCTTGCAGGTTTTCGTTTGTTCTAGTTTCTTCTTCCAGCAATCAAAGTGATGAACTCCAGCTCTGCTTTCTGCTGCTGTGATTGTTTGCATTGCCAGGCACGTGGAAATAACATTCTTGTCTGTCGTACTCTAGCGAAGAACAGGGTGTATAAGTAAAGCTGTTACATTGTGATCTCCCACTGAGTAAGTGAAATGGAAAAATCCTCTGATGCGGAGCAGCTCAGATCGGTCCATGACGTGGGATTTGAGATGTCACTTTTTTAGCAGAAAGTAACTATATGTGCTCCTGAGGACAAAAGAGAATATTGAGAATGAGACATTGAAATACATATCCCAAAGATGTTTTAATTTTTTGCAACATAGTTTATGAGTTACTTTTAACTGTAGACGTTTCCATAGGCAAATAAATCTTCAACTATTTAGTTAAAACAGAAGTCTTAGATTTATTTAGTTTTTTAAAAAAAAGTGTCATAGATGAATGTTAAGCTTGCTGACTATTTGATGTCCTAATAATTTTTCAAATACATTGAACAGAGTCAGGACTGTATCAGATGCAGCAAGTCGTATATGGCAACAAGAATGGTGGGTGTGATTTCAACATCCCTTTGATACTGAAAAGAAAGGTAGTCCTTACTTTTTTTTCATCAGAGGCTAGTTGTACATAGAAAAGCCTTTATCAAATTCTTGAAAATACTTTTTTCAGCTGGAATGAAATAGTTGCAAATTAACTGCTATTTATGCAGATCTCTGAAAATAACTGTGGTGGTTTACTCAAGGGGGTTGATTTCTTTTTAACTGTCATCACTTCATTCTTCTAAACTCAAGTGATGTCTTTTGCAAGAAAGCTATTACATGTGATTAAGAGCTGTATACAGATCTTAGACTGCTGAAAATATCTGTTGTACTGGGCTGGGATTCAGGCCTAAAACAACACAGTCAACAGTAAAAGCCATTAAAAAAAATCTATTGCCAATTAGTGCTCATAATGAAGTTCGCTGTAGCAAACTGAAATGTAGATTCATCTTCCTGAAGTTGGACACCTCATTTCAGAGATGCAAGTCTCTTTCTGCCATCTGTCTTTAGTCAGTGGGAAGGGATGAGCTGAATTTTTTGCAGGAGGTCCCTTTTCTCTGTATATTAAGAACTTAAGAATAATGAGGTCACAACTTCACTGCTACTTTTTTATGTGCCTAAATTTAGCGAGGAATAATGTGGGCCACAGCTTTAGATTTTAATTAATACATTTAGTAAATATTCTGTTGTAGAACTTATAAAAAATTATTAGCACTATGCAGCAGCAGTATCTGTTGTAAAATCTGCTGAGAGTTCAGGAGCTAAGAGTGACTTGGCTGCATATATTAGTCCCTGCATGAACACAAACTCTCCTTCAAGAGGAGTGCAGACTAAGGAGAGTTCTGCTTAGGAGCAATCAAATAAATTGGCATAGTTATTCTCGCGTTGCCCTGGGCAAGATTTCTTGAAGCAAGATTTTAGGGAACTGATTGACTAGGCGGTTGGTTATTCACAGTTCAGGCAGTTGTCTTTAATTGACAGAAATTTCTTTCCACTCATAGAATTAATATTCGGTTTATTTCTAGGCACGAGGTGTTTGATCTGCACTTAGAAGCAGAAATTGCTGAACCTAAATTTAGACATATAAGTCTAAATTAATTTGAGATTTTCTTTATGATCAATACAGGCATCTCCAGAGGACTCATCTGACGATAGAAGAAACGTTTTAACATGTCAGATGCATCTCTTCAAAGGTTCTTATTTCTCTCTATTAATGATATAGCAGGTGTAGAGTGACTAGATTATTCTTGGACATGTAAAAGATAGAATTTTGAAAATCAGGGAAGAATAATTCAGCAATTGCCTGGTGATCACCAATATTTGCATCTTTAAAATGGAAACCTTTGAAACTGCTGTGAAGCTGTGTATAGGTAAAAAGGTTTCCTGAGGTGTAGTCTTCCCGCTTGTAAACTGCAACCAGCATCTAGTAGGTATGATTTGATTATCTCTGTTCCAGCTATACACTCTGCAGTGGGACAGTAAGTGTGGATTAAAGTGCAGAAATGATGAGTTTAAGTGTCAGTTATAGGCAACTCAGTCTTTCAGGAGTCTATTGTGTGCTCAATGCTATCCTTCAGTTGTAGGCAGTATGTTTATAAAGTGACTTACTACTGCTATCATTAATCAAAGTAGTATTAATTTACGATGACTGGTTTTGATGCTAAACTGGAAAGTGGAAGAATATAGACTATTTGTAATGGTTGAGTTGGGGGTGAAGAATATACAAGAGATCCCGGAACGCTTGGGTTACCTTCAACATTGATGATAATCAGTAATATGAGTGAAGAGGTGACAGCTCTGTGATGCATTTATATAAGGAAAAATATGTCCAGCTCTTCTTTCGTCACGCTGTTGCTACCTCTCCATCCTGTCTATCAAACACCCAACAATTCCAGCAGTCTAATGTTGGAATGTTCCTCTTCTGTGTCCAAGAAAATACCAAATATTAATCACTCAGCTGCTTGCTACCCGTCATTTGTTTGAAGGGCAGTAACTGACTTTATGCAAGGACTAGGTTCAGTTATGGGTAAACATCTTCATGCAAGCACTTACTGAGCATAAGCAATGGCTGTGTATATAGAAACGGGCTTTTGTGGTTCAGGTCAGTAGCTATACACACTGGATTGGACATGCTACCTGGAAGTACGTTTATTGCTTTACTGAAAATCTTTGGTATATCCTCAAGATGGTAGTTTTTCCATAGTTTACTTTCCACTTAAGGGCTGTTTTTGTAACTGTCTATGTAAAAAGTACAGTATATTCTTTCCAAAAATACAGGAACTCCTCTCTAAACATATGCAAATAAAATAAGTGTATTTACATTAAAAGCAGAGAAATTAAAAGGGAGCACCCTTTAAGACATATGGCCAAACATGAAACTTCCCCAACAGCAGGGGAAGACAGATTCTTTAGTTTCCAGTATTGTTTTTTTCAAAAAAGCTTAGCTTAGGAAGAGGATTTATGTATGTTGGAGTTTATGATCACTTTCCCTGTTTTTTTTAAGATGGAAAAACTCTTTAACAGAGGCTGGGGTATGATTCGATGCAGAGCACTGTAAGACAGCTATTTTGAAAGATGGTATCAGTGATGGTTTGCAGTTGTGTAAGATGAGTGAAAGTGTCTGCGTGTGCAGGAAGCTGGAATCTCAGGGGATGTTTGCTGCAGCCAGGGCCTGCGGGAATTTTGGTAGAGTGAAGTGGGGGAGCATTGCAAGCTGGCAACTGGGCTTTTTATTTCTATTTAGTCATTTGTATTCTTATATTTACTACTGATCTCTTAAAAGATGTCATCCTGAAACCTGGTCACTAATTGAAAAAGAAAAAAAAAGTCAAATGTGGCTTTAAACTCTAGATTTCCTACTTACAGCAGTATTTTTTTTCCCTTGGCTTTGTTGATTTGTAGACTTGCATGGAAGGAGAAGTGACTGAACAAATATTGCTGTGTACACAAGTCAAAGGATCACGAGAACTATCAAATATCTAGGCGTGTTTTAACTAAATTATTGCAACATGTAGTAGTGTGTTGGATAAAAGGTACTGCATGCCCTTGGGTACTCATTTGCTTCAATTTCACTTGAGGGGCTTCATCTTCCTTTTTGCTAAGTGTGGACTTTATTATGTTGCAAACTCAGAGGTGCCTGCCAGGCATTGTTCATCTGCTTGTGGATGATCATAAATCTTGTAGTGCTGTGGATGGTGTATTTTGGTATTGACTTCACTTTCTGATGAAAATTACTGTACAGCACACTTTGTCCTCCTACTTTTGTGTGTAGTCTACAACAGCAACTTTTATAAGTGTGAAATTCTGCTTTTTTTTTTTTTTTTTTTTTTTTTACTGTTTTTTATGAAAATTGAGTTTGTCAGTGTTCCGTCTCAGTGCTGGGCTGTCAATCTATTTCTAATGTTGTGCTTGTCTTAGGCACCATATCCACATTCCAGGGCAAAATTCTGAATGTTGCGTCCACCTGCTGAACCATTCTTCCTCTGAGCCTGCTGAGTTCACAGCAGTTTTGCAGCTGAGTTTACTTGCCCCAGGATTTTACTCGCTTTTTCTAATTCTAGAATAAAAAAATAACACTTTGCAGTTATATATGAAAACCTACTGCTTCTGACCTTCATTTTTCTGTTGATGAATGTGTGGCTGACAGAAAGCATTGGTCTTATGGGAGACGGGCAACTTGCTGGATGTTATACTGTACAGATGTGTCCGTCCAGTAGTGTAAGTGTACATGTTTTTCTCAGAGGGTGTGGTTTCAGTAGTATCCTTTCCTTCTTCAGGTTTGATTTAAGTACACTTACTCTGCATTTTCTAAAATAGCTTCTTGGATAAGAGGTGCTAAGCTCAGTCATGAGACAAGATATTACAGCTGGAAGACAGGCTATTGAAACAGATCCATGATTTGTATGAATGCAGGAATTACAAGCTGTGGGCACAGATCGAAAACATGCTTGTAAAACCTTTTTGATATATAATGAAAGTATCTTTTATACTTCAAAACCAAATTATATTATTGGGTGAGGATTTAGTGGGGATTTTTATTTGTGTTGAACATTGTCTTCTGTCATTTGATGAGGGTTTTTTCCTCTAAAGTATCTTTTGTGGTTAACACATAGAGTCAAAACGGGGAGACCTTGTCGCTCTCTACAGCTACCTGAAAGGAGGTTGTAGCGAGGTGGGTGTTGGTCTCTTCTCCTGAGTAACAAGCAATAGGACAAGAGGCAATGATCTCAGGTTGCACCAGGGGAGTTTTACATTGAATATTAGGAAAAATTTCTTCACTGAAAGGTTTATCAAGCATTGAAACAGACTGCCCAGGGAAGTGGTTAAGTCCCCATCCCTGGAGGTATTAAAAAAGATGTGTAGATGGGGTGCTAAACGACATGGTTAAGTTTTGGACTTGGCAATGCTGGGTTAATGGATGGACTTGATGATCTTAAAGGTCTTTTCCAACCAAAACAATTCTGATTCTAAAATAGTAAGACTGATATTGAAAGATGAGGATAATAGTTAATTTAGTTGGGAGGCAGCCTGCATTTTGGTTCCACCTTGTAACTCAAAACATACGATGTAGCGTATCTAAATTTAGAAACTTGGTTTAGCAGGGAGTGCTTCAGTGTCTTTCCTTAGCAACACAGCCTACCAAAAACACACTAGAGCTGCCCTTCCTGGTCTGTACTGAGGAGTGGTAGCAAACTCCATGGTTTTAAGGTGGAGTTTATAAACAGAAATAGGATAATTATGCCTGCAATTGCAGGGGATTGGAATTCAGTGGTCAGAGTGTTTTCCAGTTATGTGTTTCATTGGTCTTGTATTTACAGTATGATCCTGTATGAGGATAAGGGCTGCCCTAAAAATTTAGAGCATCAGTTCTGCCTTAAGTAAACTTATTCCATACAGGGGGTGAGCATTTTTGGGGTAGAAGGGGTGAAGGAGGATGACAACAGCTGGTGAGGGTTGCAGCCAGCATTTGCAGAAGCTGGGAGGATATTCAGCGAAGAATAACTCCATAGTACAACTTTGTTTTTCCTTTTTCATTGGACATCACTTCTGGTTGCTGTGTTAGCTGGACCTTTGATCTCTGGTGCAGAAGTTCCTGTGTTATATGTTGCCAATGAAATGTGTGATATATTTTGAGTATCTTTTTCTAACAAATAACACCATACTGTGTTCTGTGCTGAAATACAGTCCATTAGGAGGGTCAAAATTGTTTTAGAGAAGACAGAGAACAAATGTCATAAATGATGGAAATTTTAGTGTGCACCTGATTATTAGGAATATTGAGCTTTGTATAAAACCTGGTATAAGAATATGGTTAAATTTTTGAATGGCAGAACTAGAAAGAGTTTCATATGTAAGCTGTTTGTCATCTCATACTGTCAGGTTAACTAGGGCTTCCCTCCACACCATGTGTTATCGCTGTGTTAACTGAGATCCAAATTAAACATTACCACTTCTTTTGGGTTCACATTATTAGAAGGTTCTGCTTTCTGTTACTTTCTCAGCAGAGTTTTATAGTTTCAGAGAGAGTTTATCACTGAATATTTACAGGTTCAACAAAACTGCCAGACAGTCTGCCTATACTCTTTATAGTTTCTGGATTTTATATAGTGTCTAGTTTTTCAGCTACAAATGATACAGGGGGATTTTAAAATGCTTGTTATACCTTGAATGATTTTCGATTATGTTTTAAAAAAAATGTTTTAATACTAATAAACTCTGGTTGGATAGTACTGGATGCAGTGCAGTACTAGAAGTTACACACTCTTCCTGGTGTTAGGAGTCAGATTCAGTCAAATGAATATGCATATATTTTCTTTTAGTGTAAGAAATAAATAATAAGCACATAAAAGCTAAATAATGAACATATTCTACAAACTTGTTTGACTTTTGAGGATGGAGGTTAACCCAGCTTGACTTTATATGCTCTGAAACTGTATTTTATCTTGAATACCACCAAAAAAAAAAAAAAGTTCTCCATTTTGTTCCTTTGTATTTTCAAACTTAAATGTACAGTTTGTTCACCCCCAGTGAAAAGTGAATGATATTTGTCTTGTTAGAGTGCATGTAGATTTATTTCAAATGTATTATGAGTTATAGGTTACATTTTTAAAAAAAGACAAGAAAAACGTTAATAAAATTTGAGGTTCAGTAGATGGAGATCTTTCATGCTAAAATGTGCACATTGAGTCATAGGAGATCATTTTACTCTTCAGTAATTATCTGCTGGTAAACCATTTAGAGACAGGAAAGGACATCTAATCTGCCTGAGACAGAGGACAGGTAGTCCTGCAGAAGGTTTTCAGTACTTCTTGAACACTTACCTTTCTTGAAAATTGATGTCCCTCTTAGTCTACACAGAATGCCGTCATGGTTCCCTTAGAGAGATTAGTTGTGTAATCTGGCAAGTGCTAACAGGAATAAGATCTCCCTGGTGAAGGAACCTCAGTCTTAGTGAATCAGAGCTCCTGACTACAGGGGTTAGTAAAGCGGGTAGTGGGTCAGTAGAGTAAAAGGAGAAGAAACCTTCAATGTTTTAGTCTAGACAGCAACAACAAGGATGGCTGACAATTTGGCGCAGAGCCCAGCACTTCTTTTCATAACTGCAGACAATTCAAAGGATAGTAAGTTGTGCTGTGACACTGGTTCTTTAAGCTATTTTGAAAGCTAGTATTTAGCAGTCCAGAGAGGAAAATTTTTCTTCTGTTGACCATCAAGAGAGCAAGACACTCTGGCATGCAGTGGATTGGGAACTTGTCTGGATTCTCAAGGGAACTGGAAAAGAGTTTGTTATACTTGCTTAAAAGTACAAAAGATGTCAAGTTTCTGAAATGTAACAAATTGAAAATGAGGTGCTAATGCCTTTATACAATTTTTAAAACTCAAAAGCTCAAATTTCAAGGTATTAAGACTTTATTTGGGAAAGGAGACAAAGGAATGAAATTACTTCTAAAAATAAAAGGGTGAAGTTGATAACATGTCAAAAAGTAGTACTGTGCAAGGTTTTTCGAGTGGTAAAATTCAGTGCATCCTCACAGCTGTGGGTCATGCTATGCCTTTCAGCAGTTTAAACATTTAAAATCTGGATTTCTGCTTTCAGTAATGATTGCAGTGCTTGTGGGAATCTGGAGATGTGCTAATGTGGGCTGTCACGAAACACCTTATTTTGTAAACATTGGGTGCAGTATGTGTCTATGACTTGGTGTGACAGCAAGACTTTCATCAGTATAAATCCACTTTTGATATTTTGCTTGTGTAGAGTGTTATGTTGTTGAGTTCTTGATTTTTTTATTAATTTTTTTTTTATTATTTTTTGAACTCTACTTGTCCTGGCCTTTCGTTGGACATCGGCATTTAAAATACAATTGTTACTGCTGTGAATGCCCACTGAAGGTAAGACTGGAAAAGGGCATCCTGCTGTCATAACAGTTGATAACGTATTCTGGTCTTCTGAATAAGGAAGCAGTGTAGATAACATCCCTAGTGTAAATGTGGGTAGTAAGCAATCAAAATGTTAAACCTAAGTTCTTGTGTTGCCTCACTTTAAGTGCTCAATATCACTTCTGTGCCAGCTGACAATTTAGAAGAATGGTAAATGGTTAGATGAAATATGCCTTGAAATATTTTTGTTAGGAATCTTTCACTCCCTGTAAACTTGAAGATTGCTGTCTTTCAGTTGGTCTTTATTCTTGATGGGTTCTGAATGGTGGATGTTAACTTCAGGGGTGTAATTGAAGGATTGGCTTTTGGGAGGTCTGCCAGGCAGCAGGGACCAGTCAGGTGTCAGGAAAATGTATATACAGGTGACTTGTTAGGTCTTGGTGGACCTGCATGCTGAACATAATGATGGTTTTAGTCCTTGCATCCCTAGTATATCCAGTGATTTAATGAGTGCTTTTAAATTTAAATCCCTTTATATAAAATATAAAGGATTTTTTGTAATTGTATTAAAGAGATTTTTAAAAACAAAAAGCCTAGCCATCAAACTGTGAGAAATACAACTTCATTTCCTCAGTTCGATGTTATTTATCATGATAGAATTTTTTTCTTTTTAAGGCAAGATCAATTTAGCGAAATTAAGTTCTAAAGGCTCTATTTCTTATTCTCAGTAGCTTGTTTTGAGTCCTAGGAACACTTCCTGTCAAATTTAACATATTGTGCCACATTGCTGAAGTTACATGTTAACAACTCTGCTTCCCAGAATGGGAGATTTCTGTTATAGACATGGTCAGAAACCTTCATTAAATTTTAGAGAAAAATACTAGCTAGGTGTGAAAAATATGTCCTTTCCGTGTCAGGGTATTAATCTTACGTCAGAGGTCCTGCATGTGGATCCTTCAGAAAGTGAAAACCATTAAGGTTCCTGCAACATAATGCATCCATATACTTTGAACTTTTTTTTTTTTTTCTTTTTTTTTTTTTACTGTCCCATCTCAGTCCAAACTGGTCACTGAAAACTTAAAATCCTTTTCCAGATGGAAAGTAGGAAAGAAATGTGAATATAATGATTCAGGAAAAATTGTAAAATCTTCTTAAACTGCAGTGAGAATAAAGCAGTTCGGTTACAGAGTTGACTTCATGTCTGTATTGAAGCCTGAGTTCTGATAGATGATACTGGTATACAAGTACTTGAAGATAATTCTGAAATGGCTGTGGTAGAGAACTGAAGGCTTAAAGGTTTTAGTTTAGGAAGAGAGAACAGACAAGCAAAGGAAAGCTGTGTGATTCCCTCTAGCAAACATAATATGCTGGATTTAGGGTAGAATCTGCATCCAGATACGACAGAAACCCATGCCAATGTATTTCCAGATGTTTGGAAAGACATTTTGTAACCACTAGTGGTAAAGCAAGGGACTTTTGTTATTGTTCAGATGATTAAGCTAGGATGCTTCTGAAAGTTAATGATGCTCAGCTTTTAATTTCTAGGCTGAGCAGCTTTCCCCAAGTTGGGGCTGCAAAGGCTGACTGCCTGGCTAAAAGTAGGATTTCCCAGTTCCCTTACTCACTAGCAGACTACTGTTCTGTCATTCTTCCAGAGCAGCTGCTTATAATGCCTATCCTGGAGGATTTTGTTATGGCAAGCTGCTGCTAAGTAGGTGGTTTCTGGGTAACTTTGTATTGCAGCATGCTTGCTCCATCTCTGCAAAAATAGCAGCATTTAAGCAATTTTATCTAGTTTTTATACTGTTGAGTCAAATTGCTGAAAAGTAATGCAGTTCTTGACAAGCCTTGACTGCCTGTATGAGTGAAGCATGTTTAATAGGTGTTGAAGGGAAAGATATGCATGGACAAAATTAAACTCTTGTGCTTTGCAATGTCTCAGCATCCTTCAGTCAGTTCTGAATTGCATGACTGGCTTCTGGGCTGCCGCTTCAGTCCTACCAGAGCTCTGGAGCCTCTTTTAGGCAGGGCTTTCCTTTTGCAAATACATTATTTCACACTGCCAAGGCTGCTGTTTGCCATAGAAGTTAGGGGGAGTGTCCAGGTGAGAATATTTGTGGTGGTATTGCAGGGTTGCAGAGGGATGGATTCTGAATCCACAGCTGCCTCAGCTTTAAGATGATCAGATTTTTGGTAGGCTGCTGGCAAAAATTTGGATTTGTTAATGTTCTCTATGCCATTTCAGTGAATTCTGTAATGAGGAGGAGAACAGAGGGACAACTTTCTCAATTACAGTCATATATGTATTTTATATATAATATATATTTTAAAAATCTAAGCAAAGTAGCATCTTTTTATTATTTAAATGATAAGTATAGGTACATTTATGGTCATTGGTAATAATTTGAATCTAATTGTATGTTTTAATTCTAGCACAGCAGAACGGTTGGATGTGAGAGCCTCTGTAGTTTGGGCTTCAGTTAAGCTCAACAATGTGTGTATGGGTAGCAGTGACTTTTCTTACAGTGCTGCTACTATTTGCAGCATTTTATGAAGACTTGTTTTATGTTAGTTTAGCCTGACTTTACAAAAACTGGCCTACATGAGACAGTTTTCCTTGTCTCTCAGATAAGGTATCTACAAATGTGTGTCAGGAAATAAGTCCTTCAGGGCATACCAGGATGTTGAAGTATCCTGGCGATGTGAGCTTGAACGGCTTAGTACATTACACTTTTCTTTAGACCTTTAAGAAGGGGAGAGGAACAGAAGTAACAAATAAAACTTCCTATACCATATAAAGATTTTTTTATTACTCGAGATATATTAATTTTATTGTAGTAGATTTCCTGTGTTAGTATTGAAACCCGGAGGTGTCGAAAAGCTGTTTGTTTCAGAGTTTCTACAAGTGCCAACTTGTTTTGTGTTTAATTGCCATGTTGTTGCAAGAATTCTTTCCCACCTCAATGCTCATGCTGGCACTGAAGCAGATAGCTTGTGAGGCAGTGGAGAATACAGTTGAAATCACACTGGAAGACTTGTGCTGAAAAGCTGTCTGTAAGTTGCTGTGGCGACTCTTAGGACATGCTGAACTGATAGTGGCAGTTCACGTGGGATAACAGTATTTGTGCTGGTAGAATGTTTTAGGAACATTTGATGGGATACCAAGTATGTGTTTCCAATACCACTCTCCTCTCAAAGGTGCAAATCTGACTCAAAGGGCATGTAATTACTTTCTTTTTTTTAAAGATTTATTTTGTTTTCCAGTGTGTTGTCTGAACACTTAAACGACTTATGGTCCAGTTTATAGATAAATACAGTCTTTAACCTTGCTTGGCATTACAGCTGTTCCTTCCATTTAGGTATGTTTCTGCCTTTTCAAGTATTTCCATTTTACTTACAGGTTTTGTGCTGATCAGAGAGCCATGGCAATGGCTCTAGAGCCCTTCCTCACCTCCTTTATCTCTATATCTTACTCTGTGTGTGTGTGTGTTTTTTTTCCCCTCCCCTTGATTTTCTGATGTTTGGTTTTTGTTTTGGTTTGTGGTTTTTTGTTAGTTTGTTTTGTTTTGTTTTATGGGCAATCACTTTCAAAATCTATACTGCTTATTTTATGTAGGTTTAATTTTAGGTTAGTCATACTGATTTACACAGGTCCTTCTAACTGCCCTTTTGTGAAGTTCCCTGTGGGCTTTGATAGTGTATTTGACAAAACTGATTTTCTGTATTCAGCCTGCTTCTGGGTCTCCCAGATGTTTCTGTTGAAAGACATTACATATGCAACACACTTCTAATGATTCTCAATGAAACTTTCAGGAGGCCTTGCTTAATTGTCACACTAATCATGAATTTGTAATACTGAACATGAATTTTACTGTGCAAAGGCTAATCATTTCAATGTATTTAAGGCTGAAAACACAAAATCTGTGCCAAAGCATGCTAAATAGAATCAGATCACCAAAAAATAATGGAAATAGCAGTTGTTTGTTAATGTAGTGCCTGTGGTTAGTTACAGCAGTTTTGAAGGACCCCTAATGATTAACAATGTAACCTTCTCTTTCAGGAACACTGAATCCTGCAGTTCTGCAACAGTAAATATTTAGTGTGTTTTTCCTTGTAACTCAGAAGGTATGAGAGCTATGACATTTCTGGGGTTGAAGATGTTAGGCAAATTGTTAGGATAATCCTGGAGGTGGATTATTGGAGTGATGGGAGACAGCCTGGATGCTCTGCTTTCCCTTCCAGCCCCCGCTTCTTTACCCTGATTAGAAAGAAGCAGTTGAGCCCCCAGTCTGTGCTTGAGGTTGTGTTGGATAAACAGAAGATTCTGCATAGATTCCTGTGTGGAGAGAAACAAATACTCCACCTACGGCTGCTCCTTGTTTCTCCAGAGTGAGCAGGGATTTCCGGCTGGAATGCATGGGATTAAGCCATTAGCTCTGCTGAGCGCTGTTTTACCTAACATGTCCTTAGGCCAGCCTGCTTTACCGACTGGAAAACACTGGAGTGAATAGCTGTTAAATTGAGCTTAAATACCACTGTATGACAATCTTTATTCTGTTCATGCTGGGATTCTTAATTCTTTTACTAAATTTCTCTGGCCTTTCTGAGTTACAAGTGCAGTGAGTTTAGACAAATTAATCTGGCAGTTATAATTCAAAGGATTAATTAATTTTAGGGTGTTTCTTTTCTGCCACACCACCTAGCTTTAGGCTTAGTGGTTAAATAACTGCTTATGCTGTGCATTCAGAAGGTGATTTTAGAGCATCGAGGTTGGGCTTTTGTTCTAAGTTTCCTTCTGTGGATGCTCTCCCTCTCCACTGATGATGCATGAAGAGACTATGAAGGCTAATTATTATACTCTTATTTTTTTACATTTAAACTAGACAAATGTGCTTCTGCTAGAGGAGGACTTTTGTATGTAATTTTATCTTTCCAATGTAAGCAGAAGGGTTTGATATATAACATAAGAGATATTTGTGAAATAGTGGGAAAACTGCTAAAGAGTACTTAGTTAACTTGTAACAACATCAAGAAAATTGGTTGTATTTTGTGGCTTTATAATTAATCAAAACGTTACTGGTACAGCTTCTTTAAGATTTTCATCTGGACCAACAAGTAATTAAACAGTGAAAATGGAAAGAACCAGACATAAGTAATTCTGACTCAGATAAGTATTTGTTAAACATAGCTATTATAACACATTATTTTTAATGTAGTCTAAAATTGAATTCTTACTTTTAATCCTTGGATGGTAATAGGAGAGGGAAAAAAGCAAGTATACAGTGGGGTGGGGGTTTTGTTTTGTCTTCATATTTTTAAAAAAAATCTAAACTGCTTTTACTGCTTCCTTTTCTTACTTTGCTGTAATACACAGGTCAAGAGAAAGTGACTGGTTTGTAACAAAAAAAAGTTTTTACTTTATGGAATACTCTATTCAATAGCATTAGTTTCATGCTTTCAATATAGGTGGTGTTTTTGTTGTTTCATTTAATGTAAATAACATGACCAAGGTATTTATCATAATCATTAGAAGTCAAATATAACAAGTGTTGGCTGTTAAATAGCTTTAAGGAGAGAGAAGACTACAAAGATTATTTTAAAAAGAAAAATGTTTTACAGTGAGGGGATCAATGAGCAATAACTACTGTGCAATTTATACTTTAAAGTAGATGATTAATGCCTGTAACTTGTGCTGCGAGCAATTCACCGTTACTTTGTGGTGTAACTTCCTCCTTTCTGATTTTCTTGTCGATGCTTGCTTTTAATGACATTTATGTAGATATGTGAAACCTCCCTTACATGAACGAAGAATTATATTTAAGGCAGCAATATTATTATTATTTGCACTTTGAAACTCATTTGATAGAATTTGCTGATTACTGTTAGACTTTTCAAAGAAGTTTTCCACCAATCCTTAGTCTGTGTGGTTTGAGTTTAATGTTTGTTATTCCTTGTCTGACCTTGTTTCCTTAGAATGATGCAAATGATCATCTGGGCAGAAAACTGAGTTAATTTAGCCAATATAAAGAGTGTATATAGAGAGTTTGAATAATAGCATAATTGTGGGTAAGAAATGTTTCTGTTGGTATTACGGAAATAGGAGCTTGTTAGTGGTTTTCTTTTGTCTCTGGTTTGTTTTATTATCTTCCAGGAGAGAACAAGAAATTGCATTCCTTGGACTCTTTCTGGTATTTTATTGATCATTACAAAAAAATAATAAATTTTTGGCAGCACAGGATTTAAGCATACCAGAAATAGGAAGTCAACATGAGAGTTGCTTAGAGCTGAGCAGAGGCAGTTGTGTGAGAAAGCTAAGTCATATATTTTTAATGTGCAGAAATGTGTCTTTTGAGCACTTCCAAGTATTTTGCAATGTAACTTTTAATATTAGAACATCCCTGGAACATGTAATGTTGTAATGTTTTTGGTGTTGAACATGGTCGTTAGGGTATTTCTTGCAACAGTTCTCTCTAGTTATACTTTCCTTTGAATAATAAATAACTATGCCAAGTGGTTGAAATGAGACAGTACTTACCAAACCTGCATGAGCAATTTAATAAGAGAAACCAAGTGGAAAATGCTTTTAGTCTTTGACTGTCTCTGCTGAAATCTTGACTTCTCTCTCTTTCTGTCATGCTTGTCTAATAGATTTTATACAGGAGTAAACAGATTTTGCACATCAGTTAGTGTGATTCATGCTTCTGTTTCTGGCCGTGAAATGTTTGTGGAGTTGCCTTGATGCTCTTGTGTCAGTCCTGACTGATCCAAAGTACCAACTTCCATCCCTCAGGCTTCCCTCGGTTGTCTTTGTGTAAGACTGTGTTTAATATCAATAGCTCTCAAAGCAAAATATGTTTCCATTAATATTGCAGTCTCATATTGCAGTCTAAAAATGTATGGAATTAGTAGACTGATAAATGTTTATGCCTTGTTTTCAGCCTACCTGATTGTGGAGCATCTAAAGATTAAATAAAGCTCAACTTTTGATTCAAGGTTGGCTGGATTAAAAGTTTCAGAGTCTTGAAGATGGAAGATTGCATTATTTTCTTTCTGGTTTTAATGTCAGAGTAGACAGATGTTAGAATACAACTGAATTATGGTAGAAGTAGAGCGAGAAGAGAAGCAAGGATGGAAAAGGGATGAAAACAGGAATGAAAGATATAATTCATTGTATATTCATTTGTTGCCTATTAACACATGCAGCTGTAGAACTAAATTAGGACTATATAATTAAGGAGTTGACCTAGTGCTAATTGAAATAATGATAGGAGCGTGATAGGTGTGGCACAGTAAAGGACAAATAAGTATTAAATCTGTGGAAAAATTAAAAACCATGTCTTTTAAAGTAAGGTCTTTATTAAGACTGTATAGTAGATAAAATTAAAAATTAAGAAATTAGCGTATATGGCTAGCTATTAGTGTCTGTGGCCTCTTGCTTGTTTCCCAAGCTATCTCATTTGGGACTGAATGTGGAGAGTGCTTGATGAACGCAAGAGAGAGATGCTACCTGTTTAACTCCAGTCAGATGTATGGAATGTCATTTGCATAGCTCAGGGAACATGGCCTGTTGCCCATGCCTTGGGGAGTTTATACCCTAAATCTGAGAAGTTGGATCACTGTATGGAGGAAGATGAATTTTATCTGGGCTGAGGTTATATTTGGGATGGGAAGTCTTTCTCAGTCTGGTGTGGCTCTCCTGTTGATGTCAAATGGTTACTTGTACAAAAGACTAAAAATGAACTGTGAACGTGGTAACTCTGTTATGTTTTGCATTACTTGCAGCAGACAGGTTTGCTTTCAGTATTTCAATGAATTTTCTTTTCCTTTCCTCATCTCTGTGTATAATTTGTTGTTTCTTTTTAATTTATTTTGTTGCTGTTCATTACAGCGGCTGTAGTTCATGTTCTCCCCTGTGTGGAACAGCTCTTGAGTTCCCATCCTGTAAACATCAGTGAATCGCTTTCCTAGGGAAATCAGAATGAAATACTCATGTTGATCTAACATCATGGTTAAGAGATAAGTAATTATTGAGAATTGGCACATTTTCCATCTGCACATTCAGAGAGCAAATATTTTAGGAGAGAGATCAAAGTGTTAGTTATTAGCATTAGGGTTAACATAGTGCTTGTTCTTTTTGTTCCTTTAATCTTTTGACCGCTGGAAGCAACTTGAGAACCCCGCAAGACAAAAATTGAGCGTAAGCTCTCTTCAGCTATAAATTCATGTACATACAGTAACTGCTTGTGCTGCAGATGCCAAAAAAATAAAAGTATTTTTTGTTTTTAAGAAAGCAAAAAACCCCCCCCCCAACCCTCTAAATACAGACTTCTGACATACTACCCACTGTAATTTTCTAGGAAATTAATTCTAAATAAATAAAATATAATAATAGGGCTCTAAAACTGCTCCATTCATTATTAATAAAATTCTGTAATTTGAACTCACTAAGTAAAACAAATCCTATTGAGTGTTTTTGTTACAGTCAAGCAGATCATTGTTCATTCTTGTGCCACTTGTAATGGTTTTGATAGATACGTGATATACTTGAAAGAAGTCATTTGAAAAAGATGCCAAGAGCCTCTCTTTGATAGTGGAATACAGCAGTATTTGTAATTGTTTAAGAATCTGTAAAAATGTATGGTTTACCTTAGTTATAGACCTGGGGATATTGAGAAAGAAGCAGTCAAGAGAAGTAACTGACAATATTGATTCTGCTGTAGGGGCCAATCCTCCAGCCTAGGTAAAACATGGATGCTTAGATGAAATTAAGGACTGCTCTGAAGGTAACTTGAGAGTATTCAAGAATATGTTAATGCTGATTATTAATGCATGAATTTAATAGAAACTAAACAAATCATTAATGGGGCATGTTTTCAAATCAAGCTTGCTGAAAATAGAGTTTAAAAAGTATGTGTTTAACTGTTCACATTTGGGATATATATATAACAAAAATAACCAGTTGGCACTGCTATTAAAGCCAGTGGTACAGTCTGTTACGCTATGAAGAGATTAAGACTTCACAATTCAGTTGAGACATTGCTTCACAAAAGTCAGTATATGTAGGTCATAGTTTTTTAGTGTGTTCAAAGGTTCTTTGTGTTTCAGAGGTGTGATATGCATCTCCCTGTAGAAAGTGTTCATTTGGAAAGAAATGTTTGTTAACTCTGCTTCTACTGAACTGCTTCAGGTTTTGATCACTTCTGTGTGTGCGTGTGTAAGATGTGAAACTGCTAACCATGCTCTCCTCCTGTGTCTGGAAAACGGCATCTGTTCTTCCAGCGTCTAATTGGTGTTTTCCTGTTGTGATGGGTACTCTCCATCCCACGTATATACTGTCATACTTCTCTCTTAACTTAATTTCTGCAGTTGCTTAAGAAAACAAATCACTAAAAATGTCTTTTGAAGGGCTTTTGGTTGATCTTAAATCCATATTCCTGAGCTTCACTTTCACTGATTAAATATTTCTAGCCATGATTTATGATATTGCAAAAGATCTGACATGAATGAAAGGAAGTAGAAGTGCAGTCAGGACTCTGGCAGTCGTGTACGTCATGGTAAAACCCCTTGAAACATAAGAGGTCATTTTGATTGTAACTAGCTGTGTCAGCTATGCTTTTTTTTTTTTTTTAATGTTTTTATGGTGTTAGCAATACTTTATTCCAGATGCTGCTATGAAATACATGCTTGGGCTTGTATCTATGTAGTTCAGAGATGAGTTCATACTTTATCTGCTTGAATTCCAATATTCTTGTCAAGAGTGGTAACTCCTTAATATGTTGTTCACTGTATACAGTATTAATAGGAAAATCCCTAAGCTTTCCTGTATTATAAATGATTTGACATGGTTAACTAGAAAGTGTTTGGTGTTTGTATTAATTTTTTTGCTTTTTTCCTTTTGTTTAAGGTCCATTTTCCAGACACAGAGAGGGCAGAATGGCTCAACAAGGTAAGAGTAGTCATTAGCATCACTTCCAAATGGGAAGGGGGAGGAGAGAAATCTGAGATTTAAAAAAAATGGTGAAGCAAGAATCTGAGAACATAAGTTTTAACTTTCTGTGCTCTTTGTACGCTTGAAGCTTCTGGTCATTGATCCAGTTAGTCACGAGAAAGATGAAATCTATTTATATGGTCCTGAAATAGTGAGAGATAGAGTGACTTTAGTGGTGTTAGAATAATGACAGCTATAATTGTGTAGAAGTCATAGCAGCTGTAAATACAGTCTTCTGTGTTCTACGTGTTTAAAAAAATATCTTTCATTGAAAGAGCATAGAAGAACATGAGTTAATTAGAAAATAGTGAGAAAAAATAAACTATGGTGTTTTCAGATATGACAGTAAAATGCTGTTTTTTACGTTTATAAACCTTATGCATGTATTTAAGAAATGCATTTGACCCATTTTTTCTTACTTCTCTCTTAACATGCAAATAAACTCAATGAACTCTCTATAGGAAAGTTGTATGTTTAAGGCTTTGTACAAAATTGCTTACACGTGCCTTAAAGAATATTTTTTAGTTATGTGTGAAGTTGTGTTCCATGTAGATTTCTTTTTTCTTTTTTTTCCCTTAGACTGTAAAACAGATGTGGCCTTTTATTTGCCAATTTATTGAGAAACTCTTCCGGGAGACCATAGAACCAGCAGTAAGAGGAGCAAACAACCACCTCAGTACCTTCAGCTTTACAAAAATTGATATTGGTCATCAGGTTGGTGTCTGGTGAAGTTTTTCTAAGAGACTCTGTCTTATACTGTTTTCATATAGCCTGTTTAAACACAAAAATATTTCTTGGTGACACTGACACTCGGTGGTAACCCTGATTCTAGTTTCTGTTGTAACGTTAAAATAAAAAAGTGTATGACTTTTTCAGCAGAGGTTTCTTTTTGTTTTGTTTCTTTTTTTTTTTTTTTTCCCCCCCTGGGGTCTCTGCTTCAGAAATTTGCCTGAGAATTGGGAGAGGGCTCAAAGTATAGTAACTCCTAGTCATGTGAAGAGCTCTTAGCAACGTGATTTTAATACTGTTCATGTAATGCTTTACATTGAATGAGCAGGGACCATTATCCTTCTCTTGCCAGATGATCCAAGTGAACTTACCTTTCTTCTAACACATGAACTTCTAATCATGTTCTGTATGGAGTCCAATGACAAGGCTGCTGGCTCAGCTTTCTGAAGGACTGAGCATAATATAGTACCAAGGAGCAGTTAGGTATTTGCCTACTGTTCAGTCCCATGAAGGAAGAGATGATAATACATAGCTCTAACATGCCTGCAGAAGAGCCTGTTTGACCAGTCCAGGCTAAGAATAAGTGACCTCTGCTTGCAATAAGTTCACCACTACTTACTCTTACCTGCATCAACCAGAACTTTACTTCTGTTGAGCTGTAGCTTAACAGGTTTTTTTTGTGAAGTTGTCTTTTGTGTTCCTCTTGCTTGTCATAAATGGGATTTTAAGTAGGGATTTAATTATTCCCTGCCCTGCCCCCCTCCTCTGAATGTTAGGAAGACCAAAGTTAAGTTTCAGGTGTGATGGAGGGGAATTATTTTTCTCTCTTTGTGACTCTATTTCATGTATATTACAGTTCATTATATTTTACTGCAGCTTTTGTTTGGTGTTGTTTTGTTTTGTTGCTTGTTTGTTTTTTTTAAAGTTGTAAATCTTTTAACATAGGAACTCTGTCCTGCCCTAGAGGCACCTGTATTACAGACTGTAGAATAGCATTCCTTTTAAGCCATACTAATTATAAGTAGGGTTTAAGTTAGCTTCCACACCTCTGTATGGTTCTGCAGCTGGACTGAGTTATCTTGGACACAAGAAACAGCTGTTCTTACTTTACATTACAGCCTTGATTGAGCTGCATCCTGTGAGCTGCACAGCCTCAAACACAGTGGGACACTGCTGTCAAATCTCCAGATTTCCATTTTACTTAAATTACTAAAAAGGTGTAAATACAAATATGGCAATTTTTCCAGAAAGGAAAAACTCAAAATGTGATAGGAGGTGGTGCAAAGTAAGGTCATTGGTCATCCTCTCCCTCCTAGAATTTGTTGAACATTTGAGTCTTGGGAATGTTTGACTCATATGCGTTGTTTCTGTATGAGAGAAAGAGAGTATGAGCACAGCAGTTTAGAGAGAGAGAGAGAGCACAGTGTGGTTAACACAACTTTTTGTGGAGATTATGGATTATTTTCCATCCATTCCAACTAAACTCCACTTAAGGCAACTACATTTTTTGTGAATTAAATTTAGCTTGTTGTTTTAGTTCACAGAAAAAAACACTTTGTCTGGGAGTGTTGGACGTATCCTAGTACAGAGGAGTGAGATGTTTATTGGGTGGAGAGGGAAAGCTTGACAGTAAATCTTAAATCTTTGGTAAATCTGGAAATCTAGTAGTCTAAACCCAGGGTAATTGCCAGAAGGGTTGTGACTGCAAGGTGATGTTTACCCTTGAAAAAACATTTTGAGCTACATTGATAGCGTTACTTCACACCTTTTAATAATGCTTATAGTGAATTCTTAACTTCAGGCATGAATGTGCATATGTTCACTTTTATTTCGAAGTTAAGAGTTTAATATGGTATAGTTCAGTAGAAGGATCCAACTTTTACTTGCTTCATTGTTTCAGCCTCTGCGGATAAATGGTGTAAAAGTGTACACTGAAAATGTGGACAAAAGGCAAATCATTTTGGATCTTCAAATCAGGTAAACTTTATTATCATATGAAAGTGGGGCCCATGCTTTATAATAAGTGCTGTGCTTGATTCAGCAGTTATGTTGGCCTGAAAGGAGAATTGCTTCATTACTCAAATGTAGTTAGTTCTAATTGTGTATGAATGGAGGAAGGAACTGCATGCTGTAAATAGCGTTTACCGGAGGGAAATAGTGTATCAACGCAGTGTGACTGCATCATTAAAGTAATGTGGGTTAATAAAAAAATACTTTCCAAAGCTAAAGCTCTATTACTTTTCTCAATTACTTAGACTAGAAAAAGAGAGTGATATCTACTGAAGTACTTGTGCTCATGCCACTAACCAAAGTAAATCTATGTATTCTATAAATGCCAGAATGACGGTGGTCTGCTGCTTCAGGTTTCTTTGCCCTTTCATCGTGACCCTTTTTATATAGGTTTATAAATAGATCTGCCCAACATTTGCCAAAGTCTTTCTCAACGCAATCTGCAGTTAGAGTTTTTTGAAAGTTCAGTCAGTGAACCCAGCAATGTTTTGATATTTGACCATTGTAGATATGTGTTACAGGGAGTACTTTTGCCTGTTTGTAGCTTGTGGGAAGGCCAGATTTGTCAGTCATGGACGATCCAGCAAAGAGCAACCTTCTGGATTTCTTGCTGCTTCCCTGGCAGTAACCAGGCAGCTACTCAGGCCTCTCAGCTTTTCTTTTTCAGAGTTGCTTCCCAAGTTTGAACTTGGTTATCTTTAATTTTGAATTATTTGTCTAAATCTCAGCTATGTTGAAGACTGCTGCTTTGCCCCCGGAGTGATGACAGAAGATGCTGCTGCATCTTCCCCTGGGTTTCAGAGGGGAGTGGGGGCTATGTCTGTGAGCAGGGCCGAGTCTTTATTGAATGGGATCACTTCATTTCTGTAGGAAAAAGACAGCTATCCTAATCAGGGATTGGTGTTGCTGGACAAAATACAGCAGGATTGTCTCTTGAGAGCCTGTTTCACTGAATGGATGCCATTAGCTCTAATGAAGAAATTTCCTTAATTTTTCTCTTTGTTGCCACTTTTGATAGTAGCTGTGAGAACAGCCTCACCTCTTCAGACTTAAGCCTGCCAGTGGCAGCCAGTCTTCCAGCATTAAAATGGAAAATGGAGAGCTGTGAAGTGACTATTGTAAGTTTTAGCAATAAAGGCTTAGACAAGACCACCATCAAAGGTAGTCCTGTTTCATATTTAAGACTTGTCCGTGACACCTTCTCATTGGGAAAGGGCTCTTTTTCAAAGGCTTTTGCTTATACCACTTTAAGACAGATGGCATTCCACCATCAATTGTTACTGTTTGATTTTTTAATTTTTTTTAATTGTTCTCTAAGGGTCCATCACTGGGATTGTTTCATTAGTAACAGGAAGGAAGAATAAGAATCCCTATAATAAATGTTCTTGGCATCTTTAGATACAGTTACTTACAGATAGCAACCCTAAAATATTTCTTGGGGAATCAACATCAGTTCAGTTTTGCAAGATTATGGAGAACAGTCTTACTGCTGGAGAAAAGTCTGTCCTTCAGAGCATTTATCTCTGTAGATTTTTAATGTCCAGTTAAATTAATTTGTTCTAAATTTAATATATTTTTAAGTTTAAAGTTAGGAGCTTTCTATAAACCCTTCATTCCCTAAATGCAGTTGAGAAGGAAAACAGTCTCCAAGCATTCGTAAGAAAAGCTGTATGAAGCCAAGCCCTGTGAGGGGGTGTGGCAGGAGGGAGGGAAGGAAAGATTTTATTAAAAGAACAGATGTACTTTAAGAAAACCTTAAAAATATAAATAATCTTCTTCTATCCTGCTGTTTTACCATTGTGGCTTCCTTTAGCCCTTCCTACTATCAGTAGTTTGTTATGGAGTGTATGCATTTGCTTTGGACCTTCCATATAGTACATTTTTGTAGTTTCAATATGTGTCCAAATCACTATAGTGGGTTTTTTTGTTTGTTTGTTTGTTGTGGGGGTTTTTTTGCATCTTCCTTGAGGGTTTGTTTGGGTTTTACTTTTAAGTAATTACAAAAAGAGTGTGTTTTGGTTTAGTTTTTATTGTTTCTGCAAGGATATTGAGTGCATTATTATCATTGCTTCAGTGTGTTTTTTAGAACCTTTTGAAACAGATCCTGGAACTCAGGATCCAATTAAGAACTTCACTCTTGCAGGAAGCTGGACTGCCTAATCCACGAAGCAGTCACTGGAAAATGTATTTAAAGAAACAAATTCAGGACCACGTTTGCAAAAGGAGCACTTTATCTTTCTCTTACTGTGAGCTTTATGTTAAAAAAAAAAAAAAAAAAAAAAAAAAAAAAAAAAAAGAAATCAAAACTCATGTTACAATTTAAAAGTCTAGTTTCTGGTGACAAAGATGTGCAAGGGAAAAATTTTAACTACTTGAGCAAATGAAGATGAAGTCTAAATAAATTGTTAATAAACAGAAATCTTGAATTTGCTAAATGTGTGAATGTAGTAAACAGCTGGGGAAAATTAAAGGTTATGGATCAACAGAAAAAATGGACTCTGTCAAATTAGATGTTAACAGTAGTAAAGAAAGCCAAAAAAGACTGAGAGACTGCGGAAATAGTTTCTAATAGCATCCAATGGAGGTTTTTCACCTTTTCGTGACACAAAAAATAGAGGCAATAAAAGAAAGGTTTAAGCTACAGATTTAAACAAACGGAAATATTTTTTTTTTTTTTAATGTGGCATTCTTGAATGGAGGAACTCGCTACCATTGTACTGGCAGAAGACAGATGTAAAAATGGGGTCAAAAGACCTTCTAAAGACCTTCTAAATGTAATGAAGATAGTCTAAAGTGCAGAATCGCAGATCATGGTAATCTGGGAAATATGTTTGTCCTATTCATTCTTTGTTTTTCTTCTGGGTATCTTCTATGGGCTGCAAAGACCACACACTCTGCTTCTCATCTGATTCAGTACAGCTGCTGTTATATTCTTACAGGACTGTCCTCGTTAAACTGTAATCTATCTCAGTGATCTGTACATTACAGGGGTCATGAATATTTCTGGGATATAATGATCTGAATGTATAGAATTTGCTTACTAAATGAGCCTTCAAGTTGTATGTTGTGTTACAGTGGAATTCTGTGTGGCATCAACTGTTAACAGACCCAGCCAAATATCTTGTGGGATAAAACCATGTTTAACTTTATTATAAGGTTAAAAGCTGTTGACTTATTACTTCAAATGCAGTTTGTTTCTATTTTTACTTCAATTTGTCATCATGTTGTTATGGATTTTCAAACGAGCATATTGCTTCCCAGTGTTCATAGCACAAATAGTTTTGATGCTGCGAAGTGCCAAGGTTGAGGTTTCAATTGCAGGTTTTAATTGACCTTGCTTCTCTGTGTCATGTTGTTATGCAATTATATATGTGTGTGTGTTTATATATATATCTACTACCTCTATATATAGTTAGATGGATAAAAATAGAAATTACATAGTTTTAAATTGTGTATTAAAAATTATATACCTATTTTTGAGCTCTGCTGTCACACTACATTCTTTCCAGGGGAAGCAATGCTCACCTTCCTTTCACATAGACCCCTGTCACGTTGTTGTCTTCCATTTCCCCAAACTGGTTATTGTACCAAAATGATTCTGCATAATGTTGTTATTTGAATAGTCCAAAATAAATTCCAGTGTTGGGTGTTTACAAGAATGTCTTGGTACTATTGTTTATTTCTGTTTAAGAGATGGATAAGATTTGCATGTGCATGAAATCTCATACACAACACCATCACACACAGGAGGCTACAGATGGTTTGAATAATGGATATCCTGAATGCAGCAGCTCTCAACTTCATTTTCTTTTGATAGTACCTTGTGGCCGTCAGGTGGCAGGGGTCCTGCTGTTCTGCTCTTACTGTGAAAATAATTTATTTTCTTTTGACTTGATCCTAAAACAGCCTTGTAAGGAGAGCAACTCCATTTTCTTCATAATTTCCCAGACATTTTTGTAATATGATTCCATCCGACTCCTAAACACAGCTGAACAGTTTTTCACTCTACAGGCTAGGTCTGAGAAGCCTAATGTGAGGAAGCCTGGGCTTTATTGCAGAATCTGGAACAGGATGCCCTGTAGAAGAAATAAATTTTCCCCCCTTCCCAGCAGTGTCTGGCTTTAAGCTGCCTTGTCTCCTCCCCACTTAGTTCCTTCTTCCATTTTCTTTAACTGTGCAGTCTGAAATCTCTTCATATTTCATTTGTCCTTTCATTATAACTGTATCTTCTTAGCCAGTCTCCTGGTCTAGCCAGTCTCTCCCCAGCTGTAACGTGGTATTCAATCTCTTGGTTTTTGGTTTGAGCTCTCATTCTGTAGAATCATTGAGAGATTCTCTTGCTAAATCAGGGTCTCAAGCTTTCTTCCTAAATTATTGTTGAGTCTCAGAATTAGTTTGTTTTCAGACCCGATGTGGCTCACAGCAGCAGCAATTCTTGGAAAAGATCTGGTCAACTCTGTTGGTACATGCTTGGCCTGCATGGAGCTTCAGGAAAAGTAGCTGCTAAAATCTGAGTCTGAATTGTATGCAAATAATCTTTTAGCCTTGTAGCGTAAGCGAAGTAGATGGGGCTTTTTTTTACCATCTTCTACAAATCTATCTCTGAGATATAGGGCAGCATCTGAAAAATTTCAAGCCCTTGACCCTGCAACCCCAAAAATGGGATGCAAGAACTGTTCAGAAAAAACTTGCAACTTTTTTAATATATTATTTTCCAGTTTGCTTCCTGCCTCCTCTCTCCCTTCAGAAAGGGCTCAACTGTTCTTGTCTTAAACCTTGCTTAGTGGATCATCCAGTTCAGCATGCCCAGCTTATTGAATTTCTAAATAAGACTGTTTTTTGCAAATCTCTGAAAATTTCAGACGGCTTTGATTTTTAGCAAAATAACCACCTCTGTTCAGTGCTTCTCGTAATTGTATTAGATGAGGGTGGATTTGGGTACGTGTGCTATCAATGAGACCTACATAGAGCTTTCCTGAAATGGAGTATGAATTCTGTGTCCATTATTTCCCAAAAGTAAGGCTACTTGCATGTTTTCTCTCATGTATGCTTCTGGAGATTATAACAGACTTCTGTATTAATTAGAGTGATTTTGATGTTTTGAAGGGAATGTAAATTTTTAACAATCTTGACTTTGTTATATGTTGTCATGTTTTAATGTGCATTTTTTGTGTGTAGACAAAGATACAAGATCTGCTGTTGTGACAGTGCAAAACAGAACTAACAGTGTATTGCAGTTTAGTCCATAAAAATGCAATTTATACTTTCTTTTTTGTTTTAGTTTTGTTGGAAACTGTGAAATTGATTTGGAGATCAAGAGATACTTCTGCAGAGCTGGTGTAAAAAGTATACAGGTGAAATTTAATTTTTTTTCTTTTGATTCTGATATCGAGTCATCACTGAATTATTATTTTCTGATGAAATAGCTTATAAGAAAGAACCAGTAATTGTGTAGTTTTGTTGCTTACTGTTTTTTTCTCAGTTCCATTATATTAATATTGCATAATACTTTCAGTAAGATGACTTAGCTGAAAGAATAAATTCCTTTCAGATGTAGAACTCTTTTAAGTATATAACATTTTCTGCTCTAAAAGATGTAGATTTCACATCAAGCCAATGTTCATGAGATCATAAGTTCGTAAAGGGAACATGTGACTTAAAATTTTGTTTTATTTAATATTTCAGTGTTAGATGCAGTTACTAATTTAGATGCAATTACTATTAATAGCCTTGCCTTCTGATTTGTTTCTCAAATTTCCTTAATTGATAATATCTCTCTCTAACGAGGAAAAATAGTATGCTTTTTTTTTTGTGTGCATGTGTCTTGATATACCTATAAGCACTTACCAACTTTTGTTCTAATATCTGTGGATGCCATTATATTGGCTTGTACCACATTGGTTTACATTGAGTTGTATAAATAATCTACTCTGTTTTTAGCAAAATTACCACTAACATGACACGGCATCATGTAGATGAATGTAATGAATGTGTAAGCCTAACTATTTAGTGCCTACGTGAAATTTTTTGGATTTGGATGACATGTAAAGCTATATATACATAATTCTTCTATAATCAAGAATTCAGTGAATTACAAGTGTGAGCATTGCCAGTAAATAAATTTTAAATAAAACTTGAACTCAAGTCAATTCCATTGCCTTTATTTCCTCCCCTTCCACAGATCCATGGCACTATGAGGGTTATCCTGGAACCACTAATTGGAGACATGCCCCTAATTGGAGCACTATCCCTTTTCTTCCTTAGGAAACCTGTAAGTACTTCTATCTCTGTTTCTACTCCTTTTAGAGTGCTGATGACAGTAGTCAGAAAACGATGCAGCAAAAGGAAAGAATTTGGGAAATTGCCAACGTTTGGTTGAACTTTCACAGAAAAATAATGGGTTTATGAATACTAAAAGAAACCAAGATGAATAATAATTACCTTGGAAGTATGAAGTGTGTTTTGTCAATGACAGATGTATGTCAGTGAAGTTTGTGCTATGATAAGGCACTATAGATAGGGGATTGTTGCACCTTTGAGCGATTGTTTCACTCCAAAAGCTGGAGTCTGAGTCTCACAGGTGAGACTGGCTGACAAGCACCAGTCTGGCTGTTTGTAACTTGGTGTGGCATTGGTAGAAGATCGCAGGATAGATAGCAAATGTAATTTGCAGTGTCTGAAAATAAGTAGCAAATAGTCTACATTTTTAATTGAATTTAATCTTACAAAATATGGCAGTAATTCTAGTCTAAGTTTTACTACTTCTAGGGAATTTATTGTTGTATGGACTTTGCAACACCTGTGAAAATTTCTTGATGCATTTGTAGATTAAACAATCTAATTTTAGAAAAATATCAAGGAGAACATTATACATATTGCACACTTACTGGCAGAAAATTCTTTGATGTTGTATATGTGTGTAAGGCAGTTTCAGCAGTCTCAAATTTGGTACTGCTTTTAATAAGTATCAGTAAGAGCTTAGTAGCAAATGTGAACATCATGGAAATTCTTATGCTACGCAGACTTCTTTAAAGAAATTAATTGTTTCCATCTCTTACTTGGAAGTATATTTCCCATTGGAAGCTTTTGTTTCTTGGGCATGTTCTAATTAAACAGTAAAACTTGTGATGTCAAGATTAAACAGTTTTAGAATATGCCAGCTCATAAATTACAAGTATATGGGATTAGGCACTTGGAAACAGTCTCAGATTGATCATCTTGGTTTCCAAAGTAGTCTGCAACAATAAAAAGTTGATCTAGTTTTCAAGGCTTGGGAGTTCTTTACATCAACAGCTTTAGAAGGTGTGTTGTTGTTTGCTTCAATGAAATCACATTCTTGTAACACAATTCTTTTGAACAAATGTCCTATAATAAATATTTGCTAACTGATTGAAAAGACAGGTTTGTATGGGTATTCATGTGTGGTCTACAAGAAACTTCTGGTGTCACCTCTGTCATTTATGTGTCTTGTTTCATCTGTCTAGAAAACCCTGTGTGCTTGGGTAGAGATAATATAGACTTAAGTTTTAGTAAAACATGTAAGAAATTGGAAATGTTTTGTGGATAATTTAGTGAGCTTTTTTTTTTTTTTCCTACAAGCAAAATAGTTGTGCAAAACTGATAAAACAACAGTAGTCTTATTTGTAAAGTGTTGGGGAAGTACATTGGGATGAAACAAATTTGGATTTCCACACATTTCTGTGAAATGAGTCTAAATATTGGGAGACGTCTGCTTAAGTTTTGTCTCATTTTTACCCTCTGGCTGAGCAGTATGAGTGTAGGGCATCTGTTCATGTTCATATGAACAAAGGAGGGCCATGACAAGGATTGAACACTGCCTTATGGTAGTCTGAGTGTAATCATTAGCATACTCTGATATTATTTTGCTATTTCCTGCTCTCTCAAACAATTTCCAGGCTCAGTACAGTGCCCAGCTCATTACAGAGACCATCCAATAAGTGAGTTAAATGCAAACACTCTATTTTAGAGGAGCAGGGAGAAGAGTTTAACTATGTGGATGCAGGCTTTACATTTTTTTTCTACAGGAGTTACCTTTCTTTGTCTTTACTCCTACTCCTGTGCCACTTTATTAGGGGTCTGGTTGACTTAGTTGAACAAAGAAGGATGGGAAGTAGATTGGAGTATGAAAATTAAAAAGTCGATCCCTCCCAAAAGTATTCGGTTACAAAAATATTAGAAGTATTTTTACCCTCCTTTCATTTAAAAACTAAGCTAGTGGTCAAGGTCCGAGCAAACTTAAGGGTGGATTGTTAAAAAAAATGTATCTTCGAATCAAGTTATTCCACTATTTTGACAGTTATGCATGGTGGTTTACATTTTTTCAAGCAGACTTCTCTCCCCACTGCAGTGTGTCATCTTGGTGTTTATTTTTCTAACTTTGGTAGAAAAATGTAAAATAATGCTTATTATAGTGATAACCAAATTCTGTCCTCTTACTGGAGAGCAAGTGGCTGCAGCCAAGGAAAGCTTTTCTTCAATATTTTTGTTAGAAGAGAAGAGGAATTATTTGGCAGCTAGCATTAGATTTTGTTCTCATATTTTCCAGGCTAAAGTAACTGGCAACAATTCCTCTTGCTCTGTATCATCTGTTCACTGGCCTTGATGACTATATAAGGCAATGCTGCTTAAATTAATAGTTCTGAGCATACTTGTTTAATGAGTTTACCAGTCTTGTATTTCTGAGTAATGCCTGAAGTTTTAGATGCTGCAAGAGTTCTTACTTTATATGAAATTTTTTAAATACTGTATTTTGTTGTTATTATTGTGAAGAAGATAATGAAAGTTTCCTCAGCTTGTAAAATGTGTCCAAATATGTAAGAGATTTCAACAGAGGGAAATATGTGTATTCTAATGTTTTGAAGTAGTCTTTTACATCTCTGAGCTTCAATGCTAGAGAGAAGTTAGCACTGTGTAAATAGTCAGGATTTGTAAGGTTTTTCATATTACTTCTCATTATGTTAACATTAGGTATATTTACTGTATATTCTGCTTCTCTAAGCATAGTTACCTTTTACTTTGAGAATGAAGCATTGCATAGCTAATTATTTTGATTTTTGGTTCAGTTATAGAAGTGTATATGGCTTATGGCTGTACTGCAAATCGTTAATTTTCAAAAGCATGTTTAGTGGCATACTATTGAAGGCGTGTCCTAACCCAACCCTTTTCTCTTTTTTTAAAAAAATACCAAACTGACAGAACAGACACATGAAAACACCAATACTATTGTTTGAAAAAAACAATGGCTGGAAAACAGGATGCCTTCCAAGAAAAGTGGGCAACTCTTCCACAGCGCTCATTTCTATATGTTCTGTCCTGTAGTTTTGATTTATTTAATAGTGGTTTAGTTTCATTTAATATTGGCTGCCTTTGGAAAATTAAGTGCTGGGTGTGACTTCAGAAGTTATCAGTGATGATGAAAATTAGACTCAAAAGGAGTGCTTGCACCAAAAATGAGCCCTAGTGAAATGGCTGAAAAAAACCCCGTAAAGTGGTTATGTAGAATGCAGAAGAATGTTGTTTTGGCTTGCTTTTAGTTGATCAAAAATGCCTCTAGAATGTATAAGGCTGTAGATATCTTTGCTTCAAAACTTTGAAATTTCTTTTAAAGGGGTTTGTGGAACACCTGGATAAATTCTGAAGTATAGGTACTGTTATAATAATATTTGTTAAGAATTAGTCTTGTTGCTTACAAAATAAGAGTGATTTGCACTGTGCCTTTGTGTACTTACAATTTGTTAGAGCTTACAGTTTTTCAATTTTTAATTTTGAGAGCTTATGGGATGTTTTAAGGGCCATCACAGTTGGTGCTTCCACAGTACTGTATTCTTCTCTACCTGTGCTCTCCCATTCAGTGTTACTGTGTCTCTTATACCAGTGTTGAAACTTCAGCTCCTGAAGGAAGCTGGTTAAGGAATGTAAGCTGGAAGAATGTTAAACACAACAAGAAGTGACTAGTTTCCTGTCCTTCAGATGTATTTTAGCGTCTTCAGCTGGCTCACTGAGGAACCAGGAGAGTGTCAGTACTAGTGTGACGGTGTGAACCAGAATGTAGGACTGGTAGAAGGACAGAAGGCAGTAGGAAGTTGAGGGAACTGGCTTGGAACTGTAGCTTTGAGCAGTTGACACTGTGGAGAATAGCAAGGTGCACTGGATTTTTGTAAGACTGACTGTGGTTGGTCACTTCTTCTGGCCACCTTATGTCAAAAACTTGCCTGCTCTGTCTCTTACCCCAATAAATCTCATCTCTGTACCAATTGTCTCACTTAAATCTTCAGACAGTTACAACTGAAAAACCTACAACTGGTAAACACAGTTCCTGTGCAGAGATATGCTGTGTTTCCTGTAGTGATGATGAAAACCAGTGTGATTTCTACTCTCTATAGTATAGAGTATATAGCACTGGATAATGATACTTATTAAATTATTACAATAATGTTAGCACTTTAGCATTGTGGTGGTAATGGGCCACACTCTGCTAACAGACAAATTGTACTGTGTTCCTGCATGACCATTCACAAGGAACAGAAGAGGGCATTTTAGTCCCCTCCTTGTAATAAATTTCTGAGAAGAAACACAACTTATCCCATGGAATTGTATCATTGTGCCCTATAGCAGAGCTTATACTTGTCCTCCAGAAATCTTATTCTTCCATACCTTGATTAGCAGGAAGTTGTTCATCCGTGTTTTAAAATACTTTGTGGCTTTTCTTCTGAGAATTAGTAGTGCTTCTGGCAGCCAAATCAAGCAACAAATTGGCGGTGTTTAGAGGCTGTCTTTTGTGCTGCTGTGAACTTCAGTTATGGCCTGTATATTCTACATTCCAGTACAGTCTTTTCCTTTGCAAAGGCATCAGGGTATTGAAAACATCAAATATGTAAAAATGCTCATCACTTTTTATCTTACCTTTTCTTATAGGCTCCAGGGATATACATTTTTAAAAAACTCTTTCAGTGTATATGTTGCATAACTTCTCAGTACAGAGCCTTGATATGACACAAATTTCATGGTTTTCAGGGAGGAAACATAATTTGTTTTCACTGCTCTGAGGAGAGGAAGAAATGAAAGAGCTTTGAGTAACATGACACACATACTACTTCATCGGAAAGTGTAACTGGTTTCTGAAATCCTGCTCTATGCCAGGGAGCTGGCTGGTGAGAGTCTCTGCAAGGCATATCGCCTCTCTCGGCTGCAATGTGTTGTGGAAAGACATCACATCATTTCTGGCTCCTGGCAGGTTTTCACTTGGTGACAAATCCCAAATGCAGTCTTTCCAGTGCCCCGTTAGTTCTGCCACAGAGAACCAGCTGGCATTCCCTGAATTTAGCTAAACTAAGAGAATTATGCATTACGCAAAGCAGTGACAGAGAAGGAAATGATATTGTTAAGCTATTTTTGAGATTTATAGGCCAGAACTTTTTTATTAAGTATGAAATTTTTTTGTATTCAGTGTTTCATAAAATGATTCATCAGCTGGTAGTCTTTTGCTTGCTCCCTTTTTCCCCATAGGGCTCTTCAGTTTGTTAGGGTAGTGATGTTGCTTTAACTTACTGTCAGAACCACAAGTTAGGGGTCATCTTCTCCAGTAAGTCATGGCATGGTAATCATAGAATGGTTTGGGTTGGAAGGGACCTCAAAGCTCATCTAGTTCCAAGCCCCCTGCCATGGGCAGGGACACCTCCCACCAGACCAGGTTGCTCAAAGCCCCATCCAGCCTGGCCTGGAGCAGTTCCAGGGAGGGGACGTCCACAACTTCTCTGGGCAACCTGTTCCAGTGTCTCACCAGCCTCACAGGAAAGAATTTCTTCCTAATATCTCATCTCAGTCTACCCTCTTCCAGTTTAAAACCATTACCCATTGTTCTATCACTACATACTCTTGTAAAAAGTCCCTCTCCAGCTTTCTTGTAGGCCCTTTCGGATACTGGAAGGCCGCTATAAGGTCTGCCTGGAGCCTTCTCTTCTCCAGGCTGAACAACCCCAACTCACTCAGCCTGTCTTCATAGGAGAGGTGCTCCAGCCCTCTGATCATTTTCCTGGTCCTCCTCTGGACCCTCTGCCCAAAATGTAGAATGAAAATCCTTGTTCTGTGGCTAGACTATGGCTAGAAGGGCTTCCTCTTGCCTATCAAGCAATGATGTCGATTTGACTACCTTCTACTTTCTCTGCTCTGAGTTTGTCTGCTCTCAGTGCTGTTTCCATATTACTGCTGGTATAAGTTTTGGTTTTTTTCCTGAACTTGGTGTTGCTTTTTGGTTTTTTGGAAAACTCTTCTTTCCTTACATTACAAAAGGTGTATCTTATGCTGAAGTCTGATTATGTTTGGAAGCCAAATGTGCAAACTTGAAACAACCTTATTGAGAGGAATATGGGAGGTGGAGGGGAAGAACACCAAAACAAACAAAAAAAAAAACATGAAAAGAAAAATGCTTCTAATGCTCTAAACACTAATATAGGTAGACTAAGATTAAAGAGTGTGTGTTACTGCAGTGGTACCAGTGTGGTTCATCACTGCTGGGCTTTTCAGGTAGAACTGGAAAGGAAGCACTGTGGTGGGCAAATGTAGCAAGTCTTGTCTGCAAGGAGAACTTAGCTTCAAAGCCCAAATAGTTAAAGCTTGATTTATGCCAGGAGTTTGAAGGCTCATATTGCTTCCAAAACGTTTCCTGGCTTATGGTTTATTTGCAAAGCTCTTCTAGTAATCCTGGAAAGTGTAATGTTTTTTAATCTCTTAGCTCCGATTTCGAATGGAAAAGGATTTAACGTTTCTTAAGCTGACCTCTGTCTTTGTATTTATTCCTGTCCAATAAGTGGGTGAATAGAAGTTTCTGCTACTATACGTGCTAATTGCATGTCTTGAATAAACAGCCACTCTTAGTGGCACTATTTTTTCAGTTTCTTCATGTAATTATTTTTTACATGCTTCATGGTCTAAGGGCTGATGACAGAAGGAATTGGTAACCTTTTTTTTTTTGAGAAGAGCCTTTTGAAATGCTTGTTGGTCACGTAAATTGAAAATCTTTCAGTTCTCAGTGGTGTCTCATAGGTTGTCCTTTGTTTTATTTTGAGTTGTGGCGGTTAATACAGAAACCGCTATGATATATGTTTCAGTCTAGTGTAGGAGATGTTTCTCAATGCTGAATTTCAACATGCGTTATGTTGCTCAATTCATTAAATTTAGTTAATTCTATTTAGGAGACAGCACAGGACTTTGCTGTGTTAACTGCTGTACGCAATATACTAAACAAAGCATGAAAAAAAACCCAAAAGGAAATGCAAATATTTTCTCATTTTCTATTAATTCTGAAAACATCACTATGTAAAACTTGAATATGGGATGCAGGTATGAACGCCTTAGGATAGGGACCACTTTTTTGAGGTATTTATGGTGTGTATTTACCTTCTAATTCACCTAGGAATAATGAAAAAGGGAATAAATCATGTAATAAACTGGGTTCTTTGTCTTAAAATGGCATAAAATTACTTCTTCCAGAGCCTTGGTAGCCTACATAGATTTTTAGTGAGACATAATGTCACGTCAAAACTTGTGATTAGAATGTGAGAACCAGTCTAAAAACACAAGCTGTGATTAGTCTCATCAGCTACTACCAAGCTACTCGGATGTTATATTACTTAAACCATTGTAGGTTTGCAGGACTGAGGTAGTACAAAACCAGAGTTAATCGTGCTAAGTTGGACTTTTCATCCTGGTTCAGTTATTTCTTAACTTTTTTTTCAGTTAAGGTGAGCATGAGATTTGAGAACATTTACTAAGAATTTGTACCATTATTTTTCAAAGAAGAATACACTGAAATTACCTTCAGTTTTCTAAAGTATAAATGTTCTGTGTCTTCTACCTCACAGATAGTTATTGTAGAACAGTAGAAGTAAAGCTTACATACCACTATAAAATAACTCGTTTTACAACAAATTGTTTCTAACTGTTTTTCTTTGCCTTTGGAAATAAAAAAGCTGATAGCTTTAAATTGATATCCTACTGGATGAGATTGGGGAAAGAAGATGCAATATACTATATTTCATGGTGGGGAAAGCTGGAAACTTTCTGGCATGAGGAAGACCGCGCCTGCAGACTTGCAACTGTGGAACAGATTCAGGGCCAGTGTAGCAGAGGAGGGCCTGGGAGCATCTGAGCCAGCAGAGCCTGAGCCACCCTGAAGCACCAGGAGGAAGTGGCAAGTGATAGTACTGAGTGAGTCCCCTGCTGAAGGGGACAGAGGCCCCCATCTGCCATCCTGAGCTATTGTCTTGGGAGGTTTGCTGCTTAAAATTTTCATTTTTACTCCCAATGTTCATCCCAATTCTGTTGCCTTTAAAGCATCCTAAAAATTAATAAAAGTTTTTTTTTTAAAAAAATAAAATCTTGAAATACCAGTAAGAAAAAGAAATTTGGATTGATATTGTGTATTTACTGCAAGTAACCGTGTGCACAGAATATAGGAGCCTGTAATGGTTTTATGGATGGTGAAGAAGAAAACTGAATAACGTAGTACAGAGCCTCCCTCCAGACTGGCAAAGACAGTTCTTTGCATGTGTCTCCTAACAGAAGAGGATATATTCATATCTCAAAACAAAAATCATGTGTTTCTTGTGCAGAGAATAAAAGTGCTTTGCACTATTTTTTGTGATGGAAACCAAATCCTGTCTGTAAAGTTTTCAATATCCTAGTTGAGGGAAATTTCCACTTATGCAGAAGTTAAGTGTGTTGTACATGACGTTAAGGGAAAAGTAAACTCGGACTGAAAAATTTTCTGAAGATGCTTATATCTATAATTGTCTCACATTTTACCTTTGAATTCATAATTTAGTTGGCATTCTGTACAAATTATTCAGTTAATTTGTTGCACATTCAACCAGTCCTTCTATCACTTCATAAGTGGAAAAGAAAATCCAAGCCTGTTGACATGTATTGCATATTTTAGAATGAATGACTGTTGTTACAAGTAGCAAGAATGTGATCTGCTTCATTATTGTGAAATGTGCTTTAATTACTAATTTCTACCATGTTGTTCACTTAACACTTTTGCAAAAGCCCTTGTACATTTCAGAAAAAGAAAAAATCCCATTCTGAGATGATGACACATTCTATGTTTTGAAGCTATTTTATAATTAGAGCAAATACCAACTTCACAGATAGATTGCAGATGTTTGTTTTCTGTTTTAATATGTTCACAGACTCATAGAATAGTTGAGGTTGGCAGGGACCTCTGGAAGTCATCTAGTCCAACCCACTTGCTCAGGCAGGGCCACCTTGACCAATTTGGCCAGGACCATGACTTTTGAGTATCTTCAAAGGTGGAGACTCTACAACCTCTCTGGGCAACCTGTGCCAGTGCTCAGTCACTCTCACAGTAAAGAAGTCTTTCCTGATGTTCAGGGAGAACCTCCTGTGTTTGAGTTTGTGCCCATTGCCTCTGGTCTTGTCACTGAGCACCACTGAGAAGAGCCTGGCTTTGAGCCCTCCCTTCGGGTATTTATAGACATAATTAAGATCCTCTTGAGCCTTCTCTTCTCTGGGCTAAACAGTCCCAGCTCTCTTAGCTTTCCTCATAGGAGAGATGCTCTATTCTGCCTTGGTGAGGCCACATCTGGAGTATTGTGTCCAGTTCTGGGCCCCCCAGTTCAAGAATGACAGGGAACTGCTTGAGAGAGTCCAGTGTAGAGCCACAAAGATGATGAAGGGAGTGGAACATCTCCCTTATGAGGAAAGGCTGAGGGAGCTGGGTCTCTTTAGCTTGGAGAAGAGGAGACTGAGGGGTGACCTCATTAATGTTTATAAATATGTAAAGGGTGAGTGTCATGAGGATGGAGCCAGGCTCTTCTCAGTGACATCCAATGATAGGACAAGGGGCAATGGGTGTAAGCTGGAACATAGGAGGTTCCACATAAATGTGAGGAAGAATTTCTTCACAGTGAGGGTGACAGAACACTGGAACAGGCTGCCCAGAGAGGTTGTGGAGTCGCCTTCTCTGGAGACATTCAAAACCCACCTGGACATGTTCCTGTGTGACCTGATCTAGGTATTCCTGCTCTGGCAGGGGGATTGGACTAGATGATCTTTTGAGGTCCCTTCCAATCCCTAACATTCTGTGATTCTGTGATTCTTAGATTGAGTGTGTTGGATTTGGAAGGATGGTGGTAGTTGGGTATGTTTGGATTTGTTTGTTGCTTATATTGTTAACTTCTGTACAATTAATAGAAAGTTTTTAGTGAGAAGGGAGATAAAGAAACTTAGTTCTGTTACTCTTGTTATCTAGAATTAGAAGATTATAGGGCTGAAAAGGACATTAGAAAATAGTTGTTAATGCAAGTAGCCCTGAAACAGAGTAAGTACCTTTATAGCATTTATAGGTCTAATATTCTGTAGAGATTTTCAGTGAAGTATATATGATCTAGTAATGAGTTATCCCTATTAATTATTTCTGAGGATTTTTCTCACTTCAATACTTAATCCTGTTGATAGGTTTGTTCTCTGCTGCATCAGTGGTAGAATGAATTTGTCTCTTTATCATTGAAAACAGCTTCTTCTGATTTTGCAAGCTGTTGTCACATCCTTCTTCCACCTTCTTAATCCCAATCCTTCATTCTTTCCATTGGTCACGTCTTCTAGATCTCTTACTTTACTGATCTCAAATGGGATTCTCCATCATCTTATTATATGTTGCAAATTCATGTTGGTGACTGTTCAGCTGTAACAGGTCTGTGGTGAATATGAAAATATTTCTCCAGAAAATAGGACCACATTTCATTATTTGATATTGGTTGTATGTAGTAGATACTATGTACACATGTAGATCAGGGTCTGCATGTGTGTATTTATATGTATGTGTGGAAGGGTGGATAAGAGGATGGTGAGTTGTTTCTATAACTGTTTCCAAAACCATGGCTAAAAATTATTATTTATTTTTCTCTGTAATTCACAGCTTTTGGAAATTAACTGGACTGGACTGACCAATCTTCTGGATGTTCCAGGACTGAAGTGAGTATATGTAAAGCAGTGTTTGATATTCCTCTACCCCAAAAACCCCCAGAAAATCTGTGAACCATCAGCTAAATAAATTTATGTTAAATGACTGTGAGCAATTATCTCTTAGTTTAGAACGATATGAAATTGCTCCATATGCAGAAGGTAGTGATTTCACTAAAAGTGAAAGTACATCAAAAGTATATCTAGTAGGTCTTGTTAAAAACATTTTGAAAAGATAATTTTTAGTCTGCTTTTTTCAGTGTTGTCAGCCTTTCCAAATTTCCAGAATCTTGTGAATTTCCTATCTGCCGTCTTCTAAGACAGCAGAAAGATAAAGAGCCTTATTTTTTACACCAGCAAATTTACAACATCTTGGCTTATGGCTTTGTATGCTGATACATCTCTAGTTGCTTGTGTAAAGGTAGTTAGAAATACCTTAAGACAAATTAACTAAACTTCGTAATCTCTTCAAGTACTTACTTTAAAAGTTTTCAGTTTATTATGTGAAGTTCAAATGGAACAGCAAAAATATTGCCCATATATAGGTATAAAAAAATGCTTCGTTTATTCAGAGCTCTTCAAAATAGTACATGATAAAACCACAAAGAGAAAAGCAGAAGTAGAGGTGAAAACGAAGCTGCTTTCAGTCATTGCAATCCTGATAAGGTTCAATCTATGAATATGTTCATAATTACCAAGTTGTAGTAGTTACCCAAGGGCTTTTTAATGTTGAGACAATGGCTAAGAGGATAATAATGGATCTGATACACACTTGGATTTTGTGACTAGTTCTTTAATTGGATCCCATACTCCTCAAGAGCTGGCTGACTCCAGCATTATTTTTTTATTGTTTAAAAACAAGATTTTGAATTTAGGTATTAAATTAATCCTTTAGTGCTCAATCACATGACTGAAATGGTTTTTGCTTTACTTAGACATGTGAAGCCATTGCATGGAATCCCAGTTGTACAGTTTGAAATTAGAACTTGCAGTAAGTAGGCTAATGGCTGCAAGAATCGCTTATGTTTCAAACCTGCTTAAGACTGCCTCTGAGGAAAGAGCTTTTCTTGATGAGTGACAAAATGCCTTCCAAAATACAGGTCCTGAGTAGTAATTTGCTCTTTTAACATAATGCTAATAAATTTACGTTTAGTACTGAAGTGTACTAGGCTCCTGAGGTGCATATCATGCTATATATTTGCCTGACTACAAACACAAAACCTCAGATGTAAACAAAGTCTCGCTAAGTATCTCAAGTTTATGGTTTCCAGAGCAACCAAGCTTGGCCACGTATGCATATAATGATGCCATCTTGATGTGGTATGGTTTCTATAGTAACTGTAACTGAGGTGACTCATATTCTGCCTTGCCAAGAGATTTCTTCAGTGCTGTTTTTTGTTTTTCTTATCTATATAGATAGATTGTATATTTTGGTACGACAGCTTGACATATTGTAGTTGTTATAAACAATGATGAACAAGAGATTGCTGCTGCCACAGGTACCCTTTTCATCGTTTGGCTGTTGGCTGCACACTAAACTACTTATCTGTACTCTGTTTGCAAATGTCTTCTGCTCAATGAATTTCTGCATTTGCTGCTGGAAGCTTCCCTGTCAGCTGTTAACAACTGCCATTGCTTTTCGTGTATGACTCCACAAGGAGGGCACAAAAGCAATTCATATTCCATCATTAGTATAGCTTACAGAGGAGTGGAATTACAGTCTCTATGTGAGGGGGAGCCAGGCTGTGAGAAACCTTAAGTGCTGTCAGGAGGGTATGTGGATGATGGGAAAATGAATTGTTATGGTTGCTTGAGATATAGTAAAAATACTGTATGCAGTCAGAGATATGCTCTCTGCAGTATGAATAAAGACGATACAGGAAAACACATAGCTGCTTATTCTGTCACTAAAAATTAGGTAGAGCTAAATAGAGAGCAATACACTAGAATATCTAACTGCAGCTCTGGGGCCCCCAACATAAGAAGGACATGGACCTGTTGGAGTGAGTCCAGAGGAGGGACACAAAGATAAGAGGGCTGGAGCACCTCTCTTACGAGGATAGGCTGAGAGAATTGGCTCAGCCTGGAGAAGAGAAGGCTCCGGTGAGACTTTATAGCACCTTCCAGTACCTGAAGGAGCCTACAAGAAAGCTGGAGAGGGACTTTTTACACGGGCATATAGGGATAGGACAAGGGGTAGCAGTTTTAAACTGGAAGAGGGGTGATTTAGATTAGACATTAGGAGGAAATTCTTTCCTGTGAGGGTGGTGAGACACTGGCACAGGTTGCCCAGAGAAGTTGTGGCTGTCCCCTCCCTGGAAGTGTTCAAGGCCAGGCTGGATGGGGCTTTAAGCAACCTGTTCTGGTGGGAGGTGTCCCTGCCCATGGTTGGAACTAGGTGGTCTTTAAGGTCCCTTCCAACCCAAACCATTCTATGATTCTATTTTTCTGCAATGAAATTGAGCTTTTGAAGACTGATGGAATATCTTCTACCTCCTATGAGTCCAGTTACTCTGTATAAATTCTGTGAAATTCCATTAATGCTAGTTCATTTTTCATATTATTTTCTCAGATGTTTTGGTGAAATTCAGGCATTTATGATAGGATAAAATTGTGAGACTGATCTTTGGAATCACAGATTTGGGGTTTGGTCCTAGCATAAAGGATTGCCAGTCCCCCAAGTGACAGGGCTATGTTATGCTTCAGACTGTTTCTTTCTCTTATTTAAGGATATCTGCCGTAGCTTCATTTGGACATTAACCAACCTCTGAACCTTTTGCTAGTCTAGGATAGATTTCTCTATGCCTATAGCTTAATTCATAATGTATGTGATCTTAACTAAATACTACAGAAGAGCATGATAACCTTTCTTTCAAGGTAGCTCTGGTACCATTGCCTCTCTTGCACTGCTTGTTTGCTTTCTCTGACCTAGGTCAGTTAGTTTTCTCCATAAATCATCTGTTCTTAAGGCATACGCTTTACTGAGCATAAAGGCAGAGCTCTCCCTTCTTGCCAGGTAGGGACACTAACAAAAGTGTGAACAAACCAAACTTATCTGTTACTGGAGATCTATCATCAGACTTGTATATTGAAAAGTGTGATGGTTGCTTGTGTAGTTACCATCACCTCCACTTTTTTTTTTCCTTTTTCCTTTTAATGTTGTGAGATGTTTATCTTAAATTTTAAAGTACACTCGACCAAAATAATGTGTTCTATTTTCTTGGCTCATTTTAGAGAACATTTAGCATACATAATTTGAAAACCTGATGTTTAGCAAAATGGAACTGAAAAAGTTTGAAAAGCAACATATGTTACAGTGATGACTAAAGGAAGCTACTTATTTTCAAATAACATAATTATCTTCTTGTCCTGGTTGTGTTAATAATTACTGGAACTATAAATTTATAGGGTTCAGTGTTCATGTAGAATGAAAATTTTTGTAAATGTGACTGGATAAGTTCTGCAAGAAAGGAAAAGGAATGAAGACTCTTCTTTAGGACAGACATGGATTAACTCACAGAAGCTGAGCAGTATCTTACCATTATCCACTGTTGCTTCTTTCAGAGAATAAACAGAGGTCTGCACAGACCTGTCCATTGATCTTGATGCAGCCTTCAGTTTCTTCTGCCATTAAAAAGTCATGTATCATAGTTCATCTGGATTTACAGTGGAAGTGGGCAGCCAAAGGGATGCAGGGTACCCAGGCTGCAGATCTCTGGGATGAAAGATCAGTGTGAATTTGCAGTGGGCCAGATTGTATTTAATGGGTTAATTCTGTTACCCATCTCTACCATAATATTTTTATTGCTTACCACAAAATTTTCTTCCCAAATGAAGATGTAATATATATAATAATTAAACATTATCTGCATCTTAATTTCATAAAGACTGTTAAAGTTCTAAAATCATAAAGTGGATGTAGGAGGAGAATTCATTCATCCTTGAAGCAGCTCCTCCAGCTTTAGCGAGACTGCCCCTGCAGTTCTGAGTATCTCAAGTATTTTTATTATTTGCTCTCTGAACCTTTGTACACACCCCTAAACTCTTCCTGGATACTTGTCTTCCATGGTGAATTGTACCACTCCAGTTCTGCCTTTTTGCCTGTGTAGGCAATGTGTGTGACCAGTGGTGTTGGTCTGACAACACTCTGATTTGTTGTTAGCTCAGACCCAAACTGGGCGAACTCATAGCTTAGAAAATATTTTTCTTTTTTTCCTTTTCTGTGTTGGGGGGGTATGGGGTTGAGTTTTCTAAATGATTCATTACCAGTGTGATTGTACTGCCACTCCCTTTTAGCCAGAACAAAACCTGTTTTGCTTCCCTAGGCTATATTTTACTCAGCCATGAGCATGTTTTCTTTGTGTTTCTGTTTTAAATGATGGTCCTCCCAGCTCAAGGGGGCAACTTGTTTCATAACAATACAGGAATGGTTAGCCAAACTTTCGGGGACAGTTAAATCATTAATAAAATACACAAGTAGATTAACAGTTAACATCTGCTTGGTTATATGCAATGCAGGCAAGAAAACTTATGCAATAACGTTTTACCCTGGGTGGCTTGAAAAGGCAAGGGGGAGGGTGAGACTTGGCTGTGGCAGGAAAATGAGATCTTTATATTTATCTCTGTGGTTTCTGCTATTCAGTGTCAGCTGCTTCCACCTGTTGGCCGTTTTGGCAAGATTATTTTTTAAAAAGTGTTTAAAAATCCCATGTGTCTTCAACACACACCTCCCCCCAGAAGGCAGTATTTTCTCCATTTAGGTTGTTAAGCAGCAAAAGGAGTATATTAATGTGACATAACGTGTTTAACTCTCATGAAGTAACTGAGGGTTCTTTTCTCCAACAGTGGCTTATCGGATACAATAATATTGGATATAATATCCAACTACCTGGTCCTTCCAAATAGAATTACAGTCCCCCTTGTCAGTGAAGTGCAGATTGCTCAGCTGCGGTTTCCTATACCAAAGGTAAGCATGTTTCTAGTATTACTACTAATGCGGAATTTAGTTTTGTCTGTAGTAGTAACTGTTAAAGATATGCATGTTTGTGTGAATTTCTAAATACAGTTACTACAGTAGTACAAGTTATTGTGAATCCAGTCACTTCAAATAATTGATTTTTTCTGTAGAGTTAATGTTTCATAATAATGCCAAGAAGAATTTTTTTGTTTTGCTAGAAACTTCAGCATATTACTTGCTAAAATATTGTTCAGCTGTATAAACTAAAAATGAAGTAGCATATGTTTTATATTATCACTTTAAATTATTGTTAGTGCTCTTCACTTGAAAGTTGTTACTATTTATTGGTACTCACTTCCAGGAGCATGGCATTTCTTAGTATAACTGGCATGTTTCTGATTATTGATGACAGTTTTTCTTTTGGGGAATCTCTTGAGTGCTGGGTCTGCTGTTGTATATGGATCATCATTGATATCCCTGCATTTACAGTGTGTCCAAACTAAGTTTCATGTTAAGGAAATTACAATGGAAATCATAAAACATACATTGCATAAATTGTGATAACATAGAAGCTTTCAGATTACTACATAAACTCATCTTTTCATTTTTCAGGGTGTTCTAAGGATACACTTCATTGAAGCTCAGGACCTAGAGGGGAAAGATACTTACCTAAAAGGGATTGTCAAAGGAAAGTCAGATCCTTATGGAATCATCCGTGTGGGCAACCAGATTTTCCAAAGCAAAGTCATCAAAGAAAATCTCAATCCAAAATGGAATGAAGTTTATGAGGTATAACCAGTAAAAATACCTTGTGCATTCTATAAAGTTGTCTTCTAAAGTTTATTTTGTTAAAGAACATACTCTGGGAACTTCCTCAAGGACCTTCGTGATGTCCCCCTCTAAAAGCCCCAAGTTCTGTAACAAAACAGAAATTCTCCATTGGTGTAATACTTTTTTTTTTTTTGTCTAGACTCAGCATCAATAATTCTGAAAAGCAGTCTAGTCTCTTAAAGCCAATCTTAGCAAGTCACATGTGAGCAGCTCTTATACTTGCTTTACTCATTAAATACTTTTATATATACTTGCTTTACTCATTTAAATGCTTTTAAAGCATTTGCTTGTCCTAATACACAAAGGCACTGCAGTTCAATGTTTTACTGTTACTATGCCATTTAACAAAGCTAGTTAGTTTCAGCATTGACAGTGCCATCTTACTGTACTTCCAGGCCTTAGTATATGAACATCCAGGACAGGAGCTAGAGATTGAGCTCTTTGATGAAGATCCGGATAAAGATGACTTCCTGGGAAGGTAAATATTATGGAGAATATGTTTGTAGGTATCGAAAAGAGATGAAATATTTTGATGTAATCTTTTTTTTTTTCTTTTTGCATGTCATTGCAGTTGCAGTTCTGCTGTATTACTGTATTTATAAAGTAATTATCTTTTCAAAATGATGGTACTAAGTAGTTCCCTACTTACTTAATATATGTAAATATATGTATATAAAAATGTGCTTGTGTGTATATATGCACATCAATTTGTTTACATATTTTTTTAAAAAATAAGGTAAGTATTGTGGGTACCTAGAAAGAAAAGGGTTTTCGTTTTTTTAGGAATTGTACTCTACCTGCTTTAATGGCTATAAGCTAGCACTAAGTCTTAATGTCTTAATTATTTCTTCAGGCAAAGTTAACATAGCTTTGTAACTATGTATCTTCTTCATCTCCATAGTTTTTAAATGGCTAGCTCACAGCTTATTTTGCTCTAAGAGCTGATCTTAACTATTTGATTAAAGAAAAAAATTTTGCTGTAATGCTTTCGCAAACATTATTCACTCTTAGAGTCCATAGGCCTACCTTTGGTGTTTACCCATAAACATTTCAGGGTTTTAGTCAGCTTCTTTCTCCAGTAATTTGTCACCTTTATTTCTTGCAGAGTTTTGGAGCTTCCCATTGTTGCTTTCCATACAGAGTAGAACTCCCTTATCTTTCCAGCTCCTTCTCTCTTAACAGGAGCAACAGTACCTACTTCTCTTCTCATTAAAATAAAGAAGTAGGTAGTACAAAGGCTTCTTTTCTTTGCACTTCCCTAATCTTACACTGAAGTGGTGGGGGGGGAAAGTGGCCTAATGTGTACGTCAGTACTAATAAATAAAAAGCAACGAAAATTGTTCATGCACTGGCATGCAGTTATCTGCCCTGTTTAAGTTTTAGCAGATTCCCTGGTATGTTTTTAGCTTGTGTGCACTAGCACTCTCCCAGACAATGCCCAAGCATGAATTTGGTCATAGCATATGTCCAGGGGCTATTTCCAGTGGGTAGTTTGGATGTGGTCACTGTTTTGAGAGTTTGGTCATATGTATGTGAACCATGTTGTGCCAGCTGCCCTTGTGGCTAGAAAATGGGCTCTAGTATAGGCATGATTTCTGTTATCCTGCGTTCATCTTCATTCAGCCATTTCATTCCCTACTTCTTCCTCTCTTAGGGGCTAAAAGAACAGTATTCTGCTCTTTTGATCTCATTGGAAGCCTGGATATGAAGCAAGCACAGGGTGGGGTTTGGTTCTGTATTAGATTTTTTGCTTCTTGGCTAAAATACTGTTTGTTGTTTGTTTGTTGGTTTTTTTTTTTTCCTTTTTTCTAGTTTGATGATAGATTTAATTGAAGTTGAAAAGGAGCGTCTTCTAGATGAGGTAAGTGTTCAGTAAGTTTTGGCTTAAAAAAACACATATGTTGTATATGTAGTTGTTCTTGTACTATTTTTTTCCTGGGGATAGTTCCGGTATGTGCATGAATAACCTTAATGCTATAAAAATAGTTCCCCTGATGATCAGTAGAGTGGTTTAAGGGATATCTGAATTGGTGAAATCTGAAGAATAATGCCATTTTTTTTCCATTTTGGGGTTTTAAGAATACTACTATGAAAATGCAAAGAACTTATGTATTTGGTGAGGTTTTTTACTTGCAGGAGAATAATTAATTGCCTGATGTAACTACTATTAGACTTAGAACACTAATTTTTGTCCTATATATGAGAGGTTTTATAGTAATTTTATGTAGGGTTTGTATTTCCAGAACATCTTTACAGAATTTACAGAATTCTCTTGATATTTTAAAAATGCTTTTACTATATAACAACGGTTTGTGTGGCTGGTTTTGCTGTTCTGTGTTGTAATATTTACTGTGAAATAGGACATTTTAATGAATCAGATCTTTTCAGGTTATGCAGACTTCAGTTCTGTGAGATTTCTAATAGAATTTAGCATTTCCTAAATGTCTTGAAGAGTCAGTCGCAGTCATGTATTTGTTTGGTTTCAGTTTATTTCACATTACTGTGCTTAACTTTTAGTGGTTTACTTTGGATGAAGTGTCCAAAGGAAAATTGCATTTAAAACTGGAATGGCTCACATTGATGCCAACTGCTGAAAATCTAGACAAGGTATTACAGGAACACATTACTTTTATCCTAATCTTAATTTTGTGGGGAGTTTGTTTTGGTTTGGGTTTTTTTGGTTGTAGGGTTTTGTTTTGGTTAGGGTTTTTTTGGTTAAATATGTAAGTAATTTAATTCTCTAACTGTTCTGAATTTGGATAAACCTGTAACTTTATTCCAAGCTGTTTGTCTTTAGAAATCTCAAACCAGTCATAAATGTCAATATACTCCTGTGGGATGGGATTTTAAAATTATTTTGTTGTCCTCTTGTTTTCTCTTAAAGTTATAATTTGAGAATATCAGCTAACGTTTCATTAGCCTGGGAGATAAAGCTGAATATGATACTATAATCTGTTTCCATAAAAATGGGTTTGAAACATCTATATGAATCTTAAAAACTTACTCCTTATGCTTCATAGTATGCATTTGTGAATGTTTGTGTTTTGGGGGATATTTTAAAAATATTTTTCAGGAATAGAACAGAAATAATATTTAATTTTTTCAGAAAGGCTTACGGTATGTTTTTGGTTTAGGTGCTAACAAGCATTAGAGCTGATAAAGACCAAGCCAATGATGGGCTTTCTTCTGCGTTGCTTATTCTCTATTTGGACTCGGCAAGAAACCTGCCTGTAAGTTACATTCTGATGGATGCCCTTTTGTCGTGGGTATCTCCTGTGTACTTCCAGCATGTCTGGCTTGGTAGTATGGCACACTGCTTTACTAACACACATTATGCCATGTTTTCTATACTTTCTCTTGTTTCAAAACGTGTAATGTAAGGTCCACATTTCTAGTAGTATAGTATTATAGATATGTATGTTAAAAAATATTACTCTTTAATCAGTGTGATTTTTCTTTAAAGAATGCTCCTTTCCTGGACTTGAAAGGCTGCATGTTTTTATTACACAGTGTTTTCCATAAATAGTATGGGATTAGCATGAGGAATTTTAAGGAACTAACTGGAAAAAGGCCCACTTCCTTGAGTTCAGGTAAACTTGCTTGCTTTGGTTTAGGGTGTCTGTGGTAGATTTGAAAGTACTGAAGTTCTCATCATAGAATTAATACTGTGCAGTTGATGTTACAGTAGCAGATTACTTGTACGATGTTGCTGTCAGGTTGTCATTTGGAGTATTGCTTATTTACTTGTGCAAAACAAAAAACCAAACCAAATTAATGGTTCTGTCATTATGTGGATTATACTATGGGACTATGAAGTAGCTTATTTATGATAAGCACAGACTTCTTTGTAGTTTATTTCAGGTTAGCAAAGTACTGTTCCTGGTTGCAAATGATAGCAGTAATAAAGTAAACCCTGCCATAAATAGATATGTGAATCATAACATCGAGTTTTGCTGGGTTTCAGCATTGCTGATAGATGAGAAATTCTTAAATTGATGACTAAAATACTCATCACAGAATAAAGTTTTCAGGCCTCTGATTTTTTTTTGTGTGCATTTTGAAAATCTTTCCATTCACCCCAAAATTTAAGTTACTGCTTCAAACAGTGGTAACAAGTGCAACCTGAGAAGCCTAAACAATTTACATCACAGATTATTGATTTCATATCTGTTCCAGGGTGTATAAAGCAGTGTTTGGAAGTAGTATTTATAGGTTATTTAAAAAGCTAAAAAGACTTAGCTCATTTGGAATAGAGCCCTGCATTATCTTTTTAGCTTCACTGTACTGAATTCAAGAGAGCTCTGTAACTTAGCAGAAAAAGAGTAGAATTACTCTAGTACAGAGTAAGCAGAAATAGAATTATGGTGCGCTTAACATCAGTTTCAGAATACTGCAACACACAGAAGAAGTCCGTTTACCATCTGTTTTGTGCACTAGATTAAATTAAATTTCTGTGTTTTCTCACTGAACTGCTGGATTTGAGTCAAACTTACAAGTTTAATATCTTTTTTAAAATACACTGAAGCGCCTCATCCATAATTTCCAATTTTTTTCCATACAACTCTGCTTCTCTATATTAGGTTAGCTTCTCCAGCAGGCTTTGTTTAGTTTTTTTCCTTCCTACTTTAAACAAAAATTCTGTAACATTGCCTCCCTCCTTCAGAAAGGTTAGGCTGCAAGTCTTGAGTTCTACCTACGTTTGAGGACAGTATTTTAATTTCAGTGTCGTAATCAGTAGTTCTAATCAGTTGATCTCCAAGAGATAATAAGGTGAAAATAAGGATGGTCATAGTGTGGGACCTGTTTAACCCTCTTTTTCTTTTCTTGCTCTACCAGCCCAGAAAAGCAGTTGGTACAAATGACTCAGTATTTAACTTCAAGTCATTTTCTTTCCAGAAATGTGTTATAAAGAATATGATAGAAAGTAACATTGAACACTTGAAAATTCTGTTTACAGCAATAAAATAATAAAATACTGTGTTCAATTCTTGTCCAAAACCAGACACAAAAAGGCTTCACAGTTAGGTGGGGGGAAAAAAAAAAATCTCATGGGAAGACTTCTTTATGTGGGAGAACTGAAAAGATTCCTATAGAGTCTATAAAGACAATGCCTAGATAATATCGTGGAGCTTCTAGACAAACTGCAGTGAATTACAGTGACTAGAGCTTTTTTATGTCTATTTGATTCTAATACAAAACAACATTCACAAGACTAAAGAGGAAAGTCTGCTGGGTTCTCATGTTGTGTTCATATTCACTGCTGGGGGTTGTACAGGGCAATAGCAAAATTAGTTGCTCTTTTGGATTGCTTGTTTTTACAGGGAACAAAAAGTTCAAAGCAAATGAAGTCTGTTAAAATTACACTGACATTTATTAATAGTTTTGAAGACTTTTGTCCACAACTTTAATGTTACAGTTGAAGTATTTTCTAGATATATAAGTACTTTTTATTACCTTCAAAATGAATTTCTTAAGTTAATGGCTATCACTGGTGCATTTTAGAGCTTGGCGTCAGCCTTGTTTTGTTTGAGTTATAGTGGATAATCCCCAGCATAGGCATTTCTTTTGCACAGATGCATCAAAATTGTGTGTTTCTGAGACGCTGGGATGGTTTAGCTGAAATATGTTTCAAGTGAAATAGAAACGGTGTAGAAGGCCAGTCTCTAAATTCACTTAGTTGAATCTGCCATATAAATCTGAACTATTAAAAGTAAACTTGGCAAGTGGGTTAATATATTTGAATAATTCATACAAATCAAAAAACTATTCACCTTGCTGCACTACAAAGTCATTTAACAGATGAAACTATTTGTAATGACAAATATTTACTTGCTTTTTGTTATCTGCTGTTTTCTCTGGAATCCTTTGACTGTTTTCCTTAACTTTTTTGTGTAGTAATGCTGCTTATGCATTCATTCTGCCACAATCCCATCACTCTGCTTTCTCCTTCCATTTCCATCTTCCTAAGAGTATCTACGAGGGAAACTTTGGGTGTGGATACTTAAAAGAGAGGAGAGCATCGGGACTAGTCTTTTGTGAAAACACTACCTCACTCTATAGAGCACTATTTGTGAGTTCTCTGGTATTATTTGTATTGTACCTTTTATCTGCCAGAGTGTGGATTAGTGCTACTAAAGCCACTCGCTCTAGTGGAATGAGAGCATGCAATTTGTTTTGCTGCATGGTTTCAACAAGTGTGCATTGTTTTTGTGCTATTTTTATTGCATTTTAAAGGCTACTTAAATTTCATTGATCAGCATATCATTGGGTAAGTAATTAACTTTTTATGATGAAAACCCAAGATAAGTTTGTTGTAAAAGCTCTTGCATTTAACTTAAATTGCTGATTCGTTGAGAAATAAAATGCATACTATACTAGCACAATGTGTGCTGGTGAATTGATGGCTTTTATTGCAAAGAAATTAAACTAATAAATAATTACAACCAACATCCCTGTAGTTTCTTTAAAAGGTGGTGCACTCAATGTTTGTAAGAACTTGCAGCCTTTCCACACTGGTTCAAGTATTGCTTTAAAAAAAGATGTGGTTCTTTGTGCTCCCCAAACTATCAATTCCCTTGTAAATTCTATTTCACTCCATGATGCTCCTTGTTTTGCAAATTCCCAAGCTCTTTTTCTTTTTTTCAGATTAGTCTGTAGTCAGAAAAATCCAGGCTAGGGAGAACCACTGTTTAATTTACTTTCGCTTGGATTTAATGTTAGAAGATTAGTACAAACTAATGAGCCTCTGAATGTCGTACACTTAAATCCGTAAACACAACCTTGATATCTTCAAAAAGAATGAGAGCATGTTCAGAGTAAGAACTCTTTTGCCAGAGAGAGGTGGGTATGACATTGTAGATTGTGCAGATAAATATGTTGCTGGCTGGCTACTTTTGGCTCATATCATAAATCCTGATCTTAAAAACACCTTCGGCCTTGCTCCCACCAGATCCCAACGAAACACTTTTCTGTGGCTATTTCATTTAGTTTCTGTGTTGAAGTTCCTTTTAAAGCATCAAAAAAGTTACAGCCATTACCAAATCTTGCTAAAATTTAATGAATAAGAAATGCAGTTCATAAGCTGTGGTTCAGTTATCTTGTTATTAAAAGTGATAAGTAGTTGCTGTTTCTTTTAGTTATAAAAATACTAGATACAGCCTAAAAATAATAATAATTAATTAAAAAAAATCAAAATGCTTCATAAAGAGTGCAGCCCTGATGTTTTTATTGGTCTTATAGTCTTTGCATTAGGATATGTCATCTACATATAACAGCATCTGTTTAGACATTGGACAAAACTTTCCAAATCCCTGAAGTGATTTGTGGGGCAGAGTGGCACAGCACCCATTTTAAGGTAGCCAGCTCTGGATTCCCTTCAGTCACAGTGTTAACTGCCTTGTTCTGCAGTTGCAGTCTTGCAGCAAGCAAGAGGACAATATTTATGGCTGGAGGCCAGGAGAGAGGGGAGGACTGTAGTAGCCCAGAGATAATAACAGCTTCAGCAGTCATAAAATTGCACCTTGTTTTCAGTGCATCTTTAAACAGGAGGTACTATGCAAACATTCACACCTGCAAGTTCAGATATCTAATTGACATGTAACATGAGTTACATGGGGGAGGGGGAGAAGTGTTAAAAAGGAGGCTTACTTTGTATAGGGAAAAGAAAATCCAATGCCCTGAATGTGCCCTGATCCTTTCTAGGCAGTTTTATTGACTGCTGGGAACTTAGATTCATGACACCTAATTCAGACATTTACCCATCTAAATCTGATTTATCTGAAGTTAGTGTGAACAGTGTTCCTAGTATAATTTCCGAAAGTGAGTAACACTAGTTTTATGATATATTATCATTAGCTCAAAACAATTTTTTTTTTTTTTTTAATTTGGTGTCTATATAACATAAAAATTATCTGTATTTTAAATCAGCTCTTACGGATCAATGCCTGTCTTCTGGTAATCATTTGAGGATGCGCTTACAGATTTAGAAACTTAGAAAGCCCAATTTTAACCCTAAGCAAGACTTAATGAGTCAACAGAAGTAATGAGTCATACTCCAAAGCATATTGAATTAGGATCTGGCTTAATAACAAAACAGCTTGTTAGTTGCAGTGTAACTTGTTATTAGGATTTACTGCAAATGTCACTGGCTATTACAGAATGCTAGCCTGAAGTCTGATTTATTCCACTGTGTCAGTTGTCAGTATAGTTCTTGGATACCCATCCTCTTTTCCAACAACTGCAGAGACACTCAGAACCATAGCAAGACAATTTTGTCGCCCAGGGCAAGACCTTTTCTTGGCTTTTTATATTGAATACTCCCTTTTCTTCTCCTAGTCTCCTCCTGCCTAGCCTTTCAGCCACCATCCTCATGGACCTGCAACTCCTTCCCTTGAAACCTGAAGTCTGGCTTAAACATATTTGCCCCAGCTGATGTCCCTCTTGGCCTATCCTTGCTATGATTCCAGAGGAATTGAGACATGTTCAATATCCAGGAATCATTGGTTGCCTGCCTTTATAATTGATCACATAGGTTTGTTTTTGACTTTTAAAATTCTTTGAAGTAATAATATAGGGGGAAAAAAGATGTGTACTGAATATGCAGGTTCAAATGTGAAGGAAAGATGGCCAGTAAGTTGAGGGGCAGGTTAGGACTCAAAATTACCTTGATGAAGTGCAGATATGATCTGAAAAAATAAAGTACTTTTCCATAGAGGACAGTCATTGTACCCATATAAATATGGGAAGGAAATAGTTGTCTGATGGATAGCCCTACAGAAATAGATCTGTAGTTGTGCTGTATCATGTTGTTATGAAAGACAAACACCGTACTCCATATAGAAAAGAGGAATGTAGCCTGTAAGATGTAAGGACTAATCCTTCTGTTCTACTTAGCCATTACTGAAGCCCTGATTTTGTCCGCAGCAATTTAAGATCTGGAGGACAGCAGTGATGATAGAGAAAGCCAGTAAACATGACTAGCAGAGGCAGAGAGTTTAGCCTTAGGAAGTAAAGATGGGGATGGAAATGATACAAGGCTGCTGCAAACAAAGACTTTTTAAAAGTGTTTGTCAGAAAACAAGAAACAGTGCTTAAACTCCCACAAGGAACATACCTGTTGGGCATTAAAAATATTCCTAATAAAAAGAATAGGTAAACATTAGGATTGGTATGTCTAGGGATATTGTGCAGTCTCCGTCTTTGAAGGTCTTAAAGTAAAATAGTAAATTCCTAACGTATCAGATAAATAGCTGTGGAAGATTCCTTAATTTTATGTGAAGAAAAGTAATGATGAAAAAAATTCCACAAAACCAGCCAAGCCTAATTTCTGATTTTTCTCCAGTTTCATCATGTTGTATGTTCATTCTGAAATAGAAATTTTAAAGCTGAATGCCAGGAATCTTGTCATATATATTGGCCAGCTTCAGTATATGATAATCCAAAAGAAAATGTAAAAAAACATTTCTGCATAAAGGTTAAATCTCTCTTCAAATTGTAGTCACTTTTGGATTTGAATTTCAGGGAGGGATTTCTTTTGGCAGAGCATTAATAATAGCAGTTCCTGTTTATAAACCAGCATGATTAAAAAGGCCATGATGCAATATTTTGTTGCCACACACTACAGCTTTTAAAACAGAATTCTCCTTTGAAACAAAAATTTGTGCTTAAAGAAAAAGCCAGCCATAAGTGTACTAACTTGAAGTCTCTTTTATTTTTAAATCATATTTCCTGAAAGTATTTCTTATGAGTTGAAGGCAAATTTTCTGTACCATTTTTATACTTTACATGTATAGTATTCTTAAAATTTAAAAAGTTGCTTAAGCAGTCAGAGTTTTTGTCCTGTTAAATCATTTCAGACTCCTATTTTTAGTGTATTTGCATATCTTTGTTCAACTGACTCAAGCAGTAGACCTTCATTCTAGTTAGCACGCAGTGTTTGTATCATTCATCTGCTGAAGAGGCTCAAGCGACTTTGATTTTTATAATGATTTAAGTCCTATCGATACTTTTTAGCATAGTAATTTCTCCCATAAAAGGACTCCTTCACATAATTACTTGACTTACCATCAGAGAAGCTTCTATGTTGTGAAAATATACTTAACCAAATTTTAAAAAGGTTCATTCAGAAGGCAGTCCATAGGACATCAGGCATTTAATAAAACCTATTTTGTGAAGTTTCCTTATTATGGTAAAAAAACCCCAGCTGGTAAGGGAAATATAAGTGGAGTGATTATATTAGTTTTAAAGCAGAATACAAACATTCAGAGAGGACAAGAGGGGGGGAAAAAAAGTGTGGTGTTTCTTGTTGTTGTGGTTCCTTCATTGTTTTGTTTGAAAGATTTTGGGGTTTTTTACGTTGATTTTTTTTTTTTTTTTTTTCCCCCTGCTGTGTCCTATGTTGTCATGTCATAATTAATTAACCTAGTGAAATTGCTTCATTGCATGACTTATTAACCCTTCCTATGTTCATTCTCTCCTGACTTAAAAGCATAATCCATTAGAATATAACCCTGATGGCTTGAAGAAGGCTGCTGTTCAGAAAGCCCTAAAGGTAAAACTAATACAGTTGTCCATTTAAGGTCACAAAAGTAACTGGAAATGCACAAATGCCTGCAACACTTCACTTCCAACGGTGGATGGAATTTCTGTTCCCAGATACGTATTTAGTGCAATTCCATTTTACTTACATTGGGTTTCAAGAACTGGTCAAGACATTGGTAAAATACTGTGCTGTGTGGTAATTTCAATTTTAGATCAGTTGAGTGGAGTATAGACTGCTTTAGAAGACCAGGGAGAAAAAACAGTCCTGAGAACTAATTTGAAGTAATAACTAAAGAGCAAAGCTGACATGAAAGCTAAACCATCTTTTACATACTGAGTGATACTTTGTTGGTCGACGCCGAATGATTAACCAATAAAATCAGTCTCTGATGTGTTTTGAAATAATCTCGTTTCTGCTAGATGTTTTTAGAAGGCTATACATCTTTTATCTAAGTGCTAAATAAATTTAGCCCAGCTTTTTGATATGAAGGCAGAGTTGAAAGGCAAACTTGGAAAGCATAAGCCAGGTTCTCAACGGGAGGAACTTGGACAAGAGGTAGAATCTATTAGACTGTCAACAGATCTGTCAGGTGATAGAGGTATGTTATTTGCATGTGTACATATTGCTATCTATTTAGCATGAATTAAATTGATATTTACATATCAGCATAAGTAACAGGGTCTTTTTGTCAACTTCTGTAGTTTCATCATTTTATGAAGAAAAGTTTCAGGCACCTTTTTATGGACGAAAATAAAGAAAAAGTAAATTTCACCTACCATTTTTAAACACCATCAGTTGGAGTGTAATCTGACTTTCTGGTCCTTATACCTTTGTAGTCTGTTGTCCTTGAGAGCTAAGTATTTTTAATTAGAAATCCTGAAAAAAAATAAAAAATAAAAAAAAGAAATGCGGCATTCATCCAAGAAAGGAGTGCTTTCTTAATAGCTTTTTTTTTTTTTTTTTCTGAAGGAAAGTATGGTTTTAAGCATTGTGTCACATTAAAGTTGAGTAATATTAGTGGAAGTATGATGTCAAAATGTAAGTTGAGATCTGAAAATATGCACATTCTTGATTTAAAAATGTAAAATATTTGAATCACTTGGTTGTAATTGTGACCTTACATGCATTAAGTACATTTCAACTAACTTTCTCTTTACATACCTGATCTGTACAGTTTCCTACATGGTACAATTCAAAGCATATTGTTAACCATGTATACTATATTTTCTAGGCCTTGTAAACTTCATTAACGCCTGCTTGAGATGATTAACTTTCATGTCTAACTTTTCTTTCTAATTTAAATTTTTGTTAGGTTAATTAAAAATTTGTGAGAGAAACACATACTTGGGAATGTTCCTTTGTGTGTATAATTTGTTTCTAAACTGATGTTTATTTTCACAGTTTGATGTAATGCTATACAGCTGGTGAGCAAGGCTCAGATATGGCAGATAATTGATTCTCTAATAAAGAGTGTTTGGTAGACTGTAGAAATATACAGCAGGTACATTATAGTGCATCTTCTCTTTCCCCAAACTGATAAGGGGGGGATATCAATGTTCTGATATTACATCCAATTTAATAATACTACTGCAATGTAAATAAAGTAGGCTTTTGAGTTTGTGCTTTCTCCATGTCTCCCATCTGCATGCAGTATTCATTTTGCAGTTTTAACTATGCTTCATTAGCTTGGGGAGTTGTAATGCTCGTTAAAGCATAAGAATTTGCACCTTATAAATTTCATTCAAAGGAAATGGAAAGGAGTCTGAAACTCCTGCTTATTTGTAGCATTTTGCTTTGGCATATTTAGGGTAGTTGGATGCCTTCATGTGAATGTGTTCACCAGTTACTAGCCAGTCTGCCATTCCAGCCTGTTGAATAACATACTGAGAATAATAGATGAGCATACAGTAGAAAGCACATGATATGTATTTTTAAGATGCAAACATTTAAGCTTCATAGAAGAGAGATTCTGCTTTATTCTGAAGGAAAAGTTTTTGCTTTTTCTTTACCAGTCGGGAAAGAAAATAAACAGCAATCCCAACCCACTTGTTTTGCTGTCAGTTGGACACAAGGCACAGGAAAGTAAGGTAAGTTCCTACTCTTTATAGTTGGCCCCGTCTACAAACATTTGGTGGCTCTGTGTGCTTGGCATGGGCTATCAAGCCATTGAGCATATCCGTTGCACTAAAAGTTAACCACCAGAACTGAAATTGCCAACAAGAAGCCAAGGATTGAATGGGTGCTTACTGAATTTAAACTGTCTGTGAGTAGAGACCAGATTTTTAGCTATTTGTAGATGTCCTCCTACAGTAAGTTCTGATCTGCAACTGGGATTCCTAGAGTAGTGATTATATAAATAACAATGTGGGCAAACAGCAGGCTTCAACATACTGATCAAGATTTGAAAATTTACAGAATCACAGAGGTATAGAAATGCCCAGGTCGAAAGGGACCACTGAAGATCATTTGCTGGAACCTTCTATTTAAAGTAGGGTCTTTGATTAGAAGTGCTGTGTAGCTCTCAGGAGTTTGTAGTTTAGCCAGGCTACTTTGTTTTTATGTCTGCTGCTTTTTCTGCTTTGAGGTATGGCTGACTCTGTGCTTCAGGAATGCTGCCCTCTAGCACTCCTGAGCTCCTTTGCGCTCCAGGGTAGATGCTTATGGAATCCCTTCTAACAGTTCCTAGAGCAAGTTGAAACCTGTTTTTCTGAAGTCCAAGGCTTTTATTCTGCTATTTGTTTTCCTCATGCCCCTTAGGATCTTAAGCTCTTTGATCTTAGGATCACTGTAGCTCAGGCTGCTGTTGATAGTCACATCTACAAACCAATATTCCTCATTTGTAAGTAGTAGATTCAGAAGAACACCACTCCTAGGCAACACATCCAGTAATTGAGAACAACTGTAACACAACAGCGCATGTTTTCCTAGCACAAACTCTTAAATTGCTTGTGCACTGCTGCACTGCTTTCCTAGAAGATATTCCAGTTGTTGAAGCTCTCAGTGAGAACCTAGTTCTGAGCTTTGAGTTGTCTGAAGAACACGTCATCCATCTCTTTCTTCCTAATCAGGTGGTCTGTAACAGATGCTTGTCATGAGGTCAGTCTTGATGGTGATCCCTCTGATTTTGACCCAAGGCATTCAGCATACCTGTCATCTATATCCATAACTAATCTCTGTGCATTCAAACAGCTCTTTAGAATAAAATAGCAACAGTGAAGTGATACCTAGATAGGTAAATATATGCAATATGGGTGTGTTTGGGGTTTTTTTAAAGTAAAAGTGTCAGTAAACCAAAAAGAGACGATATCTAATTTGGCTTCTTCATATCCTGTCAAAAATTGTCACAAAACCTAAACCAGATCATATATACAGTCTTAATTTTGATACTTATTAGAGAATGGAGATAGAAATTCAAGTCCTTTGTTCCTGGAGATAGCTTTATTTTTTTATGAGTGCATTTTTCTCTTCCTCCCCCCCCTCAACTAATGCATTGCTGAAAGTAGTGAGATTTGGCAGTGAAATCTTCCACATGGCTTTTTGGCGATTAGAAGGAAAAATACTAGGTTCCAGGAGTTTCATTTAATTCAGCCCTTACAGGGAAGTACAAGAAGAGAGAAAATGTGCCAACCTGAAGACACTGCATTTGTTCATAGACTTGTGTGAAGTAAAAGCTTCTTTAGCAGGGGTTTTACTTTACATACAGAAATTTTAATGCAAAACATACTCTATTACACGTCCTGTGTATAATTTTATATGTGATATTATATCTGCCTTGGGTAGATCCTACTTGGCCTTTGTTTAAATATGTCAGGTTTCAGACATAAGTTATACAAAGCCAAAATGAAAAATGTACTCAACTCTTGACAGCAGCTTTATTAGACAAAAGTGTTTTATAATTTCTGTGCTTCCTGTTCTCTAACTTCAGATTCGATACAAGACCAATGAACCAGTATGGGAGGAAAACTTCACTTTCTTTGTACACAATCCCAAAAGACAAGATCTTGAAGTTGAGGTATGTTGTCTCACTCTCTTAACCTTTCTTTTCTAAGACAGTAGTAACATTCAGGCATTACAGGCTGTTATGAAATGAGACTGAATATACTGTGAAAATCATTAAAATCGTACTTAAAGTGGTTTTGAAGACCAGGCTATGAAATCTTTACTTGCATTTACTACTAAATGTTGATGGTTATTTTACTTGGGGGGGGGGGGGGGGAAGTAAAAAAAATAAATTAAGATACTTGTTTTGAACATTAACAGTCTTAACTGCTAGCAGAAATTGCTCCTCTATATAGCTGATTTGTTTCCTCTGCTAACTCATGCAAGTCTTTGCTTTATCCAAATACTGTATCTTTACACTGCTGACATGTCATTTACATAGTTCAAAGAGCCTGAAGTGTAAATGAGGACTGTCCTGGTTACCGTTTCTCTAACAGTTGTGGAAATTCATTTTCACCCAGACCATTTGGAAACCGCATAGCTGTTTTCATCAAGGATCAAGTAGATGTTGGTTACTTTTACAAGTAGATGGTTACTTTTCTGTCTTGCTTTTGCTGTAGAAGATAAGGGTAAAGAAACTAAGCATTGAGTATATTTGCTATTTCCTTCTTCAATGTAAAGTAATCTTATGACCAGGGAAATTTGCTTTAAGAACAAGCTACAAAATTGTTTGAATATTTTGGTTTTTAATAAAACTGTCGTCCTTTTCTGAATTCTTACAAAGCAGATGATACAGAATGACTCAGCTTCTGTATTCCTTCAGGTGAGGGATGAACAGCACCAGTGTTCTTTGGGGAACTTCAAACTCCCTCTAAGCCAGTTGCTGGAGAGTGAAGATTTAACTATGCATCAGCGGTTCCACCTGAGCAACTCCGGTCCAAACAGCACTATAAACATGAAGATTGCACTCAGGGTACTCTAAAACTTTTCCCATTGTAAATATCTGAAAGCATATTTAAGACTATTGTGACTTCTGGTCTTCTAGCTTTATGAAGAAGTTAGTACATTTCCTTGGGTGTCACAATGCCAGGTGTCCTTAGTTGCAGCAGTGCTATCAAGTACATAAAGGTAACCTCTAATTTAAATGCATTCTATTTCAAAAACAGAATTCTCTGATCAAAACAGTAGTCAGCTGCATTAATTAAGACTGAGGTTCCTCGTGGCTTTAGGTTCAGAAATCATGTTTGGAATCTGAATTACTTCGTCTCCTATGACTCAGTAGGCTATGGATCAGTGAAATCATCTTTATGTTATAGAAATGGAACTGAGGTCATGATGGTTTAAAAAGAATAAAGTTTATAGGGAAAGGAAGTACCTTTATAGAAAAATTCAGACCCAACTTTCAGGCACATTAAGAGTGTTGAAGATGAAACTTGCATACCTGAAAGTTGGTTTGTTTTTTTCCCCAGCTAAATTATTTGGTTTAATAAGGTAATGTATCTCTTTGCAAACACTGTCAGGCTTCTGTTAACTTCTGTTATTTGTTCTTTTCTAAAGCACTTTCTTGCTTACTTGTCACTAATAAATGAAAATAACCTATAAAAGAGAAAGTAAGGACAATGAGTGAGAAAAACTTGTGATGTAGGATTGAATTTCAAAAGATTAGAAGAAAAAAATTACAGAATAGCTTTCCAGGTGGCTAGAGCTGCAAAGTAAATAGCACTTGCACCAGAAGTGTGTAGAGTGTGGGAAAGGAATAATGAGGAGAAGAATTCTGAATGAACAGAGAATTTCACATTGTTTTATAGTTAATGCAGTTGCTACAAAGAAGGTGGAGCTGTGTTTTGCTGTGCAAAAGGTTTCCTCTTATAGGAATATTTTTGGTCCTGTATTAATGTCTGAACTTAACAATGTGTCACCAGCCAGTACTCTTGTAGAAAAAATTTGTTCCTGTTTTTCATACTGGAAAACAGTAATATTATATGTATTTTCACTGTATCTAGGTCCTCTCTCTTGAAAAGCAAGCAAGATCTCCAGATCATCAGCACTCAGCCCAAGTAAAAAGGCCATCTCTTTCCAAAGATGCAAGAAAATCATCTTTTAAGCCTCAGGTTCCTGTCTCACCACCACCTGATTCAAACAAACCTGTTCCAGCTTCCCCAGTGACTGACAGTGATAAAAAGACTGATACAGCTGAGAAAAGTCAACCTCCCAATGCCAGCCCTCAGTGGCCAACTGATCTCAGCCGAAGTTCCTCCAGTCTTCATGCCTCTAACTTCTCTTATTCTCCCAGCCACCTCTCAGTCAAAGAACCCACTCCTAGCATAGCCTCAGATGTATCTCTGCCTATCGCCACGCAGGAGCTACGGCAAAGACTACGACAGCTTGAAAAGTAGGGTGTTAATTACTTGTTTTTGTAATACACCTAAGTTGATTTACAAAAGATGTTGTCAGTGCAGCCAAAAATAAAGTGTGCATAGTTTGCATTTCAGTAATATTTTTTCCTGTTGCAGTTTGAACCTGGCATTTGAAAATCAGTCATTGTGATTTTCTGCTTCCTTCTGGTACCTCACTTAGATTACATGTTACTTCAGTAACTTAGAAGTTACCTTACTGTTGCAATGATCTGCAAGTCAAAGTCCACCTTGTTCTCACAGCTACACTGTATAGTGCTAAAAAGAATGGGATGTCAAGAGGGAAGGATATTTTTCAATACAACAATAATGACTTTCATGGCAACAGTTGCCTGTTTCACTGAATCCTGTTAGCATTAATGTTAAGCCAATTAAGCTGAGTATAGCTGGTCTTTCTAAATTACTCAGAGGGATAGTTGACTATAAAGAATGTTAAATGAATAGTCAGTTACTATTCAATTAATGAGGATTGCTGCAGCCATGCTTTCTTAAATTTTCTAATTTTTATTTTACTTGCCTTAGCAGGCAGCTATACTTACCAGTAAAGATAGCTGAGCAGCCATTCTGCTCTGAATAGGAGAATGGAAACCATTAATTCCCTATTCATGTAGCTTTTCTGTGAATTGAAATAGAAAGATTTTATTGTTTTTTATTTCTAAGGGATTGAACTGATTCTCTTTTTCTCTGTTGGAGTTCATAGAACCAATAGAGTAATACAGGTTGGAAGAAACCTCTGGAGGTCAGTCAGCCCTCTGCTCAAAGCAAATCCCACTTCAGTTAGATCAGGTTTCTTGGGCCTTATCCAGACAAACTTTGACTATCTCCAAGGATGGAGTTTCTTTAAACTTTCTCAGCAATTCTGGTGCTTAACCACTCCACTGTGAAAACATTTTTTTCTGATTTCCAGTTGGAATTTTTCTTGCTGCAACTTGACTGTGGCCTCTTGTTCTTTCACTGTGCACAGCCAAGAGGACTCTGACTCAGTCTTCTCTAAAACTTCTAAGTACTGGAAGTCTGCAAATGAATCTGCTGTTGGCCTTCTCTTCAGCCTGTACAAACCCATCACCTTCACCATCTGTTCATGTGCTCCAGTCTCCCATTTACCTTTATGGTCCTCTGTTGTCTTGTCTTCAGTTTGTCAGTCTCTCTTCTGGCCCAAAAATGGGTCAGACTTTGAAATACTACTCTTTATTTAATACACAAATTTCATACTTTCTCATTCAATAGGAGAGGTAAAGCTACAGCTACAGAGGTCCTTTATTGCAGGCCCGATGTTTTTAGTTGCTCTGATTTTATTTTTTTTATTATTTTAACTAAGAAAATACTGAGCTGAAATGCTTCATTGTAGTTTTTCAAGTGAATGACTTGGGAATTTTAATGGAACATTCTGCAGTCACTTTGTAGTAGCTATTTACAAAAGAGGCACGCCTCTCCCTTGAAGTTAAGATAGCATTCAGGTACTTGAAAAATGCCAAGCATGTCATACACTGTCCTGTGTGAAAAGGAAAATACTCCTGGTCTGCTGCTCAGTTTATACCAACTCAAATAAGCATTTTATAAAGATAAGCAAACTGAATGTATTGGCCATTCTTTAAAACAGAAATTCTTAAGCATGGTGCTTGCTTTTTCTTTAATCAAGACCTGCATTTGTTCAAGTAAATAGATTCTAACATTATTTTCAGTGTGACATGAACTACAGAAAAGTAAACTGGCTGTATTTATGCAGTGATTTGAGCTGTTAACTGGGTTTAAGAATTGCTATTTAAGCCAAGAATATCTATATTTCTACATTAGATAATTCAGAAAAGAATGATCTGGTCTTTTAATTGGTTCCTGGCCCAAGGTAAGAGTGGCTCATTGCAGTTTCCATCATTGTTCTTTACAGTTTCCTAGATACTGCTCTAATCTTCATTTTAGGATAAGCAAATTCTTTACTGATAATAATTTTCAAAGCACTGAAAGCAGCTGATCTCTCAACTGACAAGGATCCCTAGCTCATTCCCTTGGAGAGTAGAGCTGTTGGACAAGGAAGTGAAGTACAAGAAGCTGATGAAGATATGTTCATATGCTAACTTGTGCGTGCTCTTTTTCACATGGATCTACTGAATAGTTAAATGGAAAAGACATGATTTCTGGGAATACTGCTCAGCATGTATTTCAGTTAGTTCTTGCTGTAAATATATGTTTTTAAAACTAAGTGTAATGTTTGTTTTTTTCCTGCAGTGGAACAACTCTGGGGCAGTCTCCACTAGGGCAGATTCAGCTAACAATTCGTCATAGTTCACAAAGAAACAAACTCATTGTGGTAGTGCATTCCTGCAGGTAAGCATAAAATACCAAATTCTGTTTCTGTGCCAATTTCTTTGTAAACTTTGTCATAGCTTGACTTATCCTCTTAAATTGTTTCATTCTCTAGATCATCGTTGTTATTTTTAAGATTACATACCAGTTATAATTATGTTGAAATACCAAAGCATGCAGAGCTATAGTCAGAATCAGTAAAACTGCTGAAGATTTTGCTGTGATTTTGTATTTGCCTGTTGTGCCTGTTAGCTTTCAGACACTACTGGTAAAAACCTACATGCCATTTTCATTTAAAAGCTGTCTCTAATTGACTGAACTTTTCATGGAACCTCAAAACCACATGAATTTTGGAAAGCCATGTCTAAACTTTGAATTAGAATTTAAGAAATACTGTATTCCCATCCCTGCTGTCTGCTTACCGTCTGATCTTGTACAAGTCACTGCTTGGCAGTTTTTTGGTTTTTCTTTTCTACTGCTGTTATCTATGTGCTGTATCCTGCACATCATACATCCTGCAGGATATACCACGCTGAGTCGTGTACTAAATTAAGAGATAGAGGTGTAGACACTTACATTCAGCAATGTCTCATTTATTTCCTAAGTGGTTTTCCTTGTTTTTCACTGGTTACAGAAATCTGATAGCGTTTTCAGAAGAAGGATCTGATCCATATGTGCGAATGTATTTATTGCCTGATAAGAGACGATCAGGAAGAAGAAAAACACATGTATCAAAGAAGACATTAAACCCAGTGTTTGATCAAATGTATGTTCTAAACTATGTGTAGTAGTTTTATATCATGTAATTACAAAGCTGTCAAATCAAGGTTTCTCTGCTTACCTGAATGGATGAGCTGTTGAAACTTCTAGTTGTCACCACCAGACTTGGTCATACCTTTCTTTTCTGCTGTAATAGCTCTTCCCATCCTTCTGTTCCCTGTTATCACTGTAGCCCTTCTTACTCTGTTACCAGCCACTTCTCTCTTATTTTCTGCCTTATCCTATGTCAGTTACATCCCCTTTGTGCTAGTAGGTAAGAAGCAGTGTGCACTCTTCTGGTAGGTGGCCAGAACATGAGTGCATTTTAGCTGGGCAATGCTGCTCGTATCTGTTCCTGCCAGCACACATGTTGATTCTGCCTGGCTGATAGATGCTGCCCAGTCCTCAGTTGGACTGGCCAGCCAGTGTCTATGCACGATCAAATCGCTCAGTCCATCTACTTGGTGGCACTTCTCAGCATCCAGGGAGCCAGGAAATTTCCTTGTAGGTTATTTTCCAGAGCCCATAGGTTGAAAGTTGTGCAAGCCTGTGCCACATTATATTGCATAAAAATCTTTATCTTTGCACTCAGCTTTTTGAGTATAGTTTCCCTCACATGTGTACCCCTTCTTCCCCCACCCATCCCTTATCAATAAAGACGACCTTTCTCTACAGACAGAAACTTAATGTGGCAGAAACAACACTTCATTCTGTCTGAGAGAAATCTGTAAATTGTTAGTTAGAGGCTCTGGTAGATTTTCCTGGTAATGCATCTCTCTCTTGTTCATTCCAGGTAATAGATTTGCTTTACTGTGTTTTTCCAAGTAAAATGTATTGTAAAGCAATAAAGCTATTTAAGAACTGTAGTGACAGATAGATGTAGATTGTGGTATAATCATGCCCTCACTTTCTGTAAGTTCCAGACCTAGCAAACAAAATGTGTTCTTCCTTAAAAGTTGATAGGTTTCCTTGGTGTGCCAGGAAGAAAAGGAGCTCTGGTTCTAGAGGACTGAGGATCAGTAAGACTGACCAGTCTTTCCCTTTTGGAGAACAGTGATACTGAGCTGTCAAGATAGCAGGGTTCCTCATGCTTGTCTCTAGACTCAGCGGTTGACCTTTTCCTTGGTTTGCTTTGTTTTTTGTTTGTTTTGTTTTGTTTTACCAGTGGCTTTTAGAGACTAAAGGCAATAGAAGCCTCAAACATTTGATGTTGATATTGATCATAGTATTGAAGAAAAATTTTAGGTGAAACATTGGGATTTTTTTTCTTCATTTATCTCAGACATCATTTGTTGTTTGGGGAGGGGGACGATTTGGTTGTGATTTGCTGTTTAGCTGTAGGAACTGAACTTGCACTTCAGGTACAAAATTCTCTCTAAAGCATCACTTTGTCTGTCAGATTTGATTTCAGTGTTTCCCTGCCTGAAGTACAGAGAAGAACACTAGATGTAGCAGTGAAGAACAGTGGCGGTTTCTTGTCCAAAGATAAAGGGCTGCTTGGCAAAGTAAGTTAACAACAAGCAAATTCTGTTAATACAGCATGTTATTATATAAAACTAAAATCCTTGTGTGATGTGAGCTTGTTCATGTTGACTGAAGCACCTGATTCAGGTACGAAGCTTTTAAAAATTATAGATGGTTTAGATGTCAGGCTTCAGTAAAAGAGGGAAGAAACTGCAGAGACAGGCATCAAAAGATGAAGCAGTAATTGCTTCTAGTGAATGGTAAGTTCTGAGCCTCACAGTAACAAAAGAAAAAAAGAAACCTGCATGTTAGACTTATTAATTATATAGTCAGAGAAAGAAAATAACCAGAAGAAAACAGATGATATCTCAGAAAATGTTCAGACAAAACTGGAAAGATAAGCAAGAGTACTTAGGGAAGCACACAGAACAAATGTATGTTTAGTATTTCAAATTTTAGATTGTAAAATTCATGAGATTTACTGGACATGTTCCCAGTGCCAAAACCAGCTATTGTGTTTACACCTTCACTGTTCTATAAGCACTGATTAAATCACTCTATTTCCTACACATGTGATTTGGAGCATGCAAAACAGAACAGTAAATGCCTACACCCTTGCAAATTGCTGTGTTAGAGCTTTGTGAAAAGGTTGAAATATATCAGAATTGTGAGTTCATGGTGAAGGGTGTTCTTAATTTTCGTGCTTACCAGGAAGGCTGTTAGCATAAATGTAGCAGCTGATTGCCATCGCCAAGATATGCCGTGTTCAGCACTGAAGCCTGTGAGGTGCTCTGGAACTGTATCACTAAGGGGTATAGATTTCTAGGTCAAAACCAGCAACTTGAAACTTTACTACAAGTTGGGCAGATAGTCGATAGCTGTGATAACAAGGGTGTAAAATAGATTGTTTATTAATGGCATTACTTAACCTGTAGTTTACAGGATTGTCAGGTTTGATCTTTAAAAGACGTAGTATGAAAGGCACACAATGCATTGATTGCTAATTTAACTTTCCACAGTTATTAATACCTCTGGCATCTGAAGAACTTGCTAAAGGCTGGACCCAGTGGTAAGTATGATATTGCCTTTATTAATAATACTAATACATACTAATTACTGGTGTGTTAATAGTCTTAATAATACATGCTAAATGTAAAAAAACCCCAAATAAACCACCTTTTTTTTTTAATTTTTTCATTTTCAGGTATGATTTAACAGAAGATGGTACAAGGCCACAAGGTGCAAGTTAGGCCCATGGATGCTGGGAATTGCCCATGCATAATTTTGCCAACCTTTATATATTTTTAAAGTGTTGCTCTCACAGATGTACCAATATTATTTTTATAGCTGTACTGATTTAGTTCTTAGACACATCCCCAATAATTTTATAACACTTGGTCATTTTATGTAAACATAGCCTTTCTCATTGTTAAACTTTGTACTTTAATTTGCTAAACAATTTTATGTGTTACTGTAATGTGCAATAGTACAGTAAAGTAACCTCTTGTGTTTAAATTGATCTTTATACAGCTGTACCTATTTGAAAGTGAAGAGATTATGTTCTGCTGTTTCCCTGCCTTGTTTTATATCTCACCAAGGTATACTGTACCATGTAAATATATACTATTTTTTTATAATTCTTTCATGCTGGTTTGAATTCAGAAGAAAATTAGGTAAAGGATATAGATATTTTCTTCTAAATGCATGTTAATTTCTTCAAATGAATCTCTTCTGTCTCTGCAGCACAATGGTCTTAATCATTTTTGTGATATTCTTCAAAAACAAACTACAGAAAAATATTTTAACTTTATTGTGTTTCTGGCCCAGTGTGGCTACCTTAAAATGTACAAAACATTAACATTTTAATATTTATATATAAAGGTATTATTCAAAAATCATGCTATAGAATATTATAAACAAAAATGAGAATTCTATAAATATAGTATAAATAGAGGATGAGGTCCATAAATCCCAGTTTCTAAACCTGAGTTTTCATTTAATAGAGTAAACATAACAAACAGTACAGTTTTATTCTATAAGTTCACTTGGATTTTGTTATTTATTCCTGTACTCTACATTACTAGACACGTGACCTTTCGAAGGTATGAGGACATAGATTTTTCTGTATTATAAACAAAATCTCTAACCACTTAGAACTGTCCTTACCGCCATGTTTCACTGATTTATAAGGTATGCAAATCAGCTTGCAATGTAAGTTCATATAGTAGGCGTACATACAAGACGTTATTTTTATTATACAATGCTGTGCTAAATAATGTATTATGCTAAACCTTCTGTAATACTAAAATGGAATACCAATAGGTAAGAAAGTGTGAAACTGAGTTACTGTCTTTACAGTTGCTTCATTGCTACTTGGTGTGTTTGGTGCATGAAAAAAATGCACTTCAGTGGTCTACAAAGGTTTCCTCAGAAATAACGGCATTCTACTGAACATTGCCAGAGTCTGCTGCGAGACCAGCAGGCATACAATTAGCACAAACTGATAAAAGTAGACAGTTGAGAGTTGAAGCAAGAGTATCAGCCTAAATAGCTGAGCTCATAACTCTAACTTTATGAATTATGGGGAATTTTTTTTGTATTCAGAACTGGTTCTTCTTTTTCTGCTAAGTTTTCTCAGACTGTTATAAAAATGTGCATTACGAATCCAAGAGAACAGTTCCGCTCTTTCAGAGCCAACACCCTCATTCTTGGATAAGAATGCAATTAGACAGACAAAGTATATTATTTAGCTAAGATTCTAGAATGATCTCTAAGCCAAGAAAGGATTTTAAAGAAGAATAATAAACTCCTGAAATTAGCTTTATTGTAAGATTACTGACAGAACCTTAATTCTAGATGTAGAATATGCCTACATTACTAGATGTACCAAAGTGCCTACCATAGATGTAGCTTTTTGTCTTTTTCAAGTTTAAAAATTGACTCACTTCAGTTTGTCTAAATTCAGTTTGACATGAACATTTGTCACAGATATACACCTCTATACAGTGATGGCCTTCTTACTGCCACGTTTTCTACAGGACAATTTTAGCAAACAAAGTTACATTGTAAATTTTGCTGCTGTTATTTTCTGATGGACTGGGCAATAGAGGTTAGAAAAAGAAAACATTTCTGTTTGAAGGCTTCACTCTATATTGGAATGAATGAGTATCTATATATATATACACACTCATCTGTTCATATAAAATATATGATATTATGAAATACATATTTGCTTTGCTAGTTCTCCATTAAAATGTTAAGAATGGAAAGATAGAGAATTATTAATGCAATGAAAATGCAGAAAGCAAAAGCTGATCTAAATAAAAGACACGTAAGTGCAGCAGTTCAGCATAATTGCCTTTTGCCATAGTTCAGCCCGAGGCAGAAGGACTTTTGCTGTGCTTCTTGGCCAGTGACTCCCCAGAGTTTGATCCATAGCCAACAAATGGGCTGTTAGACTGATTCGGTGTTTCAACTCTTAAGTGAAGTCTGGGGACAGATGTTAGAAGACTCCGCACTTCAACAAAAAAGTGTACGTTTTGGCTTTTAAAGTCTTGAGGGGGGGAAAAATGCTGTGTTTAGGTAAATGTGAGATGATAGCACAAAGTGAGTAACTGAATGAAGTACATAGGACAGGTTTCCAAAATAGCTCACAACTTAAAATTAGGGATAGGTTCTTAAGGGAGCCCAGTTCCCATTTAGGAATCTAAAATTAAGAGATTGAATTGTCATTGTAATTCAGGAACAGTGATTCCCATTGACTGTAATCAGTCCCGGATGCCAGAGTCTTTAGAAATGTCCTGAGTGAATTTGGATCAGAGTATGACTGCCTAGATAAGATGGATTCTTTTCACAGTGGAAACAAACCTCTGTATCATAGTTACCAAATTCTGATTGTTCCATTTATATGGAAGTAGGAATGACAAACATCCTTTTCCTCTGGGCAAAAATCGCACATCATTATCAAGTCAATGTATTCAATATCAGCTGATAGCTTCTCATGTAGTTCTTGTTTATCCTGTGCCTTAAAATCTGAACATATGGAGATGTTTAAGAAATGGCTAAAAATAAGCTTTGTTACCTGTATGTACCAACATGTTCTCTACTATTGAAACTGTTTTTAGAATTACTCTGCTTCACTGACAAGAAAACCAGCTTTCTTAACTACAGCAGTGGTATAACCCGAACTCAAATCAGCATGTATATCACTTGGATTGGGATTAAGAGAATTTTCATTTTCTGTCTTGAGTCCTTTATCAGAGCTGCAGCAAATGGTGAGAGTTGAAATGAGAATCAAGGGTAATCAATTTTGTACAGATTGCCTTTTTTGCTCATGTAATTCTACATTATGATGCATGTATTTATTCAATAAATGGTTCATATGGAAGTCAGAGTGTTGCTTCCCTCTACACACATATTCCCTTTTCCCCTCTTGTGCGTATCCCTCTCCTAATTAGTAATATGATGAGGTGAATTTTTAAAATAATCATGTGTGCTGACTAAGCTAGCCAGCCTTGCTGTAAGGTGTGCAGGCAGATTTGGGGGTTTTACATGTAAGTAAGGAGTACAGGAGTAAGAAGTACAGGATACTTCACTGGGGAATTCCTTGCTTGTTGGTCTGGAATTAGTAGGTCCTTTTTTGATTTAGGTGTCTAAAATTTTTTCTCTTAAAATGATCAGTTGAACAAATTGTCATGATTCAGCACTGGCTCATCAATTGTCATGAATTATGTTTTCAAAAGGACCTAGAACTGCATGTAATTGCCTTGATTTAGAACGAGCAGACTTCTATGTGTAGCAGTCTTTCCTGTCTTCCCACCTGCTTGTTAGGGCAGATATTGATAGAAAATACAACTACGTACTGTATAAATAAGAAAAGTATTGGATCATCTATCTATTGCAGAAAAAGAAACACAGAAATTATGCTGCTTGCATTAAACATTATTTCTTGACTTATTATAATACCATAATTAATTATGATACCTCTCCCCTTAAACAGCTATGACTTTTCTGTATTCCTAACAGTCAGTTTTCAGCAGCCATAAATAAAAGCTGCAGAAGTTCATCACCCAGTCACTCTCACATTTAGAAGGGACCCCACTGGATAATATTTATTGATACTAACTTTGAAATTATGTTCAGGTTTGGTTTTTTTGGTAGGGGAGGTATCTTCCTCTCTTAGCAGACTAAAGGGCTTCTGCTAATCAATGGGAAGGCAGCTAAAGCCAAGTGAAAGCATGCCCATCTTTGTCACTTCCTCATGGCAAGGTGTTTCTGGATGGCACACTTCCTGGCACTGCCAGTACTGATCAAGTGTCTGCATTTTCCAGGCTTGGATCAAAGTAAAACCTTCCGTTCAGTCCTGCAAGACAGGAGGTAACTGGATCAGCACCTGCAAACCAATGCTGTCTGTATATTCACAAGATCTCAGAGAGCAGAAATAACTGTGCAAGACACTCCTTGAGATGGATTTGGTAGCCAAGCCTAGACTTCTTCTTAATATTGGCTGTCCTGTTTTAACTCTTTTGGGCCATCACTTAGTTCATCCAGTCTCCACCTAAGAGCAGTGTTTCCCAGTGTAGTTACTGATACAGTTATTTTGGGTATTTCCTCAGCTAAGAGCCAAATACAAAATTGGTTTCCTGTGAGGTTTCTGGTTTAATCAGTTTAATTATTTATATTTTTGCCCAAACAAACTCTGAATGTTGGATATTTGATAGAAAGAACCACAACTTCAGGTAGTCCCAGACCTGTGTGTGGCTGTAGCTGGTTGCTGAAGCAGTCTGCTTATTTAATCACAAATGGTGTTTTTAACCGTCTTAGCAAAGTGCCCAACTTTATCAGTGTATGCTCTCCTACTGACTTCTAAGGCGAACTGTCAGGCTCTCAACAATATTCTCTGCCACCTTCTGAAATACATTATTTGAAAAATGCAAAGCAGCTAAAGTAAAAAACCCACTTGTATTTCTTTCAGTGTGATGCAGTGAATGTAGCTGCCAGATTAGATGGCAGCTCTGGGAGAAAAGCTCTCTAATCTGTATTCATGTGATAGAGGTGATGCTCTCTCTTCTCACTGTCAGCAGGGAATATTGCTTGCCAGTCACCGACAGTGGAATCCAATTTGAGCAGACTAACGCGTATCTATTTCCTCAGATGATACCAAAGTGAACCCAGCCTGTCTTCCCCTGTTTCTTTGAGGCCTCAGTAGCTGTAAACTTCACTGCAAAGGAGCTGAGGGCTAATAGTGACCATTCTTCCCTTTGAGATCCATACAGAAATAGGTTCAAGGATGGGCAAAGCTAGTCAAGATCCCAACCTTTCACACTTGGGCTGTGGCAGGGGTGGTTCTTGACTTGGGGATCTGTTCCTGCCAGGACTTGATCATCCAGCTGCCCCCAGAGCTGGGCATGTAGCACCTCAGCCTGAGTGCAAGAAGTGACCTACCGAAGAAAGCTGTGAAGTCCCAGCACCCCAGCTGTCCTGTGATTTCATTCATCAGGTGCGTAGGAAGAATTTGTTGTGTAACTGACGATCAATTTTATTTATTTTCTAAGCACACTAGTTCCTTTCAGCAGGAGGTTTCACTATGTGACCTGCTGAGATCCAACCTGAACTCTTCTATAGTTCTCATTTGTTTTTAATGTTAAAGTAAGATCAGTAAATGTACTGGAGCTCTTGTGCAATCTTTGGTCTCCCTGGGCACTTTGCTGCCTGACCCCAAGCCCTCAGAGATGGCCATGGAGCAACTCTGGCTGTGCGAAAAAAAAGGGCAGGGAGTTGCAAGCTTTGTTAAGTCAGGACGCAAAAATTGTGTAGTAATTAAAAGTAGAAGTTGAGTTGCAATGTAGATAATGCTAGCAAAGTGATAATTGTCTGTAGGTACTAAATGAAGGTCATTAATTTTACTGGGTAACTGGGATGAGATCCTCAAAACAAAAAATGGTGCATGCATTTAATGGTGGTTGTTTCCAGTACGGAATTTCAAATAAGGTTTTTTATTCTTCAGCGAGATTTGCAAGCGAATGTGTTATTCTGCAAACTCTCAGAGACTGACAACTGGAGCTTACCAAGCATTTCACAAAGCTTAATAACTTAATAAAGAATATTCTGCAAGACAGTTCCATGCAGACTTCAAGATGGGAGACGTACTTCAACTGATAGGCTGAAACCTCTGACGTATTTTGCATGGCTTTTCGTTGCTATCTGGAAGTTAAGTTGAAGTTGTCATGTTGCAGTATTTTCAGCCTCAAATTGATAAAACCCTTTACCTGTTTTTTGCATGAATCATGAAATGTTATCTGAGCTAAAGTAAATATGACAGCCACTGAACAGGTGCTCTATTGTAACTTTCAGCTCGGAGCCCAGCTGGATAAATTTGACAAACTGTGACAACAGAATCCAAACGAGGGACTCTGATTATCTCTAGACCTGCCATTCACACAGGTGATGAAACCAAAAGGAAAGGTAATGAAAGTGAATTAATGGAAGCAGCTGTTTGTGACTCATAAAATGGTATTTATAGCAATGCTAGTTCTTTGTGTTTTATTAGGCAAATAATTAATTTTCATGTAAACAAAAGTTGGAATGGAAGGTTGAAAATATTAAGATGAGCTTTCTGAAAAGAGGTGTAAATCTTAGGGGTTTAGGCAACTTTGTTCTAAGTCATATTTTTTGTTATATTTCATATCCTTTTTCAAGTTCAGATAACGAAATGCAAAGAATGCTTCATTTTTAACATTTTTTTATAAAGCACAATGAGACTTCAAAGTTTTTTGGGTTTATACTCATTACTGCACAATTTTTGTTTTCTGAAGACACTGTTACATTCCACTAGATGGTAGTGCAGACCCTGTTCTGAAAAGCCTTTTTTGCTGCCTGTGCACTTCATTTCTTGTACAATCGTGAAGTGGTCTGAATTGCAGGCATGTTTGGGAGTGGAGCCCAAAGTCATCCTAGCTTAAAAGCAGTGAAAAACAGGCATGGTCCTCACTGCTCTCTGCTCTGCATCTTTGCCTTGAGACACAGGTGATACTAAAAGAACTGAGTTTCATAATGGGGGTTAATAGTATGTAATATTTGCCAAAATATTTTTGTAAAAGCATCTAGTCATGAGGCATTGGGAAATAAAACAATTGGCCCATGATTTGCGGGAACACGCAACTTCCCTTGAAAGATTAAGGTTCTAAGTTCACCATAAATTTAGCATGCCTCTGCCAGCAATTCACATAGGTGTTTTATGCCTTAGATACCTAGCGTAGGCAATTAGAGTTGATTATAGAACTGCCTCGAGGAGCTGACACAACTTTAACAAGATTAAGTGCAAAGACTTGAAATTAATCAGAGGCAGGCAGAAGTGAAATTATAAGACACACAGAAAAGGACCGTGACCAGTACATTTGCATAAAGCATCATGATGCTTTAAGTATTTATTTCTGCTGTTGGTTCAAGAATATTGTGGATTCCACAGCCTCAAGCTGTGCCAGAGGAAGTTTAGATTGGATATTAGGAAAAATTTCTTCACTGAAAGGGTTGTCAGGCACTGGCACAGGCTGCCCAGGGCAGTGGGGGAGTCCCCATACCTGGAGGGATTTCAGAGCCGTGTAGGTGTGGTGCTGAGGGACACGGGGTAGTGGTGAATGGGCAGTGCTGGGTTAATGGTTGGACTTGATGATCTTGGAGGTCTTTTCCAACCAGAGCTATTCTGTGATCCTGCTGTGATTTATAACACTGCCTGTAAGGAAAGAGGGATAACAGTAAGAGCATAATAATAAAGAGAAAAATATTTTATAATAAAGCATAACAGTAAAGCAAAATAAATAAAGCCGCACTGTTTTCACGCCTTAGATTCCCCTTGGTGTGAATAACCCGCCGGACACCCGGCAGTACCGGTGAATCCCGCGGGGCGGCAGTTCCGTACTTCGGGAGCATCTCCAGCGGCTCCAGGGAGGGGCCCTTCGGAAAAGCTTCTGCATCTCCCTCCCCCCCCGCATTTTAGTTCCTTATTTTTGTTCGAGTTAACAAGCATCATTTTTTTTCCTTCTGTAGTGAATGGGTTTTTTCCTACTTAATCTCTTGAACTCTCAAATTGTTTCGTGTTAATATTAATAATTTAAGGGAAATCAGCAGTTTCACGGTGTAATCACCCCCCCATTGAAAGCTGCCAGTTTCCTGGGAATAAAGGATGGCCTGACGGGCAGCATTCCCTCTGGCAAGGGGAGAGCTGGAGAAGTGGAATAGAGAAACTTCATCTCACTCCCATGCTGTTTGGATTATTTATCACAGTGTGTGAAGATAAAAAAAAAAAAACAAAAAAACCAAAAAAACCCAAAAAAAACCCTCCAAAAAACAAGGGAAAAGAATGCATGTAAATTATTAACAGCTGCCTCATAGGATGAGCAGATTTCGTGGATGCTGTATTAACGGTTACAAATTTTATTACATATTCAAAGAAAAAGAAATAGGAGTAACAATTCTAGCATGTTAGCAGATATATGCACAATAATCTGATCAAAAACTATTATCTAGAAAACAACATTATAAATATGAAAAAAAATGTGTCAAGAATGTGACGTTTAGGGAATTCCTTGTTTATGTTTTACAAGTATTTATAATGTTGAATCGTGTAGGTTAAAATCAAATACTTCCTACAGCCCAAACTACAGTACTTTTGTGAGAGACATTTGTAAGTGCGATCTCTTATCCAGGCCACCAACAAGAATAAAGACTAGTTTATGAAGCCATAGCACAAAAGCAAATGTTTATTTGCTGTTGCTCAGCAACCGTGTGTGGAAGGCCCGTTTTTCATTTTTGCCTTAACTTGACTTGACAGGAAAATGATAATAAATATGAGATTATTATCACAAGGTATAGATTATTTTGAGCAGATGAACAGATATGTCAAAAAGAGGCGTGTAATTTGGTGCTCGTGAAAGGGAGAACATTAGAGAAACTGAAAATAGAGTTGTAGCTTCATTACTGGCTTGCAGTTCATGCACGACCCTTGAAAAACCTACAAAATGCTGTTCTGCCTCCCCAGGTCCTCTGTGTGGTCCTTTAAAAGGAATCATTTGGTGTTACTCAGGCTGCTGTTATCTGTGTCAACTTTGAGTTTCAATACTATGAAAAAATCATTCTGTTGTTGCTATGCAACACAAATTATAAGCTAAAATATGTTTTAGTTCGTTTGCTAAATGGATATGTGCCCGACTAAATAAACAGTAGCCAGGTAACTAATGTAGCATCTAATTAAAAGACTAATCAAGGTACTAATGACTTATTCAGTCTACGGGAGACATGATAAATAAATCCATCACTTTGGATCTAAAATGGCAAAGATTTTTAATGTATGTAGAAAGGGTAGACATTAGCGTGATGTATTAATGTCAGTTTCATACTTTTTAATTTGCTTTTATTATTCTAAAAGTATGATGATTGCTCATACAACTTATTTCAAGCAAACTGTTTCACAGGCTTCTTGCACTTAGCTGATTACCTAAATTAAGAAATAAAGTCAGGTCCATAGGATCTAAAACAGCTCTAGTTCTTCATCCTTCTTTACTAGAGAGCAGCAAAATGCTCCTTTATTTTGTTAGTCTGCTTCTGGAAGTCAATGCCCGCCGGCTGTCACAGGGTTGGGATTAGGGCTTGAAGTGCTGGGGTCTGCACCCTGAGCCCTGAATTAAGGTTGACATATGGGTGGTTCCCACAGTCCTTCAAAAGGAGGGGATGAGTTTGCCTTTTGGCTTTCCTCCAAGGTATGACTGACCTTGTAAGGAAAGCCCTTGGGTAAATGAGCCCCAGGTGCCCTGCATTGGGTAAATGAGTGCCAGGTGTCCTGCTTTGGGGATAAAAGCTGGGACCACTTGCAGGAAGGGTGGAGTGTCTGTCTGTGAGGTGGATGCACTTTGCAGAGTTTCCCTGTTGAGGAAGGACCTCCTGACTCTCCCTACAACTGGGCGCCAGTCAGGTTTGGCACTTGTGAACGTGGGCTCTGTGAGAACAATATGTGTCTACCTCTCTCCTGTATGATCAGCCTCTTGGCTTGGCTGTCTCCTATCTCTACCATGGGAGACTTTGTTGCTTTGTTTGTTCCACTGATTGTTGGCCGTGCTGTATCATTCCTGGGGTCACTGGGGTTGGTGTCTGTTATGTGTGATCTGATTGACTTGTTTGTACCCCCAGTGATCACCCATGTACTGACCCTTTTGTGTGCAATAGAATCTGGTTACTGGTTTGTTCTTCTGGCTGCATCCTTTGTGCTAGGCCTAGTAATTGGCAAAACAGGGCTGGAGGAGAGATGATATTTCAAGTGACTGTCCAGGGACCTCTCTTGGGACCTTTCTCTGAGGTTGTTGGTAGGTGGATGTTGGTAATATGCTGGGTTGCCCTTTCCACGGTTCAAAGGAGACTGGCCTTGTCTGGACGAAAATAGGATGTGGGGAGGTGTGTGTGTTTGGCTTGAGATAAAGACAAGGAATGGCACTGAACTGATGGTGTGCAGTTAAATTGCTCAAGAAGATGAGATTTTAGCTGCTAACTCCTTCTGCCATATTGTCCCTGCCTTGGGTATGCGACCATCTCAATTACAATTTGTAAGTAATGTAACTCATTCTCCTACACTGCCTGAAGTACTTTCTGTCTGGCACATATATCTTCTAAAATCCAGTTATTTCAGAAGTTTCATATGCACTCAGTTGATGATTCAGAAATGGAAACAGTTTTTGTCTTTGTTTTCAGTAACAGTCATCTGTTATGTATATTTCTTAAGCAATACAGAAAAGCATTAATTACATGGGATAAGCATACAATAAATTGTTTTTCATCCTATAGTCTTCAAACTATAAAAAAAACCCCCAGGTGTGTTGTTTACTCAAAAGCTTTAAAAAATAAACCAGGAAAAGTCTGTAAAACAAATATATATAGCAGAAAATGTTACAGTCTTTGTTCTGAATATAAGCTAATACTGTGAGAGGTAGGATGATTAAAGAAGATTCTGTGTTAAAAATGAAAATATTAGCAGAAGACACAAATGCTACTTTAAAAATTGTGAATTTTTACATATATTATTATATAAAATCTGAATTAAATAATGTTTTTAAAAATGAAAATCCAGGAAAGTCCAATCAGATGTGAGAACTTTTATGGAAATTATTGTTGGTTTTCTGTTTGTTTGCATAGTAAAGCAGCATACGCTGTAGTGCTATCACAGACTGAAAGTAAGTGATTTCAGTCAAGCACCTACCTCTTCTGAACAGCCAGCAGCACTGAGGAATACTGAGATGTATTATGCTGCAAATGCAAAATTGAAAGCTACAAATTAAGTCCTTAGCAAGACGTATTGACTGGTTTTGGTTTGCAGAAGAGCTCAGACAAATAGAATGGAGATTATTACAGAATTCGAGAGCTGATTATGCTTAATTCAAGGAACTGAGTACAAGTGCTGCAAAGTAAGTTTGAGAAGAAACAGAAGATAGATTAAAAAAAAACCCCTTACTTATCAAAGTGTTAATATCTTCCAGCCTGCATAGTTTCCTGTAAATTCTGGCGAATAGCTTGTTTAGCTCTTCATCGCTTTAGATGAAGAGTGCATAAAACATGTGCTGTTCACCATGGCCATGATTAAATGTGTAGCTGTCAACAGTAGCAACAAAAACGTTCTTGGACAAAAAAAAAGTCACCAGTGTGATCAGCTGGATGACACAGGCTTTGTGAGCTAGCAGAAATGTTTTTCTAAAAGTACTATGTCCACAGTACTCTAGATCCATGGAAGAAGGCAAACCGTTTCTTTAAGCCTATACATGAATTTAACTGAACATCTCTTATCCCTGTGTGAAGGCCCTGAGACTGAAGAGATGGCTATAGGAAGGTAATTATGCTGGTACGTAGATTTACTCCCTGTCAGCCGCTGCTGGGTAATTGATGGGATGCTCCTCCCAGGGAAGATGTGTAAGCCAGGTTTTATTATAAGGTGAAACCAATAGAGAATCATTTTCGTGTTCGACATGTTCAACGTATTCATCAATGACCTGGATGAGGGGAGAGAGTGAATCCTCAGGAAGTTTGCTGATGATACCAAGCTGGGAGGGGTGGCTGACACACCAGAGGGCTGTGCTGCCATCCAGCAGGACCCAGACAGGCTGGAGAGCTGGGTGGAGAAGAACCTCATGAGGTTCAATAAGGGCAAGTGTAGGGTGCTGCCCCTGGGGAAGAAGAATGCCAGACACCAGTATAGGTTAGTGGGGGACCTCCTGGAAAGCAGTTCGAGGAGAAGGATCTGGGAGTCCTGGCAGACAGTAAATTATCCGTGAGCCAGCAATGTGCCCTTGCTGCCAAGAAGGCCAATGCCACCCTGGGCTGCACAGGGCAGTGTGTGGCCAGTAGGTCGAGGGAGGTCATTCTCCCCCTCTACTCTGCCCTGGTGAGGCCACAACTGGAACACTGTGTCCAGTTCTGGGCTCCCCAGTTGAAGAGAGATAGGGACCTACTGGAGAGAGTCCAGCAGAGGGCAACGAGGGTGACTGGGGGATTGGAGCATCTCCCCTGTGAGGAAAGGCTGAGAGAGCTGGGACTCTGGCCTGGAGAGAAGGCTGAGGGGTGATTTAATTAATGTTTATGAATACCTAAAGGATGGTTTGAGGGAGGATGGAGCCAGACTCTTTTCAGTGGTTCCTGGTGACAGGATGAGGGGTAACGGACACAAGCTGGAACACAGGAGGTTCCATTTAAATATGAGGAAGAACTTTTTTTCAATGAGGGTGACAGAGCACTGGCACAGGCTGCCCAGAGAGGCTGTGGAGTCTCCTTCTCTGGAGATTTTCCAGCCTCGCCTGGATGCAGTCCTGAGTGACGTGCTCTAGGGGATCCTGCTTTTAAGCAGGGGAGTTGGACTGGATGATCTCTGGAGGTCCCTTCCAACTCTGAGTATTCTGTGAATTCGGTGGAGCCATGTTTAACACCGAGAAGAGCAGCCCACACTGAACTGGGCAGCAGCTGTGCCTGCCATTGGGCCTGTCCTCTCCAGCGAGAGTTACTGCCCAGTGCAGCTCCTCCATCCCAGCTCCTCTGGCCCTTCTGCGATCCCAGCAGCCTGTTCCTCAGCTCCCTTCTCCAGCAAAGGTGGCCTGGGGGACGGGGACAGCGGCGGCCACGGCCGGAGGGAGCAGTGAAGAACCAGCAGTCACTGAGGTACACAGGCGGCACCTGACAGAACACGAACGCCGCACCCAGCGCAGCGCGGAAGGGCGGGCAGTGCACACACCGCCGTACCTGGGGTGCCCCCCGCTGCCCAGCCCTCAGCGGCTCTGCGAGAGGGGCGGGGGCGGGAGCCGAGCTCTCGCGAGACGGGAGCCGCGCGCAGCCCGCCCGCCCGCGCGCGCTCAAACGGCCGCCGCGGGAGAATTCGAAAAGAGCGGCGGGGGCAGGGCCGGGCCCGGGCCTCCCCTCAGCGCTGCGGGAGTGAGGGCGGGCAGCGGCGGGGCGCCGGGAGGGGGCTGAGGGGTGCACAGCCCCGGCTCTGAGGGGCGCGCGGGGCGCTCCCGTGGACGGGCTTCTCTGGGCAGTGCAGCTGAAAGGCTCTCCTGCGTGACAGTCCGGGCGGTCGCCGGTTTCATTTCCCTCCTGTGCAGGCAGCTCCGCGTTGTTGGAAACATAACCCGTAGGTCTGTGAGGATTTCTTTCCGAGGGAGCGCTAGGTAAGCGGCCCGTCTCTCTTCCCGTTCTGCCGGGGGCGGCCGGCGGGCTGTGGGACGGCACCCGCCCCGTGCTGTGAAATGGCTTCGCACGCAGTGAGGGCTGTGTAGGGCGTTCTCCCGGCCGGTGAGGGTGGGAAAAGCACCTCAGGAATCGCCTCGGGTGGAAGGAGTGCTGAGGTGCGTAAGTTAAGCCCTTAGTGTCAGAAAGGGGCCGTGCGCGTTCCCCATAGTGACAAAAGGAGCGGGTGTTTTGCTGCCCGTCAGTACTGTTCACACAAGTAAATGCTGTCGTCTGGGGTGATGGCTGGGGGGGTGTGCTGGATACATTGTACTTACTGAAAATAAAAGCATCCATTAAAAAACTCTTTTTTAAGACTTGTTTAGTAAGGAAGGGCTAAAAAGAATATGTGCAGGTACTGCAGCCGACTGCTGCTATGAATCTAAATGCTGAGTCAGATAACTAAAGTATTTGAAAGGGAAAAACATATTTTGTTTATAACTACATAGGTGAAGAATGTAAGTTCATATATTTTTCACTGAGACAAAACGTGATCTTATTTTGAGATACAGTACTCCCTCTAACTTTTGTTCTGTTTATGAAGCAAGGAAAAACAAGACCACAATGAAACGCGAAGCATTTTTACAAGTTGTGTCTAAAGAGTCAGTTGAAGACTTCTTGCGTTATACTCAGAGTACAGTAAGTAAGCCCTGACACATGTGCATTACTAAGAAAATCTTCTTTGTTATTAGTGCAGAAAATTTGTGACATATTTCTGCTACCTGCAGATGTGCTAGAATAATTGCTGTAGAAAATAAGTTCAAGTGGCACTTAATAGAACATAGCTGACAAAGTTATAGAATCTGAAATTTTGCTATTTATAAACAAACTAAGCTTTTGACATTTGATTGTTGCATATACAGCTTGCTTTTAAAAAAAGAAATAACTAGTACTAAAAAGAAAACTGGTTTGATGTTGATGAAGTATTGTTTTCGTAAATTTCAACCTATGAAAGACTTTATTGCTGTGTAATGAATATCAGCTGATTACAAACATAGCAGAGGCATGCTTCACTAGTATTTGTTCATTCATTTGATAGTTTAGGCTGTCCACTTATTTAGTCTGTGTGTAATTGTACTTGGTAGTTCTTTTAAACACTGAATGTTTTAGAGATGTGATAGATTGTTGTCTCTGAATGTGGTGTGGAGAGAAGCAGGAGGAACAACAAAACAAAGCCACTGAATTCTAATAACTGAAAGTTCATTCTCATGTTGTATATATGATATTGCATAGTAATCAGAAATAATGATTTGCATTATGGTGTTTTCCACTGAGCTTCAGTCTGTCTGGTGTTAAGACACTGGTGAAACACTGGCACAGGTTGCCCAGAGAATCTGTGGCTGCCCCCTCCCTGGAATTGTTCCAGGCCAGGTTGGATGGGGCTTGGAGTAACCTGATCCAGTGGGAGGTGTCCCTGCCCATGGCAGGGGGGGTTGGAACGAGATGAGCTTTGAGGTCCCTTTCAGCCCAAACCATTCTATGATTCTGTATACACAATCTCTCTTGAAATCTTTTGCTAGCCTTAATAAGTGGTACTGCCAGGTTAGTTTATTAAGCTTTCTAATCCATATTTTCCTAGTATTACCTGTATCAGTTTAAAATAAGTGGAGCAGTTGACCTCTGTGTCCACAGAGTCATGTATTAATTTGCTAATGTTGCAGATATATTAAACCTATGATTTCTAAGATAGGGATTATGTTCTGTGGGATAAGCTTAGGAATGTTTGTCTTGTAAACATCATTGAACCTGTTTTTCCAAGGAATCTTCTATTTTTATTCGTTTGCACTCCTGTATGTAATTATAGATGACAACTTCATCAGCAGATTGCCTATGCTTGAAGTCTCCTTCTCATTTCTCCCCAAATCTAAATACTTTAACAGGATTGGACTAGATATTCTTTTGAGGTCCCTTCCAATCCCTAACATTCTGTGATTCTGTGAAACTCTTCTGTTTAGGCTAATGTACAGTACTTGCAGTGTTTCTTTTTCAATTAATTTGCTTGTCATTTCTGCTATCTTCATCTAGTAATCTATTTTAACATATCTTGGTCTATTTGGATTAAAAATTGTTTTTCCATCCTCTGTTTTTTGTCACCAATTCACAAGAGTTGTCTTGCAACAGTTTTCAGCTGTTGCCAATATCTTTGGAAACTGCATATCACCGGCTATGATGAGTATATGGATAAAAACTGTCTTCATGCCTCCATAGCATAAGGGAACGTGACTGTCCAGATTACTTTTTGATTGTCTAAGAGACCTGAGTTGTTTTATTCATTTCCTTTTGAAACCTTCAGGTGATGAAGGGTGTTTGACCACATCTTATTTCAGGATGTGGATCCTCATGTTAGGGTGTCCCTTAAGTAATTCTTGACTGCTTTTCTGGAGGAGGCTGTGGTAGTGTATTCTGTCCTTTAGCAGTGGATATATAAATGTAGAAGGAAGAGGAAAACGTAGTTAAAGCCTCACTGCTTTCCTTAGTTTTCGTGTTATACTTATGCCCTGCTTTTTCTTTCTGTTTTCTGTTCTAGCCTCAGAATTTACCTTTTTAACTTTTTTTAAAAGTTCTGTTCTTAGTATCACTATTATCACTCTCATTTCTACACCTTCTCCACCTCCCTTTAATTTTCCTTTTCCTTTCAATGTTTTGTTTCATTCACATCTAAAATTCCAGGAGTTTGTTAATTTTTCTTGAAGGTTTGTCTTGGGCTTTTCACCTTTCTTTGTAGTCTTTTAAAAATATTACTATATTGTAGTGCTGTTCATTGAAGTCTTTATCAGGTGCTGTTAAATTTTTCCAATAAATCCTGTTCCAATTCAAGAAAATACATTATTTCTTAGGGAAGTAGGAATCACAGCTATGACTATCATTCAATGACATCCTTTTCCTTCATAGGTTTTGGAATAATTCTGTCTCATCTCAAAGAAAGATTAGAAAGCTCTGGTCTTATTATGAATTCATTGTTTTTATTCAAAACAGTATGATCTTAGTATCCTGTCTTTTGGGTTTGTTTGAAGTAGAAGGCTGCAGAACTCCCTGTGTGGCCTTTGGTTTATTGCGTTTTTTTCCAGCTGTGGAATAGGATAGAAATTCTGCTATAAATATGTAACAGTACCTATCTTCTCATACCCTTCTGGGAACCTACTAATACTTACTGCTGCTTCTGTCATTATTTTCTATTTTTCTTTTTCCCTTCAGCTTTTTTTTTTTCTTTTTGATCCCTGCTTTTTAGCGTATGTGCAAACTAAAAATATTTTTATTTCAAGATCATGGACATTCTCTATCTTTCCTCCAAAGTGTGTTTGATCCGGTAAACTTTCACTTCAATATTGCAAATTACATCTCAAAAATTATCTTTACTTCCTCTTGGCTGTATCTTTTTTTTCTTCTCATCTTTTGTCTGCACATTCCCTTCCCTAGCAGGCTGCCTGCCCTTCTTTGATGCTAACAGGCTCTTTGCCTCTCTGAGGTAAATCCTTCAAGCAAGGTTCTGAGGAACTAGTTCACATCCCTCTCTTGGTGAAGTCTCTTATAGAGACTAATAGTGGCTTCCCATTCAGTAGAGCTTACGAGGGAGGTGTGGAGTTAAGGTGTTCAGGAGTAAGGTTTGATAAGAGAGGCTTTAAAAAAATGCGGTATACAGAGCACTGCTCTATGCAGATTGTATTCCAAATCTGTAATGCTCTACCAATGGCTGTACTGACTGTTATGTTTCTAGTCCTTGCGTAAGGATGTTCTTTCCACAGCCATCAACAAGCTATATTTAAGACAGTAAAGATATGATCCGGGACTTCAATTCCTTGCAGTTGTGAGCTTCTTAACTAAAGATAGGGAATTGTCTCCATTGGAAATGAAGTATTTAGAACACATGGAGACAGAAATTAATGTTACAGGGATGTGATTTATGTTCAGTAGTGTTGCTATCCAGGGCTAAGCACTTGTTCCACAACGCAGTTAAGCAGCAGGAATTTCTTGTGCTATTTTTTAAAGAAATACAACTTCTAGAAGGTGTTTTATCTCTGTAATTGCAATGGAAATTAATCCTTAATGCAAAAAAAAAAAAAAAAAAAAAAAAAGGTGATTTTAGGAAATATGATGTTGAAATATAAACCACTTCACTGATATAGAATTGTATGATATCTTCTGACTATTCACAGAAAAATACATTTGATCCTTTTAACTTGAATGAACTACTTGAAGAATTGCCAAGAAAGCAAAAAGAAGTACTATGGGAGAAACTTACACAGCTACTGACAGAGATTTTGATGGAGAACCCTGTGGAAACATGGCAGAGGATTGCAGATGACGAAAATGATGACATGGAAGTTGAGATGGTTCCAGAAATGGTAAAAATCTTGTAAAATAAAAATATGACACGTATTTCATATTTTCTGGGTAATACAATGGAATATTTTCATAGCATCCGAAAACATGCAAGGGTTATCAAACAAGGTCAGTTCCAAACATCATCTCCTTAACTCTTAACAGACTTCTTAACTATGATAGTCAGGTTAAGCTGAATTTGATTAGGCTATACTATAAGAGATTAAATCTGCTGACAATTTTAGCTAAGAAAGGTGAGACTTATTTTCACTGGAGTTGAGTGGGCTTTTTGTATGTCTTATTTAAGTAAATGCTGATCTCTCAGATGTTCCTGAAGTATCTGGCATATACTATAAGAAGTTCACTACCTGTTTTATTGTTTCGTTTTATTGAATGAAGATCATGAAATCTGGATTTGAACACACTTCTGACAAATTTAGCTTATACAGAATTTCTCTGACTCAGACCTTCATATCCTGCCTTCTGCATCACAGTCCACGTAGTCTTGAGAATATGAGGGAAGAAGGTTATTTAATTTTGGAAGAAAAAAAAACAAATGCAGTGGGGAAATCGGTGAGAACTAAAGGCTTGTAGAAAATTCAACATACATACAGAGGCCTATAGAATAATGTACCTGGGTCTAAATTCACCAGATCTACACATCTTTCAGTTGCACAAGACCTAGTTAAGGTCTTTTTAGCTCTGAAATGGACATGTGTTTGAGTGATCTTGTTGCAGATGAAGTTTTTTGTGGAGGAGTGGATATAGACGTATAGTCACAGAGTTATTTACTAGCCAGAGCTGAAAGCCCTCTTCAAACTTTTTGAAACCAATGTACTTTAGAATCTGTGCTTTTACCTCTTCTTTTCTGATAGGTTTTGGATGCCAGTATACTCTTTGTTCAAAATGGAAGTTGAATAACAGTTCACCTTTGCTCTCCCTTTCCTAAGGTTTATTTCTTGTCAAAATTTATCTTCTGAGTATAAACTGCAGAATTGTTTCCTTGACATTGCTTTCTTTCAGAAACAAGCTGTAGCTGTGATCCAGGGAGTGACAGCTGTAGTTACTGCTTCCATACCTGTAGTGGATGAAACTACAAACTACAAAGCTCTTCTAGAATGTGTTTTTATATTAAACGGTACGTACTTATGTGTTATAGAATACATACTGTTATATAGTTATACTGTTATATACTGGGGTTTTAGCAGATAAGTATACTAGGCTGCTTGTTTGATCTGACTGGCCTGTGGAACAGGATTTACAGGAGAGAAGTTGGTACTGATACGAGTTCTTATTTGTAAGACAAAATTAAGGGAGCATTTACTTAAAAATCAGTTATACAGAACTTAAATAGTTTTCTGTATTTTTTTTCCTCCCAACTGTTCAGCCAATGACAGATAACTTTCCTTATTCTGTGACTTGTAGTACTTTTACAGCAAAATTTAAGATCATCATTAGCTTTGAATCATTGTTACTGATCCAAAACTTAGAGTTAACAGAGCTGCCTAAATACCCACAGTGAGAACAGGTCAATAAGGTGTGTCAGTGTGGCCACAGCTGGTTGACGTTGTGAGGTATAGTTAGTGTACTAACAGACGAACGTTTTACAGGAATAACTTGGTTCATTACAGTAAGTAATTACTTCATTACTGTTGTAGGTGTTTTTCCTGCATTACCTGATGGCGAAAAAACCCTACAAGGTGCTCTCCAATGTGTATGTGAAATGTGGTGGGAGAAAGGACTGGAAGGGAAGGAGCAGCTCGGGAAGACTCTGTTTGTCATTCTGCTAAGGAAAAGCCTGAATAAAGCTGCTACGGTATGCTGAAGCTATGTTGACTTTTAGATTACTACTGAATACTCCAAGAAAGATTTTTCCTCCAAAATACCTTTTATCTCAAATGAACTTGTTTTCCATGTCTTAGTGCTTCTCAGTTAATGAAATGTAGGATACATGTTGGTTACAAAGTATTTTCTTGGTGTTGCTTGCATAAACAACATGTTAAAACGTTGCCTTTTCTAGAACAAACTAAAGATTTTCAGAATCAAGTTCACAAGTGAACTGGGGGGGGGGGGAGGTGTTGCCTTTTTTTTTTTTTTTTTTTTTTTTCCTGCTTTTTTTTTTCCTTTGCATTCTTTTTTTTTCTTCTTCACTGATTTGTAAACTCCAATGACTAAGGGTTAAATAGCAATTAACTCTTTTAGTTAATTCAGGTTTTAAGCGCTAAGTTCAGTTACTCACAGAGGCTTCTTATGTGGGAAGCTTCCTTTTCTGTTACTCTGTATCCTTCTACAGATCTTTTAATGTGCGAATTACTTGTGGCATACATCTTTTGCACTAACCAAATAAATATTTCCTTTATTTATTTCTTTATTTTATTTTTCCCTATTAATTGCTTTCATTGTAAAAAGTTTCAAAAGTGGGATAATACAGTTTTTATCTATTCTGCATGAAATACTGGCTTGCTTTCTGTACTTGAGCACGTCTTCAGTTGTTGGAAGTCAGTATTTCTGCAGATACACATATTTTTGTAACTTTTCCCAAAGTCAATTAATGTTCATAGTTTCACAATCTGAAAATCTTCTGTCTGTAACACTGCACTTCAAATTCATTATTTAAATTCCTTCAAATCCTTTCTCACATTACAGCTATACCTACTTCACTGTAATGTGGGTTTCTTTTTCCTATCAGGGTGCAGATATAGTTCGTCTATGGAATCTACATCAGACATTACTTTGTTTTGATTATGATTCAGAGGAGAGTAATGAAGTCAAGGACTTGTTGCTTCAGTGTTTTATGAGCATAAAACACATTAACAAAGAAGAGGTAAGCAAACTTTTATCTTACTGTGGTTTTCTGGGGGGGGGCTTTGATTACTGTGATTCTGTGATTACTTTTAATGGTTTTGCATTAAGCCTTTTTTTCCCAGTACAGTAGGCAGCAATACAAGACAAAGCAGCTCTGACTCCAAGCTATAAACAGCTGATATTTCTGTTTCATTTGGAAAACCCTTTATTCCTATTTCTGACTTAAATATAAAAGTGTATCTCTGAATCATCGCTGAAGTTCTTGTATCCTGAGGTAATAACCAAGTGTTTTGCTTCCAGTGCATGTCCCTCAATACTTAAAACCATTCTCTGGTATAATTCTCTTCTTTTATAGCAGCTTTTCTTTTATTGGAGACAGATAACTGTAGCAAAATAATTTCCCTTCTAAATGATTCAATTTAGAAGATTGCATTGCCATAGTCTGTTTTAAAAGTAGCATAAGGAGAACCCAACTTTACAGCAAAATGAGAATTATTTTATTTGACTAACTATATTTCTCTCAGTGAAGAATTGCTGTATTGTAGTTTCTAGCGTGCACCAGGATAGTCCAAGCTTTTTTTTCTGATTAGATGACAAGACAACCTGACATTGGCTCTAAAGTCCTAATTCCTCCTTGCCTGTTTAAAATACATGTATTCCCTTTCATGGAATATGCCTCTGTATACCTGGCAAGTTGTGGTGGGTTGACCTTAGCTAGGTCAACCTGGCCTTGGTGGCCAGGTGCCCACCAAGCTATTCTGTCACCCCCTCCTCAACTGGACAGGGGAGAGAAAATATGACAAAAGGCTCATAGGTTGAGATAAGGACAGGGAAATAATAACATTTTTTGTGTTAAAAGGGACTCATAAGGATCATCAAATCCAGCTCCCTGCTCCTCACAGGACTCCCTAAAACTAAACCATATGACTAAGAGCATTGTCCAGATACTCCTTGAACTCTGACAGGCTTGGTGTTGTGACCACTTCCCTGGAGAGCCTGTTGCAGTGACCAACCACCCTCTCAGTGAAGAACCTTTTCCTAATGTCCAATCTGAACTTCCCCTGATGCAGCTTCATTCCATTTCCATGTGTCCCATCACTGGTCACCAGAGAGAGGAGATCAGCACCTCCCTCTCCACTGCTCCCTTGAGGAAGTTGTAGACTGCAATGAGGTCACCCCTCAGCCTTCTCTTATCTAAGCTACTAAAAACAAGATCACTCAGCAGTTACTGTCATGGGCAAAACAGTCTCTTGTTGGAGAAATTAATTAAATTTATTGCCAATTAACAATGGAGTAGGGTAGTGAGAAATAGCAAGAATCTTAAAACACCTTCCCTCCACCCCTTCCTCCTTCTTGGGCTCAACTTCACTCTAGACTTCTCTACCTCCTCTCTCTGAGCAGCCCATGAGGATGGGGAATGGGGCTTGCGGTCAGTTCAGTACATGTTGTCTCTGCCACTCCTTCCTCCTCATGCTCTTCCCCTGCTCCAGTATGGGGTCTCACCCATGGGACACAGTCCTTCAGGAACTTCTCCAGCATGGATACCCTCTGGGGCCACATGAAACTGAACTATACATCAGGCCTAATATTCCCTTCATTGCCTGAGACTTGTTCTGCAGTTTATAAGAAAAGTATACCTGAGACTTTTTAGAGTATATCCCAGAGTGTAGCTCCATAGCAGCTTAAGTGGATGTAGCTCCAGGTTGCAATGATCCTGTGTTGCTGTGGGCTAGCGTTCCTATTTTCCTTTCTGCACTATGAAGCAGCTACATTGTGGGTTGACTCAAGAAGGTAGCTGATCAGGTTTTTTTTTCTTAGCAAGATTATTTTTCTGCCAGATTAACTACCTGGACTAGTGTAATTTCTTTTGCTCTTTAAACTCTGTCTTTACTGATTTTTGAGGTGGCTCTTAAGTTGGGCGTTCCTCTGGGTTTTGACTTCCCTTTTTATTTTTCCCCTCTTTTCCCCTCCCAACAGGGAAGAAGATTCTTGAGCTTTTTGTTCAGCTGGAATGTAAACTTCATTAAAATGATACATGGAACTGTTAAAAACCAATTACAGCTCTTTCCAAGGTATGCATCACAGTTAGCATTCTTAATGATCATTAAGAGCTTGGCTAAAATCTTGTTTGTCTCACACTCTAAAATACCTAATATATTGAGAAAATATATCAGAATCCAGAGACCTTCAGATCCGCTGAATATAACTACCATATTGTTTCAGCAACTTCATTTAAGAGTTGCTCTGCACATGCCTATATGTACAATTCTAGGTGTAGTACAACGCTTATTTAGCATTAGCTGAAGCAAATGACTTTCATATAAACTGTTGCATTGCTTGCAGTGTTTGTGTGAGAATTGCATGTCCATTTCTGCTTCTATAAGGTGTTTCTATTTTTTTTCTATGAGCAACCTAATTTAATTTGGTAAGATTCTGTATAGAGGCATTCTAATAAGTGACTTTCAGGATCATAGCCTGAAAATCTGACTGACGGATGAAAAACATGGATTTTTTTTTCCTTTAATTAGTCAGTGAAATATTACAGGAGTAATTATTCATATTAAAATCAGAGGCTTTCTAATGCTTTCAGTTAGAATAAAGTATACCTGTACATCTTTATAAAGAATTTAAGGCATTCATTGTGAGATAAATGATAAAATATCTCTGCTAGTGTTTTGATCTTCCCACCATGAGAGATATTTACTGAGGTTTTTAGTAGTGCTTAGGTTTCGTTAATTAACAATAAACTTTGTTTTTCTGTAGTTAACAGTGTAGACTTTCAAGATATGTGCTTCTTTTAAAAATAACTTGATGAACAGAAGAATAATATTGGTACTTATCAAAACCTTCATGCTATTACTTTTATGAATTGTACCTAGATATGGTTAGGATGCTTGCTCAGAAGTGTTTCCCATATGTTAATACAGATCCTTGGTGGAATATATTTCAGAAGTTTACTTCAGGGCTTGGAAGAAGGTATCGGGAGAAGTCTTAGAGGTAATGGTATGCTTGAAATTTTATTTGCATAGTTTGGAATTTCAAGGTGGAGAAGATATATGACTTTTCAACCTCAGAAAGGTTCCTAAGCAAGCCTTAAGGAATTTTTTCCCAAAGGAAAGGGCCTCTTCAGCATTGTCAAGGAATAAGAGCTTTGAATGTTTGCCCACTGTCATCAGCTTGGTTGCATTTAAACAACTTCAGTTCTGCTGCTGGAATATTGGTTCATGCAACTGTGCTTATACACAATGTTTTTTGTAAACACACTACTTATCTGAGTTATTGATGCTTTTATTCAGTATGTGCAAGTCTATATATTTGATAGTTTAGGTATTTGTCTAGTTTTTGTGGATTTCCATAGAGATGATCAAAAGCCTAATTATAGCATCACAACAATGCTACAAACAAATTTCAGATACCAAATTATTCTCATTTACTATGGGGAGGTGCATTTGAACCAAACTTGGTTCTCAGAATTGGGTTAATTGTGTATTCTGAAATTTTGAAAATCAGTTTAAGCAGACAGAGGGCCCTAGCATGGAAAACTTGAGCCAAGCAAAAAATAATACTGAAGACTATTTTCAGTTATTTGTTGCAGAGAAAAATGTAAGTTGTTGCACAACCTACAGTACTTACTGTTCTATTGTGTGTTAACAGTAGCATGTATCTGTTTTTGCTGTAGATACTTGAACATAACTGCATTCAGGATTTCATGCATCATGGAATTCATCTTCCCAGAAGTTCTTCTGTTCATTCTAAAGTTCGAGAGGTAAGTTCCTGTAAACCATGCCACAAACTAGTAGCCTCAAAATCAGATCAGTTGCTATAAAGTGAAAAATTTCCATTTTATAGTAAAATACTATACTAGGTCTGGCTGGAATGGACTTTTCTTCATAGCAGCCTGTATGGTGCTGTTTTTGGATTTGTTGACTTAAAACAATGTTATTAACACACCAATGTTTTGGTTGTTGCTGAGCAGTAGCTTACATGGTGTCAAGGCTTTCTCTTCCCCACTCTGTTTCCCTAGAGATTAGGCTGGGGATGAGCAAGAAGTCAGGAGGGGGTACAGCCGAGACAGCTGACCCAAACTGACTAAAGGGATATTACGTGCTGTATAACATCATGCTCAGCAATAAAAATTGAGGGGAAGTGGATTTTGGGGAGATAGCCATTGCTTAGAGACTGGCTGGGCATTGGTTTGCTTGTGGGAGGTGGTGAGTGGTTGCATTTGCATCACTTGTTTTGGGGTTTTTGCCCTCTTTCCTTCCCTTATTAAACTGTCTTTATCTCAACCCATGAGTTGTCTTCCTTTTCTCTTGCAATTCTCTCCCCTACCCTGCTGGGAGGGGAGTGAATGAGTGGCTGTGTGGTGCTTAGGTGGTGACTGAGGCCAACCCACCATAAACACTTAAAGTAGCATATTCTGAGAAACAATATTAGAACAAATTTTAGGAGGAGCCTGCTTATAGGTTTGTGCCAGATTTGTCTTTGATGCTCAAAAGTAGAAATATAAGGGGTTTTTCCAGAGTGCATGAAATAGTTTTTGCCATCTGTCGTCTACATTTTGCTTTCCCTAGAGAATTGATGAGAATTGACCTTTCCATAGCTGATCACAGGGATGAAGAGTGATAAGCTCCTTGAGGCAAATTTAGTAGATGAGGCTGGAACTAAACTTGTCTTTTCTTTTTGTTATATATGGGGGTTCTATATATATGTTTATAGGGACAAGCCTTGATTCAGTTACAGATTCTAGTTGTCTATATGTGGCTTTTATTCATGAGCAAAAAATCTGAAGCAGAATAAGAAGTGCACAAAGCTTTTTAAGACAATTTGTTCTATGTCCCTTGACCTCCCATACTTTCATCCAAATATTTAGATGCTGGAGTGTATACTATGTGCAATATATAGCTTGATATACCAGTATGCAATCCTGTATTGGTTTTATTTGTTTGATTTGTTTTGGGGATTTGCTTTGTTGTTAATCAAAGGTGAATAGATTCTCATATCTGTAGTGGATTCTCTTGTCCTCTGATTCCTGATTAATGGACTAGGCTTTTGATGGGCATTTCATGTTTTCTCAGACTCAGAAGCTTACGGTCCTGAAGAAGTGCAGTGATGTAAATTAATCTGGTTTTGAGTTGCGAGGGGAGCGTGTCTCAGAATAAATTTGAATGATGTATTCTTTTTCAGTATGCAACAATTTGATTTTAAGTCAAATCCTTTAGAATCCAGAATTCCTGTAGCAATTAGAGTAACCAACCACAGTCATTCCCTTGAGCAAAGTTTGAGCTATTTTATTGAAAGAGTGTGGGAGGAGAAAATACCATGAGCAGCTCTCCCTTCTGAATTCAAAGTTGTGATTATAAAACCTATGTCCATTTTGTAAATATCTGGTACTGTTCTAATGCAATCTGTTACAAAACAGTACTGCTTTGCCATTAATCCTTGGTTAGATCCATTGTTCTCATGCAGAAATAAGAGCTACATAGTCTCTTATAAATTATATCATGTCTTTACTTCAGTATATTTCAAAACCAGAGAAAGGGGATTCTTCCACTATAGCATTGTTTCTGCAGGTGCTGTTCACAGGCCTACCTGTCTAGCTGTAGCTGGGAATACCTGAAGTATTCAAAGCTGCCACTAGAGGGTCAATTTCTTTTCAAACTGTCCAGTGTTTTGGGTGAAGGAATTACTTCATATCAAGTTGCATGATGTCCTTTCTCATGTTCTGCTCTGGTCTTCTACCTTCCTTTTTTGTCTGCATAATTCAGACACAAAAATAAAAGGGACTTTAGCTAACAAAGCACAGTTCTGCGTCAAAAGGAGTGCTGACACTTCATCAATTCATACAAAATGTATTACGTTTGTAGATTTGTATTTGGATAACTGCAGTTACCAAATTATGTTCCTTTGTTCTTAACAGAGAAATGGATTATTTATCTGTAGTTCGTAATTACATGGTTTCAAAGTATTTCTGCTAGTTACTTCAAAAACAGAGGTTTTTTTCTGTAACAAAAAAATGAGTGGTTGCTGACTGATTCTTAAGCCATGATTTTATTTCTCAGTTGTAGATCTTTATATAGATATATTGAATCTATAAAGCTATAAAATGTGATACTTATTAGCTCCATTTCTTTTTTAATAATTTTTGAGACATTTTAATAAAATATAGGGTCAATTAATATGTCAAGTTTTATTATTTTCCATAGCATGGAAAAGTCCTTGGTCTTATATAAATGATGAAATGAGACAACTCCTACACATTTCTTGAATGTAGAAAGTGCTGTTAAAAATGTTTTTTTGTTTTTCTCAGATGCTGAGTTATTTTCATAAACAAAGTAAAGTTCGTCAAGGAGTCGAAGAAATGCTCTATAGATTGTATCAGCCTATCCTTTGGAGAGCACTGAAGGTAATTAGCCTTTTCAGAATTAGGATTATCTTTTTCCAACTACTACATTTTGGATCCCTCTCACATTTTCTGGTTTTAATAATTGCTTTTAAAATAAAAGGCTTAAAAAAAAATAAAAAAACCTGGTGTGTTTAGCATCTCAGCTGTAGGACAGTAACTTTGCAAGTTGTAATTAGGCAGTTTGCACAACTATAAATTTTTAAATTTAATTTAGTTCTAAAAGTCCGTTTTCTTTACAGGTATGCAGAGTGCTTTTCAGGGCAGTAGACAGTGTTAGTCCCACTAAGTTTGGTCTTCTCATCATTTTCTCAATTTGGGAATTTTGTGTAGTGTTTTGTTCTGTTTTCCAAGTTCTTTATAGAGTGATCAGTGCTTTATTGATCAAGGCCAGAAATGTTCAGAGGATAATTTAGTCTCACCTTCTGATTAATTACCAGCATTAGAATACAACTCAATTGATTTATTAGAGTACTATTTTAGACCAACTTTTATTCTAGTTTGATTGGATGTACGGACATTGATATATTCTTTTAATCAAGCATTCAGAATGAAATTTCTGACTTCTAGTACTTTTAAGGTACGTGCGTATGTCTTCCTGTGGATTGCATACACAGACTGAAGGGTACCTGCTGCAGTTTACCTGCTCAGTTACACTCTACAATTAAGATGAACCAAGCTTCCTACTTTGTGAACAGCTTTTGTTTTGTCTGAGGTTATGAAATTCCTTCAGTGAGAGCGGATATATACCATTTGTTACAGCCAAATTAAGTACTGTTTAACATTTGCTGAAGTTTCATTTACTGATTGGTCAAATAGCATCTTCTCTAGCCACGAGAGAAGTATTTCAAAACTCTTCTTCAAGTTGAAAGTATTTTAAAACAACTTGAAAAAATGTTTAAAATGGATTTTATGAGTTACAGGAAGGAGCTGAGAGCTTGTTGGTTTCAATAGAACCTTATGGCAGAAGTGAGAAGACTGACAGACTCATTGCTAGACCAGTGTGTTGTTTGGTCTTTCATTAAGGATTGGATCCCATCCCTTTAGAATTAATATAAGTAAGAGTCCTTCCGGAAGAAACAAATGTTCTCAGTGCAAGAGAAAAACAGCTACAAAGCATGGCTTGCTTTAATTTCTACCTTTCTGACTAAAAAGAATAGGGTTTTCCATCAATTTTTTTTATAGCATTATAAATTTTTGGACTAGTGTCTCAGGAACAATTTCAGAGTGGTTAGTAAAACATAGTATGAAGAAATTCCTGATTCCAAAAGTGGATCAAATTTTTAACAGCTGCTATTCATAATTTTCACATCATTAATGGTTCCACTGCTAGAAAAAAATCTGAATTTTAGGAAGTTTTTTGGGGTTATTTTTTGGTTGGGGTTATTTTTTGGTTGGGGTTATTTTTTGGTTGGGGTTATTTTTTGGTTGGGGTTATTTTTTGGTTGGGGTTATTTTTTGGTTGGGGTTTTTTTTTCTGTTCTTTTAACGGTTTTTTGTTTTGTTTTTATCTTGACAGCTTCTACATAAGTAGTTCAGCATCTTAAGCCTAAATGTTAACAGGCATGTGAAATAAGTCATGGAGAACTTGTTTTAATACAGCAAAATAGTCCAACTGTTCTGAACGTAGATCTCAGAATGGTAAAGGGAGGATTGTAAAAATCGAATGCAGCAATTATATGAATCATGTAATGATTCAGTGAAAGGAGAGAATCTGAATTTCGAATGATTCAGTACCATGTTTGTGATTGGTGGAAGGAAATATGAGGCTGAATGTCAAAATTTAACAATTTATTTTTGGATAGGCCACTGTCTTGCTGTGACTTTTGTATAGTTATTTTTTCTTTTTTATATAGTACTGCTGAAGTATTTGGCATAACTGTTGCTGTGACTCAGAATCACCAGCAGTTTAAGATTCAGAACTAAGAAGGGAAGCTTATAATTGTCCTTACTGGTATGGATTCTGCTGCAAAGCTTGAAATGTCAGTTTAATTTTAAATAACCGGTTTGGTGCTCCTATTTTAGCCAGTGTACAAATCCGTAGTTTAATATGGTGAAAAACAAATCTTGTTTTAGAACACTGGTTACAAAGCAGAAAAGGAACTCATAGAAGGACCTCTTTACTACTCCTACTTGCAGAAAGGAAAAATACTTCAGTTGTAAGCGTACAAAGGATTCTAGAACTGTTGATTTTATTTAATCCCTGAAATTTTGAAACTGACAATGTGTATTTGTAACGCATAGTTGCTTGTTTTGCAAAGATTCCGGCTGCACAAGCCTGCTTTGTGGCTTTTACCTACATGTATTTTATAAGCCTTTATGGAACTTTCAGTTTTTATAATATAAGCTCTTATGTAACTTCTTTATCTTTTTTCATGTCTTACTTTTTATAATAAAGTCACATGCAAACATAGCGGAGACAGTTATGCAGTCATTAGTCATTGGTTGTTAAGATAAGAAGCTATATAAATATAAAAATATGGATATTTATTGTGAGATGAGTAGTGATTAAGCTATTTCTTATCAAGCTAAAAAGGTCAAGAACCACTCCTCCAGGAACTCAAGCTGTGGAAGGAAGTGATTCCTTTCAAGTAGTGTGTTTGTTTTTTTTTTTTTATCATCCCATTCTTTTAAACTAACTTTTACTGGGGAAAAACTGTTTTAAATAATTGGAAATGAATTTCTGGATCTGTCAAGACCAGACGAAACTTAAAAGAAAGCTCTGGAAATTAAATGAACAAAAAAATTAAAATATTGTTTAAAAAGGTTCTGAAAGTTCCTCACAGTAGTACAAGCTTAAAGGTAAAGACACATCAGTCATTTAAATAACTGCAGGCTCCTCTTGCATGGAAAAGTCAGTGTGGAATAAAATGGGATATGAATTTCAAGTCCTAAGTTCTACCTCTGTGAAGACATTTACTCTATTATGAATTTGAATACGCAGTGCACTGGGGATAAATTCCAATTAATTAAAGGCAGGAATTTAAACTATGGGTACTCAATTCAGAATTAAAGTGAGCTTAATGGAATTCAGTGTAATGTACTTAAAAAGTTAATTTTTATAAACTTTCTGGAGTGGCCATGGTAGACAAGGTCTAGGTTATTGCACAAAACCATACTTGAATTAATTGTCACATGAAATATTAGTGCAGGAGAGTGCCTACTCTTTTTCTATCCTCTAAAGAGTCCACAGGGCTAATTATTTTTCACCAGGTGTCTAAAATACACACTTTTTTCATTTTCCTTTACTTTTGAGTTCTACAACCAGCAAAATGTATAGTGTAACATGCAGCAAACTATTATAAATGGTAAAATGTCTGAGGGTTATGAGGCTTGCCTTGGATTTTTGATGAGCTGCCTGTAGCTCAGACCATGGTCCTATTACTTATGTGCATAGATGCAGAACTGAATATGTTTATGTTGGATAAGTTACTTTCCAGGCTTGCCGGTACTTGGTTTCTAACTACTGTTTTCTTGAAGAACAGGCTTGAGCTTTTCAATTAAATCGCCTGTCTCTTGACAGTCAATTTAATGAATTAAATCTGCTCGAATTCAAGATTCTTGTATTCTGTAGAGAAGCTTTAAGGTGACCAAGAGAAATCCCAATTGCTTTTAATTTATTCAGCATCACAGAGAGCAGAAAGGCTCTGACTGTGACTCTTCAGGGGCACTGAAGCTGATATGCCTTGAAAGCTGATTGTACTAATAACTGAGGCTTTACTGAATGGGCAGAAATATGAGGTAGAAAAGATTTAAAACCATATGTTGCTATAAGTTCTTCCATACATTTAAAAATTCATCTTCCATCTGCTTAAAAATACTAACTTGCTAGAAGTGTTTGGAGGGCATTATTTGACAGGATATGCCTTTTGATGTTAACAGTCTACTTACTGAAAATATAATTTTTTTCCTTCATTGTAACAGGCCAGAAACTCAGAAGTTCGATCAAATGCAGCATTTCTGTTTGTTGATGCTTTTCCTATTCGTGATCCCAGTTTTAACACTGAAGAGATGGACAATGAAATTCAGAGACAGTTTGAAGAACTTTTTGTAAGTTTTAATTAAACTAAAATGTTAAAAATGAAACGTTCACCAAAACTAACTCAAAAATGAGCTGTTGATGCAATTAAAATGTATGAAATTTCAGGGTAGTATTCATAGGGAAATACAGGCCTGTGATGCAGAAAATACAAAAATAAACTAATATTTTAAATTTCTGTAGCATGCTGACAACAGATGACATGTACCATTTTCAACTCTGAAAAGGAAATTTTGAGGTAGTTATTAATTTATTTGTGAATTTAAGATGCTTGTGAAAGACTAGATGCATGAGTATGAGGTAGTTATTAATTTATTTGTGAATTTAAGATGCTTGTGAAAGACTAGATGCATGAGTAATGGATCTCGATCCTTACTTAACCTAGTATTGGTGAAGAGAGCTTTACATTTAATGTGTAAGCATTCAATGGAAGTTTAGTACTGTGTTACTAAATACTTCTTAAATGAAGTATAACGGAGATAAGAACCAAAAAGCTGTCTACCAGTCTAGGTGGGTGAGAACAGACATTTTCATTAAGAAAATGTTTGGGAAATCTGTAGTATGGTCTTTAAAAATGTAAACATCAGATAATTGAATGAATCTATAAGTTTTTATATTGTTGCATAGGAACAGTGACCAGTGTAAACTCATATGTAAATAGAAGTCTAAATATTCTTAATTAAGTCACAGATGCTAGACTTTAATGTGAGCTATTTTTTAAAAACATATTTTAAAAGTCCAATTAAAAAAAAAAAAAAGGCCAATATTTGGCTTAATTTTGCTTAAGATTGAAATTTCCTGGTTTGCTTCATAATAAAATGCCTTGAGGGAATATTACTATTACATTTCTTTCATAGTATGAAAATTTGCATCATGATTAAAAGGTAATGGAATGCTATTTGTTTATGATAGGTTAATATCAAACAACAGTAGAGTCACAATAATGCGTGTACTCACATTACTCTTCTTCTGTTTGTTTAGAGTCTCTTAGAAGATCCTCATCCAATTGTCCGCTCTACAGGGATACTTGGAGTTACTCAGATAACATCCAAATACTGGGAGATGATTCCTCCAATAGTTATTGCTGATCTTTTAAAAAAACTAATTGGAGACCTGGCATATGATACAGCATCTGCTGATGTTCGATGCTCTGTTTTTAAAGTAAATCTTTTTTTTTTTCCAACATTTTAAATCACAACTATCATTTTTATATTTTACTTGATGCACAGGTTTCTAGGATAGGCCACTTTTAGTCAAGGAAATTACTTATTCTGCAAAATTACTTATACAATAAAGTTCCCAGTACACGCGAGTTCTGCATACGTTTTATAAAAGCCACACATTTGGAATGAACAAGTGCTTTTTAAAATGGAGACGGTTTGGCTTTGCAACTCCCAACCACTCTGCATTTCTAGTCATATACATTGTTTAGACCTGATAATTTAGTTATTTTAGCAATTGGAAGCTATGCTTAGACTTGAAAACATATGTGGGCAGGTTCCAGTATGTTTCTCTGTCACTGGTTTTAACCCATCCCTATACATCCACAATTCCATTATGATTTTGTACCCCACTTTGTGTTTCTGAGGTTTGCATGACTATAATTACATACTGTTTCCCTGGGAATGCTGGCCTCCCATGCATTGTTCACTATGTTAGGATTAGTTCATCTACATCTGTCTGGAATCTGGTAAAAAACAGTATTGTCACTTTAAAGTTTTGTGTGTGTGTCAATTCGCCCTTAATTTGGAGCTATCTTCATGTTAATCCTCACTTGCTCCACTACAGCTGCGTGGGAGTCTATCCTGGATAAGCAGAAAGTGCTGATTTAAAAATAGCCTGGCAAAAAGAAAGATGTATTTTTAATCTGAAACCAGCAGAGTTTAGGGAGCTTGTACTGCTACCACAAAAAGTACTGGCACTGTGCCCTCAGAAGGCAAGACTGTGGCCTCACTGTAGATCTGAACCTGCTTCATATGAAATGAGTTCACTGGAAATACAAAATAACCATAGCAATTTTTACTCAAGAATATTACAAGAAAAATACAAATGCACAGTGTTTGTCCCTACTTAATGTAACCTTAAAAGTGTCATGGTCCAGTTCAACAATTTTTAGCTACATCTTTTTGCAAATCTATTCCTGAATTATTTATATTTTTTTTTAGCATAATCTTTTTTTCTTGCAGTGCCTACCGATAGTTTTGGACAACAAACTAAGTCATCCATTACTGGAACAGCTCTTGCCAGCAGTCAAAACCAGTCTTCATGACAAATCAGAGAAAACACGAGTGGCTTTTGTTGATATGCTGCTGAAAATTAAGGCTACCAAGGCTGCTAAGGTACGATAAGTGACACTTGATAAGTAGCATGAAGGAGATAAAATCAAGGCATTTATTTAAAAAAAAAATCTGAAAGTGCACAGCATAATTCAATATTTTCTCACAAGAATTACAAATGTGAGTAGCATTACTGCTCACATAACAAGTTGTTTATTCTTTCTGAATTTCATAGCCTTCAGTTACTGTATTATGAATAAACTAGAGCTCTGCTAATGATGGGGTGCTCTTATGGTTTGGGATGGTTTTGGAAAGGGTCTTATTCTACACAGGTTTTTAGGGTGTATGCCATATTTGTAGGTAGCTTGGTCCTACTTTGTCCTATGATGAGAATATGAACCGTGGCACATAACGACAAATAATTACATTTTGTGGTGATATCCTTGTAAAGTAAATAATTCTTCCCTGTAGCTATGGAATTGCATTAGCATTGCAGGTATCTTGAGCTGGAACTGGTTGAACCAGAATTTTAGCAGTCTTTCAGAGATACTGGAAGATTTAGAGGTGCGTCAGAACAGTAAAGTAGCATTCTTGCAGCAATATGTGACCTCAAGTAAATGCTGGTATTTTGGTAAAAATTAAAAAGGCTTGTGATTTTCTGGTAAATGCTATTTATACCTGTTGAGAGTTTTGATGTGGATAACACTTAATAAAGTTCATTGGTTTTTTTAACTCCTTTATTACCTTTTTCTTGCTTTAAAAAGTTCTGGAAAATCTGTCCCATGGAGCATCTTCTGACTCGTCTTGAAGTTGATTCTCGGCCTGTGTCACGACGCATAGTGAATCTCTTATTCAACTCTTTCTTTCCCCTTAACCACCCTGAGGAAGTGTGGTGTGAGCGCTGCGTTACTCTAATCCAGATGAATGCAGCAGCAGCTAGGAAGTTCTATCAATATGCTTATGAATATACTGCCCCCACCAATATAGGTAAGGTACAAAATCTTATGACTCTTTGGAAATACTAATACCAAACCATGTAGCTGCTTTTTAATTTTTTTCTTTAACACTGATATGTTGTTGCTAGGTCTGTTGGTTTTGGTATAACATTAGTTTGTAGTTTTTGAAATTCTTGACACTAGCAATGAACCCTGCTGACAGCACTCATAAACTTTTACAACAATGAAAAGACCAAAGTTTTTTTGATGCTTTTAGGTGCTGTACTATACTCTCCAGCTGGTGTTGTTATCTGGTATCTCTATTCCCCTTTTTCTTCACATGTACCTTAAAACTATTTAAGTTGATATTTATTCATCATGCAGAAATAGTGAAATAAAATACCCCGGTGTCTCAAGTGATTTGAGATATTTATGTGGAAGATTCTGTAGAAGGTGAAAAATACTTGTCTGATAATCTGATTGTCTGAGATCTGTGGGTCAGCAGTATTTTCAAGTTGCTCAGAAAAAATCTAAAAAGCCCTCCTTCCTATTAAAAGCTTCAGAAGATTTCAGTGAAAAGGATACATACCACACGGAGTATAGCTGCTTTTTATAAAAGTGCTATCGAACCAAGTAAAATCAGGAAAACTTTGCTTCAGAGGAGTTCTGATACTATAAAAATGAAGTAGTCAGTGTGGAGTGACTTGTGTAAAATGCCCAAGCTATTGCTCCTTGACTCATCATAGTACCTTGGTAAGGTAATTTTAAAATAACACGTATTTCAGTTCACCAGAGTGGACATAACCCCTTCACTTTTATCTAGAGACGAGCTTCTCATGAAGGAGTGCAGTGGTTAGGCTACTACAGCTTTTATAAACAGTGGGAATTGACATTGGAGGGGATGTATTATTGAACATAGGTCGTTAAGTTAATAGCTATGCCAGATGAATGTAGGAGTTGTGGGAGCTTCCTCTGATCCTGATTTGATAAGCTGGTCATTGTTTCGGTTTCTTTGAGTAGGCTTTTTTAACAAGAAAATTACAGAACCTGGTGATAATGTTGCCATTTCTTCTTCAGACTTGAGGATATAAAACATTTTTGTATTTTTTCCATTTCTTTTTTCCAGGAAATTTGGTATCTTTTTTCCTAATTACTTCTGGTTCTGTTGCCTGCTTTTCAGACTGGCTTTCCAGTATTACACTTAGAAACATTTACTAGCAACATTCTTAACAAATAGTAAATATCTAATTTATTCTTATTATATTTAAATGTAGCTAAATTGATGCTTACTATTCGGCGCTGCTTGAATGCCTGCATCCAGAAAGAAATGAAAGACAGACTTCAAGATAGTGATGATGATGATGATGATGATGATGATGATGATGATGATGATGAAGGTGAAAAGGAGAACACAACTGTAAGAAAGTCTATTTTATGATAAGTTCTGGTAACTGTGGTGCTTAATTTGAGAAATAAGCAGTTAACGATACAAGAGAAATCTGAAGGAAAACACTTGGGCATTTGTGGGATTAGAAAGGGAGAACTGCCATTATGGTGTTTTCATGCCCTGCAAAGGCAGAAATTTGGTGAAGTAGCTAGAATAAGATAGAAGGAATATGAAGCATAGTTTAAATGACTTCCCTAATTCCAGTAATAATTATAAAATTGTTTGATTCTGCAGTTAAATTATTCAAAAACATAATGTTGCAAGATGAGTCAAGTTATTTATATAGAGTAAGAATGAATTGTGGAGTTCATGTTCTACAACAAACAATGCTTTTGTGGAATGAATAGAAGGATTTTTCAGTTGTTTGGGTTTTGTTTTTCTTTTAAATGTTATTTTAACATAAATTTATATGTGAGAATATAAAAGGTAATATAATCTGAGTGTTTGTGTTTCAGGTGTTGAATAATGTGTTGTCAGTAAATGATGTGGCCAGCATGGCAAGTTTATTGGAGATTACTGTAATTCTCTGGAGAAGTATTCAAAAGGCACTAGATCACAATAAGGATGACAAAGATTATACCATCAGAAAATTTGCTTCTGTACTTCCTGAATATTTTAAAGTATTTAAGGTAAAGAAAGCCTAGATTTTCCTGTAAGTGCTTAGCATTTTCTTCACATGCTTTCAGGTGTTACGTCTTGTGTCTATTTTCATGGCATTAAGTATTCTTTTTTGTTGTTGCTGTAAACCATGAACAATAGCAAGTTTCTTGAGATTCCACAAATGGGTAGAAGCTATTCTCCAATTGCAATATTGGACTGATGAACCATTATCTAAATAGCAAAGAAATACTTATGCAATAAATTGATCTCCTTGTAATGTTTTTATAGGATTCCATTCTCTTTAATATTTTCAGAACTTTTGCAAATCAGTAAATGAAAATGTGCCGTTGCAAACGAAATAGCGTAGATGAGAGTCCACGTTTTTCTACCCATTCCCCCCAAACCCTTCCACCGCCAGCACTTACGATGAACAGGCAGCTGAGGAGGCTCCTTTTTCACTTTCTTATGTTTGGCTTCTGCTAATTTGATTCTACTCTCTAACAGTCTTTTGATGCACTTATTTATCGTTTGGGTTTGATATAAGCAATTAATTAAAATCAGTCATTTTGATGTTTTTAGTCTCCTTGATCTGTTAAATTGTTCTAGTGTTGTTCTTCAGGATGCTCACTTTTGATAGTGGCTAATAGTATCTGCTGCACCCTCTAGTGCATTTGGAAGGATTATCTACTGGATGTCTTTTTTTTGTTTATGGCTTTTATGCTGAAGCATACTGAGTTATGCTGGCTGTTATCCTTAACAACATTCAAGTTTGTTTTACATAGTCGGGGAGTGGAAAGCAATTCATTGCTACCTAATATTCTGCAGCACAGATACACCAAATGCTCTCTTTACCCTGAAAGCATTTGGAAGTTGTCAAAGACATTCCAAGTCTTTTTTCGTAGAGGACGCAACATTCCTTCTGAAAGGTCCAGGTGAGCAGACAAGATAGCCAGCTTTAGCAAGCAACCTCTTTGACTTTGATATTCTTACAGGGAGTAAGCAGCTTGGATCTAAAAAGACCTGTCATCAGAGGCTTAGTTTCTAAAAGACTACAGATTGAAACAGCATATATCTTTCCTGAAAAGCTACAAATATATGTTAAAATGTTCTTTTAAAAATAATCTTGAGATGTTTTTAGCTCTTCAAATATCTAAGTAGGTAATCATTTCATTTGATTGTATTAACGAAGCTTGGACATAGAGATATGCTATTTCTGAAGAGTCTTTCACATAGATTGGTTTCTATATAATCTGTGAGACTATGTCATGGTCTAGACCTTGTATTATGATGTGTTTAAACAACTTGTAGTGCATTTTACATTACCATTGTTATATAAGCACCCTTTCCCTTGGAGTCTTTTTCTGATGTGAATGAATATTGATTCAAGGCACTAGTTACTTGAGAGTTAGATGGTGTTGTGACTGTGCAATTAAATATTAGCCTCTACTAAAAAGAAAAAATATAAGATGGAGCTGTTATTTCTTTAGCAATGTTATTAACCTAATGGGACCATAATTATTCGTGGTAGTTGTTCTGACAGTTTGTCAGAAAGCTGAATGATAATTGGTAATTGACCTGTGAGAACAACAATCAGAAGTTTCAGATTGCAAGCCATATGTTGATACAAGCTTCCTTCAGTTCCATTTCTAGTGTAAAAAGGAAAATCCTTAATTTGAGATAACCATACTTTTTCAGTACTCTCTTCAGTTCTGTGTCCATGTGTGTATCTGTACATGTACAGCATAGAGTGTACTTTTTTTTTATCCTAGGATGACCGTTGTGTGGCTCCGTTGGTTATTCTGGCATCCTTTATGCCCCCTGCTTCTATTCCTACATTCAGGTACCATTTTTATATCCAAAATATAGATTATATAAAAAATATAAATCTCTTGTTGTCTGTATTTGTTAATTTTTCAGAACTTGACATATTAAATGCCTGTTTGGATAAATTAATCCACTAAATAAATTTGGTAAGAGTAAAATCTGTGAGGTGCAAATATGCCTTTGAGCCATTGACGAATCTTTTTTGGTATTATATTGGTTGATTTTCTTTGAATTATTTCTGTGCTAATGGATGTAAAGCTAATGCATCTCTTTTTGTTTGCTTCTTTTGTTTTAAGCTGTGGTGTGATCTCCAAACTGAGAAATATTGACAGTGAAGCTGAGCAAAGCAAATATTCTGCCCTGATAGACTGCATGTGTCGCTGGGGACGAGTGGGACATATCATGGAATTAGTCTGTGACTGGTTGTCTGACATGCTGACCCCAAGAAAGGTGTGCATATGCATACGTAGTAGAATTAAGGAATTGCTAGATTACACAAAGGCATCGTGCTTTTTTCTTTTTTTAATGGAAGAAGCCTTTTTAATGCCATACTATTCTGCTTTGGAATTAGTTATAAAGTAAGATACTAACAGGTTTTTACTGGTTTCATGCTTTTTTCTCATCTAGAGTATTGAAACATCTAAACATCGAGTACGTATTCATGTAACACATGAATCGAAGCCAGAATTAGCACTTGATTACATTGATTATCTTTTGACTCATCCTGTTAATCGTGGTTGCCTACTCTCTCTTCCTAAAAAGAAACTGAAGAAGCTTTTGAAAATTCTCAGTGCTGCAAAGGTAGTATTCACCTTACCATAAACAGTGCTTATATAGATAAGTGCTTCACATAGTATGTTGTGTGACTCAAAGGCCTGCATGAATAAATAAGATTCATATCCCTTCATCCCCTCTATAAAAAGGTTTTCCTTTTGATTTATACTTCAGGCAAATAGTCTAAATTAGAAGTACAGTAGTTCCAAATTGTTTACAGGAGGCATATTTCAACCAGCTTATCATTTTTAGGTGTCTCAAAATTTTTGTGATCAAGTATTGAGTGTTTTTAAGTGACCCGACTTTTGGAATGTACATGTAAGGAATAGTCTGAAAATCAGCTATGGCATTGCAAAATGAAAGTCATTGAAAGTATGCCTGTTGATTTTGACTCTTTTATGTTTGTTTACTTTTTTTGTGTGTGTGGTTTTTTGTGTTTGTTTGCTTCTCTTTTGTTGTTGTTTCTTTTTAAATCTTTTGTTTAAATCTGTTGAGAAAAAAAAAACATTTAAAAGCATTTTCTGGACAAAATAAATGTAAACCTTGATATTTCAGGTGGTTCTTGGTTCAATTCTGAAAGCAACAGATGCAGGTTCTGATAACTGCAATCAAGCAATTGGCCTGAGAGCCTTCAACCTCTTTTGCAGATTGAGTGTTCATCTTCAGAACAAGGTATGGTTATACCTTTTCAGTATAAGCTGGAGGTACAGCTGACATCATAAGGAAATTCCAAAAGAACTGGAAAGAAAATTGGTAAACTTTTTTTTTTTTTCCTAGTTTTCTGAAGAAGATTACCTCTCACTTCTGAAGGAGACAGGTGCTTGGATAGAAAGTCAAGTTCTACCTTTTATACTAGCAAGTGATCAAGAGGATGGCGTTTCAAAACACAGTAATGTTTCTGAATTAATTATCCAGGTTAGAGGTCTCTTAAGTAAATCAAACTGCTGCCAATTGTATACTGACGTTTGTAGGGCACTGGAGTTTTTGGAGCCCAGCAAGGGAATGAGCTAATGAAATACACTTTTGGCCGCAGTTTTGTGCCTTTACTATTCCTTTCATTGCTTAAAATCACACATTTATTTTTTAACTGCATTGGGTTTAGTTATAACCTTTATATTTTATAAATATAAAAATATATAAATGCGCATACCCTAGCAATTAAATCAAGTAGTTGGAGTCAACCATACCTTGTTCTTATGTAGACTTTTTTCATCTATCATTCTCATCATAACTGTTAAAGTGAGGATGGAACATGTTTTATGTTTCACACTTGTGAAAATTTCCACTCAAGAAATTTCTAGCCCAATAGGTGATGTGATCTGGGTCTCCCAAATTTTAGGTTTCTAACAAGTAATTCTTGTACTCAGTCTCTCATTCCCCATATTAAATAAAGGCAATATTTATGCTGTTTAATGAAAAGTGCATTAATATAAAGTTAAGATTTTTCACTGACTCTCAGCTCTGAAAAGAGGAGAACTAGTTGCTGAAAGCAAGGGAATGCTTACGTGGTAAACTGGCATTTCATAGCTTATTGTTCTGTAGTGTCGAAGGTCCCGGAAATGCCATAAATCACTGCAGCTGCATACATTGTGTTGAATAGCACAACAGATGACTTGGAGGACCAGGAAGGCGGTGTGATTATGAGACAGGATTTAGATCTACTCATGTTTGCTTGCTTGCTTTCTTCCTTCCTTTCTTCCCTTCCTGCTTTCCCCCAAAAAAAGTAAAATTATACTCTGAGGAATTCAATATGCTTCATTGTAGTGCTGAGTCCCATAGAACATATCTTGGGAAGACAGCAGAGAGGTAGGGTGTGAGTTACCTGGGAAGTTAATAAGGAGGAGGTCAGTCTTGTGCTAAATCCTTCTGCTGCAGCCAAGTGGCTTTTTGAGAAGTATAAAAATATAGTAAACTCAAACAAATGTTGTAGTTGTTCCTGGTACAGGTTTCTTGTGTGTTTTGTATGCTATTGTCTCTTCTCTCTGTATGAACAATTTAGTATGCATATCATAACTCTTTTGTGGCTATTTTTCAGAAGTTTGGAGGCACAGAACTCAACCTTACAGAAAAACAAGATGCAATTTAGGGAATCTTTAGCAGCATGTTTACCATCAATTTCCTAGGTTTGAATACAAAATGAAAATGAAGCTTTATTGTTAAGCAACAGGATAGGCAGTTGTTACCTTTAAGCCCATCTGGCATATTAATTGATTGAAAAGGAATTAATTAATTAATTGATAGATAAAACACAGTGATCTTTACAAGTAGATCTTAAAGTTTGTTTGCATTGTTATTTCCAGAGAAGAAACTGAGGTGTAAAGACTGTGACATGTCTGGAAGTCAAGAAGAGAATCCAGGCATCTTGCACCTCCTGTAATAAGCCACAGGCTTGTTAAGCAACTTCTATTTGCTTCTCAATTTGTATAATGTTTTTTGTTGGAATGAGGCATCGGTTGCACTTTTTAATTGCTTGGAGTGTGTATTTGATAACAAAGCTGGCATTAAAAGCACACCTATTTTGTCTCAAAATCTCCATATAATATACAATAACTGCAGCTGCTTCTTTATTACTCTTGTATATGAGAGGGGACTGGGGTGTCTCTTCTTCTGCTTACGTTTCTCTATCGCTTTCCCTACGACTTGTCCTATTCTTCTATTCTTTCCCATTACACCCTTCTCTGCTTGGTCTGTTACTCAATTTTGCACTTGCTGTTATGGGCAGGAATTCACTGGGGGGCCACTTTGTTGAGTGGGGCTGATAGGCCCTCTGACACAAACCCCAGTGTCATCAGTGACAGTGTCCCTTACTGCTTATCTTTATTTGCCCTTCACAGAAAGCATTTGATTATATAATGGGGGGGGGGAGGGGTAGCTAGTTTTGAATTGTTTTCTGTTACATTCCCGTGACATATCACTTAACCCAAGGTGGATTTTAGCATTGAGCTATGAGTCCTTTCGGATTTCAGTCAAGAGAAAGATGTGTTTACTGCAGGAAAGGGTATTGGAAGCATTTGGAGAACTGTTTGGAACTCCTGCTTTTCACAGGTAGCTAAGTGAGTAACTCCAAGTAGATGCACCAGCTTCCAAGGCAACTTGGTTAAGATTTTGTGGTTTTATTGTTTTGAGGTTTTACTGAACAGTTTCTTTATGTAAATTTTGCTCCTCATGTACTTTTGCATCTCTTTTCTAGGCCTACCTGACAGTATGTATGTATGTCATAATGGTTGGCCTTGGCAATCTCATGTTTCAAGCACAGCTTTTAGATTTGGCTCTTTCAGTTATACAAACAGGTACAATATTCCATATGAACATTGTCATCTCCATATATACTTAGCTGACTTTTCTTACATTTTAGCAGTTTGGAGTCTGTTTATCAGAATAAGGTGTTTACAGCTTATGCTGGCTAGTACTGATCATATGGTTAAAAGTCACAGCAGCTTTTTAGAAAGCTGAAAGCAAGCAGAGAACTAACCCAGAACCATGTCACTGTTGTTAACTAATGTTTCTTCCTTGCTCTGAATTCCAGTTGTTACTATGTGATTCAGGGTTTTATATATATATATATATATATGTTTTTAATATATATAAAAGGCAATATATGTATGTTGATATATATATATATATACACACATATATGTACATATATATATGTGTATATATATATTAGTATGCCAAGATGCCATTTTAGCACTATTTAAATTTGACTCGCATTTAGAAAGTTAAATCTACAGTATGGATAAAATTAGAACTCAGTTTCTAAAGAAATCTACAGTAATAATCCCTATACTTCAAGAATTGGAAAGAACACTAGATTTATACTTAGAATATTGATTGAACTGTATGAAAATTTCAGCTAAAGACGCTCAGAAACTAAATGTATCTCATACACTTGTGAACTCTAGCTAGCTATAGCATATAACTGAGTTTTATTCTAAGCTTGTAATGAATCTCCTGTTACAATTTTTATATCATGGTATTTGTTTTTCTCTAGAGAATGGTGGCTTTTTTGCTCCAGTGTTACTGTGTGCTCTAAAAGAAATTATTAAAGCTTCTGTAATTGAGAATACTGAGACAGATGAAGTGGCAAATCTTTTCCATGCTGTACAGACAGTCTTCCAGAAAGTTTTAGAATGTGTGGCATGTAGACTCAAGAAACAGCAGGAAGAAGGGATCCAGGTATCGTATCACACGTGAAATTGCCATTTAATGTGTGGTTGAATCCGTATTTTTTTTTATACAAATGTCCTAGACACTTCGAGGTTATAATTTGAGTTGACATCTGATTAAATTTTCTAGATTTCCTTGTTACCAATGAGGTTTTTTTAATCTTTTGTTGGTCTCATCATGACAGAAAAACTAGTAAATTGGAAAACAATACATTTGTTACTGATGATCCTGAACTGCCCAAGTACTCATAGATTATTAATATTATCTTAAATGCTAAAATTTATCTTAAATGAACTTTCTCAATCCAGAGCAAAGAATTTGATTATATATACTATGATCTTGGGAGGGAGGAGAAATGGTCTTTATTTATTTATTTCAGCCTATCAGCTTCAAACTGTGTATGATGTCCTGAAGTTCTTCAAAACTTCCTATCTTCACAGAAAAGTTAGCTGCTTGTATTTTATCGCAGAGTCTTGATAGTAGTGAGATGGATGGATCACTCTGGAAAATTTGACATTTGCTTTTCAGGATTTCTGAAAAACTTTTTGGTTCTTTTTTGTTACGAGCAAGTTTTTTTGTTTCTTTCAAATTTATGAGTAGACTTCCCAAGCATGTTGCTGATTCCCTCTCTGATCCCAGGTGACTGGAATACCTCAATAGCTTTCAAGGTGTGATCTGCACTTCTGCATAGAGATGCTTGCTGAAGTATTTAAATTATATTCAAGCAATCTGAAAAAACTGATCTGTTTTTCTTTGGTTTTAGTTGATTCTCTCTATTGAAACACCTCTTGGAAATTTCATACACGTAGTCCAGTGCTGGCATTCATCTTTCCCAGCAGTTCACCAAGGTGTATTCTCTACTCTCCTGGCTGCGATAGTAGCAGAGATAAATTATGTGCTACAGAAGGTAAAGTTAATGCTGATTTTTTTTTATTTTTTTTTTACACCTACTACCTTTTAAACATTATATTGGAACAATAAAGCTGTGTTCAGAAAATGGGATCTTCGTACTGCAGATCAAGATTTTGTGTGTGTTCACATGGAACAAACAGGAAATTTTATTTGCTATAATTTCGTATTACAGTACATCTCTCAGATTTGATTACAGCCATGTAAGAACAGAATTGTCCTGACACCTAGTTCACCATCTGCCTCTGACAGAAGAATTTAGAAATGAGGCAGTGTTGGAGATTAACAACATGGTTTTTAAGATGTTCTGTCTGTGTATTTGTTCTGGGTCTGGCTGGGAAGGAGTGAACTTTTTTCACAGTGGTCCCTGTGGTGCTGTGGTTTAAATCTGTTGCTATAACACAGTTGAGGGCACACCAGTTAGTATTGGCTGTTGCTGGACACTGCTTGCCAAAGTGTCAAGGCTTTTCTCTCTTCCCTTTACCCCCTGCCCTAAAAAAAAGTAAGCTGGCTACAGGTAGGCAAGAGGTTGAGAGGAGACACACCTGAGACCATTGACCCAAACTGACCTGAGACATATTTCATACCGTATGATGATGTGCTCAGCAATGAAAACCCAGGGAAAGGAGGAGGAAGAGAGATTGTTCTGAACTCACCTCACGTTGTCTCACCCAGCATTAGGGAACTTGAGTGAACCACTGATCTCTGAAAGATTCCAGTTCCATATTCTTGGAACTGTCCCGTGAGGTTCTGTAATCCTTTTCCAAAGCAGGCTGATGTCTTCCTTGGCACTGATCACTTATGCATTCTCTGCTTCAATACAGATCCATTTGTGATACCACATCTGTTTTTTGATTCCTCTGGTTTTTGTCTAGAGGATTTCCAACCCGATCTGAGTTTCTTTGGAAAGTAAAGAAGCTCTAATACCAAAAATAATATATAGAGAGAGATTATTGATGTGTTAAAAGTCTAAGGGACCATTACTGTCCTTGAAGCAGCAGGGTAACATTCCCAATGCCTGTTCCTAATGTATGTAGAGTTAGGAGCAGATAATGGCTAGTAAGGTTAGAAGCTTTGAGAACGAGCAAGGAGGAGCAGAGGTTCTTTAAGAGAGGCTGTAACCTTACTGTGGTTCATAGATAAGTCAGAAATAGAGCAATGAACGGTTACCGGAAAGTACTGAATACAACAGAGCTGCTTCTAACATTCTGCATTACAGAAGGAACTGCAACAATACCAGAGATTTACCTGCAAATCTGAATGTGTCAGCTGAGAGGCTGTGGGATGCTCTTAGGGCTGTCTGCACGCTCTTTGCAGATGCCGCAGAGTGAAAGTTTATGGTCTTGAATGATAATGCAGATTCACACTCGTAGATTATGAATGTTCATTGCAGGAAGTCATCTGAGCTGGGGTTTTCTTTGTCCCCAGGTTATTGTAATAGTAAATCAAAATTCAGTTCTAACTAAATACTTCCCATGCTATTCAGAACTTGATACCACAAAGAGCTGACAGAGGGAATCACCTGAAATCACATAGAAATTATGTATGCCCACCTCAATTGGGAGACACAAAGGATACTTATTTGTGTTTCATAGTCTGTACCTTTATGAATAGTGACCAATAATGTAGTTAAATGAAACTTCTATTGAGAACAACTGTGGAGAATATTTGCCTTGGTACAAATACTGTTTCTTTGTTTTAGCCTTTCTAATTTGAATTTGTTTTGTTTATTTGGACACAACACAATTGGATTAAGGCTATTCAAAGAACACACGTGAATGTTGCTTCTAGTTGTTTCACGATAGCTCTTGATTAGTGTAATTATTGAAATTTAGATTTGTTTAGATGGTTTCTGCATACATATATTTCTTGATCTACAACAGTTGTTGTTTTTTTTTCTTTTTTAGGCTTCCAGTGAGGATGACTTAACTATACCAAAGACTATTTCAGACCTTCCTCCTCTTTCAAGGAGTTTAATGACCATAATTATGAAGTCAGTTAATGTTGTCAGGTAAATGTTGCTACATTAATTTGTCCAAGGTTGTTGCTAATGTTTATATGTTTGTCACAGTTTATATAATTTCTAAATTCAAATAAGTTTTGAGGAACTAGATGCTTACTAAATTTACCTGCACTACTGCATAATCCCTTTCTCTTGACATAGCGCTCGTAGGTGTTCATTTGGAGGGGTTGGTTCCACTTTTTTTAACTGCTTCTAAGAGTGCTTCTTATTTACAACACTGTTCAACTATACGAGTTCTTTAATCATACATCTTGGCTTGCTTCTTTCCTAAGATACTTATAACATTAGTCCCCTCAACATAGAGGTATTTAGATGAGAAATGCTTACCAGAAATAGCATTAATTTGCAAAACAAAGGACTCAGAGTCCAGCAGTAGGCTTCCTAATCCAAATCTTGTTCTTCTGTGAGGCAGAGCTGTCCATCAAGTTGCTCTCTTTTAGTGAAATGCAATTATTTTACACACCTATTTTGAAGAGAGACACAGAAATTCAATGAATTCCTCTGAAACTTTTTCATGTAGTGGTCAAGGAGAATCATGTCCATTCTTGACAGAGAAAACTGCTAGTTTGGACCAGTTTGTTTCTGGGAGTACTTTGATAAACATTTATCTGTCTTTTAATATTTATGCTTTTGGTGCAAAGAAAATCTAAGTGAGGAGCTAATTTGTCTGGTTCCACTGGTGCCTCAGGACTTGAGATGCTTTTAAGGCTATTTTCTTTTATTAATCTGTATTGATAGGCCATAATCAGAGACCAGTAGTAAATCATTCAATATCTCAGAAATTATAGTCTTTCTGTGCCAAAGCGAAAGCCTTTGACATTAGAGGATCTGATGGGACCTTCTGGTCTGTGAACACACAATCAGCTTGCACCAGGTTCTGCAGCGTCTATTATGTTTTCAGTTACTAATTAGTCAATCTCTAGCACTGCATTTCAGTCCCCGTACCAGTGATAATACCCAGTGACTTGGCAGTATCTGACCAATTGTGTAAGTATCCTTTCCCTTAGTAGGGAGCTATCTGTATAGGAACCAATTACTTATCTCTTTTACTTGTATGTATTTGTAAATAGCCTATTGTTCTGTTCTAGTTTATCTTTGCCTGCAGGCTCATGTGACCCTTGTTGAGAGGGAGGTGAGGAAAGGTGCCTGCATTGAGTCTGCAGGGAGTCTTATTACAGGTTAATAAAATGTCTGTGTTCCTTCATGGAACTAGAGAGTGTGTTTACTGGCCCAAACAGATAACAATGAAGTCAAAACTTTTATTGGAATACTATCAGTTAGCAACGTAAGAGCAATACAAAATGGAGTTGATATGTGGTCAGATTAGTCCACAATGATATAACACAACTATTGCAATGCATGAGCCACTTCCTAGTATTTCTTTCAGAACCTAAAGAGATTTCACCTTTCTCAGCTCTTTGAAGCAGTATTTGAGCTCCTACAAAGCTTATTTACTGAATCACTAGTGGGGCAACTGGTTCTTTTAACTGCATATCTTAGCACAATAAAAGCCTGAAGAACAATTGAAGTCAGAACTGGGTATTTATGGTGTTCAGTTTTCTAACAGGTAATAATACTACCAAAGGTATTTTGAAATATTTTAGGGAAAGGTATTGTAACATCTGTTGCTCCGTTTCCCCTTCAGTTCTTCACAGAGCATTTAGATTTGTGCTCTGAGGAGTATGAGGGCTACAGGTCTTGGCCATCTCCTGCTTTATCCCTCTTGTTCTTTTATTTTTCTCTGGTTCTGAGAACTGCTTCTGAGTTAAATTTGTCTTTACCATAAACACTATAATAACTAATCAGCGGTTTCCTTCTATAGTATTGCCTTATTCTATATCATAGTTTAGTTTGGTTGCTAGACCTCTTCCTTGACTCCTTTGTTTCATTTTTTTTAATCTTAATATATGTCCCAAAACACCTCTGAAGTCTGCTGGTAATACTATCATCTCTTCCTAAAAGTGAGTCTTTTAAGATACATAAAGAGTACTTATCGCAGACTTAACAATGAACACTTGTTTTGATTCATTGTCTATATTTTCCGTATCTAAAATGTAGTTTGGAAGTGTTTTGGGGCATATTTAGTTATGAAGGTTCTTAACTGCATTGTGTTTGGAAGCCCATCTATTTTAATTGTCGAGATGCGCATTTTAGACCAAAGTGTTAATTAAACTCCAGTTTCTAATGAGACTACAGGTAGCATTAGTTTTAAGGACATGAGTAGTTACTAACAATCCATTGGAGTCATATAATGTATTTTTTTAAACTGCTCTAGAAATTGAAGTTAGAAATTTCAATAGAAATTGAGTTAAATTCCAGCAGAGCCAGTAGCTTTTTTCATGGATTGACTTTCCCAAAATAGTCTACAAGCTCTTAATTTCTCTTAACAGCTACTTGTTCTGTGTACAGACTCTTTTATTTTCTACCTAACCAATTTACTATTCTGTTAACTCAGATATCCTCAGTTCCAGAAGCTGCATGTACTCTTCAGTTACCCAGTAACCACCACTTTGCCCCGCATGGTGTCTTTGAAGCTATGGTGACAGGGTAGCATGATCACAAACTTGTGTTCAGTTCTATTTTGAAAGAAATATGATTTATAATGTGGTTTGGTTTTGGTTTTTTTTACTTTATTTTTTCCTTAGGTCATTTTTAGATGAATTAATGGAATGCATTCACTCTGAAGAAATTGAAGGGATTTTTAATCTAACAGCTACTGTCTACATTGTGATTATAATTAAAGGTCAGTCAAACAATTTTTATCCATTTTTTCTTTCTTTTTTTTTTTTGTGCTACATTTTGAAAGTGGAGTTCTTATACAGTTCAACAGGTACTTTTCCTCATCCTGTTAAGTTGCTATTTTTCTATAGGATTTAAGGTTATATCACTTGTAAATTATGTTGTTAAGCTTTGGACATTCAATCTTTGTGTAGTGAGTTTAAAAATACAACTGTCTGCTAACTCATAGCGTCCATCTCTATATTCCGATTTGCCGAAATACACAGTAATTAATCCAGGACAGTGAAAATTTAATTTATTATCTAATTTTCTATTAAACAATCTTTTATGTTTAAAAAATACTTCATGAAAATATACAGGAGGGGGTTTTTTGATAAGTCATTATTTTTGCCTTAACTTTTCAACATAATTTTATTTCAAATAGAAAAGCACAAAACTCTACTTCTAAAGGATATTGCATCTGCCATCCAAGGGAAGCTGATAACATGCAAGGGTGCTGCCACAGAAGAATCTAGCAGCACTGAAAGGTAAATGGGCTGTGGGAAATGAACACTAACCTCTCCTATGCCCTCTCTGCAATAACTGCCTGTGTGTTGCACTTACATAGTACAGTTAGGGCATTCTGAATGATCAGAAGGTTTAAAATATTGAGTAAATAATTGTGAGGTATTGAGCCCAGCACAGTATTAGATTTCCTGCCCATACATTTGCTGTGATTACAATCTTAATGTATTTAGGGTTTTTTTTTGCATTTAATGTGAATGTGTTATCACTTGATCCTGTATATTGCAGGATTCGATTCTGAAATTCACTTCTGTTAGCAGTAGGTGTAGAACAAAGCAAGCAGTCTATCTACTAGTACAAGAATTTTCTCCCACATTTTGGTATTAGGCATATGAATCCATACCTAGGCAGAGGGTAAAAATTTAACTGAATATAATGACTTTAGGACCTTTCCACAGGTGATTTTATTTTGCTCTTTTTGCTAAGAAACCTTGCTCTCAAGACTTTGAGTGGTATCCACAGAGGTCATTGTGCTCATGTAACATCAAATTGATAAAGAACTGAAGAATATCTTATTTTTAAAAAAAATCACTACATAATTGGACTTTCTAAAGCTCAGAGTGACTCTGCTTCCTGGGTAGATTATTTTAATAAGTTGTTCGGCTGCGAACAAATTTATTTTGGTTGAGAACTAGCTTAGGAAGCAAAACAAAACAAAAAAGTAAACAAACAAAAAACCCAAAACAAACCCTGTTTGTTGTGTTTTTTTCCCCATGAAATCATTAAACCTTGAGTTGCCAAGTGTTCTACTAGAATATTTTTTTAAATAATAATAATGTCTGGAAAAGAAACGTGAGCAGCAGAGTGTTGATTCAGTTGGTACTTCTTTTAATCAAGACAATAGAAAAGGCTGAGAAATTAAAGCAAATCTTAACATGATTAAATAAACAGGCACATTAAAATGAATAATTGCTGCCACTTGAGTGCACTACTGACTATAAATTTAAGTAAGAACACAGATAATTGCTTTATGAATCTATATGATCATCTCTGCCCAGTGAACAGGGACAAATCAACCTAGAAGTTGGGGCAGTTGAAGAGCATAAGATGCTACACAGTGTTTTAGTTTTGTGATATATGAATGGCAATCTTTGTATAATGCAAAACCAAGACATAGTTGCAGATAAAAGATTAGGAATATGAACATGATGATTGGAAGTATTCTTAACAAGAATCGGATTTGCACTGTGATAGCAAAATTCAGAAGCTATCACACAGCGTTGCAGAATTTGGGAGGATTCATATTTGTGCAGGTATGTTGGGGATTTTTTCATTCCAGAAGGGTAAAAGAATTCATGCTGAAAAAAATGTTAGGAGGAAGTTCTTCAGTGATTAGGTTTTGCTTGACTAACTTAAAGTGTGTTTGCACTTTCTCAGGTAGACATAAAGTTGGGCCAGGCTGGGCCTCTTGTGTCTTCTGACACGCCGTTTGTAGTGCTCGGGTACCAGTGTGCTGATGTATTACTAAAACGTGATTATATACAGTCTGAAATGTGCCCTGTTATTTGTAAACTATTTTAATCATCCTACTCTGCTTACCGAACACTAACGTTTTAGTTATGGTGTGCTGCAAGCTAGATCTCTGATCCTTACTTTCAGCACAATCTTATAACACTCAGTGCTGCACTGATGGGTGATAAAATGTATTACTGTTTTTTTAACTCGTATGTAATAGTATTATTACTTTTTGCTTCTGAATGCATTATCTCATAATAACTCCTTGAGGAATTACTTTATTTAAAAGCCAGGTATACCAGGATATAGTGACATCCTTTAATTTCCCCAGAGACCTGGCATTCTGTACCAGCATCTTAAATTTAGGCTTAGAAGTAATCTATTACATATTAGCAAAGAAAGAAAATAAAAATGCAGTCTGGAGTAGTAATTACAATGCTGCCCTTAAACAAGGAATTGTTGCACTAATTCAGAAGTAAAACTTTTCATTGTTATTTAGTCTTCCCTTTTCAGCTGAGTTAGCAGTTTAAGGTGGCCCAGTGGGTCTATTATTTTAAACATGCTGTTCAGTGCACTTAAAAATTCTGGACAACGTGTTGTACATTGAGACAATTTCCTCAAGAGAAAAGGGACACACATTAGTTTATAAAATAACAAATATTTATGCCTAGCAAAAAAAATGCTAATAGATCTGTCAGTGCAGTGATTTGGAGGCTAGAGAAAAATGTTCCATGCTCTATAAAACCAAATGTACTATAGAACAGTACCTTTGACTTAATATTTTGTATTTACTTTAATTAGCACTTAGATATATGAGTGTTAAAACTTAAATTTAGCTAATGACTGTGCTGAAAGATATTTCTTTAGTATTTATCATTTAGCTAGCTTCCCAGACTCTTTATTGCATTCTCATTGCCTCTGTAAATAATGATTTTTGAATTGTTTTGTAATATAACTTTGTGTATGATTTGTCTGCGACCTGTCTAAAAGTTCACTAGAGTGGCATCTGGTAACAGTAACTTACATTTGTCTGTTTGGGGAGGTGTACAGTTATTCTGAATGACAGCTCATTGCCCAGTGTGCTGCTGGTACATGGTCCAGTGTTACAGTTCTACAGTTCTGTTGGTTTATTAGCCTTTAATGCTAACAAAATAAAATTTATACAAAGTATTGTTGTGTCTAAAAGCACAGTACTTAACTAATTATACTAAGTTTGTAGTACATTATAACACTACCTTATTTTGACATTTAAGTTCCATCATGGCCTAAAGGATATAGCACCATAACGAGGAGCATGTGACATACCCACAGTGATCTGAATTGAGGGAGCCCTGGCATCCAATACACTGCTATGAAAGTGCAGAGTTGCCTCTTGTATTTCAGGTCTTGGTGTCTCATGACGAATGCCCTAACTCTTCATGGTTAATCATTGACAAACCTTGCCCATGTGGGGCATCAGTCTAGGACTATAATAAAAATATGGAGAAAAAAATGCTTGAGAAATACAAGTCACAATCTTTTACAAAAAGTACCATGAAGGATAAAGTTTACAGTGGTTAACAGTGAGATAATGTTTTGACAGAAGACCAAAGTGGCCATTGTTGTATTTTGAAGCTGTTTTAGAGCAGTGTTAGAAGTGTGAGAATGCAACTACGAAGGCAAGGGGAATGACTGTGTCAGAGAACACAAAAAAACAAAAGGTGCCTGCCAAATGGAAGTGTCAGAGCTGACCTTTGAGATGGTTTAGGGAGTGAGACAAGAGGGTCAGAAAGGAACTAAGATGGGTATATATGCTGCTGAAGGAGGCAGCTGCTAATAAGGATAAAATAAATAGCTCAGGCTTGGAAAAAAATTGCCACAGGTGAGGAGAAAAATTATGAAGACTGAAGAATGAGGGAGAAAAGAAAGTGGGAAAAAAACAAAACAAAACAAAAAGTGGTGTTAGTGTGAGTTATCAGTAAAAGATTTGCATATTTATGTTTGAAAAAAGAGTAAAAATGCTGTGAAGAAAATGAGTGGGCTTTTTAAATAGATGATGAAATATTAGAAAATGTGCTTGAATTGACATAATAATTTATACTGGCTTGCTGTAGATTATATTCTAGCTAGAGATGATCAGCAGAAAAATGGAAAAGTTGAAGGAAAAAACCCCCAGTTATTTCAAAAGTAATTTGTAAAGTCATATTTAATACTTAAACTAATATGGAATAACTTGTCAAAGAAATCAGGCGGTAGCTATGCTCTGAGAATCAAATAGTCGAGGACTGATTTAGCATTTAGCATATCTAATCCTGTTATGCATTGTTTTATGCCATTTCAGAATCCTGTATGAATCATCTCTGAAAAGTTTGGATGAATTTTTGAATCCTTGACCACGCAGAAGCTGTTGTCATAAAAATTAAAGGAAGGAAGATGTATTGGTTTTAAAAAAAATTATATTGTAAGCTGACTAATAGTTAAACTTTGTTTTCTTTTATTCTGTTTAAAGCAGTTAAAATGTATAAAAGTGTGTACAGAAATCATGTAATAGTAAAGATTTTTTTAAACAGTTCTAAAGAGATTATTCTGTATAAAAATGTCTTATCTGGGGGGGGATGTAAAATCAGTATCTTTGTTTTTATAAAACAAGTAATTGTATCTTACATACTTTGAGACTGAGGTAGCACATATCCTCAGGTCCTGGGAAGACTGTGGAGCGTATTCCTAGAGGTCATGGAAATTAAATTCATTTTGAAACACATGAAGCACAAAGTGGTGATTGAGAATTGCCATCATGAATTTACCAGGGGCAAACTCCACCTAACCAACCTGATCTGCCTCTTTTGTCGAAGAGAGCAAAGAATGTCATCTTTCCTGTCCTTAGCAAAGATGTTTACACAGGGTTGTATAGTATCCTTATACCCAAATGGGAGAGAGGTAGACTGGATGGGTGGACTTCAGAAGGTGGGTGAGAAACTGGCTGGACCATCAGACTTGAAGAATAATGGTGCTACACGGTCAGACTGAGGTCGGTTACTAGTGGCATTCCCCAGGGCAGATACTGTTGCCAATACTATTCAACGTTTTTATTAAAAGCTTGGATAATGGGATAAAATGCAACCGCAGTCTAGTGGCAGATGACTCCAACCTGGGAGCAACGGTTGATACACCAAGGGGGAGAGCTGTGCCACTCAATGGGATCCTGATGAGCTGGACTTAAGGATCAACAAATCTCATGATGGTCAACAAAGACACATGTTCTTCTACCTGTCATGGAGTAATCCTGTGTACCAGCATAGGCAAGTGCAGAAAGGTGATTTTATTGCTGTCTTCACCTACCTGGATGAGGATTAAGAAAATACTTTTCTCAGAGGTACACATGAAGAAAATAGGAGGCAGCAGAAACAGCTTGCAGCAAGAGAAATTCCTGTTGGACATGAAAAAAATTTCATGAGAGTGAACTGAAGCTGGAACAGGAACAGGTTGCTCAGAAAGGCTGTGGTACATCCAGCGTTGGAGACGTGCAGTTGACAAGGCCCTGACCATAGCGTCAGAATTCTGAATTTAGCCCTTCCTGAGCTGGAGATTTGACCAGATAATCTGATCTTCCTCCCAACTTGAACATGTGTGTGATTTGGTGACAAGTATACTGGAGGGGAAATGCCCTAGCCATTAAACATATACTTGATTAATACTTAAGGGTTTTTTTTTTTATTTAGCTATTTTTGTAAATTAATATTAACTGCAGATAGTGCAGACATAATAAATGTTTTGTATTTTGTTAATGTCACCAGATGCTCTCCTAAGACCACTAATCGAGTGCTAATTGCAGAATATTATTTTGTCTTAACCGAGGTATCTGTAAATCAGATCACAGAATCACAGAATGGTAGGGGTTGGAAGGGACCTCTGAAGATCACCTAGTCCAACCCCCCTGCTAGAGCAGGATCCTAGAGCAGACCACACAGGAACACGTCCAGACAGGTTTTAAATGTCTCCAGAGATGGAGACTCCACAACCTCTCTGGGCAGCCTGTGCCAGTGCTCTGTCACCCTCACAGTAAAGAAGTATTTTCTGATGTTAAGATTGAACCTCCTGTGCTCCAGTTTGTGCCCATTGCCCCTTGTCCTGTCACTGGACACCACTGAGAAGAGTCTGGCTTAGAGTCTAAGCTCATGGTGGGGTTTAACCCCAGCTGGCAACTAAGCACCACACAGCTGCTCACTCACTCCCCTATCCCTGGTGGGATGGGGAAAAAATTGTAAGAAACTTGTGAGTTGACATAAAATCAGTTTAGTAATTAAAAAGAAATAATCATATTAACTTTAAAGTAAGGAAAACCAAAAAAAAATTACCAGAGAGGAACACAAACCCCAAGAAAGCCAACTGATGCAAATGAAAATAATTGCTCAACACCAACTGACCCTGCCAACCTCCCCCTCTAGTTTTATTGCTGAGCATGGTGTCATCTGGTGTGGAATATCCATATGGAATATCCCTTTGGTCAGTTGGGGTCAGCTGTCCCAGCTGTGTCCCCTCCCAGCTGCTTGTGCACCCCCAACCTACCCCCTGGTGGGGTGGGGTGAGGAGCAGAAAAGGCCTTGGCACTGTGTAAGCACTGATCAGCAACAGCTAAAACATCCCTGTGTTATCAACACTGTTTCCAGCACAAATCCAAAACACAGCCCCATACCAGCTACTATGAAGAAAATTAACTCTATCCCAGCCACAACGAGCACAGCTCATAATGCTGTTTCTGTCTGTTTTAGAAGGAAATGTAACAGGGATCCCCAGAAAACGATTCAGCCATAGATTAAGTGGCATGGGGTGCCCAGCTTAGACCTGGCTGTCTAACACCCAGTTATCTCCAGGGAGTGAGGTGATTCTCACTCTGTGTCTATGCAAATGGCTTACTGGGGTCTCCAGTATCACTGAGTGGTGCTGAAATGCAAATTAACAAATTTAGCCAAATTGAGACAGACTCCTCATTCTTGATTAAGATTTGTGCACAGTGCTATACCCCCATCTATCTAAAGAGGCATCTATTGTGCTGATTTTCGTTCTATGGCAGGAGACTGTAAGATTTTTTTTTCTAGTATCTGCTCTGTCAAGTGCAATGAGCTGCCTTTATCCTGCTTTACATCAAATTCATGCCTGACCTCAGTGCATAGAACTTTCCTACTGAATAAAAGCTTATTTAGCTGGAATGTTGATATTTAAAAACAATCAAATTCTTAATAAACAGCTGTCAGGCTTTGCAACAGGCAAGTTGGTACATGTATGGCTTCATGGGTTCCAGAAGATTTACCTTATCCATAACAGTAGTAGCCTGAGCCAAAAAGACCAATGCTGCTGCAGCAGGTACCTGTGGATCTGCCAACTGTTTATCTATCAACATCTTTATAAAAACTGTGTTCTTTGGCCTTCATTCTTCTACATCTGTTAACAGGCAGGTGTTCCAGTAATGACCTTTTAAATCTTCTGATTATACAAATTACTTAATGAATATGTAAATCAGTTTCTTTTTTTCTACTGCTCAGTCTTTCAGTATTTGCTCGTATTATATTAGAAGAGAATCCAAATTTACTGCCTTGTTTTCCCTCAGTGTATAATATTGCTTTTTCAGTTTTCACAGAATACCTGTGTCAGATCCATTATTCCTGAGCCTGGAAGAAAGGCAGGTAATGCCAACATCAGACATACACAGATTTCTTCTGAAGAACTCCAAGGTGATATTGCTAGGAAGGGTAAGAAAATTTAAAGAGAAACCTTTAGCCTCCTGGTGGCAGGTAGTCAAGTGGATCACAAGAGTGTAGAAATCATTTTGCATTGTCTATGCAGCTGATGTGTACATTTCAGCTCGGTTTCTTGTCCAGCTCTGAAAAACAGACAGCTGAAAAAACTCTGGCTTTCCCCAGCACTATGAAGGTTTCAGGATTCCTTGAGCCAAGGTCTGCCAGTGCTTTCTCCTTGGGTCTGTGTGGCAAATGTCACACAAATACCATGAGAGTTCTAGGTTTTACTTGCTGTTCTCATTGCAAACTAAGTCTTGCCAAAAAGTTAAATCCTTACTTTTTCCTTCTGTTTCAAAGATATAAATAAGCAGTATGCTCCTTAAGCTGAGTTATCTTTTTGAAAACTGTAAAACAGATTTGTTTCATCTTATTAATTGAAAGTGCTGTTGAAGTGCTATTGGGGAGAGGGGTTGGTCTCTGGTTTTCGTTATGGAATAATTTTGGAAATCAGCCACATAACTGTGTGTCCAAAAACTTCCCATATTTTTGAGACAGACCCATTGAGATGTGTTCAGCTTTTTCAAGAAGTTGAACTTGACTTTCATTAATGAACTTACTTGAAATACAAACAAGATAACGTCATTCTAAGATACTCCTTTGAGCAATTTGCATTGGCAGTTGCTGGTAATGTGCAACTGCCTGAAAAATAAATTTTCTGGTCACAGTTGTACCTGTAAGTAGCATGCCCATAGGTCTCACCTTCATGCATATATGTTCAGTATAAATATTACTGAGTAAAACAATTGCTTTAAAATATTTGCAGTATTCTGTGTTTTCATTTTATTTGTATGGACTTGGTCCCTTTTTTTGATGACAATGTTAATTTGCTTTGTTGTCTGGCTGGGAAACAAAGTCCAGCAGCCTTCCATCTATCACAGCTTCAAATCATGAGCTAAAGGAAAGCCAGAAGAAGCTCACAGGCTTCTTCCTTGAGAAATAAATGTCTTCAGGTATGGATTCAAGCACACAAACTTTCTGATTTGCCAAGGAAAGGAAAAAATCCACCTTGCACCTGCTGTTTACTCCCATGATAGCTGCAGCTCACTTTGCTTTTAAACTCACGTGTGCTGCTGCTGTCAAGTGCTTTGAGGTCTTCTGACTTACGGAAGGAAATTGCAGAGATTAATTTTGATAAAATCTTTCGCCTCACTTGATAAATGCTTAGTGAAGAATATTTATGATAATTAATAACTGCAATGTGAAATCACGAGACACACCAGCTACCTTGCAGTATTATTTTCTGATCTGCTTCGGTGTCTTGTGAATCAAGACCATTGTACAGTGTCCTGCCATGCCTGTGCTAGGAGTACCTCTGGTGGCTGCTGCCTGTTTCAGGCAGAAGAGCATGGCTTAGCACTTACATCTTGACAATTAGCTGGTCAAGGGCAGCTTTCGGGAACAGCTGCAAAGGTTTCCACAGGCAGCCAGCAGTTCTTCAGTTTCACTAAGCCATGGCAAATGCGCACAAATCTTGCCTAATCTACTTTAGATAAGACTTCTTAGTTCTGGGCTCTGTGTAGCTGTACTGCTGCTTGTCTGAGCATGACCCTAGGCACAGCCTTAGGCTTCAAAAAGCTAAGTAATTTTAGCTTTAATTGGGATTTTTTCACTGGGTTAGATTGTTTGGCATAGATGTGTCCTTAGTCCTCTCTAATAAGAGTGGGTCATTTGTCTCTGCCCAGTTCCACATCATGCTTCTAGCAAATCTGCAGAAATTATATGCATTAGTATTGAGGAAACTTCAGCAGTGGAAATTCATTTTCTGTTATATCTGTAGCACTTTTTTTGGAAAACAGTATCATGGTAGCAGTTCTGTTACTTTTATTTTCCTATGACTTTAGGAAGTAGAAGCTGTTATCAATCTTTTTCTCCTGTGTCATTTATTTTCAGCAAAATCATTTGGTTCTCAAACACATTAGTTTACACTTAATCATTTTATGGTGCTTGTATTACTCCAGACTTCACATCACTGAATTCTTCCTATATAAATTTCTAGTCCTTTGTTTGATATTGCTGTCAAATTTGTCCCAGTTTCAATACACGTTCAAATTTCATTAGTTCATGCTTAAATTTTGTACTGTCATTAATGAAAGTATTAAATAAGGTGCTGTTACAAACAATCATTAGTAATTCCTTTTCAGCCTAATCTATTCCTCTCTTCTGTTCAATTAGTTCCTTACCCATCTTACTATTCTTTAATAATACCTGTCTTAGGTTAATAATTTTTTAATGTGCTGCAGTAACAGATGCTTTGCTGTAAAGCCTTACATTTTAAGTGGGCACATTTTAGCAGTTCTTGCTGGGAAGGTACGTGAATCCTGTACAGCCATATGCCTACATCAAAGGATATCTAGGATAGAGCCAGCCCAGCCTCCTTTTGGGTCCTTTGCAATGTGTAACGACACACGCTTCCTGCCTTTTGGCATAATTATTAAACACATAAATAAACTGTTTGTTCTAGCTCAACTTACCTGTGAATAAAGAATATTGATTTGGCATTTTTTTCTTTTGTTTCTTAATGTAAAAATCCTTACTTGCCAACTGCCTAAAATGGTACCCGAGTACCAGCTTAATAGCAAGAAATGTAGGCTGTGTGCACTGACCCTTCTGAAATCTTGCCATGACTATTTAAAAAAAAAAAAAAGCAAGTATTAGCAACTCTGTTTTCTCGGAACAGCATCTACAGGAAAAATACAGCATCTGTAAGCAGCTACAAATCAAATTAGACCCATCTAAGAGAGTAATTAAAAACAAAACACACAAACAAAAGGTGAATCTAGTTCCTGCTCTAGGCTATTTCATGGCAGCGTGACCGAAGTTCTCCTACCACTCCATTGAAGGAAAAGCTCCTTTTACTAAGGGAGCTCATTTTATTGATCATAATAGCAAGAGCTGTGTCCTCTTTCTTACATCCTTCTCAAAGATTGGACACTACCAATACACAGTAAAAAGAAAAAGATTTTACTCTCAGTATCTTCTCCGTTCCACACAAAGAAGTTCTAAGGCTTGTCCTTTATTTAAAAACAGTCCTTTATTAAAAATGACCACCTTCATGACAAAAATAGAGTTACCTTTATCTAATCCTCTGTCCCCAGATTCCCTCTCATGGACCACTGCTCCCGACCTGCTGTTTTCATGTGGCTGTCCACCCACTATGTGTAAAATACTTGGTTTACAGTGAAAGCTGTTTCTCTCAAGTGCCTTAGCCAGTCACAGGGCTGAGCAACTGACTTTGCCCATGCACAAGAGCTGCTGGGGGAATGCAGAGTTTGATGGCCACAACAGCCTATCTTCTTCAGATGTTTCAATCCACGCTGGATTCCTGCAATAATATTCAGAGCTGGGGACAGCAGCAAAAATGTCTGAGACTTATATTGCATGGTGTTCTATACATCTATGACCCAAGAATCTGATTTTTAAATGAAAAAAATTAAAGGTGGGGTTACTAACTTTTAGTGTTTATCAGATTTATTTATTCTTTAAACTTTTTCAGATGTCTTCTATTGTCAGAATTTAAAACATGAAGGTTATGTTAAGACTGAAAAAGAAGAAACGTAAAACTAGTCCATCTGCAATGAAATGGAGAACTGTTTGATGCAAGAAAATGAGAGAACTTATCAAGGGATCTGATGACAGCCTCCTGATTCCCTGATACCATCTACGCTGGAATTGACAGCAGTATTTGGCTCCTGAGCCATCCATGCCAGGTCAGCCAGCCTCTGGGGAATTCTTATCTTCCCACATAAGGTCACAGAGCTGTGAGCTGCCTGAGCAGCACACAGAGATCAGGGAATCTAGATTGCAGTTTTTAATTTATCAGTGTATCATGATCCATTGATTGGATGCTCAAAAGCAGACTTTAGGAAGCACTATGTGTAACCTGAGGAAAGACTCTCCTGTGCAATTAGCACATCTGAACAGGTATGAAGCTTTTGGCTCTGGAAATACGAGGACTTTGTGGAAAAAATTATGTATGGAAAGAGTTATTTTTTTAAAATTATAGTGAGGAGGGAGAGAAGAATTCTTTTTTCACAAACCTATAGGTTAGGGGCTGCCAACTTCATCATGATTTCCTCACGCTAAAGAGGCTAACTGTAGTTTAGGATGGCATAAGCAGATATGAATTTTTAAATGGTAAGATTTTTGCAACAGTAGCCTGCTTTTTCAAAGTTGGTGGCCACTCCTTGGCTTTACCAAGAGCAGTGCTTCCACATTTATTAACACTATTGCATAAGAAAATAACTCTGCATGACTCAACCCACTTAGTCATATACGGTAGAAGCTCTATTATAAAGAGCAGAAAAGTTCATGGAAGATACTCAGCCTAGGAGGAAGATTCCCTTGAGAAGTCAAGTAAGTGTTTTTGTTTGGTCTTTGATGCTCTATTGAACACTGAACTACAACAGAGAGCAAAGGGAAAGCTTTTAAAAGTAGGTTCAGAGCAGAAAAAGAACATCCTGTCTCTTCTATTATTCAACTTCCAATAGTTTCACCAAAACCTATGACTAGACTTAACATAATCCTGCACTTATAAAGACACATAGTGTAATTTCAGTGTAGTCCAAACAATGTTCCTTTCCCTGGCTGTCATTACCATGAACTTTCCCTACTTTTTTTTTTATTTTCTTTTTTCTGGTCACAGTATACCCTCAGTAACCTTCCTCTAAAAAAACATATCATAGGCAGTGGGCCAAGCAGTCTTGTTCTCTGAGATATCAGAATGCCTTGAGCAAGATTTTCTAATTTCTTACACTATAAATTAAGTATATAGTTTTTTTTTTTTCCTATTCAAGATAACCCATCTCCATAAGCATTATGCTATAAAACTGAAGTGAAAATTATCTGAGCCTAGTTGTTCTTGCTCCATTCTGAGTTACTACCAACATACTGTTCAGTTCTGGATTTCCTCCCAGTAGTTTCTCAGTGATTCCCCAAGTTTATAGTAATACAACAGCTACAGCAAATATTCTAGCCTCCAGGTCACCACCAGGTTTGCTTCTGTCTGTCAGAGCAAGTAGGACAACGTTTCCCAGATGGAACATAGAGAGAGGATGAGTTTAACCCAAAAGCATATGGTGTCTTCAGCAATAAGCAGACAAAGAGAAATGTGCTGGAGGAAAAAAAATGGAGAGGAGCACAAGTGGCTTTTTGACTATGTTCTGTCCCACACTTCCTCTCACCACCACAGCAATGGGCTGGAAAGCACAGCCATCTGCACTCTGTGCTTTGTGAAAACAGATCCTCCCTCATCTGTAACACAGAAAAGCATGGTTTAAGAGCACTATTAGAGCTGAAAAGTCAGGCACTCAAAAGTCAGGAGGTATCAAAATGAAGATGTGCGTAGTTTTAACTTCAGCTCTGATTATGTGTTGAATGACATGCTATCTTTAATTACATTAAGACAAGTTGCTTATTCCACACAAACTGTTCCCTACGCAGTGCTCAGCCTGTGTCTGCTCTATGGATGATTCAAACCCCTTGCTGTTGACGACATGGCAAATATTCAGTGCTTTTTCTCCCCTTGTTGTTCAACATATAGCTCTACACTTAACCTGCTGCATGCTATTCATCCCCACCTCTGAGGAAAAAAATGCTAAATTCCACAATGGTGTTACTATGGTACTATTCACTGCAGTCCCAGAATTTCACAACGATTCATGTATCTTTCCAACTCCCTGCAGGTTTTATTGCCATTTTATAAATGTACAGTGAGACTAAGTTAAAAATTTCCTACGAATTTTGGGAACTCAGTACGAGATGTCACATTGTATAGCCCTCATCACCTCAAAGCACATGTCTCCAGCTGCAGTGGTGGGTGCTTAGCACTTGAATCAGACTTCAGGTTCCCAAGTCAGACACAGAAAGGGAGGTACACAAAACCAGAGCTCCCAAGAGGCTTTGATTAACTACAGGCCTATTCTTTCAGAATGACGAAGTGCAGTAATCTCATTCATCCTTTAATTTAGCACAAGAGCAATGGATATCTCAGGGGATTAGTTATCAGTTGTAAAATCCATTCACCAAGTATCAAATCTTACAGATTAGCAAAAATGCATAAAAATAGAATTTAATCATTTAATCTGGATATACCCTCTTGATATGCTTAGATGGTAATTTTTTCAGCTTTTCTGAGAACTCTAAGCACCCATGAAAATCAGTGAGAATTCAGGTAGGTTTGATTTTGGAATCTCTCTCCTGTGACTTCAAGACAGTCAAGTCACAGTTTAGCCTCTACATTGATCTGAACTGCTGGTGTGACTTGGCAAGAAATCAAACCTTTCTCACTTAAAAGGGGCCAGCTCTGGTGCACATCAGCAACCTGTGCTTGTTCACATAGAGGCCATCCCTCTCCCAGTAAAGACCAAATTCCCTGTCATACCCTGACACTAAATACAAAGGCTTCAGAAGTGGCCTAAGAATTCGGCTTCATCAGTTATTGTATCCCTGCCTGGAGACACCAAAGGTCTGTTCTTCACAGGTTCTGAGCATCCATACATTGTTACTCGCAGGTTGCTTCATGCCACTTTTTCCTTCTCCTCAACCAGTTTTACATCAAACACAGCTTCAGCCTCTATTTAATCACCATAAGTGGTATTTGAACAAGTCAGCTGGAATTTCAAATGAACCTCAGATAAATTTGGGTTAAATCCAGACCTGCAAGTGTCTACATTTACAGAAGCTGCTCTCTTCAGCATCCCTACCAAACCAGAAGAAAAGATTATGGAAATTTTCCTCACAAGCCCAAACTACCACACACACAGAAGTGGCTGATCTGGTACCAAGGGTTCCTACAGCCTCAGAAGTCAGCTCAAAACACACTACCCTCAGCACTTACATACGCAGATGTTTAGGTCTTCGGTTAATATAAGTCACATTTATCGTTTTCATTTAATGTAAGTCACGTCTCCTTCTATTCTCATAGGTAATTTTCTCTAGCTGCATTTTATCTCTCAGGCCCTGAACACTCCATTTTAGGCTCCTTTCCAACTGCTCTTTCCAGCAACACATAAAAACCATTATCATTCAGTTACAGCATAGGGAATAAAAGACCAGCTCACAGCTTACCAGTCATAACTAAAATCAACCTGCTTTTCTTCCTTTCCTTTTTTAAACTCTATCAGTTGCACAGTTCTCAAGGATTTTTCCTTCTGGCTCCATGTTGAACTCCTGTTCCTCAGCGATGCAGAAATACCTAAAGTAAGTAAAACTTTTAGCATGCTCCTGATAAAAGATGTTTTCTAATAGAATTTTGGAAACAAGAAGCTTTAAAATAGCTGAAATTAAACATTAAAACATTATTCCTAGATACAACTGAATCACTGTGATATTCATAAAATGAATCCTACCACAGTCTTCCACCAGGCAATGTAACATCTTCTAGACCCTGCAAATATTTATTTTCATGCTAAACTGAATACAGTATGAGTTCATTTAAAAATCTCAAAGGCTGTGCTAGGTTTATAGATATGAAATAATTAATACAGAATGCTAAAATCCTTTCAAGTACTTTTAGTTATACTATGAAATGTTCAATAATTGAGAAAGAAAGACCATAATCAATGCTGATATGATCTGGGGCTACAGAGTTTTACACTAGTTAAAGATTTCTCCCTTTAGGAACTATCTACTTCTTTAATAAACTTAGTCCCTGAAAGTAGAATACAATCACTGAATCAAGATTTCAGTGAGTATTTGTACTGCTATAGAGAGAGTTATATGACTTCAGCTCTCAGTAATCCAGGCTTCTGCATAGCTTCTCATCCTCTAAACATGCTTAGTGTCTCAGGCACTGGATGGCTTTTTAGACACATTGCTTATCATTATTGTAGGGTAAAGTCCTCCTTTCTTAAAGGCTTTAAAACATTAACTATTTTAATTCTATATTTTAAAAAATACATGGACTAGTTAAGTGATATGTTTTCTCTTAATGAAAGAGTTGAATATACAGAGCTATAGAGCCATGCATGTACTTAAAAAGAAATCTTGTCACTTCAAACTTTCATCAAAAATAGCAAATAAATATAATCAAAATATTCCAGGATATGAATGCGTGAACCATTCTGCAGTCAGTGTTCAAAGAGTGTCTTTGCCAGATCATCCTGAAGAGGGTCCAGTGTTCATCAGCCACCTAAACCAGAGTTTGTGGCCGCTCACACCAACAATATGCAAAGCAGCAATGGGTACTCTTCCTCTTGTAACCATGGTACTCCAAGATGTGGCTCTAGAGATGTTTTTTTTAGCCTGATTTTTCACAGTTTTCTGAAATAAGTCCTTAAATCACAAGCAAGGTTCAGGAAGATTACTGCTGCTCAACCAGCTCTTTCTGCCCTCAAAAAAGCATGACAAAGGTTACATGTGCAACACTGAGACTCCTCTTATGACTGTATATACTTCTATAGGCTTTGAATATTTTACCTATGTCCTCTAAAGCCAGAAAATGTAAATAAGAAAATAGTCTAAATTCTTTCTTGTCTGGACATGGATATAGCACAAACCTCTCTATCTCTTTCTCTCCTCTTTCACCCCTACTTTCCTCCCTCTGCCCCCCCAATACATCTTAAAGCTTTGCCAAGATATCTAGGTTACTGAATCTTAGATAAACTGCCTGATAGATATTGTTCCCTGTGGATTTTGGACCCATTAACAGGACAAATGATCTGCAATCAATTAACGTGCTCAAAAGCTTTGATTTGGGGAGGGTGGGATGGGGGAGACAGGAGGACAAGAGGAAGAAAATGAAGGTAATATTAATGCTTTTTTTTCTTTTCTTTTTTTTTTTTTTTTAAGGGCACATTTGCCTGTGCAGATAGACTGTATTTAGCATAGCTTGAACTGACCTTTTATTCAGGCTCTTCTTTATACTCGGATAAACTGACAAACAGCTCTGTGATCCTTAGACGAAACATGCAGTTCTAGCCTGTACAAATATCCATATACAATTTCTACAGCCCTGCAGGTGTACCTATGCCTGTATATACAATTCCTCTTTGTAATGAAAAAACAGACCCGCAAAGGCTTACAAACATGACCTCAGTGACTAAGTAGACAGTAAAACTCAGATGCTACTTTTGTATTTTGTACTCCTTAAACTTAGCCTTTAACTGTCATGTATTATTTTAATCCTGTTTACAACATTTTACTCCTATCACCTAATTACTTATGAGTATATAAATATTAAGAGTATTTTCCCTTTGTGTGTTTTTAGGCCTAAATTATTCTCTGGCAGTGTTCTACTTTAACTGAATCCTCTGTTTATCTTCTTTTTTACCCCCACCCAATTTTTGCTTCATGTAATTTTGGCAGCTTTTCTTCTTATACCTCTAAAAATTCTGTCATTAACTCAACTTCCCAGCTTATTAATTCCTTCCTTCTACTATTTCATTCTGAACAGTATTAAATTTAAAAAAATAATCCTGTACTCATCTTCTTGCCTCTTCCATGTTAAACTACTTCTGTCTGCCAATGTCTTTTCTAGCAGGGCTGTCTGCTTTTAATATAACTTTGAATGGCCCAGTGAAATTGAGAGAGAGAGCGAGGCTGACCTTACTGTTCAATGGTTAGATCATGTCTTTGAATCAAACAGAGCAAAAATTTGAACCTTTACAATCTCAGCCCACACACGTGTCCTGGCTACTGGGCAGTAGCCATTCTGGGATCATTTCTCGCTCTTTCTGGATATTTTCCTGGCCCTTACCAGGGGATTTTCAATTTAAATATGTATGTTTTTCATTAAAAACCTTAGTGAAAAACACAGCATTTTCAAACAGAAAAGCATTTCTTTGAAAAACTCTTGTTCAGCTGGTTACCATGGATAAGAATGTAAATCTTTCGTATACATAAAATCATATATATTTTCCAGCTCTTTCACTTTGCCTGGCACGTTTTTCACACCTATATGGATATCATATAAAGACTCAGCTCCAGCAATTAAGGAGATCACAGAATCACAGAATCACAGAATGTTAGGGATTGGAAGGGACCTCAAAAGATCATCTAGTCCAATCCCCCTGCCAGAGCAGGAACACCTAGGTCAGGTCACACAGGAACATGTCCAGGCGGGTTTTGAATATCCCCAGAGAAGGAGACTCCACAACCTCTCTGGGCAGCCTGTGCCAGTGTTCTGTTACCCTCACTGTGAAGAAATTCTTCCTCACATTTATGCGGAACCTCCTATGTTCCAGCTTACACCCATTGCCCCTTGTCCTATCATTGGATGTCACTGAGAAGAGCCTGGCTCCATCCTCATGACACGCACCCTTTACATATTTATAAACATTAATGAGGTCACCCCTCAGTCTCCTCTTCTCCAAGCTAAAGAGACCCAGCTCCCTCAGCCTTTCCTCATAAGGGAGATGTTCCACTCCCTTAATCATCTTTGTGGCTCTACGCTGGACTCTCTCAAGCAGTTCCCTGTCCTTCTTGAACTGGGGGGCCCAGAACTGGACACAATACTCCAGATGTGGCCTCACCAAGGCAGAATAGAGGGGAAGGAGAACCTTTCTCGACCTACTAACCACCCCCTTCCTAGTACACCCCAGGATGCCATTGGCCTTCTTGGCCACAAGGGCACATTGCTGGCTCGTGGTCATTCTGCTGTCCACTAGGACCCTCAGGTCCCTTTCCCCTACACTGCTCTCCAGCAGGTCAGTCCCCAACCTGTACTGGTACATGGGGTTGTTCTTCCCCAGATGCAAAACTCTACACTTGCCCTTGTTGAATTTCATTAAGTTTCTCCCCGCCCAACTCTCCAGCCTATTGAGGTCTCGTTGAATGGCAGAACAACCCTCTGGTGTGTCAGCCACTCCTCCTAGTTTGGTGAAAAAATGCTAAACTTCAATATGCTATTCACTGTGCTGAAATTTTCAGATCTATAATTTCCAATATTATTCTTCCATATAGCTTCACATTCACCTCCAGACACATTAGCAATGGAGAGCTGACATTTTACCCTCTCAGCCACCATTCAGTATCTTTACAAGTTTAGAATACCTTACCAAAAAGATTTAAATATGCCTTTACAGCAATAACTTACTGATACCTTCAACTTTTTTTTTTTTTTTTTTTTTAAACCAGCAAGTCGTACAGTTTTGTTAAAGCCCCACAACATCCCTGACTTCAAGAATGGAGTTTCATTTTTCTAGTCTTTCTAGTAATTTTCACAAATGACTTATATTCTTTAGGATTTTTTTTTTCAGCACTTCAGAAACTTTTTGAAAATATGATCATAAAAACCCCACAATCAAAACAACCAACCTCACAAGGTTGGTAGACCTAAACATGGATGCTTAATTTATTATACAAACTATTGAAAACCCTAGCACTCAGAAATGTCTTGAGAAAATGACTGTGAACCAGCAAGTAACCTGCATGTGTCATAACATGTTATTTACACTGTCATTCTGTTATTCATCTAATTTACACACAGACTCAAGTCTTGCAGCTTTTACACGTCATTAACAAAACTTATTATACCTAATACCACTGGCTTCAATCTGTCTATTTCTGGGGCTTTAAGACAGTTCTGTGTATCTTTGCGAGGTGCAGCCTACTATAAAACCGTAAAATACAAGCAGGTAGGGAATGCTTTGCACTTTCCAGTCCTGAGAATTGCTACTTGAGTTATTTCCAAATGCCCAATAAACCCATCAATTGACTCTTTACTCTTTCCTTGATGCCTTGCTCCTGTCATTACTAACCTTGTGTACTCAAGGATTTCTTCCTGTCTTTGATGAATGCCCTTTCTCTCTTTATTTTTCACATTGCTTCACAGGCATTTGAACAAATGCCATTATTTTGCTAATCCTCTCCACAGAGTGGCTATAAGAATTTTAATTTCCTTCTAAAATCTGCATAGTATTTGATCATAAATTCACAGGAGCTATGCAAATCATTCATTGCAGAGCCACAATGACTTCCCGTAATACTGCTGCTATTTTGTGTTTTGATGAACAACTTGTTCTCTCGCTGTGCCTGCCATTTGCTCCTTTCTTACCTTCAGCTGTTTTGCAGTTCTCTGCTAATTCAGATGACCTTTTTCCTTGTTACTACTATTAGCTTTTAAAGCCAGATGGTTTGCATAACCCATGAGAATATAGTAATTTATGTTTCAGCACTTTCATTTCTCATCTTGTCCTTTCCATAGAATGCTTTTCCCTCCTTTTTTCATTTCTCCCTTTTCAGTGCTCAGATTTCTTTCAGAGTCGTCAAAATTGATTTTCCTGAGGTAAAAGGACCCTTTGGATTAGTGAAACCACTCCCCTGCAAGATGTAAGCAACCATACAAGAGACCTCAAGGACAGCAATGCTTGAAAAGACCATCAAACCCTTTGGCAAACCCTGAGCCAGCGAACACCATCCAGTATCAATATTTTTAAAAACATTTTCTGTTTTCTGAATGAAATATTACCTTTTTTTTTTTGTTTTGCATCTGAGTCACCAACCTTAACCACAAAGAAAAGGAGGTGACTTTGCACCAGCTCTAGAAGCCATGACTCCTTTTCCCAGCACGGAGGCTCACACTTGTTCCACAGAGCAAAACTGAGAGAATAAGAGAAGTCTGCAAGTGTCTGCCAGGGCACCAGGTCTGTGGCAAAGCCACTTCATGTATCACATTTTAAACTCCTTTTAAGTACCTTGAATGTGCGTCTGTCATAGCTGTACCTGGTTAAAACCAGGGATGAAGCATGTCAGAGCTGTTTACCTCAAGTATGGAGAAGATGGGGAGAATCTGAAACTCCAGCAGACGATGGGGTGACAGAGAGGTCTGGGATCAGCCATCACTCACCGTGGCATGGAGCTGGCTGTCCCAGTCAAAGATGCATCCCCTGCCAGGAGGCATGGCAGCTGCGCTGTTTCACCTCGGTGACTGTGACTGCTGCGTTAAAGGCTAAATATTATCACACCGAGTCTGTGAAAAAATGAGAGCCTCTGAACGAGGAGGGAGTCCATGGAGGTACCCGGGACTCCTGCTCCCTCCCAGCAGCCCAGAGTGAGAGCTCCGCTCGCGTGGAGTGAATCGGGGACAGGAGGTGGAGGATAAACACGTCACCCTTGTGGATGTCTCCCAGGCAAAGGCACACCTCAGCTGCCAGAGGTGTCACCTGAGGGCTCATAAAATCATTCAGGATGGCAAATCATTTTATGTGGAAAAAACAGTGGTAAATAAAGCACTGCTGAGGAGGCCACGGGGAGAACGCACCCAGCTAGGATGTTTTTCAGGACCAGACTTCGACAGGGGCTGAACCGGTTTTACACACAGGTGTGAACACGCACATTGAATAACTGCCCTCCCTTCTCTGCCATCTTCTGGGGGGGACCGAGGCCAACGGCCTTTCTGGCGGGAAGGATCCCCCTGCCCCTCGCCCGGGGCTCGCGGCCCGCCTGAGGCGGAGCCTCCATCAGGGCCAGTGGCGGTTTAGGGGCCGGGGGACAGCCCTTGCCCTCAGCCCGCCTCAGGGAGGGCGCCGCTACCCCGCGATCCCGGCAGGGCGAGCAGGTCCCTCCTGCGGGGCGCGGGGAGGCGGTGCCACGGAGCGGGGCGGGGCGGCTCGGGGGCGGGCAGGCGGCGCTGGTCGCTGTCCTGGGTCTTGAATCTGCTGCGGCTGCCGCGCGCCGGAGCCTGGGAGAGGCTGCGGGAGGCAAAGGGCGGGCGGGAGACATGGAGTGAGGGCTGGCGGCGGCGGGCAGGGGAGCGGGACAGCCGCCTGCGATGGGCCAGGCATGATGGGGGCGCTCGGCTCCGTCCTCCCGCTGCTGCTGCCGCCGCTGCTGCAGGTGCTCGCCGTCTCCCCGCGCAGCCAGCCGCCCTCCGCCGGGGCCGCCGCCGAGGCGCGGATCGGTGAGTGGGGCGCGGAGCGGGAGGCGTGGGGCTGACGGGGAGCGGGGCCGCGCCGTCCCCTCGATTCCTCCGCTGCTGCCCGAGAGCTTCCTTAGAGGCAGCTCGACAGGCCCCCGGCGGCCGCGCCCGCACGGCTGCCGGTGAGGGGGCCGTCCTGCGGTCCTTCACGACCGGCTCCCGCTGAGGGCCCACGTCCTCCGACCCCTCACGACCGGCTCCCGCTAAGGCGCCCCGTCCTCTGGTCCCTCACAACCGTCTCCCATTGACGGGTCCCGTCCTCCGGCTCCTTATGGCGCGGCTGCCCGCTGAGGGTCCCTGCGCTCCGGCCCGTGACGACCGGCCCCTCACAGCTCCCGGTCCCGCCTCTGGCCGCCGGTCCCTGGCCACCCCGAGCCCGGCCCAGGGCCCCAGCTGCCCCCGCGGGATCTCTGGGGAGACCTCCAAGGGGCCGGTCTCACCGAGTCTCCCCACCTGATAAAAACTTCTGCCGAGACAATCACAAGGCCCCTGCAATCGGGGTCCACCCGTAGGGAGTCACCAAAAATGCATCCAGCCTCCCCATATCGAACCCTCCTCCCAGATGAGTGGATTCAGCCCACTGAACTGCCCTCGTATTTGGAAATCCTCAGGCCACAAACCCCCAGACGCAGCCCAGCTTCTGCTGGTGTCCACCCCTAACTCCTTCCTCTGGAGGTGGAAGTCAGCTGCTGGTTAAAGCTGGTTTAGAGGTCTCGAAAAATACCCAGTGCTGCCCAGTGAAGACCATTAAACAGCCTCCTTCTGTTGAGACATTCTCTGACCAGCCCCCTCCTCCTCTAGAAGATACCATCTGCAATAAACATCCCCACCTGGTAACGTGACCTGCACTCACGAAGGGATCCTGAAAACAAACTCTGTGTGTTTAAGATCAGGGCTGTTCTCCTGTGCTGCTCTGCCTGGCAGTCCTCTCCTTGCACTGAGGCTGTATGCTCACCAGAATTTTCTCCAGTGATATTTACTAATACAGTCAGTCTCATTTCACTTCTAGTATCTTTCTGAAACTCACATTCAGTCAGGAAGGTCATAATTTGGAGAATTTTGTATTTTCTCCCAGTTTAATACTTACCTAGAGTGGTTATGGAGATCCGAAAGTTAAAGCTAAACTAACTATACTTAAGAAATCTTTTTCTCAGACAAAAAATAAAACTACTTTAAGAAACAAAGGAAGCCTCCCATACAAGTATCACTGCAGTCTTCCTCATGTGCATTCTGCTTATTAAGAAGGAATTAAAATCAGCTGACCATGTCTTTAATGAGGCTTCAGTCAAGTGGCAATAAAAATGAGCGATGAAATGCTTTCTATAGTGAAGGTAGTGATGCAAGGTTTTAAGCAGAAACGGTTTGGACTGGATATATCCCTCCCTCCCCTCTACTGGTTGCTATAGATATAGACTGTTTCTCCTAATCTGCTGAGGAGAAAGCTTGCATGAAAATATTGAAAGTAATAGCTGTAATTTTTACCTTTAATAATGCAATATTTGTACTTCCAGGCTAGCCAGATTTTGATTCTCTCTCCCTAAACATAAACTGCTAATCAGTCTGTATTACAAAATATTTTTCAGCATGTTGTAGCTACAAAACAATGTTTGTGTGTTTGTGACTTCCCTGTAGCTTCCCTGTGCTTGTGCCTTGGCAAGGATGCCTGCCTGACAGTTAAGGCTGTCCTTGCATGGAAGAGAAAGAGGGAAGAGCAGGCTTGATTTTACATAGTGAACCCAGTGGTCTGAGAGGTATAATTCAGAGGTACTTCAATAGCAGTAAAACAAGTTGAGCTTTTCTACTTCTTGCTGGGATAGGGAACTAACTGATATCTCACGGATCTCTGCAAAAGATGGGAAAGAATTTATTGTGTTTGACAAGATGCAGGAAAATGTTTGCATTGCTGGAAGTGAAACAGTTTTAGTTGTCTCTTCCCTTCGAGTTCTTTTGTTTCTTTTACTGACCAGTGTTTCAGATCTCATTAATTTTGAATTCAAATTATTTAGTGTAATAGATTCTGTTCAATTTTAGACTACAGTTTTTAGATACAATCAGGAGATTCAACTGTAATTTTACAAGATAGCTGAGCTTTGGGATTATTTGCGGTTATAGGTGGAAGATACTCTTTTGGTTTTTTCTGCACAGTCTCATCTTCTTTAATTGAGGATTGAACACAGATGCATTATGAAACCTCTATTATATGTGCTGGAAACTGCCTTAAAAGCCATGTAATTATAGAAAGAGTTCTTCATTAATTCATTCCTATTAAATGTTTCAAAAAGTCTTCCTAAAAGGTGATTCAGAAGTAGAAATTCATGACCTTTACCATTTCATAGGATGTTTTCATCTAAGTTTATTATTTTCCTCCTTTTTTTGGTCAGCTTTTGTCTATGCTTTCCAATATAGTAATCAACTCCAAATGGTGACCTATTTATTTTGTAACATACTTACAAACTTGTTTAAGAAATTGGAAGTTTTAAAGTTACAGTTCAATAAGATAAAAAATTTTGATTTGTGCTGCTTCTGCCTGTATCATTCATGAGGCTTTGTAGATTGTTCCTGTGGGAAGGTATTTTTATAAGACACTATTATCGACAAAAGTACATATTCTTCTGTATCTTGACATTTATAGTAGCATTTTAAATGTGAAAAAATGAGGAAAAGTACAGGACTCTCCCTCTCTGTCTTTTGCCAAGGTTTAACACAGGAGAGAGATTCTTATATTTTCCGCAGGAAAAAAAAATCTCTCAGTACAGAGGAGTGTTCATTAGTCTTTGATGAAACTTTGGGGCTGGGACTTTAATATTTTAAATAAATCTTCATTTGTTTATAAGGTACAGTCCATTTAAGATTATGGAACTTCTTTTTAAGTGTTTTACAAAGTAATCGTCTGTGAACAATATATTCTGATCATGTTTGCTAAATTCCTCTGTTTTGGGTTAAGAATGGTTGTATGGATTTTTTTTCAATGAGGCATTATCTTAGTAGCAAATAATTATGCTGAGAAAGCTGTTAAACTTAAAATGCCTTCTGATAAACACTAATCAGTTACTTCAGTAAAAATTTCAGCTCCAACAGTTAAAGTATTTTCATGCAGTTCTACAGCTTTTGAAGTGGACTAATCTGTTCAGAAAGTTGCAGTGGTATTTTATTTTCATACTAGATAGGCTGGGTGAGGTAGAGAACTTGGGAACAATGTAAACTGTGAACATTCTTAATTATGTTATTTCATTTGTTCTAAAATACCAATACTTTACAGCAGAAGTCATCCTCATCTGTATTAGAAAAGAGAGTGTGTGCTTGCTGCAGTGCTTCACAATGACCTCTAATGTGTAAAATGATGCTTACAACCTTCAGTGAATAGGAGTATAATTTTGCAATATAATTTGATCTTTTGTGCTTCCTGCAATCCCATTTTTTGGTCTGCATTTTCTTCTTAAATGAGTATATTAGTATGCTGTGGAAATTTCTGGAAGGAGTTGTTCCATACACCATGTAAAAGTTTCTTCAAAGTTATATTCAAATCATCATATCCAAATTTTTTGCAAGTCAAATGCCTGTGAATGTAGTTTTCAACTAATAAAAACACAAGTCAGTCACATTTCAGTTTATAAACATGAAATATTCTAAACCTGTTGCTGTGAGTTCCTGACACATACAGTGAGGTTTCATGAGGATTTAAAGGTAATTGAGGATAGAAATTTTACTTAAAGACTTTTAAGAAATGCTTCATGTTAACTGTAGAACTTCCACAAAGTACAGTGTGCATGTTCAACAGCTGAAGAAAAATTTTAGACATGGTTTAGGAATTTCAAGTGATTTAAGTTGATCAGAAGTAAGAAATTACAAGAGCAGGGACTTCATTTACCTGCCATTGGTGGAAAACATTTCTCCAGTGTTGATTCTTAAATTACAAGAAAATGAAATAAAGAGTAGGACAGATGAAAAAATACAAATTTCTTGGCTTTTCAGTCAGTACTTCCAATACAATCCAAAGGAAGTAGTGACAGAGAGCTTTTGTCTATGGGTGTTTCATGGGGAACAGAAAAAAAGTACGTCTTGATTTAGTTGTTGTTGGACAGATGTTACCATAACAAAATTAACATAACTGTGGTTCTCAGCCATCATTGTCAACTGTCTTGGAGATCCATGAGGACAGAAATTTTGCTTCTTGCAGGAATTCTAGGCTGAGCTGAAGCTCACCAAAATTAATGTCAGACTTCCCATTGACTTCAGTAGAATTTGGACCAAAATGCTGGTTGAGGCTTGTGGCAGACTTGCTGAGAAAGTAGGGGAATTACAGTGTTCCACCTGTTCAGTAGATAAAATTGCCTGACTTTCCAGTTATATTAATTTAGAATTTCTCATAGGCACTCAGGTATTCTGACATCATGTTGATGTGATGTAATTATTGATGGTGGAGTATAATTTGTGATATAATGCTGGCAAATAAAAATATTACCAAAATAATCTAATTAATACAGTGCTATGTACTCAGAACATGAAGGATTTATTGTAGGAAGCTGTACGCTTCCCTTTATCAAAAGTATTTTTGTGTATTGTAGAAATGTATGTATCTTAGGTAATCAGTTATGTTAGAAAGCAACTTGTAAGTAGCTTGGTATCAAGGCACGTTTATATTAGTTCCATTGAATTAAAGGTAAGAGTATGCATTAATGTTTTTGAAATTCTACCATGACTGTTCTACAATGTCTTTTTGCTATCTAGTTTTTGTTGAAAGTTTCAAATGGATAGGAAGTGGATTATTTATCTACCAGTAAAATGAAGTCATTGCAAGGTGCTCTAAAGGCTGATAATAGGATGGGATTTCTAGGGAGACTTTTTTTCTTTTTGTTTGGTTTACTGATTGAGAGAAAACAGAGAAGTTTTGGGAAATATAAGCTCACTTCTGCTTCTTACCTGAGTCTACCTCAACATTTCTCTGTACTTGGTAAAATAAAGGAGAATATTTCTACTTTTCTCTTTTTTTTTCTCCAACCAGATAACACAAGTCCCAAAATCTTTATAGTAACACACTATCATCATACCATGCCATCAGTCAGCCTACCGAGAGGAAATTAGGTTACTCCTAGTGTTAGATCCTGGAATATTTGGGCAATTCTGCTAAAATAACAAAATGTAGTTAATGTTGACACACTAATGATAAATATGCAGTTGCCCATGTAATTTTTAACAGTGAACAGCAATGCTCATAGACATCAGCGTGGAGAGAATGCCATTAGTGAGAAAAGGGCAGCTACAGTCCCTGAGGCAGTGGAGCCCACTGATAATCAGGGAGCTGAGGTCTCCTGCATCATTCAGATTTCCATTGGCTGGAAAGAGAGCATAAGAGCATGAGCTCAGATGTAGGTGATTACCCTCGGTCATATGTATCCAAATCCATAGGGAGACCTGTGGAAGCCAAAAGGCCGTGTATATTCCACCTTCCTGAAAATGGTCTATATTTTGGCCTCATTCAACTCACACTGTTACCTAAAATGTAGATAAAATCTCTGAAGTTATTCTGAGAAAATCAGTATATATGACGTCTTGCTAAAATCTGTGTTGGTGTTTACAGGCAGATTTAGGAGAGCGTTCATTAAAGACTGGAAGATCAATTTGGTTTTGGTGATAAAATTGGCAAAAGAGGGTAAGTATCCAAAAGGCAAAGTCCACTGCTAGTCTGCCTTAAAGATAGGATGCTGAGCTGGATGTATATTTGGTTAGGATCAGTATGGTCATTAATAAAGCTAGGAAGGCAGTAAGTAATATTGCTGCTGGTCAAAGAGTATTATGTTTGCAAATGAAGAATAGGCAGTTGAAGATGCAGATGAAGCAAGGAAACAATCAGAAGAGATGCTAAGGAATAGTGGAATGTTGCAAATGTGGAGGTTTGAAAGAGAGAATGAGAAATGAAATGTTTAGTAGAAGTAAAATTATTGGAATTGGAGATCAGGAATGGAGATTAGTGAGTTTGAGACTTTCAAAATCCGCCTGGACGTGTTCCTGTGTGGTCTACTCTAGGTGCTCCTGCTCTATCCGGGGGGGGTGGACTAGATGATCTTCAGAGGTCCCTTCCAACCCCTACCACTCTGTGATTCTGAGAGTTGTATACAATCTGTAAAGAAGTACATTTAAGATTGCGTAGAGTTACTTTTTCTCATGAAAGAGGCAATAAAATGCAGCAGCAAAACGGAGATGTTGAGTGGACCAGTTTGAGACATGAGAAGATGAGGCAAGGTGACAAGAAGGAAAAGGAATTTACAAAATAGAAATATTAATTCATTCATTTAGGCCAAAGCTATGGCAGAAATTGAGTCAGGAAATGCACATGGATTATGAGAAACTGCTCTGGGAATAGAAAGGATTTATTCCTCTTACTGTAAGGGGTGGGATTCATCTAACTAAATGTAATTATTTGAGCTAATCACTCTTGGCTCCTTTTAACCTATATCTAGTTCATAAATTTCAATTAATTTTACCCAACTGTACTTATCTCACATAAGTCAGATAAAAGTCTTCCTGAATGCAGCTATTGCTTTCCACTTGGTATGGTCTTAATATGTTTCCCAGGCTAGGGTGAGTGTCTGGCTATATATATCTATGTGGTAGGCACTGCACCCCAGCTATCAAAAAATCAGATGCTCAGGTTCAACTTGGGGAGAGGTAAGCACATTTGGAGACTGATTCACCTGTCTTTCACCACTGAGGTGAGACTGATGAAGTATCTTAAACTAAAGTTAGGTTGGTTGAGGATCACCTAGTGTATTACTTCAAAACCACAAGCATGACTTTGAGATACATAGGTCTTGCAAGTAAGCTGTTTAGGAAGGTCTTGTGAGTAAACAGACAGGTTTGTCACATGAGGGACTGAAACAAGGGAGGTGGCTGAAGAATATTAGTAGCCTTGGAAAAAAATTTCCCTGAGAAAATCACCCTCTGGTGATTGCCAGCAAATGAAGGTGACCTCTAAAAGAGAGAAGAAACTGGACTAATGAAATGAACAAACAAAGAGAAAAAAACAGGTAAATGAACAGGACATCTGCAGGTAAGATAGAGAAATGGTAAGGGAGTCTGGTACTGGAGAGCTGAAGGAGTGGGACCATGAAGACTTTCTAGGTTTGGGCAGCCGAGAGAAAGCATGAAGGGCATGGAGGTTAATGTGTGCATGGTACTACTGAGATTTCTTATGTGAGTTTTAGGAGCTTTACTTGTGAGGCGGGTGGAAGGGCTCTATTTTTATCTTGACCATTTCATAGTGTCAATGAGCTATAGCATTCCCAATAACAGTATGCCATTCAGAACAGCTGTGCTCACCAAAAAATAAGGGAATCACAGAATGTTAGGGATTGGAAGGGACCTCAAAAGATCATCTAGTCCAGTCCCCCTGCCAGAGCAGGAACACCTAGGTCAGGTCACACAGGAACATGTCCAGGCGGGTTTTGAATGTCTCCAGAGAAGGAGACTCCACAACCTCTCTGGGCAGCCTGTGCCAGTGTTCTGTTACCCTCACTGTGAAGAAGTTCTTCCTCACATTCATGTGGAACCTCCTATGTTCCTGCTTGTACCCTTTGCCCCTTGTCCTATCATTGGATGTCACTGAGAAGAGCCTGGCTCCATCCTCATTAGAGCTTAGCTCTATAGAATTAACTCTTCTTGAGAAGGAATTTTTGAGAAGTGAAGTAGCTTAGTAAATTACTGCATCTTACTGCATTTTTCCCAATAGTTTCTTTCAGTGAAACTTACTTAAATACTAAACATAGTTTGTTGATGCACAGTCTCTCTGAACAGAGAGTTAGCACTTAACATTGCATACCTATTTTGCCTCAAACTAGTCTGTTGACAAAGCTATTTTAAGGTGTAAAAAGCAATAACTAGAAATTTTATGGGAAGTACAGCTGGTTGTAGTGGGTGTGAGGTCTTTTCTTTCAGTCAGAGCTTAACAGCCTGCAATGATGATTACATAAGCTTAAAATTACAGCCAAAAAGTACAAGGTAGCGCATAGAGATATATGTGCCTCTCAAAATGTAATGTACTTCCAGATGTCCTCATAGAAAACAAGGCAGCTGAGACCAAACACACACTACATATTGTAATAAACTTACAAAGTTCAACAAAATTCAGGAAATATCCAGATCCATGTAAAACCCCCATTTTTAATCCTCCCCCCCCCCCCAATTGATCTTTGATCTTTCAAGATTGAACCTCAACACATTTGCAAAATACCTTCCATGGATCAATCTGGGATGCTGAAAAACCTGATAGATACTTTGGATTTCTGGAGCAGAAATCTTCTGCTCTCATTGTTCTGCAGGAGATAATTACCTGTCTGTCTGTGCTGTCCTGAAAGGACTAAAGAAATTATAACATCTTCTCGTGTTAATATTCTAGTCTGCAGCAGGAGGGCTAATTTTTCTCTACAACTTTTTTAGCTGGTTAATACAATTCAGTTAAACTCAGAGCACAGAGTTTCAGACAACTGCTTTACTTCATCAGGAAGGTAATGTCTCATCTTCAGGCCTGAGGAAGAGTTTGTGTGTTATGAAATTGTTTGTGTTTTTTTCAACTATTATCAGGCTGCAGCTTTGCAGTGCAGAATGTTTGGCAATAACAAAAGTTTATGGTATTCTGCCAGTGACTGCTTGATCTTGCCTCTCCAAAGGGTATGGTTTGGATCAAACAAACAAACAAAATGGATCTAAATCACAGCCTTGCTCACAAGTGGTGAAAACAGTGCTGGTATTAGTGCTGGTATCCATGAAATGGCAACAGGGAGATGGGTTTGGGGATAGGAATAGTTTGTCACTATTGCCTCTGAGCTCTCCATGGCGGGAACCTTTGACTTGTGTCCTAAAAGATACTCTGCTACTATCCTGACCTCTCGAACAGAACTGATTTGTAACTTAGATGTTAAATTCTATTTACTCATCAGTGCTGAATTAAAAACAGGGCATCAAAGTTTATAACCCTTGATTAGTGCAGATAAATCACCACCAAAGAATGTAAATGTCTGTTCTATTTTTTAAAGAATGTATACATTATGGTGTTTTTTTCTTGGCAAAATGATTTTTTATCATTTTAGTTTAGATTGTGGAATATATTATACACTTGCTGTTTATTTCAGCTTTTTTTTTATTTGATATCTGATATGATAGGCTATCAAATATCTTCAGTGAGCTATTACTCATAAAATCTTTTTTCCTTTTCTAGATTTTAGCACAGCTCTGTATTCTCAGTATGTAGTCAGTGCAACACCTTACCTACACTAGCAAAATATTATACCCAGCTTATTCTGTGGCCTGGCTTCACCTCTCATCCCAGTTTCTTAGCTAAACATTGTTTCTTACTTTCATGGCATGACCCTGTGGATTACAGCAACTCCTTCCATTTGTTGCAGAAGGCTGTAGTCACTAGTGACTATCCCACTTCTTACTTATGTCAGAAAGGAAGAACAGAAGGAGATGAAAAGGGCAATTTGGGAATTACACAACTGTCATGACTTTCTGGAAACAGATATTAATGAAGACAAGATACCAAGGTCAATATCATCAAGCATTTAAGTAGGTGAACACATCTTGGAGTTGGTGACCCAGCTGGCAGAGATAAACCCACCCCAAGTTCTTCAGCACACAGTATTACTTTTAGATTTTTGATTTTTGCTTGATCTATATTTAAGAAATGTCTGGTTTGTTTTGCTTTGTTTTTACCCTTGGAATCTGGGGTCAGATTCTGCAGTTTGTCCTTTCCTCAATTGTGAAGTGAAACTTGAAAGTTGTTAAGATATTCTTGTTAGTACTACCTAGCTGGAGGTTTATTTTGTTTAACTAGGTCAGTGCATAATTACAATATACTAACATACTTAACATGTAGGGGATGATTTAAAAGGACAAAGGGCAGCTATAAAGACTGTATATTCAAAATAAATGCAATAATGGTGAAACCAGAAATTTTGAAGGAAAAAACAAAGTTAACTGATGCTATCTGGTGAATTTCCATCTTAAGGGCTGCAGAAAAATAAAACAATCATGTTTTCTGGGAGCAATCACTCACACTTTTAGAGAGTATATAATTTATAATGCTATAATCAAATAGCATTTAAAAAGGAGAATGGGAAGGTTGTTTTTGTACTATATCTGGCTGGTTTTATGCTGCCCAACAAAACAAAGATCTACAGTTGAAGGCTTTTTTTTCTGTCCGTTTGCTTTTGTTTCTCTGAGTAACACCTGCTCTAATGAGTTTATAATCTGAAAGTAAATAACTGAGAAGGGAGGAGGAAATGGACACAGCACACAGGCTTGAGAATAAACAGCTGTCAAATGGCTGGCATTTTAGAAAGTAGAACACACAGCTTTTATGAAGGATCTGATTCAGCTTGAATGAAGGAGCTGATCACACCCGGTTGACAAACTTCCCTAATTAAAGAATTACTTGAGAGAATTTTAGAAGAATACTTTATCATCTTCAGATTATGGAACTATTCTCATAGTTCAGCAGATAGGGAAGAACTCTGGCATGATCAACTACCCAGTGATGGTGGGGTTATACAGGTTGTATGAGTATGGTGATGCTTTTTTCACTTGTAGTTTAGGGAGGTTCATGCCAGGGAGACTAAATTAAATAGTGGTGTATGTAAAGGAGGGATGAGCCTCACCTAAACCTCTGTATGAATCTGAATTTGGGTGTATATATGTTTGGCCACCTACCACTCCTTTAACAGGGTGGACTTTGTCATCCGTTACCTTTCTTTTTGTCCATTCAGTATTAGAATAATACTAACCTACTTTCAGATGAAAGTTTATTACTGCACAAAGATACTCTGCTGCCAAAAGAAGTATATAAAACACAGCCTTTCATTAATAGCTTCACCAGTTTTCCTGAAGTTGTTTTTGTGTTTGGTCTAAATAAGAATGATTGCAGGTCCATTTTTTTCTGATGTCACTGATACAAGTATAGGATTCCTGGATTTACGGTGGTTTAAGGCACCAAATATTTGAATAGGGCTCGCCTAGAGCTGGTTTTATAGAATATGTTTAACTCTATTGCAGACAGAGTACTAACGAGTAAATATTTGAACATTTTTTTTCTAGTCAATTTTCCATTGTCTCTGTTGCAGTCTGAAAGATAGCCTTGGCTAAGGAACTCCCATGTTCTACTTGACAAGGAAACTCTGCTTAACTCTTCTCAGTTGAGAGAATTCTTGCTGAAGGATGGGCTTTGGTGGTTTGATGGTGTGTCGTCTTGCAACCCTGATCCTGTAGAATGGGGTGTGAGTGTTACTTTATTTGGGATTGTCACTCCCTGGAAAACAGAGGGTTTAGTGTTCTGTAGTTTGCCAGCCACACCTAAGTCACTCCTCACTGTTAGACAATGTTAAAGTACAAACGAAAAGAAAGTAAGATTCTACTCTATTCAGAGTTCAGTAAAATAACTATTATATAAAGAAATACGTGCAGAAAAAGATCACATAACATTCTTATACCTGTAATCCTGGTTTAACTTCACCAGATTGTCAGATTAACCTAATCAGAATGCTTAATGAAATTTCCCAGAGAGAGACAGATTATTTTTGGTCATCTTTCATCTTCCAACATGGGTACTGACTTGAGGTGATTCTACTGTGGTTTCTGTTGAGAAGAAAGACTCATTGATACCTGTTTTTTGTGGGGTTTTTTCACCTTCTGGTCCCTTCAGCTCTTGTCAGCTGTGCTAACAGAACTCTGTTTGACCAGCTCCAGCATTGCCATGCAACCTTTGGAAAGTCCTTCCCAGTTGTGCAGATGTCAAATAAATACTGGTTTGTAAAAAAAACGCAACAAAACATTTATAGACCACAGATACAACACTTCCTGCATGCATGCTCGATAAAGTACATAGCTTTCTTATGAAGTAAAGCTTCAGAAATTATACAAATGTGTCTAAATGAAAGCAATGAATACAGATAGAGATCAGATGTGATGGCAAACACAAAAACAGGAAAAAAGGGGGAGAGAGAGTGTTAGGAATAAACAGCCTTTAAATGTGGCAAGCTGTAAGTTAGCATACTATAAGCATAGAATCATATAATCATAGAATGGTTTGGGTTGAAAGGGACCTTAAAGCTCATCTCGTCCCAACCCCCCTGCCATGGGCAGGGACACCTCCCACTAGACCAGGTTGCTCCAAGCCCCATCCAACCCAGCCTCGAACACTTCCAGGTAGGGGACAACCACAACATACCTGGACAACCTGTTCTAGTGTCTCCATACCCTTGTAAAAAGTCCCTCTCCAGCTTTCTTGAAAGCCCCTTCAGGTACTGGAAGGTGTTATCAGGTCTCCCCCAAGTCTTCTCCAGGCTGAACAACCCCAACTCTCTCAGCCTGTCACCATATCACAGAATCACAGAATCACAGAATGTTAGGGATTGGAAGGGACCTCAAAAGATCATCTAGTCCAATCCCCCTGCCAGAGCAGGAATACCTAAATAAGGTCACACAGGAACATGTCCAGGCGGGTTTTGAATGTCTCCAGAGAAGGAGACTCCACAACCTCTCTGGGCAGCCTGTTCCAGTGTTCTGTTACCCTCACTGTGAAGAAATTCTTCCTCACATTTATGTGGAACCTCCTATGTTCCAGCTTACACCCATTGCCCCTTGTCCTATCATTGGATGTCACTGAGAAGAGCCTGGCTCCATCCTCATGACACTCACCCTTGACATATTTATAAACATTAATGAGGTCACCCCTCAGTCTCCTCTTCTCCAAGCTAAAGAGACCCAGCTCCCTCAGCCTTTCCTCATAAGGGAGATGTTCCACTCCCTTAATCATCTTTGTGGCTCTACGCTGGACTCTCTCAAGCAGTTCCCTGTCCTTCTTGAACTGGGGGGCCCAGAACTGGACACAATACTCCAGATGTGGCCTCACCAAGGCAGAATAGAGGGGAAGGAGAACCTCTCTTGACCTACTAACCACTCCCTTTCTAATACACCCCAGGATGCCATTGGCCTTCTTGGCCACAAGGGCACATTGCTGGCTCATGGTCATCCTGCTGTCCACCAGGACCCCCAGGTCCCTTTCCCCTACACTGCTCTCCAGCAGGTCAGCCCCCAACCTGTACTGGTACATGGGGTTGTTCTTCCCCAGATGCAGGACTCTACACTTGCCCTTGTTGAATTCCATTAAGTTTTTTCCCGCCCAACTCTCCAGCCTATCAAGGTCTCGTTGAATGGCAGCACAACCCTCTGGTGTGTCAGCCATTCCTCCTAGTTTGGTGTCATCAGCAAACTTGCTGAGGATACATTCTGTACCCTCATCCAAGTCGTTGATGAAGATATTAAACAACACCGGTCCCAATACCGACCCCTGAGGGACTCCACTAGTCACAGGCCTCCAACTAGACTCCGTCCCATTAACCACAACTCTCTGGCTTCTTCCCTTCAGCCAGTTCATAATCCACCTCACTACCTGATCACTAAACCCATACTTTATCAGCTTATCTACAAGGATGCTGTGGGAGACAGTGTCAAATGCTTTACTGAAATCAAGATAAACCACATCTACCGCTCTACCATCATCTATCCACCTAGTTATTTCCTCATAGAAGGCAATAAGGTTGGTCAAACATGACTTACCCTTGGTAAAACCATGTTGACTACTCTTAATGACCCCCTCATCCTTGATGTGCCTGGAGATAGTGCCAAGAACAAGCTGTTCCATCACCTTTCCAGGGATGGAGGTGATAGGAGAGGTGCTCCAGCCCTCTGATCATCTTCATGGCCCTCCTCTATTATGTTGGAATCAATATAAAACATGTCTTTTTCCTAGTCTTTGTAAGTAAAACATCAGTGAACTGGCAGCTTTGTTAAAATAGATTAATTTTATTATGTCGTTTCTTAACACTAGTTCATACCACAGTATTTTACATTTTATTTATTCATAGTCTATTTTTAGTCACATTTCATTTGTGAATAATGTATGTTGGGTATTATGATGATAGTTTTTTCATGTCATAAATCACACAAGAGCTGTTTCTGTAATAGTTTATTACCTGAAAGCTATGATTACATCTGTCTGTTTAATTTTGGTTCTGATTACCAATACAAATACTTGGACATGTGCCTAACTATAGGTAAGTGCTGTTGTCACTTAGTAAATAGGACTGTTCACCTCTTGCTTTCAGCATGGGAAAAAAAAAGTAACAGTAGTTTTGACTATACCTTGAACTTTTGTAGAGTCATTATTTCACTCATTTCTTTGTTAATTGAGCACTCTAATGACATCAAAATTTCACACACTAGAAAAGTTTATAATAAACTTCATAGTACTGTCATCTTTGTATGTTTTCAGGATTATTTAAGAATTAGTGGCATTTCCAAATAAAATAGTTAGAGTAGGGTTTTTAAAATGAAACTCGGTAGGAATTCCTCAAATTACTTTGGATCTGCTATTTGGAGTTCTTTCTGCAATAACAGTTCTTCATGTGCTTCATTTACTTTTTCAAAATTGATGTGGCACACCAGTTTAGGATGAGTTAGAAGTTTCAGTTTTCATTCTCCTCTGATGAATAGGTGCCTAGTGACATCTGGGAAGGACAGTAAAAACCTACATTTGAGAAGATGCAAATTAACTGAATAGTTTTCTGAAACTGGATTGGTGCCAAAAATCCACTAACTGATGCTTTACAACTGCATGGAAACTGAAAGAGGTTGTTCCTCCTTTTCCAAAGATGATCCCCATGTATATTGTATGCATATTATGCATATTGCCAGCTCTCCCCAGAAGAAGGACTTTAACTCTGGACCTTAAGGATCAGTGAGAGAACACCAGATACCATGTAGTTATAGAGTAAATACATATAAATTCCTGTTATAATCCCCAGGTGCCTCATGAATGAATTTTGTATTCACTCTGCAATTTCTCAGTATCTATATGTAGTTATTCTCCATTTGTGAGAAATTGGATATAGATTTTTATCCTTTGGTCTCAGCTCAGGAGGTGCAAACTTGCAAAGTTATATCTGCAAATATATATTTTTGCAAATCTAAGCTTTTTTTTTTTTTTTTTTTTTTTTTTTTAATGAAGATGATATTTTGCTGTAGGATAAAAAATTATTAGAAATTTTGCCTTAGAGTCAAATGAGAATTCTCTCCTCAGAAGAGAGACTACTGGGTGGCTAAGGGGAAAGAAAGTAGGACAGACCACAGCAAGTGAGAAGTCATTATGGAAATAGCTAAAAACTTCAGTTCACCTTTTCTGTTGCATTCTTACCCCTGCTGAATATAAACTTGATTCCACCGAAGAGCTTGTCTGTGCTTTTTAACTTGACCTAGAACTCTCTTAAGACAGTGTTTAAATTTAAAGGGCTTATTAGGAAGATGTTACTGTAGCAACAGTAAAGTAATATTTTTCAGACTTGATAAAAAGCATTAGTGTTCTTATTGACTAAATATTTTCCAGATTTCGCAGTAAGAAATTTTTTCAATGTCATACATGGTATTTGTGGAATGAATTATCAAAAAATAGTCAAGTGGTGCAAAGAGGGAAAGGGTGATTTCAGGTAGCTACTTTCATTTTTTAAGAATCTCACCCACAGCAGTATTTAACCATTCCATTATATGAAGCTTTAAAATATTAATAGATTAAAGATTCTCTTTTTCTGCACGTCTGCTGAGGGACTCATCTCTGTTGGTGGATCAGCTCTCCTGGCTGGTGTGAGGCCTGTTAGATCTGAGGGTTGTCTGACAGTGGTGGATGGCTGGCAAATGGGAAGGTCATACCAAGGTGTCATGGTGTATTGCCCCATTCTTACCCTCTTTCCCTCAGCAACTGCTACCAATCACTGTCAGAGACAGATTTGGGTCTATTCTGAGTGGCATTCTGTATGGTTTACTCCTAAGAAACTTTTGACTAGAGCAAACCTAGTAAGCACAAATAGCATCCCCTTTGAATAATGCCTGTATTTCCCTATAGACTGGTGGGGACAGGAGCCACACAGTCCTCAGGATATTCTGACTAACTAATCCTGAAGCAGACAAATATTCTAGTTGTGGATATATACAAAATTTCCTCAAAAGAAAAAAACCCACCATAGGCACAGCAATTGTGAATCAAAATTATACTGGTATTTGCTTGTTAGGCCCTGAAACACCGATATTTTAGAAGAAACAAAATGAAATGGATTTTTGCTAGTAAACTGCTAATACAGTGCTAAGTATTTCTTGCCACTGTGGGCAGAAAATATACTAAGTGAAATGGTTTTTTTTAGAACTGTGCTCCAGCTAGAAGTCTCTAGTCCATGTTAAAGTGCTCCTGCTGGGTTCCAATAGCCATGGAAAGTATATAACTAACTCTGGTAGCAGAAAAACCCATGCCTTTGCATTATACTTAGGATTTCAGTACAGATGAGAAAGTACAAATGGAAAGATACTACATCAAGACAGAAAGCAGATTTCAAGTATTATGGGCTTTTGAGCTGGATCATTCTACCCACCATTCAATACCACCATTTCAGTCTTCTTTCTTCATGTTGCAGAAGGCAGCAATTTAAGACTGCAGAGCAGTTCTGTGTGGTAGCATGTGAAAGCCATTGAAATCAAGCTACATGTACTTTCCGGTAAGTAAATCTAAGTGACTTGAGTATGCCCTTCAGCTAATTTCTTTGCTTTTGGGATTAGAAAGGAACAGGACAAGGATTTGTTTTACTTCTTGTTTTAAAGATTTGTTTTTCCATAATCAGCTACCCTTCTGTCTCATTTGGAAAAATGATCCGGTACTGTTCTAGAAGGGATATGTGCCATTTGTGGAATTATGGTTTCTGCAACACTTGTGTAATGTGGAGCTTTTACGTGAGCGCTGGTGAGATCCATCCCTATTCAGTTTATAAGAATTTGTGAGCTACTAATGTTGAGTACTGTATTTTGCACATAAAGAAATATATATATATAATTAACAGAAGAAAAGAGATTTTTTTCCTCAAATGGGTATGAAATAATAAAAGTGCACCTTCGTGAATGACATCTGTGTGAGAGGGATGATTAAATTACAAGGAAGCTGAATTTAAAGAGAAAATAGCTCTATAGTGTACTCTGAAAAAATGCAATTGAATGAAGTAGAAAGAGGTGCTACTGGTTTATCATGATCTTATAGCAGATTGGTGGATTTTGTAACCTCAGCTGAACCAATTTTTTCACTGACTTTGTTTACTTTCACAAATGAGCAGTCTTAAAAAATAGTTGTGGAGACAAGCAAACAAAAGATGATAATATTGACTAGAAGGGCAATGCAGCTTCATGAAAATCCATTAATATTTTGTAATATTGTAGTCACTCAGTTTAAAGTAGTGCAACTTTTGAAGGCTTCTTTAAAGGAAGAAAGTGAGGGATTTTAACTAAAATGAAGCATCTTTGTTCCTTTTTAATAGTACTTCTAGCTATCTGAATAAGCAGTTTAAAATAGAACAGTTCCTTGAATCTTCTAGCTATCAGAACAGGTTTGTTCTTGTAAAATAAGCCTATAAATATCTATTTGTTACTTTCTTTAAAATAAAGATGATGTAGGAGGATAAGTATATTTAACTCTTCATCAAAAATTACTACAATGATAGAAATGGCTGTTGTTTTTCTCATCTTTGTTGTACATAGTTATTTGAGCAATGATTGTGAGCTTTTGCTTGAAGAGCAACTGCTCTCAAATTGCTCCCAAGTCCAAGTGGCTATTACATACCATATAGCTGCTATTTTTAACTTCTTGAGCCATTAGTTTTGTGTGATCATTGGATTGACTACAAAAACAGTACAGATAGTAAAGTTATGTTTTACAGGAGCCAAAAGAACAACAAAATAAATAATATTTCGGGATGGTTCTGCCTCTATAATTTTTTTTTTTTCTTTTTTTTTTTCTTTCACTGCTTAGTTGTAGCAGAGAGTGGTCCTTGAAGAGGTTTTAATTTGATCTGTTCAACATTTGGAATTTTTTTCTTACGGGTGTTTCTCATATTACAACCTTTGTTTTTGCTCCATATCATAGAGTCACAGAATCATTTTGGTTGGAAAAGACCTCTAAGATCATCAAGTCCAACCATTACCCCTTAGGGACTACCCCATGTCCCTAAGCACCACATATACATGTCTTTTAAATCCCTCCAGGAATGGGGACTCCACCACTGCCCTGGGCAGCCTGTGCCAATGCTTGATAACCCTTTTAGTGATGAATTTTTTCCTAATATCCAATCTAAACCTCCCCTGCGACAACTTGAGGCCGTTTCCTCTTGTCACTGAACTTTGTCAGCCTGAACTGCCAGCATTGTCAGCCTGAGGGCAGAGAGAAGGTATTGCTGCTCCTGATGCTAGAATCAGATCCTCATATGCCCATGATGGGCAGGAGGGAAATTGCTGAGCTACTGCTGTACATCAGAGGCCCCAGTCTTGTCCCTGGGTCAGGCCTCCTTGTTCAACTCATCCATGAGGCATTGCCGCACTTTAGAAGAGGGATTTGGAATACCTGAAATCAAAGTCCTGGCATTTAACTCTGGCTCAGCTTCACTGCAGTTCAATTGACCCCAAATTAAATATTTTCATTTAATTAGTTGGAATACTTTTTTACAGTTTATCCAATGAAATATTTCATTAGAAGTATCCTGTAGAACTTTGATTTTCTGAAAACTACATTTTTTGTTGAAAGACCTGTTGGCAGTCTCCAAACAGCTTTAGTTCATACAAGGATCAGAATGTTCAGAGAAGTTAGTTGGTTTTGTTTAAAAAAAATAATATGTATAATAAAACAATCAAATAATCTTTTAAATTTGCTTATGTAAGAGCAGAATGCGAGTGGAATTGTCATGAAAGTAATATTTCTAAGCTTTCTTTTACTTATCCTTCTTGAGATATCAGATACCTGGTCTGTTTTTTTTTTTTTAATAGAAAGAAAAAAAGCCTGATGCCTGTTTTCCAACTGTCTTCAAAGCGTATGCTGGTTTCGATAAAATTGTTGTGTTTTTATGTATTTTCAGAAGCTCCAGCTTTTTTCAAAAGATCACAAAATCTGTAGATATCTGTTCTCTCGAGGGAATCACAGCAAAAATGAGTTCTGCTCAGTTTTTCAATTATTTCCTAATCCCAGCCAGACTGGAAATTATACCTATTGATAAACTATGAGAGATAACAACATGCAAAAAATTCTTTTGCAGCTCTAACAATTTAGTACTTCCTCAGAAATTAGAGAGTATTAGCTTAGATATTTTAAATTGTCTCTATTTTATTTAAATATCCTTTTGGTAAGAAACATTTCAACATTATTTCATTGAGTAAACTTTTGCAGGATAGTTAGTTCTGTGGTGTCGGATTGATCTCACTTCAGATGTCTGTAGTTGAGTCAGTCTGTGGCCCATTTATAGTAACTGAAGGGAAAGAGGCACTTATGGGACATAATTGATCTGACCTATTTTACATGTCTGCTTCAGGATGAGATGAATGGTATTCCAGGAACATTTGGCTTAACTGACTAGATTTCCATCAGCTGCAGAAGCAGCGTGGTGAGAACAGAGGCTGCCTTATAGACAGAGAAGTGTAGAGGAGTATAAACTCCCATGCAAATTTCTAATATATCTCCATGAGCTTTTTAAACTTGAGATCTGCACCTAACCTTCAAATAGGATAGTTTCCAAACTCTCTCTCTTAAGAGTACTTTTTAATGCTGAAGTTCATCATCTTTAGCAGTGCCTTTGTTGTACCTAAAAACCGTATCACATAAAAGGCGAATATATTCTCTTGCAAAGTTTTTAAAACTTAGAGAACCAGAGTAATAGGAACTCTGTAGAATAGCTGCGTGATCTTCGTTCTCTTGAAGTACATTTTAGTTCTGCAGCAATGGAGTATATTATAGTTTGGGATTAAGTGGTATTTTTGAAAAATCAGGTGTATTTCACTTTTTAAAGTACTCGATTTGTTTATAGATTTTTTTTGTTGTTGTTTGAAATAAACAAAATATAAGATTTTCCCAAGTAAATTCGAAGTAATTGTTAACCCTAAACTGAAAAGATGCAGTTACATTTCAGTCTGTTTATCTCAAGAAATTGTTGGCCATGAAAAATATTCATGCAAATGTACCAGCACAGACACATTTGACTGAAAATACACTCCCTCCTTCTTGTTCTACAACATAACAGACTTTACGATTTTTGATGATTATTTGCTTCATGATGCTTTGCTCATATTCAGCACATTCTTTTATTTTCTCAGAGTATTAACTTGTCTTGGTACTGTGAAAAGTACAGAGATACTTTTTAGGGATTTTTCTTTCACCTATGTTCATTAGAAAACAAACCTTGTCTTTACTTCTGATGAAGACTACATATAGAAATACTGCAGTTTTTTCAAATTTCTATCATGAACTATATAGTGCTTATTTATTTTATGTTGCAACCAAGTGTGTTGGGAATTTTAAACACCTTTGAAGAGCAGCACTTCTAGCCTGAAGGGGTTGACAAATTGCGTAGTAAATATAATAAATGCAAGGATTTGGAAGTTGCATAAATGAATAGTAATATAAAGATGGTTAACAATATGCTGTTTATATTAACTGATTTTGAAGTTCTGACAGTGAATGCTTTTCTTTAGTAAGAAGAAAGATTTTTTAGCTCATTGGAGTAAGAGCAATATGTAGTTATTGTGTGCTGGCAACCCAACTGCATTAGGCTAGAGAGGCTGAAAAGTTGTCTGTGGATATGTGTAAGGAAGAAGTGGTTACACAAGGACATCTTCTGTGATGGTCCATGGCAGTCATGAAGGATTACATTTTAAACTGAGTATTAATAAATAAGGAGAATCTCTATGTTGGTTCAGAAAGGGAACTCCAAATGTATTAGCAGCATGAAAGGAAACAGTGAGCAAGAACACAAGAAGTTGGAGGACTCAAGTTGTTTGAGTGTTAAAAGAGGAAGGGGTGACAGAAGAGGAGAGGAATATTAGGAAGCAGAGTATGAAGGGCTTTGAATGTCAAGTGGTCATAGAACAGGATTTGATTTCTGTTTCCTGCTATGTGACATTAGGCAAATCATGACATTTCTCATCTTTTTATGAGCAGAAAATATGGATAATGCTTGCATACCAACTAGAGAACTGTGATGACAACTCTGGTCTTGATGCAATGTAAATGAGATATTTACGCTAATTTTAAAAATTCTTGAATGAACATGGTCATGTAAAATCATTAGATTTACAATTTCCTTGACCTTACACTATATTTTTTAGTAGTACCCATTAACATGTTTTGCTGCAATCAAGATTTCTGCAGAGCTTGATTTCTGTATACAAAGCTTTTATTTATGCAAAGCAAGTTTCCACAAGGTGATTTTCTTTCTAATCTGTAGCCATATTGAATGAGGAAGAGTGCTTCTTATTGAACTTCATGATCCTAAGCTTTTTCTTAAAATACATAGATAGGAGATTTTGCTGTATCATTAACTGGTAAATTTAGTCTCCCTATTCATTACATAAAAGAAACATGTGAAATCATGTTTCAGCTGCAGGGGCTATCCTTGCATCTATTGATGTATTGATTCTGTTTTCCAAATAAGATCTTGCCACATAAGACATGCTTACAATGGTACATTTTGTAAAAGCAACAAAATTTCCTACTACAGAGAAATGCCATTGTTCTGGAGGGAACACTTGGCTTTACATAAACAACTTTTATGTCAAATGAGGAATTTGTAATGATTCAGGTTTGTCAAAGGCAGGAGAAAATCAACTGCTTTCTTGATAGATTGAATGAACACAATGGTTTACATGTGATTAGCCAACCTTCAGAATACAACATTGAAAGAGGAAAGTATTCAGTTTAAGAAAATAATTAATTCTACCAATGTCCTTCTTATCTGTTTCTCATGTGCCATTTTGCACTGCTTTTAGGTAAACTTTTTCTAATTTATTTGGAAGATATGCTCACAGTTACATGAAATTCTAATTTGTACCACAGACAGAGCTCATAAATTGAAAGTGCATGGAGGACTTTCAGCAAGAGATTGCTGTTCCTTTTGTTGAAGGTGAAAAATAGCAAATAATTAAATCTATTTGAAGTTCAAGAATGATTCTGAGGTCCCTGATGATTTCACACAGTGTTTACCATGTCCAGCTGTCATGCTAATGGTTGGACTTGATGGTCTTAAAGGTCTTTTCCCACCTAAAGATTCTATGCTGATAGATGATGACCAGACCTGGATTTTACGTGCTTTTGCTGCCTCTAATCTGAATTTCAGTGGGGTAATACACTGTGGTTTAAAGTTATTGTTTCTTAATAAAGAGTAGGTAATACAGAACATAGCACTGTATGTATTCAGCAACACAGTCAGAGGCAAGTACATTTGAACTGTTTTCTGCTCTGAACACTAGTCTCCTGCAGATCAAGCTGAAGTGCTGGGGTTTGAACCCTGAGCCCTGAATTAAGGTTGACATATGGGTGGTTCCCATGGTCCTTTAAGAGGAGGGGATGAGTTTGCCTTTTGGCTTTCCTCCAAGGTGCAGCCGGCCTTGCAGGGAAAGCCCTTGGGTAAACAAGCCCCAGGTGCCCTGCATTGGGTAAATGAGTGCCAGGTGTCCTGCTTTGGGGTTAAAAGCTGGGACCACTTGCAGGAAGGGTGGAGTGTCTGTCTGTGAGGTGGATGCACTTTGCAGAGTTTCCTGTTGAGGAAGGACCTCCTGACTCTCCCTGCAACTGGGCCCCAGTCGGGTCTGGCACTTACAAATGTGGGCTTTGTGGGGAGACAATATGGGGCTACTTCTGTTGTACATGATCACCCTATTGCCTTGGTTGTCTCCCATTTTTTCTATGGGATACCTTGTATCTTTGTTTATTCCATCCATTCTGGGTAATGCTATGTCATTCCTAGGGTCACTGGGGTTGATGTCTATTATTTGTGATCTGACTTGTTTGTACCCTCAGTGATCCCCCATATACTGACTTCTCTATGTACAATAGAATCTGGTTACTGGATTGTTTTGCTACTGGCTGCGTCCTTTGTGCTAGGCCTAGTGATTGGCAAAACACAAGCTCAAAGCCTATATCCTTGTTGACAAGAGACTTACTAGCCAGGTTCCTGATCCTCTAATAGTCCAAGATATAAGATGAAGACTGGTGATAAAAACTCTACTCAAAGACAAATCTTGTCTGCACAGTGGAGAGGGGCTTTTGAGTAATGAGTATGTTGAAAAACAGAAACAATGAGCATTAATCCTTATCACACTCTTACATTTCATTCGTAGTTCTCAGTCTAAGTTGCTGTGTTTTGGGGTAGACAGTGAAGTCCTCAACATGTAACAATTTTCCATATATGTGTGTGTGTGTATATATATATGTATATTTTACTAATACTGAAATCCAGTCCAGGGTTCTTATGCATTCGTGTACTGGCCAGTAGTACTCACAGCTACTCACTGTTTTCTTAAATACTTACTGTATTACAGACACATGCACACTGAAGTTTTCTTTACAGTTCCCTGTTGCGAGCCACCACTGGATTCCTCTGTACTTGTTTGTTTGGTCCCCTCTGTAGTATTTGTGGTCAGATAATCCAAATATGGCTGATTGATTTTATGGTAACTGGGAATGAAGTTACATATAGAAAAATCTGACTGATCTGAATTAAAATATAGGAATAATAACATTTGACCCCAAAACACTGAATGAATCTTTATTCTTTTGATAGAAAAGGGATCATTATTCTTTTTGGCCTGGTATTTTGCTGCAGTGCAGCTTTCTATGCCTTCTTCTGTAGCTTTTACTGTTGTATTTCCCACTGAGGAAATAGAATGAATCCTGTGACTTCAGGTCACTACAGGATCATGCCCCAGTAGGCACTGTATCACTGGCTCATATAGACTCTTCAGCCTTCTTATTTATTGCCAAAATCTACATCAAAGAAAAGGAACCAGCAGGTGTTCCACATAGGGCACAGAGAGAAATGTGTTTGAGCTTCTGTCTTTTAGCATTCTGCAACTGCTGCAGAGATTTTTAGGGAACAAGCCGAGGCTGAAATACAGCCATCTTTCAAAAATAAACAGATTATTCAGACCCCCCTTTGTCCATTACCCCTCTACTATTTGCTGTGATTAAACAATAGAATTGTCTCATTTTTAGAAGTGTTTCCTAATGGCTCACCCCCTGCTGTTGTGTTTAAATTTCATATAAATGACAGGAAAAATAACTGGTAGACAATACAGTAGTAGTAAAAATATTAACCGTGACCATAGAAACATGAAGGGATCCCCCCTGCCCTTAGATTGTTTGAATTACAATCTTATATGTAACAACAAAAGTATTCCCAGGGGGAAAAAACAAAACAAACAAGTGTGTTTTTTAAGACATTTTCCTTGAAAATATCTGTGCTGTCAAGACAAACGGGATTTGAGTCATTAGGAGGTGTGGTCTAATTTTACAAGCAGCTCATGTCAGGTTTTGCAAGAATAGATTAAATGCTTTTCAGTAGCACTAAACTTTTCTTGTTGACAGCAGGAGGAATTGTGGTTTGCATAATAAAATTGGCAATATAAAATAATTTCACCGTAGTTTGCTTCCATTTTACAATGCAGGAATTTGTGTAACCAGAAATGTCAATGACATACATAAATTACTGGCTTTCACAGTGCAAAAATAATAGCATGATTTTCTCATGGCAAAAGATACAGCAGGTATCTGTGAAGTAGTAAGACAAAATCAGCTATTTTTGAAGCAGCAGAAGTTTCTTTTAGTCCATATTCCTGCACATATTTTTTCTAGCTATTGGAATGGTACAATTTTTTTTCTAGCTGTTGAAGTAATGAAACTACTGAAATATTTCTGTCCTTTCAAAATTGTTAATAGACAGCTGTGATGGTTAGAGGGTACTGTTGTGTGTGCTGTTGTAGCACCTTGTCCTAAAGGAAGGTGTGTCCTTATAGACTGAGAATCTTAATGTATGTCCAGCTTCAACTTGCTTGAGATAATGGTGCATGAGTGTCACAGCTGTTTTGCTAAAGTGACATGAAGTGTTGAAAGCGAGCCAGAAAATGTTTAGTGAAAACAGCAACGAACGAATAAACTTAATGATCACTAAAGAAGGCTGCTGGCTGGCATTGATAAGTGCATGACTGAAGCTACAGAGAATGCTATTACATGTCTTGCGACATATAGTATAGCTACTGGTGATGACCCACTTTGTAACTCTCCTCCAAATACTGATCCTACCTCTGTTACTCCTGGTCAGAAAACTTGCTTGTTTTCTAGGAAGGATTTTTTTTGTTTCAGCTAGTAAGACTGATTCTTTATTTTCTTTTAATTTTTTTTTAAAATTAAATTTTACCAGCATATGTTGTTGGTAATATAATAATAATTTAGAAATGTAAATATAATCAATAATATAATCAGAAATATAATCAATATTTAGAAATGAGTGCATACCTTTTAGAAGGTCTTCTATTTTAGAAACCTTATGGACGAACCTCAGTGTGTCACACATCTCAGAGCACTTTATGCAAATACAAACTTCTGAAACCACCTTCACTGGCAACCGTGTGTTGATTCTGGATCTGAGAATTACTGAAACAGCGAGGGAATTGTCTTGCTAGGAGTGAGGTGATTACAGACTTGTTGGGAGATTTTTCCTCAGAATCATTGGGTAGTTTTACTGAAATTTTATCTGACATAGTGTTGGATTTAGGAAGCTGAGACTGCCGTGAAGTTGTATCTTTGGTGAATTAATCTTCAGTGAAACAATTCCCTAGATCTAGTATTTAAGAACTAGTTTGTTTGTTTATTATTTATGTATTTATTTTTCACGTTTAAATCCAGTAAGAAATCTGCTTTTCCTGCAGACAGTATTTCTGCCATGCAGCACAAGGATGAGATTCTAGGAGTACGGCCTAGGAGTGCTACTCAGATAAGACAGCAACAGTTCATTTTGTCCAGGAAGGCGAATTACAAGCAGCTATCATTACTAGAGGCAAATATTTCCATTTGTCACAGTAGTAGCAACTATTTTTAATTGCTGACAGTTGACAATTCCCTGGAAAATAGAAACACCTATAGCCAGTAATTACAGCCTCTTCTTACCCTGCAGCCATGGAGGATTTTAGCTCCTGCCAACAGTTACGAAATCTGGCACTCCCGGACTGTGCCACATATTAGGTTAAACCTAAGTAGCTGTCAGGAAGGGGAGATATTATGCCCAAGACAGACAACAAAAGTAGGGTTACATTTCCAAAAAGTCTGAGAATTGCTGCTTTATGCAGTCCTAGAGGCATAGATTGGAATGAGCTGTCAAATACAATTTTTCACAGACTATTGTTGAGGTTATATAATGAGGTGGAATCTACCTGCAGAACAGGATGAAGAAAGAGAAGATTAAAAGAGATACTGAGCTCCACTGGCTGAACTCTAGGACAGCAAGAAAAAAGTTGAATGAGATTTTTTATGAACTTAGCTGAAAACTATGTATCTAGTTATTATACAGGCTGGAATAGCACATGTCTAAGGTCTTGAGTGGTTTTTTTTTCCCTTTTTCCAAAGCTTTATATAATAAAGTCAGAAAGCCAATAATGGATTATTAGAGGTGGCCCTTACAGAACAAATTGCATCTTCTGCAGATACACAGTTTGCTGATGAGCTGAGCACATGGACATATCCATTTGAGTGTGATGTCCAAGCTTCATGTGCAAGCAGATTTGCTTTATATTAAAGAGTGGGAATTTAAGTAAAGTAGCATATGGGTGTAAGCTGGAACATAGGAGGTTCCACATAAATGTGAGGAAGAATTTCTTCACAGTGAGGGTAACAGAACACTGGAACAGGCTGCCCAGAGAGGTTGTGGAGTCTCCTTCTCTGGAGACATTCAAAACCCACCTGGACATGTCCCTGTGTGACCTGACCTAGGTGTTCCTGCTCTGGCAGGGGGATTGGACTAGATGATCTTTTGAGGTCCCTTCCAATCCCTAACATTCTGTGATTCTGTGATATGCTGTGGGGTTTTTTTGCAGTAAGTGTGGCTCTTTTAGCTTCCAAGCAAGATTTTGCAAGTTACAGATCTACATTCATGCTTAGTTGCAATGCTAATAGTGGTTCCCCATCCCTGGAAAACAGATGTCAGTTTTCCAAGTGCAAACAGCGCAGAAAGAGATACAAATGGTGGAGAAAAATAGATGTACAGTGCCTAGCTGGAGGAGTTCTATCAGGTTGATCCACAAACATATACTGAAATAATTTAGTATGTGGCAGTCTGAATTGGTGATTTGTAGAAGATGACAGATGTAGCCAGAAACACCTTGCTAGCTGAGGACTGAATGTAGTATTTCTGACATCTGAAAGTGTTTTTATAAATGTCAAATACAGGCTATGTTTTCCTTCTGCTGCATATCTTTCTTCAAACATTATGTACTTGTAAATTATTCTGATTTGGGTAAAATTGCAAGTATTCATGTGCAATGTGATTTCCTCTGCCTTCCTCTCTCTACAAGAAATATGTGCTTAATTCAAGTATTTCCTGTATGCTTGGACTGAGGGGCAATGATAAGATGTAGAAAGACAGAATCAGACAAAATTAGACTGTTATCTTTGTTTTGCTCAAGGAAGGACTTTATTAGATGGATTTTGATACACATTTGTGTGGGTTTTTTTTTTATTTGGTTTTTCTGGTTTTGGTTTTTGGTTGTTTTTTTTTTTAAATAATAGAAAAAAAAATGTAAAACAGTCTGTTGAGGTGTGAGACCTAATACAAAAGCAGTGTGAGATAGACCATTTTGCATAGATTTTAGATTCTTAGTTGGCTGGCTAAAATCCCAAAAAAGTCTCCTGTGATTTAGTTTTAACTAGTTGGCAGATGTTGAATGATCTCAGCAAGTGTCTTTGTTGCTGTTCCATAGTAAATATGTAGCAGACTGACTGTTTATAATCTCTGTAATAGGGGATTTGTCAGTCTTTGTTTATTACCTTTAAAAAGGATTAGGAGAATAGGAAGATTGCACTGGTTCTCATAGGAACCTAAGAGTTAGATACCCATCCTTATTGGGAATTTTAATAAAAAATATGTCTTCAGTAATTCCATATCAAGACTACTGGCTCTTCCAACACAAACCATTCTATGATTCTATGATTCTTCAACCTTCTCTATTTCTCTTCATCCAACAAGATGATTGTACTCTCACAGTTTCCATCCTTCCTAAAGTTACTGAGAAATTACATCCATCTTTGGACAGAAAATACCAAGCACTTACTAGAGCCAATTTATGATTTAAAGTCTGTTCTCAGTGATACAGTAGTGATGAAGATGCAGATCTGGCTAGACAGATAGAAAACCTTTATTTTTCCACAGATGTATGTTTTTCCATCTCTTATCTTTGCATGTTTTTTCTTTTCAGGCTTTATTAGAAATGAGTTGAACAGATCAACATTGACACACCTGATGTGTCTGTGTATTCCAAACTGAAAACAGTTGCTAGCTTCCTTGCTGTGGAAGCACATTACTGTTCAACTGAAAAAAAATTTCAAATAAGCCCAGTCAAATATAAAGCAATCGCATGAGAAAACATACATTTTAAAGAATTGATTTTAAAATATCATGTAGCAACTGGGAAAAAACACACAGTTAAAAATGAAAAAGAAAGACTAAACCACAATGAGCCATTAGGCATATCTGATCAGTTAAAATATATGTGTTGCGTTGGACCTAAAATGTGTACACGTCAAAAAGAGTATATAGTAAAACTAAAGAACCTGGTAGACCAGTCTGGATAATCACATAATTAATGATAAAATACTCAGTTTTTTATTTCATCAGTGTGAACAAATCATCCTGTGTTTCTCCTTTGAAATCTAAACCAGTTTTTCTTTCTTACCCACTGCTGCTAATATGAAAAAATTATGTGTGTGAGTTCATTCGTATAGCATAGTAAGAGAACAGAAGACAGTCAAAATAATTTATTAGAATGAATATAATCTATTTTGGTCAGGAAATAAATAGCTCAAAGTGAAACACCAGAGTAAAAACAGTGCTAAGACTGTCACGTAAGTAAGGACACCATGTTTAGCTGTTTATCTGAAGAGAGATTCACAGTTTCAGCTCTTCCAAAGTAGCAGCTAAATATTACTGCTGATGCATTGGTTCAGTGTTGTCTGGGAACAGAGACAATGGCTGACAGCCAATATGAAGTAGAAAGTATAACTGTTTTATTTACTGAGGTATTAAGCAAACTTCAGCAATCATTGTTAATGCTTTGGATGATATCCAAGGCAGAAGACAGGAGTCCTGTTGGCTCAGGAGTATAAGGAAACTTACTGGAAAATAGGAAATTTAATGAAAAGGCTACTTATCTTTCATACCAGGACTTGAGCAAAAGGGTAGAGCGTCACATAGAAGTTCAACTGCTTTTTTTTCTGAGAGGTTCTTCTTTTTTCTGAGAGTTTCTGACCTCTTTTGGAATAAGACTGCATAGGATGAGGCCCAGAACTATATATTTATAGGTAAAGATAGAGAACTTTTTATAAGTATAGATGAGAACTTTTAAGTATGTTTGAATGGTTGTATAAAAATCAGTTTGAAAAATACCTAAAAGACAAATATATCACAGACATAGCCCCAGCTTGGTCAACATTTTTATTACAGTTCAAGGTAAGTAAGACTTTAGGAAAGGCAAGTAAAGGTTGTATCTGTAATAAAATGTGAGTGGTCTGAGAATTTTGACAGTAACTTTCAACTTAAAAAAGAGCAAACTGCAAAAGTAATCAAGTCAGTAGCCAAAACTCATGTGAAAATCTTCAGAAGCCCATACCTTTTCTGGGTAACCTGGAATGCTTCGAGACTTTGAGGGAAAAGATAAGATTTATAGCTTTTGTATGCCCTAAAGTTGCACAGGTCATTTAAATGATTTCTGCAAGATGTTTGTGTGTGAATGCTGGATGGAAGGCAGCTAATGAAAACAACTTTGCTGCTATTTGTCTTGATGAACACTTCTCTGAAGTGCTCCTGTACTGCAGGGAGATCATGTACCACCAATTTAACTTATAGATGGTTTGAGATGGATGAAATGAACCCCATCCCTCTAGTAAAACTGGACTGTTTTAAAGTTTCATTTGGTTTTACCCAGCTGCTATGAAAATCTCTGGAATATATTTATATTCTATTTAAATTAATTGCTATCCACTTCAGTACACAGAGCTGTACAAAATTCCTTTAAGTTACAGAGGTTCAAACCAACAAATGCTACACGGTAAATTTCGAGATCTTTACAAAATAAATGTGTGTGAAGATTATGCTAGTAAGAACACAGTAATACGGAAACTACAAATTCCCAGGGGAGCTTTCATCATACCCCTATATTATTTTTAAGAACATTTTTGCTTGCTTTCCAGGTGCTGTCATTTTTTTTCTTCTACTATGTTACATTTGCTTTTCTGGTCAGGATTTTGGCAATGCTATTGGGTACAGATTTACTCGAAGGGATGAAGGAGCCTATATTCTCTACTAAATCCAGCCAGTTCCATCTGATACCCATGTGCAGACATGCAGCTTCCTCATTCAGTTGGGCTGCGTTTGTTCCTGAAGCTGAAAGAATTATTGTTCTCATATTGCAGAAAATAATACTGTAATGATATTAAAAAAAAAATACAAAAATTTAAAAGTATTTAAGAAGCGAACTGTTGATGCATATTACCACAACTCATTAAAATTGATAAGGAATATTTTTACCTATGTGTTACTTCCTAAAAAACTTTTCTCTTTTTTTTAACAGTAATGGTATTTCTGACACATTTCTCCAGCTACATGAGATGCCATTTATTTTTAGCTGGAGGGCATAGTAATTTATTTTCTTTGACTGTATTGCTCTATAGACAAGCTATCTCCTGAGCAAAATAGGCTATTCTCAATCCACTAAAAATTAGCAAGATATTTACTATTAAAACAGTTGTGGAAGTGAGGTAGGTGTCAAAAGAAGTGCCTTTCTCTGACTGCAATGAGAACAGAGGAGCAATATGGCAGAAAATAACAGTTACCGGTAATTACCTGCTAATGATGAAATTCTGTGCAAAACCTGCAAGTGAATGGAGTTACAGAATCATCAATACATATGAAAGGTCCTCAGTAGCTCATTAAATAAAAAACTAAAATAGGAACTGAGAAACTGGGTCTCGAATATGTGGCAAAACATAGTGATTACAGTATGCACTAATAAACCAAATGTCTGACCCATTGTCTGACCCACAGCGACAGACTCTAGACAATTAAAACAGAATTTATTAACTTCTATATTTCACACAAACTGCCATTCTCACTTTTGAAAGTAGCACAGATTGATCACTGCATCATGGAACAAATCCAAAATAAAATCAAACTCTGAATAATTTATGACAGTGCTTGTAAGCCTATATTAAAAAACTCTTCAAATATGTAAGTCCCCCAAAGGCCAGAGAAAAGTAATGGGTTTATATTTGTCTTATTTCTGCAGTGTAGACAGGTTCTTCAGTATATAATGAGAGACTCTTCATGACTTGAAATCACAGAAATTACTTTTTAAAATACTGAATTGCTGAATCTCTATCTTTCTTATGATGCTCTTGTGATTTTTTTCATGATTTTATCATAAGACTTGACTAAGACCAATGGTATTCCAGGTGGTTTCCTACTGTTATTGGCATATGTAGATTGAAAAATGAAAAAATGAAAAGCAATAAATCCTCAAAAAACTCCAACATAAGCAGAAATACCTCCTCCTTCCACTAAATCTAGGGTACCTAGATCTCATTCTAGAACGAGGAGTCTAGCTGTATGAAAAGTTTCTGTTCTTCTTACTGCCCAAATGCAAACAGCATAATGAAAAAATGACATAACACTGATTATACTGGTCATATTAGCAGTACAGTTCTGATTCAGAATATATTTCACCAGTCATGTTACCAGAGATGCACATCTGCCATTAAGCTAATGAAATAAAACTATGTGAAGATGGCAGCATGAGCCGTGATTCTCTTTATAACCTCCACCATATGATTTTCAGGTGAGATCCATGGCTATTTATTTAAGATTTACAGAAAATACAAAGATTTTAACAATAGTCTTTACATTTTTCTCTGCCATTGGAAAAAAATTACTTGTTGTTCTGTCTTCTATTCTCTCCCCCACCCAGAGTCAGTACAACTCTCTGTATCAACAATTTTGAGAAGCTAATTCATCATAGTTATAAGGCCACTAATTATCATCCTGAACTTGGCTCTGTGCTTGGCTGCAAATTACTGACAAAATTAGGGGAATTTAGGAATGCTGCCTAGTTCTCTCTTGCTGAATTCTGAAGAACACAAAAAGCAATAAGAATATTGACAGCAACCCTGTTCCACTCCCCTAGGCCTGCACCTGCTAATGAGACCCTCAAAATTCTGCTGCTGGTCTATCAAAATTTGTCCCAGTTCCTTCTCTTCTTATTGTATTTGGAAAACAATATATAATAATTTCTGCTTGGAGCTGAGAAAGGGGAGGAAATCCTTTGAGTGGGGATATTAAGAGTTGCCCTCCCTTGCCTTCCTTTCATCTGTATTTAATATGCAGAACATGGTAGAAAGTTGAAATATCAGAAGTGGGAAGAAGGGTAGAAAATGAAAGGAAGATATTGCATCTTCTGTTACTTTTGCTCATCAAGAAACCCCCTATCTTATCACCAGGTTTATTCATTGCTCCAAAAAATAGATTAAGGCTTTCAGTTAATATCCCCTTTGAATGTAATAATAATGTTGATGTTAAAGATAGATTTCTGTGATTGTAAGACTTATTCTAAACTGGATCCCAACTGACTTTAGGAACTCAAGAAAACCTTACATTTCTCATGTCATGTGTCACCCTACTGTTGAGTTCTGGAAGTTTGCTGGACTGTGCACATATATTTAATGTCTATTTTATGGTAATACATCTAATGAGCCAAAATGTAATATAGGATCCTGAAATCCATTATTCAAAACTCACATTTCTGTCACTGCAGTAGATTTGTGGTGGGTAATTCCAGTATTTTGGAAAGTAGCCATCATCTGAATGACTCAGAGCAAAGGATTTTACACAAATGCAGATCATAACAGTATAAATTCTTTCATAAAAAGATTGAATCATTGACAGTAAATATTCTCAATAAAGACATATTCCAAAAGCCCAAGTAACAGGATCTTTTTTTTTATGCATCCTTTGTGTTGTGCAAGAAATAACTTTTATTAAAAAATAAATTTACCTGTACTTTCTAATTTAATCTTAATTTTGCATAAGTATTCTGCATTCTCTATAATAAACTTATGGAGGAGAATAACATATTACTGTATTTGAAAGGATGGGCTTTAGAGAACCATTGAAGATTTCAGGTGGAGCAAACAATTAGATGCTTGCACCTAATGTGTCCATTTTTGTTTGTAATGTCTTTGATAAAAAAAATAAATAAGAACAACAGAAGGGTGTGACAAATAGCTTTTGCAACAAAATAAGTCAGTGAATGTTCAGTCTTTTGAAGGTATTTTAGAAGGAAATTGGACATGTCGAAATAGAACTGAAGTGGTGAAAATATGGAAAAATGTAGAAAATAAGAGACAAAACAGTATTTCTAAAAGTATTAGAAGACTGTAGAGTTCAGTATCAAGTCCAGATATCATAGTACATCTTCACATTTGAATTATAAGAGGCATGCAAGTGAATAGAAAGTAACTTTTAAGTAGTGGTAAATAAAGCTGACAGGTGAAGAAGACTAGGATTTTCTTAGTTTATTTATGTCTTCAATTATTTGTCTCCATGGAGTCAATAGAACTAAACCAGGAGCAAGTGGTAAAACTAGAAAGGCATGTTTTCAAATTAAGAATAGAAACTGTAGCTTTGAAGAAGAAAGCCTTTTAAGAAAAGGCATGTGAAAGAAGGAAAGTGCTAGAAAGTGCCAAAAAGGAAATTGCTAGACTCTTGGGAAATGCCTATTAATAAAGGAAAGTGATTATACTCTCCATGTTTCCTGAAAGGTTGCTAAGAGAGAAAAGAGAAAAAAATATTTGATTATATGATTACAAAACCTAAACCTGCTTCTATCATAAAAGCTAAGATTGTTATGCACCACCTAAATAAAGCAGTTAAGAACAATAATGAAAGAAGCAAAAGCTTTTTGAATGTATTTGTGTCTCAGATGATAAAAGCCATGTGCTATTTCAGCAGAAGTAAAAGTCTGAATGAAAAATGGCTTAGAAGGAATCTGCCAGGGAACAACAAAGGCAGTCTGCTCCCTAAAGGACAGTGAGCCAGAAGCTGAGGACGGTAACAAGGCTGGCTCACTGACAAGGACCCAGTCCCACTGCACTTGAGCAATGCAAGCAGGGCAGACCTGGTGACCTTAGCTAGGTTTAGCTGAGAGTCCAGGTTACTGAGCAAGTCCTTAGAGGTGAGAAAGGCCTGAGATCAGGCTGGGATATTAAGTCTGATGGTCTGGGTCAGGGTCTGGATCAATAGAGTGCATGTCCAGGCATCGATATGATGGCAACACAGCTGCAGTACAGTTCAGGCTAGGGCCCAGGTCTCAGCTGAACAGCAGCTCCCAAGAGATGGATTGGGGAGCCCCAACTTCTCTTTTTTCATAACAGCTCCTATCAGTGAGCTGGCCTTGAGCTGCCTTTCTTCTAGAAGAGGAAAGGACTCAGAGCCCTGAAAGCATCACAGTAAAACAGTGGTTTGCGTAAGGAAGAACTCACATATAAAAGACATTATTTGGGTATCTAGAAGAGCATTTGGTGAAGGACAAAATCAGAATATAATAAAGGCAACAGGTGATTTTTTTAATGTGTGGCAGAAGAGACAGATAACAGACCTAAGACAAGGAAAACCTTTCCCCCCGAAAAGTTACAGAAGAAAGAAAAGTGGTGAAAGGGAGGACATGACATAGAGAAGCATGTCATTTAAGGAACAATTGATGTTTTCAAAATGAGGGAACTGAAACCAGAGAAATATGAAAGGAGTGAGAATGAGAATAGCATAAGAAAAGTGGAAATGATCTCTGAATTAGGCAAGAAAATGCAGGAAAAATGTTGTCAGAGTTGCAGAATGTGAAAGCTTATAGAGGTAAGATAAGGAGTTTCAAAGAGTTAAAAGCCCAGTTCCCAGTGACTGCTAATGAGAGCTGAGAAGCCTGATCCTTTAGGTCTCTTTGAAAATCCTATCTGAAAATAAAAATTGGATGAAGTGTGGGATTTATTGGTTCTGACTAAAAAAATGAATAGTAACAGCAAGTTTGCAGACAAGCTGCAGACTGGAATAACAGAAGAGAAGTGATATGAATTTTCTAACAAGACCTGTCAGTTTTCCTGTCCTTGTTAAGAAGAACAGAACATCTGCAAATGGAGCAGACATGATCTTGAAAATAAGTCCTGAATCAATCAACTCAGCGAAGAACAATCTGTACACATGATTTTGGTTTAGACAAATCATCAAACAGCTATTAACTGGAAAGCTAAATGGGGTCAGCAGTCAAAGCCTGGCTGGAAGATAATAAAATCATAAAAACATTATAATATGCATTACTTAAATATGAATAGTGAAGGCACATTTGAATTATGTGTGGCAGGATTCAGCTGCAGATTAAGACACCTATGTTTAGATGTCTCCATGTAGGTGTCTATATATACATTAGTTATCTAAGCTCCCATAACAGTCAATATAATCTATCAAGTCTAGAGAGCTTTTCAGCTGATCAAATGTGGATAGTTAAGTCAGAGTGAACTGAACAGCTATTGGCATTTATGTCTATACATTTTTGTGTCTACTATTTCCTAAATACCTTGGTCAAACTACTGACTATTTCTTCAAATTAAAATATATATCCCTTCACTGCAATATCTCTAAACAGCTGAACATCCATAACCATATGCTACAGAGAAATAATACCTGGAACTGAATGTCACGTGGAATGTCTGTATCTATTTTTGGCTTCTATTTACTTCTGTGTAACCTTGGTCCTATTTATAACTGTGGAACATTGCTACCTGCCAGTGAACTGGTAAGAGCTGTTCTGGGCCACACTCAGGATCCATACAGCTCCATACACTCTCTTTGCTATTGCCTATAGCATTTACCTAAAAGAGTACAAAAGAGTGGAGCAGGCATATAGTCACTTATTTCTGGTATGCTTTACTAGCCTTCAGAATTTCTTCAGTTCAGATTGTCCTAAATCAAAGATTATATCACATGCTTGGGCACTGATTTCTAGAGTTCTATAAGAGTAATTTTTTAAGTGTGCTTATGGCGGTCGAAGGGATGGTGAACTTAGCTCTTCCTATTTCCTTTTTCCGTGATACTTATGAATTTTTAAGCCTTCTGTCTTATCCCCTCCCTCAGCTGGGGTAAAAGCGGAATCATTTTGCTGATTTTTCTGGATTTATTTATTTGACCATAACTGTGAACGGAGATGATGTTTTCATGGAACCTTGTCTCATAAGTCTAAGATCTTTTTCTCTAGTCATAGTAGTTAGATGAATAGGAACTCATTTCTCCTTCTATCTTCTATGTTGGCAAACCCCATTTACATTCGAAGTGTTGTTCATCTAATCTTAGTTTGCACTAATATCAAATAAACTTCATAGGAAACAGGTCAATAAAAACATTTTTTTCATATTAATTGTGGTTCTACCTTTTGGACTTTGCTGAAATTGAGAAATATTTTGCAATCATACCTTTTCAAGGGGGAAGAAAAATAAGGATGCTGAAGGTTTTCTAAATCAATGAGAAACAGATGTGATTTCCTAGAAAACTCTGGCATTCAAGCTTCTTTACTATTTTGTTCATAATGTTAATCAGCTCTAAAAGAAATAGTACTGCGGGGCAGAGGATATTGATGAACTACCCGAGTTTGGAGGGCAGTTCTACCCAGGTACAATTTTATAGGCATCAAGAGGAGTGGAAAATTTCAAATTGTCTCAAAAATCGTAAGAAACCCGTGGTTTATTTGTCCTATAGCAATATATACTCCACTATGTATTTTCCTTTTTAAGACTATTTATACAAATTGAAAATGTTACTCTGTGGTTTAGTTTGGTCTTTTCCTTAATTTCTATATTAGAGTAATAACAAAAGAGCAGTTGTTCATGAGATTACACACAGATACTAATCCTAATTAAAAAGTGATGAATGAGATATACTGTGAAGAATTAAATTAGAAATTAATGAAATGAGAAGATGCTGTTGCCTGAACTACTGTGGTTTTAAATCTCCAAATTATACTGATAATTGGAAAAATTAGGAAACAGTAAGTGTGTGCTAGTTGAGTAGAATTATATTAATTGGAAAAGCCTGACAGATGGAATTGTTCAGGTAAAAAAGCTGATATGACTTGTGAGGCTTTTGAATGGAAGTGAATGGGAATATAGCTCTGGCAAAATTTTTATCATAAATAAGCTAGCTTTTTAAATGTAATGAAAAAAAATCAGCATGAAATTAATATTTTGCTTTCGAGATGCTAATTTTCTTTGTTTCATTATGCTTATGATTGCAGTTATTAATATGAATAATAATTTTCAATAATTTTAATTAAAACTCGATTTTAATTTCATGTTTATATTAAAAATGTGACAAAATCTAGAAAAGTTTTAGACTGAAAATGTCAACCCTTTCCTTTTTGAATTGATTTGCCAGAATTTTTCACTTCTCTTTCCACTGTATGTTAGGCTTAATCCATCTTATTTTTCCTTCTTTTTGCCTAAGTAACTAATTTTGCACATAGCCTGGAGCAGGGCTGGCAGCTTTGAAAATAAAGGTTTTAACTCTGATGATATATACCAGTTGCTTCTGCAGTGAGGTCATCTGAGATTTTCTACCTCTCATTTTGAGCTCTGGATGAAGTTTGATTGCCCCAGAGAACATTGCCATGGGCAGGATACCAGATGCTCTCTATCCTCTTTACCTGTCCCATCCCAAAGGATTCAGCTTTCTGCTGCTGCACTGTTTCCTTTCATCATCACAGGCCTGAGTGACTGCTTTGATTTTCATTCTAACTATGTTGTGATAGAATTTGACCAATAGTATTTATTTCCACTCAGCTACAATAGTAACTCTGCTTTACAGTGTAAGGAAAAAATGACATTAATTAGGAAGTAGTATAAAGTTTATATTTAGAGACTTTTTCAAAGTGGAGCTACATCACAGTGGCAAGTAAGAGCAGCTGAGATGAAGAAGTTTGGAATAACTGATTACTTATTGGCAGACAGAGCAGTGATTTACTGGTGAGAAAAATTCCTCCTCTGTTCCTCTGACAATCACCAATAAATTACTGTGTCTTTTCCCTAACTTAAAATATTTACAAGCAGCCCAGGAGAAAAATGTATTCTTCATTCTCTGTACATATTCTCTGTCTTGTATTATCACTTACTGGAGGTATTATGACACAGTGCTCTTCAGTATCTCTCAAAATCCACAGCTTTAAGACAGCTCTGTCTTCCATTCAGCTATATCCCAAATAAGATGACAGGTTTCTGTTTCCTTTTAAATATGTCATGTGGATGTGTTAAATTTTGTTGTTGAATTTAATGGAAACCCAGAGATGAGTTAAACCACTGACCTCCTGCAGCAAGCAGTTATCATTCATCTTGCAGTTTTGTGACTGTCACATTTGGTTACTTAACTGCTTTTAAAGCAAAATGCTCTGGACTCTTCACTGATGTGAATCTGAGTGGACAAAAAGCAGTTTCTTCTACCTATACCCTGGAATTTGAGAGGTTTATAAATGTGCTAATACTGCCAGTTGGTTACTCAGGTTTCTAGATTTGGAATAACGTTTAATTTTGACAGAAACTATGTGACCATTTTAAAATGTAATTTAGCATTTTAGTCAAATTCGAGGCCTAGATTGTAATTTATTCTGTTCTTCCATTTCATACAATGCTTGTTCCTCTATCCTGAATTCTTTTTATGTTGCTGTAGTTGTTCCATGTCTCATTACTTTTCCCGTTGCTCATACATCTTTTAGCATTCACATTCTAGAATGCCATCCAAATACAGTTTCTAAAACATTATATATTTGAAATAATTTTTAATAAGTGCTTACAAACAAGAATGGGGACAGAGGCATGCTATGATATGTTAGGAATTTAGAAACTTCATTCTAATAAATACAAAAGTAAAAATTATGTAACATTTTAAAAGATCTGAATAGTCATAGCAAATCAGTATTCAACAATTGGAAAAATTATGACATGCTTCCTAAAATCAGGATCCATTTTTTTATGTACTCCAGATCATGTTTTACAACTTTCTTCCACAATCTTGAGTGGGGCAAGTTTATTGTAATAAACTTAAATTTTATTTTATTTTATTTTATTTTTTTTATTTTACTTTTTATTGCTGGCAATAAAATCTGGTGGGTTGGCTGCACTGGTAATCATTTTTTTTTTGTTCTAATTCAACCTAAATCCCCTTGGATAACTGTGATTTTTGCCTGATTTCTACAATGTATATAGGTGTTTCCAGAAACTGAAAGAAGACATAGGTCACATTCTACAACTTAAGAAAAAAAATATTTGAGAGAAAGGTTTTAATATTTTGTAACAGATGTCTGTTTTACCTCCAATTTATGCATTCACACAGGAGGGCTATAAGTTAGTGTAACTTAGAAGTTTTTTTATCTCTCAAAAAGTTTTCACTTGTGAAACTTTTGACAAGTTACTGTTTGAGCCAGGGAGTGTTCCAGGAGGGATAGACAATCTTTTTAAGAAACTGGAATCCTGATTTGTCTTCAGTTACTTGAAACAGTAAAATCGATATTACTTTACAGAGCATATGTCTGTTGGTTTTAACGTGAATGCCTGTGTGCTTTGTACATAGTAGCAAACGACAAAATTACATAGAATAATGAAAATGCAGGGGATTAGGATTGTTTGATTATCCTTTTGGACTGTTGCTGTCTTGAAAGAGCAACAATGGCAGCTAAAATTGTTCTAGACAAATATATCTGCTGCAAAGAATGACCTTGATTTGGAAATGCTAGTTCATTCAGCAATCCTTGCTAGCAATAATTAAGCAAAAGAACTGGCCTGGAATAAGGGATCTTTCCATGGGAGCTAGGATCAGCCTGTGGCAAAGAGCAGGAAGGCACAGGGCTTTCTGTAGAGATAAAGTAATTTGGAAGGAACACAGCTGCTGAGTTGGGTTTTGGTTTAGGTTTGGTCACAACCTCCAGTCAAGGACTTGCAATAGTACATCTGAATACTCTTCCTGCAGAATTCCAAGGTTTTTGTAGGAAGTAGACTACAGAACAAAATAGTACTTCTCAGTTCTGGCAATAATATAGTAAGTATTAGCAGCGTAGTTTGATGCACATTTTAAGCTAGCATGAAGTTACCCTGCTGCCAAACAAGCTGTCCTGCTCATCTGCCTTCTACTGAGCTGGCAATCATTCCCTGCTCCCACTACACTGCTCTCCTACTGCCCCTTTCCTCTGCAGCTTGGGAGAACTAATCCCAGCTAGAACTAGCTGGAGGTAAGAGAGACAGGAATGAATAGTCAGGGCTGTGATCATGCCACTCCATGTCAGTATTAAGTGCTCATGGAATTGTTATTTTCCAGAGTTTCTTTCCTTCTCTCTATCTGCAGATAATTATGTCCTCTTCTTTCTGAGACAGAGCTACAGTAAAACCTCCTCAAGGCTACTCATCATCAATGAGCTACTATATTCTAGTGTCATAAAAAGATTTGCTCCAGGACAGGTATTTTTTCTTAGAAAATGAAAGTAGCTGGAGCTGGTAATGGGTTGCAAATGACTCAATTAACTTGTCAGGTGTCAGGAGTTCAAGATGGTTGTCAGAGCTAGTCACAGTGAAATTTCTACCAGCTATGAGGATTTTCTGCCAACAGCATGTTTTAAAAAATACTTAATTACATATTCTTATTGCCTAAAACTATGAGGATTATTTTTATTTTGCCCTCTGTCCTTCCATCTCTTTTTATTGTTTTATCCTGGTTAGGTTGCTGTGGTTTCTCACATCTACAAGGCTGGTTTCAGTTATTTGTCAGATCAACAAATTGCCAGGATTTGTTAAAATTAACTCATAAAATTTATAGAACTAATTCAAATACTGTTTATGACTACAAGAAGGCAGAATGAAGAGAAAAATCTAGCATGCAGAACTAAGATTTAAGCAGAGATTCATTTTACTTTAGCCCAGTGCCTACACCTAAGGGGCTTTAACAACATGCTACTTGACTTCAGAAGCAGGGATGCAGGGAAAATGGCAACACTACTCTGGCATGAGGAAACTAAGAAAACTAGTGTTAAAACAGCCTCCTAGTGAGAAACATGGAGTCAATGAACTTGGATAACTTCTAAAAGCACTTTTGTGTGGAGCCATATACTCCTGATGAATCATGCTGCATCTGTAGTATATCCACGTCCCGATGTGTCACATCAATAGGGGATTCAAAGAGAATGACAAGTAAAAGCAAGATGTAACAGTGTGATGGAATGTAAGTAATATTAGAGCATCTCTTTTAGAGCATCTCTTTTCTTTCCCCCCCAACATGCTATTTAAGAGTCCTGTGCTTTGATGTATAATACAAAGGGGCACTAGTGGAGTGAAATGTGAGGGATAGGTAGGCGTTAGTGATGTGCAAAATAGCAAGCTTGCTTTCAAATGGTTTGGCAAAGACTTAGCTGTGAAAAATAAGGCACTGTTGACAACTTGGAATCCCCCTAAGTGTGATGTCCCTTCTCCTTGAGTGGTTTTAAAATTGAAATAGTGATATGCTTTCAGTTATGTGCATTTGCCTTCTTGTTACTGAAAACAAGTTAGGAAAATTTTCATCAACTTATATAAGGAAAAGCTGAAGGAATGCTTTAAACATGAAAATTATCTTTCCATTTTTAAATAAAGAAGTTTTATTTACATGTATACCCATTTTAAATAAGAGTATAGCAAATAAGGAGTATTGACTGTGATTTTGTTTTATTCTTGTTGCATTTTATGACAAACCAGGTTAATGTCTTTGCCGATGATTTCTTGCACTTTCTGACACATGCCTTTCATGTTGCTTTAGCTTGAATTCTTATATGTAGCTTATAACTTCAGGTAGAAAATGTTTTTAAGAAATACATAAAATCATGTGCTACTTGGTATTTTCAAAATGAAAGTCCTACACCATTCTGCTATCCCAATTTGTGGAATAAATATTCTGATGTAGTTAGAAATCCAATTAAATTTTTGGGTAGAAAGAAATGTTTTGTTGTATTTTGATCTGTAAGTGTTCTTCACACTTTTATCTCCAAAATGGAGTAACACAATGAACCAGCCAAGTATTACTCCTTCAGTTACAGTCGTAGAATCATAGAATCACAGAATAGTTTTGGTTGGAAGGGACCTCCAGGGTCATCAAGTCCAACCTTTATCCCATCATGTTCCTAGCCATTAGACCATTAGACCAGTCCTTGCAGAAGGAAAGCCTGAGATCTGTTGAAGTAGTATGAGGAGAAAGAATGGTCCCCTGGAAGTGAATTCCTAGCTCAAGGTCAGCTTGATGCAGTACCAGTCTCATAATCTTCTACTGCTTTTAGCAAAGGGTATAGTCCTATATGTTAAGTGGTAAAGGCCTCTCCCACAGAGTAGACAGCTGCTGATGCACAGGATTTGCTACAGTTGCAGACAAATTTTTTTTTTTTTTTTTTCTTTCTTCTCTTTAGAACAAAAGAGTAAAGAAAAGACATGCCCAAAATATGAAAATATTGCTTCTTAGAGTTTTTCTGCACGTGGACACAAACAAAATAACCTGGATTATTAAAAGTGTGAATTTAAAGGGGATTTGTTGTGCCACATTTGTTACACGCCTACTCTGCGTGGGCACTCTGAAGTGATTTTCTTTGGATTCAGCTTAACTGGTGAGTTAGCTTTTTTCACAGAATCACAGAATGGTTGAGGTTGATGGGGACCTCTGGAGGTCATCATGTCCAACCTCTCTGCTCAGGCAGGGCCACCTAGAGCCCAAGCCCATGTCCAGATGGCTTTTGAGTACCTTAAAGAGAGGGAGTTGACACAAACTCTCTGGGCAACCTGTGCCAGTGCTGATATCCTCACAGCAAAAAAATATTTCCTGACGTTCAGAGGGAACCTCCTGAATTTCAGTTTCTGCCCATTGCCTCTGGCTCTGTCACTGGGCACCACTGGGAAGAGCCTGGCTCTGTCTTTGCACTCTCCCTTCAGATATTTGTACATACTGAGAGATCTCCCCCGAGCCTTCTCCTCCAGGCTAACCAGCACCAGCTCTCTCAGCTTTCGTCATAGGAGAGATGCTCCAGTCCCTTACTAATTTTCATGATGCTTTGTTGGACTCTCTCCAGTATGTCCATGTGCTGAGGAGCACACTGGACCCAGTACTCCAGGTGTGGCCTTAGCAGTGCTGAGTAGAGAGGAAGCATCATCCCTTCCACCTACTGACAACACCCCTCAAATGTAGCTCAGGATACCATTTGCCCTCTTTGTGGCAAGGTTATTATATATGGCCAAGTCTTTGGCTGTAGCATTTGACACTAGGCTGGAAAACACTTATTTTAATTTGCTCCCTTTGCACACATACCCTGTGATGGTTTTTAATTATATAGAGACCATTTTCCCACGGGTATCTCTCTCAATCAATCTCTGTTCAGTGAATAGGTCTTTATTTAAGGCTACATGGTCACATCTACCACTCTTTAGCTTTCAGAAGTTTGATTTAATGAACACATAGAACTTAAATTTATAGAAATGCTAATGTAGAATTAAGGTGCATATCCTCTGAGGCATGCTTGGAAGGTGTTCGCTGTGATTGGGTTCTTCTCTGTATTGAAACTCCTACATGTTACTTTAATGGAAATAATGACAAAAGCCTTCAAAAGGCTTCCTCATTATTTTCTGGCTTTGGGATTAGCCATCTGGTCTTCAGACAAGTGCTGACTTCAGCCAGGCTGTGAGAACAGTAGGAGAATATGCCATTCATATCAGAACTGAAACAATTGTGGTTACCTGCACTGCTGACAGGACCAGGGGAGTGATTTTATGCCTGTACTCAGCACTGGTGAGGCTGCACCTCGAACACTGTGTTCCGTTTTGGGCCCCTCACTACAAGAAGGACACTGAGCTGCTGGAGTGCGTCCAAAGAAGAGCAATGAGGCTGGTGAAGGGTCTGGAGCACAAGTCTGATGAGGAGCGGCTGAAGGAACTGGGGCAGTTTAGTCTGGAGAAGAGGCAGCTGAGGGGAGACCTCATTGTTCTCTACAGCTGCCTGAAAGGAGGTTGTAGAGAGGTGGGGGTGTCTCTTTAACCAAGTAACAAGCAATAGGACAAGAAGTAATAGCCTCAAGTTGCACCAGGGGAGGTTTAGACTGGCTATTAGGAAGTATTTTTTCACAGAATGGGTTGTTAGATATTGGAATGAGCTGCCCAGGGCAGTGGTGGAGTCCCCATCCCTGGAGGTGTTTAAGAGTCACGTCAACATAGTGCTCAGGGATATGGTATAACTGAGGACTGTCAGTGTTAGGTTAATGGTTGGACTCGATGATCTTCAAGGTCTTTTCCAACCTAAGTGTTTCTGTGATTCAGTGATTCTGTGATTCAGTGCAGTTTGCCTCTCTGGGTTTCCCAGATCAGCCTTCAGTAATACAATGCTGAGAGCTGACACCTGTGGGCTCTGTAGTGCCTATGATGATCCTTTGGGTTCATTCTGACAGGAAGCACCATTTCAGGTACTTCTGTTTATCCCTCTAACCACAAACATCTGAGGAGACTACCCTTTCCTGTACTGCAGAGTAGCCCAATGGGATAAGCCTGGATGTATTTTCCTTGTTAGTGGAGCAGAGGAAATTATTTGTTAGAGCAATAGATGTTGTCTCAAAACCGCCCTGGCCTGAAGCCTGGTGGTTACACAATTGTGGCAGCTGACTAGGAGACAGTGCTTTTTTTGTTAATGTCTTAATTACTCTTCTTTTGTAAGAGTCACTAAAAACTGAGCTGTTTTTCATGAGGTCTTTATTGCTGAAGAAAATTGTCCTTACTGCTGACTTGTGCATATTTATACAAATGTAGATGTTTTCTCTCCTAAAAGAGGAGTCGATAGTCTTTGCAGAAGACATTGGTGTACAGTCTACCATCATGTTATTGTCCAAGAAGTACAAATGTAGGGGCTGCAGGTGATTGCTCTGTTTATTTTGAATGATGTCATGACAACTCTGGGGCTTGGTGGTAGACAAAATTTCCTCCCTAAGGGAACCAGGTTGTCTATAATGTATTCAGTCCATATCTACTCCATTTCTCTTGTGCTAAGTCTTTTTGGGAGTTGATTTAATGTGGTAATTTAAATATTTTGAATATTATTCTCCACTCATTGCAGTGAGCAGAATGGGAACAGGAAATTCAGTTTAAGCATACAGCAGCTGAGGACTCACAAGGCCTCTCAAACTCTTCGACGCTGTATTATGTCTTAAATGTTGACCCTTCTCTTTATGGATAAAGAGTGCTATACTCAAATGCAGATATTATTGACCAGCTTGGGCTTTGGGAGCAGTAGATGCTAACAAAGTGCACTGGCTGGCATAAATTATTGGGGTTCCAATACACAGTCTAGCACCAAAGAACCCATAAAGACATTCCTAGAAAATTAAGATGGTGGTGTTAAATGGCATATGGCAAACATGCCTTCTACAACCTTTTTTTTAAGAGGAAAAGATGTGTGCAGCCAGACGTATTGCCACCTGGCAATTTAAGAACTTACTAGGGTGACTGGTGAAGGTTTATTTAGGGTGTAAATATTTTAAATAGCCTTGGACCCATTAAGCATTTCTTTCTCTAGCAGAGCAGAGAACTTATCTCTTTATTTATTTATATATCAACTTTTACTCTTAGCGTGGAAAAGTAATTGAATCTATGGTATCTAACTTCTTGCCCACTAGAAAACTATACAGATTAATTAAATCAGGGTGAGTGTTAAACGCTTAATTTACAAAAAATGTCAACATTAAAAACTTTTTTCTTTCAAAAGTCTCCTTTCATGCCAACATGACTGGAAAATATATAGTGAAAATGAAGTTTAAACGTAGAAGCCTATGACAAGACACTTTCTGACTAGTGCTCAATGTATGTGTATTATTTATTATCCTCGGTGTTTTGTTTCTGCTGTTCTCAGCATGTGGTTTTGTTTCATTCAAGTAGTATATTATTTGGGAGGACTACTTAGGAGCAAACTACCAAGGCAATGAAAATATATTTTAATTTTTATTTTAGAAATCAATCTTTGCATGAGAAAAATTATAGGGTGCAAGGAATGCCCAATAGAAAATGCTGGCATTTTGGTTATGTATTTATGAAGAAAAGAATTATGAGAAATACGAGTTAGGTAAAAACTTCCATTTTTCTGTTGTGTGTTTACCTCTGTTCACATAGAGGATGTGTGCCATGAAATGCAACCAGTGTGCAGGAAAGGCTGAAGGCAATATAGCTGTAGGAAGGAGACAGGATCTTCAATATGGGTTTTTAACTGATAGTAAACTGAGTTAAAAATCATAAAATAATCTGCTGTAGCACTTGGGCTTCTTACACATTGACAGTTTGATTCTTGGTTTCAAATTTCTGGGTGCTTATGCTGTCTTCCAAAGCACTAAATAATACACTTGCTTTAATTTAGCACTCCTTCAGACTCCTTTTTTTTTGTTTGTTAATTTTTCCTTTAGTACAATCTTTTCTACTTTAGCATCTGATCACTTGTACAAGTTATTACAGGGAAGTTAAACATCAAATGTTTGTATTCTGCTCTTTCTGTAAAGCAAGATTCTCTCACGATCTGTTTTGTTTTCTGCATTATGGCTGTCTCCTTTAGCTTGCTCACGCTATGTTTTCTGTTCCATTTCTTGTTTGTCGAGTGTCAGGAACTTGGTCTTGTTATCCTAGTGGGGATCTGTGTTGCTGATTAATAGCACAAGGGGCTAAAAATAGGTGGAGTTCAAGGAGGCTACATTTGCTGATAATAAATCTTTATGCCTTTATCCAGTGTTCTCAAATGTAATTCTAATCAGGTGATAAAATGGCTACAAATACTCAAAAATGTATGAACTGTTTTATCATTTTCTTAAAATCACCCTCTGCAGAATGAAAACTTCTTATGTGTGTAATGGGGATGGCAGGAACACGTTGATCAGTTTAATTGTTATTTACTGTTATTTTTCTGCCGTCAATGAGAGGCTCCTGCTGAGGTAGGCCGTTGTGAATGTTGTGAAGAGCACCAGTTGTGAACATCTTTTATCCCTTTCCAAAATGGGAGACTTGCTTCTTTGTCTAATAAAACATGAGTTTTGGTTTCATTTGCAATTCTGAATTCCATTGAGCAAATGTATGTGTCAAGAAGACACTAGTTGTTATTTGTTCCTTAGTAGGAAATATACATTCTGATATTTACTTACATTTTTTCAAAATCCATGTGTAAGTTGTAATTATTCTTGCAGTGGATTTTACAGTTATGGTTGTCATTAACTAAAGCATGGAAAGCCTAATACAAGCAACTGAAGGCAACTATCATACCCCTTGACATTTTTCTTCATTATTACTACAGTGAGGAGGACTGTGCTGGTTTGTAGGATAAATTGTCTTTCCAAAAGGTGACAGACCTCTAGTGCACAATTATAAATATTACATGTTACACTTTAGACGTAAACTGGCACTATCAATTAATACTCAGATGTATTAAAAAGATTCTACTCACATAAAACTTGTAAAGCAGTGTGGAAGAAAATCGAGCACTTTATAGAAGAGCAGGTGGCACAGCTTACGTAGCAAATATAAAAAGTTTCTGGTCTTGCTCCCTTTTATCACATGCTAATACATTTTCAAAAGTTTCATCTCTAGAGTTTAAACTTTACAAGTTTTTTTCCATCCCAGAATATTCATGTGCTTGGAAAAACTGTGGCAAGTATTTGCAAATGTTTTAAATAGATGTATAAGTTCACGTCTTTGCTCACTGGAAACTTTACAGTAGCTCAAACAGCAGTAAAACTCTAATATATGAACCATAGATTTTATGTTTTCCTTTGGATACACATTACTGCTTGGATAAATGAAATAATAAATTCTTTTTTAAAAAATACTCCGGTTGAAAATACTGTTCAGTGCATAAGGAAGAAAATTTAATTAGCATGAAAAACACTGTTAGTTGGATATAATCTGTGCATGTATAACCTTTCTCATATGAACACAAAATACCCTGCCCTACCCTACCTAAATCTTGTTGACATTTAGATCCCAGAAGTCTATCTCTGAATTTACTGAAAGTAAAAATTGCTGTTCAAAGGTAGAAATATTAATCCACTGAAGCCTGATTTCCAGCCTAGTCTAAATTCTAGTATTTGAGTCTTATACCTTAGAACTTATTTTATGACTGTAGAACTGGAAAATAATATTATCTTCACTTTACTGATGATCTAATTGGACTGTAATGAAGATGGCAATACTTTCTGGCCTGTAAAGTAGTTTATCTTCTGCTGATGGTTTAAAAAAAAAAAATTGTCTATTATGCATGGGAGAGGTAATGTACTGAGAAAATAAGAGAAAAATAGGGAAGCATTTTGGGCTGATAGTGTTGTATCACATATTACAAACCAGAAGGCCTAATGCACTAAAGTAGAAGAAGAAAAAAACAGTCACCCTTTCCTATATTTAAAAAACCCAACAAAACCAAACCAAAAAAAAAGGCAAATCAACTAAACTTTACCAAGTGTCAGGCTAGACAATTTTCTGTTCTGCTCGAGTATTTTGTGCTGTCTGTCTAGACTGTAAGATCTTTAAGGGACGTGTTCCTGTGTGATCTACTCTAGGATCCTGCTCTAGCAGCGGGGTTGGACTGGATGATCTTTGGAGGTCCCTTCCAGCCCCTACCACTCTGTGATTCTGTGAAAAGAGATACACAAGTGACACATAGGCCACTGCTAGAACTGTTAATTGCTTACTTTTCACAACATCTGGCACACATTAGATAACACATTTTCTTCTGCCTGTTAAAAGCAGATAATATTTATTTACCTGCCTGTCACTAGGGCTTAGAAGAGTCTCATGAAAGCCAAAAGAATAAATGAGCTCTGAATAGGAATTGATACTTCTCAGACATCACAGTCCTGATACAGCCCCTAACTTGAGGTTTTTAAGCAGTATGTTGACTCTCACTTGAAAGGTTTTCTGATGCTCTCTCCCTGAACATCTGCTGATGGCCACTTTCAGTGCCAGAATACAGGTCCAGACAGAGCTCCCGGATGCAAATGGCCAGCCTGATGTTCTTAAAATTTGCATGCTATTGTAGAACACATTAAGTTTCATGCTGGTGATTTTATTGTGCTATTGGTGCCACCTCAGCTGTCATAAAAGGTGAAGAAAAACATTCCATCTTCTGTTGCCTATGCTTCCTTCTGCTGAGCTGAGGAGATACAAAAGAGCCCTTGGAGTATGGAAATTGAAAATGTGTCAGCTGGAAATGGCTGACAGTGCTGCCTTCTATGGAGCAAAATGGGAGCAAAAAGTTCACTGTGCAGGAATAGCATACACAGAGTTAATCTTGAACTGGGTCACATAACAGGAATTTATTCTTTTTTCCTTTCTCATTATTTCTCCTGGCTTTGAATCCTTTCCATTAAAAATGAAGCTTCTTCAGTTAGTCATAATAAATTAGTCATGCACCTGTGTTTGAGGTATTGGCCCCAAGTGAACTAGCCTACTACAGGGAAGTACAACTCAGATCCTGTGTAGCCTTTCTTTGTGAATTGGGCAAATGAGCTTGGATGCAGTCTCTCTTTCTTTGTGCTTGCATTCCAGCTGCTGTGCCTAGTTATGGAGGCCCCATACATTGCTGCTCTCTAAGAGGGACCTTACTGCAGAAAATTACCTGCTGGTGCTGTTCCTTACATCTTTCTGACTGCATGAAACATCCAGATCCTATCTAGCCATATTTATCTGCATGAAGCTGCAGAAGCTATAAAGTCATCCCACAATGTTTTAGCATATGTTGAAAAATGAAATACTGTCAAACTCCTACAGTACTTGAAATAGGCTTGAAATAGCCTTACATTTTTGCTTCTTCACATTTTTTCTGTAGAGATCATTCAGGGATTCAGATGCAGTGGGCACAGAAATAGAGAATGAATCTCTCGCTTGTCGAACCAAAAATTAACCTTCTGAACTGAGATAGTTTTAGATAAGTAGAATCTCTGGTTTCATGCCTGCTTTCTGTGTTACACAGTATTAGAACTTCATATTGTTCTGTGTCGAATGCATAATTCAGTAAGTGATACTCAAGCTTCTGTTTTGAAAAGAGAAATGTCTAGAAATTTTGTATGAATGAGATCCTGTCACTTTTTAAGCTGGATTACTACTAGCATAGATGATGGTCTAAAAATATGCTGTTTGTTATTCTGTCATACCTATTCATTGTGTCTGGCAGTGAAATTTTATGTTCTGATCAGAAGTATAAATCTGTAAAGTAACATTCTGGGAGACAGTTGTAACAAGTGGGAGTGTGCTATTAATTTTAATGTGGCAAAATTTCACTGCTATGTGTACATTTAAAACAACTTTAGAGATGGGAGAAATACTGAATATCAATGCCTTATCATAAACAATTATTAAGCCATCCATCCTGGTCTGAGGGTGGTGGGGCTCTCCTGCTTGGATTTTGTAGTTTAATGATTTTATTTTTTGTGTGCTTGTGTGTGATGAGTCTTCTCTACAGACTGGTTTATTACCCCATGATCTTACAGTGATTAAATAGTACTGCAAGGAAGATTGAAGTGTTAATTTCCTTTATCCTACTGCTCTTTAAGCACCCAGCATAAAGTAGGGTAAACCCAGTTAAAACAATTTCAGGTCTAATATTGACTGCAAAAGTACAGAATGAGATTCTACCTTCCCATTGAGTTGAAAGGAGGAAAAAAAACAAGCTAAAGTTTCTAAATCATTGCCTTACTTCCACACATGAACATTTTTAAGTTGGCAAATGAATGTTTCCAGACTAAAAAACTTAGTGCTTCCAGAGGCACTGTTTTGTTAGTTTTCTAATCTGTTTTTTAAATACTGCTTAGGTATATGTAACACACACAACAAAAACATAATCTCAAATACATAAGCTAGAGGCAGACTTGTAAGGAATGTTCTGGATTTTTTCATGTATGCAACGATTATTTGAAACCATTTCTGGCTATGTTCAGTGAATGATTTTTGGGCTGCAGCTGTCTTGCTGAATATTCATTATGAAATGCTTGTATTTAAAAATAAACCCATTAGATTTGTTTTCATCACACAGACTTGTCTTTCACTATGTGCCAGTGATGACTGGCATAGTGACTGCATCTCTGAGCCTTAGGTCTCCATGAAAAATCTGTGCTTCAGACTTATTTTTCTAAGAATATTCAACAATATTTAGATAATTTCAAGTATTTTTAGGAATGGATCCTAAAGATATAATGCAAAGTTATTTAGCTGTTTCCTACCTTCTCCTTTAAAAGCCAAGATGGGCTTACTTTCTGTTGTGTTAGGCCTCTATCTCTACCATAATACTTCCAGGCAAAATTGTGGGCTTTTCAGTGTGGAGTTATTTCTGATTCACAGAGTTGCTTCTAAGTAACAGAAGGCTTTCTGTATGACTAAAGCAAAATATAGGGAAGGGAAACCATATTTCTTCTTTTTCAAGCAGAAAGAAAGGTTAATTCTTTTTTCTGTTCTAGTTTAGTTGAGGAGCAGGATCTCTTCTGTAATGCAGCAAGAACACTTTTCCAGTCTGCTTTAACCCCTGTTCCTGTCCTGAACATTTAGCATCTAGACTTGTAATTTCAAAAACCAGTGAAGGCTTGTCAGTGTCTATACTGGGAAAAAGATATTCCCTTGGTGACGGTTGCACTCTATATTGTGGAAATTTGACCAAATACGCTGGCAAATGAGGCATGTAGGAGCAGGCAAGTCAAGGTTACAATGCCAACTGAACTAGTATGAAGCAGAGACATTCAGCAAACCTTAAAACCTCATGAAGGAGTTTAATACAATGTACAGTGCTTCCTTTTTAATTCTTCCTTCCTCTTGAGTCCTTGTGTCCTCTGAACCTGTACTTTTCAAAGGCATTTGGGTGATTGAGTATCAACAAAATTACCAGTTTTGAAGAACTAGACTTTTGGTTTTTGGCATCTCAAAGAAGACAGTAGAGGGGTCTCATCTCAGGTAACTGTAGTATTTAGACAGTTGACATTTACCTCTAAGATCACTACAGAGAAACCTGTAAGACCAATTGACAGAAATAGCACTTTTATGTCATGGCTCACTTATTTTAGAAAACAAGGCTGGGTTCAGTTGCCTTGAGAAGGGCACTTAGTGTTGTTTCAGGTGCTGTGGGTATTCTGCCTAACCTCCCTGACACTCCACAAAGGAGTGAGTAACCCACGAGTCCTGTACCACATCTCTCAGTGCTGGGTGGGTATCTTAGTCTGTGGTATCTCAGATGGCACTAGATGTCAATGTTTTGGCAATAAATTTCAACCCTATTTTAGTATAGGAATAATAATAATAATAAAAAAAATCCTACATGTATAATACACATGTAATATATACGAGCTTAATACATGTATATTTGTACACATGCAATACAGAGATATACCTGTTGTTTTCATAGACAAGCATTGATTCTATTTGGCAAAGTGGATGCCACTGACCAAAAGTGGGAGAAGTAACATGTAGCAGTGAGATTAGCAGTCATTTTTGATTTGTAATTGCAGCTGTGTAGTTAGTGCTTTTTATCATCTGCCATGCCTCCTGCTGATACAGGTGGTACACATTCAGGAGCTTCTCAAGTGAAAACATAATGTATGTTATTATTGTTACAAAGAGGGAAGGCAGAAACTAAGCAGAAAATAACAAGAAACAAAAGCAAAGTACTTTTATCTTCCCTTCATTGTATAGGAAAAAACACACAGGAGGAAAATAGCTTCCGTATTTGCAGGCTTTTGTGAGTCACCTTAAATCTCTCAGGATATTTTAGTAAAAATGATACTAGAGAAGCTTCTATGAAGTAATAAACTACTAAGTTTTTCCTTCTGATATATTACACTTTTTTTTTAAAAATTATTTTTTTGACTTCTTCAGGGTATAGAATCAGTTATCCATCTGGGAATGCAAATGTTGTGAAGTGAGCTGTGCGGATTATAAAAGGAAAGAAGACTGGGTAATCTTTTCTGAGGCTGGCTGTTAGCACTGTCTAGCTATACACAAGACTAGTAGTAGCAATAAAGGTGTTTGCACATCTGGAAAGGAAGTGGCTGAGGGGGGTAATCCATGGCCTACCCATCCATCCACTGTCCTACCCATGAGGTCCTCATTGGTAAACTGTACAGTCTGTGAGATTAGGCAGGTTATGGAGGTGTGGTGGAGAACTCAGAAAAGAACAGATTAGAGTAAAATTATAGTGTTGTCAAAGAAGAATGACATTGGAATTGCATCCCTAGTGAAGGTTTTATCCACAGTGCAGGTAAAGGCTTGTGAGTTCTGGAGTGATAAAAGGCTCTGGAACCCAGTTGTTGCTTTGAAAGTGTGCAGACAGTTTCATACCTCTTTGTAAATAAAGCAAAAAAGCATTAGAACTAAAAGCAAGATTAAATGTGTAGTAATTATATTTTATATGTGTGTTTTACTTTTAATCCGGAATTACATAAATTGCATGCTATTATATCATCAGATGTCAATGGACAGAGATGCTGAGTATAAGGAAAGTAAGGATTTTATGGGAGGTAGGGAGGATGTAGGTATGCTAACATACTGTCAGCCATGAGCAGCCCTCTCCCATGCCATCACAGTTGCTTCCTGTCCTCATACTCTGCTTAAAAGGGGAAGATGAAGAGCTGGGTTACCCTGATGTCATAGTCCAGAAGACTTGGGCCACTCAGAACTGTTTTTTCATTGAACCTACACACGTTAACTTCATGTTTTTAGCTATGTAAAATTGTTAAAACTGTTTGTGGTGATTACACAGAAAGTAGTGCAAAGTATTTTTTGTTTTAGTTGTTCTGCCATTACATGAATAGCTGAAAGGAAGTTGAATTGGTAGACAAAACCTCTCAGCTGTAAACATCCTGAAGCTATCCTGAACCAAGTTCCAGCCAAGAGTCTGACAGTGCATGTTTTTCAACAGCAGAATAACAATACAGCTCATATTCTGTGAACTCTGTTTTTATTTTCCATGTGTCCCTCATTGAAAATGTTCCAGGAAATTATACAAAAGAAGAGAACTGTAGATACAGTGATTGTTGTTCTGGTCCTTTACCTGATACTCTTCAACTGTCTGCAGGAAACTGAAGCCACTGTCTCAAAAAGGCTAGTACTTGATATGAATTTGATAGTGAAGCTTTATTCTCAGCAAAGCTAAATGAAGAAAAGTAGCTGTGTATTGTTTCCTCGTACAGACTACTGTGTAATAATACATCACTCTTCCATGTTTTGCATTTTTTGACATACCTTTAAGAAAGCAATTTCAAAGCTTTCAGACATTCTCATGTTGGTTTGAAAGAACACTTTGAATGAGGTTGCACTGTAAAAAAAAAAAAATTCATTTACTCATTTGGACATAATTTTAATATTCTTGTTCCTGTCCTTCTGCTGTATGATGTATAGCTTGTAGAACGGAGGATAAAGGTCACAAAGCTTTGTTTTGTTTGGGTGATTTATTTGTTGTGTTTTTTGTGAGGTTTTTTCAAGTCTCATAATAGAGATTTTTTGTAAACACTATATTGATGTAAAAAGCATTGCACACACATTATTCTCTGCTGTCTGCAGAGTATTAAATTCCAAAACAACACAAGATTTAGTTTGTAAGATATTCATCAAATAGAAAGTCTACAAGTATACTTTTAAAGATTATGGTTTAGTGTTTTGGCTGAAGTTCAAATCCTGAAGGAAAAAGAAATATTTTTTTGAATAATACTGGTTCATTAAAATAATTTAAGAATTCTTAAGAAGGCTCCCATATGAGGTGCCAGACTGATTTTAAGCCTCATTGAATATCATGTCTCACAGAATTATGCAAATGCCAGTCAATTTACAGTCAACTGTAGACTGAAGACTCATGTCTGGAACTTCATGAAATATTATCACCAAGCATTTTTGGAGGAAAAAAAATAAATTACAGTCTTGAATTAATGAAACTTTGGAATAGGCTTGCAAACTATCAATGGGATTATTATAAAACAAATTCTGTTCTCAGGATGCCTGCAAGAAACGAGAGAGCCTCCTTCTGCTAAACTCTCTGAAATCCCGAGACAACACTCCTGTAAAGTCAGTGCAACATGCTATCAGGAAAACTTAGGTCTGTTCTTATCTCTGCAACAGGCTTATCTCTGTTTTTTGGACTTTTTATTACTTTTAACTCATCATACATTATAGACATTTCTGTGAAAGTTGTTCTTCACATCCTTTCTCAGACTCTCTTATTTTCTCCTGTTTCCTCTTTTCTTATACATTCTTTTTCTTCACTTACTGCATAGTGAAGTGTTTACTATTTCCTCTGTAAAACCATGGTTCTCTCTCCAGTCTTTTCTTATAAATTTCTGCTTCTTACTGTTTCCAGGTTTCTAAGTTTCCTTGTTTTCTTCATGTGGATCATGATACTGTACAAGTCCAGTGTGCTACACATAACATGCATAATACAGGTTTTATGAATCGTAACTGAAGTGTAATCACGCTGACTGCAGTTCCTGCTCATCCAAAAGGAATAGGATAGATGATGGACACAAGATTCAAACACATTTTTCCTTACTTTATGTATGCCTTATTTTCCCTTTCATTAAAATCAAATGGTTAGATAAGTCAAACTCACAGTAGAAAGAAGCAATCTGAGCTGAGACTTGAAGAACAATCTATCACTTCATTAGAAGTACCTGTATAACAAGTCAAGAAAAAATGACAGATAGTGCTCCTGAAGCCATACAGAAATTTGTACAGCTTGTCACCTAAGGCTTGAAGGTGTCCTTGCCTGTCTGATACTTGGCCACTTCAGGGCCCTAGAAATTCTTGTTCCCTGCCATAGTTTTCAGTCCCTTGCCACCACCCCACCCTGCTTCTCAGGGAACACAAACTCAAAAGCTTATGTACTACAGGGTTCAGTGGCAGGCAAGGAGCTGTTTCACATTCTCTGTGCACTTTTTGAGAAGAGGTAGAGGGCATTGGCTTTACTTAAATCACCATTAAAAAACATTCTTCAAGAAGTGCTTGTTTGCATTGTACTGAATGCTTCCCAGTACCTTTATGCAGCTGCTTCCTTTAAGGTTCAAAACATTTCTGTGAGATGTGGAAAAATTAAATAGAGGCATCCAAAGGTTATTATTGGTATTACAATGATCATTAGCGCTCCAAACCTGACCAGATCTCTGTTTTGCCAATCACTTAGAAACACATGATAATGGTCAAAAATTTCGGCATTTAACTAGATAAGATACACAAAATACAGAGGGAAAGTCATGGTGAAACGATTTGCCCAGAGCAGTAGCAAAAATCAGGACCAAGACTGGAATTCCAGCCTGCTGGACTGTAGTCTGGTAACCTTACTAGTAGGTCTGGCTTATAAGTGTGTCGATATCTCCTCTTTATGATATTCAGATATCCAGGGGTCATACAACATCAACTGTTTGTTAACATCTTTTTCTTATCTGTTCAATGAAAGTTCTAAAAATTTTCCTCCTGGTGCACAAGTTTCTCACAGACACTTTGAAGGTTATTGTTTACAGAGGAAATATAACAAAGATAATAAACTTAAAAAAAAAAAAAAAGGAGGCATTTGGGCCCTATTTCACAAAGCTGCTCAGACACTTTAATGCCATTAAAATCAATAGACATTAGATGCTAAGTTAATGAGGGCTGATGACTGCATGGCTGTAATATAGTAGTGACTTTTGGCTACTTGTAATGATGAAAGGCATCTCTATAAACTCCTGAAGGCATCCAGGCTTCAAAATTTTTCCTAAATAAATTAATTTTCTCAAGGGCAATTTTTCTTGTTTAAAGGAGTTTAATAGTTAGATGAACTTCTAGAATCTGGGATGTTTAGTCTTCTAACTTCTATCTTTTTCTTTTTTCTAGAGAGAGAAAAATTGTCTTTTGTGTACTTTTTAGGAAGGAACCAGAATATGAATTCTGGTGCTACTCTGCCTGCATATTTGTCATGTTTCAGAATTATCTCTAATTTTCTTGGCTTCCTCCCCAAATTGCTTTAATCATTAGTCTTTTTCTTAACTACTTCTCTGATAAGTGTCATTATGGTGCCTGACTCCCAACAGCTAGACTAGGGAAAAAAACATCTCACTGGTATCACAGAGTAGGGTGAGCTACTTTGCAGAGACAATGGCATAATATATTCTGGGACAGCTGGTTCTAATGCCAGCCTGAGATACATCAGGGTGAGTTAGGAGAAATTAAAGCACAATTACTGGTCAAAATCAGGACCATTCACTCACAGTTTCACATTTTCTTTGAAATTGGTGTAATTTCACAAAAGTAAGTAGAAGTGGATCATTTTACTCGGTGATGAATTTAAACTACTGTCTGGAATGAGTTTTGAATCAATACAGGATAGATTTAATTCTTTATCAGCGTTACAAAGTATTGTCCTAAGTCTGCCCCTCAACATCAATCCGACAAGAAAGTGGAATGACGTCCATGTCTATGACCATATGCACTGCAAGTCCAACAGGACTTGAACAAAGCCGCATGGTGCTGCACATTGATTATATGTCAAGAGATAATTTGTATTGATTTGAACAGCTGAGTTCTTGGTAGCTTTAAAAATATTGTCTAGTACATAAACATTTTTCTGTGGAAAAAGTTTTAAGTATCTTCACTAAGTACTGTTAACTTGGATGTGCTGCCAGTATTCTTATATGACCCATTTCTCTTAGTTCTGTTCAGTACTAGACGATGCTGCAGCTTCATTCACAATTCAAATTCCCAGGATAAATTATATAGATAAATCTTGGTGCCACAGTTCATTGAATTTTGCCTAATAACATTCTCTTTCCTTCAAGAACTTTAAGAGACTATGACTTTCTGCATTGTCTTCATTATTTTTCTCCAACACATGAATAATTAATGTGGATTACTCAGGAATGTTTAAACTCTGTATTAAAGAAATTACCAAGTGTATATAACAGTGTCTCTTTCATGAGATGAACTTAGAGGATTTGGGCACTCTAAACATTATAATGTGATTCATAGTTGCACGTTAAACATATAAAGCTGTTTTTCCAAACACACTCCCAATAATAGCAATAATAGCAATTTAAAGTGTTTTCAATATCTAGCAGGCTTCAATAGGAATACACAGAAACAGGCAGATTTAGAGTACTGGCTGGGTCCTGTCTCCCTGTTTGGAGCTCATCTGTTAAGTGTGGCTCCCAAACACGTGTGTGCTATTGTCTAGATTAGAATTACTTTCCTGCAATAAATGACCGGACAATCCCCTTGCACTTCAGACTCCACAGAGTTATATGATTCTTTTTTTCCTTCCCAAGTTGTTTTTGCTTAGTCCACATGATAATTTACCCAGCTCAAATTAACTGTGAAATAGAGATGGAAAAAAAAGGAGAGTGATTTTTCTAAGAAGAATGAGGAAGGGAAAGAGAAGGGATCATATGTGACAGGTCCTGGTCAGACTGCAGCTGTTTGTACAGGCACAATTGGTTAAAAGATGCTGCACAATTTTCTAAGGAAAACAGAACAGAAAAACCAATCATTCCAAAGAGGTTTCCTGCAAAAAGCTGTTTCTGACTTTGACGTCTGCTCAAGACAGTGTTAGGAGAGTCCCAAATACCCAAATATTGGGGAATTACTTACTTTTAGAGGCAATATAACTGGATGAGAATTGCTGTGAATTCTGGTTACATTTTTTTTAAGCACCAAAGAGATACTTATTAAGATTCTCTGACAAATAAAGAAAATTTTGGTACTTATTAGAGCTAAATGACAACAATATCTCTTTTCCTTCCTTGATTATGCAAATAATAGTAGTTTTCCCAAAACATGAGGCACAACTTTAAAGAAATGTTTTAAAAACCCTGTCACTGAATGTGGCTCTTGCAGACTGGTTAGCTTCAGATGGTGGGAGATAAGCTTCTTCACCACGTGTTTTGGAAAAATTTATCTGAAAGAACTATCTTTCAGATAAAAGCACATAACCCACAGACATAGTTGCTATTTCCTTAGCTGACGCTTCATTACTTCTTTGACCCAGCTTGTCTTAACCCTGACTGTAGAAAAAGGTTAGTATTGTGTTATAATTAGGACTTAGAATTCACTCCTGTTCTGCAATTTGTAACACAAGTATATAGGAATAGACTCAGTTACTAATCAGTAAAATGAGACTGAAGGACATAATGATGACAGTAGTTCTTTCACAGAATAAATATGACAGAGGCCACTGAACTGCAATGCTTGCTGGTCTATGTGGAATAATATTGAAGAATGCTTTGCTGGTAACATCATACTCTGCTGTATGTGACCCTCAGTGCTGCCTTTTTAATATCTTAGGGCTGCAAATAATACTAGAAGGGTTTGCTGCCCACAGATTTTGTGGGGAAGAATATCATACAGGCAATAGCAGTTAAAAAAAAATCAGGCTGCTCATTGATGTATTTAAACAACAAAGTGGAATTCTTCGTTTAGAGCCAGTGGTATTCAACCCTCAAATTCTCTGCTAAGTGGAAAAAATTTTGCTTAGTCACAGTTGTGATTTCAGTCTGTGTTGGGTGATTTCAGTTTACTGCCCAGTAAGGAAATTCATTTTAGCAGCTGGTGACCAGTAGAAGGTATTGAATTGCAGTTATTGAAGGCCTGGCCTGGATCTTTATGACATTTTGTATACAGCTTGTGAGTGCTTAAATTAACATTTTCTAATTTTGAAAGAGCAGATTGTATGTTTTATATTGAGAGATGCAAATGTCATCCCAATATAGGCTACCAACATGGCAAAGATATTGCTTGGGGCTGCGTTACTTGAGCATAATCGTATTTGACCCCTTCTGCCACAGCTGACTGATATGGTAAAAGATTTTGATCTTGATCCTAAAAAGCTATTATTTTAATGCTAGTTTTTAAATTATTCTCTGTTTGTTCTCCTATAATGGGTTTGTTTGCAAATTTTTTATTTAAATGGAGTGCACGCTAGTGTTCAAAGTAACTGAGCATTAGTAGAGTACTTATTTGCCAGAAGTATCTGCGCTCCCGATTTGCTGAAATTGTCTGAGCCAGTGGTAGCCTCTGCTAAAGAAACAGAGGAGGGAAATGTAGCATTGAGAGAACTTTAATTTTTCAGGAGAGACAATGTTCTTTTAATATTTTCTGTGAAAAAATGACAAAATGGCACACCAAAGCACACATTGCCTGTATCAGTCATGTTCTTTCTGAGCCCTGGGAAAATGCAAATACTGTTCTGGAGCTTTCCTAGTGATTGCTTTTCCCTGTCTCTTCACCTCATGAACTCTTGTTACTACTCATATCTTCAATTATTCTTAGTAGTGACCTTTCCTCAGTGTTCCCCAGTAGAAAAGTCCTACATCATTGCAATCATGGCATTAATAATCAGATAAGTTAATAGTTTTTTTGCCACAAAGCAATTTCTTTCTTTAATGGTGGACAGGATTCTAACTAATTACATGAATGATAAAAGAATTTTTTGTTGGTTTTTTTTCCCTAAACACAGAAAGGACAAAGTCCCTGCCTTACATAGTGAGAAATAGTATCATATATCACAGCATTTTTGTACTATTTTGCCTGTTTAGTGCGTCAATCCGTACACGTTGAAGGGCAAGTAATATAAAGAAGGTAATTGAAGCTCTAATACGTACTGTCATTGAGGCTTCAAGGGCAAATCTTGGCTATAAGTTTAGTACTGACATTTTCCATTTTTGAATGAAAACTCTATTCCATGGTGAATTAATCTGGCAAGGGTCATATTTCAATATATAAAATCAGTGTGTATGAAAAATGATTGAATGAAGGAGTAATTCTGAGATGAGGAAGTGTTAACACCATATTGTAAAACTTAGAGGAAACCTTTCCTTATTTTACTTCAGAAACTTTTCATGCAAGTGGTTGCACAGTCCTCCAGTTAACCACTGCAGGGATTTCTTTTGTCAGCTTTATGACTGTTAATTTGGATTACAGTGAGGCCTGGATTCCTCACCAGGGATCAGTGCTTCATTGTACATGGCTTTGTACATGCACACAATTAAAAAAAAAAAAAATTAAAAAATATGTGCTCTCAAGAGTTTATAGAATTACAAAGCCAGGGGTGCATTACATTCAAAAAACCATAAAAGGTAAAGGAAGAAGATCAAAGGTCAGTACTTATTATGCTGTCATATATTTTTCTCACTTTCTCTCTTGGGATAAAGAGCTCCTTTAGTATTATGTGCTCCTTAATATTTTTTTTGACTAAATTTATTTACTTTTCCTTCATAGTTAAACTGCAGTTCCAAGCAGTTGTTGATAAACCATCACAGGTTCTGATGTCTTGATAAAATGCCTTTCTCAATGAAGAATATTCTGGATATCCTGAGAACCCAAGGAGGAAGTGGAGAACAATTCTACAAAAGGGTGGAACTAGAGATCCAGAAATACTCAGCAATCAACAATGACAAAAAGGCAACAGACATGCTGTTTACCTGCATGAGTGCAAAGAGAGGGCACAGGTGCGAAGGGCAGTGCCCAAGTACAGCAAGCACATGCTTGGGAGGGGCAGAAAAGGGTGACTGCATTCTATTGGTAGAACAATGGTTTGTGGAGGGTAGAAGAAAATAGGTAGGAGTTAGAAAAAACACTTCTCAGAAAAAGAATAGAGGAATTTGGAACAGAATTAAAAGAAGAACAAAAAAAAAGCAAAGGAAAAAGGGGATAAAAATGAAAATTTAAAAACTAGGGCCAGGCAATATCTAAATTTATTATCAAAGTGAATGCCAAAATAAAACTGAACTAAAGAAACAGTACTTGATTTTTCATATGCAATTGAAAGGTTTTGAGTAATGAATAATACATTACACGTGTATGTACAGCTATAGGAACTATGTAACCACAGAGTAGGGATAACCAGGAGGAACTCTGCTTAAAACCCATGATCAGCTTGAAGTACATTTTTCCCAGACAGACCTGCAATTTTGTGTACTTCTAGGCTTGTTAGGCATACACGTACGGCAGGCAGATAAGGATGTGTTGGATAGATCGCAGCTTTAGCAGGCTGAACAAAATTTTCTCTCACCTCTACAAGTGTGAAGAATATGTCTCCATCAAATGAGTTTTCCATTCAGCTTTTTTCATGAAAACTATATTTGACTCCTCCTATCAATCAGTTTTATCCTTGCTCATTGTTGTTATGCACAACCTTAATTTTTTTCAGTTAGAGCTATCCCAGTTGTGCAAGCTGAGCACTTTTAAGATGTCATTCCTGGATCATATTACTTAATTTTGCTATGGGAAAATAAACATGTGCTCTCTATTTGGAGTCATTCACAGCTGGTGTGAATGAGCCTAATGAGGTCCATCAGGCATGCCCAGTGTTAGCATACCCAGGTGTTTCCTTTTTTGTCTCTTTTATTAACAAAGTTTAGCAGTGCTTACCCCTCAAGGTCTCTTTACCAGACAGCAACTAGATCTGAAAGAAGCAGTAAAGTGAGGGTTTTGTCTTAGATTGTTAAAAATGGTAGTGATCATTGATATATTCTGCTTAAAGAAATCCATGCTGGCTAAAACCTTGTGATGAGGTGAGGTTGTTGTGGGCTGCAGTTGTGAAGAGACACTAGCTGGTTACATGGCAGTTGAATGAAGAGCATGAAAGCAAAAGGCAGAGAACCCCAAACAGCAAAAAGGATTTAGGAGGTTTGTATTTTCCGATTTCTGATTGATAAGTGTAAGGAAGAGCTTGGCTGTTCTTGCAGATTGATTATTTTCTTGTTTTGATGGTTGTAGGACAATTACTGAAAAACAGGGGCTATGGCCTGTTTTTTTCTTAGTTGATAACAATGCATATGGAGTTTTGTGTGTTCTTAGAAGAAATATTTAGTGTAAGGTTATGATGGGTTGGCTAGCTGGGGGAAATGACAGAGAAATAGCACAATACAATCTGTCTGATCAGTGGATTTTTAAAAATTATTTTCTTGATAAGTGAATGACTATAGCTTTTTCTAGTTGAATTTCAAATTATTTCAGCTGGTGCCTGACTGTTGTAACCTTCTGAGGCACCTCTTATAAATCCAAACAAACAGTATATGCTAGTGTGATTTAAACTTTCTTATTTTGTCTTTAGGAAAGCAGAATGGCTGCGTGCCTGGTAAGAGGAGGAGGGGTATGGTTTTAATAGTGTCTCATGAAAAGAATATCTTGACAAAGAGATTTAAACTTTTAGGTCTTGTACTTGCAACAGTATTTGGTGACTATGTTCTGCTGATTGAGAAACAGTACTGGAGATGTACGGTAAAGGGAGAGGAAAGGGAGGTAGATTTTGTGAGGCCCAATGGAATCAACTTTTCTGGGTAGTTAAAAAAGAATACACCGTGCAAATATATTTTAATATGTAGACACCTGTCCTCACTGTAAGCAGTCATAAAGTTAAAAAACATCGAGAAAATGTGTGTATATACGAGTAGATTCAATACAAATGGTCCTTGTACCTGGTACAACATAGTAGAATTGCAGGGTACTAAAGTATGTGTTTGGCTTGAGGAATAAAGTTAGATGTTTATTTATTATTCTTGACTTCTCTCTGAGATCCCTGCTTACCTTGCTGCGTGGAAGTTCACTATACTGGTTTATATTATGCAGTCACTCTGGGCTTTTCTGACCTTTGGTGAGCTTTGCTTGTGTTTGCTCTGCTGGAATTCACTGTGGTTAAATTATCAAGAAGATAGTTTATAAGCGCTTGATTTATGTCAGTAGAAGTTGGTGGGCATATGTTACACCTTTGCAAACAGTTACATTCAAGAATGTGAAAAAACATATATTTATCCTTGTATACATGATAATCCTTACTGCTGTAGTAATTGGATTTTAAATAGCTCCACTATGTGTCAGGGAAGTACTCTCCCTGTATTACGAGGTGCACAGAATAGACTTGTGTGCCTTAGTTACATGGGGAGAGGAGGATCAGCTGAACTTCTTGTGGGTGCTGGTGCACCTGTGCATGACTAAGTCATTGCTCCAACCTTCTTTGTCACTGCTGAGATGTGGGGGACCATACTAAGAGGTGAATCTTTAATGCAAGTTAAGAAACCTGTGTTTAAATTCTAGATTAAGCAAAGCAATAGATGTGTACCTGTTCAGTTTTACTTTCTGTCAGCTGCTTGAATAATTATTGTGGGGGCTTTTTTTGGTGGGGTTTGAAGGTATTGCATCAACAGTTTATGTGTTTTGGGAGATGATCTCTGGTAGGGGGATTGTTTGATAGAAAATGAAATGTAATTTTGATCCCAGAAGGCATGAACTGAATTGAGTGCCTTTTTGGAGGCAATGCCACTTCACTCTTCAGTGGTGACTTATTGCCACCATTACTGTTGATAGGTAGATGATATCTAAAACGAAATATGATGCTTCTTAATGTCACAGCAAGTAGCAACAAAAGATAAATTAGTAGTTAAATTAACATATTGATGGATAGGATGAAATATGCATAGCAATCAAGTCTAGGAATAAATAAATTGAAATAAAATATTTTTCAAGGAGTTTTGGAGGTCTTTCTATTTTAGAGCAATCATAGATGGATATCATTTGCCATGCATTGATTTTATTAATTTGGTCTCCAAAACACAAGTTTCCCGGGATAATTATGTTAGATGCCTTGCTGCAGTAAGCATCAAATAACCAACTAGAAACTGAAACATGATAAAATCAGTTTTCTCTTGTGCTCTTAATGAAAAACATATTAGGTGATAAAGCCAAATGTTTAAAGCAAGATCAGAGTGCATTTGAGTCAGAAGGTGGCCTGGCTGTTTATTTCTTTATACTAGAATATACTAATTTTGTTCATCTTGAATTGGGATTTTTCATTTTCTGAGAATACCGGTATGGTATGGGATAGCCTGCCTCTAGCAGGTGGCCATGGGTAGCAGGTGTCTGTGATTCCAGCTCCCAGGTGTTTCAAAACCAGCAGGGTCTGGATGAACCAGTTGCTGTTTTAATGTGTGACTCCACTAGAAATGTTACTGGTTGAAGCTTCTCATCTGACACCTTTTGGATCTACAGCTCAGCCACGGCAGGGTAGGAAATCAACTAGAAAACTGCCTTGTCTTCCCTCCATCACAGGACAACTTCTGCAGCCCTCCACTGGACATGGTTATTTTGGGCTTCTAGTTTTGACCCTTTTGTGATTTCTCAGGAAAGCGAGGCCAAGAGATTTAACCAGCCATTTCTTCTAAACATAAAGCTTTTCTTTTATAAATGATAACTTCAATTTTCTGAAAACAGGCATATTGAAGTATACTTCTCATTTATTTAGCTTTTCTTAGTACTTGAAGTTTTTCACCTTTTTTTCTGTGACAATTCTTTTTTTGAGCGATAATTTGTATGCTTTTAATTAGAGCTCCTCTGGTGCTGTATACTCTGTGCTGATGTGTTTTGGTCGCTGCCTGTCCTCAATCTTGCCTTTTGTTGTTTATGAGTCAATGTGTAGTTAAGCCATCCTTCTGCTTTGCTGGGTTGGTTCCAAGGCTGCAATCACATATATTCAGTGAGTTTTCAGACACTATTTCAGGTCAAATGGCTGCTGCAGTAGACCTGTCTGGAGAAAAATTATATACATCTAAAAAATATGTCATGAACAAGAGTCTGTGGATTGTGTAGGCATGTGCTCTTCTGCCATACTCAGCTTGAAGAAGCCTTTCTCGGTCTGAAATGTTCTCTACCTTTCAAAAGCTACCAAATGTATAATCCACAGTTTATCAGTGCCTAGGTAAAAGAATGAGAGAACACTTCTATTGCTGTGCATACAGTAGGTCTTCATGATTTGCTTAAGGTTATGTATATGTGGTCATTGCATGCAGGTATGAGGTAGATATAAGGGGCTATGCTGGTGTTCCAGATAACTTGAATTCATGTAGATGTGCTTGCCTGCCTCAGGGCTAGCACTGTGCTAATAAATCCTGCTGAGAGACACAGTATATTAGTTCAGGCTTAATGATGTGCTAATACAGTTACCTGCTGAAAGGCTGTGCTGGCATACGTAAGTCGCCCTATCCCCCTGAAATTTCTTTTTAGCAGGGTTAGGACTTGGATAATTCACAGGTAGAGAGTCATGAGCCTTTCAGGTTTTTTTTTAAGAATAGACTACTTAATCCATTTGATGAATAGAGATGCTTGAACTCTGCTTCTGAAGAGACGGGCACGGCTGGAGAGAGAACATTTGCTCCTGTGTTTAGATGTGGTGAAGTTCCTGGCTGTTTTTAGATGCATGGTGTGAAACTGTTCAAGACCACCTAATTTCTATAACTCCCTGTGTCCATTTGTAAACTTCAGGTACTTCCCAGAGAGGATTAATTGTGACAATATGGCAGTTTCTGTATTCAAACTACAGCACCATTCCTTGGAGCTTATCCAATCCTAGCTCTTTATCTTTTTCAGAAAACACAATGAAGAAACTACTGGTTGGGTTAAAGGAGTGCATGCCCTTAATAATATCATGATGTTTCATGCTGCTTCTGTACTTGGTCCTTGTCCCCATCTGCCAGTGTGGAGTGACCAGAGCAGAGGTATATCCTGCCTACTTCTTTGATGCCCTCACAAATATCGGCAGGAGTTCATTTTATTCAAACATAAAGAGGATAGTAATAAAGAGGATAATAACTAGTGTCATTGCCTGGTTAGGTGATATTCTGTTCCCTTGTTGCTAATACCTCATTTGTGAAGATGTGTGTAAGTGGATGAGCTGGGATTACCTACCTGGATGCAGTTTCTAGGGTGAGGTGTGGGGATGTCGTATCAGAGGCCCATAAAGCAACGTGTTTTGGAACAAATTTCCTGCTTTAAATTGAAAAAAAATTAGAAACAACCTAAAAAACCCCTGGAAATTTTTCATAGACCTGTACTAATGTGTCAGCTGTCTGTGGATGTATCACAGTGTTGATATGGATGGCTTAATTTGTAAGCCTTTCTCCAAAGACATAGTGCTTCTGAGGATCTAGTCACAGTCTGTGGTTGCAGTTACTTAAACCCAAGCCTAATTTGAGCAATTTATACCTGGTTCTTAGGCTTGTCTCAGTGCAGTAGAAAAATCTTGAGGAAACTCTTGATTTCTTGGTGTGTATTTTTGTGGTGTATTGCAGCATTACTGTGCGGTGGTATAATAGCATATTCAAAATTGAGACAACACAACGTTCCTCAAATTACTAAATGAGAGAGACGTGCAGAGAAAACTGATCCCTCAGTAGAGGAATAAGGGGGAAGAAAAACATCAAAGGTTATTCTATACATAACCAATTAATAAGATGTGTTGTCTAACCAGACCTGTTTCCATGTTCTTGACTTTCTGTACTGCCCAATTTAGACTCCTACGGCCAACCAAATGCTGAATCTTGCTGAGCACTTAATAGCCTGAGAGGTCTTCAGTTTGCACTAATTATCCACAGTTTGAAACTTGTATTAATTTTTACCTTTCTATTGTGTTTTTAGGCTGCCTGTTTGAGGACGACCTTTGCAAGTCTTTTGAAATCTGTGTAAATGGTAAGTCTCCAATGTTTTGTTTGCTGACTGCTCTATCCTCTGCTGTATAATTGCTATGTGGTTGATTCAGTAAGCCAAATCTATATGTGAATGAGAAGCAGAAGAAAGAAGAAAATTAAAAAGAATTAAATAGTGCCAGGTATGACTGCTCTGGTCAGCAGTTAGGGGAAAATTAATAGATTTAAGCAACACATAAATATTCTCTCAACCTTGAACAACATCATCTCCTTTTACAAGAAATAGAGTGCAATTAAATTAAACACTAGCATATTTCAGTGTGTTTAATTTGTCTTAATACAGGGCGAAAAGAACTGTTTTCTTATCTTCAGGTTGTTCATCTTTTTAGAGGATGATATTAAGTAATTATTAATCTCCTTTTCTCCAAAAGGCTGTTTATTATAATAAAGAAAGAAAGCCTGAAAAAGACTACTATTTTTCTTAATTATTCTGGTTCCTTTTTATGTGATGTTACTTGAACTATGCAGAAGCAGCTTCCTTCTCTCCTTCAGAGTTTATTTTCAGTAAGTCAAAAAAGCCAACACAAATGTATGAATGAGTTTAATGGAATAGTAAGAAAGACTTTTTTCTGACAATAGTTGAAGATTTTTGATGTGCTATATGAAGTCATTTAAGTCCTGGTAAAGGATGCACCATGTTTTGAGAGACCTTTTGAAGCAATTACTGGTGTAAAATATATAGATCTGTAATTAGGAATTTTTTTTATTAAGTGTTATATATTACATTTCCCTTTGAATGTATGACATAAAGACCCATATAATTGGCTCCCATGTTTGATGGAAAACAAAACTACTTTAATAACTAAACTTTATTAATATCCTAAATTAACAAACATTTAAGATGAAATGAGATTAAATTTCTAGTATTGTTGAATGTCAGACAAATGCACACAGGAGTTGGTATGAAAGACGGGAATATGGTTGAGGATTTGGGAGGAATTAAAATACGTAGATTAGAAAAAATACATTTATTAACATCTCCATATGTAATTCTTGTGTAAATGTGTAATTTGAAGTTGTTCCAATAGTACACAAAAATTCTACTTTGACGCTTTCCATGACTGAATCCAGGAAGGGTGGAGGAATTTTTCTCTAGTGGTGCATTTTCTGACTACCAATGATCTTCAGTGCCTAGCTGTAGTCTTCCCCAGTGCAAGTATATTCAGTGGACTTTTATGGTGGGCCACTGTTATATCTGGCAGACAGTGTATAATGGGCATTTATGCAACAGATGATAGTGAAGAAACATCTGTACTTTAACTGACAGCAGAATATCTTTATTGAAGATGTTCCTATAAAGATTACTTCATAGCTTCTTGCTCTACCTGTTTTCTTAATTGGATATGAAGTTTCTAAAAACTCAACAGAATTTTCATTAGAGTGCAAAATTAAACTATGGAAATTCTAGCTTTGAATTAAAAATGATATATTCTGTGGATCTACTCTTATTTTGGCATAACTCTACCTTAAAGGTCAGTAATGAATAAGCCAATTGATCACTGATATTTTTTAATAACTGATCTTAATTAAAAAAAACCCTCATGCATGGATTCTGTCAATGTGTTTAAGGTCACTACAAAGCATTTAATTTTTTTTCCCTAACTGGGCAAAAGTTGTCTAGAGTGGATTTTAAATGCTGCCCTCAATACAAGTAAAAATACACCGTTCTTGAGAAAAGTAACAATCTTTGCAGTCTTTGAAGTACTGAAATACCACCAGAATTTACCTTTTTATATGTGCCAGAAAAGGAGAGACTCTTGCTTCTGAGCAGTCCTTTCCATTTTTCCTGTCCAAACTGTTTCCAGTTTAACTGTATCTCTGACGTTCTTCAGAAATCCTCATATACTAAAATGCAAGTGCTTTGCTGGATTGAAAGCTCAGGAACTCAAGTCTGTGGAGGTCACTATGCTCAGGAGCAGAGCTTACTTTGTGTGTTGCAAGGTCATGGAAAGTTTGCCTCTGCCTCCTTGTACATGCGTGTGTTTCTGAAGTACAGTGTGAATGTGGGTAAGAAGCAGCAGCAGCTACTTCTGGGTAGCATCTTTGAAGCATGTGTGATCTGCAGATCTGAGCCTGCCTCCTGCAGGAAGGATGATAATTTTCATCTTTCTCTTGGCCTTTAGCAAAGGTAACTGAACTGACAGCATTTTCAAAAATGAAACTGGGTTTGTGTATTGAAGATATAAATTACAGTATTCACTATCTCATGTCATGCCATCAACTGGAGAATTCATGTACTTATGCATCAGACTTGTAAAAGGACAACCAATTACAGACCTATTTCATATCTTTAAAAAAAATGCTATTCTTTCTCATTTATTTTGAAGAAGTGCATGAAAGATTTCAGTAAATGTTCATCTGTATGAATGAAAAAGAGATGTTAAAAGAAATTTCTTTTATGGTTAGAAGCAATGTAATCCAGTGGTAAGATCCTATACTAAGAGCATAAGTTGCGTGGCTTACATTTGTTTAGGTCATATGCCATTATTGCAGGGCAAAGAACCTCCTGTAATAATGATTGTTGACTTTTCTGCTGCTTTCCTTCACCATATAAAGGTCTCTTTCTGGCTTCAGTGATGGGTTCTCATTTATGTTTGTTTAATAGCTCCAGCAGCATTCATGCAATATTAATTTATTTCCATAAGCCTTTTATCAGTTTCCTGAGCTGCACTGACTCATCAAGTGGTTAAAAAGGAACATGTTGTTTCATGTTTATTTTAATGGCATAAGGATAAGCCAGGGAAAAAGACCAAGGTAGTTTCCCTGGACTCTTCCTTTGCAAAGCCAGAACTTTGCAGGGTAAAGTGGCTTAGGTGTCATTTATTTCACTTCTGGTAGATCATTACCTCTATTTTACAGGAGTAACTGTTATTTTCACCCATCTAAAATGTCTGAAGCTTGAAAGCTGGCAGCTAAAAAACTTGATATGGAAGGTGGATATGCTTATGAGCTGCAGACCCTAAGAGAAAATAATCTGGCATTCTATAACTTTGGAAATGCTTGCTTCCCAGTAAGTGCTGATAAACAGCTACAAATGCCAAAGAAAACGTATAACAATGTCTTAATTAAATGAGATATAGAAGGGAAAAGAATAATATAAGCAAAAGTATTTGAAATAGGAGTATGTGTAGTGACACAGCTGTGGGTAAATAGGGATATGGCATTCACATGTTCACATGTGTTTTGCTGTCTGGGCTGCAAGTTCAAGGAAATGAGTTTGTGTGTGTATTTTTATTTTCTTAACTGTTATGTCTAGAATGTATTTGTATGAAAAGGAAAGGAAAAGAAGCATTGAGAAGGAATTTTAGACGATATCTGGGACAGAGATCCTTCACTTATCCTTGAACACTCCTTGTATTTATACATTAAACCTGGTACAGTTGGATAAGTGGAAATATGTCATGTTCTGTTTTGCATTTTAAGTGATAAGTAAAGCAGATTATGTAAAACATCAGCTCACATAGCTTCCTTGTTGGAAGTTTTAAAAAAACTGCCTCCTGAAAGCTGCAAAGCAAAGACCAGTTCTTATCCTTTCTTATAAAATCACCCAATTGAATTCTGGTAGTGCCACTGGGAAAGACACCATGTGATATAAAAGCATTCATTTCAAAATAACCAACCCTTATTGTCCTCATTTGTCCCTTTATTAAACTGTTTGAACCACTCATTTCCAAGGATGGCATTCTTTCCTTTAGGTTTAATCTCCAGATATTTTGCTTCAGAAAGAAGCTTTGTGCTGCGTTTTATCTATGCGTGGGTACCATAATATCTTTTCTCCTTATCCATAGAGCCTTTATAAGTCAGGGTGGTTTTATTTATGAAAAATGTTGTGGCTGCAAGACTCCTTCCTGCGTGAAATCATAACAGGGCTCATGCAGACAAGATCAGATTGTAGAAAACAGCTCTGTGAGGCCAACCAAAAAAGTTAATTAAACACAGTCGTTGACGCAGTGTGCATCATTAAGTCAAGCCTCACTGACAACCACTAAACCTGTCCTAGGAAGACACGGTCTAATGTCTGCAGTAGTGTTTGAAGATGCTGTGCTTCTGAAAGGCTGTATAAACAGCTATGCACAGCTGAATCAATATTGCTTTATGTATGCGAGCTGCACTTGTTAGGAGGGACTTAGGCGAGCACGGTGTGTCAAAGGCGTCCAAGCATTGCAGTACAAAGTCATGAGCCTTTCCAAGTCTGGATATCTCCAGATAGTTCAGAATATTAATGTACTTTCCTTCTCAGCTACAGAGCTCCTTGAACACTTGGAATATAAGTGATTGCATGTGCTGGTGACGAGCCATAAATGGTAACCATGTGCTACAGATGATAAGGGAAAGGAGTGAGGATCCCTGAAATGGTTTCTTGAACTTAATGTGTTACGCTTTGAGGTTTTCCAGATCATTGCCTTGTAGGGTGGAATTACAGAGGGAGATGCAACTCAGCATTGTTTAGCTAACAGATGTCTGCAGCTATGTCTGCATTTGCAAGGCACTGCTCTTACAAAAGCTGTTGAATTTTTGTCAAATGACACTACAAATCTGTGCCTAGGCTTTCCAAAGCTTTTCAGTAAGAATCAGTGTTTGTTACAACTAAATTCGGACTTTTGAGGGGTAATGCCAAGCAGAACCTCTATATGCTGTCACTTTACTGTAGGTAGAGAATTTCAGTGCTTTCCAAGGATGTGGGAATTTTTCACAAATAACTGAAGTCTTAATACAACATTGTGTTGTAATTTTTAACCTGAATTCTGAGGTAAATGGGAATATATGTATGTCTGGAGTTAAAACCCAAGCAAGTATTTAAATACAGGGATTTACTTTCAATCATACTTCCATACCAGTTCAAGTAGATCAAATTTTTTGTCAGACTTTTTTTTTTTTAACATATGTTTTGAATAAGTATGTCAGAATCTAGCATGATACTCAAGAGAGAGAAAATTTCAAAATATACCATTGTATCATGGTATTGTGAAAACCCACATCTTTAGAAGTATTTCCAGTTTTTTTGATTGAAATCAAGGATGAGTTACTACCTAAATGTAATTGAGAATCTATGGCTGTGAGGATAGGTGCCTGTGTTAAGAGCTCATACAGACCTTTTGAAATAATTCTGTGTTTGCACCCATGGAAATAAACACCAAGATTGAAATTTGCTCACTTTTACCCCCCCTGCTTGTTCCCCATTATGTTATGTGAGAGTGTCATGTAATAGGTGCAAATCAATGATATGGAATTTTTTGGGGAAGGTTTCACATCAGCCTACATACTGCCTCTGCTCTAACACTACCACTTGCTTTCCCTTGTCTTATGAAGCTCTAAAACCACCTGTCTTTATGACAGTGTCAGACCTCCTGAGGATTAAGAAGTGGAAGAGAAGTTGTAACACATAAATAGGAGTATGAGTAGTGATAACACAGTGAAAGGGGAGTAGGAGATGGTGATAGTAGAAATTGCAGGGTTTCTCGGCTCCATTCCACTGAACCATGCTGTTGCTTTGCAGCCCAGGGTTCACTGACAGGAATATTCTCAACATTGATGCTGGATGGTTTTGAGCTATTTGAGGTAAAAGCACTGTGAAAAAAATAACATTCTAGTTTTACCACGAGGTTAAAAATGCCAGGGCAGTGATGTCTTTGTCTGCTTTACCTTGAAATAGTGTGGTGCCTCTGTTCTCCTTGAAGAAAAAGCTCATCTATCTTACAAACTGTCTATTTGGGTCTTGGTTTTGCCTCCATGTGGTGTTAAAATAGTTACCTGTGTGATAGTAGTATCTAGTACAACTGGCATTAAAACTGGAGTAGTGATCAAAGGTGAAGTCACCATATTCATCTGAAGAAAAGTCACTTAGCGTGGTAACACAACTACGGTTACCCTCCATCCTAGCTGTCACTAAAAGCTTTATTGTATTTTTTTTTTGGTGTGTGGAGAATCTCAAGTTGTAGCTCCTGCAGGGCACAAAGCCATCACTCAGACTTCACTGACAGCCTGCTGTCCAGCACCAAGTGAGAGGCAAATATGTGCTACCATAAATCTGCTGCTATCTGTAGGTAATACTTTATATACCCATGTCTTGTGCTAGTAAATAAGTCTTGGGGATGCTCAGTGTTACCCAGTGTTATTCCACAGGGGCAGACCTTTCCCAAGCTGGAAGAAAAAGAACAGTGCTGTGTTGTCATATAGAAACTTTCATTTCTATCTTAGTATTGCCACTTATGATAATATATATACATTTTTTCTGCAAATATCAGCAAAATGTGGTGGGATTTGGGTGCGATTTTCACTGCATATATCAAATATGAGGGGATTTGGGTGTTTGATTCAAGACATTTGGGTAAAAGACTCTGGCTCTACACCAATAGGTTGGGGAGGTGGGGGGAGCTAGATCACTGAAGAATTTCTTTGTTGCCCAAATTATGCATTTGAGATGATAATGTGGATAAGTGTCCAAAATCTACTGTAATGATCTGACTTTTAAGCAGGATTGAAGTTCTGGAAGTTTTGGATTTGCTATTTTTTGGGGAAAATATTCAGTATTGAATACTTGAGTTGATATGAAATCTTCACTCTTACAATATATGTGTGTGTTTATTACAAAAACCAGGCAAATATTGTTTGCTGCTTTTTGAACTCGTACTAGGCAAGATACATAAATTTTAGGGTAACTTAGAAAACACATGTTGCATTAGCATATGAACATTTTCATGAAAATATGTTTGGGTATTTGAAATACTGTCCCTATCATGTATGTTCTTAGTGTGTGGTGGACCAATTCATTAACTCTTTTCAGGCAAGCTGTGTAGCTTACCACATTTAGCACATCTGTTGGATGTGTTCAGAGATGTTCTCTATTCCATTGTTTTATTACACTAAAAAAAAAAAAGTAATTGTAACATTTGGGAGAGAATGGAAAAATACAGCCAATTTGAAAAAAGGCATTAGGGAGTCTCAGTAAAATTTGTGCATGATGAATCATGAAACATGAGAGCCTGAAAAGGACAGCATGGTCTGTAGAAAGAAGAGAACACGAAGGGATAATGTTCTGGCAATGAGGTGGAAAGCATGAATCCTGGTTTGGAGTGACACTGCAGCAGTCTCCCTCTGAAAATCCATCATACTTCTTCCCTTTCTTGTGTCAAGGGGCATTAGAAGGTGTTATGGCTTACTTTGTGATTAAGATGCTTGGGTTTTGACTTTTGAAATAATAGAATAATAGGCAGAAAATAGAGATATTATTCTAAATGTGAGATGCAAGTTCATGTGCGCATGAAAACCAGAAATATAATATATATGAAAATAACTTTCAATGACTGATTTTTTCTGAACAGATGAACTAAAGATACAATAAGTTGTGTACCTATTGCTGAAGTCCTTATTTTGGACTGGATTGAGTCCAAAGTAGAATATTTATCCAAAGAGAGCTAGAAAATATTAAAAGCATTTATTCTAAGCATTAGAATAAAGAGAAAGTATATAAAAAAGCCTGTCACTGTTCTTTATGTCCTCATTGAATAAATAAGAACAATCTGGAAATTACCTAATCGTGGTACTGCTGATTAACAGGTAAAGACTTGTTAATGAAAAGTCATTCCCCATTATAAGCCATTCAGAGCCTTTAATTTAAACAGTGTTCTTTCACGCCCTACAACCTCCATGGCAACAGCAACAAAAGCTGCTCTAGAGGTAGACAGAACAAAAAATATATTTTATGTTCCCAAACTATTTATTGTAATTTAGTCTTTTCCTTAAGTAACTTTGGCTGCTGCTCTGCATAAGTTGAGAAATATTTGGTTGCTTTTTTTCTGCTGTGTCAGTGTGTTCCTCTATTGGCTCTAAGGTAGGATTGGCATGATTTAAGAAGGTTGGTAACAGCAGTGGGTGTTTAAAGGAGATTAAGGGAATACAACATTTAATGTTTAGACTCTCAACTCCTCAAGGGAAGATGTCTATCAAAAGGAAAATACTTTGTTTTTTAATATAATGCATCAAACACTTGTGTTAATATTGAATTTGTAATATTATTATAAGGTTGAAAATGTGAAGCTAATTAATTCTAGTTAACCTTAACCCTTTTAAGATTTTATTCAGTCTCTTAACTGCATTATCTCACTGACTCTTTCAGACATTAGACTACACTATCATAGTTTTTTCCTGGAAATAACAGGGCAAGTATGATTATGGACAGTTGCACACTTCAATTTTTCAATGACAAGAATATTTTTTGTTAGCTTTCTCTGTCTGTTATTGAGCTGTAATAGATTTTTTTCTCAATGGTGAACTCTTATAGATGAGAAAGAGGTGTATTATCTAACCAGAAACTATATAATGTGCTGGGGGGGGGGCAAGGAGGAGTGAGGATAGAATGAAGCTAGATAGACTAATGATAGAAGATAGATAGACTAATGAAGCCTTCCTTCATACTTTGTCCTGTAGTCCTCTCTTCTGACTCCACAGCTTGCTGCTGTATCTCTTTTCATGTGAAATATGGATAAGAATGGTATTGGGGTAGATTGCCAGTTAGATGGGTGGACATTTGGTTGGTATGATTGCCAGTAGTTTCATAGTATATTGGATACTTACAGAAGGCAGCCGGCAATACCCAGTCACAGAGGAAGCAGTTTAAATGGATTGTGGATTTTCAAAATTAAATAAATTTGGTTCCTTTTGAAGGTGAAGTGGTTTTTCAGGGGCAGGGTGGGGTGGTGGCATTTGTTTTGGTTTTCATCTTTTTCTAGTTTATTGTTTCATTGCCCTTCAATGTTTAACTTCTAAGCCTGAGATGTAAAGATTTACTAGACTTCTACAATAATTAAGAGTTCCTACTTTTCTTTACTGACAGCCTGCCTTCATTTTAATGGAATTTTGCTGATTGCTTGTGCTGGATAATTTAATGGAACAGACTGTTTTCACTGACAGTAGCTTTTAGAAATGTTTCCTCTTGAATTTGTACCTATAATTTTGATTGCTTACATGTGTTTGGGGAATGATTGCATGCTAAATATTTGATTCTTAAATGAAATTCTTTTTTTTTTTAAATATCTTCCACTTTTTTTCCTTAGCTCAAAAATTTCTGTAAATAATGGTTGGATAAAAATGGGCTGTTGTGTTAAATAAAAATGTAATGAAACACTGGTATACAGCTATAAAATATCAGTGCTATGTCTCAAATTCTTTTTATTTATTTGTTTCAATTTTGTTATGATAGATTAAATTTTAGATGCTGAAGTTCCACTCATTTTTTTTTTTTTGTTAGAAATTGAGTCTAATACTAAGTTTTCTACTTCTTTTCTTAGATCAGTCACTGCTATAAAGAGGGTCACTGCCTTTGCCCTTAAAGCCCAATGGGTAGTCTTTCTGTTCCTTCTGTTAGACCTTACCCATACAAACACTTGAGTCAGAAGTTATTGTAACTGAAGAAATTAAAAACCTCTGAAAGACACTTGAGCAGAATAGAAGCCCTCTTCCGGCATTGTTTCACTGGAGGGTGGAGTGCTCAGTGACAGAGCATTGATGGGCATGTTTAACATTGCAATATAAATTATAAACCCATGTTCACTAAAAAGGTAATCAGCCAATTAGTGCTCATTTCATGTCCTTAGATCTAATGAATTGCCAGTTAGAAGCCACTCCTCCTTGCTGGGCTTTTTCAAATTACCTAAAAAGAAATATGTACTACCCTCCAAAAGAGTGTGTAGGGTTTTTTTGTTTGTTTTCTCTAAGGAATTAGGTCATTGAGTAAAATTTTGTGGTTTCACGAATTATTGCCCTCCACAAACGGTGCCAAAAGGAGAGTTACAGATATCAATGCATTTTGTTGGCATGGCAATTGAAAGTAAATAATGACCCAAATAGAGGTTAACAGCATATTTTAGAATGGAAGACATCTGCAGCTTCAAAAATGTCATTCTGCCTCAAAAATCTGCAGAAAGAATCAGTCTACCACAAATAATTCTTTTTCTATCCCCAAACATCTCTTGGCCAACACACATGAACTAAAACTCGGTTCTGGAGATGCCATACTTTATCAGGGCTGCAATGGCATGTGAAGTTCATATGATGGTTCCTTCATGCTTTGCTTAAACAAGTAACACACAAATGCAGGTCAGCTTGCTCAAATAATACCTTATGATTTCTTCTCAGTAAGGGGAAAATGACTACATCATTTCATCATAGATCAAAGGAAATTATAGTTCAGAATTCTGGGGCTAAGGGTTTTTCATCATACATTTAATTTGCACACAGTATTACATGAGTAAATATTTCCCTTCTTTAATCTGAAAAAGAGAAATATATCTCTACATTAGATATAAATGCGAAATGAGCGTTTGTTAATTGAGCTGCAGTAAGTGCAAATTTCAGTGCCATTACAGGCTGTCTTTTTAGAAACCATGACAATGGCATTAAGCATTTGCTAAACAAAATCTGCTCCTGTATGTCATGCAGTTTGCATCCTGTTTGCTATTAAGAAGTTGTTGGCACAGGCAGAAGATGTTTTGTTAAAAACAAACAAACAGATTTTTTTTTTTTTTTTTTTTTGGTCTGAAATCAACTGTTTTCAGAAATGTAGGTTTAGATGAAAAAAGAAGAGGAGGCATGAATAGGGTTTTTTCCTACTGGTTTGAGAATACTGTTTTGAGCCAGTGCATGTATATCAGCTGTTGTGATTTTAAGGACCTGCAGCTTTCCCTATTACGTGAACCTACATAAGACTTTCTAGCTACATGAAGATATAAATCTGGTCCATCCTCACAAGGAAGGCTTAAAAGAACTATTTATAAAGGTGTCCTGCAGGACATGGGGGACCATGGTTTTGGGTGCCTGCCTGCCTCACAGAGGTGCAAATGTAAATTCTTGCTCCCAGAAGAGCAGCCTGAGGTAAGTTCTGTCCTTGTCGTGGCAGCTGGTCATCTTGCAGTAACATGGAGAGGAATTGTGCAGCCAGGAGAAGAGCAGCAAGGGGATTTAATACTGTTGCATGGGGTTTGGGATGCTCACTTGGGTGTCAGTATATATACTACAGAGAAAGGTTTTGGATTAAAAAAATATAAAATCCAGAGACATACCAAGTCCCCTGAGGCTGAAAATTGTACATAAGTAAATGGCTATGAACTGCCTCTTGTTTTTTTAAGGTGGTGCAAAACAGTCCCATCCTCAGTTCATATCCCCTGGACTGTTCTTTCTGTTTCAACTATACAGGAATTGCTCTGCAGTCTGTCAATCCCAAGCTGACATTTTTGCTGAAAAAAATAGCACACTATGGCTATATAATCAATGGCATAGTCTAAAACCAGGCCATTAAAGCAGAAAAAAATGCAAACAATGTGAGAAAACTCGTCTATCCGTTGTATAGAAAGATGATTGCGATACATGAAGTTTTCTTGGTGGAAAATACAAATTAATGTAGATCACTGATTTTTAAAAAGCGTTATCCTTTGCTAGACAAAGATATTTTGTAGGCAGTCTAACATACTTGCAGAGGAGCAGAGCCATATGTCACTGCAACAGGGTTGTCCTTTGGCTTGAATAAAATGAAAATGCGAAAGATTTTATTGCTTTGGGTGCTAATACTGGTCGTAATCAAGATGAAACAGAATTATCTACAATATCAGTGTGGGAGATGCTGCAGTTCAAGTGACAACAATTTTATGAGAGAACAGATTGATTTATTCCTACCTGTTTACCCTCTGTGCTTGTGAGCCGTGGTTGCTGCACGGTTGGATCCATGCTCTGCAGAGGTCTTAACGTTGTGCGCTGAGTGGTTAACTTCCCCTGTAAGCAGTGCCTTGGGAATGTCTTACACCATTGCACTTGAAGAAACTCTCTGTAGTATTGATTGGTGGCCATTTTTATGGAATGTGGAAGAGACTGAGTGAGTCTTTAACAACTCATAATTCCACCTTTTGCTGTTAACAATACCTGAATCAACTAAAGACTCAACTGAAGAATGCAGCACTTCTGGCAAGGTCTGAGAAACCAATGAGATTTTCTGACAGCAACTTTGGTGTTGGGGACAGGGTCAGCAAAAGTAGTGGTTTTCTCTTCTTTCAGCTAGGCCACAGTAAGCTCTATTCTACAGAGCTCCTAAGCTCAGTGTTGTTTGTCTGTGTCTGGCCACACTGTCCTCACTCTAACACAGCAGAGTCCAACTGTGACTTGACAACTTTTCTCCTTGCTATACACTGGGATGCCCTGTGTGAGCATCATTTGCTGCTTGAGGGAAGGAAGGCTGTTTTGTTTAGTTTTTTCTTGCAAATCAAGTGTAGGGATACTGAAAATGTACTCCACAGTGGAGAGAGATGCTTCAGGACTGCTGAGGAAGCCTGGAGGCATGTAAGAGAGGGAGGAAAAAAAAAAGAGGGAATCCTAAAGGTGGTAAAAGGCTGGGGACACCTTGGCTCCTCCCAGTCTGCCTTCCTATAAGCACCCTCACACCTTCACCTTTCCTTCCCAAGGTGTCACCAAAAGTGAAAATCAGTTTTGCCTCCATGACTGAGGGGTCTCCTAGGCAATACAAGGAGCTTCCCAGTTGGGTGAGAAGGCATGACTGGATACTTTTCTGAAAAGGACACCTATGGAGAAAGCATGATGGTGGAGAGGTGTGGAACCAGTGCAAACAACTTCTGGTTTTGTTTCATCAAGACTGGGATAAAGAAACCATTTCTGCTGGGACTGGCTTTCAGATTAACTTGCATATTGTCTTCAGCAGCAGCCAGTTGGGTCGAATGCACAGAAATTGTTCAGCCTACCAGATCCCTCCAGAGAAACCTTGGACGTTGTTTTTGTTGACACTCCCTTATACCTCCACTTCTATCCCCAAATCTGTTATGAGCTCAAATTAATATTAATCTTTGTTCTTTAATTTCATAGGAGCCCTCCACACAGTGTGCTAGGTCTAGACTTCCGAGTTAAGTGTCAGGATATATTAGTAGTTTAGGGGTCTCTTAAAACATATATAAACCCAAGAGATGTAAAGTTGGTAAAGCTATACCTCACCAGCAATTTCCAAGGAAAAACAGTAAAAAATAGTACTTAATGAGGATTATTGTATATATTCAGAAATAACATGTAAATACTATTTGCTGTAGGCATGCTTTGACTTTTATGTTATTTTATATTTGAATCAATCTGTATTTTGGTATAGTTCAAAAATGTAGGAAATACTATTTTATTTTCATCTTTTTAAAAGCTTATTTACTTTTAAGATGGGAAACTTGCCTTTTTTTTTAATGGGGAAAAAAGTACAATGCTCTTGGGAAATGTAATTTATAGAGTTGGTACCTAATTTTATTCCATGAGTCACTGTTTGCCCATTTGCATCAAGAGTGCTTGTGGGAGGAAGGGCTAGGAGTCTTGGTTCACTTGAGGAATGAATTTGTTTCAGTGCCAGAGGTCTGGAAGATGATATACAAGATAGAGATGCATAAGGAAAAGAAAGTATATTTTCCTGAGTCTTTCATATTCTCTTGAGGCTTAATGACCCAGAATATGAAGTATGAAAAAATTAGTAAATGAAATTCTCCTTGTCTAAAGTAAGAGTTTACGAAAGAACCTATCAGAAAAGGCCAAACAGAACTTGCTGGACATCTTCCTTCTTTTGTAGGTGTTGTGAGAATACTTTTTTTTTTTTTTCCCCAGTCAGGCAGAAAAGCAAAAATCATGTGATGGATCAATATGCTTGTTTGTATTTTTGTAACTCACATATTTCTGAGCAATTGAGACTCTATTTGTCAACAGTGTTGAACAAAGCCAGTAGGCAGGCACAGCGGGTTAAGATGTCTGGCTATCTCTATTAATCATGATGCCTGTTTTAACACGTTTAGTCTGTTATGGTTGTCATGCCCTAATCAGCAGTGGTTCAACAGTAGCTGGATGAATTAGCTAACCTCTAAATCTCATTATTATTTGTTTTGCCTGATGCATTTGCTTGATTGCTAAGGTAGGATGAAAGGTGCTAGCAGAGTAGAGCTGTAAGCCAGACAGGCTTGATTGACAGCCCCATGATGTCAGGGTAACGATTGAAACTACTGCAAAGAGAAGCATAACTGGAGCTACATCATCTGCGATTCTGCAAAAAAATACCATTACCATTATTTAAGTAGTAATAGGATCTGTCAGGGATTGGTGCCAATGTGGTATGTAAAGTTGTGGATGGGTGCCATAATGGCAGCTCCATCAATATTACGGGAAATTCTGAATGAATAGACAAAGCCAGATGCCAAGTTCTACTCCAGAATTACCTAATAGCCTTTCATGTGTGTCCACCATTATTTCAGTGACAGACAACATGAAACTGGTAAGCAAGAACTTTACAGAGGTAAATTCAATACTCTGACAAGTTTTAGTGTCTTAAAAATACTGCTCTCTGAAGTCCACCTTGTTTGTCCTGTTGTGGCCAGGATGTCCTTCCAAAGCCTTGTTTGGGACTCTTGGCTGCTCTCTCCAGCTTCCAGACACTCTTTCCCATCCTCCCTGGTGTCTTCATGAGCAAAAACAGGCAGCCTGTTCTCATGAGTTTTCGCCTTTTTCTTTCCTTTCTCTGGTCAGAAATACTGCTGATGTGAAAAGAGGACTTGCTCTTTTCTGTTCCCTGACTGTAGTGGCTGGATCACCTGGTATGGAGTGTCTGTGGCTGATGCTGGCAAGGATGACATGGGTTTCCCTTTCTACCTTGTACTCCATGAAGGTCATGTCCTGTGTGGGCTGTGCAGTCCAGTGGGTGTTAGGATGGGGAGGGTTGCCTGTTGGGCTGCCAGGCTGGTGATGGGGCTTTGTGAAATCCTTCTGTGGCTGGAAATCTGCCCACAGCACGAGGCCATTGTAGATGCATGGATACCTCCCCAGACCTTTTCAGTTAAGAACAGGGCAAAAGTGGTATTTCTTTTTTTTTTTATATATATTTTTTATATTTATTTTTTTTTATTTTTAATTAACCCAAAACCTCTGAAAAAGTCTTTTGCTGAATGTGCTTTGGGAGCATAGTTTGGATGATAACTCTAACTATGCATAGTCAGTCAATTATTCTGTCCCTTTTGGCCAGTTCTGGTGCTTATTCCCTTCTCTTATACACACACAGGTTTATTTTGCTGTATTAATCACAGATGCAGAAATAAGGAAGGTTCCATTTTTAGGCAGTCTAGGGGTATACAGTGTTCATGTTCAAGAGTATAGCTTTTACAAACTAATTTATTTTTAAAGGAGAAATTATAGCAGTACTCACTATCTGCAAAATGTACAGCTGAAATGACTTATACTGTAATAACCATATATATAGCATAATGGTTATCTTGTATGTGAGAGTATTGTCTGGGGAGTACTTGCAGCAGCAGAACAACCCTGTTTGCTTTGCACTTCTCTGCTGACCTGCTTATTAGATGACATTCTTATTAAACAGATGAATTTCTGAGGGAGATGTTAAGGGGGACTGTTGGTAAAGGTCTGTCAGCACTTTTGTTCTAAATGTTTTATGAATACATGCAAAGTGTATTTTAAGCAGCTGTTCATCCTTGGTCAGTAATAGGCAGAATACAGCCTTATATGATTTAAATGTTGTGTTTTATTTGCAATTTTATATGAGAAATAATTGCAAATAAAATTAGAGAAAACCTAAAAGTGCTAAAATACATCTGTTTTATCTATAATGAAAAGATTGCACTTTTCAATTATGCATCATTTTAGAGTTTGTAATATTTTTCTGGGTAGTAGTAGAGGGGGGGAAATAATGTTTAGGCAAAATGCAATGTTTTGCATTATGATAGAATTATTTAATGGATTTTTATTTAATTTTTTAAAAATTATAATAGAACTACCTTTGAAAGGGAATTGATGTAGCTATACTGTTGTATTGGAAAAAATGTTTACTTTTGAGAGAAAAATCTTAACTTCCTGTGAAATTTAAAATAGCCAACAGCCTGTTTTCCCCCAGAATGGATTGCTCTCTCCTCCTGTTCCCTTTCATTAGTCCCTCCTTGAGTTCTGACCTTTTACTTTCCTGCATTAATGCAGCTCTGTCTCTTGACTCCTCATCAACCTCTCTCTCTTGTACCCTGCTGAGGCAGGCGTACCTCAGAAGCAAGGGCACGAGTGGATCATACAGAAGCCACAGCTAAGTATCCAAATATGCCTTGTGAATGTCATTGAAGAGTGATGACAGGTAGGGCTGATCAGAAAGCAGAATTCATAGTCTGGGCCATTGTGGTAAATTCTGAAATTTCATAAGAAAAGGGAATTTTGAAACTCAGGTTTTAAAACCACAGTGAACCACCCCCCTCTCCCTACAACTAATACAACATCTTGGCTTAAAGAGAAGACTGACAGCTTCTGCGTTTTATTAATACTTATTTTTTGATGAAAAAGCAACCTGTTAGAAGGCTGTGGAGCTCAGTTCTTAAAACTAGCATTGCTACAGTGTAATGACAGCATAACTAGCCTTAAGTGTTATGTTTCTATGGTAGCTGGAGCAAATGGTATCTGGTAAATCCTTTTATTATATGATGCAATTGGCATCACATGCAGTATAGTTAGGGAAGCCTCTCAGTACTGCTTGTACACCTTAGGAAGTCTGTGGGCGGTTTCATCTTAGCACTGATGTGTTATTTATTGGTAAGCCAGCACGAATATGTGTAAATTACTTTGATGTAACATCGAGTTGACCCTGCTTATCTCATAGATGAGCAGATGGTATGGAAAACATTTTGTACTTATGCCAGAGAAAGGCTACAAGATTGAAAAGTAAAGCTTAGGCTGAAAGTCTTGGGCATGATGAGCTCACTGTTAACATCTCTGGATGAGCTGGCTGGAGAACAGCCCGGGCACTGCAATCGTGCAGCGCCTTTCCTCAGGAGCAGCAAATCCTGCAGAAGGCACGGGCTTACAGGCAAACGCTGCCTTGCCAGGAGAGGTGGAAAAGCCAGCAGTGGGCTGTGACTATGACAGTGTGAGGATACTATTAATTACCTCCTCATCAGTCACAAGTGCAAAAGGAGTGAATTCAGGATGGTTACGGGTCACTTTGGGCTTGCTCTTTTCTACCACTATTTTCCTTTTGTCTGCATACCGTTGGATTTGGGAAAGCCAGGGAGTGTGCTGTTGGGTAGGGGCAGCTTTGTTCACCTTGATGCTCTGGTGTGGTAACGAGTTTTCAGATTTTGGGGTAAGGATTCAAATTGCTCCTTTTTGTGAGCAGTGTGCAGCACCAGAGATCGAAATGTGGTTCTCAGAGTTGCAATCAGTTGCTAGGAGAGCACAAAAATAGTACAGAAATGAGTAATTTAATTCATACTAGCACAACTGTGTAATGGGACGGATTTCTGGAGTGCCTGTATGTGTTTATCAAAAAATTGTTCAGGTGTATGTCAGCACAAAGTTATACCAGGCATATGTCCTATAAATCAGCAGAAATATAGAGTGCCCCATAATCATTTAGAGGCCCAACTCAATCACAGACAGAACTGCAGGGGGATATTTACTGCTAAGGCTATGTGAATTGTAACCCCTGCTTATATGTGCTCTTTTATGTCTGTGTCTCATTCTTTATTTTAAATACTACCATGGAAATCCACAAGGAAATAGTACTTTTGAATTCACAAAAGTTTTTAGTGAGCAAGAAATCAGTTCACACCCTCTGCAGCCACAGATTGAGGTGCCTAGTGATGAGGTTTCAACTACACTGTGAATAGGGAAAGAGTTCTACAGGGATAAAATATCCTGTATCATAATGTAGGACTGGGTGAAGGAGTGTAATCTATGTAAGTTTCACTTTTTCAGGAGTTTGACCTGACATACAGAATTTTAAGGTGTTCGAGAGATGCTTTGAAAAGCAACAGCAGTCATATTACCACCTATATAGTAAATTAATTTCCAGTGCGTGCTCTTGTAGCAGAATAACACTTTTGAACTAATGTAAATGCCTCACAGGTGTTGTTTCCATCTTAATTCCTGACTTGCTTTGTAAATGACTGTACCTCTGAGGATTATAAATCAGTTAATCACCTAAGTATGTGGTTTCTGTTTACTGGAGAGGATGGGAAGGGACATATTAATAAATGAAAATTGAGCTATGGAGATCTCAAAATTCCTTCTATTGCTGCTGAAAACACCTGTTGGAAAGGCAATTGTCACAGCTGCACAGTGTGTCTGAAGTTGGAGATGTTTTACATATTAGTTTGGTTTGTAGCTGTTATGTATCACTTTTTAAATTCTGAAGCAGCTGTTGAAATAAGCCTTTCATGTGTAGGCTTGTCCTACCCAATGCCATCGATTATGTAGTTTGAAAGACTTCTATGCACATCTCTTTGAGGCAGTCTCACATATTGAAATAAAATGGATCCTTATGCTCAAAAATATGACAGTCTGTTGGATGTGACACAGACTCTTAATAGGTGAACAGAGATTTTTGTACATTAAATGCTTTTCTTTACTTTTATTTGGATGCCTTGGCATTCAGCTAGTGATGCAATTCCTTTCTGAATCTTGAATCTCCTTGATGGTATAATGGCTGTTCTGATCTGGAACAAATCTGCAGCAGTAATTGTAAGAATTGGTCCTCTTCTGTGGTGATTCACCAGTGTTTTTCTTCTCATTGTTCTCCTACCATTTAGACCATAGCAAGAAATATGGTACTGATGGTTGCTGAACAACTCTCGAAATGTTCGGAGTGGCTCATAGTGAGAAGCAAAAACTTCAAAAGCATGTCCTGTTGTAAATTTTCAATGAAAAATATTGTCTAGTGTTGGAAGTTGATATGGCATGACATTATTGTATTGGATATGAAGAAGAAAGCTGTAAAGCAGAAGTGAGGGGGTGGGTTGCATTTTTAGCAGGAATAACATAGTTTTGTGAGGACTGGTAAATACCTTAACTGAAATATCTCAGATCAATCAATTTGAATCCATTCATCTTAATTTAAAATGAGGAAATGAATTGTGCTAATGATACAGCTACTTTTACGACAAATTTAGATATTCATTGTGTATTTTTATCTTAACAGGGATGCTGAAGTAATGATTTCCATAGAAGCATTTAAATGATTAATTCCCTGTCCATTTTATTTTGTAAGTGATGCAAAAACTGACCTCAGGAAATAATATACAGTGCGTGTGTGAAGAGGAAAGTCTTTTGTGAAAGAAAGTTCAGCAGACACTCAGATTAAGCACTTAGTGAATGTAGCACAGTATTTCCAAAATTCTGACATATTTCAAACTTTTCTTTAAATTTACTATTTACCTTTGCAAAGTAAGCACACCAAGTTATGTCTGCAACACATTAAACTTTTTATTTTAGTTTGTTTTATAGCAGAATGCAGCTGATCATACAGGTCTAGAAACTGGAACCTGTGCAGCTGGATAGTGTCATAGTGTAATACTTGACCCAAGTAGGTCTTATCAGAGGTGAGTTTTAGAGTGTAGTTTGCTGTGGTTAAGCCAACCAGATCACCATTGGGGTGATTTCCATCTCTTCTCCCACCCCAGCCACAAGCACCTGCTGCTCTTCTTGTGCCAGATCTGGGGGTTTCTCTGGTTTCAGAGCCCTTGTTTCACATCTGGTTTGGGTTTCAAGGAATCTTCCTGGTGGATAAGTAACATGGCTGCATAATTATGTGAGGGAGGGAGACAGTCATTCAGTTTGCCTGACCCTCACTGTAGGGTCTCTGTGCCGTAACCTCTGCTCCTATGATTCTGCAGCCCAATTTGAAATAATGGAGTTTAAGGAACTTGCTTGGTATCTCCATTGTGGTTCATGTATTTCCGGGGAAGTGTGGGTTTTGAAGTAGTCTATTTTTTCCCTTTAGAAACTAAATACTATAAATTAATAGAGCATCAAAATCAAATTAAATTAATTCTGTCTTTTTCAGCAGGTGTAATTGAGAGATGAGCAATAAATCAAGTCTTTATCATCTTTTATTAAATGGGTTTGAGTCAGTAACCTGAAACACAGTTTTAGTTGGGAAAGTGTAGAAGGGCACACCCTTATCTGTAGTAATGACATATTCTAACTGGATTGTAGATTCTTCAGAGTAAGCTTGCCCTTTTAGTAATAGCATTAGGGAGTGAATAGTTGTACTATTGAAAAAAAAATCAGCTATTTCCAATAAAAGATGCATTTTTCTAAAACTGACTTTCTGTTTCAATCTATAAAGAATGCATAACAATAAGCTCTATTATGCAAGACTCAGACTTTTTATTTATTAACAAGTTGTTGGGTTAAACTTTTTCTATTTTGAGAGAATATGGATATTTAATATTTGCTAGAAATAGATTTTTTTTTTTTTTAAAGATTTGGATTTATGTACCCAAAATGGAAAATACTTAAAATTCTTTTTTTTTTTTTTTTTTTTTTTTACCTCATAAGTCTTCCCAGTCCTAGAAGAGGACAAAAGAATGTGTGCTATTCTATTCCATTTTGTCCATGTAACAAGTGTTGTATTTGTGACACCCATTTGAAGACTTTGTGGGGCTTCCAATCTCCAAAAAGCACATCCTGATTTTAAAGAGACTATCCAAAGGCGTAATTAAATTACATAACAATTTTGGTGTGGTTGACTCACTGTAAGGTGTGCTGTGTAGGAGGTATGCAGCTACTTAGCTGAATGCTTCTATCTTGCAATGAATAGGGTTGTAAAGGTGCAAATTCAGGTTCAGAACTGGAACTCACGGGAAACACAGCTTGTCTGAATTTTGGGCAAAGAAATGGCCCTGGAACTTTAGCCAAACTTCAAGCGAAACTTCAGTGGTTGGAATAGGTAAATGTTTATTTTTGTTGTTGTTTTTTTGTTTGTTGTTTTTTTTTAAATGAATTTTAAGTCTTCGTTTAAGTTCCTAAGAAAGTTTCTGGGGCAGATGATCAAGAGGATTCAGGTGACTTTGTAGAGTTGGGTTCAGCTGAGTGCCTCATACAGGGAATGAAAAGATAAGTCAATCTTTGTCCTGGTCTTCACTGATGTTGCTGCTACCTGCAACTGTATTCTAGGGATTTGCACATGCTGTATGTAGGGGTTATTGTATCTGTTCCTTAAGGGCTGGACAGGACTCATCAGATCACTAACACTTCTGGTATATGGTAAAGGTCTTTAAGCTCCAAAATGACAATTTGATGCAAAACTCAAAGTTCAGATGCCCCGGTCTGGGAAGAGCCCAGCTGTGCAATGTCTCTTGCACTCTTGATGCCTTTGGTAGGCTCTGATCTCTTCATAATAGTATAAGACACCACTGCCAAAAAAGAAATGTTAGATCTTGACAAGTATTTACAGGCCTGTAGTCATTAGGCCTCTTAGGAATTACTGGTGCTTTTCTGAACTTAACCTTGCCATAATTTAATAAATAAAATAAAATCTTGCCAGTAATGCAGGGGGCAGCAATGCCAAGGCACAACCCCTCTGGAGTCAAGGGTCAGCTTTTTCTCTGCTTGATATTTTGTTGTTTAGTGTTTGAGGTTTTTTGTATTGTTTTGGGTTTTTTTTGGAAGGGAGAAGTGTCCCTACTGACAAGAGAAAGTAGTACAGGTGTAAAATATGATAATTACATTTAACAAGCTTTGTGTATTGAATTACCAGGTGTGAGGAATAAAAATTAAAAAAAAAACAAACAACCCAAAACATTTCAAACAAAACTAAAAAACCATGTGTTTTTATGTATGTATAAAAAAGTAGAAATTTTCATTAGGATATAGAAGCTCAGATTAAAAAAAAGTCCTCCTTAACTTCTTGATTTGCCCTTCCTTTTTCAATGAGTTAAGCTCCCATATTGCACCTTTTTTTTTTTTCTTCCCAAACATATAGTAAAAAAGCTCAAGTTCGTGCATAACTTAAGAGGGCAGGGATGACATTGAGCCAGAGCTTAGTTCTGCTTTATTGATAATAGAGCTGACATTTAAGAACAGATCTACAGAACATAATTGCAAATCCTTTAACCAGGCAGCACGCTGAACATCTGCAATGGAATTGGCACTTTAATTTAAGTCAAGCATTAGTTTAAGTTCTCAGAAAGTAAATTAGGAAGCTAACTAGATCTGTAATTGCAACAGAGATTGTAATGAACACAAAGCTGGACTTAGGAATTGATTTGTTTTTTTAATTCAATAGTAAGGAATTGTAAACACGCTAATTTGGAGGTATGATATGTATTTATGTAAATGAATAGTCAACATATTTTGCATATCTTGCGCACTTGCATGTTTTCACTATTTACAGTAGCAAGACACTCCAGTCATGTAGTACATGCAATACAAGCAGAAGAGAAATGAGCTTCCTTGCCCACTTTCAGTGGACATAGAAAATGAAAGGAGACAGACAGGGAATGTGAGGATGTGGAACGTATACCTGAAACTAAACAATAATAATTTAATATCCGGGATCATGAATACATTCATGTGAACATGCAATTGTTAAAAAGAGAATACAGGTCTGTACAACTTCTGTGATTTTTCTTAATTTTTGCTTCTTTAATAGATTTAAATAGGTTGATTAAATTAACTTAAAATACTAATTAGAATATTTGAATATATTAATGAAGTTAAATATATTTTTCCAGTTCTGCAGAATGTAATTATCCTCTCACACTCTATGCTCTCTTGCCTTCCAAGATCTCTTGTGAAGGGAAAAAAAACCCAACCCATCTGTAATGTCACTGCTATTATTAAGGGAATAATAAATCATTAAGAGATTTAAGAGTGTACATCTAATATAACTATTGGAAAAAAAATATAGCCATGGTATAAGTTCATCTAAAAGATGGATATGTACATCTATTTTTAAAATAATGGCATAAAACCAAAATATTTTGAATTAGAGCTAACAAGAAAAGTAGGAATGTGGCTTGGTTGATTTGGCCTTGTTTTCAGCCAGAGATAACCAATGTCAAAATATTATGAACTGGATTTTAAAGTAGGATTTGGCTTTATTTGGCTTTACAAATGATTAGGAACAAAAGACATTTATTTTTAGTAAAGAAATTATAATTGCAAATGACACAGGGAGCGGGCGGAATATGAAGTCATGGTTGCTTTTGTGGTACGCCCAAATGTAAAGATGCCCTTCTAGAAGGTGGAGGAATGTGTGCTGTGCAAAATGGGAAGACAGTCTCCCAAGCAGTTCCTCAGTAATAGATAGAGTTGGTAAAGAACCCGATATGGGTTTTTACTCTGGTATCATGGCAAAAAGGGTTAATGCAAGTCATGAAGTGAGAAGAAAAAGAGTCTTGGGGACAGAGGGGTTGACTTTAATATAACTTTCAAGTCTAATGGTAAGGCCACCATGAGAATGTTGCATAAAAGTGTCATGTCAGTGTTTAAAATTATTGTCAAAAACCAGAATGGAGACAGCAGAAAGTAGCTAAAATGATTTTAGGTTTGAGAAATTTAAGGCACGTGAGACTCAATTTTTTCAATTTCTCAATGAATATTGTGAGATTGCATGACTACAGTGTGATAGTATTTTAATGCTCAGTGAATACCATCTACTAGAATCTCTCCGAAGAAGGAAGACAGTATTAAATGTGAAATGGTGGGCAAAAAACGAAAGTAGGTAAATAGGTCACTTGTCTTTAAATAAGCTATTTTTTTAATGTATTTTCAGTTAGATGTGTTTTTCTGCAGCATTGGGTGGTTGATGTGAACAGAGGAATGGAGCTGAATGCATGAGTGGTTTGGTTAAATGGCCAGATGATATCTTCTGGCCTGAACTTTGGCTGTTCAATTTTTATAAAGCAATGGAGTGGTTTGGGTCACTTGTTATATCAGTGCATAGGAGCACACAGACTGCAATTCAGGAATAAAGTTTTCTGTAAATGCACTAAAGGGCATTTGGACTATAATTTGAGAATCAGACAAATCATGCCTTGCACTGTTTCTGGCCTGTTTCCGGACTGCATGTTATTGTTGGAGCACAGCTTGTCGTCATGAAGTTTGAGCATCACCAGCATTTTTAACATAGCCTTAATCAGATCTGACCTCCTCAGGTGTGAACAACCCATTTCCTAGGTCAGAAACTCTGCTATTAATCATAACTTTGCCATTATTAGCAGAGCTGCACCTTATGATAATGGGGGCGAATGGGGGGGGGGAGATTTTCATTAAATGTCCTGAGAAGAGAAAGTTTGAGAGAGAGAATTTGATCCTGGGTCACTTTCTAAATTAATCCTTAGTTCACTGTTTGCTTTGTAGGAAACATTCCTTTAATGCCCAGCTGTCTAGTGCCTCACTTTTGGAGGCATTCTACTTAGGTTTCTCAATCTTTTCTGCTTTATTTTTCTCAGAATATTTTATAGGTTTATTTCAGCTTGCTCCTTCCTTTTACTGTGTATGTTATCTCTGATAGCCATTCCTAGCCTAGTCTATCCAATTATACTTTTTTTTTTTCTTTGAAAAGAATTGGTCCTGAAGAGAATGTTCTTCCAGAATATCAATGGTATCAGCAAGGTGCAATCTGACATTCAAATTTGAAAAACATCTTCTCTAACAGGTGCCTGTGTTTTAATTTCCTTTGCAAAACTAGTGTTTGGCATTTGAAATTTTTTATTAGATCTGATGGGTGAATTCTGCTCTCTTTTCCTTCATGTACTAAATATGGATTTAAATTTATGGTTGTACTGCAAATTTGTGATAAGCACTTAGACTGTTCTGGTGATGACAGTTACTTCAATTTATTGTTCAAATTAGTAAGAGTTGAGTAGCGAGTGAGATAGAGAAAGAGAACCTCTAAGTTTACAAGGTTTGATCTGATGCTTATTGAAGTTGAAACCTGCCCAAAGCACTATGAAATCATCCAGTGTATTTGCAGGATTGGCTTGTCTTCTCCTTTGGCCCAAAGCAGGATTACGGTCGATGTGTTTGTGTCAGTGTATGGGAGGCCAAAGGATGAAGTCAAGAGAAAACTCTGGTTCAGAGACATGTGGAGGAGGATTCATCAGGCTTAACTTTAGCTATTTGCAGTTTGGATGTCAGTCTCTAAGCTGGTTGCTGGAAGTTTCCCATATAGTTGATAGTAAAATAGACATTTTTAGGTGACAACTGATCTAAAATGCTTTAGATCTTTTCTGTAAGTGGAGGTAAATTATTCCCTTGACTACATTTCTGCGAAAGTAGTGGACTGGATGACTAGGTCTGCTTTATATATGAGACCCGCTTTTAACCATGTAAATCTCCTCCATGCTGTCTTGGGTAATGGTCAGATCCTGCTACTGCCATGCAAAACAAAAGAACTGGCAGGTACAAAGTATCTAATGCGGTCAGCACTCCCCAGGACAGCCACTGTCCCCTTCCTTTGACTGTCTGAATATGAAACTTAAAATCTACCTACTGTGAAGGAAACTTGCTCTAATTAGGTAAAGGAAGTACCAGTTATGTTGGCAGGTCAACAACAAAACAGTGTAGCCTTGGCCAAGCTATCTGATACCACAAGAAGCCAGGGAGGATAGACCTTCGCTGGCACTAGCAGCTGTTGCTTTGCACCCTTCTCAAATGATGGCTGATTAGACCAACAGTGAAAGTGTCAGCAGGAACATCCACAAGTACAAACAAAGGTCTTATTAACTTTTAGAGGCAGTAATTGCTAAGCTACAGACTACATGGAGTGAAGACAGACTTCTGCTTTTGCTAAAGCCATTGTATAGAAAAGATGACAAGATTTGCAGACCTGGAAAAGGAGGACAAGAAGGAACATGATTGTACCCTCCTGGTTATGCTGAGTCCTGTTCCCAAGATTGTGTTAAATTTTTCACTGAATAGCTAGTTAGTGTACAATACTTTAACAATCTTGGGAGCAGAAGCTGGAAATAATTGCAGTCTCTCCAGTCAAATATCCTATTAGGGTGCAGAGTTGTGCTTTTCCTTTTGCTCTTTCTGGCTCCATGCAGCTTTCCTATTCACTGGCATGGCTTCAGTGAAAAGGAGAGTTGTCCTAGCCCCTCTTAAAGCCTAATAGCTAGGGACTACCCTGTGACATGGCAGACACAGGGGTGAACCCTCTTCAGAAGAACTTGGGCTTCTCATTTCCTGAGCAGAAGTGCTAGTCAGTAGGCTATATGTATGTGTGTGTATGTTTTTATAAATATATATAGATGCATAAGTGTAACTCTTTCACAGTTCCTACTAGCCAAGAGCTGCTTTTTAGAAAGATACTGAGTATACTCTCACTTTGAGTATTTGGATCCAGTTGATGCTCTCAACATACTGAGTACAGCAGATTCCTGGCTTGTTCAGAAACAGTTTCAGTTTGCTACCAAGGACGATGGGAGTGAGGATCATATTTTTCAAGGAGAAAAATATAGGGCTTGTACTGGTATTTTTGGGGCATTGGGCTGACTTTCAATTGCAATCTGGCTCCTGGTGACTCAGTATTGAGAATTTATGCAAGCACACAGAAGCAGAACTGCAAGCACTCCTGAAGCCTTCAGTTATCAATCAGGGCGACACTTGTGCTATGTCTGCCTAAGGATCTATGTTGTGGGTTTGATTGTCTGGGTATTTCTATTGGGGTGTGCTGTGATCTGTGTCTTTTTCTGAGCATGCCCATAGGATGTGACTGACTGGTTTGAGCACTGCTGTTACACTGCAAGTCACTATTGTATTTTTGGATCTTCAGCATTCTGCAGCCTTTTAAAGGGTTTGGTTTTTGTATCCCAGATTAGGACTAGAGTGCATGACTTCAGATCTGTAGTGAGAACACTGCGAGCAGAGTGATAGCCTGATGTGTAATACTGATTTTTGTACAGAATTCATGTTAAGAACAATATAAAAATTAAAATAATCCCCCTAAGAAAGGACTTTTTAATCCTTGTGTTATCAATATCTTCTGCAATGCGTTTTATATTTTAAAATAAATAAAACTATATTTTTTTTTGCTACTCTGCCCTGCCTCACACACAAACACACAGCATACCAGGTGATACTCTGTAAATGAACTGTGTAAAGCTAGAAAAAATAAGATATAATCCTTTTAGTGACAACACACAATGCTTCTATGATGTTTTCATTTGTTCCTAGGTGACAGTTATTGATGTAAAGTGAATAAGTCTGAGTACATTTGGTGCTAGAGCAAGGAGTTGTGTTCCAAATACCATGCTAAAATTTATTCCTGAGCAGAGCAGCGCTATATTTTGGGATTACTCAGCAGACTGGTTTGAATATTGGTGAATGTATATAGCTGATTCAAAAGTCTTCTCTTATTTTTAGTTAAAGGGCAGCAATTAAGACACCTAGTAGCACATTCTTTTATGAATCATTGGGCTTTATCATCACTAAATACATTGGCATCAGTATTGTGGGAATTACAGCTACTTGTAAGTGGGTTTGTTGAAAATTTGTTGTGCAAATACTGAAGTATATTATGGAAAGCTGATATTTCTGGCTAGCCTAAATCATTTCATATTTTGAAAGTGGCCGGATTCAACCTTAAGTGCTGCAACAATTATCTGTAGAACTCACTGTTATAACTCTCCATAGGTATTTAACACAGCATTAACCAAAGTTTCTCTTTATTCTTGATATTTTCCTTCCCTTAACTACAACTTGCCACCCTTTTTCAAAGACTATAAAGTACTATTTCTAATACTGTTGACACGGTTCATAAAATGCTACTTTAAAACATTTCCCTTTGCCTTACCAGCTGTAATTAATAGAATGCCAGATTCCATTAAGTTCTGGGTTTATTGATTTTAAATGAGTGAAGTCTACTTTGTATTTTAAGGTGTGACTTCGGTTGCAGTTTGCTTTTTTCACAATACTTTGTGCATTAGTAGTGTTCTTCCAACAGTGGTCTGGAGCAGCTAAGAAATTGTATTACATGAAGGTCCAAATCAGTGCTGACCACTCCCCTAGAAGTTCAGCAAGCTCTCTGGGGTACGTCTGAGCAAGAGAAAACTGAGCTCTGCCATCTGTCTTCTACCAAGAATCTGCTTCTCTGCCACATAAGCATAAGAATTTTGTTGCCTATGAAGTAGAGAAGTAAAGTAGAAATAGCTCTCACAAGGAGAAAAACCTAAACTCTATTACTGGGATCTGTTCAGAAATTTGTGCCAGATAACATGTATGTGTGTGTGTTTCTTTTGTGTTGTTTTTAACTCACTTCTCCTGAGTCTTTAGGAACTGCGTTTCCTGCTTCATTAGCTGTAGCTGATAATGCTTTGGCTTGTACACCACCTGAGGATGTGGCTGCTTTGAAGCCACACTCAACACAAAACCACAATCTTGCACTTGGGAGTTGAGCGCAAGGCCAAGTGAGGCCACCAGAGCTGGAATTGTACCAGAGTCAGATGGCCAGCTCTTGAATCTTGGGGATTGTAGGGGACCATGTCCCAGCACCCTTTAGGAAGGTGAGTGTAAGTAGTCATGGGTTATATTCATCTTCTAATAGAAAATAAGTGGAAGCTCAGCCACCTGCAGTTTGGTGAGAGTTGCCATTTTAGCCAGCACTAGAACTGGGAGCTGATTGTGTGTCATCCTGCAGCTTGGATTGATGAGACTGTGTGTGGCTGGCTGTAATAAATTTGCATCCTTTTGGAGATATTTAACACAAGAAATGAGAGAAGTCTTTTAGTTTTCTAAATTATAGTAGTGAATTGGAGTATATGTGCTCAATAGCAGGTAACGTATAGGACTCTTTCTACATATGTCTCTCAGACCTTGAGCTATATTTATATATTAATTCAATTTCTTGCTCTTTAAATTTTACATGAGCATAATGTACTTGCAAGTTAATTGAAAATGTATTGCCAAGTTATATTAAGTTACACTGGGGGCAGTTAAATTACAAGTTGAGTTCCTCTTGTTAAAGATGATCAGAATATCTTCTCTGACATCCTTCCCTGCCCCTTTTATTTTCAACTAGATTAGTTGTATTAAAAAGAACCTGTTTTTTACAGAAGGATGCTCAATTCAAAAAAAAACAATTGGATAGATTGTCAGACAACTATTTGTTCCAGCTAGGAAAAAAAAAAAGTGAAATTTCAATTTATGCTGCTGCTATTGAGTGATACACTTGTATTTCAAATATGATGCATAGGAATATAATACTTCTGATGGAAAGAATTTAGTTGGAAAGTGATTCAGTACGTCCTGTTTACATTTATGAGAACTTTCATCCAGCTAGTTGAAAAAAAAACACAAAGACGTAGAAGAAAGAATGAAAACCTTATTCTTTTAGATATGGGGCATTTCTGGAAATAGTTTAGCATCATTTGAATTTAGCATGTCACAGTCAGACTTTGCTTAATCTCGTTGTCCTCAGAACAGTAAAGGACAAGAGTAATTTGAATGCTTCCTGGCTGCAACAGGAGGAACTTCAAGAGCATTGCTTGCTATCGTCCTTGTTGGCAAGCTGACCTTTACTGTTGGAATAACATTTCTCATGCTCAGCACAACCAGCGTTTCACATGAGGCAGTTCTTTTTGTCAGGATTGGACAGCATGGGCATTGCTACTTGGGTACCAAATAGCAGTAATTTGAACATAGGCTCGTGTATACATCAGATATCTCTGTATTCTGTTGGAGAAAAATACTTGTATACTGGGGAATATTATGTCCATTTTTTGTTACATGTTTAATCTTGAGAATAAATGGTCTTTAAATGTAGTTATGCAAACATTGCTGACCAAGTTACTACCCTGAGGAAAGGGCTGGTTGCACAACAGAGTATGTGAAGTATACTTCATCCAAAGAGCTTTTACAAACTCTGTATGCTTATTTGTAACTAGCTCAAGAACCTGATTTGAGCCAGCAACTAACTTGCATTGGAAGACCTAAATCGGAACTTCTAAACTTTTTTCCGATACTGATTTTTTGCACAATTATTTTGTTAATAACTCCTGTTCTGCTGTATGTTTTACTTTATCTTGTATATCAAGCTTTAACTTTATATTTTACTTCTTAAAACTTTGGTATTTATTTTTCCCTTTTATTTCTTTTTTGTTTTGCCTTAGCTGGAATATCAATAAATGTGCAAATGAGTTATTACTTGGAATTGCACTTAATATCCCAGAAAACATGCATATCTTTTGTGATATTAGCAACTTTTCAAATGTGCAGAGACTGCCTGATATGACTACTGTTATTAATAAAGATTATATTATGAAATTGCATGGGCAAACACACAGTTTCCAAAGAGAAACCATTTAAATTGACGTTCAACATCTAGTTCTTCAGTTATATGACATATTTGCTGATAGCTAGCTTTTGCATATTGACATACATTTTTATTTAACTTTACCTGGAAATGTCAGGAGGAGAGCTCAGGGAAAACAGAAGAGATTTTAATTAATATTGCTCACTGTGGGACACAAGCATTGTTTCAGTTTCAAATTAGAGCAGTGTTCATTTGGGCATGCACTGGTAATATGTTATAATTAAGGACTTGTAGAGCAAGGAAAATTAATGGACAGCATCTCTAGTAATGATGATATACTTTACTCCTGAGTTGCATTACAGCAGAGGGAATCAATATGGCCTCATGGTTCATCTGTCATTTGCCTTTGCTTCAGACTGCTCCGTGTGTGTGCATGGGAGGTTAATATATATCTGTATCTATGTGTGTGTGTATATATGATTAAAAGTTGCCAAAGCACATAAGGTATAGAGATTTCTTGTATATGTAAGGTCATTAAATAATCAAAAGCTGCTTTTAAAAGTCTATATATATGCTTTCATTTGATATTTTGCTTTATTAGGAAATTCGGCACCTTTATAAAGCTTTTCACAGAATGTTAGGGATTGGATTGGAAGGGACCTTAAAAGATCATCTAGTCCAACCCCCCTGCCAGAGCAGGAATACCTAGGTCAGGTCACACAGGAACATGTCCAGGCGGGTTTTGAATGTCTCCAGAGAAGGAGACTCCACAACCTCTCTGGGCAGCCTGTTCCAGTGTTCTGTCACCCTCACTGTGAAGAAATTCTTCCTCACATTTATGTGGAACCTCCTATGTTCCAGCTTACACCCATTGCCCCTTGTCCTATCATTGGATGTCACTGAGAAGAGCCTGGCTCCATCCTCATGACACTCACCCTTGACATATTTATAAACATTAATGAGGTCACCCCTCAGTCTCCTCTTCTCCAAGCTAAAGAGACCCAGCTCCCTCAGCCTTTCCTCATAAGGGAGATGTTCCACTCCCTTAATCATCTTTGTGGCTCTACGCTGGACTCTCTCGAGCAGTTCCCTGTCCTTCTTGAACTGTAGGGCCCAGAACTGGACACAATACTCCAGATGTGGCCTCACCAAGGCAGAATAGAGGGGAAGGAGAACCTCTCTCGACCTACTAACCACTCCCTTTCTAATACACCCCAGGATGCCATTGGCCTTCTTGGCCACAAGGGCACATTGCTGGCTCATGGTCATCCTGCTGTCCACCAGGACCCCCAGGTCCCTTTCCCCTACACTGCTCTCCAGCAGGTCGGCTCCCAACCTGTACTGGTACATGGGGTTGTTCTTCCCCAGATGCAAAACTCTACACTTGCCCTTGTTGAAATTCATTAAGTTTCTCCCCGCCCAACTCTCCAGCCTATCAAGGTCTCGTTGAATGGCAGCACAACCCTCTGGTGTGTCAGCCATTCCTCCTAGTTTGGTATCATCAGCAAACTTGCTGAGGATACATTCTGTACCCTCATCCAAGTCGTTGATGAAGATATTAAACAACACCGGTCCCAGTACGGACCCCTGAGGGACTCCACTAGTCACAGGCCTCCAACTAGACTCCGTCCCATTAACCACAACTCTCTGGCTTCTTCCCTTCAGCCAGTTCATAATCCACCTCACTACCTGATCACTAAACCCATACTTTATCAGCTTATCTACAAGGATGCTGTGGGAGACAGTGTCAAATGCTTTACTGAAATCAAGATAAACCACATCTACCGCTCTACCATCGTCTATCCACCTAGTTATTTCCTCATAGAAGGCAATAAGGTTGGTCAAACATGACTTACCCTTGGTAAAACCATGTTGACTGCTCTTAATGATCCCCTCATCCTTGATGTGCCTCGAGATCGTGCCAAGAACAAGCTGTTCCATCACCTTTCCAGGGATGGAGGTGAGGCTGACCGGTCTATAGTTACCCGGGTCCTCCTTCTTGCCCTTCTTATAAATTGGAGTGACATTTGCTATCCTCCAGTCCTCAGGCACCTCTCCTGTTCTCCATGACTTACCAAAGATGATGGAGAGTGGCCTAGCAATGACCTCTGCCAGCTCCCTCAGCACCCTTGGGTGCATTCCATCTGGTCCCATTGATTTATGGATATCCAGATTGCTCAACTGATCCCTAACCCAATCCTCATCTACCAAGGCAAACTCCTCCTTTACCCTGACTTCTTCCGGGGCTACAGGGATCAGGGGCTCCTGGGGAAAGCCTGCAGGAGTAAAGACAGAGGCAAAGAAGGCATTCAGCACCTCTGCCTTCTTTATATCCTCTGTCTCTAGGGCACCCCCCTCATTCATCAGTGGGCCTATATTGCCTCTAGTGTTTGTTTTATTAGCTATGTATTTGAAAAAGCCCTTTCTATTGTCCTTGACCTGGCTTGCAAGGTTAAGTTCTAAGGAGGCCTTAGCTTTCCTAATTGCCTCTCTACATCCTCTGACAACTGTCCTATATTCCTCCCAAGTGACCAGCCCCTCTTTCCATGATCCATAAATTCTTTTTTTCCACCTAAGTTTGCCCAGCAGTTCCTTGTTTAACCACGCTGGTCTCCTAGCTCCCTTACTTGATTTCATACCCATTGGGACACTCTGATCCTGAGCTTGCAAGAAGTGGTCCTTGAATGTTGACCAGCCCCTTTACCATCTAGCACCCTGTCCCATGGGACTTCCCTTAACAATTGATTAAGGAGGCTAAAGTTGGCCCTGCGGAAGTCCAGGGTTCTGGTCTTGCTTGGTACTCTATTCCTCCCACACAAGATCCTGAACTCCACCATCTCATGATCACTGCAGCCAAGGCTGCCATCGACCATCACTGCTTCAACAAGACCCTCCTTGTTGGTAAGTACAAGATCCAGCAGCGCTCCTCTCCTAGTCGGCTTATCCACCATTTGCATTAAGTAGTTATCATCAATGCACTGGAGGAACCTCCTAGACTGTGAATGGCTGGCTGTGTAAGTCTTCCAGCAGATATCGGGGTAGTTAAAATCCCCCATGAGGACCAAGGCCTGTAGTTGTGAGGCTGCTTTCAGCTGCCTGTAGAAAGCCTCATCAACTCCCTCGTCCTGATCAGGAGGTCTGTAATAGACCCCCACAACTGTATCGCCCATGCCTGCCTGCCCCTTAATTCTTACCCACAGACTTTCAACTTGCCCCTCATCAGCCCCTGGAGAAAACTCAATACATTCAAGTTGCTCCCTCACATAAAGAGCAACTCCACCACCTCGCTTCACTGACCGATCTTTCCTAAAAACGACATAGCCATCCATGACCACATTCCAGTCATGTGAGCTGTCCCACCATGTCTCTGTAATTGCCACCAGGTCATAACCTTTAGACCGCACACAGACCTCTAACTCCTCCTGTTTATTCCCCATACTGCGTGCATTGGTGTACAGGCATTTCAGGTAGCAAGCAGAGCGCACTGGTGGGACCCCTGGGAGGCAGGAGGCCTCGTGGTCAGGGCCTAAACATCTATCCCTTCTCTTCAATGTTTTTCCCAGGTTTAATCCCTGTGTTTGATAATGAACTAAAATATTCCCCACAAAAGCCTTACTCTCGTAAAGAATCCGATGCTTTATAACTTTATAGGTAGACAGCTGGAGGGAATATTGGTTGTGGAAAGTACTGATATGAAAAGGACTAGGTTTATCACTTTTGCCACTCCCCTTGGTCTGTCACAAGTCAAAATCAAACTGTTACTTCATAGGTATATACCTAAAATTGTAATCAACAACTATTTTACATAAATAATAAAAAACTACTGTAGAGAAAATTCAGGTAAGGGCATTTCATAGAAGTAGTAGAAATGTATTTATAAGCATGATAATTCTAACAAGAAGGATCCACTTTGACTTGCTTGTCATATGGAAGATGATTTAAATCTTTGATCCCTTGTGTTTTGTTCAGATTTTTAAAATCACAGCTAACTGACTGGAAGCATTTCTTCTTGTTTAAAAAGTTTCCTCTGAGAAGTACGCTCGTGTTCTGTTCATGTTCTGAGGATGGCATTGCTGCTATGAAGGTGGGAAACTAAGTTTTGCATTTGGTTTCAGTTACTGAGTATCTGAAACTGCTGCATCCAGATGGCTGGTAGCTCCTTTTCCGTCTACTTGTGAAAAGAGATTGTCAGACCTTGTTTTGCTGATGATTCATCCCTGACTGATAGCTTTACATAATTATATGATTCTCTGCCTAACTTGAACCTGATATTTTTGTGTTGTGGAGTAAACACATCTTTCATGAAAAAAAAGTTATTATAAACTTGCAGTCTAATTGCCATCCAAAGATTAACAAACATTTTGCAAACTAAAATACATGAGGACTCGCAGGAGTATCTCTTAAGAGGAAAAACAGTAGACCTTAGAGAAGACATCTAAGGTTAGTTAAGAGTCTGAATCAACCATACAGACTGAATTTTGAGAACTTGTTGATTCTTGATATGTGCTTACACAGCACTTCACAGAAAATATAGCATTAAAAAAAATAAACACCACCCCCCCCCAAAAAAAAAAAAAAAACTAATGGGCAAAATAAACTTGCTATGAAGTGAAAATTCGCTTCTAGTGATTGGTTTAATGCCTCTCTAATGCCAGGCAAACAAATTTTTAACTCTTTTTTTTTTAATATACACAAAACCTTCTCACACCAATATAGTCTTAATCCTGTAAGTGGACCTATCTGGGTTCCAAACCACTAGATTCAATGAGCATGTCAGGCCTAAAAGCTGCCATTTGATAGCTCTGAAGTAATCTGAGAGAACCTCATCTAAGCAATGTCAAAACAGAATGAGATTCTTGCTGTTTGGTGTTTGTTGGCCATTTTGAGTGGTGGTGGCCAGCAATAAAATGTGATTTCATTTTTTTTTTTTTTTTTTTTTTTTGTGAGGAGTAACTTTTCTGGAAATAATATACGTTGTGCACAGTTATTTTTGTTGTAAGATATTAAGTCCTAAGTTATTTTGAGTTACCATAGTGCAAGCACAGATACTTGTTGACATTTACTGTTTCTCTTCTACCCCATCCTTCACAAAAGACACACCATAATAAAGTTGTCTCTTAAGGATATGTGTTATACAAAACCATTATTTTGGCAGTACCTACCAAATGTGAAATGTAGCACAGTGGTAAATCTAGAGTGCACTCCTCAGTTTGCTCAAATTGAAATGAACAGAGCTTGTACTAAGTATTGTAAAATTCACATCCCTGTTGTGGAAACTCAAGTCTCCTGCAGTTTGAGGCTTCACTTGAAGTTCAATCCTGCCTTGTAGTTGGAACAAACTTTTAATCCAGTTCAGTTTGGCTTTCTTATTTACCTCATTTGTTTGTTTCATTGCTTGCAAAAATGTGATTACATGGGGCTCATAGACCTTTTTTCTAAGGATCTTGTGATAGTGTAGTGCACCAGCATTTCCTTATGCAACTTCTTTGCTTCTCCAAATATAGACTATTTTTTTTTTTAAAATGGCCATTTTGTGGTAAGAGAATTCAAAGCTGTTTGTATGACTTTAATATTATAGTGCCTATTATCTTTTTGCTAAAGACAAGGTCTGATTTTGATGCAAGATTTATTGAAGTCATCCGAGATTATAGACATTTATCTGTAAACATATTTGAAAGCCTACTAAATTATTTAAATTCCTTACCTTGCTCTTAATGTGTTTTTCCACATCATAACTCCAAATGAAATTGATGTTGCTGTCTTCCTTTATTCGACCTGTCCCAGCGGTGTGGCTGTCTTCAAGCTAGTTAAAGCATACAGTTGTTCCCTTTTGAAAAGGATTTTCAGATGAGAACTGCTCTTTTAACTCCTCTGTTCCCTAAGGGAATGTCTCCTGTGGCCCATAAGTCTGACAGCTGTTTCCCAGTCTAATAACATGCGAGTGAGGAGCTTCAGGAACTTGATGCTAGGATCAGCAGAGATGAAATCTCAGTCGGATTTCCATTCCATTTACTGTCTGCTGTTGAACTGGAATGTGAGCTTGCATTTAGATTCTATGGAGCCTTAGAAACTATATATATTATTTTACTAAAACACATATATTGTAAGGGTATGATGATGCTGATTCATGTAGATAAGCTGTTACAGTCCAAAAATTTCTCATCACAAAGTGTCATCCAAGCCAACTATCTTGTACTGCATAGCTATTATTTCTGCCTAGAGATAGATAATTTCACATTTCTCTCTACTGAATCATGTCCTTTTCTTGTGATGTTTTCCAATATTCCAAGATTATTTTGATTCTAATCTTGTTCTTTCGGGGCTTGAAAGAAGCTGCAAGGCCCTGTGTTGTGTGCAGACAAATATCACATTTAATAAGCATTCACTATGCTCCATCATCTAAATGATTAATGAAATTACTGAATAAATACTACTAGACTGAGGACAAACCCTCTGCAGAATCCTGCTTGATACATCCTTCTGGCATCCTGTTTTGACAGTTACCCATTGATAGGCCTAAATATAGTTTTCAAATCAATTTTACCAATTTTAGAGAGTTCATCTAGACTTGCTAATGAAAACATCATGTGAGGCAGCACCAAAGGCCCTGCTAAGGTGAACATAAGACATCTACTGACATTTCCCTTCACACGAGGGCTTTTATCCTATCTTGGAGAATATCAATTTGATACAGCAGTCTGTTCTTTAAAAATCCATGTTGCAATACTTATGTAGTCTGTCCTGTCTTCTAGATGCTTTTAATTTACTCCAGTGTTTTTCTGGGACTTCAGTTTAAACTGAGTAGTCCGTGTTTCCCAAACTTTCCATTTGTTTCTTATTCCTAGGTTAGGTATTTTGGTTTACTTTTTCCAACCTTCTTGAGCTACAATTCTTTCCTATGAGTCCTCTTAAATAAGTCCTAAGTGTGTGCTCTAAATGTCCTGTAGTGTGCTTTCTAAGAATGAGTTTCTTAGGCCTGTGATTTGAAAATGTAGAATTTGGTCAAATGCTCATGTATCTCATTCTGGCTTTCATTTTCTTCTTTTTCCTAGTGTGTTATGATTAATTGCCCCATCACAGTTCTCTTTCTAATGACAAATGAAGCTAAAGTAATTTGAATATTTTTCTCATGGTCATCTATTGATAACTCTCCTGAGTAATATGCAATTGTTATTTTCAGTGTATTACCTATTGTGGGGGAAAAAACCAAACACATCAGAAAAATCCATACATTTCCTTGTAATTTTAAAACAATCCATGTATTTTTCATAAAGTGTAACTACCGTGGCTTTTATCTGTGAACCAACTGCAAGATTTTATTACCTGTTCTTTCTTCCATTTTTTTCTGTCAAATCCTGCAGAAAATTTTACAAATATTTTCAAAGTATATGTGGGTCTTTTTTTGTCACTTTATTTATGAACCATCTTCTGAGGGACCACAAGTGACCTACACCACAGACAGAAACTGTGGAGGATTGAACCATCTATTTTCCAACTGTTTTCATACTATTTCTATGTCTCTAGGGCATGTTCTTTTTACCTGTTCCTTTATGTTAGAGACTGCACTTTGATCTTTCACTTTTGTCTCACTCTTGTGTTTTTGTATTCTTACTTACTAATTTGACTTACAAAGTGATTTATTTTTAAGAGTTTGCAATTTATCTACCTAACAGATCTCTAGGCACAGTGAAATTGGTCTTTCCAGAGTCCAGTCTTCACTTCATCCTTATTCTGTTATGAAGAATTAATGACCTTTGCCATTTCACCATTTTTTTTTCCACTAGTAGTTCCTTCCTTTGACAGGTCTTGAAAACACTTCTTTTCTGACAGAAAGAGCTGCTGAGGGTCTTCTGTTGCTTTCACATGCTTTTATGCAAATAAATAGCCCAGAGTGTCCTGCTGCATTCTGCTTTCTGTGAGCGTTTGGTAGTTCTACTCTTCTACTGTGTATTTAGTGTTTTTGTCATTTTTTTTTGGGGGGGGGGGGGGCGGGGGTAGTTGATAAAACATGTTAGAAACCTATAAACCATTATCTAAACATGATGATACTTAGGAAAGATTTGTTTTTCCAGAAATTGTATGACCTTCCACTTGTATATATTTTTTTTTATTTATTTTTTGTCCCCCACAGTGCGCACCCCAGCAAGGCTATCAGTGTGCAAATCAGTTGTGTGCGCACATGTTTTTATTAACAGGGGAGTTAGCATTTACCATCTAGCAGTGATGGAAGGCCTGTCCTTAAGTGATTTGTTCTTTTAGACAGATTTCTGCCAGAAGATCTTGTGACTTCACAGCAAACACAGCTCGGTGTTGTTTTTATTTTTGTTTTTGTGTTGTTTTGTTTTTTCCCATGTGTCCTTCAGATAGCAAAAAGAAAGGGATTAAGAGAAGTTCAGAAGTTTCCTGGAAGCAGTTAAAGGCCTTCTCCAACTTGATTTCTTCCTGCAATGGGATCACCACCTTTCTCCACTGAAAAACCCATTTATCTCTACCTGTCTTAAGATCTCTCTTTAAAGTAGAATGACTCCTTCTCTCTTCAGCACTGCATCTGTGTAGTGTGCTAATGAGAAATTCCACCTCCTATCTATACGTTTCTTCCAAGATATTTAGCAAATGTTGTTGAGGATGCTGAAGCTGCTAAATATTACTGCATTTCTTGGTTTTTCTTCTCTAGGTAGAGGGAAATGCCTTAACTATTCAGTTTTCTTCCCATTCTTTTAGTGACATACCAAAGAGAGAATTAGAAAAAATCATTTAAATAAGGATGTCAAGGACAGAGACTTTGTTCTACTTTCCCTTGATACTGCTTACCTATGGTATTTCTTTTCATATAATCCCTGTGTATTAGCATTTGGATTTGTGTGTATATCCTCTACATCACCTGCCAATTGCCCTGCTTGTATAGAATAAATGCATTTTTGCTTCAGCAAAGCCTCTTTTGGCTCCTTCATTTTATTTTCTTGCTCTTTTGAATTTGAACACGTTTCTGAGGTACCAGATGGCCAGGTATTAAATGCATAAAGTGTATTGTTTCCTCCTTCCCTCCCCTGCAGCAGTCTGTTTCTGTTTAGCTATGCAAATAGGAGTGGTTGAGATTAAAAACAGGAGCTGCAGCTGATATAAACCCAGTAAAATCAGATGGCATTGAATATGTTTGAAAAGTAACCAACTTCTAATTATTCTTAAGCTGCTTAGAATAGTGTTAAATAAAATTGTTTGCTGAAGATACTTTCTTCATTGTGTGTTTCATGCTGACTACAGGGAGAGGGGAGTTTGGAGGAAGAGCTCTTTGACTAGTAATAACCATTACAAATGAGCTAGAGTGGTTCAAAGTCAATGTGATATATCGTGTGATACAAGTCACTCTCAACTGTTAATGAGTTGAGGTGAATTTCAGCACAACAGTGAAGAATACATGGGGAATTCCAATATTTAACCATGCTGTTCTGGACGTGACATGGTAAGGCTACAGTAAGATATTGTTATTCCCTTATGCTGATTTAAAAAAAACAACTTGTGAAATGCAGATAAAACTAACAACTCCCCACTGATCATCTTATCTAACATCCTGAGTTAAGCCTTACATAAATACGGTGTGTCTGAATGGCAGGTAGGTATAGGTAACATGGGTTTCTGGTGCTCTCAAAAAATACTAGACCATTTTTGCAAGCATGCTTTAATTAAACTTGTCTCAGTAGGCAAAGTCGTATAACGTTCCAGTTTTGCCAGGCAGTCTGTATCTTCAGATCCTCTTGCTTCATTGGATTAAAGTTGTAGATTGCCTTTTAGCTCTTAAGATTTTGCAAGTAAGACAACGTAGCATATGAAGAGAAATGAATATAATAATGTTAATATTTTTAAGGTATCTTGATCTTTCATAAGAAAATATGAGAATTTTTTTATGACTTTATATACCCCAATATCCGATGTGAATTTCACAGCTTTATGTATATAATTATTGTTTCCAAAGTATTTTAGTTCATTTCAGGGAAGTGCTTCTGTAAAATATGGGGCTTTCTTTGTACAGCCATGGAGGTTTTAGTATGGAGGACTACTGCAATTACTTGTGACCTTGCCTGTCATTTGTTAGTGAATGCAGCAGCAACATTAATCAAAATGTACTCATTGGAGAATTTTCATCTATAGCATACTGCTCCCATAACTCTTCCTGTGTTTTTCCTAGTGTCAGCAAGATCTGACATTTTTAGAGCAGATGTGTAATTTCTGCAAATATTTGTAATTCACTTTACAGGGCGTGTATATCACACAAGAGATGCTAGGATATTTAGGCTTTAACATGTAAAACATTTTATGGTTCTTGTGGGCTTGACCTTAGTTTATTTGCAAAATAGCTTTTTGAGTACTAGCACAGAATCTTTGTAAGACAAAGTATTTAGAAGTCTCCCACATGAAGGTGAGTTGGTGGTCTGTCACAAAATAGCAAACAATACATTGTAGTTGATAATTACTCGGTGGAAATGCTGGAACACGGTACCTTGAATCAAATTGATCTGTAAATCCTGCTGATTTCAACACTGTCAAAATTTCACCTCTTGTCTCTCTTACTGTAGTGCCTGTCATTCTTGGCTGTGAGACCTCAAGCAATATTGTCTTTTTGAACTCTGGTTCTGATGATAATGTGACCAGGCTGATGGCTTATTGCTTCTTATCCTATGTGTTTATTTCAGCACCTCTTCCCTGTATGCTCAAGTATGTGACAGAATATCATTCTTTCTTTCTGACAAAAGTAGGTCAAGAGTAGGTACATCCCTGTTGTCATCCACAGTTCACACTAATGGAAAGAAATATCTTAGTGTCTCTCTAATACCTTGTTATTCTCACTTTCACCTCTTGATCTCTGTTTCTTTGCAAAGAATGAAGTCTTAAATTTCTTATGTTGGGCTGTGTTTAGCAGGAACATTGAAATTTATTTATTTGGGAGTTTATTCAGGAAAATAGGTGCGTTTGTTACTCTACAAGAATTCCTTGTGAGAACAGTCTTGTAACAAGAACGGTAGGAAATGTGAATGAAATGCCATCTGGTCTGTGCCACTACCCCTGAGGATGTGGAGTGCCAGTAGTGGAAAGAATTTGTTCATGACAGTCGTGCTGGGTTGTTCCCCCATGTATCCTACCTCTTCCTTGATTGTAAGCCTGGGGCACCTGGTGTGAAACAGTGCTGGGTATGGTACATCTGAGTGGTCATACTGCCAGTCAGTTCCTTTGAAATGTGAACAAACAAAAAAATTACTAGGATGCTTAGTTTATTGTTCTCTGCAGTCATGTATGTATGTCTTGCATATGACTTGAATCATACATTGTGAAGAGGGATATTAGAATCAAATATTATCTTGCTCTCTATTGTATATCCTCAGTCCTTTTTCCACAAGAGGGAGACACAAAATATGATCAAAATCAGAGGAGGAAAGCATCTGGTATGAGGAGAGCCTAATTAGTAAGCAACTTTACCATTCCTGAGGGAATGGAATTCACAGAACGAGCAAATATCAATAGTGTGGGAACATTTGGTATGATAGAATGTTTTCTTGTAAAAGAGAGAGAAAGAGACTGTGTAAATGTGATTGTAGGTTTTGAAGGAAGGCAAAATGTTTCTCAGCTAGATTCTGGCTGTGTTTGTGTTCGCACGTAATGTGGTGCAGTTGGAGCAGACCTACCAAGCAAAACACTTGATTTGCAAACCTGACATCCAGCTTGCATGGATTTCAGGAGGTGCTTTCCCTTGGAAGGTCTCTAGTCCAGTCCTGTGGCTGAACACCACTAGTGCTCATTTCCTTCAAAAGGGTGGGTGTGTGTGCTCCACTACGGCAATCAGAGTGTGTTCAGTCAGGGTGAAGCAGACATTTGCTACAAAAACATATGACTTGTGAAGTAACATACTGCTGTAAATACACCTTCCTCCTTCCATTTTTGTAAGTCTTCATGCCAAAGATTGTGTTTGACATGTGAAATCTCATATGGAAACCCTGTCCAAACTCAGTTTTACTCTGAAATGTGTTTCCTAGTATGAAATAAAAGGATTTTCCTTGAAAGAAAAGCCATGAAGCTGGCAATGATACTAACACCACCTTCCATTACCAAAATGCTTACCAAAGTCTGAAAAGCATAAATGAATATAAAACCACCTTGTAGAAAAAGAGGGCAGAAGAGATGAAGTCTAGTTTGTTTGGGGTTTTTTTAATGATGACCACATAGAGAGCAACGCTGGAAGTCTCCCATAGAATGCAGTAATCCTATCTATCCACTCATCTGCAGAGGTGCTCTCAAAACAAAGTTATTATTGATGATCTCTGCTACTTTCCTTAGTTCCTGTTTGGTTTTTTTTTCTTGTTACTGGTATATTTTTCAGCAGTAGTTCTCCTTTCCTCCTTAGGATTATTGATCAGTGCCTGCAATTAGAGCTGAACTGTGTTCCACTATCTTCAGCTTCCGATTCTGCCTGCTATTTTTCTGTGAGTTTGTACATGAACAGCCTGATTTCACTTTAACCTTTATCTTCTTTTGTGAACAGCCTGTGCAGGCACTGCAGTAGCAAGGACTGAGATTCTGGTAGAGCATTCAGAGCTTTTTAAATTATTTTTTTTCCAACTTCTTTATACCTCATTAGGAATAAAAGCAAAACTAAAAGAAGAAGAAAAAAAAAACCCCACTTCCAATGCAATAAAATCATGAGTGAACTGAGAAAACTTAGATAAAATGAGAATGTTTGCTTTCTTTTCTTGCTCCATGCATTGCTGCATGGACTAATGACAAAGTTGTTTCGTTACCCAGTGCAAAGAGGACAACAGAAGGCTATTGGGAAGGTGAAAGTGTTTTATGTTTTGTTCTCCCTCCTTCAATACTATGTAAAAAGGTTAGCTCTGCAGAGCTGACACAAGCAACAGAGGTGTAACAACTCTGCTGGAACAGGAAAGAAGTGAAAGTCAAACCATTTAAGTGAGATGATTAGAGATCACCTCACCCTGTTTCCAGGTGCTTTACAGTGAAATTTATTCAATCCAGTCTTAGAGCAGCAATCTTAGAGAAGTCAAAGAAAGGATTTGGGGTTCTGGGAAAAATAAAGGGTAATGTAGAGCTAACTTGAGAAAAGGAAGATGCAAGACAGGGAGAGGATGCATTCTCAGCTTAAATTTCTAGGAAAAGGCTGGAGTATGTATATTTCACCTAACTGTTTATAAACCTCTACCCAATTTTAAAAAAAAAAAAAAAGTGGTAACACACAGGCATGGATTTGTCCAAAAAAGCCCAAAAGTCCAAAAGGATTTCATATGACCTAATGTCATCCTTTGACAGGGTAACAAGCCACAGGGCTAAACATACACAGTAAATGTGATTAAATCATGACTTTTAGCAGGTTTTTGACATTTGCATTCTCACAAGCAAGTTGTATAGATCCTGTCTATATGAAAGTCCCTAACTTGGTGCATGCATCATTAATGGAGTAAAACCCACTCCCGTATGAGACCTGGTACTGGTGGAGACTCCATGGGCAGCAGGATCCTGAGTCATTTCACTCGGTGACTCTACTAAACACCTCTGTAGGGGCAGTTACTGACCAGCTGTGTCTGCTTCTGTGGAAATGCTTATCTGGTGCTTTTCAGTGATTTTGTAATGATCTATGTGATACAAGTGAGAGTGTGCTTATGAAATCTGCTAGTGATATGCAAGCCAGGGGAGGGCCTGTCAACGTGTTCAAGGACAGGCTTAAAACCCATGATGACTTAGAAAAAAATTGGAGAAATGGCTTGAAATAAATGCAGTACAATCCAATAAAGGGTAAAGTACTGCACTGATCTGTAGTGTACCACATGTGGAAGGAGGAAGGCTAGTTAAGAAGCAGAAAATGCTCTCGGATATAAAGCACATTTCAAGCTGTGCTTGAGTAGGTTCCATCACCATATTGCACAAATTCAAGTGTCCTACTAGTGTGTTTAAGGGGGAATGTTATGACAAACATATGGGAGATGACACTTCTGGTCAGCACTTTTGTGAGGCTTATTCTGGAGAAATGTCTGGTTTCGGTGCTGGAAGAGATCAGTTCAGAGCGACGTAGAAGTGATGTGAGGAAAGACCAATGAAAGAATTGATGTTCTGCAAAAGAAAAGCCTGAGAGGGAAGAAGAAAGATCTCCCTGTTCCAAAGAAAAAACCTTGTAGTTTAAGTTACATTATGAGATATCAAGAGAAAGCATGAGGAAAAATGTTGAAACCCTGGAGACAATGATTATGGAAATAGATTCCTGGTGAGATATAGCCTATGGGAGTGGTTTAGGGATTTTTGGTCCTGCATGGAGGTGGGTGATGGGCTGACTGACCTCATGAGGTCAGAAAGAATATCCCATTTTTCCTGAGGTGCCAGCTTGCCTGGGTGGAGACCTCAGAGAATCAAAAGCCAGAGGAACTGTGTGGAAGAGACAAAAAAATGGAAGCAAAGTATGTTCAGCTTCCCAGGACTTTAATCTTTGAGTAGAGAGACACAGGTGCAACCAAATGATAGGCAGTAACTGCAATGTGCCAGAATACAAGGGTATGCTGTGCTCTGCCATCTGTTATATTAGTTACAATTCTCATTGCAGCATCCTTCAGGCCTTGCTCTTGCAAAGGATTTTGCCTGCCTACACACGCGTCTCATATGCCAGCCTCAAGCTTTAAATTGTCTTTAAACTTTGAGATAAGAAAGTTTTTTTGTCATTTTGGTCTTCTATATTGCAAATCATTTTGAGGTATTGTATGATTTGTGGGGAGATATTCAGATGGTGTAGAAACCTTCCAAACAAAATGGTTCCTGTAGGATGCCTGTAGTTGTTGCAGTGTCTTCCTTGTCCACTCTGTCCCAGGTAAATACTGTAAACTTAAATTTCTAGTCACTGATATTTTTATTCACTGATGCCACCTCAAGACACCACAGTTGGGTGCTTCTGCTTTGTACATGGGATTAATTTTGCCTAATTTTAGCAACTTGGAGGTTTAGGTATTTCATCTAAACAACCCTAGGTTTCTGCTCAGGCAGTGGATGGCAATAGGTGCCTTCAGACAAGTTTAGTGGTTAATGTTGAAGGAAAGGACTTTGAGTCTGGAAAGAAAAGGCAGTAAAAACTTTGATTATGTTAAAGAATGGGAAAGTGTGATTTGTCTTTGATGTGGAAAGTGTCTATATTTTATTAACTAGCCATTAGGGTAATAAATTTTGTGACGTATTGGTTTGATAGTTTTGGAATATGTTTTGCATAAAAGGTGAAAAAAACTGAGGAGCTTTTATAATTTTGTTTTTACTTAGTCGTACATATATTTTAAGGATATTATGCTTTATTAAGACATAATTAAGTCATTATTATTGTCATGTGAATGCAAATGGAACTGCATTGAACATTGTATTTTGTCGTGGGATGATGTATGTATACAATGTATGATTGAGTCATTACTGTGTAAATAAGCTGGATGGAGGTTAAAACAATGTCAAAAAATAGTTTTTAAGGTTCTTTTCCCCCAAAATTTCCATATGAAATCTGTAGTTTAGTCTTTTTCTCTGCTGTATGAGAGTCTGGAAGAGCTTGTGTGACTTTTGTAGGTAGAAGTTACAGAAGATAAAGCCCATCCGTGGAGTTATGTTTCTATTTGTTTGCAAACAGTTTGCATATTATTTAAGGAGGAAAGTAAACTGTGCTAAGCCTTTACTTTGCATAGTGTATAGCATACTTAGCATAGTCTCAGATAATCAGCAACGTCAATGAAGTTTAATGGCGATTAGTATGATCCAGCTTTGTAACTGAAATCTGGCTTTTAGCTGCTCCCCCATAAATCACAATATTGCCATATCTGTATAAAATTTGACCGTTTATGGAAAGAAACATTTGTCTAATTCATTTTTGTATGGTAAAGTTGTGAATAGTACTCGAATGATCTTACATATATGTATTAGTAAATTTTACTTGTAAATTTTGGTTGCAGAATAGTAATCTGCATTTTTGCCTTTGGCAGTAAAGCCTGTTGATAAGTCATAGATGGAAATATTCAGAATATTTCTTATAAGCTACTTTAATATGTTTTTATCTTAATGAAACACATCTTAGCTTTGTTTTTGCTTTTTGTTTTGTTTTGTTTTCCACTATTTCTGTGATTAATCTATATGAAAAGGATGGTAATGTTTGGACCCTTGCAGTCCAAGATCTAATGTCCCTATGAAAGGTCTGTAACTATTGGAAGTGATTTGGAACAACTTCCTATTCCCTTTTGGAGGCTGCCATCTTGTGTTCTGAAGTCAAAACTTTCATTATCGTCTCTCTCACCAATGTACTTATGAAAATGGCTTTTTAATTGGGTACATAGTTCAAATAAATGCCACAGTATTTGCTCTAGTGTATAGATAATCAGATATACTCATACATAGTCATTCTTTTGTCTTAAAGCAATGTGATCCTAATAATTGTTGAAGGATGTTTCCTCTGAAACCCGTTGCTTGTCTTGGAGAAGAAAATTGTTATGCAGAGACTGTTGGATTTGATACTGAAAGATGGCTTTCTTGTAGATTTTACATGAGATTGCTAGCAATATTTTTCTTGCAAATTTCTTACTTGGAGATAAGCTAAGAGTGAGGTATGTAGGATTTTATATTAACACATTTTTAGGCTAACTCTTCCGACTTGCTCTGTGAAATTGCCTTCAAAAATATTTAAATTAAAAGTAAAAATTCAAATGCAGATTCAAATTTCACTAAGGTTCTATTTTATTTTATTGTTTTATACTTGTCTCTAATTTTAGGTTAATTTTATCTTCTGTGATATTTTCTTGTGTGAAAAGTTGAATGAGACAATGCAAAGGTGATCTCATGGTTACTAGTAGATTATCAAATTAAGGTCTTTCAGTGTCTCATGCACACAAAAAAGAAACCTGGGACTGCAGTTCTGAAAGTAACCTGGGACTGGAGTTCTGAAAGTTGATGTGAACAGGAAGGTTTGAGTTTTTTGCAGAATCAGAACTGATTGTCATTGTGCTTCTTTATAATAGTAGCAGAGTTAAGCAGACCTTTGCTGAAATACCTACTGTTTATCTTTCTGAAATGAAATTCAAAGTGATATTTGGAAATTCACTTCAAAGTGCAATTTTCCCCACCTGTCAAGATGTAAAGACTCTGAATTATTTTTGATTCACGTATGAGGAAAAAAGAAAGTTTGTGATGCACTCAGTGAAGAGGTGCTGCAATTGTTGTTCTTCATTCATGCTCACAATACATTTTTAACATAGCTGCTTCAGTATATGATGTACTCTTATGATGCTTTGCTTATTATGTGGACTGCTTGAATGCAAATTTAAACTGATCACTGAATTATGAATAAAACATAACTAAAAAGCAGTCAGAAAAGATATGGTTTCTAGGGCTAGTATATAGACTCGTCAGTTGCTTTTAGGGTAATCTGTGCAATTTCTGAGGCTCACTGAAAGAAAGGAGGAGAAAACAGCCTGCAATGCTAATTTGTATGCATACATAATCCAGTGAAGTAAACCAGACTTTTTTGGGGGAAGTCAAATAAAATGCACTACCATTTATTAACAAAAAAAAATAAATAGGGGAATGAACATCCCATGTGGTTTGTGTTCTAGAAATGACTCTGCCATCAAAGGTCTGTCTGTTCCTGTGCAGTTGCAGATCCCAAAGGGCCAGCTGAAATCCAGGTTGCATTTGTTTATCCAAATGTAGCAGCTTTCAAGCCTAGATAGATACGAAAACTGGGGCTTACAGTGCTGAAAAACCATCAGTTTTTCAATGGTGCTGTGTAAAATGAAGATGCAATTGTAGATAGAAACATAGAACAGGTTGAGATCTGGTACTTTCCTACCACCCCTTCAAATATTGCTGTATGTGTTCAAGGTGCAAAACTGTTATTGTCAAAAGTACCAGCAACAACAGAAGTCCCCAGGCTTGCTGCTATGCTGGCTGTCCTAGCAGATAGAAGAAAATTGCAATCATGTATCACTCTTAAAGACAATGCTAAAGGAGAAGCTGCCCCAAGGTGCCATCTTCAGGTGTCAGGGGAAGGGATGGATGACATTGTAATTAATTTAAGGCTACTGTTGGGCTGCTTCAGATCAGTTAAGCCATTGCCTTATTAAAGCAGAGAACAGTGTATGGTGCTTTCCAAGGAAGAAACACAAGAGGAAACGAGTAGTAGACTGGAAAAATAAGGCTATTGGCTTCTGTTAATTCCATTTGGGTAAATCCAGAAATGTTTTTTTTCTGCTGGGAAAAAGATTTTTACTACCAGCTGAATGTATCAAGCAAACCTGTCACTAAATGACTGAAAATATATTACGTTACAAATACTGCAGAAAGGACTGGACTTAAGGGTATGGTTAACATATTTCTCTTAAGTTCAGTAGTAGAAACAGCACTTCCATTTCTTCGGATTAACTAAAATACAAGAATTGTTCAACTGACTGAACTCACTGGATCTTTATCCTTGTCCAAAACCTATAAAAAAGCTGTTCTTTGTTCTTATCTTTTTTCCCTGAAACTAATATAAGTTCATTCTTTCAGAGAGTAGCTGTTGGTTTTTTTGGTTTTTTTTTTTCTCTCAGCCAAGGCAGAGATCTTGTCTGCAATATCAGTTACTACTTTTCCTTCAGTATGAAAGAGATACAGCAATTTTAATGTGAAAAATCTTCAATTTTGTAGGCATAGAACAAGGGAAAAATATAGAAATTAATTCAGGCTATTACTTGGTGGAGCAGGAAAGAGAGGTGTGTCTCAGCTGTTGTTTCAACCCACATACTAGAATTACCCAGCTTAATAAAAAAGTAGACTTCATGATTTCAGTGAGGATCAAAACCATCAGGATGAAATCTTATAATATGCCTTTCCTAGCGGGGAAAATGTGTCTAAAATCTCCCATAGGTCCGTGATGAAGATTTTTCTCTCCTTGGTTTGTGGCAACAAAAATATTTATGTATACGGTAATCTTTGGTTAAAGAACCAAAGTTGTAGTTCCTTCCGAAATTTACCTGCTGTGGGACATCAGGTTGCTGTGGCAGGAGGATAAGGAGAGGGATGGAGACACAAGCTTGCAGCATCCTGGAGTGTACTCATCACAGTACTCTAAGCAGAAGCATGCTGTAAGAAAAGAGCTGGGTAAACTGGTGAGCAGCCATTTCTGCTCATTCCCAGGCTGTTGCTAATTCTGCGACTGCAGGAATAATACCACCTGGAAGGCTCGGGGACCAAAGGCGGCCGCTGCCCCATGTAAGCAAGCTCTTCTCTTAGAGTACATGTTGCCTTAGTTCAGTCATTTACCAAATGATGGTCTCCCCACATCTCCGGAATACCTGTTAGTGGTAGTAAACAACTTGGAAAGGAAAGGAAAAATAAAAGGCCTCCTGAGATGACTTTCTACCTGAGGGCAAGCAGCACTCTGATGCAGTGCACCGCTGGTTTGTTCTTAGTTGCATCCTGCTTTTCCTTTATGTTGTGTACAGACAACGTGTTCCTTGAACAGGAGGCCTGAAGATTCATCTGACGGAGCTTTCCATCTATGGGACTGCGTGCTCGGAGGTGCATCATGCTAATTTTGCTGTTAGACTGGCACAGGGGGATATTCCACCTGCCACAAACTCACTGATGATGCATCTTAAAAATTCAGCTGATTATTTTGTATTTTTTTCCATCAAGGCACAAGCTACAACTATTTTTGTAGTTCTTTAGAGATAATGTGAAAATGAGTAGCACTAAAACGACTCATCATTTTGATAGCATTTAAGGCTTTTCACAATGCTGTGTAAGCTCCGGCCGGTGAGACCATGCATGTAATCGGCACAGATTCGGCAACTGCAGCAGCAGAGGATTCAGGTGGTTAGAGGCTTCCAGCAGCATCTTGGGAATTTGCAAAGCCAGTGACACTATCAGGTGTTCTTTCTGCCATCCTGTGGCAGTATTTGTACACTGCAAAGGGCCGATCTTGTCAAGTTTTGCTTAAGCATGGACTAGAGCGTGATGCTGGGGCTATAATAAATCATACCCTGCTTCTTGTTTCGAATAGAGTTATTGTTATTCCTGGTGGATATCCATATGGCACATGTATTCAAAGGTGTGATGTGAAAAGTATGGATTTTTTCCCCATATATGCAATTTGGCATACACTGCAACTATAGCTGCAATTGCTATTTGTTAGTAAACAATGTTTATTGCGTTTCCTATGAGAAAAATGCTAAGATAATTTCTTCTGAATACTGTTCTTTGGATAATTATATATTCTTGACATGTTTCTAGATAAAAAGGAGTTATATCAACTATTAATGTTAAAATTAAAAAAAACCCAGCAACTGGTAACTACTTAATACACTTAGAAGTAATTCATCTTTAGCTTTTACTTTGAAAAGAATAATTTTAATGGGATTTCTGGAAAGAAATTCTCTCTGGTTTTGTATTCCCAGATAAGCCAGCATTATTGTTATTACAGCATTTTCATCTTTCTGCTCAGGAACGGCTAATTTCTGTAAATGAATTTCATGTCAGCTAGATAAAATTTGAATTTTTAATGAAATTTAGTGCATAATGACAATACACCTTAAATTAGAACTTAAATTTTTTAACACCTCTGTAGAATAAACCCCCAAACATATATTATGAAAACATGAGATGCAGATGATTTTGTTCCTCAGTTACAATTTTCTTAAACACATTTCTGTGAGTAGAAATTGTATGAGTGGAAGAGCCTGGGGCAGGGAGGAAGTGTTTGCATCAGGCACTAGTAATAAAAATTGAAGTAGATGAATGAACTATTTGAATGCAAAAAACCTAATCTCCATCCTTAAAAACTAGTTTTAACTTTTTAAAAAGAAATTATATGTATTTTTATGGATAATAGTGTTTTTCTTCTGTAGCTATGCATGTACTTTGCTCTCCTAGGAGAAGTGTTCAGCTTCTGGGGGAGAGGTTGTGCATGCTAAATGTTAAAACAGACTTGCGATATAAACTTGGAGAGGTCATTCTGTTTCTTTGGCACAGAGACTGTGACACGTGTGGCCCATGGATGCCACTCCAGGAGCTCACGTGCGGCAGGTTGGTCTGGATTTACATGGGATGAACAGGTCTTCCTTTTGGTGTACTCAGCCCAACTGTTACAGTTTGTTCCAGGTGTGGTCTCATGAATGCATTTGGTTTTTCAAGAAGGGTTTTTTTGTTTTTTTTCCCCTTATGGATTACATAATTTCTAAATGGAAAACTTATCTGGAAATATTTTTCCAGCCCATCAGAAAGGTTAAGCTGTTCAGTCTTGTTAACCACCTTACTGTTTACTATAAAGGCATGATGAAATTGTAGAGACAGAGAAAGTTTGAAAGAAGATAAATTCTGGTTATGTAACAGAAGCAGTAAAACACAAACAAAACTATGGCTGCATTCATTCATTCGTTCTTTGTTTCTTATATTTAGATATTTGTATGTTGACATATCTATCTATGTCTTAACTGGGCATTTGAGCCTTTATTTCCTAACATTCACCATAAATGGAACAAAATCATTTAGGAATGTTATAGTCTTTGAGACCTGGGCACCTATATAGATTTTTACCTTACTATATTAATTCTGTTTGTTTTAACTAAGTCACTTAATATTTGGTGGATATGAATTATATTTCTATTTTCAGCAAGGTCATTCAGCACCAATCTGAAGGGGTGGATTGCCTGGTTTATGAAACCCATGTTCTTTTCATAGTTTAATTATGTATATATGTGCATTGAGCTTTATGTAACAGTGTGCATTGTACAGCAGAGGGAGTATTTTGTCAGGAATAGAGAAGGCTATTTGTCACTGCGTCACTGAGTACTTGGCACATCACCAGCTGTAGCAAGATATACTCTATTTTTATCAGAAACAATTGGGCACTAGCATGTTAAATGGTGTACAAGTGCAGAAGTTGGATAGGATAAGCTTTGTGTTACTAAAACCTTTCATTTTGTCAGCTTATACAGAACAGATATCAATATTTCTGAATATGGAGTGGAAAATGGATATGGACGTTAAAGGTGAAATGTTCAGTTGCTATCAGTATTTGTCTTTTCTGCAGACTGGATTTTTAAAGTTTTCTTTATGAATTAGTTTTTAAGAAAATTTCTACTCTTTCTGTTCCCTAAATCACAGAATTTTCTAATGTCTAAGATTTATACTCTAAACTTACGTCTCTGTGTGAATATCTGCAATAGTCCAATATGTAGTGAACTTCATGGCATTTGCCACCCTTCTGCTGGAGCTAAAATGTTGTATTTTGGGCATTGGTAGGGGGTCTAAACTGCAGTGAGGGAAGAAGTGGGCAGTGCTCTGAATGTTCTTCCATTCATGGCTTAAAAAAAATAAATTTACAATTAACAGATTGAGCACTGGGAAGGAATGGGACCAAATTAATCCTGCTATTCTTGTGACTTATTACCATATTGCCCAGGACTTCAAGTTTTGGACCAGTATCTTTTTTATAAGGCAGGTATTAAGTAAAACCCTGAAAGAACTCGTTTGCTTGTGCTATTACAGAAGAGATGATCATTTACTGCCTAGTAACCACAAAGGTAGATTGACTTTAAATTGGTGATACCTTTCTGCCTTGTCCCTGTACTCCCCTCATCAAAACTGATTGTTTAATTCTATTGGCATTTTAGGCAACAAACAGTCATCACAGCTCAGTTGTTTAATTTTTTTATTATTTTCATTAGAAGCTATTATTTGTACTTTCAAATCTTTATGCTGGTAACAACTCCCAGTTTAAAAAAAAAAAAAAAAAGTAATGGCTTAAAATATTAACTCACATTTCTGTTATTTCACATTTCTTATTAGAATTTATTTTGAAAACTAGGTGTATTGTTACCTGGCATCACAACAAGAACTGGACAAAAGCACTGTCCCTAACAGAAGGCTCTTGACAGTTCAGTCTTATCACAGAAGTGTGGCAGCAATGCAGGGCTGAAATCCTAGTGGAGTTTATTAAGTCTTCATTCTTGTGCATTAGGCTGCTTGTTAGATGTGTTGAAACAAGATGCATTCAGTTCTGTAGTGATGCAAGAGACCTCACCTCACCTTTTTAAGTCAAAGATTTTTTTTTTTTTCATAAGAAGATAGCTGAATTAACAACACAACTTCTCCACTGAAGAAACAGGAAGGTTCTTGACTGCCTCACACATGCATGCGCACACACACACCAATTTTGTTGACTCCTCTATGTATATTCTATGTGAAAGCATTGGTTTTCCCTTTATACTGAATGCCAAACAGTTCCTTCTTCCCTATCTGATGCAGATCACTCTGTTGCCTGGTTGAATCTCCCTGGCGCACAAGTCTTGTCTGCAACTGCACCCAGACTTAGGACTGAGCATCCTTCCAGGGCAGCTGGCTCTGGTCCCAGCTAACTTGTTTCTAGTTTGGGCACTGTAAGGCCTCTTGTCACAGATTTGCTATCAGCTTTTGCATCTGAAACAACAAACTCTTCTAAGCCTTGAAATTTGTGGTAAGGCATCCTGAGGTTTCTCAGTTAACTGCTCAATGCTCCATCATGGCACAGGAGCTCTGACGTACACTTGAACAGTTTCGAGACCTGCCTTGCCAACAGAATAAGAAACCTTTTGTTTTGTACTAGCTTTATGTCAAAGTTGGCCTGTTAAGAAAAACAACACAATTCTGGACCTTCTCTCCAGCCTTTACTTAACTTTTTTTTCTTAGGGCCTACCAAGTGGGTCATGTGTCTAGTGAGATGATTGTAGCCACCCTGGACTCCATTCCTGGGGTATTTATTCCCTTCAGTCCAAATGTTCTCTGTAGCACAAGTGTTGGTCTAGTGGGGGAAATTCCCATTCAAACAAAGGTCTTGGTGCATAGACATTTTAATTCTTCATTTTGATGTCTTTGATGGATGAAGCAAGACAGTGTAGTGTATCATGCTGCTGTCTCAGAATAATGCTTCCATTTCTCACAATTTTGTTTACAGTTTTGAATACAGCATGGGGCAGAGATCCCAGAGCTACTGCTGAATAATCTAGCTCCAGAACCCAGAAGCAACAGAGCGGTATCAGTATGGTGCTGTACTGGGAATAATTAGCCTTGCTTGAGAGGCAGGCCTAATTAGCCCATGCACAATGTTGCTCTAACGAGGTTATATTCTCTCTGAGACCTCAGCTAATATCCCTGCATGGTGCTGTATAAATGTGCTAGTTTGGCTCATTCTAACATGGTGTGAATCGCACTGGGTAAATACATATTTGAAAGGGTAAATGGGGGTCCAGAAAGAACTTTTTTGTTTGTTTGGGTTTTTTTTTTTTTGTTTATCGTTTGCAAGGGTATTTTATGTATATCTGTGGAGTACTATTCTGTCATCCTTGCTCACTAGGAGCACCCTACTGAAGTCAGTGGAGCCATTTGCTTAAAATTCACTCAGAAAAGAGCTGTGTCATTCAAGATCTTAGAGTTTTAGACTTATCAAAACCTTACTTCTCATAGAAGTATTTCTAAAAATGACTGGCTTATAATCAGGCAAGTTATCAGATCTGTATCTGAACATGTCTCAGTGGTAGCAACAGACTTTACTTCTCTTTGTTAATTCTGTCAAAATGTTAGACAGATGTGGTTTAGCCAATTAAGAAACCTCCACTAGTTTTTCTTGTGCCAAGTTGAAAAGTGCTGCTGATGACCTAGTCTCAATGCAGTCTGTCTTTCATCATTGTTTTCAGTTTTTAGTCCTGTGGAGGCTGCCTGCTCTCAATAACTTTCTGGCACAGACCTGTAGAAAATATGTCTGCTTAAGTGCCTATTGATTATGGGATTAATTTGTGCTTCTTTTTCAGCACTGTTGAGGCCAATTCAGTTTCAACTTTGATTTTGTAATCTTTTTTTTCCCTCTGTTGCTAATACATATGTCTGAAACATTTAAAACTAGTCCCAAACCATGTGAAATGAAGTGCCCTGAAAGATGTGATGACTCAAGTAATCCCCAGATATTTACCTTGTGAATTTCTAAGGCTTTAATTGGGCAAAGTGAGACATCTGATATGGGAACACTTCAGCGCTCGAAGGCTGAAAGCTTCCTGCGCCGGGAACAGCATAGGCATGGCACCAACCTGGGCACTGGGCCCTGTCCACGTTGTGGGTGTTTAGCTTCCCTCCAAGCTGTCCAATGATTGCCACTCGGATAATTGACTCTGAGAATAACACCAGCAAAATTATTTAAGAGGTGTAGGGAGGAAGGCAGTACTTTTCCGTACTTTAGAATCTGAATCCACTTCATGAACAATATCATAAAACTTGTGACTTCCACAGCAACACTGATTGCACTAGGCTAGTCCAGTCATCTTCTCTCACCAGTGAGGAATGACACTGCTGATGACCCTGGGGCTAGGAGAACCAGGGGCTTTTTTGACCCCTGTAAAATATGTCTCCTTGCACACATGCATGGAGTATTTGCACCCATACAAAACTTGGTCTTGTACAAAGAAGGAACACAGATTTTATGTGAGAAGGGCAGCTAGGGCAATTAAGAAGAGTGTGACAATGCTTTAATGTGGCAGCATCTGAGATGTGGGAGCTGATTTTTTTATTAGGCACTACAAGTACAATTATGCAGTGATTGCAATGAAGAAGTGATGAACAATGGGCAAGTAAATCACAAAGTGGAAGTTATCCTGAAATAAGCCTTGTTCTGATATTGTGGCTCATCTTAGGAGTTCAACTGGTTGTCAAATGGGACTTTTTTTTCCTGAATAATTTTTTTGAATGTCATCTGAGAAGAATTTTATACACCAAAATTTTAGACAAGAAAATGGAAACTCCCCACAACTGGATATTCCATGACCAAGATAGAGATACCGAAGGCAGATTTAATGCTGTGGGAATGGTTTTTAAAGAATATAGTATCCAAAACACAGTACTACTTATGCTGAATGGTATGATCTCTTTGGTGGTTTATGAAAATGTTTACTTACTGTTAAACTATTAGTAAGAAAAATTGGTTCCATGTCCTCTACAGTAATTTTTGCTTTAATATTGAAGGAATTTGAGAAAATACCAGTATAAAATACTATATTCCTTTGTGTCTAGATATAATAGGAAGGTATGAAATACCTTATCACATAGTGAGCATAGTTGCAGTCCTTGTGTTTCTCCTATTACATTTATTGCATATTTTGATGTTGCTCTTCTAGTACATATTTGTATAAATTCTTACTGGTTTCACTGGGGATCACTGAAAGGAAGAAACATTGACTGAAGCACAAAAATATTGCTCCTGTTCAATATTTCTCTCTATTCTTATTCAAGTGTGGTATTTTTGCCTACATCTAAAGTTCTTTTATATGTCTTTTATCTCAAATACTTAAACCCTTCAGAGATTTTCTTTCATTCTTTTCTTGGTCTATTTGATTATGTTTTATGTCTGTTTTCAAGGATAATTTTCATCAAAAAAAAAGCGCCATGGTGTCTTGGTATGAAACATGATTTATTTTATTGTTGATAATATCATTTGTGAATTCGGTCACACACTAAGTGCACCTTGCCAGAATATTAATTTCCTACAAACATGAGAGCAAATAGTGAGACATACTGTACATTTTGAACATGAGGTTAAGTGAATTCAGCTCACTGCAGAATGGAATATTGCTCCACAATTGTATTTTTGTTTCTTCCTGATGATTACCATACTTAGATCTAGAAGGAAGCCTTTTACAGGAAAAAAAAGCTGGAGAAAGTATCAAAGAGAGATTTCAGGGTTAGGAGAAAGAGAGGAGTTGCACAGTAATTTTCTTATGTGGGAACTAAGCATGTTAAATATTTCAATATTCACTTTTAAAGCAAATTAGATCAAACAAATCACTGTACTTTTGATCTGTTTCAAAGGCTTCAGATGCTTTTGTCATACTGTTTTGGTTCTTTCTGGTGGTGTTGAAGCCTCAACTTTTACCAGAAAAAAACCCAAGCCCCCAAGCATCTCTATTTCAAAGCAGAACACATAACCAAAGACTATGGCTGCACTGAAACCTGTCCTGTGAAAGAGACACATTTCCATGTGAACTAAAAGCAACCTAATTGATCCACAGTATCACTGCATCTGCACTGCAAGGTTAATGAGGACTCTTATTCACTGGGTGCCCCAACATGTTAATTGTCCAGGTACTAAAACCTCTATATTGAGTTTAAAGGTTTTTAAATTTTAAAGTTTAGTCTTGCTGGGAAGATGCAGGCCAGCTTTCACATGGGAGGTAAATGGATTAGGTTGCAGTGTACATTATATAGTGAGCCTGCAAATAACCACATTCCTACTGTATCTCCCAGCACCTGAACATAAGTGTTGCATTGCAAATTGTTTTGATATCCTACTGGGTGATTAAAGGTTTGATGCTGGGTTTCCATGAGAGTTCAGTGAGAGCAGTAACTGGGAAGGACACAGGTGTGTATCAGTGATCTGGGAGAATAAATTTACCCAACAGATCCCAGTACCAAGAGCTGCCTTTACTAAAACAAAGATCAAACAGCTGTAGGCAGCTGAGGTGAATAAGTTCCAGATAAAAATATAGTAATAAGAAATAACAGATGACTCGATTGTGCTCATCCATAATTCTGTCACCAAGAGACAGGGACAGGCTCCTCATACAAATACTTGTAGGTCACTTTGCTCTCACGGAAGTTCACAATCCATTGCAGACATTGGGCATCTGTGGTCGTGCTACAAAACTTCCAGGCTGTATGGGACATTATTCTTCTACACGTCCACTCCACCAGGTCACCATGGGTTATCCTTAGCAGAATCCACTCAGAGAGGGAATGAAGGTGTGCTATTGCTACATGTTCCTTGTGTGTCCAGCCTTAGAGTGGTTCTAAGGTTCATCCCATCTCTTGAAGGGATGCTTGTGTTACCATCATAGATGGTACCATCAAAAGATGATAATTTTTTGCGACAAGCTAAAATTTAGCTTGGAGAAACGTGGGCTACTGTGTTTCTAGAGACTGTTTCTAGACCATTTTAAGGTAGAAGTTAACTGAGAACTGTGAGAAGTTGTTGAATGTTAGTGAAGAAGATGAAACAGCATTTCCAGTAGTTAAGATACAGAGCTGGTATCAATAGCTTCAGGGAAGCTTTTACATGTCGGATGTTTGGGTGTAGATCTGGAGTGGATATGAGCCGAGTTCGTTGTGGATGCTTTCACCAAGCTAAGATTAAACTGCATGTAGCTCTAAGTTTAGCCCTGCAATGAAAGCTCTGCTTAGAAAATCACATATTAATTTGGTAATTAGAAGAAGAAAAGGAGTCAGTCTCGAAATTGGTAATCATGGAACTAGATTAAGAACTATAGTGATCAAATTTGGAACTCAACTACATAATTATATTTTGATCTCCCCTGCATTCTCCTTTGTCTTTTCTCATCTTGCTTGTGCTTTTTATTCTTTTGGAGCAGATTCAAAGGAAATGTGTAAAACTCATAGCAACACCAGTCTGAAATATCTCAGCCAACTGAAGGGAAGTGGTTTCCCAGAAATTGCATCTTTCTAAACATTTTAAATTTCTTTTGTTCTGGACATAGTAATAAAACTTTAGCTAGAAAAAAGCTAGGAAAAAAATGTACAAACTACATCTTTGCCCAGTGGTTACCCTTTGGTTTTTGAACTGAGTTAATGATTTCAGAGCAAGCGGCACGCGGAGCAGAGAGCGGCGGCTGTGGGAGCGGTGGGGCGGCTGCGGCGAGTGCTGTTCGCTTTTGCTGTTGGCTTTTGCTGAGGCTTCGAGAAGGAGCCGGGCTTCCCGGAGACGGTGAAGCCGGGATAGAGCAAGGAGAACGGCGCAAGGAGAGCAGCGCGCGGAGAGGATTAGCCAGATAGACCTTAGACCTCATAGAACATGGTTGCAACGCGCCCGAAAACCCTTGGGAAAAAGAACATGGGGACTCAGACAGATCCCCCGACCAGACATGTGGCCGTGCAGGTTTCTGGCTGCAGCGAATGCCTGAGTCTGGCACTGGTACCGGAGGGAGCCAGTGACACTGCGTGTGTGAGGTGCGAGCAGATAAATGATCTGCTCGGGCAGGTGGTTGAACTGATGGAGGAGGTAGAAAGACTTAGAAGTATTAGAGATTGTGAAAGAGAAATAGATGGGCGGAGCTTCACCCTGAGGCAAGGGCAGTCAGAAAAGGGTGGGCAAGTGATGGATCCCCTCCCCTCCTGTCATCAGACAGAAGCAGAGGGTTCAGGAGATAGGGAGGAGTGGAGGGTGGTCTGTCCTCGGAGAGGCAAGCAAAAACCCTCCCAACCCCCTTCACCCTCCCAGTTGCCCTTGAGCAACAGATACCACGCCTTGGAACTTCAGGGAGAAGTAAATGAAGTTGAAGGGGTAGATCAGTCTCCCGAATCACCTAAGGCTTGTCAGTCATCCCAACGCCTCAGGACTTCTTCAATTAAGAAGAAAAGGAGGGTAATTGTGGTGGGCGACTCCCTTCTGAGGGGAACAGAAGGGCTCGTCTGTCGACCGGACCCATCCCACAGGGAAGTCTGCTGCCTCCCTGGGGTTCAGATTAGAGACATTAAAAGGAAACTCCCTAATCTTGTAAAACCCTCCAATTACTACCCACTGCTGGTTTTTCAGGTTGGCAGGGACGAAATTACTACAAGAAGTGTAAGGGCTATGAAGAGTGACTTCAGGGCCCTGGGACGGCTGGTTAAGGGGTCTGGAGTGCAAGTAGTGTTTGCCTCCATACCTCCTGCAAGAATGGGTGAAGAGATAAGCAGGAAGAGTTCACAGATAAATGAATGGCTACGTAACTGGTGTCAAAGGCAGGGCTTTGGGTTCTTTGATCATGGGCTGCTATATGAGACACCTGGCCTGGTGACAGGTAGAATGCATTTGTCCCAGAGGGGGAGAAGGCTTTTGGGGCAGGAGTTAGCAGGGCTCATTGAGAGGGCTTTAAACTAGATGTGAAGGGGGAAGGGGGGACAACTGAGTCTGTTAGAGACAAGCCCAAGAGCAATATGCTAGGGCCTGAAGGAAGGTGGTCTACGGAGGATTTTCGATCATTGAAGAGAAGGGATAGATGTTTAGGCCCTGACCACGAGGCCTCCTGCCTCCCAGGGGTCCCACCAGTGCGCTCTGCTTGCTACCTGAAATGCCTGTACACCAATGCACGCAGTATGGGGAATAAACAGGAGGAGTTAGAGGTCTGTGTGCGGTCTAAAGGTTATGACCTGGTGGCAATTACAGAGACATGGTGGGACAGCTCACATGACTGGAATGTGGTCATGGATGGCTATGTCGTTTTTAGGAAAGATCGGTCAGTGAAGCGAGGTGGTGGAGTTGCTCTTTATGTGAGGGAGCAACTTGAATGTATTGAGTTTTCTCCAGGGGCTGATGAGGGGCAAGTTGAAAGTCTGTGGGTAAGAATTAAGGGGCAGGCAGGCATGGGCGATACAGTTGTGGGGGTCTATTACAGACCTCCTGATCAGGACGAGGGAGTTGATGAGGCTTTCTACAGGCAGCTGAAAGCAGCCTCGCAACTACAGGCCTTGGTCCTCATGGGGGATTTTAACTACCCCGATATCTGCTGGAAGACTTACACAGCCAGCCATTCACAGTCTAGGAGGTTCCTCCAGTGCATTGATGATAATTACTTAATGCAAATGGTGGATAAGCCGACTAGGAGAGGAGCGCTGCTGGATCTTGTACTTACCAACAAGGAGGGTCTTGTTGAAGCAGTGGTGGTTGATGGCAGCCTTGGCTGCAGTGATCATGAGATGGTGGAGTTCAGGATCTTGTGTGGGAGGAATAGAGTACCAAGTAAGACCAGAACCCTGGACTTCCGCAGGGCCAACTTTAGCCTCCTTAATCAATTGTTAAGGGAAGTCCCATGGGACAGGGTGCTAGATGGTAAAGGGGCTCAAGATAGTTGGTCAACATTCAAGGACCACTTCTTGCAAGCTCAGGATCAGAGTGTCCCAATGGGTATGAAATCAAGTAAGGGAGCTAGGAGACCAGCGTGGTTAAACAAGGAACTGCTGGGCAAACTTAGGTGGAAAAAAAGAATTTATGGATCATGGAAAGAGGGGCTAGTCACTTGGGAGGAATATAGGACAGTTGTCAGAGGATGTAGAAAGGCAATTAGGAAAGCTAAGGCCTCCTTAGAACTTAACCTTGCAAGCCAGGTCAAGGACAATAGAAAGGGCTTTTTCAAATACATAGCTAATAAAACAAACACTAGAGGCAATATAGGCCCACTGATGAATGAGGGGGGTGCCCTAGAGACAGAGGATATAAAGAAGGCAGAGGTGCTGAATGCCTTCTTTGCCTCTGTCTTTACTCCTGCAGGCTTTCCCCAGGAGCCCCTGATCCCTGTAGCCCCGGAAGAAGTCAGGATAAAGGAGGAGTTTGCCTTGGTAGATGAGGATTGGGTTAGGGATCAGTTGAGCAATCTGGATATCCATAAATCAATGGGACCAGATGGAATGCACCCAAGGGTGCTGAGGGAGCTGGCAGAGGTCATTGCTAGGCCACTCTCCATCATCTTTGGTAAGTCATGGAGAACAGGAGAGGTGCCTGAGGACTGGAGGATAGCAAATGTCACTCCAATCTATAAGAAGGGCAAGAAGGAGGACCCGGGTAACTATAGACCGGTCAGCCTCACCTCCATCCCTGGAAAGGTGATGGAACAGCTTGTTCTTGGCATGATCTCGAGGCACATCAAGGATGAGGGGGTCATTAAGAGCAGTCAACATGGTTTTACTAAGGGTAAGTCATGTTTGACCAACCTTATTGCCTTCTATGAGGAAATAACTAGGTGGATAGATGATGGTAGAGCGGTAGATGTGGTTTATCTTGACTTCAGTAAAGCATTTGACACTGTCTCCCACAGCATCCTTGTAGATAAGCTGATAAAGTATGGGTTTAGTGATCAGGTAGTGAGGTGGATTATGAACTGGCTGAAGGGAAGAAGCCAGAGAGTTGTGGTTAATGGGACGGAGTCTAGTTGGAGGCCTGTGACTAGTGGAGTCCCTCAGGGGTCGGTACTGGGACCGGTGTTGTTTAATATCTTCATCAACGACTTGGATGAGGGTACAGAATGTATCCTCAGCAAGTTTGCTGATGACACCAAACTAGGAGGAATGGCTGACACACCAGAGGGTTGTGCTGCCATTCAACGAGACCTTGATAGGCTGGAGAGTTGGGCGGGGAGAAACTTAATGAATTTCAACAAGGGCAAGTGTAGAGTTTTGCATCTGGGGAAGAACAACCCCATGTACCAGTACAGGTTGGGAGCTGACCTGCTGGAGAGCAGTGTAGGGGAAAGGGACCTGGGGGTCCTGGTGGACAGCAGGATGACCATGAGCCAGCAATGTGCCCTTGTGGCCAAGAAGGCCAATGGCATCCTGGGGTGTATTAGAAAGGGAGTGGTTAGTAGGTCGAGAGAGGTTCTCCTTCCCCTCTATTCTGCCTTGGTGAGGCCACATCTGGAGTATTGTGTCCAGTTCTGGGCCCCCCAGTTCAAGAAGGACAGGGAACTGCTCGAGAGAGTCCAGCGTAGAGCCACAAAGATGATTAAGGGAGTGGAACATCTCCCTTATGAGGAAAGGCTGAGGGAGCTGGGTCTCTTTAGCTTGGAGAAGAGGAGACTGAGGGGTGACCTCATTAATGTTTATAAATATGTAAAGGGTGAGTGTCACGAGGATGGAGCCAGGCTCTTCTCAGTGACATCCAATGATAGGACAAGGGGCAATGGGTGTAAGCTGGAACATAGGAGGTTCCACATAAATGTGAGGAAGAATTTCTTCACAGTGAGGGTGACAGAACACTGGAACAGGCTGCCCAGAGAGGTTGTGGAGTCTCCTTCTCTGGAGACATTCAAAACCCGCCTGGACATGTTCCTGTGTGACCTGATCTAGGTATTCCTGCTCTGGCAGGGGGGTTGGACTAGATGATCTTTTAAGGTCCCTTCCAATCCCTAACATTCTGTGATTCTGTGATTCTGTGATTTCTCTAACATATGTCACTCTTCTTTTTACACAGAAAATTTTTGTAAATAAGTAGTAAACACAGAACAATGTGTGTGCAATTTTATTTAATAATTAAATTGTAGATGGTAATCTAAGTCAATCTTTCAGATCTTCAGAAGTTTTGGTATTTAGTCTTAAAGGTCAGCAAAATAAATTGAAGAAAACTAGCATAGGTTCTTTGAACAACACTTTCAGCATCGTATGTTCTTATTTTGATGTTATCTACAGAACTATGTTTATAAATAATACATGTATTAGATATAAAAATAGATAACTTTATAAAATATATAGCCAGAAGGGTGGTCTCATGGTGAGATGAGGGAATGTCTCATAATTCAGCTCACATTTGTGACCTGTCACATTACTTAATATCTTAAAAATTTAAAAAGTTCCACAGTCTGGTGTTCTCCATTTTTCAGCCAGAGAATTAATTGAACTGACAAGGTATGAGGAAAGTATTAATCTTTTTCTAATGAACCTACATGTCTGAAGCTTAGAGCAAAAGCTATAGGCAGTTTTAATACAAGTTAGGTTTGATTTCATCTTGGCAATGAAATCAGTAGGATTCTGCTGCTGCCACTTCTTTTAAAGTTGATATTTTGCATATATATGTATGTATCACAAGGATAACTACGCTGTGCCAATTTTTATGCTGTATACAGCAGTGTAGGAAAATGCAAGGTGGTAGAGCAAATCTTTGGCAGAATGGTTGGCTAGTAGAACCCCAAGAATTAATTTTCTTTTTTCTGCTAATGCTATTTTATGTACACTCACAGCAAATACTCACTTTTTTAATTTTTATTTTTTTCTTTCTTTCTCTCCTTGGAAAGTGGTGGTTCTAGCATTTTTACCTGAAAAGTTTAGATATGTTTTCAAATAAAACATCCCAGGCAGATGTGATCAGTGTTTGTTTTTTCCTTCTTTTCTGTGAATAGTAGATGTCATAAATTACTGGCCATACTTGACTCAGTTATTATCAGTTTGACTGACACTGTGTGGTTATATGAAAACGTTTGCAGCTACTGAATCAAACCAGATTATTTTCTTAGCATAAGTATTTTGAGGAAAATAGAGAAACATAACTGTATCACTAGTGAGCTGTTGGCTTTGCATGGAATTAATTACTGCTTTTTAATTGTAAAATATTGCATTTTTAATGCCAAAGTCCTCTGGATGCCAACAGTCAAAAAACTCCACTTATGATTTAAAAACTGTTATTCCACTGCTGAGGCCTTCAAATCTACTGGAAACTATATCCCCACTTGAATTCAAGTTGTGAAATGGCCAATTTTGTGCAAGAGAGTGAGTAGGCACATTAGATTTTATACCTGTGTCTGCAAAGTTTTTCATGGCATGTGAAATGAATACAGTTGTGCTGAATGTAGTATTTTATTTGGGACAGAGGGGGATGAAAGAAAAGTGATGGAAATCTATTCATTATTCAGCAGCACTATTTAGGTATATGCTATATTCTTGGTGAATTCTTCACAGTGGAAGTCCATAGCTATACAGCTGTATTTGGTTTCAGAAAGCTAGGATTTTTCCTGAACATTTTCTTAAGTATGTATAGAGGAATGAGTTTATAGCATCCTGATTTTTATCCTCAATATTAATAAAATTTTAGAGTTTTGGGGACATATATCCTGTTCAGTCCTGCCCACATTCCCTCTGTCTTCCCTCTATGGAAATACTTTGCAAGTGAAAGACTGCATAAGGGTTGTCTTCACCATGTTGTCTGCTCTGAGTGGATGAAGAAATGCAAATGTGTTATCCCATATGCTTTGTGAAACCATTAACACCTAAGAAGCCCCGAACTTGAACACACTTTCCAAATAGCAGTTTAAAGAATAGTCAGAGGGGAGCAAGAGAATTCATTCAGGTGAACATTAATATCTAGGACTGCAGAAAATACAGGGTTATTTTTAGGGTAAAAAATAAATCTCGGTAGTACCACAGCAGTTTACTATCAGTAAAAAAAAAGTCAAGAGCAAGATGTAACTTCATGGGCAAGGAAAGTCAAAGGCAGAAATTTAAGGACAAAATATAAAAATTTTGCTCAGGTCTTTTTTTATTACCACTTTCGTTTGCTTTCTTATCTTAGAGTAAGTTTTCAGATCATGGCAGCTATTTCTTCTTTCTCTTTTATGATTCCCGAGTTGGCTTTTCTCAAGGTAGTTGGGCTGATGAGACATGCTCTTGCTGGTTGGAAATATTTCTTTTCTTTTGTGCACATTAATCTTGTAGCATCTGTGCGTACCTTTCCTTACTCTTTTATTTTTTGTTGTTTTTCTTCCCATTCCTTTTTTCTCACCCTCACTGCTCACTGGGGAAAAACAGCAATTACAAAACTGTGTGTACTTGTTTATTTTCTAGCTTATGAAATTCTTTAATCACAGGAAATTAACAGTTGCCCAACATTGCCTATTGGAATGTGAGGAAATTCATTCGCTCCAAATGTAGTAAACCCTTCCTGAGCAAGATGAAGAATATACAGGTAAAGAGTGTCAGTAGTGTTTGGATTCATTTCAGTTGAGTTACAGTACTGACACTTTTTTCCTAGCTACCATTCCTTTCACTAAGAGTGGTTTAAATCAGAGACCTTCTAATTATCAGAGCTTAATTCTAATAATTAAGATCAAACTCAACAAAAAAAGCCCTGAAAAAAAAAAAAAAAAGAAAAAGATGCAACTGAATACTCTGTTGCTTAAATTCCAAAATTTAGAATTTCCACAATTTTTCTATTTCATACCCATATGCAATGTCATGGAAGTCGACCACACTTCCTCTGTGTTTTCTCCCTGCTGATGTACTGAGGTGAACAGAACAATTGCTTTATTAAACAAACTAAAAAGCCAGTTTCCATCAAAATGATTTTTGTATGCTGTACTACTGTGACTGGTTAGTGTCAAGACCAAAACCCAGAAGCACTTCAGCATTGAGTAGTGTTAGACTCTCACTCAGATCCCACAGTCACATTGAATGCGAACACTGCTCTTCTGTGAGTGAGTTTGGTTTGAGGGCTGGTACTATAACTTCTAGTTGTCAAGGTCTAAGGTTCTCAAGAGAAGAAACTGCAATAAACGATGTAAAGTCAAATAGATGCCCTGGGTGCTTTGCTCTAATGAATATCGGGGAAAAAAACATAGTTAAACAGTTCCCAAATCCTCTTTATGCACTGGCGACCTGCTTTTTTCCTTAGAGATGTTTACTTACTAGGCATGCACTATGGTCCGAATCAATTTCTCTGCCAACATAAATAAAGCTGCAAAGTCGATTTAAATAGGTAACAACAATTATATTTCTTTGTTTCAAAACCACAGAGAGTTTTAGAAATTTAATTTTTATATTGCTGGTTTCCAAAGCAATTTAGCAGATCTTATAACCTTAAATTTAATTTATTATTTTTTTTTTCTTTCAAGTATTTGTATACTGTTGATGAAACCAAAGCATTTGCCTTTTCGGAAGATAATCAGGTGTGTAACTCTAGTTATCCAACGCAAATGTTAGCAGATATGTATGGTGATACCAGCTGGGCTGCACGAAAATAACTTCCAGAGAGACAATTTTTCTCTTAATATTAGAGTTCTGGTTTTCACACAAAGACATTTAGCATAATCCCATAGGTCATATTTGTCCTCTGTGTCTATTCATATCAATACAAATCGTTTCTTACCCTTTAGGATGACGTCACAGGTGATATTTACTATCTAACATTCAGAAGTGACTTATTTTGGGCATGAGTGGGAGAGGGAATTGCAATTTTCTGCCATGTGGTTTCATACCTGAAGGAGGATGAGCATCAGTAGACCAGATCCACAAAAGCACTTATTCATGTGACCAGACCTGTGCTTATACAAGTCCACATTCAAACAGCTATTTGAGCATAAGCATCTGAGGGTGTCTGTGCTCAATGAATAGTACCTATTCCATATTTATTTTTATTTTCATCAGTCTATACTGAGCACCATATTCGCACTGTAAACTGAATACATAATTATTAATTTACTTCTAAGTGTTCCAATGTCAATAACTACTGTACTATTTAAATTTTTCAACAAGATTAATGAGCTTGCTAAATGTGGAAAAGAGATATTTCACTAGTTGGGAAACTGGAGACCAGGCAGAATAAGGTTGAAACTGTTGATACTGAGCATGTAGGCTTATAGGGACATACAAGTGGGTTCCCACAAACACAGCCCTTCGAGCCCAGAAGCTCCTAAGATGGAGGAGGCTGGAAACTTGTGATTTGCAGGAGCAGGAAGGCTCTTTATTTATTGACAAAGGTGCCCTTACAGAATATATATAGGGCCATGGCAATAGGTGAAGAAGAATCAGTTCCCTCTGAGGAGATGTCAGCTGAGCCTGAACCACTAAAAAGCACTAATAGGAGCTGAATCCCTTCTTGTCATCTGTAGGATCCTCAAAAGGTGGTTCGGTGAGTGTGGTGCTTGGACACTCCTCAGGCTGTACACAGTTTGCAGGGGGCTGATGGTGTATCTTCACTTGACTTTGAAACCTCACCTGCTTGCTCTTGCCTTGCTGGTGAGGACTATGTTAGAGGAGAAACGCTGCTTTAGCAAACAGAAAAGCTGTGGATAAGAATCGTCCTCAGATAGGTCGCTTGACAGATCTGCTTTGTTCAGTGTCTGTTCACTCCCTTTCTGTATGTAACCTGGATCTCTCTGATATGACTTTTGAAAACAAATTCCACATTTCTTCCTTACTAGTAAACATTTCAGTTTGAACTATACCCACAATTATGGCACAAAACATGTTACAGAAAATTTGAAAAGCTTTGTAATTATTTTAGGTTCTTTGCCCTGTTGATTGCTTTCTGAGCTATCTTTGAAGTATCAAGAGTTTGTTTATCCATTTGCACTGATGTGCATCATCATTCTCATCTTTCTTATTATTGATACTTATTTGAGACGCTTTTGGGCAAAATAACAGATTCAATATCCTTTATCCTCAGGAATAGGCAATACTTTCTCCAAAGTTTGCATGTATTCATAAAGTATACTAACGTTGCAGGACCAAAAGACATTCTCTTAGAAATTCATCTGTGGCAAGTGACTTCTTTATTTTTATTACACATGCACACTGTCTGAGTTTCTTTAAGTTTTGATAATTCCTAGATCCTGAAAACACTGGGTTTTTTCCTGTGTTGTCTTATACATCTGTGTTTTGTCACTTGGTCTGACATCAGTGTTACTGCAAGCATTCTTTCTCATTTTTTGTTATTGAATAAAATGTCACTGGGTGGTGAATCCATGCTTAATTCATACCGTGTTTTCTCAGAATTATTATGAACTTGTGCCCAGCTCTAAAAGCTTTCTCTTTGTGATATTAATTCTTACTAAATTTGTTTTTGATGGTTAACAGTTATATGTCTAGCCATAAACACTGCTGCAGTCTGGTAGAACTTAACCATTAAACTTTGGCTCATTTATTGCATCTCCTGTTTTATGTCTAGCAAAAATATTATTATGTATAATCACCCATTGTTAAACACTTGGGGGGGGGGGGGGAGCCAGAATGGGTTGTCTTCTTAGTAACATAGTCTGGATAACCACAGAGAGGAATGTAAGAGTAAACAGTGTGTGTGAATGGAATACTCAAAATTGCCTGAGAGGGTTTGCCAAAAAACTGTTAGTGCTAAAGCAGAAATTAAAAAGAGCAAAGTTTGCTTAACAGGACTATCAGCTGGTTTAAACGGTAACCAGGGAGTTACCCAGAGACTTTTGGGAGGAAAAAAAAAAGAAAAAAAAGAGGTAGCATGAAAAGAAGTGTAAACGAAGCATAAGAGCTTGCTACAATGGGGAGAGAGAGAGATGGGAACAGAGTAGAGCAGCATCAAAATGGGGTGTGTTTGCCCCACCAGCATCACAGCCTGCATCCAGGATGGTGCATCCTCCCTGAGGGAGGCTGTGGGCATCCAGCACTACCAGGACGAACCTTGGGTATTCATACCTGGCTCTAGGAAATCTAGCTCATTTCCTGCAAATTATTCAAATGAAGAAAGCAGGATAGTTACACACAGAGCTGGAGCCCCCACATCTCCCCAAGGAAGGGCTTGTGAATGGGAACCTGCACCCCAGGAGAGGTAGATCCTCATACACTGCCCGTGAGTAGATTATGTGTGTGCAGGTGACTGTGTGAATGTAGCCATGGGGATTAGAATTTTTGGGAGGAAGAAGGGTGTTTAGAAAACTGTAAGCATTTTCTGTCATTTTGTATGAGCCTGGTATTTTGTGGTTTGTCTATTCTTTTGCTGATATTGATCCTGAATGTATAGCTCAATGATTGCTAGTTAATTATATACCATTAATAAATCAATAAACTACTTCAACCCTCTTTTCATTTAAACCGTGCGACTCTGCCAGTTTTCTCCTGTGCCAACACTGAATGTAAAATTGATGTAAAGGAAGATAATATTTCCAGAAAATACATAATGGATGCCTAGTTCATTTAGCACAACAGTTTAGGCCATGTGGTTTTTCAGCATGGTGCTTCAGGACTAGTGTGTTGTGAGAGCAACATGGGGTTTGTTCATCAACTGATACCGTTGTTTTGGTTTGTGTGGCTGGCTCCAGTAACTCCCTCAGTGTGGCTGTTTTCATGAAACAAATATAAAATAGCCATAATCTTTCTTTCCATTTAGAAGTTTTGATCTTCAATCAAAAGTATAATCTTTCATACTGTTTTAACATTTTTTGTCTTGTGCTTCAACCAAATTTCCATTAAAACTTCAAGCGCCTCTTTGAAATGGAAAGCACACTTGGGAACACGCTATTCTGATCACTCTATGTTGATAGCCATAATCACTTTCTGCAACATCTCTGTCTAAGCCGTACCTCTGGCAATCACTGTCTATGTTTTCTCTGAAAGTTGATGACTTAAAAGAAAAAAAAACCAATCCTATTGGTATTTATAGTACCTGATGATAGACTTTGCACTTTTACCAGATGAATTACAGTGCTCCACACCCATCATGTCTGTCTCTGTATCTAGTTTGCATATCATACGTTAAAACTGAAAAGTGTTTTTTCAGTCAAGGTTATGTATAAAGACAAAGGAACTAGGAAGGCATTAAAAAAAGTTATTTACTTTCTGAGTATATATGATATTTTCAAATACCCAGGCTTAGAATTACAGGATTAATGGCTATTTTTGAACTTTTACTGCTTTTAGTGACGTTATGCTTTGTGTTTCAGCTATGTAATTCATGCTGTGAACTTTTTCACTGGTAGGGTAATGCGCAGAGATCCCTCTGAGACAGCATCACGTAAAGAACTGCTTCATTAAATTTGTCCATTCTGGCTCTAAATGAGTGCCTTGAAAATGTATTCCACTCTGTGATAAGAAAACTCTTTTAGATATGTAGTTCATAAGAACTGTTTCTGCAGGTGAGCGAAGCTAAAGGCATTGACACATGTTTTGCTGTCTCTAGCTAATGACTTGTAAAGGATGAGAATATGGGAATTCTAACATTCTTTGCTGGTGATTAATTAAATAATTTCAATAAAGTGTTTCAACTTATGTAAAACCTCTCTCAGAAAATACTGGAATATTTTTATTTATTTTTTTATAAAAGGCTCATGTTGCTCACCTGCAGGCTGTGACTTCAAACTAAGCTAGTAAATTAGAGGAGCAAGATCTAGAAGGAGAAGCAGAGTTTGATACCTGTTAGAAGCATATATGAAAAAAAAAAAAAAAAAGATATGCAGGTCTTGGAATGGTTGTTGAAACAGTTTTATAGAACAAAACATTTAGAGTAAAATTATCTTTCAGAGGTAAGCTGGAATTTTACCAACACAGATGATGTCATTTTCTTAACAATTGCATTTTAGCTCATGGAAGCAATCTTCTTAGAGGTTGTTATGAAAATTGAGAACAATACATGCAGGTGAAGTTTTTGTCAGCAGGGTGCTTTTGCTACTGCAAACCTTCAGGCTTGATTTACTGGCAGTCTGCCCAGAAAATCAGCTTCACTCTGGACCGTGTAACATAGGCATGTGCTAAGAAAGTCTGCTGTGTTTAATTTTATGACCTCGACAGGCTATTACTTGTGCATCAGTAGCTAATCTATAACCAGGAGCACGTAGAAGTTCTTTCCATTATTTGGTGTTGTGTGACCACTGTGGTGACTGCTCTGTTCTTACACCCCACGTCACAAATCCAGCACAACCTTTTATACTAATTGGTAAAATGCTCCAGAGCTTCACAGGTTATGGAAGCAGAACTGCCCTTTAGTGACATCAGGAATAAATTCAGGCTCGAGGCAGGCTGGTGGATAGTTGTACAAAGACTGCTTTCTTCAGCTCTGTAGAAAGCTGGAAGTTTGTAGTCAGGTCTGCCCAATAATTTCTGAAACACTTCACAAAGTTGCAGCTTCTGCACAAGGCTGTGCGGACCTGGGAGTCGGTTTCTGGGGACTGCTCAGAGAAGTCTGCACGTTGATAGATGTTGTATTCATCTTGGCAAGAGCTATTCAAACTTAGTTATAAACTATAAGCATTTTCTATAAAGCTAATAAATGGTTGTTATGGCTCAATGCATGTACTCATCGGTACCTGGTTTTGGGCTTATGAAATGCAGATATGTATTTCCTTAGATAACATTTTTCAGAGTTTAACAAACTATTAGAACATTATGGAAGATTTGTATGCTGTGTACATATTTCTGAGACCTGAGTTCTGCCCTTGGGGAATTGGCATTGCTTCTGCTCAAAGGAGAAGCTATCAAGGGAAAAAAAATTGAAAATCCAAACATGAGCAAATAAGAGATGTTTTATTTCACCTTCCCCTTTTCCATTTGCAAAAGATTGGAAAATAACTGTTAGTGGCAGAAGCCACTGAGAAGAAAAAGGGGTCTGAGAAGCAGCAAATAATGTTTGTGCTTTGCTTTGTATTATGTCTTCATCCTAACCTGCGGGAATTACAGCTGTATCGTGGCTCTGACACGCTTTTCTTTCAGTTGTCATATACAGGCTATACATTGCATATCTTTGCAAATTTTCTTTAAGATACTACAAGAGAAACTTGAAATATATTCTTATATTGCATGAAATTGCTGTTTGAATTTTCTCACCCTATAACCTGAGTAGATTCTAGATCCCGTATATGAATATCTCTTGTGTTTGGAGGTTCGTTCTTATTATGTCCCTAGAAGATAGACAAAGACCGTACAAGAGAAGAATGATTTACTCCACATTCAATTAGGTGAGAACTTTGAATTTTCATCAGTATATTTCTCCCCGTTTCAAATATTTTATCAAAAGGTCCTGTTCCTGCACATTTGTCATTTGATCAACACAGATTATTTCTCATTCTGAACATTTGTGTGTTGAGAACTCATGCATTTGTGTAATAAAATGCACAGGTTGTTTTGATCATAATTACTTAGTGGTTTGCAATGAAGTCAAAGTATATATTTTCCTGAGGTACAGCTCTTGCCACAGAAGGTGTACAGCAAATGGATTTTGTGGCAGGACCTTGGCATTTCTTGCCGTACCTAGCGATATTCCTTCCTGTCAGCCCTTAGTTACGGTTTGCAGCTCACCACTTTGGAATTAGTGCCTCATCAAAAGCCTTGGTTCCACAAACTCCAGTGGGAATCTGTGTCATGTTTTGTTGGTTTTAAAGGGCCTTTATATAAATGGAGGAGTTTATCAGTACAATCTGATTAGAAGATTTAGGGTGTAAGAAGTCAGGTGTCTGATATAGAAAGGAGACACCCAAGAGAAGGAACTATGATTGGGGTAATTTTAAGCACACTTGTTATTGGTTACTGAAAAGTTTTTTTTTTTTTTTTTTTTGCTGGCAGCCTTGTCAGCTTCCACATTAAATAACCTTCCAGTACTCTCTCCCTATTGCACCCTGTAGATTGAAACCCAGTATGAATAAATAAATGGCAAGTCAGATGGTATCAGTTTTAATCCAGAGCGCTAGAAATAGAGCCATGACTTTTAATGCAGGTGCAGGCAGAGCCCCTGGCCATAAAGGCTATATCAACTCCTGCTGTTTTTTTTTCTCTCCTTGCCCCTCTTTCCCATGAATAGAGTCATGATGGAAATTGTGCCACAGCTACATCTTCACTTCAGTGATTTGTCCTCTTTTGGCTGCTACTGAGTAATTCTGGGATGCAGACAGAAAACTCATCCCAAATGAATGTTGCTAACCTATGTGTTACACCACAAGCTCAGAAAACATGTGTTGCAATATCTTTCTAAAAAAATTCACTATCATTGTGGACCTTAAAGTTACTAGAAATCTAATGATAAAGATTCAGTTACTATGCATTTTACAATCACAGGCTCAGAATCATTAAAATCTTCAAAAGCACCTCAAATATATGTTTAAAAATACACAACATGAGGATCTGATATTTGTCATCCATATAGGTCAGTATCTCTGTGGGATGGGGGATATCTGCAGTGTCCAGCTCAGCAGGCCCACCAAGAAGCTGATTTAAAGCTTTTCATTTTTACAGGTAGATAGTAGTTGCTAATGCTGAACTGATATTTCAAAAATCGCTGTCATTTGAATGTTAGCCTCCATTATGTAAAGGTATATAGTGTTTGTAGCTATGTTATTCTGTATGTATGCAATCCATGATGTATGTTTGTACAGATGATATCATATCTCATTAATACATAAAACATTGTATGTGACCATTACTGTGGCAATGTGTTGGAATGGTTAAGCCTGTTTATAAGGTTTACATGAAAATATTTTGATTCTGAATATACCACAGAGTTATAGGGAGAGGGTACTGGAATCCAATGAGTGTGTGGTGCATGGCAGTATCTTTGCTAAAGTGTAAAATTGTGTCTTGAGATTTCTGGAACTGAAATAACCAGCCAGTATTTCTGAATGGCAAACAACTGCACAGGGAACATCCAGAAGGACAGGCATTAGAAAATCCCTTTTATCTGAGAAAGCAACCTTTGCTTCTTATAAGTCTTAGCTCACTGATGTTATTGCAAGTGAAAGCAGAGATAGAGCTGGACTGCTGTTGAAAAACAGGTTTAAAGGTCCCTAACAGGAAGAAAATGCTTATCTTCCAGTGAGGCAATGAAGTTTTTTCTTTGTCTGTTGCCCCTTTCCATTTTATTTGTAGGTATGGAAATTGTTTGGTAGTAGCTGCGGTGAGTGCATGTGTTGCTGTGCAAGGCACCATATCCTTTGTTTGACTGTACCTGTGATCTGGCCTTGAGCTGCAGTTGGTTTTCCAAGACCTTTCCTTTCCAAGGGCAACCAAATCTGAATTCTCCACAGCGCTGGTGTTCTGCTTTCTCCAGCCCCTTGGCAGTGACACCGTGCACATAATGAATTTAGGGTCAAATTGCAAACTCCTTATTAAACTAGACTACACCAGTTGCATTGCATTGTGAGTAGTTAGCTGGTGAAAAAACTTTTATGAGCTCCTGCTGTAATATTTTCCTTTCTTGTTATGAGGTCTCAATCCTCACCCCGACTGCCAGCTGTCATGTCCCGGTCTTTTTCTGCATTTTGGGATCTAAATCTGAGGACCACACAGAGAAGCACATACAGTGTATTCACATATCTGATGAAAATAGATTTTTAAGTTAATTAGCAGATGGCTTTTCAATTCCTCTAGAGTGCCTGATTTAGCAACTTTGCATTCATGTGAGTGATCCTGTTGACTTCAGTGGAAGTCTGTATGAAAGGCTGTACGCTCAGGAGTCTTTTGCCAGCAGCTGGCAGAACTTAGAAGGGTATTTCCTCTGGTCTTTTCTGCAGATATAAGAATAAAAAGATATCTGTATCCAAGAGGCAACGTGCTAGAAATCTCTACACTTTCCTAAATCTGATGTCTCTGTCAGCCTATTGTCTGCTCTTAAGAATGAGGCTGCTGGCATTAGAGAAGCACAAAAAAGAAGCGTAACACTTGTGGGCTCTACCAGCAGTAGACCTGTGAATTAGGGCAGGATGTTGACTCCGGTATCTTTTTCTCTTTCCTCTTTAGAAGCCCCAGGCCCCCTTTGGAAGCGCTGTCTATATGCTATTAAGCAGTAAAAGCATATGTTAATAGCCTCTTACTTTTTGATCCTTGGAGAGATTTACAAATTCCATCTGGCGTACACAGAAGTGCTATAGTGTGGGAGAAATTGGAAATAGAAAGGCAGGGGGAAGGGAATGACTTCTTTAGAGTTGCAGTCCTTGCATCCCAAGACCTGCCAAAAGTGGTCATCTTGTTCTTCTTGGGCTCCAGCCGGAGAAGCATCTGCCCAAACTTACAGAATCGCTCCTCTCTTTCAACATCACAGACACAATGCTGCCTGTGTCAGAGCCGGAGGCAAACTTAAATGGCTGTAGATATATAAAGGAACAAAGTGAAGGAGTCTTTTGAAGCCTAGAAACCACTTTGAATAATTTAGGGATCTTCCTTCTCATCCTACTGTTTTTGTTGGCAGTTTAGATGTACGGATTCAGTGGCTTAGTTTGTCAGAAAGAGGGCAGAGTTTGGGCAAATGAAAGAGCTCAAGTTCGGTTTTGTCTGTAGTTCGTTATGCACAGCCTTTTTTCTCCCCTTGTTGGAAATAACCAGCTTTTTCTGAAGATTTTAGGTATTTATGAATTATGAAGACCACTTTTTCTCCTGAATGTATGTACTGTAATGGTGTTGAGCTCTCAGCAAATAAGTTTATGACTATAGTTTTGCATTTTTCAGTTTCATGCAAATGTATTATTTTTTGCAAAATATCTTTACTTACAGAGCGTATTTTGTACTTAATAATCTGTCTTTTACTGAGCAAAGTGAGAATGCTTTTGGAAAAAAAAAGGTGAACAGAGGTTTGAAATATTCATGAAGGTCTAAAAACGACTACTGACTTTTGTTTACTATAGATTGCATTGGCTTTCACAGAGACAAGAATTGGCTTTTAAAAGAGAAACCCAAATCCCTCCAAACACTTCATTTTAGGAAGGAGGGGGAGAACCGACGCTGTCTGATGATTTGTTTTCATGAGATGTCTGCATTAGCTCTCAAATTACAGAGCTGATTTGATGGAAAACTGCAAGAGGCTGCTCATTTGTGACTGACCCTGCCATCTAACAAGAAGATAGACCTTAGGCATAATTGGGTTGATGCTGATTTGATCGCGCACACACACAAAAAAGCTTAAAATAAGTCTTAGATCTGCAGAAGCAAAGCAATGCTCTGTCCTTAGACTGCCTGGTTTGTTGGTTGTCACTGGATTTTGCTGCACTGGATGACTGCTTATTAGAAATAAGCAATGGTTCACTTACTAGAAATAAGCCTGTTTCAGTGGATTGAGCATAAAGTTATTTTTATTGATGCTTTGTGCAACTATATTTTGCACAGATGTTTGGGAAAAGTATTTGCCAAACATCCTACCCTAAGAAATGCCACGGACCTTACACTGTGTAACTTGAGAGCAAGTAGTAAAACTAGTGAGCTTAGACTCCCTGAAAACTTGTCACTGGCATGTTTTAAGCAGCCCTGCATTAACAACAGGTAAAATATCAGATATGGCTAATGAAGGTAACATGAATCTTGAATGGTTTATGGAGAATTGATATTACAGATTTTTTTCGCTTTTCACTGGAAATCCAAGAATGCATGAGACCACAGAGTTTGTCCGGGAAGGAAACACAGTGTTTATTTCACTGTGTGTCTGTATGAATCTTGGAAGATAGATCTGGATATTCTATACTACCACACATACATGAAGACGGCCAGCATAATCTCGGGTGTTTGGAATACCTGTGGGGGTAGGGATGGTTTTATAAAGCAGAGAATGAGTGAGGACTGGGAAATCTGTGAGATGTGTTAATTCAGCACCTCTCCAAGCTTGTCTTCCCTGCTCCTGTGGAGTATGGCCAGCCAATTAAACTGCCTCCACTCAGCCATCAGGTCTTGCTCGGACACCCATGTAGATGCAGAGGATTGTAATTTGCAACTGCCTATACAGGTGAAAATTTTATCCAAACACCCTGCTAGGACATAGATTTCATGCTTCCAAAAAGGTTCTTAATTATTTGGGAGGCTCGCTGCTTGTGCTAATAATGGACTTGCAGAAGGATATTTTGCATGAGGTTGAGTATTTTGCTCGGAGATCTGATTAGAGATGTACACAAACAAAACATTCCTGTAAACAGAAGCTGATCTTTTAGACAGCTGTTATTCTGTGCCCTTATGTATTGTAATGGAGAAGATTTCTTTAGGTGCATTCTAACATCCCCAGCAATGCTGCAAATAAATTTCAAATATATTTTAGCATAGCTGCAGCAAGCATTGGTGTGTTTATGACAAACTCTTCCTTTTGATAAGGGAGTAAATTTGCATGGCTGAATTAAGCCCTCTGAAAATAAGGGCTTACATAAAACACCAATGTACTGTACCCCTTTAATTACTATAGTTCTAAGACAGCATAGTTATAACATGTAATTAAATTTCACTGTATAAATGGAACATGGGCTGTGGTAGGCACATCTTTCATCTTTTGATGTATAATGACATTCAAAATATTCTCTAGCACTCAGTTGATAAACAACTTGAAGAGTCAGGGTCTACAGAGTAGCTTGTTTGATTTTAAATTTGTAAGATTGGCACGTGGTCTCTTTTGACGATACTGCATTCTGATGTGATCCATTTATCTAATGTCATTAACAGTACACGCTGAATGTACAATTAAGCTTGAAACTGTCAATGTCAGTGGCTGTTAAAAAAGGGTTGATAAAAATGAGAAGAGGAACCGATGTTTTGTAATAAGCATCTGTGTTGCTTTTAAGTCAAGAAAAAAAAATCAATGAATTTCAATATATTGCTGTCTTCATTGCCAATGTAATTCAATAAATATGTTAATTCACTTTTCTGAACACTGAAGAGAATTGAGAGCTTTTTGTGTAATTTATTTTTGTCAGTTCTAGTTTTCATGTTTTTTTGTTGTTGTTTTAGTTAGATTTCCAGCTTAAGTCTAGTAATAAAAATGTTAATAATTGAAATAGAGAGGAAATATTCTATATCTTGGATTTTTAACAAACTGTGGGATTTTTTCTCTATTTTTCGGTTAATTTTGAAATAACAAGCCAGCAAAGAATCAATGTATGCTTTTATCATTAACAATTCTCTTCCTGCTAGAACAAAAAAAAGAGCACTTTGAGGTTCAACAAAAACAATACAAGTTTCAGTCCACATGCAAATTTCAGTACAGAGTTTTCTTCCTGACTGCATTGCTGGTCTTTACCCCGAAACAAGAGAGATTTCATATATCTTAATCCTATTTAGGAATTTGCATGGTCTGTACTTGCATGAATCAAATCTTGAACATTGTTTAAGAACCTTTGGACGTAATACTATTATTTGGTATGAAATTATATGAACTGATGTGAGATATACCTTTATTTATATATCTCTACAAGTGTTTTCTTGTTTTGCAATAGTTACATCTATTTTCTAAAGAAAACATTAAAATATTGTTAAGTAAAACCGTATAGGAAAGGTGCAGAAATTATGCGAACTACTGTAATAACCTTTGCTGTGGTGGTTTCCAGAAAAACTAGTTGGTGTGCAAGTACTGGAAAGGAGATGTGTACTTGTGAGTGTGCAGAGCTGCAAGCTGCTGTGTGTCTTGCCAACAGCTGAGTTGCTATATTTTGGAAAAGACAGTGAGGTGATTGCTGAGTGAGATGGAGAGTGCCTGTGTTAGAAGCACAGAATGCTCATAGTATCTACCTATCAGACTTTTAGCCTGTGAAATCTCTTGAGAGACACTGTTGTTATTGCAGCAGACCTCTTCTGATTCTTCTCCCTTAATACTTTCCAGATTAATCTTTTAAATAAGAGCCAAGAAACTTATTATAATTATCAGAATATATATATATATATATATAATTTTTTTTTTCTTTTGCCTAGTTAATGGCTGTGGCTGCTCAGACAAGATGTTATTAAAATATCTTTCTGGAAGTAGTTATTCAAAACACAGCCTTCTAAATGGACATGAGATACGCAAACAAAGCTTAAAGTCATAAAATTATCCCTCACCAGTCAATATTCCAGGTAATAAAGCAGCAACAGATTTGCCAGCTGAACTACTTTCATGCTGATGAAAGTTTTCAAAGGAGACAATCCTGTGCCTTTGTTAATATTTTGCCTCAATTTTTATAAGAGTGATGTTCACTGAGATGAGTAATCATTATCAAACCCAGAAATTACTATAACTAAAAGACAAACCATTTAAGGAACTTGATGCTGAATAACCTCCATCCCAGTTTCCTGAAAGAAGTGACACACCAAATGGTGCGTCTGGCAGCAAGTGTTGTAAACACAGCAACAGAGGGTGGAGAAAAGATGGTATTGCTTATGTTTGAAAGGCAGAGAGTGTCTGATCTGAGTTAAATGGGAAGATGACAGCATAGATCTACCCAAGATCCATACCAGTGGCCTGAAAAGATTTTCTTTGTGTTGTCCTGGTTTATTTTTGAAGGAGAGCTAACTTTCCAGACTGGAAATGGAGACAATGGTGTCAAACGGACTTCAGTAAAGCACGTGGTTTAAATAAACTTTTATTTAAATTTCAGAGTACAGAGAATGTGAAAGGAGTTGTAATGTGAATACAATGTCTTAGTAGAATGTGTCAATGGATAGTATTGATGAGAAAAGTACTTGGACTGAGCTTTGTAAAAGAATTTCTGAAGAATTGATTTTGTAAAAGATCTCACTTTATACTTTTAGTAGTGACTTTAGGACAAATATTAAGATAGTGCTGACAGAAAACTCAGCTACTTTCTTGATAAAAGGTGAAGAGGAATATTCCACTGAAAAGAACCTGTAGCTCTGACAAGTCGAATAATACAGACTCGTTATGTACAGTACAAGGTGAAAGGTGCTACAGTCGAGGACTAAAAGCATTGAACGTTAGAACACACTGAGTTGGAAATGGCAGAGGAAGAGAAGGGCTTCGATCTATTTTTGAGCTGTGCATCCTTACCACGAGAGACCACAGGCAGTTTTGGCATGCATCTATCTAGGCACATGGAGGCAGGGATAAACAAGTAGCAGTCTGTATAGCTCTAACAAGAGATCACCTGGAGTACTTGTATGGATGTTTTCTCTCAAATCTATTGAAGAAGGTTTAGTTGAAACTGGAATGTATGCAGAAAAAAGGATGGTAATAAGATTAGAGAACAAAGTCTCTCATCAGTGAGGAAACTAGAGGAGGGCATCCTATTTAGCCTTGCATATCAAGCCCAAGAGATGATACATGGTATGCAGATGATACCTGATGATGCAGCTGATATCTGTAAGTATGTCATTGACAAAATACCAGGAAGAGAAAAGGGCTTTCTTTTAGACTGGGACTGTGGCTTGATGAGCACATGAAATATCAGTTGTATTACTTTGTTATCTCTTATGTAAAGCAATAAATCAAATATTAATCTATTGTAGAATTAAACAAGAAAAATATATTTTTAAAAAAAAAACAACTTGGTAAGCTGCTCCCGAATAATATTTTATTAGAAAATCATGTATTTCTGAAAGGTTTTCATGGTATGTGCTTGATTCCACTTTACTAAATGAAAGAAAATAAATAATATCCTGAGCAGTAATATTTTGTAAGAGGTTGCTAATTGGAGAATTATGTTGGTTTTTTTTAATTTGAAATTTGGTGAAACACATAGCAAATTTAGAATCTCTGTGTTTAGACATGTAATTTCAGAGTATTTTTCATCTTGAATGCAGGCTCAGAATGTATTAGACTTATTTCTTATAAATAATACAGGGTTTAATTACTTTTTGTTTTACCTGTTACCTCAGGCATTATCTTCTTTGTATTCATTTTCAAATAAGCACCTTTGCCCTTCTCCCTTATATCCCCCATGCTTGACAGAAGCTGTTTGTAACCATTCATAAACCAACTTAAAGCTGTCCTTCAGATTCCTTCTTAAAATTCTCCTTCGTGTTCAGGGAACTGGACTGTGTTTAGTATTGCTTGTCATTCTGGCTCATATTGCCAAGCTCTCACTTGTGTATCCATATCTGAATGCCATAAATACTAATTTACGGATGTAATTTCTTTGGGGGAGAGTTTTAAAATTATTTTATTTTATATGTATGTATAATATTAAAATATAATATATACAGATGCCTAGAAAATACAGTTATACCTAACTGTATATATGGATGGATTCTTGGTTATATGTTTCCATTTTAAACATATTCCTTGAACAATTATTGAGGACGCTAAGCACTACTGTGATATCAATAATTAAAACTAGTGATGTAGAAGACATGCTGTAAGACTTGTGGGTCTTATAGCACATGTTCCTTTCTTGCTGCTATTTAATATATGCCTGCTACCTTCAAGGACAGTACTGCATGCAAATTTTGGACTTTATGTATAGTATGATCTGTCTGTGACTTCTGCTTTGGTTTGATTGTTTTCAATTCTGACTTTAACCACCATATTATGACATTTGCCCGTTCCCTGAAAGGGATGCACTGATGCCATTATTAAATAAGCCTCATGTTAAACATAACTATGAAGCTCATATTTTTAGCTGTTATTTTATCTATAACAGTTTATAATTTTTTACCATTATTTGGAAGCAATATGATTATTTGAAGAAATGTCCTCATGTTCTCTATTTCTCACTCACTTATAGTATCAAATGCTCAGACCAATGGATCCTGTTAAATCAAGAATAAACACTTGATATGCAAGTATAGTGCATCCAACTGATTCAGTTGTAACAGGTACTTCTCTCTGAAGTGATTTAAAAATTAACTGTTCGAAATTTGTTTTGTTGCAAATCACAGAAAACCAGTTCTGTTTTTATAAGAATAAAAATATGACATGAAAATGTATTTGAATACACTTGCATAACTATATTTAAGAACACCGTGCTTAATGCTAGGAAATTAACAGTCATTTTATTCATTTAGAATAGAAATGCCTTCAACCTTTTAGGGAAAGCAAGAGCAAATTACAGCCAAATTTTCATTTCACAAGTCATCTTCATCCAGGATAAGCCAGGGCCCCAAGGTCAATTCTTCAATTTGGTATCCTATTTCCATAATGTTATTCTGCAGTGTACTTTCATTATTACTGGAGCAGTGCTCGCTTTCCTATTAGTTTTATAAATGGCTATGTTAATGCCTTTTTGCAGACAAAACCACCTTTTGTTAATATCCCAGTGGATTTCTTAAGGATTAAAATATATTTTTAAGCAGCCATTGGTTCTATTTATATTTTTTCATTGATGATTAGCCCTTGTCACCTACCCAAAAGTGGCATTGTTCAAACGGAAAACAAAGCAGTTTTTAAGATGTGTTGAGTGATTGGCTTGACTGACAGAAAATAAATAATTAGAAGCTAAAAATTCTAAGAATCTTTCTAAAATTTAGTAATAGATAAAGCAATGCAACAGTAGGAGAAAAATGTATTCTGGCCAGGGAGTAACCTTTTGTTAAGATGTGGAGTTCTACAGATAAAACGTTTTCTTTGTCTTTTCCTGTGCTGGTAGTGATGATAAGGTACCAGTTCAGCTCAGCTGGGGTACAGCTGTTACTCCTAAAAACTTGCTAGCTTTGTTTTAGATAATTAGATATTTACTTCTACAGTTAGATACATAAATTATTATATTATGTGTAATATCCAAGACGAAAATAGATGGAAGATGTCTGTAGTGTTCAATAGTGTACATCCTTGCCAGGAAGATGGGTGCTTATTGAGCAGTCAAGTATTGAGTAAGAAGTTTTTCTCAAACATCAGATACAGTGCAAAATACCAGTTCTTGGGAGCGATATTCATGAAATTTGTTTTTCAGAGGTGTCTTTTATGGGAGTATAAGTGATTTATATACATAGAATAGAAATTTATTGAAGGAAGTAGGGTTTAAAGAAGCTATTGATTGATTTCCTTGATTTTCCCTTAGTCTACATTGCTTGTGAACACTGTACAGACATTTTAGTAAGTATAGAACAAAATTCTGTTCATAGTAGCATAGCATTGTGTTTTGCTTTGAAGCTGAACATTAGAATAGAATATATCAGCTGGAAGGGACCTACAATCATTATCTAGTCCAACTGCCTGATCACTTTCAGGTCTGACCAAGTTAAAGTGTGTTAAGGGCACTGTCCAAATGCCATCTAGACTGACAAGCTTGGACCATTGACCACCTTTCTGGGGAGCCTGTTCCAGTGGCTGACCACTCTCTAGGTAAAGAAATGCTTCCTAATGTCCAGTCTAAACCTCCCCTGGCACACAGCTTTGAACCATTCCTATGTGTCCTGTCATTGGATACCAGGAAGAAGAGATCTGCAGCTTGTCCCTATGACCCCTCCTCAGGAAGCTGTAGAGAGCAACGAGATCACCTCTCAGCCTCCTTTTCTCCAAACTAGGCACACCCACAGTCCTTAGACGTTGCTCATAAGACATTCCTTCCAGTCCTTTCACCAGCTTTGTTGCCCTCCTCTGGACACATTCAATGATCTTCACATCCTTCTTAAACTGTGAGGCCCAGAACTCATGGTTGAGGCTACACCAACGCTGAATACAGTGGGATAAACACCTCTTTTGACCAACATGTTATGTTGTGTTAGGTCCAAGTTAATACATTTAGAAAGTGGATTTTTGTAACAGAAAATATGTCTAGATGTATCCTCTAGTAATTTGTCATGAAGCGCAAGCACCTCTGGCATACTGACTACGATGAAGTTATTTAGATTGAAATTTTAAAATATGAATGCTTAAATATGAGTATATATGACAATAGCAATCTGCTGAGTAAGGTTTGCTGTTATGTCAATGGCAACTTGGGATAAGCTGCCACTTAAAAAAAATAAAATAAAATTTGTTTTTTAGTACCTGGTACTAATTCAGGTTTTCAAAGTATGCTATAATCTGCTTTGGAGCAAAAGAGAGGCCCTTGAAGAGATGGAGACTTGACCCCACACTGTACAGATGGAACCAGTTTAGATCTTAAACATATTTGCATACTTTCAAAAAGGCTTATTATCATACATGAAAGACAAAACTATCGGAGTTAAACTGCTTCTAGGCCTCCTCTGCATGCATTTAACTAACTGCAGTGCACCTGTTTTTTGGGCTTTCCCTGAGTGCCCTGTTGCTAATGAGGTGCTGGTATGGGTACCTGCTCTAGGTTCACCTGACCTCAGCCTTGCCACTCTGTTGTGTGTAAGCTAAGAACTGACTGTCTCTCCAAAATCAATGTACCTAAAATCTGAAATATCTTCTAAACGTACTCCCCTCTCTCATTCTCTCTTGGAGAGTCTCCTCTTGAAGACTTTCCCTGTAGTGTTCTTTATTTCTTCTAAAAATCTCCTAGGTCTTGTGGCTGCCAGTGTATACATGCTGTCTATTAGTTAAGATACTTTATATTAAAAACTGTCAAAGAGAGGAAAGCAATTTCATACAGTTCCCAAATTAATGACAGTCTGCTTGCACATTGGTTGCTTTCTGTTGGCATCTGGGTCCTAGTACAGACTGCCATTCTTAATCATATTTTAATTTTCAAATAAATTGCTTTCATTATCCTTTCATTTACAATACCATGTGTGCATTACTGCTCATTAATGTTTGTCATCTACTTTGCTGAGACTGGGTTTTTAAATAGCCGTGGTTGCAATGCAGTAATTAAAGATGATCCATGTTGGTTTTGTAGAAATTACTCTGAAGCCTTCCTACAAAAAAAAACAAAGTAAAAATACCCCACCCACAACAACAACAGAAAAGGAAACCCAAACCCAGAGTGCTGTTGAAAACGATTTCTTAAGTGTATGGAAGCAGCTTAGCTTAAGTGCCTTGCTTGTAGGTAAAAAGAACGTACTTGTAATGGGTCTGTTAGAATTATGTCAAATGGTGGATCTGTACGGAAACTATATTGCTCTGTAATTACTGAGAGCCTTGTTGGTTTTGAGTGCAAGATTTTATACTCAGACTTCTTTTTCACATTACTTTGCCAAACTTTTATTCCAATGTCTGTTTAGCATTGTTAGCTTCTATTCAGCTGGTTCCTTCCCCCTTTTTTCCACTCCAGATACCAAAACCATAAAGGGACTGAAACAACATGGCAGGGATTTTAAAATTAGAGTTTTGGAACAGAATCCCCGTGGGACAGAAGAAAAACAGTAGCAGTTACTGCTGCCCTGATTTTGGCCTAGCCATCTTCCCAAGGTTGTATAGCATAGTACGGAAATGCTTCCTGTCTCTGCACTTGCAGGTGCATTTGCCTACGGCACAGTCGATATGACTGATTTTATGCAGACACAAACCTGTGGATCTCCATACCTGTGCTTATCTTATTTTTTTTTTTTTCCTTTGCTCTTTAAGTGTATGTGCTCAGCTTTGAAAACCTAGCCCTTAGGAATCCTGATATGAATGTTCAAAAGTAATGTCACTGCTGATATGGCACAGGAGTAAAAGAACAATTATACATTACTCAAAGAGAAATTTAAATGGATTTTTTGGATGTGATACTCTTTATGAAGTGCCAGAGAACTAGTTGTTTTTCTTGAACTCATATTGAAGCAACTTCATGTGATGGACATGTCCTAATGTAATAGTGCTTGGCCCAAACGAGCTGGTGCAGTCTTCTTGGTGGTGGGGTTGAAAATTTAGTCCTGCAGTCATCTGCAGTGCTTCTATGTTGCATTATGTGGTCATGGCTGAGGAGACCTCTAAATTTGTCAGGTTGCATTTACTTGTGAGATGAAAAGATGGGGTATATTCTGCTTCTTTCAGTCTGTGCCATCATTTGCTTTTAATGAACCTTGTCACCTCTACATGACTAAGATCTTAACATTGTCTCCCTGGCTCAGAGCAAAAAAGCAAAAGTGTTAAGAAACAAAATTACTGATGTTCCCTTTTTTTTTTTTCTACAGTTTATGTATCTTCAGTGAAGGGAATATATTTTGAAATATTTTTTTTTGTTGTTGTTTTGTCACATTCCAGATAAAATATTGCTCCAAAAATTATTCAAATACTAATACTTTCAAATTGATAGATTCAATTATTCATAAATCAATAGATCCAAATTAGTAAGAAATTTATAAATTTACTTATTTGAGTGATAGAAGAAAACACTTCTTTATTTGAATCTTCTCTTACTCAATTATTGTACTACAGGAACATCTCCTCCTGGTGTTCATTAGCTAAAAAGCCAAGATGGGTGAAAACTGATAGTAGCACCTCAGCTAAGGCTGACTCCATAGATTTCTTTAGAGTTTGTTGTTTTGTTACGGCTAATCCACTCATCAAGGCCTTCTGACTATCCATATCAAGGCACATATCTGTTCAATTTAATGATTTAGATTTTAGTTTAGCCAAATCACTTTCAGTGTGTGCCTGTCTATTAGCTCTGGAGAAAACTGGTAGCAACTACACTCCGAACTTACCTGTCAGTCTGATGTGCAGAGTTTGGTGGGCTGAACTAGATTTAAAAACACTTTTTTTCCTAAAACTCGGGCCATTTAGTATGAGAAGAAGGATTATCTTTATTTGTTGTTAGAAATAATACTTTCTCTATTCTTATTAGTGGTGGAAAATGGAAGGAGATGAGTAGGAGGAGAAGTTGTGAAATGAATTAATCAGTCCCATTCTAAATGTAAGAGAGCCCATAGCCATATTGCACTGTATCATGATCACATAAGACATTTCAGCCTAAATCCAGCCACTACTTTGAAATAACATCTGCAAAGGAAATGTCACTGCCAAAGGAAGTTTTATATATGCTTCAGTAGATGATATTAGTCCTAAGGCCTCCATCTTACAGAAAAGCTTTAAAATTTCCTGAAGGATATGTTGTGATACTTGTAGTGTTTTGCTATGTTTTTCACATTTTTCTAAAATGTTAGAAAAGCAAGACAAATATTGAACAGTGAGGCTCAAGTAGGCACAATTGCTTAAGCAAACAGTTATTTTTAAGAATGGAAATATTCCCAGCAGCATCTGGGAGACTTGCAATGAATATAAACCTGGGCATGTGCTGAACAGTAACTGAATGCATTGGAGTTTGTTCAGAAAGAGACTGGGTAATGCAACATCCTTAAGAAGTACTTGCAACTTCAAATGCTTATAAATATTTGACTTAAATCCAAACATGAACTTTGTGTGAAAGACAGAGAATTCCACAAGTGTAAGATTTGTTGCAGGATATTCCTTCCATTTTCTGGGTATGGGTGAATATATCAAAGCCAAAACTTTGAGGAGTCATAGCTCTCTGGATATGGTGACTTTGTGATGGTTAGCCATTCTTTGGGGTGGAACAATGGTAAAAAAAATTTCTAATTTGGGCAGTATATCATTAGGTTCCCCGATACAGTGAATGTGTTTAAGCATATTCTCTTACTTATTTAAACTTTTTCCTGTGCTGGGTAATGATATAATTCTGTATATGCTGATTATAACATGCAAATACAATAGCAGTTACAACTCATCAAAATCCTGGATGGCTGTGGATTTAAATTTTAGTAACCGGATCTTCAGAAAAAGTGATTATGCTAAAAAATCATAATCAGAAGAGGTTCAATAAGGTTTTGCTATTCCTTTCCAGTACATGAAGAGCATCAATATTCAAACAGAAAATCAGAATCTGTGCAGAGATGAAGGCAGGAGAGAGAAGGAGTAATCCTGTTAAAGAAATGTAATGTTGTCAGTTTTGCATAGATTGTCTTATTCTGGTCATGATTATAAAGGTTTGAGGAATATCCCACCTACTGTGAGAAGACATCCCTCAATGCATTGAAGCTGCTGCAATACTTTTAGAACAAGCAGCAAACACTTGCTTTTCAGTAATGTAATAGGGATCTGTGCAACCCTTGTCTCTCTGTATAAGAGGTATCAGTAATGTCAGTGAATTGCTAAGGACCTGCCAACAATGTTAAAAAAATATCTTGTTTATGTAGATATATTTTTCTGTTTGTTTTGTGATATTAGAATAAGCAGAGCAGAAAATGATAGATGATTTTTTTTCTTTTTTTTTTTTTTTTTTTTTTTCGTAACAGCCACTGTTCAGATAAGGTGAGGGCTAAAAGATTTCTCTTCTTCATACCACATAATATGCCATTTTCATTTTGTGCTGCTTATAACCCTGAGTGTCACAGCTTTCTATTCTAGTCTGAATAGTCAATGAAACATTATGAAGCTGATAAGAAAAGCTGGTCCCCGTTACTTGGCAACGGCTGTTAAGCAGAGCTGAGTGCTGTTGATTGAGGAGATTAGCTGCCACAGATAAACCTCCTCTTTTTGCTGCCCTGCTGCTTATCTTTCCACCCATAACAAGTTGCACCAAATATGACAGCAGTCAGTGGTTTAGGCAGAATATGAACTTTGTGGCAAAGGAAGTTTGTGCAAAAGACTTAGGGTGCTGACGAAAATCTTGAATTTATTAAAATTTGCAGGTTGTTTTCTGGGCTGTCCTTCCTTAACTTCGGGGTGAACAGTATTATTTGAAAGGGTGATGCTCCAGATATGAGAGCAATGGGAAATCTTGTTCCTACATTGTCCCATTCATAAACACTGAAAATAACAAATATTTTTAAGTTGTCTCTAGCTCCTCTTTTAAGTGACAATGAAGCAATAGATGAAATACACTGTAAAATCACTGCTGTTACCACGTATGCAGAATCTGGATTAAATTTTGACTATTTTGGTTGATGCTTTTGGGAGAAAATGCTATTATGAATTAAACAAAAGTCTCTGGATGCATCAAAATGTGTTTATATCTGTACATGGCGTGGAAATATTTCTAGTTTCAGTATATCCAAATTACATTTCATTATAGAAGCTTTTGATTGTCTGGAAAATTAAAGCTGAAATCTGGCTAGTGATAGAAGCTGGGAGCTTTTCCTTTCCTCGGCATTCATGTTGCCTTTTCCTCTCACACCTTTAAAATGTTGGTTTATCCCTTTGCTTTCATTAGTGAGTGTGCAGTTTTGTTTTCTTTTTTGCCTTTGGAGAGGTCTTTGGTGATGTCCATACTACCACCCTGGAGCTGCTGTCCCTTTGCAAACCTTTGCTGGCCAGAAGAGAAGTGTAGACTGGGCTGGTTGAATAACTGGGGAATGCCAAAGCATTGGCAGAAGAGTGAAACTGAGGTGACATGTTTAAGGAAAGTAGTCTTTGTGCAGAGGTCCAGGTGAATAGTTATCTATCTAATAACCTTCATAAGTTCAGCAATATTATTTAAATGTGTGCTATTTTCAATGATCCAGCAAAAGCTTCAGAATAATAGATTTTGGGTAGAGGTATTTTCCTTCACTTAGGGTTGCAATCCTTTTTTTTTTTAATATGTTTGGGTAGAGCTAACAAAGTGATGGTTTTTGCCTGTAAAAGCATTCAGGTGGAGTACAGTAAGAGACAACAAGCAGGTATACTATGTTGTGAGTAGTTTTGTTATCCCAAGCAAGGATCTAGCACTTTATAAGGAATGTAGTATGAGGGAGAAATTGAGAAATACACAGTATGGCGCTTGTTAGTAATATACTATTTCAGTAATATATTATTTTTGCTGATCCTGTAATCCTGGCTTTCAAGTTTTTTTAGTTTGCATGTTTGATGAACTGTTATATCCTCCTTTTGTAGCGTGAATACTTGTTCAAAATTATTCTTGTTTACTCTGTCTTCTTTTAACAAGTATATATGCTGAGTATACAACTTCTGTACTTAACCACTCAAATTGCAGGAGAATCTAAAGCTGTGAGCAGCTTAAATTCTGTCCCCAAACACCAGTTAAATAATGGCTTTTAATTGTATACTGTATTTTAAAAAGCACATTACAACTTTTAAGTATCTCACATGTTAAATATTTCCTGCAAGTTGTATGCATTCTGTGAATAAAACAGGAAGCAATTTGAGGTTGCACATTTCACATGCACTGAGGTGTTTCTGCACCCATTGCGAAAGCAGAAATATCTTGCTTTTCAGATTCATTCTTACCATCATTTCAGGCACTGCAAATCTTAAAAGTTGTTATAGAAGCATAGAGTTGTTTTGCTTGGAAAAGACCTTTTAGATCATCACGACCAACCACTAACCCAGCACTGGCAAGTCACCACTAAACCATGTCCCTCAGTACCACAGCTACACGTCTTTGAAACACCTCCAGGGATGGGAACCCTATCACTGCCCTGGGCAGCCTGTTCCACTGCTTGATAACCCTTTCAGTGAAGAAATTTTTCCTAATATCTAATCTAAACCTCCCCTGGTGCAACATGAGACCATTATGAACTGTAACACACAAAACTGAGAAGAATTAAATACTTCTGAAACTTCTCCCAGTCCTGTTCCACATCTCTGTTCCCGTATCACTTCATCTGCCTGCAGGCTTACTAACAGAGACAAAAGATCATTCTCTATTCTGAAGACTGCTGTGCTGGAAAAGGCATTTCACCACAGGGCTTTTCTCAGCCTGTCGATAATCTCTTTTGTTTCTCTCAACTTCCCTTCCAAAATTTTTCATTCATTGTAAAATTTGGACACGGTAACTATATATTCGGACACTGACCTCATCCATGCTGCATTCTGAATGATGTCACCTCCTTATTCCAACTTTTATATCTTCAAGTCTTATTAATGCTTTTGCCCTGGTGTTGTGTCAGACTGAATGCCGGGGTCTGAACCAAGAAAGGAGGACTGCAGTGTCTCCTGCCCTTCATCTACTGCCATTAGCAAAGCTACCAGCAGTGCTCAGGCGCTGTCACACGGTGGGGGGACAGCTGTGTCTGGACTTTGAATTCATTGTGATAGAAATAACTTTTCCCAGTGCAGTTTCTGATAGGTGATCCTAGGTATGAAACATCATATTTAGATATTTTAAAGCACAGTTTGCTTGAAAAGTGACAGATTTTTCACGCTCTCTAGAGTGTTCAGCAAAAACTGTTAGCATCCCTCTTGTCAAAGTTTGAGGTGAGGTTCTTGGCTGGTTCAGTGTCCGTGTATAAGCTGCCAGAGGCAGCTTGACGTGCTGTGGCTTCTCAAGGCATGCTGAGATTTCATTCTTGAGCAAGGTGGAAAGATTTCTGAGATAGCTCCAGACAGTTTTAGTCAGTCCACAGGTTGAACCACTCTGTAAAGTTACCCAAGTTTATAAGGGTTTCCTCTCCCCTTCATAATGGAATATGTTTAAAATTTCTGTTGATGTGTTCAGGTTGGCATAACATAATTTTCCATAATTTTTGTAATACTTTGCAACTAGGGAACAAGATGTCTTTATTACTGTAATTTCATGCATGTCTGAAGTCAATTCCATTTAGGAATAAATTCAGTAGCTCAGATTACAAAAGTAATCTGGTATCTCAGTAAATATTTTCCTGCAAAGATATAGAAAGCTTCAGGTTTGGCAGAGGTCAGAAATAAACCAAGTTTGCTCTATTAGATACTGCATCTGATGAATATGAATGGAATGGCCATTAGTCATGTTTTCACAAGAACACTGTCTCCTGCAAACCCATAATAGCTAACTCTTAAAATATAAGCTCTTGGTACTTAGCACAAGGTAAAACTTTCACTACTTTGTTTTTGTTACAAAATGAAAATTAATGAGAAATCTATTTTGCTGAACAAGGTTTACTTGCAGAGTTATTTTTGCCTTGGGAATACAGATGCAAGAGCAGCTACAGTCTGAGCACACTGTGAAGACATTGCCAGCACCAAAGTGGTTCTTGGCACCAACCGAAAGTGTAATGGGGATCCTTGAAGTGACTGAAGTACATCTCCGTGATACTTGGAAAATTAGTGTGCATAAATAAGCATTAGTATATTTGCATCTCATTGCTTCCATAAATAAATTCTTAGTCCCTTTAGTAACCTCTGTTCATAAATGCATATTGAGTGAAAAAAGAAAAGAATTGTACGTTTCCCGCATTCCTCATTGCTCTGGCTTAATTTTAAACAGTGCAAGCTACAGGAACTCCATTAGTCTTCCAGGAGGGAGTGGAACAGCTTCAGAATAGCTTCTCCCTGCTTGAAACTTGTTCTGATTCAGAGTATTCTCTTTTGTCTTTTCACTCCATTTTTCCCAATAAAGTCACAGAAAATTAATCAGCCAGGTTGCATGCAGTTTTAGTCTTTTCCCATACAGCATCAGACACGTCAGTGCTTAAGGATCTATGTGGGTACCTCCTTTCTTCCCTTTTTCTCTGAACTTCTCCAGTTTATTCATATCTTTCTGATAATGATGTGGTCAGAATTTGGTGCAGTACTCTGTCTGTCTGATGGAAAAAAAAAAAAAAAAGAGCTTTTTCTAGATGGGGAGTGGTACATGGCTCAGATTTCTCACTAATGAGATAGCAATGTAAAGTATAAATTCATATGTTAATCTTGCAGTCCAGTGACTAAATATGCTAAAGTAAAGGAGACAGCTAATATCAGCCTACTAATACTTGACTTATACTTGAATTTAAAGTATTTTTCCTCTTGGAGGAGGATTTGTATGTTTAAGTCTTTCTTCCCTTTTCTCTTTAGTATACTAGTCTTGAAAAGAAAAAAAAAAAAGGCAGTGTCTTATAGACTGTGTCGTAGTCATCTGGATGTGGAAGATGTTGATTCAGTGACCTCTTTGTCTTCCATTCTTGTCCTCATCATGGAGCCAAAAATATAGTTTTCATTTCACATCATTACCTAGGCTGTGGAAAACTCAAGTGTGGTTCTCTAAGAAGTACCAAGTTATTCAAACATTATTCAACTGCTGCATTAGCTCTAGCAGCAAAAATTTAAGCCTTACTTTCTTTTCATCTCTACCTTTCCCTTTCCTTAAACTCCCTCCTGCCCTTTCCTCCCAAGGCATGGCCATTATTTCTGTGGTTGGGGGGCCTGTGTATGACCTGTTAAGACTGAGGTTCATTTCTGTGCTCTGAATGGCAGAAAGTAGGCATTGAAATCTGGACCTCTCATTCTCTTAGCTGAATAACTTAACTTAGGGGCTTTTGGGAAACAGGCAGCACTTTTCATGGTGAGCCTGCTCTTCTCTTGCTTTGTTAAACTGTAGCTAACTTTTTCATGGTCCTTTCCTCCCCTCCTTTTGCTGTACTCAAGAGAGAGCAGGATTTTTTAGTTACTTTCCCTGCAATTTACGTATTTCTGTTGTAACTTGAAAAAGCCTCTCGAGTGAAAGCATGCATAATATTTTGGGACCATACAATCCACTACTTAAATTAGCAGGTTAGCACAGAAACAGCTCCTGGGATGATATTTCCCCTCTGTTGAAGGTTATATCTTTTTTGGTGAAGGAAGACTGGAATCCTCCAGAACCTGCTTTCGGAATTACTCCTTGAAACAAGGGGACTGTAAACCCCAGAGGAGATACTCTCACATGTGCCTTGGGATGATTTGGAGTTTTGCAAATCCCAGCCCTGTCACAATGTTTGCACAACAAGTCATTAATGCTGTTAATGTAAACTTTTATCTTTTAATATGAGCGTTTTCATAATCACTGACATGCCATCCAATTGTTTCAGTCAGCAGAAATATTCTGGGATTTTAGGTTTTGGGTGTTTTTTGTCTGAAAACAGACTGGCTATCCACTTCTGTCCTTAAATATCTGTGTCCAAAGAAGTGAGGAAAGGCACTAAATCTTGTTACAGTCCTTTTCTGGGACTGTTAGGTGGTTCAGCTTTCATAAAACTTACAAAGTTACCTTTGCCTTCCAAGCAGCAGTTGGTTTATTAGCTGAGGAAGAATGTCCATGAGAATGGACTGTTAGTAAGAATATCCAATGCATGACATTTTCTTGTTGGATTAAAAAAAAAAAATCAAGTTTAGAACATCTTACGTTATTGTTTTATGCTTCTTATAGTGTTTCTATTAAATCTACAACATAAATCTACAAAAAATATTCTTTGTGTTTCATTTACAGTTGAGGATTTACTTTTATTGCATAATGTTTTGTGCCTTACACAGCAACAAAAGCAGAATACCACCACATACTCTTTTTTTTTAGAAAAATCTTTGTGCACTTTGCTTACTTGTCTTAATCATGCAGTACTTCTAGAAACAAATATTTCAGGGGGTTTTGTGTTGGGGTTTTTTTGTATGTGGTTTTTTTAATGTGTGTGGTTTGTTGGGTTTTTTTTAAGTGGTATTTCTTAATTTTAAATAACTGCCTTAAAACTTCCACGTGCCTATCAGCCTTTCGTATAGGGAAGACTGAAGGTGGCTGTCACTGCATAACTCTTCATTCCAGATGAAGTAAAAAGGATCTGAAAGCAATAAATTTAGGTGGTAAATAGCATGTGCTTCAGGACTGCTCCCTGAGCATGGAAATGCCCACTAGATGCCACTGTTACTGCTCTGAAATGGAAATAACCGAGGACTACTGAGGCTGCACAGAGCCACGCAAAATAAAATGGTAAAAAGGTTTTAAAAGTTTAAAACAGGGAGATTGCCTCGTTGGAAGGCTTCACTCTCTGTGGAGCGCTGCAGGTTTGCAATGCAGTTAACCATGATTGCAAGCAGCAGCTTTCCTGATGAACTGCTGCAGTGAGACTTGTAAGCTTTCGGTGTTCGAAAGCATGGGAGTAATATTTTTCAAAACATTGCATGAGAAATGGCACTGTAGAAGCCACTGTTGCTCTATCTGTATGATCTCTGCCTCGCCTGTAAAGAGAATTTAAAAGTAGAGGTATAAATTATGAACAAATCTTTTTTTAAATAAATGGAATATTAAAAATATGCTGTTTGCTGAAGAGCTTACTTGTAAATGTTGAATGTGGGCTTGTGGACTGTGTCTTCTGAAATAGCCTCTTTGTATGCAAGTTAATGTCCTTTTCAAGGAACTGTAACATTTAAATTTTTTTGGTTTTTTTTTTTTTTTGGAAAAGGATTTTGCAAATGTCTTGCTGGAGAGAAACAACAGTGAGAGAAAATACTTCCTAAAACTTTTAACATCTGTGACCTTGAGGTCAAGTATCATGAGGCTTTAGAGATGCAAATGTTATGCTTCTCATTGGGAAAGGAGTTAATCTTTACAGTAGGCAACTCAGGCTCTAACCTTGGGTTAAAAGACATCAAGTGCTGGCCTTTTCATTAGTTCTGGCCTGCTCTTGGACCTTTCAGCATCTTAAACCAATAGCCGGGGGAAGGAGTGTGAAGTCAAGTCCATCTTCAGTGAGAAGAAAGAAACCTTTTCTTACAGAAGGCTAAGCTGCTGAAGAACCATGCTCACTGTAAACTCTGCAGAAACATTAGAGGAAGTTCTCTGATTAAATGCAAGAGCATAAATGGCAGAGTCATAGGTGGCAGCAGGTGCCATTTGACACACTGCTGGGTCTATGGACTTTCATGTTTACATTTCAACACAGGAACAAAACACGGTGCCTACGGTATGGGGCAAAAATTACATTTTATATGACGCTTTATAATTTTTTAACAGTTGTCAGGTATTTGGGGTAAGGAAGCTGAAGAATTGGTTGATCCATGTATGTGAATACTGTCAATGTCTGGAGAGCTGCTTCCTATCCAGCTGCTGTAGGAAGTTTGAAGAGCAGAAGAACTGGGTGTTTCAGGGCATCTGCTTGAAGGCTCCTTTGCAAAGGTTGCTTGTCAGCACCATGTGAAAATTTCACTGCATGTAGATCTAAATAATTAATTACTGCAGAACACAATCTTTTAATTTACGTCTATCAAACTTTCATCAACATGCAGTCAAACACCAGTGTCTGTACTGGTCCTCATAGCTTTGCTCAGTAGCAAAACACACTCAACAAGAACTCGTTCTTTTTTTGCTGTTATTAAGAAAAACTGTGCCAAGTCTTGTATACCTCTTAGTTTCAAATGTCGGATTAGCCATACTTGGTGCTTCCAGGATGGGATATGTTTCTCTAGCCAAGGATAGCTTATTATACACTGAGATTTTTTTTTGTAGGAAACACTACTTAAAATGAATTGAATGAACCAGCTGCCCTTGCCTTCAGCGTGAAGGTGGTTACTCATTGCAAGTTTCCAAAGATTTTTTAGTACCTGTTAAGTACGTGATGTCTGTTTGTTTTACCTACTGAACCTGTTGGTACAATCAGCTCTTTAAATCCATGTTTCAAACTATAGTTTTTTATGCTCTCCCTTTATATAATTCAGTACCTAGATGTCAGTCATGAACGTAAAGCAGTGCTTCCTTCCTCAGTAGGTAATAGAGATCATAAATATTCACTAATTCATCACAAATGGGCAATAATAATGAATTAAGATGGGACCTTTCCATTTGGTTTCCTCAAAAATCATCCTTTTGGAACTTGAGTTTTGACGTGTTCACCGTTTAATCTATCAGCAGCATTTTTTTCATCAAGTTGATAAATATTCAGTTTAAATATATGTATCACACTCCAGGGTATTGTCTCTGATAAAAGAGGTTCATCTGCCACTATTTGAGGTCCTATTGAGCACTTGGGTTACCTTATATTTGCGTCTTTTAATCTTAACATCTAAATATGTAATACATCTTTGCCAAAATTCAAGATTTCAAATAGCAGCTTGTAAGCATTTATGCTTACATTTTTCTCAAACATTAAACCTATTAGCAAAATAGCCAAACACATAAAGAAGCATCTCACTGTCTCTTTGAGTATATTATTCTTCTGTTTTAGTCTCTTCTTTGGAAACAAATGTAGAAGCTGTCTGAAAGTCAACGTTACCATGCTGTTAGCGCAGATGTTTCCAGGTCTAAGTATAACTTCTAAGATATTACTGTGGAAATTTCAGATACCATTTTTTGCTAACAGTTAGCAAATGATAGCACTTTAATAGCAACCATATGTATATATTGATGGGTTGTCTCAACCTTCCCTCATTCTGGGCATGTGTAAAGAGCAGATGTCTTTTGCATATTACGGTCCCTTCTCAGAATTCAGTTTTAATCAAAATTCAGTATGAACACACCCTTAACGGCTATAGGCATACAGTGGATGATGGTCATTGAAGCATCACTCATGCTTTGACCTTCCTATGCTGTATGACATTTACTGTAAAAACTGGGAGTTTTTCCTTTTTCCTTCATGACAGCTTTGGGCAATTCACGTGTTGGAGGCTGTTAGAGGTCAAATGGGTGCACAACAGGGTGCTCAGACACCAGTATACCACAACAGCCCACATTGCCCTGTGCCAGAGGTGGGTGTAGCTGGTCTGGAAAGACACACCATGTATTTACTTCCTGTAAAGATCACAGTAGTTGTAGATAGTTCATGGTGGACTAAGCCGGACAGTTTTTAAACATTAGCTGTAATTTAAGTGAAAATGAGGTTTGTGCTGGACCAAAGTCATTTCTGCCATGCCAAATTTGGGCCACATCTGCCAAATAGATTTCTTGGAAAGAAAATCAGAGAAACTTTTACAAATATTTTTTCTTGTAAAATGTCTCTCCCTTGCCTTTTGTTTCCCCACAATCTATGTAATTTTAAAAAGGTTTAATGAAAAGGTACCCTGAAAATTGAATGCTCAACCTTGATTTATTTTTTTAGGATTTAAATCATGACACAGAAACCTTTCAATCCAATAAAAAAAAACCCAAAACCTGAATAACCAACCCCAACCAAAAACCTCGAAACAAATAGAAAAACCTAGGAAAATTCCTACTTTTTAAAAAAAAAGCTACTGAACTGAACTATGAGATTTACTATTTGCACAACTCCCGTCCAACTGCATTCCCCACTATAAAGACCCTCTGTATTTTAGAGATGGTATTTGCCAACTGCTCCTTGGGGCATACTAGTCCTCCTCTACTCTCCCAGTACTGCATTTAGCAGAGCAGAACGCTATTTGTGATCGCAGCCTTTTCAAAGCTTATTCTGCCCATATTTCAAGTACAAAAGCCAAAGTAACTTGCAGTTTCTCCCTAAGCAGTCCCAGTGTTTTTTGGATAGACTGTATAATGCAGCTCAGACTCATGTGCTAATTGTTAATTTTAGAATTTAAATAGGTTTTGTTCTATTCAAAGGCAGTAGGCTAAAGGTTTCTGAAAACTCTGGTTTTATGAAAAAAAGGTTAGATCTCTTTTAGAGTTTGTGAGTGAATTAGCTTTTGCATCCATGGAGATATCTTTAAATGGTACTTAATACAAAAAAACTTTAATTCATGCTGAATATGTAGGCTTTTCTGGAATTTAAAATAGGATTATAATTATTTTTAAGGTATGTTATCTTTAAAAAAATCACAGAATATTAGGTTTTTATTTAAGCATATATTTTTTCCTAATTATTTGAGGCCAGTAATGGTAGTATGCCAAAATAAAGTTGGCTATTTCAAGTTATGTTTCATTTTGAACAATCTTGTTCTTAAACACCGAAATGTTCTTCTGTTCCTTTCTGAATCAGGACTTTATTTATTCCTGTTATCCATCCATTTGCAAGTGACTGATATTTATATACTTTGCTGATTTACAGCTACAACAGGTTTTTAAACAGAGATGAATATTTTAATCTGCTGTTAGGCTGCTTTATACATTATATGGCAGAAAAACAAACTAGATCTTTGTATGTGGTTTCTAAATTAAACCTAGTTTCCAATAACAAAATTAGATTCAGAGATAAGTTTTTAATTTAGATTAACTTAATTTGGCAGTTGTAACTGACAGGAGGATTGGAAAGGCAAAGAAAGCAAAAGTTGGCTGATTTCAATGAGGTATTTGCGTTTAAGAGTGAAGGCTAATAATGCCCTTTTTTTCTGCATCCTGGATTGGTTTATTTTCTTTTATGCCATTATTTGTGTTTAGTGAACAGCTGGGCCAGTAGTTCCCATTTGTAGTCTTTCAGCTCTGTAAAGTAGCAGAGAAAGTAATGGACATCTGCAAATTAATACTTACCGTTTTTTTCTGCTAATCTGATGTAGCTATCCTTTTTGAGCATAGATGTAATATCAGAGCTGAAGTAATTACTGTGTTAAAACTAGTACCGCAGTAGAATATTTTGCTAATTAAACTTGTTGCATTTAAATTGCTTCCTTTGGATTACTATATAGAGCAGAACTGTTTTGAACAATAAATGAAACCACTTTCTTTCTCGGAGGCCTAGAATTGCAGATGGTCAGATTGTATGTGAAGCACCTAGGCTCTGAATTAGTCTTTTGTATGAAAGAGAGAAAGGTAATTTGAATGTTTGAACTCCCTGTTCCTCCCACACATACACAGGAAGCTTGTCTCAAAATGAACAATTCTCTAAATAAAGACTAATAAGAAGCTAAATTAATTAGAAGGTGTGATTTGAAAAGACGTTGATGAGAAGAGTCTGTCATTTTAGACAAATGGAATGGAGCTAAATAAATTAGGCCATATTAATATCTCATTGTTCTGTGAGCAGCTTTCTTTTATTTCATTCATTAAAGAGTACTTCTTGAAATGAGCCTTTGCTAGCCATTACAGATTCAGTTCTCATTTACCAATGCCTAACACACAGCTCCTGCATTAAAAATGTTTCAGCAAATTCTCATAGTTTCTGCAAAATTAATATTTATATTTCTGGGTGCTGCACTCTTCATCTGCAACATAGTAGGTGCTGAACATTAAGTTTTTTTCCCACTGAACTGTCATTAGAGAAGTCTTACATCAAAAGATTTGGGAGGCAGAAGTCTGAAATTACTTTATAAAATAAACTGTGTGCCTAACTTGCACAATAGAATCTTCCTCCAACTAATATTCTTTCTAGTATTTATTTATTTTGATAGAAAATACCCTGTCTCATGACTTCAGTAGTCCTTTGATAGCTTTGTAAAGTGTCTTTTTAAAGGTTCTTTCAGTATATAAATAGGATCCGTTGGAAATGCGTATCTCATCACACATTTCTTCCTCTCAGAAAACAAAATGTATATTTTTCCTTTACTTTTTCTCTCTCCTGCAGATGGAATATTTGGGAGATGTCAGCGAGTGCCCCTAATAGACATCTATAAATATGACATTTCACCCCCTGTTCTTCAGCGCCTAAGGATCATCCTGGAGAAGCTCTCACACAGAGGTATAGTAAAAACTCTGGAGTAGAATTAGTTGCACTGGGGCTTACAATTATTTTGTGCTCCTTGTGAGGGGGTGTCTTCAGAAGTTTTCGAACGCAGTGTGTTTCAGGCCCGGTAGTGCAGACTTTGTAAAGGTAAAAAGCTTTCTGACTCACTGAAGGACTTGGTGAAGCAATTCTGGGAGAGGTGCTTCCTCCCTATGTAGTGCCTATCTGTGACTGACACTGTACAATAACGTTTTAACATCTGTGAGTGCTTCTCTCATATAAATAAACCAGCAGGAAAGAAAAATAATTTGCCACATATTCTTTTGCACCACAGCATATTGCAGGGTGCATGGGCAGAAAAGACACAACTTCTAGTGAGCTGGAAGCAGTTCTTAACTTTCTAATGAATTCAGGTAAGTAGAACTGCTCTGATTTCTTTACAAGCTGCATGTGCTATGGTCCTTTTAATTTTTATTCAGCTTTCAGAAGTTATTCTCTGTGTTCTTTCCAAAGCTGGAAAGCATGTTCTAGCTTCTGACTAGCATAACTTGAACTAGCAAATCAAAACCTAGATAAAGTGAAAGCCAATAGAGTAAACAAACTTTTGAGGTATTAATACATGAACCGTACCTCTGCTGTAGAAAGCCGCAGGACCAAAAAATCCTTGTAATCTAAATTATTCCAAGGGGATTGTTGGAAAGGTTAATTTTGCACTTGCATCATCTGTGTGGATGTTTGTTCCTAAATAGCTTCCAGCTACAATCTCAGTTAAAAACCAGTAATATTGTAGTAGCATGATGCTGTTTTAATTGTGAGAAAAAAATTCATTTCTTGGAAGTTCATGACTATACTTAGAGGCAGGCCTTCTAGTTTGAAAGCCACTTATTTAGAGGATTCAAAAAATTGTCAGGAATTTATTTCCTGTCCAGCAGCCCATGCAAATGTAACAACCTTGGCAAAACTTGATTGTAGTAACTCCTGCTTGGTTAACAGTTACATGTGAATAGTACTTGTGGCTCTTTCACTTATTTTCTAAAGGCTCAGTTATATAAGCAAATTTATGAAAATACTGTTTCATCAGGGCAATACTATATGAGTTGAAAAGCTACTATCTACTTTCTGTTTTAATATAGTGAAGAAGGGGGGCAAAATTCATTTCACTAAGACACCAAATTGATATCTAAATTGATCACGTTTGCATGGACTCATGAGCAAGCACTCATATGCATTGTCTGAATAACACGATGAGTCCCACGTAAAGCTTCCTCCACAGGGATGTCAGAGGTGAGAGACCTTCAGGAGACCCATGCTTCATTTTTTCAGATCTCTTCTTTCCTTTACTTATGTAATATCCAGTTCTTGTCCTTTCCACAAAATCACTGGCTAGCTCTGCTTGGTGATGCCCAACTTCCCTGAAGGGGATAGGGAGCAGCATCTGTTCTCTCCTTTTTGTGAAGAGCAGGACAAATTTCTCTTGGAAAACCATATAGTAACATTAAGTAAAACTTTTAATAACATCTATATTAAACACCTTCTAGTTTTATTCGACATAGATACAGTTAAAGACCAGATGTTTTGAAGTTTATTTACTTGAGTGGTTCTTCTAGGGTTTTATTTATTTATTTTTCTAATGTGACTTGGTTTTTCCTTTGTAATGTCTTCTTGCAGAATTGCTATTTTTTTTTTCTTGTAATATTCTTTTGACATCTATTTCCATAGAATTAAAAAATAACCATAGAAAGTCTCATAAAATTTGCATCCTCTTTCTTTCCTGTTTGCTGATCACTTCTAAGGGATGCCTTTGTTTGAATTAAGGTCCAAATGGAAGATTATATGGTCCGGTGCTATAAAACAAAGGATGATATGATACAAATAGCAAGTATAATTTGTGATTCTGCCAGCTCAAAATGTTTACTACAACAGGGAAGCATATGACAGAGGCTTAGATGAATAACACACGTGACAATAATCTGTTTAATAAAGGACTTTGACTAAAATTGAATTCAGGTTTCATAATGATGCAGTTTTTATGTTGTCTTTACACATTGAGTCTATCTTTGTCTACACTATCTATTAGTAGATTCATGATAGAAATGAATGACTTAGAATATTAGACAGTTTCCTACAAAGAACTGATCTGTTAGCATTTGAACCCCCATGTTCATGGCATTTTCACTCACACTGTGCCCTGAGTCAGTAAAATCTTTTGAAATACCCTTCATGAAGAAGATTTTCTGAAGATTCAGTTTTTATAAATCTATACCAGAAAAGCCCTTCTCACAGTTACTGAAACATGGTGAATCACTTTCTGAAATTGGTAGTGCTATAATTTATAATTTATGAGGAGCTGAAATGTTTGTCATTGTCTGACCAACAGAACAATCAAAAGGATGCTGTTTGGATAGGACTAGATCTTTGGAAAACAGAACAAAGGAAGTATCACCATAGAGGGGTGAATGAGTAGTGCCTGAAGCAAAAGGAAATACTTATTCCTACGGTTGGTCTTTTGCATCCCCTTGTCCAGCTTGGGAGAAGACACTTCTTAGGCTATGCTAAGAATGATAAATCATCTATACACTTCCCTGACTGAGCCAAAATGCACAAAATACCTTTTTTTTTTTTTTTTTTTTTTTTCCTTAAATGGCTCAAATAGATTACAAAACATTTTGTTTTCTTCCTGTCCAACAATATTACTTTGAAGGCAAAGTCATTCCATCACTAAGGTTCTCAGCAAGATTGTGGAAACAGTTTCATGCTGATGGTTGACCTATAAGACTAGAAACAAGGAAAATCAGATAGGAGGACTAATCACGGTACATTATAACTAAAGTGTGAATGCATAAATAGTAACTGAAATATCAGCATAAGCAATAATAAAAGAGAACAGTAGCATTTCCTAATGTCCTTACTCCAAGAGGGATTTACAGTTGTTTCATAGAATAATTTCTAACCAGTGATTCAGACTAGCTGATAACATGGTGCTAACTCCATGAAAATGCAGATGTTGTACATTACTAGTAGAAAGAGCTCAGAGATGGAGTCTGGAGGACACACTTTCTCAAAGGCATCAGAACAATGATATTTGCCCAGAGTCACAAGAAGTGTCCGTTGTCCATTGTCTTCTGTTTTACTTTATTACATCTGTTGTCCCTTTGCTGGAGGAACCATGCAGCATGCCTATTTGGAAAACAAATTTTTAAATGCTTTTTGGTTTGTTGATATAAGTTGGAGTCATTACTTAATGATTCCTGAGTATGCTTGTTGCTACTTAATTTTTGCTGTAACACCTTCTTGTTCTAAACTCTACTTTCAAGGAAAGCAAATTCTTTTATGCTATTATGAAGAAGCTCCTCCGTAAGATATTCAAATATCAACAGTGTTATTAGGAGAACCAAAAAGTGAAGAATACACTTTTAAATTCATTTAGCTCAAGTCAGCAAGTTATTCTTGAGAGGCGCATGAGCTGTGGAAATAGACAACAGATTTACAGGCTGTTTGAAAAAAATAGCACTTTTTTCCTCGTTTGTCTTCTTTGAAAGCCAGGAAGCTCTTGACAGGGAGAAAAAAATATTTGTTCTAAATTATTTTTAACCAGTTAAGTGTAAGGTGATTAATATAACTTTTTAAAACAAATTTGCTGTAAGACTGTAAAATTATGCATAGAAAACTAAAATGATTTACAATCAGTTAACTTGAAATGAATGTGTCTTGTCACATGCAGCTTGTGAATTACAAAAGGGTTGCTAAATATTTCAGCCAGCACTATTTTTCAAGGCAAAGTATCATTTGTTATTGCAACGAAGGTAACAGACTTGAAAGTAAACCTTTATAAGCTCAGTTTTGAAATAAAGTTAAAAGGAATAATGCAGTTCTTGCACAGGCAAGGTGATTATCACATCATTATGGAGGTATATGGAAAACTGAAAACAAGAGAGGTAGGAGAAAGCAGGTTTTTCTTTAAATTCAAATATTGATATAAAGGAAGGCAAACGCTTCTTTTGGCCTTCAGGAAAAAAAAATATAGTTTTACTTGACTAGAGCAGTGCATTGACATTAAATTTCCTGGGCATCAGTGTGCTCCAGACATCTGTGTACTTAACAAATTCTTCTCCTAGATGGCTGCTGAAGCCAGGAATTGAAGCATAAACCCCATGACATGCTACACTGGAGGAACTCAGATGGGACTGGATGTATTTACCTTCTCCTGGTATCACTGTCACGCTGCCTTAACTTTTTTGCTCAATGGACAATAACACATTGAAAAGCTTGCAAAAAATTCCTGTCTTTGTTAAGTGCTAAAGCACCACTGGTATTTTTTGGTCTTCAAAACCTAAATTGAACTTCAGAAAACTAAGAATGAGTTTCAGAAAAAGCAAGAAGTGTTATTTTATAAAGCAGCAGGAAGAATACACTTTGAAATCCATTTGTGAACACCTGGATTAGTTCATGTATGTTGCACAGCACAAAAAATACAGATTTTTTTTTTTTATCCTATTTGGTTCCTTGTATGGCTGCTCTGCTTACCAAGCATAATCTGGTACGTCATTGATTTGCTCTTTGCCATGTAAGACATTTATGAAAAATGTTATTTCCAGGAAATTAGTATTTATGAAGAATGTATTTGCATTACAAAAATTGATTATAGTAGCAGAGCAGATTCTGTGTATTGTGGGAAAGGTATTTGAAACTACAGAAGAAAGCTTTTTAATATATACTTAGTTTTTTCTGTGTTTATAACACTGTTGTGTAAAGCCTTTTGATTTTTCTCTCATTTGACTATTGCTTTTTTTGGAAGGTATGTATGCCAGTCCAATAGCATCATATTCTTTTTGTTTAAAAAAGACTGATCAGTCAGAACTTTTACTTATGTTTTTAATAAAATAACACATTAACTAATATGTTTGATAGAAAGGAGAAAAGGTCTACATGTCACCTTTGTGTCATGTTTCTGTCAACTAGCAGTGAAAATTGCTGCCTGGGATCAGGATGTCTCAAATTCTTTGTGGCCCAGGTAACTTTACAGCTCTTCTTCTGAAAGAAACATAGAAATCAGCGGTAATATAATGCCGATATCAGAGGCTGTTGATCATTTCCTGCCTTGCCTCCTTTGTTTTGAAGATCTCTGCGACACCTCACGGATTTTAACCTCTGCATTAATACTTAGTCTTTTCCACAAACCTCTCTGTGCTGCCTCTTTCACAGTTGGGTCTCTTTCTGATCTTTGAAATTTGGCGACTGTCTCTATTTCTTCCTTCTGTGGAAGAAACTAAAGATGTCTCTTGTTCCCATTGGACTTCACTGAGCAAGCTCTCGTTCTTAGTGTTAGACTGAGCAACAGCTCAACAGCAGAAAGTCTTTCGTTTTGGGTTATTCATTAACATGCTGCCCTGTTAATAATGTCACATGTGCCTCTGAACTTCATTCATATTCTCTTACATCATTCTTTAAAAAAGCTGAGACCTTCTACAGGATTATTGGACTGGACATACGCTGGGCTTGAAGTGATATGGGTACATAATATGTTTTTAGAGCACACTTGAAAACACAGTGATCAAATTGCAGTTTATTATCAGTTGTTCCCACACTTGGAATGTCAGCAAATATCAATTCAAGCATGAGATTACTTCTTTAGCTGCTGTATTCTCTAATAACACTACTTTTAGAAACTGTGAATGACAATACAGCATATCCAAACTAATTATGCCATTTTGTACCATTAATCTATAATTATAGCACATTTACATATTAAACATAAGACTGGTTTTTTAATCATTTCACTACCGGCATTTTCTTCCTTATTTGTTTATTAATAGGGAATTTATTTTCCTTTTCAATTTCTATATTAATTGCATTTCCTTATCTACAGTTTTTATCTATACATGGCCTCACGTTCTTTTAAGGTATCAACTTATATTGACACCTAGTGTTTGACATATTTTTAGCTTTATAATAGATACTCTAAATTCTGAAACATTTAGGCTTACTTTTTCAAAATCATGACTTTAATATTATTCATACAAAACGTCAATAGGTAGATCTTGTCCCCCATGATACACCATGGTATGATTGAAGCTTTACCTTGTTTTAGTAATCAGTATGGATACACAAAAAAGTTCTTTTTTTTCTCCTTTGCTATGCAGAATATTTAGACACACACACACATATACTTTTTTCACTTAAGATATTTTCATTCTTTATCTTATGGCTTTGCAGAATGCTTCTGAAAAATGTAGCAGTTTCTGGCAAAGGCTGGGTGATATTAAATATCTTTTTAAATTCCACTTGTTTTCTTTCATGCTGATTCTTAACATGTATTTCACAAGTTTCTCCTTCTGTTCCGTTTTGCCTGTACATATGTCTATGGTCATGGATAGACAGTGCAGTTTATGGTAATAAAATAATACTTTCCCTCCAACACTTATCCATTGCTCAACTTTCGTTTCGCAGCTTCTCACAGTCTTAAAATTGAAAAAAGGACTTTCCCTCCATTTGAATCTTTTATTCTTATTGCTATGTGATTTCTAATTAAGCATTGTGCAGATCTGCATTGCATATTTAACTAAAGTGTCTCCAGTCTTTTAGGAAGGCTTTGAATATTCTTCCTCTGTTTGACTTAGCATATGTCAAAAATATAGCTATTAAACTACCTCTTTTTTTTTTTTTTTTTCTCCTCTCTTTACTCCATTTTGAGGGTTTGTGGGGTATTTTTTGAATGCAGTATTTTCACATTTCTTTAGCATAGTTAGATAATTGATTTTCGTTTCCTTGTTTTACCCATGAGCTACCCAACAATGCAAATCCTCTGACTCAGAAAGAAAGTGTAAGGCTACTGAATCTGCATTATTTTAGAAACGCGTCATTTTGTTCCTTTTCAGTTTTTTGCAGCTCCACTTGATTTTGTGAAGAGGCAAAATTCCTGCCTGAGCATCCTCTAGTTGTTTGATACATTCCTAGAAAACAGTGTTGAGTCTTCATATGTTCCTTCATATTCACAGATATCACTTTTTCTCCTTTGGCAAAAAAGTGCTATTGGAGATGGAAGCACTCTCTGTCCATCTATCACTCTCCTTTCTAGTAGTTTTTACACTATCTGTCCACTGTTTAAACACTTATTGTCCAGACCTGAGCTTTTCATGTGTGATAAATATCATTAAATGGTTTTCTGGAAAATCACTAGCTATGTAGAGGAGTAAAATGGTATTAGTGTAACTGCTGGGGTAAAATTAGCTATTACCCATTTGTTTAGAAGCATGTGTCTCTTGCATACATATGTTACAGACAATATATTATTTCTATGTTTTGGAGCTGCTCATACACAGCTGACAGGCCAAAAAGTCTGTCTGGTGCATATGGAGTAGAGCCACAGATAGCAGAGAAAAGCACAGGAGGTGCAATGTGAGGTACAGGAGAAGAAGTGGGACAGGAGAATAGCATAGGACTGAGATGAGAGAATTGTATTAGACAGGGTGCTGACAAACCTTTTTATAACTGAAAAAGAATTGACTAAAAAGACTCTTAGGTGGAGGGAGAGGGACTGCAGATATTTTTCTCTATTAGGCTCCTGCCAGCTGACAAGCAGCAACTGATTTGAGTCAGAGAGTCCCAGATCTGGCCCTTGAGAAGGCTGTTTACCCTTATAGATTGCATCACACTGCCTTACTTAATTGATGGTACAATTAAAATGTTAAAGATATAAAATAACCTAAAAATGATAAAGATATGTTAGCCTTAGCCAAGAATTTAATTCCATAATCACTGAGTTTTATTTAATCGTGTTTTCTGTTGTGTTTTTTTTTTTTTCTCACAGTGTTGTAAGTGCCTGTAACACATTGGAATATCTTTGCTGTACTTGAATGTTAAGAAACAATGGCAAAAAAAAGTCTGGTTTAGGTGTGGGAGTAAAGGAATGGGGGGAAGGTCACACAGAGTCACAGGTGAGACTCGTGCCTGTTTCTGTACAAGGCCAGTCACACAACGGGATGTCTGGGCTACTCAGCTCTCTGAGTTTCAAGGCAGCCTGCATTTGCTGAGGTATTCCAGCCAATATAGGTTTTGCACATTATTTTTCCCTTTCTTCAAGTAGCTGTTATGTTGCCATTTATTGCTCTATTTGCAAGGTGAGATCTTTTGTCAAGGTAGGTTTTGCATTAGTCTTTGTTGAGAGCTGTTAGTTTATGTCCTTCATGGTAAGTGACCAATATGCAATATTAAACATCTGTCCACAGTGAAAAAGACTTTGTGAGAAATTACTAGGGTGTGTTACTAAATTTCCTTTGGTGTTGTCCTTATGCGAAATGTTTAACAACTACAAGTCAAATAATTAATGATAAATAAAGGGAAGTGCTTAGAGGAATCACAGAAGTGCTGATTAGATGGACCTCTGGAGGTTATATAGTTCAAGCTCTGGCTAAAATCAGGACATCTGGGAACTATACTAGATTGTCTGCTAGAGTCTTGGAAACGTCTAAGGAGTGGGATTTTAAAACACTTTGCATTTTACTCAAAGTCTGACCTGTTTGGCAAGCCCCAGAGAGAAGAGGTTCTTGCCACGTTCAACCTAATCCTCCCAAACTAAAACTTGTGGCTTTCCCCCCCCCATTTTATTATCAGCCAAAGCAAGCTGGGAGGTGCTCCTTGGGCCCCATTATCTCTTTCATAAACTATTCTTTTTGAATTTAAGTAAGTACTTAGTAGGGAGTATTATTTTTATTCATCGTTCCGAGAGTTGCTTATGCATTTGATACAGATACATTCTTCTGTTCTCTAACACTTCCTTAGTAGCAGGAAAGCAAGGATATGAAAAGACTTTTGTACTCCAGCTCAGCTTTTTCAAACAGTTTGATGAGTTTCAGGTCTTTCCAAGTAAACTCTATCTGAAATTTGTTCATTTCTGATAACGTTATAGTTATTGGAATTCAATATATTGTCAAACATCGAGCTTTTCATTCTGTTTATAGTTATTTCATTTTAGCAGGCATCCAGCTAACAGTCACATTCAAAATGTTAGTAGGATTTAATTCTAGCCAATGCTGCAAAACAATGTAAAAAACTTCTCCTAAATCAGAACTTTACATGATCAAAAGGTCAGTTTTTTGTTCAGCCAGATAACTTTTCTCTTTGCAACTCTTCATGACATAGATCTGTTCTCTGTAAAATTTCTAATTTCCCATCTGATAACAGTGTAAATATATAAGCAGAATATAATTACAAAAGAAAAAGACATCTTTCATCTCCTACTTTTTGTGTCCCTCAAATGTTAGCTGGAAGCACAGTACTTCCCTGCCTCTGTAGAGCCCCCCTGCAGTTACCCACCTGTCCCGACCCCTGCACAGCAGGAGCATGCAGGAATCATAGAATCACTATGGTTGGAAAGGAAGTTTGTTCCTGTGCAGAGACCTGAGCTTGTCACTCTACATATGGAGCCCAGGTGGCTCTTTGCTTCACTTTTCTCTGGGGTAATTGCTATACAGCATCCTCACTGTCACACTCCCATCCCCTCCATCTCCTCCAGGTTGGTTGCTGCTCCTAAAAGCTTTTTTTCCATACAGCAAGTTCATGGAGTGCCAGCAACCTCTTTTTATTGAGGAAGAGGGTTGGTGCAATATGCTTGTGCTAAGTGACCCCTTGGTCCTCTTCCCCTCATTCTCCTTCCAGTATCTTCTCTATTTTTTCTTCTAAAAAAAGCAAAATTTTAAAGAATAATACTTAGACTCTTCAAACAATATTTGATATTCATCATCCATAAACTTCTAACCTGATAAGCTTATTATGTTTATCCTCATTTCAGAAAAAACTCCACATATACTAACTTTAATGAGTATTGCCATGCACTGAAAGTGTTTGCTAAGATTGGTTCTGTGTGACTTGGGTCAGTCACTTCTAGTGGAAAAAGAAACAGAGACTAAAAAATCTGTTAAATTTAAAATTGTTCACATAAACTCTTCATAAAATATTTATGAGTAACGAATACTTTTACAGAAGTCAGAAATGAATTGGAAACAATTTATAAATAGAAGAAGGGTTAAACTCACCACCTAATGAAATCATAATGAATAAGTCAGTCAGCCCTACATAGGAAGGAAAATACATTTTCTTACGTTTTGAGTTATAGCTCCGACATTACTACCAATCTTCATTGGAAAATCTCCACAAGATTGGGCATTAGCATGTGTTTGCATATATGTGGGAGAGACAGTGATAAAACATTCTTCCTTTTCCTTCCATGAAGTGAACTTTGTTTGGACACTGCCTGCAGGCTTGAGCAGATGGCAGTGAACACTTGGAGTGGAATACACTGGTTTAAAATTTAAAATTAAAATGTTCATTGACACCGAAAACTTCTTAAGTACCATCTTATTAACCCATGAGGTAATTCTACCAGTCAATAAATAAAAATGGAATGTGGCCCTCAGTGTGAGCCGCTTAAAATGTGAGAATTTTCTTTAAGCTGGGGATAACATTAGAAAGGCTGGATACCAAATTCAATTCAGAAATGAGAAAAATATGCTTGAACCCATCTCAATGGAACTCAACTTTGTCTCCCTTGTGGGCAGGGCAAAACCTGTCTGCTTTTAAATTTTAATTAAAACTTAGATTAGTTATGATCATCTAATCTTTCTTTTGCACTACAGTGTCTGATCACTATGTAGAAGTATCCAAAATTTAATCTACTTTTGGTCCTCCTAGATTTGACAGTCTAATTAAGTGCTCAACTTTAGCACTTAGTATATAAGAAACCCCACTTCACCTTTCAGTAAGATTTTAGATAAAATTGGTCACTTACCTGTTCTGCTGAAGTCTTTCTGAATAATTTTATTGTTTCATTTTCACTACTGCATTTATCTGTCTTAGGAACCAACAGATTTCCTTCTTGCATTATGCTAAAAAATTTATCTGAAGGCTGAGCCAAGTACTGACAGTAAAGCACTACTGAAATTGTGCTGGGCTGTCTTAAAGACATACCTTCAGTATCAAAATCAGTATATTAAAATATGTGAACATATAAAAATTGACTCTAAGAGTAGTGGTTCATTATTTATAAAATCCACTCTATTTTTTCTCCCTAGAGAGTGGCGACCTAACAACATGTACAAATATCTCTTTGGTATTTCTCTCACATCACATTACCCTTCTCATTCTTGGCCTGTTCTTCAGTTTTCTTCTGTCTAGGACTCTTCCCTTCACAACTCTTCCCTTATCAACACTGTTTCCAACATAAATCCAAAGCATTGTCCCATACTAGTTACTATGAAGAAAATTATCTGAATCCTAGCCAAAAGTAGCAGAGCCTCTACCCCCATCCCACCCCGTTCTTAATGACATGGAGTACTAAGGCAGTGCTTCAAACATCCTACCACCCTGGGCTGACTCTGCTATTGCTGTACTGAGAATGTGTGCTCGGGCTGTGTGGATGCAACCGTCTCGCACAGCTGTGAGTCTACGGTCTCCATCTACTGTGGTTCTCTTTATAAACTGTAGAGAAACAGGCATTTCTAGGATGTGATTCATCTGTGTAATTTCAGACAACTGTAGGATGAAGTTCATCATATCCTAGCTTTCACTGACCATATTGCTTACCTCTCCATTAACTGGGGAGTCCACAGCTGATTATCTCTGCTGGTTGGTTTATTCACATGAATTCTGTCCTTTGTGTCTCACTGAATGCAATATTTACGTTTAGCCATGTTCCAGATCGTGCAGAGAGGTGTTTACAGGAATTAAGTTGTACTTTAAGGATAGGTAACTTCGGTACAGCTTTCACAGTGTCATACAGACTGGACAGAACCTGAGAAGCAGTTTCAAATTCTCAGTGCCAGGGTCGCTAAAAGAAAATAAATCAACTTTGCCGTAGTTTACTCTGGCCTATACTCTTGCAACATTTTAATTAATTTTCTGAAATCCCCTGGGTACTCATCTGTTGTCCGTGTAGCAGCATAAACTGATCAGTGCTCAGATTCTGACCTGTGTCGAATAGCAGGCACTCAGGCAATTTTTAATCCTGCTGTGCTTTTTTAGCTAAACTTTTTTGTGCAACTTGGGCTAGTATATATCCTGGATTTATCTTGAACTTCAGTTTGACAGGTCATGGTACAGGTGCTTTCCTGACAAGTGATGGTATGAACTTACCTTCATTGGAAGGCAGTTCAGATTTGAGAAGATTTGAGCCTTAAGAAGATCTTAAAATTTCTATTATTTTATGCTTAACCAGTTTTCTTTAAACTAGGGACAAGATAAACCTGTTTACATGTCATTATTTTCTAGTGACTCCGTGTCACATAGTATTATTTTCCATTTTCCTTAAAACAATACTTTAAAACTATGCAATAGATCAGAATAAGCATATTTCAAAATATTTAATGTTTTTTGTGAGGAAAAAAAGCTCTATTGTATCTTTAAGTATTTCACAAATCCTGTAGTAGCAGACCTGTTGGAATAGTCAAACTGCAATATGTTCTCTCTTACCAAAAAAGTAAGTAAGTCTGGAATGTCCTTATTTGACATTCATTAATTTCAAAATATAGCACCCACCTCTGCTTCTATGTTAGTCACTCTCTGTTAAGGCTACTCAAAACATTAATTTTTATAATAAAACCTGCCATTTTAGAGGCTTTTACCTCCCTCCTGTTTTACTGAGCAAGTTGCAGCTGAGGGTGGGCGATGCTGAGAAGGAAATGGCATTGATTTTCTATACTTTGTCATACCGGAGTATTTTGAGATGTTTCTCTTTATTTTCATTTTTCTATTTCAAGGATTAAAAAAAGAACAAAAATACTCAGAAGTACAAGTCTAGAGCTGTGAAATCAAAGCATGCCTGAAAAGAATCCAGACGTACTTATTTTCTGAAGGATTTGTGCTGGTGCATTGAAAGGCTGGGGGAATTAGCTTTTCTGGACTGAGTTTTACAACAGTACAAACATCTGGGGCTTGGGAGATCAAAGGGCAAGAATTAAGAGTCTCTTGTTTTCCCACATGGATGACTGAGCAATAGGCCAACAAACCCTTCCCTTAAAATGAAACTTCTTGTAGAAGTGTAACAATATTCATTCTAGGAAGCAGCATGTTATTAAATCAATATGACTTTTTGTTACTGTGCTACCGACTAATGGCATAGACAGTGTTTGCATTAAGAACAATGTACAAGTGTAATAAATTTTCTTTATTTTCTCTGATTACCTTATCTATTTTTTAAGATTTTTTAAAAAAAATCCTGTTTTATCTTTTAAGTTTTCCACCTGCATAAATAATTTCATAAGTGTATCTACATAAAAGTCTGACTAGCTGACTGTATGTCCTCTGACATCATTTTTAGGTGAGTTGGTGAGTTGCTTTTACAGGTAATTGTAGGTATGAAAATGAGGAATGATGTCAGAAACCAGGTGAAACCTTTCATAAGAGTCAGAGCATTTATAACCTTTTATAAGAGTCTCCAAAACATCCAACATCACCCTGTGTAGATGCTGCAGCTTCAGCAGTGTAATAAAGACTGAGCAGCAGGTGGAGCATGCATATTGATTTTCGCACTGCAGGACACTGAATCCTACAAAGCACAATTTAAACAAAATGTGGGAACCTTGAGAGTAGTGTCACCAGTCCTGAGACAGGAGAAAATATCCTGAGGCTATTATGGCTGTTGTAAATGGTAGCACAGACTTTGGATTTTCTTCCTGGTGATGCTTACTGTATTACTCAATACTTAGAATAATGAATCTTACATTTTCCATGTGCTCTTTCAATTTTTTGAGGATTCATATTGTGTTTGTGTCTACTTTTGAAAGAAAAATTACCAGTCTGGGGTTGAAGCACAGATATATAGAGAATAATCAATGATCAGTTGCCTTACCTGCTTTCTTAAGATGCTGATTAACAGATTTTTCTATATTTGTAGGTTTAACTCTCATATTAAGCACAGTACTTTGTTGGACAAGTGATGCTTACATTCTCTGAGATCTGTGAAGTGCATACTGCAGCTCCTATAAATAAGAGATTTAAAGAACTTAAGATTAAATTAAAGTAGATCCTTCATCTGCAGGCTGCAGAATTGTTCAGCTTTCTTTCACTGAGTCAGGCAATAAAATGTCAATCATTGCAAATGTGTGTGTGTTATAGGCTGCAGTGTTGGAAGGAAGCTAATTTTTATCACTGAGTTTACTGTAGTTGGACCACATACAGTGAGCAGGCTATATGTATTCATTACATCAGAACTGGTGTTATACAACACCAATTAAGGTTACATGGCTCTTTATGCCAGCAATTATTTTGTAACTCATAGCTTTAGAATTGTGAAAATTACATTATCAACCTCAGTTATCATTTTCATTAACCTCTGGATCTATTTGCTTTGTTTACAAGTTAAAGATGAAGGGCCGTTGAGGCTTTGGTTATTTGCTTCAACTGTCCACCATTACATCCAGTGTTTCTAATACTGAGCACTGCAAACTTGATCAGCAGTAGGAGGACTCAAAGAGAGGCTCTGAGCTGCTCAAATGACTCATTTCTCTTTTGCTTCCCTACTTAGCATGGAGTGCAGAACAGAACCCCAATTGTTTTCATGTGTTGACAAAGCAGGGTGAAAACTTTGTCACAAGATACCTGGAATGTGCAAAGAGCACAGTCCCGTCATGAAGCTGGTGTTTTTGGTTACACCTGAGCTTTGTCTGAAATAAGCTTTTATTTTTATTACACTGTGGGAGCAAAATACTGATTTGAATTTTTACATTTGTTCCTGCCCTCCCCTTTAAGCCAGTGGGTCTGCTGACCTATTTCTGCTGACTGAAAGAACAAGTCCAGAAGCAATTGTCTGTTTTAACCACCCAGCAAGTCTGGATAGGCATAAAACCTCACTGCTTTGGGCTGGTAAATGATGAAGTGCAGCATTAGCTCACTCAGACGATTCCTCCAGCTGAGTATCCTCCTGTGACCGTGATCGGTAACAGATATTTAGGGAAAGAGTGTAAGATACAGAGCAATTACAGAATAAGCTTTTCCCTTGTATGATTTCTGACACTCAGTGGTTTAGGGACTTCACAATCCTTGTATATTACTAAGGAAAAACTATTTGTATTGCAGAGAAGCAACTGAAATACTAATGTTACAGTGAAGAAGCCTGACCTATGATGAAATTGGAAGAAAGATGAGCGATAACTGTAGCTTGTCAGCACAGATAGTGTTCCCTTAAAAGTCCTTTGTAGATCAGTGAGGTTCAGTCTTTCAGATTCAGTCTATGAATATTAGAAACACTTTTTTTTTTTTAATATTGCCTTTTGTCAAGCAAAAAATCCTTATTATTCATAATGACCCTTGAGTTCTGTCTCAAAAAAAAAGATATAGCCCAATCCTGGAATAGCTGTCCTGCTTTTCATTAAAATAACTTCTATAATAGTTGATGGTTTCTTCTTTTTGCCAGGGCTTCCAAAGCTCTTTGTAAACATCCCTTGGCATCCCTCAAAGGATCCTGAGTTATTCTGAAGTAGAGCACAGTTGGAAAATGTTCTACTTTTCCAAGGACAAACATTGCACCAGTGCCGAAGTCCAGGGAGAGCATGGTACTCCCCTGCCCACACCACCAGAGGACACTTTCTCTCTAATTCTAATTATTGCAGTATAATGTAAATGAAACCTGGGTCTAGTATTTGGTCTTAATGGGTTTTGACCTATCAGGAGTAAAGGTTGGTTTTCTTAATAAATGGAGCTAGCTGGTTTCTTGAAGTCACATTTGTAACGGACGATATGCACACTAGTGACACGTTTCACAGGAGACTTGCTTTAGGTTTTCACAATAACAGGCCATTGGGCCACTGTCCTGCCCTCACCTGTGGTAATATCACATAGATATTTCCACAGTATCTTCTGTTTCCTTACTTTGGCTGTATCACCACTGATTCTCATTATGAATTTTTCATACATCATGTGTTTGTGCTTTTAATGGAAAAGGAAAACATCAGCACCTTCTGGTTTGAGTAGTGAAACAGATGGACTGATTTGCTGAAATGATGATGTTGTGGAAAAGTACGGGAAAATTTAAGAGCAAAAACGAATCTGCCATGGATCCATTTCAAATCCTGTTTTGGCACCCCAAGATTAACTGCGATCCAGTTGTGGAAAGGACCCAATTATTTGCCCCTTAATCTTTTGCGAATGGAGTTTCTGGAAGCTGCGCTCCATCTGCCTTGAAATCTGTGTGTTGGCTTATTTTTCACCAAGAAACACTACAGTCTCTAAAGATGGACAGCTTTGGGATGCAGAGTGACTATGCCATATGATACATCATTTGACTGTTAGACAAGCTGTTTCTTTATGGACTGTATACTTAGCAGATAATCTAATAGGTCCAGTTACCCTTTAATTTCTTACATTGCTGTTAATTAGTATCAAATTCTGGCTGCATTGAAATACTGCTGTTGGCCCCATCACCCATTGCTGTCTCTGGGATCAAGTTTTATTTTTAATGTTCTACATGAATTTTCATTACTATAGAAAACAAAAAAATGATATTTTGGTATAACTAAAAAAAAAGTAAGATTGGATATTTTTCCTTTTCTATATGTTTTTGGTTTGTTTTTTTCTTTCTGTATAAAAGCAGTGTCAAGGCTGGCGCCTGGGGAGAATTTTGTTCCGAGTGTAATATTAGCGGAAAAGTGATATTGTGATCTTGCCAGAAAAAGTGTGTCAGTGTATTCTAGATCCTGCCCCAAAATAGTTTATCAGGATCTGGGCTTGCTATGTCTTCTTTACCTCTATTCTGCTTGTGATCATTGCTATGCGGTCTTATTTTGGACAAGATGCCTTTTTAAGACACTTTTGGGTTATCCACTGACTCTCTAGAAAGCTCACTACCTGTGGTAAGCATAAATTGCAAGAGGTGCTCTTCTAAAAGGATTTTCATCAGATTTTTGACTTATGAATTTCTGAAGAAGCTGAACTCCCTGCGGAACAGGACTCACTGCTGGCATCCTCTGCTTCAGCTCTGCAAAGAGAAATGGCAGAGAACGGGACATCAGTGCACTCAATGCTGTCTGCAGAGGAGTGTATACACCTTGATGGAAGGCACTGACTGTCTCTTTGGGCTAAGGAGAAGTGTTAAGGATCTCTCTCCTTTATTCCAAGACCTCGAAAATGTTCCAGTGTCCCCTAAAAACAGGTTGCCAGGCAAATAATGCAAAACTGAGTTAGTGTGACTATTTTGCTTCTGTGTTCCTGTTGAAGCCCGTTCATCTAAATGAGGCAGCAGAAACATGAAACAGAGTGGTTGGGCTTAATGTTACAATTTATGTAAAAAATCATAACTGTCAAAGACTTAAAAGGTTCAGCATCTGCTGTATCACATACCACCTGCCTCTGTGAGGGGATTCAGGGCAGCATATTCCAGAAAAGCAGTGATAAGATAAAGGCACTATTGAAGTTAGAATCCTTCCTTTGTACCTGAGAAGGTTTACACTTAAGACTCACACACGTGTTAGTGAGTCTATATATGTGCCCCTCCCCTCTACACCCCCCGCCCCCAATTTTAAGGCTTTCTCCCATTTAACATGTTTTTTTTTGTTTGGCTTTTTTTCTGTTCCAGTGAAATCCGAGCACCTTTTAATTTTCAGTATTTGTGTTCTCTATGTTATCCTCATTTTACAGATGGGACATGGAAGGACTAACGGGTCAGGTTCACAGAGATATGTAAATGTTTATATTTCCATTGATTTCAGTGGCAAATCTCCTACCTATATAAGATGCTTAAATATGTTTTTGGTCATGGACTTTAGTGATTAGCTGAGATTTTACAGGAAATCAGTAGTAGCACAGGGATCTGAACCCTTTAGTGTTCTTTGAGTTCATCTTTTTTTGTTGTGTGCTTGCTGAGATTATATGAAGTCTAAGCCTTCCGTTCTCACCAAGCTGGTTTTAGCATAATGGGACAGAGGTGGAGAAAGCTGCTTTGATAGCTGTTTGCCTTCGGCATTATAAAACAGAATTGACTTTAAAAAGGCATTTACAAGTGACCTAGTGCTTGCTGGGAGACGTCCACTGCTGTTGGATCAAAAACTAGAGGAGATACGGCTTCAGGACAGAAGTAAAATCTACTGTTAAAAGAATCAGCATCAGAAGAATTGGAAGGGGGGATGAGGGGAAAGCTCAGAGTAGGTAAAAGTGATAGATTCTGAATATTTATAACCTCTTTTGTGCTATTGCACAATTGAAAACAAAGGAGGTGGAGCCTGTGTTCATAATTAAATTCCAATTCTCCAGGTCAGAGGGTAAGGTGACCTGTTTGTGTTATCTGCTTTTCAGAACAACATATGGTGTGATTGATACTGGCTCTAAAGAGGGGTCCTCATACAGCTGTGACAATGGGGATGTGAATATAATATCAGTTCTCTAGGGAAAACTATAAATTTAACGTTGGGGGATAAAGTGAATACAGTATCAATAAAATGATATTGCTGCTATTTTTGTCACTTGTGCGGTGACACTCACAGTATTGGCAATAACATGCAGGTCAAAACATCTTCCAAAATGTGATGAAGAATTGTTACTTCATTCTTCAGTTTCACCAGCTGGGAATACAGATCTGATTTTAAAATAAATAAAGCCTCTTGCTTCCACTTTGATGTAAGGACTGTTGATACGGTAACAGAGGTTACTTGAATTAATTCTGGTAAGGAATGTAAATACCAAAATGTAAGATAACAGGATAATCATATTGATTGTTACAGTAAGGGTATTTTCTTCCCCTGCACGAAACAAAACTATCTTGACTGTGTTAAATATCAAAAGAAAGAATACAGGAAAGGCTGTTTAAAAAACAATATAGAAAAAATAGTGGAAAAAAAATAGGGCAGGAATAAAATGCTGCCTCCCATCAAATATATTCTCTGAGTTCAAGAACATAATATATGGCACAGGGATACTGATTTAGATTAAGGTTGGCTCCTCAGAACAGTGGGGTTTTTTTTAGTCTTTTATCTTGAAGGATAAAGATAATTACTTATTCAGTATCTATCTTTTTAGTACTTCCATTTCTGTGGTGAACACAATTGTAAAAAGTGAAGCAGACTTTTCTTGTGTCCATGCAGATTAGGCATATTCTTTTTTTTTTTTAAAAAAAAAGTGAGCACAAAATAAAACAAATATATTCCAACACGTAGAATTGTGATTCTTTTAACCAAAGTCTACAGTATTACTATAGTGCTTAGAAGTTCTGCTTATGGACTTAGTTTTGGTTACCACAGTATAGAATCAGTACAGCCAGCTTGTGGAGAACCTGCAAGTTAAGAGACAGCAGAAGGACCTTTAATGACCACCAGTGCAGCATAGGGAAACTATGAAACAACACGGGGCAGTATGTAAACAGTAATTTTGCCATGGCAGAAACTCTACAGAGATGAGGAATGGGTGATATGTCTTTCCATGAGCAGTTCAGTCTCTCAAGACTTTAGGCAAGGATTATTAGATACCTCAAGACTGATCCATACAAAGTCATTTTTCCCAGTTCAGCCATTTTTGTACTTTCCAAATGACTGGTGAAAGGAAATCAGCAGGTTTCTGGGGTTTCTGGAGTTTCTGACTGATCTTTCCTTCCACTGAAAGTCCAGGAGAAAACTGAGAACTTAGCTGGGGATTTTAAGGGTGAAAATTCAGCACTGCAGCCTTATTATCATTCTTTTATGGATTCCCTTCATCTGATACCTTGATATTACCACTTACAGCAGTAAAATTGTTTCAGTTTATTAAACTAAATGTTTAATAATGTTTAGTTGAAGAAAATCAAAAGTGCATGCTAATGTCACTGTATTGACAACCCTTCATCCTCGCCACTGAACTGCCTGTGTTTATGTTACCGTTCAACAGGAGGTTCTCTAAGTGTTTGAGATTGAAGTAGTAGCAAAGATGTTTCTGTCAAGTTGCTGCTGCTTAATTAGACAATGTTGCTTTCAATAATTCTTCCCAATAGTTGTGCTCTTTAAATAACAGGCTTTACCAGTGACTTATGTACATTATGACTTGCCAGAACATGGTCTCTAGTCTGAATATTTCTAAACATTCAGTACATAGACATTCAGGATAATTTTAAAAATTTCCTCTTTTAGACAACTGGTAGTATATAAAAGAGTTTTGGTTTGCCTAATTTTGTAACATGTCTGCACATATTTTTTAGAAATAAAACCTATATGTTGCTGACTAATTGACTGAGGCTTGATTGACAGACCAAAATATTTTTAACTACAAATCGTACATCTAATTTAATTCTAATTTCATCTGTTCTAAAGAAGCTTGACTGATTAAAGGCATTTCATTTCATTGCTATGCAGTAGATGTGATCTCAGTGCCACATTTTTTTAGCTGGTTTCTCAAGGCCAGCAGTGGAAGTGGAGCCTATATTCCTGAAGGGAGAAAGAAAGTTAGATAGTCTTCGTGTATAAAATTTTAATGTCTCACTCACAAATAGGAATGAAAAAATATGAAGAATAGGACAGCTTACTGCCCAGTATCCTTTAAAAATACACCTTGAAACTAACTAAATAAAAGTTGTCATCATCACAAAGGGTGAATGTCAAGGTAACATCTATCAGAAGAATAAATGTTTTAGAGTGAGGATGGTAAGAATGCAACTCTTTCATCTCTGGACTAACCAGCTTAGTTTTACTGCAGGTGATCTGAAGTCACTTATTGTCACTTATGATTTGGGCAGTATGAAAGATGTTAGAGTTAGGTTAATACCAGTTTGAGTGATGTATGCTTTAGAGGAAGAGGTAATATGATTTTTGCAATAGCTGACATACTTGGAAAAAAAATGGACAAGTTTCTGATGCATCAGCCTTTCTTCTGAAGTATAGAGGGCAGGAGTTGAACAGGCAAAGGAGCTGATGTGTCCCTAGATGGAGGCAGATTGTCAAGGCATTTAAGGAATTATGCTTTGCTATTTCCCATGCACTACTTGTTTTGTGGGTGAGTTTTCAGTCTCTGTTGTTGACAGTCTGTTAGAAGTCTTTCTGTGGGAAAAGGAATTGCTCTGTGTGTAAGCATCAGGAAAAATAGTTTATATACAAGGACTAATAATGCAAATTGTAAATGGATCAAAGAAATGTGCTGGTCCATATAAATCTGTGTGCTTTGATTGGGAGTGGGAAAATTCGTATTCCTTATTGGTTCATCTAAATCAGTATCTTATTTCTTGCAGTGGCAGGACCAGATATGTGAAAGAGACGTTGGAGGTTCTGTAGATTCTGTAATTTGGACATTTTTCCCCCTCCTGTGTCAACAAGCAGTGGAACAGTGCTGCAGGGCAACTCTCTCCTACATTACAAAGGAAGTCTGTTTCTCCTGTCTGATATAACTTTGGATGTCTTTGTATTTACTCAGAGAAATACCTAATGTTAGTCTCCTACTGGGATCTCTGTGAAGTCAGTTGTCAGTGAGTCCTTCTCATTTATTTACCTGATGTGATTTTGTCATGTTTTTATTTTTTTTTTAAATAGTATTGTAAGGACGGGCACTGCCTGCCCATTGGATTAGTTCAGCTTAGTCCTTCAGTTATTTTTGAACTTCAATTTGGCAGAAAGGGAAGATCTCAAATCCACTCAGTATCTATGAGCTTTGTGGAAATGGATGGCTGGACAAGGAGAGACTCCTAAGTGAATACTCCTACTGAGTGAGAGACCAACCAATAGTTCAGGTGATGTGTTTGGCTGGGTGGTACATGGGTATTTTAAAACCACCCACAAGATGCAGGGAGATGCCTGAAAGAGAATGAACATTTTAGAAGAATGAGAGGAGTAATTAAAGATGAGGAATAGAGGTACTGGAGGAGGAGCTGTGGTTGACATAAGGAGAATGGGACAGAACTGTAGGACAAAGCAGCAGAGAATCCTTGAAGGGTGTTGGTGTTTCTGTGGAGGTGAGACATGTACCTGAAGGAAAAAAGACTTCATTAGTCTTTAGTCTTGCTTGAAGAGTAACTTGTAAAATCTACTGTTAAATATAAGTTCTTATGTTACATTCTGTGACAGTTTACTTCCCTTTGTGACTGGTACACTTTTATAACATTTCCTCTTACCCTCTCTTCTCCCCTAGGCTGAGATGAGCCATTCCAGTCTTTCTCCATCAAGATGGTATTTCTTTAATCATTCCCATTGTCTGGTGTTGAGCCTGTTCTACCTTTGTGTTTAGATAAGCAGGGCAATACTGCTCAGAGTATTTTATAAGGGTATTCAGATATTTATTGTTCTAGAACTAGGAACAGCCTTCCTGTGCTCCTCAGCTGTTTTTTACTGTCCGTAGTTGCAAATTGAGAAATTTTCCATCTATTTACCCCCCTGAAAAAAGAACAGAATTGAGTTGGTTCCCGGCAAAGTGTAGACTTATTCTGCCCAATGTACAAAATTTTGCATTTTTTCAGCAGTTAGCTGTTTTCTCACGTTCCCACACATTGTCAAGAGTCTAATTCTTTGCAATGTTCTCTGATTTCGCTTAATCTGAGGATATTTATTAGCTTCTGAATATATCCATACCACCTGTCACACCTCCTTTATAGACCATTATTAAATAATACAAAGATCCAAAGCAAGAGCACTGAAACAGAAGAATTATGTCATTGCAATTGCAGAAGGATAAGGGAATTCTCCTTACTGCTATTTTTAACTTAAATATGAACATTTTACGTAACACAAATGTTTATTGGTAGCAAGTGAAAAAAATATTGATGGAACTGTTTAAGATAAACAGCAGGGAGGAAATGCTTTCATGTGACTAAACAGGATTAGAATATTTTTGGTCAAACATTTCTTGAATTTACTCTCTGAAAATCAGAGTTCTCCTTGCCTACAGTCCAAGGAAAAAGATAGGTACCAAGCATGCGGCAGTCATAACTGAGTGCTTGCAAGAGGTGGTGGACACTCCTCTGTCTCCCCTCAACTTGCCCAGTTCACCTTTTATTGTCTTTGCCAAAATTTTCCTGCATGTGGAAACCTCCTGGAAATGGATATTGGTAGGAGTTTCCTGACCAGCATGACTGCAGGTGAGATCCAGTGGGAGAGGAGAATTTAACCCCTATTCATATAGTTCCTTTATCACTCAATGAAGATATGCTTTGAGAAATAGAATACATTTGACACTGTATTTACCATTCATGTCTACTACGAACAGAATTATTTTATAGACAGACACATTGTTCTCTCATGTATTAATTTTTTTAAATGCATTTCACTTCTGCTGACAAGCCATTAAAATTCAACATTTAAATGTCACACTTTGGCATGTAATTTGCTGTCATGAAAACAACTATGGATTTATTTTCTGGTGAGATTCTCATTAAGTATTGAGCAATATGTCAAAACCAAAAAGTGTCATAATTTCTTAAAGGGGGGAAAAGAAGAAAACCCCAAATGGTATGAAATATTAAAAATTGTGTGCAAGAGATTCAACAGCATTGGCTATTTTTTTTCAGTATGGAAAGGGCAATATAATTGTTCTGGTGGGTTGGAGTTTTGATATAATTCTGAATAGGTCAGACCAATAAAAATGTAAGTTAATTATCGAAGCTGAGTTCAGTCAATTCTTGAATGGGAGACCACCAGTGATAAATTGAAGATGCTATACAAAGCAAATTTTTTGTTGCTGTACCTTTTTATCTTTTTTTCTTTGGAGTCTGTTTAAACATTAAACCAATAACCCAGCGTGTCTCTAAAGAGGAGTGTGCTGTGTCAAGCACAGATGCCACTATGGAGTATTATGCCTCGATCCCCTCTGGATTTTAAAGATGAGAGACATCTTTTGCAAAAGAAGAATATAAATTTTAGTGACTGACACAGACTTAATTTGGACAATTTTCTTTCTTAAATTCCTCCCACACCCATACAAAATCCATTATACTTATTTAATCATTGTCCTTATCAGCTGTTCAGTTTTGCTTTGTACAATCAGATAGGCACTGTATTCCAGACCCCAGAGGGCAATATATTAATCTTAGCTGAAAAAAAAAAGGCTATAATTTTCCAGTGCTTTCATACTAGAAGTTGTTGGTAACAGTAATAAAAAATATTTTATGCTTAATACTTTTTCATTTAGTAATATTTTGAAAATCCAACTAACAGCTTATTTTTCACTCCCATGTTATCCATAGAAATTGCTTTATTCCTTTCATTTTCTCAAAACATATATATGAAGTGAAATCAAACAGCGTATTTGTTATTTCAAAGTATTTTTACTGTAAACTATTTTCCATGATATATAATAACTTATTTAATAACAGAGAATGTGATTACTTTCTTAGATAAATGTTATATTATCTTCCAGGCTTCTGTAAACTTCCCCCTGAAGTGTTTTCTCATTTTTTCTCATCTGATTTTCATTTTTACTTGAAGCTATAACAGTATATGCATAGATTTGGTGTGGCTACACAACAGATCTTCGCATGAAGATTACTTTGAAAGATTTTTAGTAACATTTTCTTTCTGTCAGGTTACCTTTTCTTTCAAATAGCCCTTTTAGGAAGTCTGTTAAAATGTGTGTGTCTAGTGTCAAGAGCATCAGATACAGGCAGGGATGTGCAAGAGTTCAAAATGACCTGTCATTGCAAGAGGGAAGTAGTAAAGAATATTATGCGACTTGGAAAAAAACCTGTCTGTGCTAAAAGGCTGTAAGAGCTTCTGCATGGAAAAATGGGGAAAAAGCCTGCACATCTATACAATTTTTAAATGCAGTTGTGAATTTGATTTTTAATAATGTTTAATATTTATATAATATATTATTCAGAATAATTTGAAGAATATTATCTATATTATTGAGATTAATTTACAGAATTATTCTGAATATAGAATACAATTATGGCAATAGGTGTTACAAAAACTCCCAACATGGATTTTGCTTTTAAAAGTCCTTCCACACTCTGTTACAGAAATCAAATATTGAATAGAGAACAAAACATATCTTGTGTAAGGAAAGATGCCTGCAGTATAAAGGCACGTCAGCTCTCTGATGAGATGGGGCCCAGGGATCCAGCACCAAGGGCACTAACCTCGTTACTGCAGGCAAAGAGGTAATCATGTAGCTCTATAAAGAAGTTATAATTGTTAAAGGAGTTAACGAACAAAGCTTCTTCCCAAGGCCTCATTGGCATCTTGTTTGCTTTTACAACAAAATAGAGTTGCACTTCTAGCAATGCTCATATTCTCTAAGAGCCAAAAGTGGTGCTGGCTGAATGGAGACAAAGATACATGAAGAGGAGAAAGTGTCCTAATCTGCTTTTAACAAGGGAAGGGAAACATGATAAACTGAAAACTAGAACTGGAAAGTACCTGATCCCCTTAATGAAACCTCAGGTGAGGCCAGGCTCACCTGGGCAGGATGCTCTGGCTGGAGCAGTGCCTAGGAGGTGCCTGCTGAGAAGCAGTGAGAAGGCTGTATGACATCTCACTGTGATTGGGAGATGAAATTGGGCTGCGAGGCTTATGGGATGAATTCTGCTGTTACACTTACTCCTGGTTATCCTGCTCAAAGCAGATTAGGGTGCTGGCTTAAACCGGGGGAACTTTGTGGAAAACTGGCCTGCACGATGGCCTTCATTTAGAGTCTGTCAGAGATCAAACCATGCTATGGCAACTGAGCCATGGTACAAAATTACTTAATAGGATAAGTAGCAAATAAAACAGCACAATAAAGTAAATAGCTGCCATCAAGACTATTCCAATTTACCTTCCTTTTTTCACTGTTCCTATTGAAGGAAGATGTAATTCAGAGTTCTAATCTATTTCTTTTCCCTTTTGCTGTTTATCTGGCTTTTGGAAAAGGTGAGATTAGTGGAGGAAGGAGAAAATTCAGCGCCCTCTTGTGCTTGCTATAAATTGTAAATACCATTTAATCAAAAACACTGTTCAGAACACTCTAAGTCTCTACATCTGGTTTCTGATTTTCCGTCTCCATACTGCCACAGAGATGAATACACAAATATTTTTATTAACAGGTCACCAGGTTCAGCTTTCAGCATGCTCAGAGACTTCCAAGTGAGTGAATCCAGGTGGAAATTGTAATGTTAAAATAATTAGTTAAAATTTCCAAGATGTTTTTGTCTTTGTTAGAGAAATAGAGTATGCTTTTATGTCTTTGCCTTCTGGATAGCACTGAACAAGATAGCCTGGATAGGATTCAGTATAGCTGTGTGGGCTTAGTGCTCTTCCTGGGTTAATTAGCTCTGCTAAGCTCGACAGCGCTTTGTTTTGTACACATTATACCTTTGCCAGTGCCAACTTAAGCATTTCTTCATGTCAGTCTATTTTCTGTGTAGACATACTATATGTGGTCAATTTTAGCATCTCACTTTTTTGTGGGCTTTTTTTTTTTCGCATTAAAAATGTTAAACCCTTATGTTGAACTTCTATCAGATTTTTCATGTATCAGCTTTGTGCTTATCCTGTTTATTATATTTACTTAACTTTATTTTTTGTGATTTCATCATATTCATCATTAGAAGTAGAGTGGGTTGTGCGTTATAGCTTAAATAGATTTCTGAACGAGTCTTACAGATGTACTCTTCCTGCTCTAAACTAGCTTACAACATGAAAGGGTTATCAAGTTTGCTGCTTTTCTTCTCTTTTCACAAAGGAAATATTTTGAGTTTATTTATAATTCACTATAGGAATCTAAGCACTTATGGCAAAATTTAGTCTGTATGCAAGGAACCCTTACATGGCCAGTATCTTCAAATTCACCATAAGCGTCAGTTGTCCACTGCTTCCCCTGAGGATTTTTTTCATTTGGTGTGATAGTGAGTTTACGTGCAAGAGCTTTATCTGCCTTTTATTTACTACCAGTTTTGTAGGCTTTAAGATTTGTGATCCAGTTCCATATAGACTGTCTGGTTTACAAAATCCTGCCCACCAAGATTTCTGCCTCTGCAGCTGGTTTCAGTCAAGAAGCCAGTGCATGAACAGGCCAGAGACTGACTGATGATTAGTTAAATTCAATGTTTTCCAAATTAGTGAATCAATGCTTTTGTATTTTGGCTGAAGTACATAATCCTCTTCCTCCATTTCTGGCGAGTAGATGATTCAAGGTTTAGATGCCCTTTAAAACACCTCTTTTTGCAACTCCCAGCTACAAATGAGTGGACTGGCACTGGACGCTTCCCCATGAATGCCCTTTAAATGGGAAATGAGGGGTAAATGAGCCTTATATCACTCTCTGCACAAGGAGGAATTAAACTGAGAGGAAAAGATAAAGTTTTTAGGTTGTGGTTTTATTTTTTTTAGAGGAGTAATGAAAAAGAAGTTTTGCCACTGATAAGTGTTCTTCTGTCTGTATCTCCAAGGATTATAATGTTATTACTAGATAATTGATCCAGGCCTTTGCACTGCCCATAGTGGATCCGAAGTGCTCACCAGGGAGATGCTCTGATTAGAGGCATAGCCCTTTTACTTTTCACAGAACGTTCTGCATCCCAAAACACAACCTCTTTCCTCCCATTTACATGGCATAGACTGATAGTTAGTGCTGTCTAAATGCTGCAAATGAGCTTCTTGCTACACTAACAGTTTCTAGGAGTCATAGATTATATTCCCAGACCTAAAGCTGTTTACTGCATCCATCATCAATACCATTAAATGGTAGTTCATCTAATCTGCCTTAAGGGACACAAGTGAATTTTGTCAAGGTACTCTCAGACAAATGATTGTACAATATACATTCTTCCTCCACAGCTATTTATAAATACATTTTAAGGCAAAAAAAGTACTGTGGGAAAACTGATTGTCTTCACAAGAAGTAACAAATGAACACTGCATTAGCTGCAAAACATCAAAGTCATCCAACAGCTGTCCAAGCAATCAGGCATTGTCAACATGGATGTCATGTTCGTATTTTACTTCTACAACCATGTGTGTCTAAATGCATGTGTGTTAATATCTCTAACTGCATGAACACATATAAAATTACAGTATTTTACAGTCTTAATTCAGGACTAGACATTTATTTCCTTAGCTGAGAAGTTATGGCTGATTCAGATGACTGGGACTGAGGAAAACCTTTTTTCTCAAAGGCTTAGGGTAACTCCAGTCAGAGCGAAGAATGCCGACTCCCTTCAGAAGCAGCTTGTCATTTTCCAGAAGGGAGCCTCAATGCCTTTCACTGAATTGTAGAAATCTGTGTCAGGAAGAAAGGATCTCTTCTCCCATGGGGATGGCAATAAAGTAAATAAATCTAAACAAGTTCTTTGAAACTTTCCACAGACTTTTCTGCAAGATCATACATTGTTAGATGAAAGAACTTCTCAATGCCAGTTTGTTGGTTTTTTTCCAAAGATTTCCTAGTAAGATCAAATCCAAAATCCAATTGCTTTCAGTACAAGATAGTGTGATGGATCATTTTCTGGTTTATTTTCGATTTTCAGACCTCAGTTTTTCAACTTTAGTACTGTTCCAAAGAGCAAAGTGTGCATATGAAAGGAAAGGTGGGGATTTTGACTTTCTCTTGAAATGCCAATTAGGGTACTGAAATTCTTTGTAAGAAAGAAATGAGAACAACCTTAGAACCCCAAACCTAGAAAATACTATTCCAAAAGGACTTGGTATTCTGTGAAATGGGGATATAGGGTAAAAGCTCAGATTAGAAATTATTGTGTAAGAGAAATGAGTGTATGTCGTTATGTTTCCTACTGACTTTTTTGACAGAGGCAAAATTTTGAGGGCTGTGCACATGGGAAGGAAGGAAAGAAATCCAGAGAAACTTAAGAGTCTGATATGGATTTAAGCTTCACATTGGTCATGGTTTAAAATTGTCTTTGAAAGTGTTTACTCTGAAATGGATTGCATGACTGTCAAATTTGAGTACCCTGTGCATTTACATTGTGATGCACTGGAAAAGCAGTTACAATTCCATGAAAACATTTGGCTGTTTTCTTAAATTTTGAGTAATATGGCAAAATGGGCCACTTTTATATCTTACTTGGATTAAATGAATTAAGGAGTGTCATAATAGCAGTATTGAGCCAGAGCAAATTGCAAGACAGCAGATTTAGAGTAGAACTATTCAAACATCAGAATTTCTTATCTGTGATAAATCCTAACATTTGAAAGATGTGGGTTTGGGGGATATGGATTGATGTATGGAGAGAAATTTTGATCATTCCTAAATAAATTATATATAACTCAATATTTTCGAACTCACAGAGGCTTGAGAAGCACCATCTACTTGAAGTCCTCAGAATTTCAGCTCCCATGGATTGAAGAATTGCCAGGATTACCTGGCTCTCTGCTGGAGCTCCCAGAGCTTCGCGTGTACCTTTTCTTTATAGGCCAATGGGTAGGAAAGCAGGCTGCTGTGAAATATTTTCCGGAATTTTTTTCTGAAGAGAGCCTCTGTTTTTGAAAAGTTGTAAGCTAATACAAGATTCAAATCACATCTCCTTTCAAGTAGTTGCTGTTGTCTACTCAAAGCTAACAGCAGTACTATAAAGTTATGGGCTTCACTTTTCCAACTTTTTTTTTTCCTCAGTATGTGGAATTGTCTCATTAGGCATCTTACAGACCTAAAGCTGAAATATTCTCCAATAGCACTGAGGAATTACTCCAGGTATGTTATACCTCCCTTATAGAAAATCACTGCTTCAAATGAGATGGAAAGAAGAGATTGTTGATTGTTGGAGTGGGGCGAGAAAGCATTTGTGTGAGGGAGCATTAAGCTCTAAATTGCCTTAATATTGGTTAAACTATTTTGTCTGGAAATTGAGCAAAACAGATAACGTCCTGTATGGCTTGGGGATGTCATTAGAAAGAATGATCATACTCTAGTATGACCAGTGATCATCTGGCGATTGCCTTTGTGATTTTCTGGTAAATTTGATGTAGTGCAATTAGGTTTTCAGTGACCTGGGTGTGAGTCATGTCTCTGTGGTTATTTGCATAGTCAAAGTCACTCTTACATGGCAGTATTTGACAACAGTTAAACTAGTGCTGTGAAGCACTGTGATTACTCTCTGCCTTTGATTAACAGAAGGAATGTTTTCCTGTGACAATATTCAGATATCGACCTGAAAATTAGCATCTTATGGTGATATTTTTCACCAGTAAAAACATTTCGTAACCCCACTGAAACAATACTTACTCCAGAGCTTTTTTCAGAAATTAAGATACTTAAAATGAAAAAATGAAAAATTTGTTATTATTCGTTATGTAAAGTTGTTATGCATGTACATCAATGGAAAATATGTGATTGTGAATTTATTATATTTTTTTTGAAAGTCAAGAGAACAAGGCTAAATAAGATTAAAATTCTTGATTAATTTACAGTAATTCTTACCAGTCTTACATATTTTCCTATTGAGATGGATAGGACAATGTTTATAACTTTATAAAGAATAAGCTAAAATAACCTTACTAGATGGTAAAGGAAGCTGTAGTTTCTTTCCCATGAGTGGTTTAGCTACTACTGTGAATAGTGTTGATTTTTGCATAATATGGGGTATGCTTGTGTTAAACATGGTACAGACAAAATAAGAGGTTATTCCTCCCGCGTTGTCTGAATCTAAGACATGGTAGAAGTCATAATAGTCATGTTCCAAAAGTCCCCCGGTACTCAGTGGTGCTATCAGACACACTACCCAGGTCACTAATACCTGTTGAGTGAACAGCAGTGTCCCTCCTGTTAGTCCCTGTTTGAGATCTCAGTCAAATGTTCCATAAAAAACCAGCCTGATGACAATCCTGGTTTTGTACTTGCTACATGGTTATGGTTCCAGGTAACAATAGGATGTTCTTTTGGTTCCCCAAAGGATAATTGTAATGGAATTTAAGTTGTCAAAACACAGTATTAGGATTGTTAGAGGAAGAATATAGGCCTTTGAATAATCACTAGGTAAAGCTGGCAAAGATATGTACATGGAGACACCTGTTTTAGTGCAGAAGGTGAGAGATGATGAAGGAGAAGAGTAACATGGGACACTTGAGTAAGGCTGTTTGCTATATGCCCCTTTCTAAGGATGCTGTGAATCATTTTAGCACACAATGACCTCTGGTCATGTATCTCTTCTCAGCTGTTGCTGTTGATGACTTCAGTGCAGTGGAGAGCCAGGCTGGATTATTGTGAGCGACTGAGTTACAGAGGGAACTACTTGGTTTGGGACAAGAATATTAAAAACATAGGAAGAGAGTGCTTCTTACTTACAAATGGGACTTGGAGAGAAACACTGATTTTGAATTGTTCAGTGGAAAGAATTAGGATTACAGTGGGTTGAATTGCTGTGCGTTTACCATTTAAGTGACTAAGCTGGATTGCTTTGTGTTGTCAGTGTGAAGAAGCAGAAGATGCTGCTGAACCTGAAGCTGGATAGGTGTTGTTGACTAGTTTACCTTTTCACAATCATTCTGGAATCAATAGACTCTTCAAGTATCGTTACATACTTGAGTTTCAGTCAAAATATCAGTAATTATTACAGCTCCTCTTCTGGTTATCAGTAGTTTTCTTCTGTTATCTGTTTCCTTTTTGAATGAACTTCTTTGTAGCCATTGTACCAATCAATACTGTGGAGACTTAAAAAAGGGGAAGAGGAACTGAACATAATGCCAGTAATCAGAAGGGTTGTTGTATACAAAGGAGATGAAATATAGGTCTTTCTCCATGATCCATGTGATAGAATCCTCCTTCATGTTCCTCTGCTTTGATCTTACTGTGAACTGGAGAGTTGAAGGTGAGAAGTTAGTGACAAGCATGCTGAGCTACCACACACTGTCCATTACCTTGGTGAAGGAAAAGAAAGCCAAAAAGGCTTTGACCCCAAATTGTAAGATACATTTGCAGACTTACCAGGCTTTTCTGTTCTGTATTGTTGGGAACATTTCCTACTGAGGCAGATACAACCAGAGAAAAGAATAAATATTTTAAAATATGTTTCTGTCATGGTTTAACCCCAGCTGGCAACTAAGCCCCACATGACACCTCTTTCACTCCCCCCTGGTGGGATGAGGGGAGAATCAGAAGAGTAAAAAGGAGAAAACTCATGGGTTGAGATAAAGACAGTTTAATAGGTAAAGAAAAAGCTGTGCACAGAAGCAAAGCAAAACAAGGAATTCATTCGTTACTTCCCATCGGCAGGCAGGTGTTCAGCCATCTCCAGGAAAGCAGGGCTGCATCACGGGTAATGGGGACTTGGGAATACAAATGCCATTACTTTGAACATCCTCCTGCCTTCTTCTTCCCCCAGTTTTATATGCTGAGCATGATGTTATATGGTCTGGAATATCCCTTTGGTCAGTTGGGGTCAGCTGTCCCAGCTGTGTCCCCTCCCAGCTGCTTGTGCACCTCCAGCCCACTCACTGCTGGGGTGGGGTGAGGAGCAGAAAAGGCCTTGGCACTGTGTAAGCACTGATCAGCAATAGCTAAAACATCCCTGTATTACCAGCACTGTTTCCAGCACAAATCCAAAACACAGCTCTATAATACTAACTACTATGAAGAAAACTAGCTCTATCCAGGCCCAAACCAGCACAGTTACACTGCCTTTATTGCTGTTTCTATGCATGAGGTGACTGCTAAGAGGAAATTGTGGATACCTTGAGAAACATTTATTGGCCTGTTTCTGGGACACATAAAGTTCAGTTCCCTTGATCTCACTGATTCAAGGCAGTCAGGAAAATAATGTAAAAAATATAGGGCAGTTCAAAAGAGCTGGCGACTTCAGAAAAGCAACTGAAGTGACCAAGACTACAGTCTAGATTTCGTAATGATAAGTCCTTATAGTATACACAGCTTAGTGTGTGCATACTAGATAATTACATAAAGGCTATAAGATTTATTCCACACAGTAAGCACTGTTTATCAAGAGAAAATCTGAGCCACTTAGCACAGAAAAGTCACTGAGAATCAAGGAAATGGAAAAACAAAACAGGAGTTAAAAGTTGTAACACTGATTTGGAGCAGGATGGCTCTCTTGAGCAGAGTCACACGTGAGCAGAGATGGCAGGGTCTGAGAACAGCGCTATCTTACATATCTATGGGAAGGAATCTGCAAGATGGGGTGAGGAGAAGACAGTAACATTTCTTTTGTTATGGGAACTGTGATGGGCATTTTGGCTGAAGGTGCTGGGGAAGGGGGGGATAGAAGGTTATTTCTTGGGAAATACTCATTTAACTGGGCATTAAATGAGAATCTTATATAGAACTAACATTCCCACCAACCAAATTAAAGGCAATCTATATGTTAAAGAAGTCAAGAATATAAACAGGGGGGAGGGAGAGATAAGATATTTCAAACACTTTAACAATTACCCTGAACCTAGATTAAAGTGGAATCCAAAGAGAGATCTTTTATCCTCTGTGGAGCAGTATGAGTAATTCTTTAATTCTCAGTATGAGTTTTCATTTTTTTAATGATGTTACGCTTGCTTTTTTTTCCCCTAAAAGATAAGAGTTGATTAACAGTGCAGTGAGTTTTACTTCTTCTTACCAAAGTTTGTTCTGGAAGTTTTATAGTCTTGCCTCTTCTCTTCAGCCACGTTTGGCTGGTTGAAAGGCCAGGTGCTGTGTTCAGGTTGAACAACAGGGTGAAGAGTAAAATGCTGAAAGTAATTTTGTGTCCTTATATTTGTGCTTGCTGAGTATTTACTTCTTCCTTCATCTGTGGTGTAATTTAGAACAGCCTCAGAGCTGCCCCTATTTGTGTTCAGGAGATGACACTTCCCAACGGACTGGGTGTCAGCTGAATGCTATCAGGGCACTCCCTACACTGGTTTAGTATCTTTTTTCCTTAAAGTGTTCTAAGAAATTTCTGCCAACTGAAAGGAGTCATAACCCACAAGAGGATTTGTCAGAGAGTCTTAGGTAGTTTTGCGTCAGATTGGATAAACCATTTAGTCTGTGCTTTTATTGTCTTGTAAACCCTCCATTAATTTACCATCTAGAACATTAAAAACTAGCACAAACTGGGAAATAAGAAGGAACCAAACAGTCTTGATCTCCACCTTTCTTCCTTTCAACCTTTTTAACCCAATAGAAGCCATTTGGAGTTGGAGAACATGCTGGATAACCTTGCTTGCAGCATTAGCACATACATCAGCGAGTTGTTGTGACATTATGTACTTTACTGTCCCTTCAGAAATGAAGTTCAAGTGAAACAAATGTTGGAAAAAGACATATGGCTTACGGGGACAGGTTTACTCTCTAGTGAAAAGCAAAGTTATTAAACGAGCAGTGCCTGCCAATTGCAGAAAAGTTGGCAGGGATATGTTGGCAACGTATTTTTTATTTATTATTTAAAAGGCCTCATGAAAGACTTCTGAATACAGCCTTAAAATGCTAGGCAGTGCATGAACATACAGGGTCACTGAACAAAGTATGAATTGTGTTATTAGCAGGAAGAATATGATACTACAAAAAAAGTCTCGGGAAAATCGGTAGATATAGTAATGAAAAGGACTTACCTTTACAGATTGGAAAATTCCTTTCTAAAGGAAAGAACTACTTGTCTAACCTTTTCTGAAGTCGAAATAGAGAGCATTCCTTATTTTTCATGGTAGTATATAATGTTGGTTGAATAGCAGGAAGAAGCCAAACAAACAGGCATTTGACATTTTTTATTTTCTTAGGAACAGTTGTCCTAAAAATTTAGAATAATTAAGTTAATTTTGGAATGCTTTTAAGAATCTTAGATTGATAAAGAAATTCATCACATTTCCAAAGTATGATTGAGCTGCCAGTGTAAAGGAATCCCAACATACATGACAGCAGGTACTTCAATTGAGAATGTGGTTTATTGTTAATGACAGTGGGATGTTGTTATTTATCCCAGGGCTCTCGCTCATCAAGATCCAAAATGCTTTCAGACTAATACACTTTAGTACTTGATTCTTCTGAATCTCTGGATAAAGCCAACAGAACAAAACCAAATATTCTTTCCAAAAATTAGGTAGTTCTGTAGAGATATACTCTCTACAATATTAATGGTATAATATGTTTAATATTTTTAACATAAGAGTTCACTGAAGCTACCATGTCTTGCTGGCCAGCAGTTTTCAAGCAGGCAGTAACCATAAGTAAAAGCATGTGGAGACAACTTTGCATAAGAAAGTTGCAACTGGTATCCCATGCAGAAACTTTCCTAGGTTTGGATCTGCAAGGCTATGATCAGTGTATGTTCAGTACCACTGAACGACCAAAAGCCAGCCCCGTATTCACCTACTGGGTCATCCAGAACCCCTCTGTCGGCATCAGGCCCAGGCCATAGGAGCTGATGTGATTAGGTACAGTGGTCTGAATATGGCTCTTAATAAATGTTGTACGTCGTCTTTTATTTCAATTTTTGCAAATACCAAACTCTTTATTTTTTTCCCCTCATATTAATTTGACTCTATTTTAAAATTTGATAAGGTATTCCCTGTGAAAGCAATTTTTGTACCTTGTAAAATATTTATTTTAGCATATTTTTATGCTAAAAGTTTTCCAGGAAAAAAAATAAAAAGAACTCTAGTGTTGAGCTTCTGTGTAAAAATAACATGATCATATGGTTTGTAGTTTACTTTTAAACGTGTTGGAAAGGATTGCCTTTGTAAGGGGGAAGCTTCAGTTCTTTTGCAAAGCCAGAGACTTCACTTTCAGTGGAACGAAATGTATCAACATTGGAAGAAACCGAGTCCTATTTAAAGCTGAAAGCCTACTAGATGGGACAAAACCCCTGCATTTTTAAAGGGGGAAAAAGGAGGGGGGGGGAGAAAGCCATTCATGAGAAGTATAAAATGTAATTTTGTTTTAAAGCTCACTAAAAGCTATATAGGTCATGAAGACAATCAGTCTTTTATTCTTTGAAATAATTCACATTACAGCCCTATGTATTACCACCTTTATCACAGAAAAGCCTTTAGATTTGTGTTGGCAGATAATTACAAATTGATTTCTGGACCCTCGTTTTGACAATGGTTTTGAAAACCTTCTCGTTTTCTTTTTTTTTTTTCTTTTTAAAAGCCTCTTATGATTTCTCCTGCATCATACTGAAGAAGTACTATCGTGATGAGCTGGCCAGGTGTACTAAACCATTTATACAAAAGAACCATAGAGTAAAAACCCCAAAATATTCTGGAAATGAACTGTGAAATGCTGCAAGTAACTGAAGTATACTTAATTTACATTTATCTTTGTCTTTTATGTCATTCAAACTTGAAATAATTTTACAAATAGATGGTAATTTACCAAATGGGTAACCCAAAATTTTACAACCTGCAGCTTTCTCCTTTCAGTAGCATAACAAACTCTGGTTTCCTTATGTTTTTTTCAGCATTTAACATCAAAAAGTCTTCAGGAACCAAAAGGCTTAACCCTTTATTTCTTGTATTTACCTGTATGGGGTCAAGTCTATCTCTGATAGTCTATTGAGTGATTAGCAAAGTCTTGGGCTGAAAATTCAGTTTGGCATCTACGACCTGTTCTACAAGCAGTAACCAAGTTTACAGTGATCATCCCTGCCTTTAGGAGTCTACAGTTTAAAGCTCAGAATGTTACAACTGAAAAACACATTTAGGTAAAGTTGATGAGTAGGAAGGGAGAAGATGAGTAACAAAAATATCTAGATACCTTGGCATAGATTTGCTGTGTGCACAAACTGCAGTCAATTGGTGACAGCAAGCACAGTAATCACTACTCACCACCTGCTTAGCTGTGCTATTTTTAAAGTATAGCTGAATGACAGTAGTGTGTTGTTTCTTTTTTTTTAAATTGTTTATTATTCCAGAGAATTAAATAGTGTTATTTCAACATTTGGGATACATCTAAAGGATCCACGGCACTAAGAATATCCTAGGCATTCAGGTATGTGAAGTAGCCTGTATAATATGCAGTAAACACTGACATAGAGTAACTGGAGACTAAATTGATACTATTTAGTATTAGAGACTTTATTGATCTGGTTTTGAGTTGTTTTCCTTTCTAACTCAGACTTTATGCATTATTAAAATGTCTGCAGAACATCAAGCATGACACTGCTTTTCTTAGGTTTATTTTTGTTTTAGGGGAAAAATATAATCTTTCAGGTATATGGGAATGGTGGCCAGTAGCTTTTGCTAATAACCCACCTTTAAAATACTGTCTTTAAAGAACGTTTTTTTCCCTAAAACTCCCAGAAGAATGTAATTCATAAACAGCATTAAAAAAAGCGTATGAAGTGCCACAGTCTTCAATAATCTGTAACTCTCAGAGGAGGATACATTTTGGTCATGGTTCTTGTGGAGGTTGAACCTGAATCTGAATACTACAAAATTTAATCTTCTTTTCCTCTTCTTTATTTTTGTTCCATATATTTATAAGTAATTTCTTCCATTAACCATTTCACCTTCCTTTTACATTTCAACATTGTTTCTCTAGTCTCCTTTAGATATTAGATATAGGAAATATTCCGCTTTACAATAAAATAGAAAAAAAATAATTCTTTAAAAGGACCAGTGGAATAGAGAAAATTATATGAAATAAAAATAATAAACCCCCTAACACTCTGTGTAATTAAAATAATTTAGGAAAGCAGGATGTGAACAGGTTGAGATCCACTTTTTATTTCTCAAGGACAGATCCTTAGCTAGAATTAATTATCAGAGTTTTATTTATTTCAGTGGGCATTTAACAATTCACATAGTTTGAATCTGCCTCATTTCCTCCCTTTTTAAAGAGTATTTGTCACTTTGTCTGTCCTCCGTTCTTTCCTCTGGCAGAACGTGTGTATGTTTGTGTATGTGTGAATGATACTTGCTATAAGCAGTATTTATATTTTCTAGACAACACAGTTTAGGATTCTTTTGGAGTATCATTAATTTGTCTTCATGAGGATGTTGCTGTCCTGTTGCCAACATGAACTGCTGCTATAGACATGCCAGCGAAAGGCAGGGATTTATGCCTGCATTGAAAGTATTTAAAATCAGGGAAAGTAAAAGGAGAGAATGATTGAGGAATCGGGGGAAAAGGCAATTAGGAATATGTTCTTCTCTTATCATTCAAATGAGATCAGAAAAGAAATGTTGTAAGTGAAGTGGCTTTTTTAATTAAAGAATACTATTTGTAATGAACAGGATTCATCCTTTCTGAATTCAGTTGTGTGTGTTCTGCTGTGGACATGCATCAGTAGAGGAGGGATTGTATATACTGCCTAATCCTGTCTCTCAGTCAGAAGGAAGAGAGCAGCACAGCTCGGGCTGTGCCGAGCGATATTCTTTTAGATGAGTTTCTATGGTCCGATGATGCAAATGCAAAGATTCATTTCTTCCCTGTAAAGCCAATGCTCAGACAGTATTGCAGAACAAACCTTTCCTTACACAAAGGTTATTTTCTCTCTGGAGCATTCCCTTTTTCACTGAAAGGCATTGTAGACTGGAAATTCTCTGAGAGTTCATGACACCCTGAGAGCCTTCCTTTCAGAGACAAGCTTTATAATAATAATGCGGTGACAGAAAAATCGAGGAGAGGTGGCTTTCTCTGATAGAGAATTTGCCTTTAATTCTACCCTGAAGAGATTGCAATGGAGCACCAACCTTTGTTCTTACTGTAGTGCTTCACTGCTATACCAACCATTTGTTAAATGGGAAGTAATTGAGGTTGTAAAAGAATTGAATGAATAAAGCTTTTGGCAGGGAAGGGGAGGAGGCAAAGTATGGGTTAAAGGTTATTCCTTGCAGAAATTTCATAAAATGAGAGGTAATGTGGCTTTTGAGCTAGAATTGTTGGTGCCTCTGGAGGGGGCTTACAGAAGAGAGGGAGCGGAGCAGATTTGGGGGAGGGAGACCAAACCCACAGAAGCAGAATGAGAATAATACACTAGCATCAAATATTCAGCTTTATGGCATCTTATTGATTATATTAAAAATTTCACCCTGAGATGTGCAGCCTTGGCCATCTCTCTTGGTGAGCAGAGAGCAAAGGAGGAAGAATTGAGGAGGAGTCAGAAGCAGTAATGCAGATGCCCCTTAGGAGCTTTCCTATCCAAGAAATATTTTAACATTGCTGTAAATGGCATTTTCTGCTTCCAGAGGAATGAATGAGCTGCACGCTTTGGTGCTTTCCTGAAATCAGAGGTTCTCATAATTTGAAAAATAATGAAGATGATTTTTTTTTCTGTTATGAACTTGTATCTGCTTTCAGACTTCCTCCTTCACACTGACGAAACATTTTTCTCTCTGTCTTCCTCCCCTCCCCAAGGAAAAAAGTCTGTCATGAAAGCTAATCTTGTATTAGTTTGGGCCTGGGGACTCCAGAGACAGGGAAAAAGGATTTATATCCTTGACAGAGCCCATGTTGAATAAATATCACCATTATGGAAGCATTAATGTGCTTCCATCTAGTGAGCTCTCCATACTGTATTGCAGTTATTTGAAATTTTTTGTTAGTTCTTGTCTTTGTGGTCCAAATGTATATAAACATATACATTCTTTATTTTGTACAGTATTATTTTGTGTTCTTCTAATTCACATTGAACTGTGCAAAACACAAGGTCTAAGGATTTTTGCTCAAAATACTTTGATTTTTAAGGACTACTGGTTTTGATACACGCATGTTATTTTCATACATGACCTTTACATTTCTACATAATGAAGCCCATCATTTGCTATGCCTTGGAAAGTCTGGGTTTGCATATTTTTTAATATATGAATATTTTTTCTTATTTGGATGGAAGGATGCTTTCCACTCCCAAAATAATAATGAGACTTAAGTAAGATTTCTTTTAGTGAAATTCCATAGGGATGGATGCTGGCTCAGTTCTCATCCACAACTTTGTCAGTAAGTTGGAGACATACATATATTAGCTGCCAGTAAAAAACCCTTCCATATGACTTATAGACTATTGGAACTGTGAATAGTAATTAAGTCCTATTGGAGAATTTAGGAGTATTGCCAATATGAGCCCTTCAAAAAAAATGTATAAAGAGGATGATGACTCAGGGTTGCAATGAGGATACTTGTTCTGTTGAGGGCTTGTACTTGAGAAAGGTGTTAGGGTCATAACAGCCAAGCAGCTCATCAGGGATTTCTATGAGAGCTGGTGCAAAGAAGGCTAATGTGGATCTTGGCTACCCACATTAGAATAGTGACTACTTAGGGAGAAGGAAGTGATTTTTTCTTTATTTATTACATTAGTCAGGCAGTTACTGGAATATCTTATTCGGGTTTGTGTCCGCATTTGTTTAAATTATGTTGGCAAATTGAAGAAGGTAAACGAATGGGCCAGAAAAATAAATTTGAGAGAATGTCTTGTAGTGGGAAACTTAGAGCTCCATCTGTTCAGCTTTTCTCAAAGAAAGAGAGACAATATTTTTAGAGTGCAGAAGGGCCTTAATGTGTTGAAAACACCGGTTACCAGAAGCCTCTATAATCTAGTGGAGAAAGACAAGATTTGGCTGAAGTAGGCTGGAAGCTGAATCCAGATGAATTCAAATGGGAAAGTAGAAACAAATAAATAAACAACAAAACAAGTGATCTTAATCACAGAGTAATACTTCATGAAAAATGAAAGTCAAGATACTGATTTTTTTCCAGCTTGAATAAGGCACTCCTCAGCACAGCATCCCTATTGCTAAACTTGCTAAATAAATGAACAGTGCAAAGGATTATTCTGTGCTGAGAGAATATCATCACCAGTAAATTTTGAGAAGGTCTAGACTCAAATTTTGAATCTCACAGTAATCATTCATAATACCAGACCAGCAGCTGCCGGCACTGATGAATATGGTACTTTATTATTTTGTACAAGCAGTATTATAACAACCAGAGTGAACAGCTTACTCCGTACTATTGAAGCTTTGCTGCTATCTTCAGCAGGAGATGGCCTTTGGATTTAACCACTTGGGAGTGTTTAGAAAGGTTTCTATTGTCCAGGAAAGGTTTCTGTATTCTTGCAATGGGGTTAGTGCTTCAGTTTGTGTCCAACGTCACAGCTTCATCCAGGTAAAGAGGAAAGTAATGGTTACTGCAACATCTGCAAGATGCTGAGACAAAGATTACCTTAGTATATCTTGGATTGCCAATTTAATAGAAACATTTTCTTAATGTGTAGTGTTCAGGAGTCCTATGCCATGTCACAGTCAGCAGGTCTGAACGTGAACCTTTGCATTAGTCTAGACAGATGGTTACGTGCCCACCTGAAAACTCTCTGTGCAGGGGCCTGAGCAGCCAAAGCGCACTGTGGCTTCCTGCTGCTTCTAGGAAGGCTGAACTCAGAACTATTGTTAAAAAAAGGCACGAATCATTTGCAGCTAAAATAACTTTCAAAATTGGGGTTAGCAGATAGATATAAAAAGTGTTAATTCAGTAAGTAATGGTTACAATTAGAAATCATCATTAATTAAACACGCTCATTTACAGAATGAGGTATTTTCTTTGTGGCATGTCTGGATATTCTCTTTACTTGTATTTTTATTACTTGCAATTACAATTTATTACTTTCCATAAAGATGATAATTTTCAGGCATCCTAAGTTAAATGAATGATTCAATAATTTAAAACTGAGTATTTGTTATCTTTGAGGACTGTGAAAATGAATTGCACATTGTTGAATTTAAAATGCCAGTCTTGTGGATAAATCAGTCTCTGGGGAAGCTGTGAGCAGCACTGTCACAGAGAGAGAAGGGGAGAGGTTGCAGGGTACAGATATTTACTTCTCTTGTATTTATGGCTCGATAGTCAGAGGGGCTGAGTGTTTGAAGATTCAACTGAAGTGAATTGAGTTGAAGGTGATTCCCAAAAATCAAATCTCCATCTTTATGTTCGCAGTCGACTGGTGGGAAAGAAGTGTTAAAGCAGAGAAATATGGGAGGGAAATGACTCAGGCATGAGAAGAGTCTGAGCTGTGTGAAGTTAAACGTGGGCTGCTCTTTTGTATCTCGAGAGGTCAGAGAGATTCCCTTTTTGTCTGAGTAGAAAATTGCATGCAGGTTCTGGAGAGAAATGATCTGCTGTCCTGGCCCAAAGTCAGTGCTGGGGACAGTGTTTGACAGCTTGGATTTCATCCTCTTTGTATGACTTTGACTTCTTATGCAGGAGGTTTAGATGTTTCAGCACCCTTGGGGGTGGCGGGCACAATGTAAATGTAGTGTACTGTGTTATTAGCAGCAGTATCACTTCAATTACTCATTTTCAGGGATTGCCCTGCCATTCGTGACTACTTTGCTGATTATTTTAGGAGGTGGGGTAAACAGAGTGCATATAGCACATGCAGCAGTTCCACTGAATTTGGTGGAAACAAGATCAATTCCTGTGTCATTTCTGCATATTCTTTTTGTTGACCTTTTTTTCCTCAAATCCTTGAACTAATCCAAAACATTACAAATCAAATTCATTATCAGTGTTTCATGTAAAAATCAACAGTCATGTATCATACAGGCAATCATGAAGATGTTTTAGCAAGATGATACACAAGCTATTAGTTACTGGTGATCTAAACACACATGCGCACACACGTATGTATTTAATCTCTGGTGTTTCTCAGTTCAGGATCACGTATTCAGGATTTTTACTTTGATCTTGAAGAAAAAAGGAAGGCTGAGGCTTTTGGGAAGGTCTGGGAAGGTAGCAAAACTAATAATTGAGGGACTTGAATATGAAAGCTAGCTTTGTGTCTCCACCTTTGTCTAGAAGAGGAAGTGAGATGATTTTTATCATGCATGGATACTGTCATCTCCTTTGTTGAAAATGGAAATAAATATCCTGCCTAAATACTTAGGAAAAAAAAAAAACAAACCACAACCAAAAAAACCCCAACAAAAACCACCTTCAGCTTTATCTGAAAAATGTACTTTATTCTCTTTTCAAATCAGTCATTTCTGCTCCGTATGGCATCTCCTGCCATTCAGTACCTTAATTGAAACTGTAATAATTGATGCCATCTTTACATATTTATTTCCTGTAGAAAGAGTTTACACAGAGTCACAGATTCAGTAGGTGAAAATAGCATTCTGGTCATGGGCTTCTCTCCTCGACTTGCTGCGACGATCAAAGTGATTTCCTGTTAAACAGGCAGCCTGGGACTGCAATTGCACGTGCATGAAGCTTCTGATTTACAGGGGTGCTTAGCACCCTGAACTCCAGTTTAATTCAGTGGGAGCTTTAGCACCAATAAACTAAAGTCTACTATGTGTTTGAACACATTTTATGTACTGTGACAGGTTCTGATTACTTTCATTGTTGGATAAACTCAAGCCTGCTTTTTTTCCCTCTTACTAAGTACTTTGTGGTGATTCTTATGTTTACATAAACTATTAAGAAAAAACCCACAAAAATATTCCCTTCCCCCAGAGCTCCTGCCCTTCTTATTCTATACGTGATTTAGCCTTTGCTTTAACACAAATAAATGATAGCATAAGGTACAGAATATTGTTGAAACGGATTCAGCAGTGTTTATCAATGATGCATCAGACTTAGTGAAGTGGCACAGGTTTACTGTATCGTGACCAAGCTCAGAAATTGTTTAGAAAGTTATGCCTGTTTTCAATACCACAGATCTTGGAGTCACAGAAAATTCTTGAGACATCACTGTTTATGATAATTAAGTTAAACAGTGTATGTGAGGCAATCAAGTGGTCATATGCATGAATGAGCTGATATACAGAAGATATAATATCATTAACCACTGGAATACCCATGTCCAAGTAAGAAAAATACCAAGACAATTAAGAAGCAGGAGCTGCACGCAAGAGGAATCGTTATTATCCAGTACTGTATCATATTCTCTGTGTGTGTTATACACCACAGTTAGGATTAATAAAAATAATAATAATAAAAAGCCTTCTGAGGACTACAAATCAAACATTCAGAAGGTAGACAAATGTAATTCTGGCATTTCCTGCACTGCCTTAATTCAGCATCTTTGTGCTTGTGTGCTACCAGTGCAGTGTCTGATTATATGATCACATACTGGGTTTTTTTCCACATAATCCCTGCATCGTTTAGTGCATGAGGAGAACCTATTCTTTGGATCACCTGGGATCTGAAATAGCTCCATTTGCAAGCTGATGGTTTAAACTCCTAGCAACCCAGACATGCCTACATAGCCACTAAGCTTATCTAAGGTCTTCTGTCTCAGGAAATACATTAACCCATTCAGTTCCAGTAGCTAACCATGGGGGAGGGAAAAAAAAAAGAGAAATCAAGTCACACATTATTTTTATGTAAAAGTGCAGCAGTTATTTGCTGTTTTTCTACAATTTGAAGTCTTATCAATCTCTTAAATATTTATTGGCAGTAGAGTGTGTGCATGAATGAGTAGCATGTCATCAAAAACAGATTGCTGTCTGTTTTGTTTCCTTTGAATACTATGCTTTTTATTTATTGTTATGAAACAGAAATAATTCCATGTCAGACTTGGACTTCTGTATGGAATACAGGAGCGCAACCGCCTTTATGGGAACATGTTAAATCAAAGTGGGGTATATTCCTGAACTGAGATTTTTAATGGGAAATTTAAGTGGTTTTGAAACCCTAGTTACTGAGAATGCTGGCGGGAAGGAATGTGTTATTGTATCTGCTTCTGAGCTGTATTTTGAGAGAGAGTCTGCATGAGTCGTCAAAGGTGCCTGTGTGAGATGTGACCTTTTCAGTTCGTATTTATTATGTCTTCCCAAATACACACCGTAGCTGTACAGTGCCTGTCAACATTACATTTGGTGAAATCGGTTCTCTGAAGGGAAGAGTTCTCTTTTAATCCTTAAATACTCCCCTTCTGAAGCTGTTCTCAAAAAAGAGAAAAACACTGTGAAGAAAATACTAAGGGAGGAAGAAATACTTTTAAGCCTTCTTCCCCTTCTTTCTTTTCCAAAATCCTTCCTCCCGTATCTCATACTTCTCCTTTTGATCTGTTCTTTGTTATTGCACTTTATTCTTCTGAGGACTTTTTAGTAAATGAAGTGCAAGTATCCCATCTCCAATAAAACACAGCGCATTCATACTAAGTTGTATATGCAATGTGTAGTGGACTCTTCCCAGAAGTGGCTCAGCCACAGCACCTGGTTGTTGCTGCCTGTGCAGATCATGGAAGAAGGAATCACACCATCTTCAACCTGTCCAATACTTTTGGTGTCTCCTCCTGACTTGAAAGGCTCTAATTACAGCCCTTAAGCTGTTGCTGGGGTTGAGTGTCTACAGCAGGGTGAACATAAAGGGAACAGAGCCATGGACAAGAAATCATGAAGTGTATATTAAACCCACTGAAAACATGGAAAATATTCTATAGTATAATGCTATCTACTTGATCAGTATGCCACCCTGTTTCAATGTCATGGATGAAAATCCTTGTGACATATACTGGTTTGGTGAAGACTTGTCTCAAAGCTGAATTTAGTAGCCTTGTCCCTTCTGAATTAAATGGGGAATTCCCCACTCTATCTGCAATTTAAAAAAAATAGCCATTAAATGTAAATACAGAGTATGACATTTAGTGAAGTGGGTAGTTAGGATTGGATTGGTTTTGATTCTAAACAAGAACATTTTTGGAAACTACTTTTTAACAAATGCTGGTCAGTAGTGTGAAAAATATTACATTTATCTGAATGCCTGAAAGGGGATCATATCAGGTGGTCTGATTTGTGTCATCGTGGTTTCTCAAATATTTCAGTTACATCAGGCTATCAAAATTTTCAACAACTGTGCAGTTGGTCTTTATATTAGAATGCCCTTCCTAAATCCCCACTGTGAAAACAGTTGTCCTCAGGTGGGTTGGATCTCATCTTGTCTAGAGCTACCTCATCTATCTTACTGCTTTGCACTGCTGTAGACAGGGTGGAACAGGTCTGAGCACAACTGGACTCTGATCAAGACCTTTGAGAAATCCCATAATGTTTCAAATAAATCAAAATAAACTGGCCAGCTGCTCTTTCATGTCCTCTCATTGCTCTGTATGTCTTGTTTGAACTGGGAGAAAGTCTTTTAATGGATTATTTTGGCAGGGTAACAAAAATAGCCTCCAGACCCCTCAGGTAGTGAATCTGGGTGATGGGAAAGCAGCTGGCAGGGATTAAGCTTGTGGATGGCTGGGGGAGGTACATGAGTGCTGGGGGAAGAAGGAATTGTAGAGGAACACAGGTTCTTGATCTTATGATTGCACAGCACATCCTCTAAAGTGTGCTGCCATCAGGACAGCCAGAGCTACGTTTTGTTTTAAAGAACCCTTTTTGCTGCACAAACATCACTGGAGAATGGGGAGACCAATGTACTGGCTAAGATTTGCAATCTGCATGACTTTGGTCTTTTTATTTATCTTTTATTCATCCATGAAAGAGTGACAATTGACCATCTGAAACATCCTTCAGAGTCCTCATGAGTGTGCTTCAAATGCGATGCTGGTGCAAGTAAATAAGCAGCATCATCTTTTCATTAAAAGCTCTGTGGGCCTCATCATTCTTTGCTTTGTACGGGCTTCACACTGTTGTGGCTATATGGTGTGGAAATTAGACTGCTCTTATTTTCTCATTTATGAATCAGCAGATAGTCCTATTTTTTGTTTCTCATTGAGCAACTGGAAAAAATAAATAAGGTTGAAGGTAAACATTCCCAAGCTTCTTTTTTGTGTTCTGACTTTCAGCAAAATTTTCTGCAGGTCTAACAGCTATATAATGTATAAATCATTATAAACAAGGCTTGAAAGGAACTTCACTGTTTATACTATAGCTTCCCTGCCCTTTAGCAGTGATGAAAACTGAAAATACCAGTGCATCTTGAATTCAAAGGAGAAAAAAGATAGATGAGAGATCATAAAGGGGTAACGCGGTTCAGCTCGACTCAGCGTTTGGAATATTAAGCAGATTTGACCCATGCTGAGAAGAGTCTGAAGAGCAAATTCTTCTCAGCATCATCTCTTATGTCAGGACCCTGATTAACAAAGACATTTAAATAATGTCACTGCACTTCTTACAATTTGAGCCTATTTTCTCTTTTGTATAGCTTGTGAATGTAATTTTTTTTTACTTGCTATATTTGACCTCTGTCTCCTAATAGTGGCAGGCAACGATACTTTGAATTATTATGCTGAATATAAATGTAAGCTTCAAAACTAAGGAAGCTTCTGATTCTTTCCTGATGAAAGCACAATTTTGCAGTTGTTTTAAATATTAGAGCTCTAAGTCCGCCGTTGCTACTTCTACGAGGGATTTATCAGAAAATTCATTAGAAAGTGTCTGTTTTCATAGCCTGTCTTGTCCAAATAAGAAGCAGGGATTTGAAAGTTCAGGCTATATCTTGCTGTGCTTAAGCTGCAGCAGTGTTACATATGCTGAACCTGGTTTAATGTTACTAGTGAAGAATAATACAAGCTGAACTCTGAATTCCCTCATTAGAGGTTTAAGTCTCTAAAGCTAAAACTAAGGCTAAGTTTTGGTATTTGTTAACAAAATCTTGTGTGAATTAATATTTTCCAAGGGGCAAAAAAAATTTTGAAGGAACAGTTCTAGAAAGATAACGGTAAGGAAAAGCCACATGTATTTTCCAGGCATGTGAAAATAATTTCAAGGGTCAGTGGCTTCGCAGTTGGAAATAACAACATGGAAACAGAAAGAGGAAGCGAAGAAGGCGACTGCAGTTCCATTTTTTTGTGTAATGCAGAGAACAATTATGTTTAGAGAATGTCCCTAATGAAATAATGATGTTTTTAAAAACACTGGATTTTTCTCTTCATTACACATATTTTTACAATTTATTTTTTTTTATCTTCTTAATTAGATATATTTCTAGATGGAGAAGGGATAGAAGAGAAATAAATGGACTAAACCTGTCAGATCTGTTTCAAGATATATCTGGAAATTCAGGGCACAACAATGTCACATGATGATAATTTCAGCTTTCAAATGTTTTTCTACTTTTCCATTTTTGGAAGAATGAAAATGAAACTACTGTTCGTTTGATTGATATATCTGAAAATGGAAGTGATTTTAGTGAGAACTTGTTCTTCTGTTACTGAGTATCTAAATCAGAGTTTGCCCAAAGCCTCCATGCTACATTTTGAGGTAGTCTGAACTGTAGTGAGTGACTGCCAACTGTCCAGATGGAAACTCTAAATCAGGCAGCAGATGAATGTGGGATTGCCTCTGCAAAAAATAATATTTTTCAATTGTTTTGCAGGTTAAGAACCTGTCATACTTCATCTCCATCATACAACCCTAAGCATTTTTTAGGGAGATGCAGGGAGGAAAGTGAAAAATATGAGATGACTAAACACATTCTTATGTATTAGGAAATTGTATCTTATTTAGATTTCATTGCAATCCATACCACGTACAGGTTGTGTTTCTTCCCCCACGCCTTATTCTAACCCATTAATTCATTGCACTTAGGGAGCATTAAACATTTCCCCAAGTTATTCCAAATCAAGGCTATCAGCTATAGTTGTATGGGATTAGAGCCACAAAGACTGAGAAGGTACAGAGAATCATTTCTTCCTTCCGACAGGTTCTTACTTCATTGTCACATAGCCAGAGAGAGTTGGTGAAAAGGCAACTTTCCAGCCTCTCGATGCCTGGCTTTGGGTCACTTTCAAACAGTGGGGCCTGGAATCTTTCCTTTTATCAACTGAGATATCTTCAGGCTTGGTTGTTGAAATGAAAGACTCTTTGCATTACGTATCTGAAAATTTTGTTCAATGTCTAAAGCTTTTACTGATATATAGTGGCTCCAGGTAATCCACCTCTCCTGCAAAGATCCAAAATGCCCTGCTGTTGTTGCATTAAAACAACCATTTAACGAAGCATACAGGAATTAGAGAAAAAGTGGTAAGCGCTTAAGCATTTTTTATAAGCTTTACAAATCATGTTGACATCAAACCCAAATCTAAATTGTAAGAACAGTGGGCTCATCTTTTATTTAGAATAAAACAATACAGTAGTATAACTTCAGGGAGAGGTAAATGAAGTTGGAGGGGTAGATCAGTCTCCTGAATCACCTAAGGCTTGTCAGTCACCCCGACGCCTTAGGACTTCTTCAATTAACCCGCCTGGACATGTTCCTGTGTGACCTGACCTAGGTGTTCCTGCTCTGGCAGGGGGATTGGACTAGATGATCTTTTGAGGTCCCTTCCAATCCCTAACATTCTGTGATTCTGTGATAATAATCACATCTTCTAAATTCTCATGGAACACAATAAACCTCTTCATACCAACTACAACATACTGTTGCCAGGGATGTTACTAAATAGAGTAAAATTGCTGACTTAGGTTATTCATCCTACCTGTGTGTCTATCAGATATTACTATAAAGAATAGGAAAGGATTAGAACTACATTGTTTTTCCTCTTTTTTTGGTGTTTGTGTTTTCTTTACCTTGGAAATAAAAAGTAACAAAGTATCTCATAATCTTTTTGTCCTCTTTTTTCCTGGATGTGTGCTTGAGAAGTCATTTTTTTCTTCATCTCAGCTGTGGGTTTTTGTTTGCTTTCAAACTATTCCCATTTCAAAGCCAGTTTTCTATTCTGAGGCAATTAGCAGCCTGGCAGCCGTCAATAGATGGTTTGTTAGGTTTTTTCACTGTGATGACTTCTTCTACCAATAAGCTGAAGGTCTTGATTTGAATCAATGTTTTTTTCCATTTTCCTTTATATTTTATCAATGAATATCGCCCCAAGATTTCAACTAACATTAAAATGTTATTTCTATGACAAGCTCTGCCAATTCTTTTCTGTTTAATTAACATGTTCAGCACCTTTTGGGTGTGAGATGAGTGTAGGTTTTGAAAAAAAAAATTAAAAAATGCTGGTTCTGGTTAGTGAGAGAGGTGCACTGAAGATAGGCATGGATCAAGTCAGGAGAACCACACTTCCAGTTTCTCCCCTGAAGAAAAAGGCATGAGAGAGGGCTGTTGCATTATTGACCCTCTGTGACTGGGAGGGTATAAGGTGCTGTGGGGATTATAACTCTGAAGGAGAGGAACTCTCTGTTGCTGGATCTCCATGGATTCCCTTTATCTGGTCTCTTTCCTTGCACTGTGCTAACAGCATTTCCCCTCAAGGAAATTCCTCAAACTCTGAGGAATCCACCATGGGCAAAGAGATGATATAGCTGCAGCTCTGCCACAGAAACATGTCATACTAAGCCAGCTGACAGGCTCTTGAAGAATACTATTTGCTGTGTAATTCCGAACCCTGAATTGACTGCCCCACACATTTTTAAACCATGGCTGTTACAAAGCCAGCTGGAAAATGAGGACGTTGCAATACTTTCTTTGGAAAAGCATTTGGGTTGAATGAAGTCAGGCAGGGCAACAAATTTGAACTGTGCTGCTTAGCAGAGTAGCTCTGCTTTTTGAAGGTGGACATCCCACTGACAGCGAGCAGGCTGTTCCACCCTCTAGAATCTACTGGTGACATTCAAGAAGTTAGAGGAGATATGAAATTGTTTACTGTGCTGCTCAGTGTTTGTATTTCATTTCACTTTGAACATGAAGATATAATAAAAATGCAGAATTATTGTTCAGTAAATGATTTATACATATGAAATGCAAATAAATATATAGCACATCATATTGCCTGATGTTATGCCAGAATAGTTTCAAAATTTTGTTAGATAGAATTAGATATCATAACTCCATATTGTTATTTATTTTGTATTGATATTTATTTGAAAAGAAGTTTAATGTAATACTAAAAACATGTCAAAAGCAACTGATTCCTTTTAGGTAGCATATGAAAGACCACTGCATATTTCAGTGCAGAATAGAAGTAAGAAGTAAGCTAATGGGCTTTGTAGTAGCGCATTTCACACAGCTTACAATGAAAGCCTAGAAAAAAAACAGACAAACTTTCCTGTTTGTATTTAACTTTTGTATTTAGGGTAAGTTTTCCTTTCTTTCCTCAGTGCTTCTGGTACATTGCCTGTGTTTCTGAACATTGCGTGTGTTTCTGAACAGGTTTTTAGAATTTGGACTCAGATCCAAACATGTGAATTCTTCAAGGGCAAAGGCAGCATCACTTGTCATTGATTCTGCCAAGCATTTAAGAAGTGACATTTACCAGGGCTTGTTTTGAAGATTTATAAATGTAATATACATTTGGCAAGTATAGCTGCTTGAATAAATGTTGTGCTGTAGCATGTAAGCATGGGTTTTACCACCAGTGAATTCACTAGCACTTTGTCATCCAAGTAAAAATAAATATTCAATAAACAATTTATTAGGGATGTGAGTTCACTTCTGCTTCATTCCACTTGGAAAGACTTGACATCTGTTGCCTACATAGTGTTATTAAGGACACAATGAAATGAAGACAAATTAATTGTGGAATTGCCAAAACTGTGTCAGGGAAACTTTCCCTGGCTAACAAAAGTAATGCAAAGAATAATAGAAGGGATATATACCGAGGCAGCATACATGAGAGTGTTTGGAATAATAGCTGGGATAACTGAAACATAATACCTGACTAGAAGCTAATCTTTCATGGGTCTGAATTCTGTTTTAACAAAAGGGACTTGTTTTTGACAACATATTGATGTGGCACAGGAGTATCTTCAGTTGACAATCTTGACCAATTTTAATGTCCTTTCAAGCAGACAGGGTGATCAAAAATATCTTTCTAAGAAACACTGAATAAATCTAGCTTTCAAAAATGTACAAGGTTCAAGAGCATGCCTCGGTACTGCATATAGCAAAACTAACCAAACCCGACTAACTGCTAAATATAATGTAAAGTACAAAAGTTACAGTCTTATGTGACTGTCAGGACAAACTCATTTCATTTATAGGTTTGAACCTTTGGCATTTAGTTAAGAAGTAATTGATAGAAGGCACTCTTATTTCATGTGTCGCATTATGTAGATAAAGTAAAATCTGTATCTGTAAACAGTTTATCTTGTATATAGACATAGAATTCAATAGCGAGTAGGAATAGAAAACTAACAGTAAATTGTTGAATTTGCAATGTCCCATGTTTCTGTTTTATTTGTTGTAGTAAATAAAACAACTTAATCCTAGGTTCTAGTTTACTCCTTGCAACAAATAGTCGTAAAACATAATGTTACTGTTTCTCTAGAAAAAAGAGAGGTTGTTTTTTTTCTTTTAGAAAATGCTAAAACTGTGTGAGGTACTGTGAATAAGGAATACCAGATGAAGGCCAATTTGTAGCATGTAAATGGGTGAAACAGGACATTGTCAATAGTTTATTCACTCATTGCTCTTTCCAAGATTTGTGCCTTTGGGGACCATGTTAGCAAATGTTATTTAGGTAGACCGCCTTGCTGAGCCACAGATTTGGGGAACTGAACCACAGGCATTTTGGAGTGAGAAAAGGGCAATTCATTGTGGTTTTGTTCTGGTATTAGGAATGGCTAAGGAGGAGTGTATGGAGCTCTTGGACACCTTAGCTCTCAGATGCATTTACAGGGATATTCACTCATAATTTTGTTCCTAAGGAGCAGAAATCTTGTTAATAAAACAGAGATCATATGTTAAATAACACTGTGCTTGTAAAATACATGAGATAGTCTGGCTTTTAAACTTTGTGTCTTTTGTTGTGAATTAGCTTAAACTGCTGTCAGAGCAATCAGATTGATTGCTGCAGGTTCCATCTGTCATGACTGTTATAAACAGAGGGGTAACACTGCTGATAATTACATTTTTCAGTATTATTTATACGTCTGTTGGAGTAATTTATAGATGAATAGAATAATCAATGTTCCCCTCTTGTTATATGTATGCCTCTGTTAAAAAGAATTAATATGTAGGTTTTGTTTTCTTAACATGGAAGAAAAATGTATGTGACATTTAACCAGGATATCCTGAGGAAGTGGAAAATAAAGCACATGAATGATCCACCATATCAAAGGTATGGTAATAGGTAGCAGTTGATTATCTAGAAATATATCACTATTTCTTAAAGCTAATAGCCACTGATCAGAAGGCTTATCTTCTGTAACAATGCTGAGAGAAAGAGAGAAATGTGAGCTACACCACCAATGTTTTTGAAATGCTTTATTATTGCTGGTTCACTTCAGTGTTTGCTCTAAAGGAGGTTTGCTGCTTTGTGTGTTGTTCAGAACTGCTGACGGACACATTTCTGGAATGAATGGTATTTTTGAAAATATATTCACTTTTGTGATATTAGTTGCTAGTCCTTAAATAGTAGAAATACACTGGTTAAGGAAAAAACCCACCTACCTGCCACTTAGTAATGACACATTGCAGTAGCTCCTGGAGGACTCTGTTTTTGTTACTGTTTCTTGTTTATGCCAGCCCAGTTCTACAGTACTTGAGTGCCTCACAAAATGCAGTACAACTTTAACTCCTGAAATCAAGTTTAGTTATACCTGTGTTGCAGATAGAGAAGTGAATTGCAGAGTTTGTGTTGCACTGAAAGGCAGCTTCAAAAGAAGGCAAATGTGCTTTGGGTTCCCCCTCCTGGCTCTGACTCTCCTGCAGTTCAGCCTGCAGGTCCAGGCTACACCTCAAACCATGGTCTTTGCCCAGAGGAAGTTCTCTGTAGTTCACACTGAACACAATGGGTATAGCAGATCTGCGCAGTTCGTGTCAGACCTTGGTGGCATGAAGACAGTGGGGCTATTTTGGAATATTCAGATTTTAGCTGAGCATAGAACACACAAAGGTAAAATTGTTCCCAAGAATGATATGAATTTTATATTCTCTCTGTCTGTTTTATTTCAGTGTTATGTCATCATTGTAAGTTTTGAGGTATTTTGTTAATGTCAGAGTTTTTAGCAAATGACGTTTAAACGTAGCATCTCGTGATGGTCATGAGCAAAAAATGATGAAGCTTTTTGAATGATGTGTTGTGAGTGGACATCATCTGGAAATGTGCTCACAAAGACTCAAATTTTATGGGCTTTAAGATCATATCTGGTTGTTCCAGGTCTTCCAGTATAAATATTTTAATTCCTCGACAATGTTGCTCAAAAACTAATTTAGACATTAAAAAAAAAACAACCCAAAACCTGCTTTTTAGTAGCATTGTGATACATTGTGGTAAAATCGAATCAGCTCACAGCATGGCATATTTTAAGTATTCAGAGAGATCACCCTCAGAAGGCAGTAAAGAAGCTAGAAAGAACTAGAAATCAGAGTGTGTGCAGCTGACAAAGCATCAGTGTGAATCCGTGAATCAGCTTTACATGAATTGTCCAAAAATATTATTAAAGCTCACTGAGCTATTAACTCTCTGAAACAAAGGAGGGAAAATGAACATCATGTAGGAAATTATGTCAGTCAGAGCTTCTCTCATTAAATTATTTTCATTGTTGGCTAAAATAAGTCAAATAATCTCATTTTTACCCATAGACACCAGCTAAATACATGGGCAGACACTTTGCCTTAGCTGTCAAGTGGTACAGTAATTTGTTAATAATAATTGGCTTGTAAATCAGAGCCCTGAGATGCAAAGACTAAAAATGCTTAAATGAAAAATTTATCTGTCATGCAATGTACAGTAAAGCACGTCACATCCTCCATTGCAATTATTGGAAGGTCAATACCCAAAAAAGGTTTCTGTGCACAAGAGAACAGAAAAAAAAGATAATTCAGGTATTCCTCCAGCTGAAAATGCTACATTGCCTTTCAGGTTACACAAATTCACCGTATGTATTTTCTGTACATGGGGTGAATTCAAAATGAAACCCGAGGAGCACTAATCAGTTTTGGGGGAGCAGTGTGACCTGCAGATTGTTCGTCTTTGCTTCAGGCAAACTGACTTGGCAAACGTGCCTCCCTGGAAAACTCTCAGCTTTCAGCCACCAAGATGTTTACAAGGTTCCTTAGGGAACCCTAACATCTGCAACTGCTGTGCTTTTATTAATAATAATAGCAACAATAACAATTATTGTTCTTGTTGTTATTGCTATAGAAAGAGACTGTACAAATGCATGCAATTTATGGCCTCTTCCTGGAGGATTTTACAGTCCCAGAGAAGTGGCTTAAAAGTGGAAAATGATGGTTCCACATAAACTATATATAGACTTTCTGCCTACCATTTAAAATAAATGAAGAAAAATTATCTTTTTTTCTGCTTTAATTTGCATTGGTCTTGACACAGGACAGAGCATGTTGAGTAGGAGATGAAAGGCCCTTGCTAGAGAAAATGTTTGTTGGCTTTACCTGTGTGATACACTGTGAATATCCTGCACAAACCTTTCCTCTGACTCGTTCTAATGTTCCCTCCATACTGTTGGTACAGCGGTCTGTACGTTGGTCTTAAAGAGTTACGTTCAGAACCAGATGTGGAGACACATTTGCTTCTGCAGGCTTTGCTGTGCTGCCCAGTTTGGCACTCCTGTGTATTGACTTTGCATGTGCAATTGAAAGCACTCTTCTGACAGCCGAAAATTGATTTTTCACAAACATCAATGAGAGTTCAGCAGTTACATAAAATGGGGGTGGAAACCACTATGCAGAGCTGAAAGAACAGTTCTGCTTGTAGGCATTTAAAAATACATGAGAACTGTAGATTTGAGATAAATTTGTGAGAATATATGTAACCTGTATATCCATTTAATATTCTCTGCTTCTTTAAGGGCCAGGACATTTCTGACCAATTCTGCCTTGTTACAGGTGATGTTTTATTTCCCAGACTGAAGGCACTTCAAAAGTCCTTTCCCAGGAACTGTATTTTTCATGACAATAAGGCTGTCATCCCACTGTTAGCATGAAATGAAATGGATAAAATAAAATAAGAAGGAAGACCTGCTGATTTTATATGCATTGTTAACTACTGTTTGGACGATATCTCCATTGTTAGCATTGTATAGTCTAGCGTTACAACCAATTTCTGCATATGAAAGAGATCCTGCATTATGAGATGAGTAAATGAAAGTTTAGAGTGGTGTAAGACATCTCAGAAAGGATTAAAAATACAGAAAAAGAAGGAGAAGGGAACAGAAAAATGGAAGATATTTTGACATAAAATAAAAGATCGCCACTTCTTATTCTGAAAGGAGATTGCAGAGGATTAATGTAGTAAAGAGAGCCATTATGCAGTGTAGAACTAACATCAGGCTTTTTGGGTTAAATTTGGAACAGTAACATGCACTTTGATGTGATAGTCAGCTAACAGAGGTGGGTTCAAAGCTCAGTGAAACAAGCAAAGCAGTCTCGTCTTTATTTTAGCATCACTATTTTGGGTGCGTGTTCATGAAAACTCCTTGGGCTGACAGCACTAAGGAAATATCTGTGCATAGTCCAGGGTCAGAAGGAAATGGAGGCATAGAAGATGCACCTTTACTCACCATATATTAATTTGATTGGTTTTTTTACAAACGTCACAGCCCAGACGTTACAGACAGCCATTCAAGTTGAAGATGTAGCTGACCATGAATTAAATTAAGGTTAAACATTAATATAAAGTTGTAACCATACATGAAGCCCCCTTTTGTGTATCTTCCTTCCTAAAAAATGTTTCTGTGAATGGAACTATCTGCTTTCAGGTTGAGTGTCATCGATTTGTGAAAAGGACTATATGACGTGGTGAATAGCCTGGGACTTATCTCAAGGATTTGAGAATTCTTTTTCATGTATCCATTTTGTTCTGTTCTTTGGAAAGTAGCCTATTCTAATTGGAAGTCAGATGATATATTTTGCATTATCATATTATTCTTTTATTATTATCAGATACAGAGGCAGAAAAATCTTATGTAATCCTTAGAAACTTTCTCTTGTATAAACCAATTATTTGTAGCTGTCTACAAGAGCTGAAATAAAGGTAAGGAAACATTTCGTACTAAGTCCTATGAGAGCATTTTATAATCTCCTTGGCAAATGAAGCACTCATTTGGATTTTTCAGATAATAGAAATTCAAAAAAACTGAAGAGAAAAGCCTTCCCTTCAACTTCTGGGATAGTTACTTACACTAAATTAAAATCAGGGCTGTGAGAAGATCATGCTGGTAATTTAATTCTATGGAGATTATCACTTTTATGTATAATAAAACAATATATGAAAATTTGAAATCGTAATCCTTAGACAGCCCTTTCATCTGTTTATTCAAACGGAAGCTCTTTGCCTGTGAGCATGAGTGAATCGCTGCTGAATGCAGCAACTGAAATTCTTGCTTATTATAGAGAAGATCCCACTAGAAGCTCCAAAAGAGGGCAACAAACCCACCAATGCAAATCTGGTACTTGGCACTGTTGCTGGGGAATGCAGTGAAAAAGGGAAGGAAACAACAAAAGCTTCTGAGGACTTTCAGGGCAGCATGGCCATAATCCCTGCTGAAATGTATTCGACAAGAGTGATGATGACTGCTTATACCTCTCAGTCATTTTTTTCAAATACAGTTTGTACCAGATTTTCTTTTCAGCTAGAAGACAATACAATGCTTGACCAGAGTAAACAAATTTAATTAGAGTAAGTTTTCATGGGAGTGTAATGCAAAACTGTCTTTGCAGATTTTATTCCATTTTTGTAGAAACCATCTATAGTCACAATTTTCAGAGCAAATGAATATTCCAAGCCAAATATATAGGGGAATTAAAATGTTGTGGTGTGAAAGTTTATAGGAAAAGCTGGTAGTGAGCTTAACTGTGAAGAGGTGGGTTTAACTTCTCTGTTAAGATTTTTGCCATTAAGCTGCCATTGTGAGTTATATTGCAAAATTCCTTTAGGAAGAAGTTCTAGTTTTCTTTTATTATAACAGGAAACATCAGAATTTTATCTTTGGGCTTTATTCTCAGGGAGAATATAGAAGAGTTGAAAGAATTAATTTTGTTATGCACACGGCAACTTCAGCATTACAGCTGCAATTTTGACTTGGTACTGAAAGATGTGAACATTACTGGGTATGTCCTTGAGCCCTGAAAGCAGAGATCCGGGATGAGAACAAGTGCAGGTCCTCTAGAGAATGTGGAAAGGCAGCGTGCAGAAAGGCACATCTATACATTGACCTGTCTGTTGTGAAAATAGGGAAGAAACCAAATCATTCCCAATTCTGCAGACATTCTGACAGCTAAAGAAGGCATTAACAATTTGCAACACATGGCATGGGGGCTGAAAGTCTCTGAGCTCTACAACTGAGAGTTTCCTGGCTGAAATGAAGCAGCAGTTGAAGGCAGCTCAGAGAAGAACCTATTTTATCATATGCTGTGCAGGGACAAAATAGATAACATTACCAAAAACGGACGAAAAAATAGTGTCACAACTCAAAAACAGAAACATGTTCTCGCTTCAAGTCTGAATACTTCTGAGGTTTTTGGCCTTTGAGTTTTGATTACTTTTAATAATTCTGTGTAACTGGTATAGCAGCAAAGCCAATTAAGCAGATTACAAGTGACATTGTATGATAAATGTGAAAATAACTTCACCTTTACTTTGGAGGCAGAAGCTATTATTAGCTTCATCAGTGTAATTCTATGAAAACTGTTTTCTTCACTATTTACACTGCTTGCTTTATTATTCAATTTCAATTAATAAAATAATTCTTAGACATATACTCTCTGTTGACATAGTCATTGCTAAGCATTGAATATAATGGGGACCTAGACAATAAAAATGTCATTATTATTTTTGTAGTTGTGGGTAATAATAATAACTAATTGTGCCGTGGAAAGGAAAGATCCAGGGAGATACCTGATCATAATAAGGAAAGACCATGTTACATCTGGAGCAACTCCATAAGTTTTGATGTGCAGGTTGGGTTTACTGAAGGTATTTATGCCTTCACTGTCTTGACAGTAGTATTCCCTTTTCACATAAATTTAGGTTGTGGAGTTTCAATTACAATTTAAAAAGAATTAAACCTTAGGCTTTAACATCCATGAAAAGTGCTACTTTTTGTGGGAAAAATTTGTCCCAATGCCTAATTTTCATGGGGTCTCACCACTATCAATGCTGTTCAACTGAGAGCAATTTTATACCTGCTGCTGCTGTTGTTGTCATAGTATGTGCATCACTCCGGTGTCTACGGGACTCCTCTTTTTCCTTGGCATTGTCTGTCTGTGGGAACTCACAGTTGGGAGACGCAGGTCCTGGGCAGACCTGCGGCAGGGGGGATGGTTAATCAGGGGCTGGGCGTCCCCTGGTACCGTTCCCTGTTAGTGACATGGAAGTAATGTGTGTACAAGAGCACTGCTGCGATCCTGCTCAGCCACTGGAGATAAATTGTAATAATTGGGTGGTGAGGCAGGAGCTGGCACTAGGTGTGACAGCAGAGACAAAGGAACAGGAAATCGCCATACGGCGTCATATGCTCCTTCTCAACCTTAATTTTGATTGCAGCTGTCAGCGTGGCATTATGGTTCTTGAATGTGCTGGTTTATTGAGCTCAGTGTGTGGGAGAGATTTTTTTGAAACTGAAACAATGCTGAAAAATGATTGGCATAAGGTTAGCTTTAGACATGTTGCAGTTCATGAGATAGTTGCATAAGAAACAGCAATATTAACTTAGAGACAAGGGGATTTTCAAACTAGTTAAAATTTGCATTTTTCATTCATGTCTTTTTCTAATGCTTATGTGAGTTAGAAGTGCTAGGAGATACAGTTTAGAGGACATATTCCCTTTGTTATTTATTGTGTATTCTTTAGCCCTTAATAGGGCTAGTATTGGCTTGGAGTTACAAAGTGAAACTGTAATGATTTTTTTATATGTAATTCACAAATTAGTGGGTTAACAGCCAGGCTAACGATTTTAATATATATGTATTTTAGCTGAAGTTTTTTGTTGCATTTTCTTCTAAACTCAAATGTTTTCTTAGTTTTTATTCCTGCACGAATTTATAAAACAAATAGAAACGAGTAGTGCTAAGCAACAAAGAAGTAAACTTGAACATACATATATATATATATAAACATTTATGTAAAAATCATGGTTATAACACTACACCAAAATAATCATAGGTGCATGGTGACTCATTTATGTGTGTTCACATAAGAACATGTTCTGAGCAGCCTTAGATTGAGATTTGCGGAATGTTTTGAATCCATCTCCTTACACGGCACATTTGAAAAGGTGAGATTTGCATTTGAAAAGGATGAATCAGATCTAAAAATACCTTCCCTCTCCCAAGGGTCTGGAGTCAGTTATTGTAGCCATTAACATCTAACACGATTTCAGGTGAAGTGTTTCCTCAGTAAAATTGAGTAACGCTTTTATTTAAGAAAAGGAGAAAGAAAGAGCAAAAGCAGAGTGGAACCATGAGGTGTCAAAGAGTGATTTTGTTTGTTCATACATACTTACATTGATTCTATATTTTTTATTTTTGTGTTTATTAATGAAAAAAATGAAGTTGCAATCCACCTAAATCTTCCCTAAACAGAGACTTTATTTCCTAAAACTTGTTTAAGTCTTAGACAACAGCATAGTTTGAATACTTCCTAGGCTTGTCTAATCTTATACCGACTTCTTATCTCCTCCTTAGGTTGAAAATTTGATAAATATTAAGGTAATTTTTATTTCTGCATGCTCAGAGCTGTCTGCTTTGGCAGAATGGACAAATCCCCTGTTTAGACTTCTTTTTAAATTCGAAACGTTAGTAAAAAGAAATGAACCCCACCTCAGTACAGTGGGAAAATCTGTAGAATGCAACCCTTTTTTTTAATACCCCACTAGATAAAGCACTCACCCAAGGAATGAGGTGGCCAGGTTCTGGGTTCTGCTGAGACTCTTGATGGTTTACCTGCATCCTAAGAGACTGCCTGTACCAACAAATCTGATGTTGACTGCAAATGGTGATGAAGTTTATAATGTGTGTATGAAACAGGGACTGAACCAGAAATCCCCCTTCCTCAAATGATTCTAACAAGAAGATACAATCCTTTCCATCTGGTGCTAGGGAGGATTTTTCTTTAGGTGGTCTCTTACAGGAAGATATTAGTAGGATAACCATATCTGGAACTTTTATCAATATTCATTTGAGAATTTTGTGGTGTTTTACTAAGCATGGAATAAAAGCAGAAATTCTCTTCAATTATGTGATATTTAGTTATTAGTTAATTACAGATAATTGCTTCTATGAACTAAAGTGTTACTATAACATCTAAAATCTACAAATCGGGCAACAATTACTTTTTGAGTTATATCATTATTTCAAGTATAATTACCATGAGATTGGCAGTGCATGTAATTAATGAATAATCACTGGAATTTGCTTTCATAGTTACACTTCCCCCTTGTAAAGTTCATTGTGACAACATTTAAGTATAAAGATAACATAAATTGTTATCCACGTGTTAGACTAAAACTCAAAATACTTATTTCCACTGCAGTACTAGCTCCTTAATGTTCCCAAAGTGTAGTTTCATGGAGAAAACATAGAAGAGACAGTGTACTGTGAATGGGGAAGAAGTGAAGCAACCTTTCAATAGATACCAGCTAGTGAGATAGCTCTTTTCCATAGCTGTCCAAAGTAACCCTTTTTTAAAATGTATTAAAGCTAGTTTGTAACTAGCTAAAATTCTCTAAGAGTAGTCTTCCAAAATCTGCTCACATCACGTACTGTCTTCCATTCTTTGTAAGGAAAATTTGATTAAAAATATTTCATTCATAAGAGAAGAACCTGTAGTTCGCTCTTAGGCTCCAATTGAAAAAAAATCTTTTTCCTTTTTTTAAAAAGTATTGTTTATATAGGACACATTTTTTCCAGACTTGCTATTAAATAATGGGTTTGCTTCTTTGTTTTTTTTCCATTATTTATCAGGTTTCACCTGGAGAGATGACTATACACAGCATGTTATTGGTCAGGAACTCTCAACCATTCACAAAATCCACAGCAGACACCCTGATATATTTGCATCCGAAGGATCTGACACAGGAAGGTAAGTCTTTAATGGTGTTGCCTGGTAGGGCTTTTTTGGGAGGGTTTGCAAATGATGAGAAACAGCACTGAACGGCACTGAAGCCGAATTAAACACATCACCAAAACTAGCTGTATGATAAAGGGAAACCAGTTGTCCAACAACATTGAAAACACCCATAGGAAAATAGCAGACAGAATGAATGAAAACCCTCAGCCCTATTCTTCTGATTATCATCATATTAAGAGAATACACCTTCTGTTGTTAATTTAGGTGACAGAATTCAAAATATCAGGTCTTTTATCCAGTTTATGCAGTGTCTAGTCTCAGTTCAGCCAGGTCTACTTATCACTGGCTTAAAAAGGCAGACTCACACAGTAGCTCATCCACAGGAGACATTTTATTCTGGAGTAAGTGAACAAAAAGAAATAAAAAGAAGTTTTGAACTATATTCTGAGTAAGTAATTATATTTTCAAACTCATATTCTTCCAAAACACAAGTAGCTGATTCGAAGTAAATAGATCCTCAATTTTAGTCACAAAATTTTCCAGGAAGGAGAGATTCATGCAAGTTCCGATGACAGAAAACAATGTTGGGACATTTCTATCTATTCTTTGCATTATAGAAGCCATTTTTCTCATGGTTTGAAAGATACTGAGGCGTGGCTTAGCAGTTATTGGTGGCAAGATACACAGCATCTAGAATTGTGTAGAGTGATATGGATGTAGGACCTGCAATTATATCATCTTCATATACAGACACAGATATGAATATACTCTTTTAGCTGGTCTATTCTGTCCTACAGGCTTTTAAGTGCAACCCAACCACACAAACCCCAGAAGCAAATTTTAAAATTCATAAAATTTTAGGAATGTTAAAAATAGTAAATTTTACTTTCTCCTTCATGATTTTAAGAAATGCAATCTCAAAATTAGTGAAATTGAAAGAAAGTGCTTCTTGTTAGGAAACTTGTTTCATAGTGGGACAAAGCTTGAGCTTCTAGCCTTGATGGGCAAGATATTTAATGCAGGACTGTAGATCTTCATATACTGCAATATGTGGTGTACATATACTGCAAAACCATTTATTTTCTAGATTGCTCTTTGTGGAAATAGAAATGCTGTGTAATCGATACTGCCCACTGCTTCAGCTGTGTTTGCCTTGGTTTGTTTTGGTTTAATTCGTAGGATTTGACCCTGTATTTCAGATATTTGCTGATTTGAAAGTATTCCTTAAAATCACAGCACCATATATTTCAGGAATGCAGTAACTTAACTTCTAAAGAAGATACTGATCTATAGATTATCATAAAAGCGATAACAACACGTCATTGAATCCATAAAAGTTTTTGTTGCTTAGTTATGCAAAATGCCATTAATGTATGGATTACTCTCTGTACATGGCATCTGCTGGAGGATTTATTTTGTTCTTTAGAATGAGTGTATCTAAAACTTTTATTCATGGGAGTAAGATAAAATAGGCCAGATTTCCATGAGATCAAGACTACATTCTGCAGTGTTCCAGATTCATAGTTATATAAAATTAAAATGTATAAGAAGATATAAAAAATAATTTAGTTTTCAGACTGAGAACAGATGATCACTTTTAGGATTTCCTGTTGTGATCAGGTTTGAGCTGCTTTCAATTTTTAATTAAAGCTATGCATTAAAAAAAATAACACATTTTGTATATTGACACTTTAGGAACATCAGAATTTTAAATGTGTTCCACTTATAACGGTTCATATTGTGGATAGATTTTCTGAAGTTACCAAGCTGTGCTTCTGAAAGCATTGTCTTATATGCCAACAGTTTAAAGCATTAATTGATTTTTCTGGTTGTCCATTTGCAATATATTCTGTAGGTCAGAGAACAGTAGGAACTTTTTCTCTGGTGTCTTGTAGGTTCTGTTAAAGTTTGCTATGTGATCAGTGAGCTCAATGCGCTTGCTAAAATCTTATCAGATAATATTAAGCAATTAAAAAAGCAACTTAGTGTAGGTATCTAACTATCAAAGAAACATTATTGCAGAAAGACCTTTTATTGAGGGTAACGTGTAATAAGACAATATGAAGTCATACTAATGAGTCATTAATCCCCACAGAGCTAGTGAGAGCAAGAAAATAGACTCAGACACTTGAAAGGTAAATTGACTTAGGCTAAATTAGTGCACATGGAATCTGATGCAACAGAGGACATGGATTTGGTCTTTAAAAAATGCTGAAAGTGGGAGCTTGATTTCAAGATGAAAGTTCTTTCTTTACTGTCTAACTGGAGTGTACGTGGTATTTCCTGGACCCTTATTAAATTAAAAAAATTAAAAAACACACTTGAAAGAGGATCCAAGATAAAGGAAAGAAAGCCCATTCTGCACACAGGGAATAAATGTCAGTTGTGTTCATCGGTGCGATTAGGCGAAACCACAAACGTTTCCAGCCAACTTCAATGTATGAAATGGGGGATAGCATTATTTCTATAATAAAACCATCATTAAGTCACTAATAAGATTTTCATAGCATTTGAAAGGGAGAAACTTTGTTCCAAAAAGTGTGGTATCTGTTGATTGAGAACATTCTAGAAAAGTATACCTGAGGTGCAGTGATTTAGATAGTTCCACACCAAAGCTTGTAAAACGTTGGGTTTTGTAGGAAATATATATTATTTCTGTGGATAAATAACTATATATTTTATTATCTTTATAGTCTGAAGTTCATTGTATGCAAAGCCCTTTTTCAGAACGAATTAAAACTAGAAATACTTCCAAATAAATGTGCAACAAGAACTCAGCTGACAGTCATTTCTCCTACTCACCGGGTGCTTTTACATATTTGTCATTCATCTGTTTTCCAATACCAATTTTTAAAATTTAAAAGAAATATTTTAATTCAGTTGCATTAATAGCTCATTTAGTGCATTTTACTTCTTTATGTTAACAAGGTGAACAACAGTGATATACTAGCGAACTACAAAAAATTTCAAAAAATTTTCAGGGGTATTCGTATAATTTTGTTAAAGTTGTCATCAAATGAAATGTCAGGTTTTGTTAGACTTTCACATTTTAATTGTTTAAAAGTTTATATTGTAAAATATTACATCTAATTTGGAATTGAAACACAATTTGAGCACAATTACTGTCTCTACAATAAAAATGAGAAATCCTAGACCCCAGATTTTGCTTCTACCACCACTGAGAGTGATTATATACTGCAAATAATGGCTCAAAAAGCTAACCTAAACACTATCTTTTATCTGTGCATTCAGTGCCCATTAGCTCCAGTGGAAATCCTTAGGGCAGAATTTGGTCCGATATTTCTATTTTCCCTTTCTTATCAAAGTTATTCAAGAAAGGAGAAGATAGGTTTTGGAATTAATTGATGAATGAAAGATGAGTGTTTGAAAGTGGGATACTTTCCATGATGAAAGTCTCTTTGGATTAGTTCATCTCTATTGAAGCAGAAAGTATATTGCCCAGCTCTTTCTAAAACAACAGAACAATTTTAATCTGGCTTTAAGTTAAAAAAGGTGGATAATGTTACCTGCACATCCACTGTCCATCAGAAAGCAGAGTTTAGAGCTCTGTAACAGGAGAAAAATACTAACAGTATGAGAAGGAAGCAAGGCTGACAGTGAATTGGATCAAGATCACTGTAGTGCTCTTTGCAGTAAACATTTGTATTCCTAGAGTTTGTGTGCCTGATGGGTCACTGGTTGTTTTATATGGGGAGGGGTGTAGGGTTTTTCTGGTACTTCAAAGTGAGCAACCCTGTGTGCACTATTGGTTGCAATGCCACCACAGCAAATTATTAATTATGATTATTTGCTTTAAATTAGTAGGGACATGCACTTGATACAACTGTGAGTGTGGAAGGAAGTCTGTTACTTTGTACATAAAGTAATGTAATTATACCCAAGATCTGAAAAATGAGATGATGGTACTCTCTCAAGCTGTGCCTCCAAATAAGCACCATGAAGTGGGCTGCTAGAATAAAACTTTGCTTACAATGGTGCAGAGATGTTGAAAGCCAAATGAAGCCTTGTCTCCCTGAGCTGGAAAGCTCTTCCACCCGGAATTGTTCTTCACTGAAGAAGTGTGTGGGCATGTGGGTAGGAAATGGTGACACCGACAAGGTGGTTTCCCTCAAAACAGTGTGTCAATCACAGAGAAGGAAGCAGGCTGGGAAGCCTTTCTCTGCTTTCTTACACAAGAAATGAAATAGTTACTGGTGTTGACATTTAAATTATCGTCATCATTGACATGTTGTGGAGAAAGATGAGAAGAGCCAGTAATGATTCAGGTTCATCGCACACAGCAATCTGAATCCCATATAAACACCTCTACACTGCTGTGGTTTAATCACATTTTTAGCTTTTCTTTCAAACATCACCAAGATCTGTCTAAACCACTCAGGAAACACCACTATTCTGTGAATCCCAGGCACAAGAGAAGATCAGAAGAGATACTTTTTCCAACTCATTATTCCCTTTTCAAGCCTTTTGCTGGAGCTGCCTTGCTCAGTTATTTCTGCTCATCCAGTAGTCTCACTGTATTCTGCAAATTGGTGCATGGCCAAATTGATGTTGAATCTCACCATCATCCAGCAATTTTTTAAAATCTTAGAATCATCTCATATTTCTTTGGGGTGCAATTTAATCATGCATATTTTCTTTTTACAAGCATTTTCTTTTCTTCTGAGTATGGCTTTGCCTTGATGTAGGCATTTTATTTGATTTACTGTTGGATCATTAACTTTGATTCATGCAATAAATTGTTAATAGTGCAAGACATTTTTGGCTGCTTCTGCTGAAACATTGAATTTTCTATACTTTTGTAGTTGCTAAGCTTTGAGTGACTTTTTTTTTGGTTATTTATGGGACTAACTTCAGTGATTTGCAGTATAAACCAGTGCCTTTTTAGCTGGGCACTTCACACATTTTACAGGCTGGTAACTTTCTTTTCCTTGCTATTGCTGTGCAGGAATTTGGGACAGAATGCAGATAATGAAAGAAAAGATGATCTGGAAAATGATGTGAACTTGGCCAAGTCTCTTCAGCAATATCTTAAATATCTCAGTATTCTCTCCCAGTCTGCAGCTCCAAATTTGTATCCAAGGAAGACAAATGACAAAGCTTCTGTCAAGGTAGTATTTTTAATGTGGTTCCTACATTCTGGGATTTTGATTTCCATCTTCTCTGTTTTCTCCTTCTTTTTCAATTTTCCTTTCTGTCCTGAGACGAGACATCATTTATTACTGCCTCCTCCAATTGATTATCATAAGTATACTAACTAAGTTCTCCCCAGAAGAGTTGGGTCAGCTTCAGCATTGTAAACAATCTAGTCTGGACCATTTTACCTTGATTAGGGATGGACTGTATATGAGGAAAGAGGAAGAGTGGGATAAAGGTGGTAACATCTTCACTGGCTGATCTGAAACTTATTACAGCATCTGAACCGTTCCTCTCCAAGAAGCTGATAGAACTACCCTGTGAATTCTTGCTGGTGTTTATGGTGCTTAGAGTACAAGTATTACAATCTTGAGGCAGATTTTGATAAGGGATCTAACGAATTATGCCTCGACATTTCCTACTTCTTATTCATCATAAAGGAAACCTATCATGGCCAATTAATATTCGTATGTATACACTATAAATATAAATATAAATATAAATCACACCCATTAAATGTTGAGTATTGGCTATGTTAAAAAACTACACAAATGCCTATTTGAGAACTGAAAGTTTTTTATTTTCCTAGGAAAAAATCTGTCTCAATTTAAGATGGAGCTTGATAAATTTATAAAAATTATTGGATGAAGGGGTTGTATATGACAGGCCCTTGTAGCTCTATATCTTTTGCTCAAAAAATGTGTTTATTCAAATCAATCTATTATTTTAAAGAAATAGACTGCTATTATAGTGATCCTTTCAAAAAATTGGTATGTGCTATTTGCATGAATACAGTGTAAATGCAATAACCTTAGCTGAAAAATATACTGAAGTTTTAGGAAAAAAAAACAGGCAAAGAATATATAGTGTCAAAGCCAAACTGTTAGTTTTTTCCAGGAACTAACTCAGCAGCACAGAACTACTGCAGTGCACCTGCACCAGCAACTCCCAACAACAATATCGGTTGTATCAACTATATAGTCATGGTATAACTGAAATATTCTTCTCAGCAGCTGCAAGTTTCCAGTTTCACTGTTTGGTATATATAAAGCTGATGGTTTATGACGTATGCCATTAGGTGTTCATCTGAGGTAAGAGAAACTTATAGGCAGCAGCAAGGCAATTTTGGGGATGGACGAGTAATCACCTTCATGGTACTTTTCCTCCACCCTCTGCTCATGGGATGCTCAGCTTTCAGAGACAAGAAAACTTGCTCAAGAAGTATTTCAGTGGGTCTGGTGCTGTCATGCAAGTTCATAAATAATCCATATGGCTGAGACCTTCTGTGGGGAAGCCTGCTGTGATAACACCACCCACCAACCTTATCGAGTGTTGCCATGGAGTTGGGTACTCTGAAGCCTGGGGGAGTGGGATAAAGAGGAGAAAATCTGGAAATGAAGCACGTATAGGAGCAAATTGTACACTTCTATTTACCAAGGAGAATTTTATAACAACAGACTTTGAGTCAGATGTTACCTATAATTTAAAATTAATAGGGAAAAAAAAGTAAAATTATCCTAATAATCAATTAATAATCAGTCATGAATTTTAAGTGGTCCTAAAGATGTTTCCCTATCCTCTGCAAATCAAATGCAACTGCTATTCTTTAAAAAGAAAGAAGTACACTGTGTTTTTACCTTGATTCATTGGGTCATTAATGGAATAACATTTAAACAAAAGAGAAACCAGGATTTTTGCTACTCCAGGAAGCAGATAAAAAGTAAAATTTAATGATTTGAAAAGAGTAGGATGGAAAGTAACTGTAGGAGCTGCATTTGATATAGTCATACCATTTGAAATTGAAAATAGCTATCTTAGGCACCTTAACTCTATGCTTCAAAAAAATCTTGGTACCTAATTTTTGTATTTCATATATGGATAAATTGTGAACGTACATTAAATAGTTGTAGCAAGATCTTATATTTTTTAATTTCTTGCACTTTTCTGTTTAAAAATAAGGATAAAACAGAGCTACTTTACCCCACTTAAACTTTGAATTGCAGCTTTTGGGTCTTTGCCCTTCTGAAAAATAATTTTCTTTCAAGTATATATTTACCTCTGTCACTTCATTCTTGCTGCTGGGGAGCAGGAGATGTAAAACTACTCTGATTGCTTTGATACCATACCTGCTATGAAGTATAGCTGGATCTTGCAGAAATTTAGTGCTTCTAGGCAGACTTCCTGAGTGAATTTTGATTTGCTCCAAAACTGTCATAAGAAGACTCTGACCAAGAGTAAAAGAAAGGAAGAAAAAAGACAAAAAGGACTTAAAATATTTGTTATATTCCAGAAGTGTTATTTAGTATCTTAACTTAAATATTTTTAATCAAACTGTTTTATAAACTTTCGGTCTTTAGTTTTTCTGTCATCGCCCACGTCTATCATCAGACTAAAACTAGAGAGCTTCAACATTACCAAGTAGAGAGCACACATACAGTTATGCATAAAGTTGTAAAATAAGTCACAGCAAAACCTAAACCAGGTAACTGTTTTCCTATTTCCCTTGATCAAACAGCTGTCAGCTTGAGGCTTAATACAAGTTACAGAAATAACACTGTTAAATCATGTGATGGACCAAAATTCCTATAATGTCTACCATTTATTGCAAGAGCTTCTTTGAGTGATTTTTGAGGCACTTGAAGTTTATCACTAACTTAGAATTTTTTTCTCAGTATTTAGACAGTATCTACCTCAGGCTGTAATCTAGGCAGTTGATAATGACTCTGTCAGTGGACAAAAGGCAGTAAATCCAAAGATATGATGGGTCTGTTTCCTTAGGATTACACTTGTAAAGGATATTTCACTTCAGTTGAAGAGTTGTTCAGAAAATGGGCACTTGGTGGCATTTTTTACTTAAGCAACAGCTAGTGATTTTTTGGTTTTGTTTTTTCCCCCCACTTGGGCTTATTGAAGGTTTCACCATTCACAAAATGCTGCATTATCAGTATTGGTGATTCCTTTCTACCAAACCTGGACTTAGTCTGGAAAATAACATAGCCAGGCACATACACATAATGAGAGAGCTTGATTTATCTTATCTACTGAGGCAAGAAATGCAGAGGCTTCAGATCATGTGTGAGTTCCCCTGCTCTTCTCCCCTCCAGTTTGAGCAACCCCCTCTCCTCCAGAAAAAAAACCCAAAACCCTGAAAAAACCACCCCACTGTTGATATTCCTACAGAAACTGAGAAGCAGAATTTTGTTGGGTTCAAAGGGAGAGCACATATCTGATCTTACTAGAGCCAGTCAGCTGTAAAAGGAGAGCTTGCTTGCTTTGCTGCTGATGGCAGCTCTACTGGTGCACTCTGGCTGAGTGTTTGCATAGCAGGGGCATGTGGGAAGTCCAGAGGAAATCCTTAAATAAAGGAGATGGAAAAAGAAAAATATAGCTATGTCCACAGTGGCTGTTATAACAAAGCGAAAAATGGAGGCAGCAAAAATGATCAATATGGAAACAAATACTCCTTTTGTCTACTTTTCACCAGCCATTAGCCAAGGCAGTGAGAAGTGATCTTACAGTACAGTTTTTTACAAAGCCCACATGCCTGCAGTTGAATAGTTACATGAGATTTCAATTATGCTTCTTTCATCTGACCAAGAATAATTTTTTAGTCATCATAGAAAGAGAAAAGATTTTAAATGTGATCTAAATGTACTTAAAATTCTCAAGGAAGAAAACAAAAATAACTCACCTGGAACTTCTTGCTTTTTTCTTGAACTAGCTATCATTTTTACACATTCTCTTTCCCTCTGGTAGCTTGACTTGGGAATTTTTTACTGCCTCAGGCTGGCAAAAGTGCACTGATTTGGTAACATAGAGCTTGCACTGGGCTCGTTTCAGACACAGTGGCTGTAGCATGCAGCAATCACATCCACCATACCACACTGCTGGTCACCCTCTTCCTCACTCTTCTGATCTCCCAGCTCCACTCTGGGGCTGGATGTTCCTTTGGCTCCTCTGGGAAATGTAGGCTGTAGGAGTAAGGAATTTGCCTGCTACACTTGTGTTGCATTTCTTGTTGCAGTGGTATCTGCTTTATGGTTTAAGGTTTTACGGCTAGAAGATGCATGTTGTTGCTCTTATTCCTTCCCCCTGACTCTGAGGTCTTCAAGTATGGGTTCTACCTGCTGCTAAGGTCTCCTTCAGGCTAGTGTGCCATTCAGGCCCTAGTACATAGGGTAGGCAGGAAGAGAGAAAATCAATTATCTCTGAGCATTCAGGGAGTTTCATCCATTTTCTACTTTTTCCATTTCTTTGGTTTTTAATTACTTGCATTCATTTTCAAGGTAGACTTTATGGGTAAATACTGTGATTGCAGAAATCTCCATGTATCAGGTATTCTTGTAAGTTTTAAAGCAAAGACTTTGGAAAAAAACAAGAATCTACATCAGAGAAGTCAGTAATAAAGTTAAAGATCTTTGCAGAATCCTGAAAGGAAAAAGAAACAGATCAAGTGAGTGGTTAGTGGCAGAGGGGGATGGCTAGGTGTTAGATCAGCAGCACAATGGTGCTGAAAGGGGAGAAGGTGCAAATTAAAACTATCATGGCAAAGTCAGTTTAACTGGACTCTAGAAGGATATGAAGACTAGAGAGGGCATTGGGTAAAGCTTACATCTCAATCCTTGGTAGAAGAGGGAACCTTCCACCTTTTTTCCCCTTTCACATCCAGGAAAGATTACTCATAACTTTGCTGGTTTGAACATGAATTGTTTGATGCTTTGTAATTGATCTCCTGAAAGAATTGTGTGATAATTATTAAAAAGGATTGTTATTTATTTTAGAAAATCTGAGTACACAAGCGCTCAAAGATGTACTCTGAACTCATCTGCAAATAATAATTACTGTGATTAGCTAGTAAGAAATTACATGGTCATTGCTTATTTTAATCTAGAGCTTTAATTCAAAAAAGCGGGACTCGTATTTATCTAACACTGATTAAAATACAGTACTGAATGAAGATCATCAGAAATTGATTTGATGGCTGACTGCTGCAAAGTCAAAAGCCTTTCTACAGTGTGTATATTCAAATTCTGCTTATATAAATGTAAAATTTAATATTAAATGTGGGATTATGTAAAAGTAAGAAGAAAAATGTAATTCACCCTATGCATAAACACTTTCATAGAAATTTCAGGAATAATTGATAAAGGAGTGTCTTCCGTCTATTGACATATGCCAGAGTAATATCTGAACATCTCACAGGCGTTGATATATTTATTTACCTAATGACATTACAAAGTAGGGAAGAACTAAGACCCCTATTTCACAGACAGATTAGACAGTTTTTCTGAGGTTGCACAAGATTTTTTTGGTAGAGTGTAAACTAAAAATTAAGCCTCAAATCCCAGATTAGTATTTCATCTTTTGGATCATTCTCCCCTCCATGAAAAGAGCCTCCATGACTCTTTTCAGTAAAATAGAAACATTAAAGTCCTCTTAAGAAAACAAGACGAACAACAACAATAACAAAAAGCGAACCCCAAAAACCAATCAAAAAGCAAAATCTCATAATCACTGGAGCAGAATTAATTTGACATTAATACAAATAAATACATAAATACAGATGTTTGTATGGTGCAAGTCAGCCTAAATTCATTTTATGATCAGTGGAGGGAAGAAAAGGAATTTTCCAGTTGTGATCCATTCATGCTAATTTAAATATATAAAATTAGGCATGATAAATTCTATCCTGTTGGCCATCCTACATGAATCTGGTGTAAATAACATTTTTTTTTTCTGGGAAGACTGGTACCCATACATTTGAAGATACAACAGAATCATGGCTAAAAAATATAGTAAAATTACAGTCAGTTGTTTGCAGCATGAAGATATGCTTTGGCAATCTAATGGCCTGTGATTTAAATTTTGAGCTTAATAATTTGGCAAGTGAAGGTTCTAGTGCCAGTATCATGCTCTTCCAGTCTTAGACCTAATACCTACCTTACAACTTATCAGTTTATGTGCAATGTAGTGAAAGAATTTCCGCATCTTAACAGAGACCATGATTTCCCTTATTATACAGCTTTTAAAGATTTGTAATCTTGTAAAGATTAATTATTTGTACAATGATTTGAAGACACAAGTGTTGTAGGATGTATAAATTATGTGCGTAGAAGATGGAAGATCATTTAAAAGACCAATTAATTATTTTCTAGTGATTTCTAGATGAAACATAGGTTGATAGATTTAAAATCTCAAATATGGACTGGACAATAAGATTTCCTTCTGTTTCAGATCCTTCTTCACCCCTTCAAAATCAACTTTTTTTTTTTTTGCCAAAAAACTCCTACAAGCTTGCCATTTGTCTTGCAAATATTCACTCACTGTACTTTAGTACACTGGGCTCAGTAAATAGAACATGGGGGAGTTGATATGAATTTTAGTGTGTTCCATATATGTTTCTTGATCATACTTACCAAGTGAGAGAGTAGAGTTCACAAATTTTAAACTCTGAACTTACACCTGTGTGAGTGTGCTGGTGTATATATTTCAGGACAGGTTTTTTTATGAGGGGAAAAATACCTTCCCTTAGGTCTTGCAGTTGTCCAGGAAATGATTGATTGCTTCCAATGGGGTTGTAAAGCAATGTTATAGATGTAGATCCTGCAGATCTCTATCCACTTGCATTTCTTTGGGTAAAAGTAGTCTCTAGATTCATATGTTAGAGTTATAAATATATTGAATTGGTGTTAATGTGCTCAACTTTTGGCAGAAGAAGATCTTCATGTTTCTATGTAAATCATCGTTAGATAATGAGTTAGCTCAATATACCAGCATATGCCTACAGAAAATGTGTTTAAACATCATTCACTGAAACCTTAAGTAACAGACTTATTGACATATGAGCAAACCGTTCTCAGATGAAGGAAGCTGATAAACTCTGGTATATTTATCAGCAGTGGTGGCCATGTTGTGTAATTTCTACCATTCACTGGGAGTTGTCTGTTAGTTTTTGGTTTCTGTTAATGGTATTAGGTGGCTGCTGAACCCAGTAGCCTGGTGGAGGTGAAGCTGCTTCAGCTCAATATTCTCGCATCTAGCCAGTAGTCAGCTGGAGCAGGTACTGACAATAGGAACCACAGGACCCATGGTCTGACCCTGGCTGTTGGCACACAAACCACCATACACACTCACATGGACACAGAATAGAGAGCTTCTCACCCAGAAAGACAGTTAGAAATGGAGTTTATTGAGAATACAGAACAGACTGCAGTAATCAGACACAAGACATACTCAGACCACTGTACTGGCCAGCCTGCTTACATGCTACCAGTCCCTTTTACTCCCATTTCCAGATGCTTCCCAGTCCACCTTGATCACTCCCTCTCTGCTCCTTTCTTTAAACATCCCATAATATGCCTTGTACAATGACAGGATGCTCTTCTTGGCATCCCTTAAGGAGTCCCACACCACTGTAGGCAGTAACCCCTTCAATCTGTAGGGTGATCCAGAGAGCTTCTCCCATTGACCCATCTGGTGAGTCACACTCCTGGACATCATGGCTGATGGCTTACTGTGATGGCCTGGGGAGGAGCTGGGGCAGGGGCCGCATGACATTGGTCAGGTTACTGGGGTTTATCCACCCATCATTTTTCTCTACACACATTTCATCCTTTATGTGAGGAGACAAGCCAGGTTAGTTATCACGTGACCTGATGTGTAAAATTAACATTCTTTGTTTATGGTGAGCTAATGATGCGTGTTGATGAAAGACAATCTGGCACTTCTCCTGCACCAAAGCAAACTTCTCTTTTAACCCAACCAGCATTTAGTAATGAAGACTAAAGCTAGAAAAGTTCCTCAGCAGTACAAGAAACTGCAACTAAAGATAACAATTACTCATGCAGAAGATTTTGTTGGAGAAGGTTGAAGGGTAGACATGCAGCTAAGGGCATCCCAAAGGACACCAAGAATGTCTGGGAACATTTGAGACTTAAAAGTGAATTCCTTATATAGCAACTTACACATGAAAGAAACCAATGTATTTATCCCCTCTTTTTTTTTTTTTTTTTGTTTTGTTTCAGAGGTTTGTTTTGTTTCAGAGTAGTAGAATATGCTTGTCCCAATCAAATCTCTGCCAGCTGAAATTACAGCAATGTAAATTATTGAGTGGCAGACAGTCAGACCCCAGACAATCCTGTTACACAGGCAGTTTCACAACCAGAATTAGGAAGCAAAACCATAACCAGTTTTGATCAAAGGAGACTCTGAAGACCCCTTTTGCTTGATCAAGCTTTCGACACTGCAAACTACAGGGTGTTAATTAACAATCTTTGCCATCTTTACTTCTCTGATGTAGTTCTTAAATGCTTTCAAAGCTGCTGTAATTCTCAGAAAGAAAATAGGAGATAGTTACAGAAAATTATTAGTGAAATAGTAGGTCAGATGAGATGGCTGTAATGGTGCCTGTTGCCATAAGCCTATGAATCTGTCAAAAGGCCATGGTCTGATGCTGTCCCGTCGCTGCAGGAGACATTTGTTTGGCCTCTTTACCAGTTTCTGGGCTCTGAATTAATTTTCCAAGTAATTCTTTATGCAGGGATTTCTTGCATGGTATAATATCATTATCTACAGTACATAAAAAGGTTGTTATCAGTTGGCAGAAAAGGGTTTTGCTCCACGATTGCTCAGAAAATTGAATTTTTTCATTCGTTTTGCCTATTCTTTTCAGAAAAACCTAACACCGAATTTGGTCCTTTACGTCTACAGCACACAGAGGCTGTGAAGCAGAGTTCCCCTCTTTCAGCTGGTTTAAAGCTAGCTGGAAGCCTGCTGAGATATCCTCCTGGCAGTGCAGATTGCTCCCATTTAGTTAGGGGTTCACATGAGTACATGTATTTCCCATGTAGTGAGTTTACATAAGGCAAGCGTGTGTGGTTTGTCAAATATCTAGATTTTGATATAGATAGAAAAAACTCGACTTGTTTCACTCGACACAGTGAGTTAAAGTATGAGATCATGCAATTTTTGGTAGCCTTTGGAAACTTTTCTTTTATCCCACTATTGGTATGGGAGGATCTGGTTCCAGTGTTTGTTGTGTTTTTGTTTTCTAATTTTAGAGACCCTTCTGCCACCGCCTCAAATAGACACAGTAAATTAAGTAGTGTAGGTGGAATGATGGTCCAACCAAATTTAGGTGGTAGCAAAAATGAATTAATATCTGAAAATGCATCAAACAGAAAAAACTAAATGAAATTGAGGGAGGAAGATTTCTTCTTTATGTGTTCCTAAGGGATTTTGTGTTAGCTCTATATGCCTTCAAGATTTAGCAAATGTACCCTCAAGAAAGGAAGTATTTTATCATAAATTTAATTCCATTCTTTCTGCACTTGGGCAAAATATTCAAATCAATCTACCCCTTAGTGGATAAATTAAACAGCTTTGGGTTGTCTGTATGTAATCCTGCCCCCTTTATTTATTTATTTTTTTAAAGAAAATGAGTAGTCAATAGACTATTGCAGAGTGCATCTTCTAGGTGTAATTTAATGTGCCCTTCTGTGAACTTTCATGCAGAAAATGTCAGTTACTTACATACATAAACCATAGAAGACATTGCCCTAACAATTCCATCTCCAGAAAGGTTAGTGTGTGGTGTTTTTTGATAATGTGTGAATTATCGAGATAGCTTATTTGAAAGGTGATGAAGAAGAGGAAAATCTTGTGCAGATGGAGAAATAAGATTTTTTTAAACTGAGGTTTTTAGCAACTCAGAATACTTTTTAAAGATGTTGTATCAATGACATGAGATAGTTGATCAGTATCTTATCTATTAAAAAATATTCCTGATAGTAATAGGGACCTGCATTCTAGTCCTATTCAGTACAAACCAGATATATAGCAACTAGAGAATTCTTTTTTAGTTTTGCACATTTCTTTTAATGCTTGGGTTTTGAGGGTTTTTTTTTCAATTTATATAAATCAAGTTTAATCAGTCTAAAAATAAATTTTCTTTTTAAATTTTTCCTGCTTCTGGTTTCTCTCTGCTTCTCCATAATGCTAACAGCTTTTCCAAAGGCAGCAACAGTGAAATTTGCAGATTCTTGTTTTCACTGACCATGGATTATGACATTTAACTTTGAAGTAAGTTGAACTAGCAGTGTCCATGTTCAGGATGTTAGATTGCAAAAACACTTCAAGTAAGGTTATCACAGTACTCTGCAATTGTTATTATTAACTCAGGATGTAAATTGTCACTGGATTCTAAACTACACGTAACAGATACTTTTCTCCTGTCTTTTTGTGTTAAAAATGTGTGTGTTTTTCCCATGCTACTTAGGGTTGTATTTATCTGCGCTGCAATTTTACTTGGATTTCACCTTGTGTATTTCAGTTGGTACTTACATTTTTGGTGCTGTCTTTTGTTTGAGATGGGGGGGCAAGAAAGGGGATGTTTTCTCCTCCAAGTTGAGCATTGCCATATAGCTGTGAGACCCCTTTAATTATAGCAGACTAAGCTACATCAGATGTGCTGATATCTGAGTGCACTGTGAAGACAGCTGAGCCGTTGGTGCTGTACTTTTATTAGAACTTCTATTATTTCAGCCCTTACTAACCAAAGTGTGACTTGTCAAGCTGCTGAGAAGCTGCCCCTTCTTGATAGAGGTGCAGCTCTGAGTCCAGGACTGGCACTTGTATCCAATTTGTGTACAATCACTTGGTGGTTTTGTTTTGTTGTGTTTTCTTTCTTGATGTGCTTGTTGTCTGCAAGGACAGGAAGTCACAGGTCTGTTTATGTTAAAGGATATTTGGACCTGTTAAAGAGCTCATCAAAACCCATCCCATATCTCTTGACCCTAATCTTTCACAAGTGGTTTGGGAGTGTCTAGCAGTTTTGCTCCCACTAAGACTTGATTTATTAGTCAAGTTTCAGAGGCAAAAGAGGCAGCTGGATGTAGGACAGAGATCCAAAATAGAGTATAGTTACATGATTGAGTTGACAGTGTCTTTCCATGGCTGGATGGAGAACATCCTCTTCCCCTCCCCCACCATGTTTCTTCCTTCTTTTGTCCCCAGAAGGTCCTACGAAAGGTGGCAAGGCATGGGAAAGCGAGAGTTTGTGTAAATTTTCTGTAAACTACTTGGTGTTCCTGGGACTGCTTTGTGTCATCCTCTGCAGTTCCTTCTAGGGAGTGAGTACTATTAAAGAGGTACTTACCCCATGCAAAGATCCATTGCAATTGAGAAATAAATACATGTGACTAGTAGCTTTGCACATCTAGGATTTGCTATTAAGTATGTAAACATCATTCAACTTGTATTTTGACAACTTTTTTCCCTCTTGGTGTTGATCAGAGCAGTGCATACCCTGCAGCTGATGCATTAAACTGGAGCTACATTGCTGTTGTTTGATGCAGTTCCAAGGGGACATTCAAATATTTCATACACAAAGCTGCTTGATCTCTAGCTCTATGTTCTTTGACACTGTCTTACTGTAGCCCAATTTCTTGGCATTAACAAAGCACAATTTTATGTTAGAGACCACCTGCAGAAGTCAAAAGCCTCATGTTGGTGGATCACAAGCCAAAGCAGCCAAAGTGCCTTTTTTTTTCTGTAATAAAGTTGCATAAGCTATAAACCTACAAATCATGATATGGGATCATGGATTGAACCTCTTCAATCATTTCTCAAGGGTAGCATAACCCTCTTGGAAAGCAAGGGTTATGGATATATATTATAAAAATCAACTGACTATTATCAGAATAAATACAATTTTTCAGATGAAGAGCAAAATTATTGTCAATAAATAAAGAACTATATAAAATCTAAAAGTTTTTATTCATTTCTGGAATAGCTTATCAGCCTTACTCATTTTACCTTTAAAAAGTCCATTAGGAAATATATAAATAATGATTTTTCTGGCCAAATTCTACTAATTGCTCTCCTCTGGGGTGTACAGCTTCTGCACTCTGCAAGCATTTTGCAGCTCTTTCTGTCCTAAGCCATTATGCTATCAGTGCACAGTGATCCACCCTTAATTTATAACAGTGGGAGCTGAAATAATCCCTGTCCTATATTTCCTCCATTATAATATAGTATGTATGACAGTTTAACCATGAAACCACATCTGAGAAGCAAGACCCATTCTTCAACATACATACAGTATGGGATGCAACTTCAGCAAAGTTTCTTGAAGGAATTATAAGCAAAGAATCTAATTGGAGTAATTCTGAATATAAGTAAATCTCTCAGTTCAAATTCATGTTTAGCAGGGAGTGAAGGAAAAGGACTTTTTGAAATTATTTTGGACAGTGGAACCAGTTTGTTAAAAACAAAAATCTTGCCTTCAGATTCTGACTATAACAAAAAAAATGTCACTGGGATTATATTATAGTAAATGTAATGTTAATTAAACAAGCTGATTTTTTTTTTATATGCGGGCTGGAGTACTTTTTATATGCTGGTTTAAAATACTTAAGGGGAACTTAGAATTTTTTCTCAAAACTAAATTTCATTATCATCAAAGAAAAAAAAAAGTCAGTGAAAACAGATGTTGCCTTGCAACGCTAAATTCCCAATTGACACATCCTTGAAAATCTAGAACTAAGAACAGTGCCAACCCCAACTTTCCACTTTTTTCCCCAGCGGTTTTTCAATGAAAACATGGTTGCAGCGTGATTTAAACATCTTATACGTTCTTCTTTAATTTACTGAGTTGTTTTACTTAAAAATAATCAAGGAATTCAAAACCAATTTAATGGCTGGTTTTTCATTTCTTTATACTGTCAAAGGACATAATAACTAGAGATTTCATTTAGTGAAGAAAATAAAAGATTAATGGAAACTTTGATTTTTTTAAATTTCAGAAAGTATTTTATATATCCACAAACCAATTGTTTAGTTTTCTCAGCGTGCTTTAAAAAATGGCTTTTTTTTTTTTTTTACTTGCCAGATTTTTGTAAATAGCCTGGAAAAAAAATAAAAAGTTAGAAGTCTAGTAAATAGAGGGAAAGTGGCTTTACTAATTTTTCTTTTTCTGACTGTATACAAATAGTGCATACATAGATAACATCAAGTTTGGATTTTATCTTTCTCTAATGTCTTTCTCTTTATTTTGATAATCTAATAAACTGTTTTGACAAATTAGCACTAAAGTGGTAGTGCCTCTTTGAAGCAAACTTACCAGTTTGAGCTTTGCAGTCTACCAATGCATTGCAGATTCTAATTATTGTTTTCCTGATTGGTAAAGCACTAAGGGTTATGCCTGTAGTTCCTGCATAACGGAAGTTAGAAAGCAATAATGACTCAGTCCTTTTTTCCACCTTCTACTCTCTCTAGAGCTACATCTATAATGACCCTATCAGGTACTACCTGATGCAAAAACCCAAAGAAAGAGCACCTTCAGTGGCCCATGCATCAACATCCCATCAACAGCATGCTGAAAATCTCCATGGGAGGACCTTCAGCCAGCCTCAGCCAGACAAGTTCTCACCAGAGTCAGAAATGGGGCTTGACCAAAATACTCTGATGGCTGCACTGCATACTTATATCACTCAGAACTTGTCAGCACAAAGCAACGATAAAAGCTCCCACAGCAGGACTAAAGGGTCTCACATTTATGCTGATAGATTCTTCTCTTCTCAAGCCAGTCCTTTTGATGGAACTTTTGCCAAAGGAAAAGCAGAAGATTTTAAAATGAAGAAGATGTTCCAGCAAAGACCTGCATCTGGAGTGCTGGGGCCAACCCCTGAGACGCTGAATCATAAATCTGCTTCCCAGGATGACCCAAAGGACCCTCTGAGTGTAGTGGATGGTAAAGTTGATATTTACTTATTTTAACTTATCTTAAGTTTCCCTTGTGTTCAATAAGCATTTTTGATAGAAAAAAATAATTAATCATTCTGATATATCTCCTGCTATTGGCATATTTATATCTTTCTACCATCATACAGTAATAATGTTCACCATTCTAACTACTCTTTCCCTGCAAACATCTACCCACATTCTTCAACCCACCTTCCATATGCATACAGAAATATATGGCACTCAGTAAGATGTAACACTTATGTAACTTGTTATATTTGCAAAGCGTTTTACAAATAGCATGTAATTATGGATCTATCTTTGCTGTCAAATCTGTTTTTATGCAGGCATCCCACACTATATATAGGTAATATAGAAATGCCTGGGTTCGTTCCATTTCTCTCTCTGTATTTAACTGGAAATTCAATGGCCATGGGTAAAATTCGAAGTTAGACACACAAATTAATGCTGAGGTAAATTGAGGTGCAGAACACAGAGAGGGGAGGAGTCCATCAGTTATGTGGACAGATGGGCACAGAGTAGTACAAGAAGGTGGGGTTACAGCTACTTTTGGCTGGACATGCTATAGGAAACAGCCCATTTGCTGGATTTTCATAGTTTTTTCCTAATGCTGCTTAACTATGACCAGCTCATGATTTCTTCCGCATGTGATAGTTTGACAAATATTTCAGTGGAGTGTAACATCTCGCTCATTTTATGTGCTACTTTGTAAGACAGGATGGCTCTTCACATCATGGCTGGGGATCAGGTAGTGTTTAGAAGATAACTCTTATTCACTTTATTGTTTCTTTAAACTGATTTAACTATTGATGTTATTCCAGTAGTTGAGAATTCCTGAAAAACAAAATAATTGATCCTCCACCATTGCTGAGCAGTTACATCTATTACACTGTAGTTGCCACTATCCCAATGGATTTTGGTGATATGTAAGAGGGTTCTTTTGAAACCCTTATTATCATGCATAAAGTTTAATGTTCTTTGATTTGTTTTATGTTGTGGATTTTAAAAAAAAACAAACAAACATAAAAACAGAATACAGAGAAATGTCAAAGTTGCAGCAGAGGAAGCATAATGCTAGCAATCTAAAGGATGCTCAGAAGCGAAAGCATTCTTGGTATGGTGCCCAGAGATAATAGGTTTCAAGGAACAAACTATAATGTAAAATCAAATCCAGGTGGCACTGTGAGTCTCTTGCACAGGTTAGACAATTTTGTTGCTAGACTCAAAACAAACTAGGCACATGCTGGTTTCATTATCCTCCAGCTGTTCCACTTCACCTTTCCTGGTAGGAGCCAACCGGGAAAAAAATGCTTAACACTTAGAGGGAATAACATGTTTCACAATTCATTGGGTTGTACTGCTTTGACTTCACATACATAATATGCCCTGTAGGAACTTCTTCCATTGCATTAGCTTTTAAATGTTGCATAGACATAAAATTATGAATCATTCGTGTAGGAAACAATATTGTTTCCTTTGTATTTTTGAGCTGCTTAATATTCTCAGAAGGAAGTGGTGAGGACAGACCCCAGCATACTTATTTCTTAAAATGCTGTACATTGGAGTGATGATGGTTTGGATTTGGATTCGCCAGGCTGACCTCACCATCTCTTTCTTCTTTTAATCTTTCTCTAGTCTCTCTGGTGCTTCAGGATTTTTGTACGCTTGCAGATTGTTTCTCTCTTACACTCTAAACCACAGAACTGTTCAAAAGCTGGAATTCACTGGGTGCAGTTACATGAGCTCAGTTCTCTGCTGCATTCGATGCAGGCTTAGACAAAAGAATTTGACTGGGAGAACAATCCAGAAGATACTGAGCAGATTAGGGCTGAGAACTGCTGCAAAACAGTGGCAGGTAAACTAGCTAACAAGGAACCCTGAGGGAAAATATAAGAAAAGGAAATTGAGCTATTTTTCTATCAGATTTGGAAACTGTTACCTCTAGGAGTAGCATGATGTGTGTGGGTACTGCCTTTGTAGTCAGTGTGCAATAGCAGAATCATTAATCCATCATTTGCACCAGCCATATTTAGTACTTGGCTCAGTTTTAAGTGATTTGTTCTAGTCTACTCATTTTTTAGTGTATTAAATATTACAGAGTACATCTCTCTGTTGCTTTGGAAAGGTCACAAAATTAGTAATTCAGATGCCTTTTTAAAAAATAAAATAACAAACTTCCATGTTTATAGAGCAAAGACAATTTGTACATCCTCTGTGGTATAAAGCTGTGGTCACCAGCCCGTATGATGTTCAGCTGCTGAGTACAGCTAATATGTGGTCAGTAGGGTGATAAGTTAGAAGAAGACAGACCACCCTGTGCGACTGCTAGCAATGCCATTCTGTTGTCAGGCAAGTTGACTTCGGCAGTTCTGACAATGGGTTATGGAGCATGATTTATATGCTGCACAGTAAAAAGCTCTTTTCCCTGGCTAAGATGCTATTGTTACCTACTAGGAGAATTCTACTGGTGAAGCTGATAGAAAAAATTACACCGTCTAAAATATATATATATATATATATATATGTGCCTTTACTGTCACCATACCATAGTAACTGTGAAAGGCAACTTGGCTTCTTGAGTTCAGAAGCTGGAGCTAAGGGAGAAACCTGGTTTGCAGTACAAGCCCTGTGAAACATGGCTGAGCATTGCTGATTCTGTTTAGAAGAGGTCAGTGGAAGAGTGTAAAGGCTGTGCGCAGGTACAGGTGCATGTTTGAGTACATCTGCTCCTCAAGTGACGTACCACTGGAGTATCGACCTGCTGCTTGATATTTTCCCAACAACATTTTCAGATTTTAAGAAACTCATAATAATTCCTTGAAATTACACATAGGTATTTGTAAAAAGATGCACTGATATTTATTTGTGTAAATCCAGTAGTGGTAAATTACTATAGTTCTTTTAATTATCTATGTCCTAAAATATAATTATCTTTTAAGAATTATCTTAGAATATTGATGCGTTGGTCAGTGACTAGCTTAAATAAAATTTAGCAGGCAAATGCAGTTACAAGTTATTTTTCTGAGGATCAAAACTTGCTTTCAGCTCGAAAATCTCAGGTTGTTGATTTTTCAAATGAGAATTTTGAGCTGCTTTGGACTTGACTCTGCTACTAAAGTCCTGTATATTGAACTAGCTTTTTTTTTTTAATCTTAAATAAATGAACATAGTTTGTACAACTTTTACTCAGTGACGCAATTGCTTTTATGTTGTTCCCTTTGCTGGAATTCGCTTGAAACATCTCCCTATGCATTTTGCTAAAAATTTCGTAGTGTTACTAACCACTCTTCTGAAGTATTTTAGGAATCTTTATCCCGTATTTAGAAAATAGATGAACTTTCAGGACTCTAAGTAACATTAGGACTGAGTAAACTTGACAATCTGAAAGAGTCTAAATTTTGAAAAAATAGTGCTATTAGGCATGTAAGTGTTTTTGAATTGTTTTCATAGTTCCAGTTTCTTGGTAAGATGTTTCCTAATAGCTTGAAAAATCACAGTAACTAAATTACATTCTTCTCAATGTTTTATGGCTAGAAAGCAAGGTTTCTGTTTTCTGGTTTCTGTTCTGAAGTTGAACAAATCAAAAATGCTAAAAAATATTGTAGAAAAGTGAGCGACAGATCGTAAAACAGTATTGTTTAATAGCTAGGAAACTCATCTGGATTGTGGGAAACTCATGTTCAATGGCTCTAATCAGCTGGGGCATGTTCTCTCATCTTTTGTCTAAAATTGAATGTAAACGAATGATATTTAGGTAACTTAGAAACCTTTCATTCTTGGCACAAATATTTTCTAAGACCATTCCAAACGAGGGTTTTAGAATAGAAGTGGATTCTTGGTCTGCACTAAAAATTATTATGAAAATTTGTAAATCTTATTCCAGATGATTGCTAAAACCTTCAAAATCTCATTCATAGTTTGTTAGCTGCTGCACATCATGGGTTATTCATATCAGTGGATGAATGGCAAAAACTCTTGAAAGTCACTGAAGTCATCACAGTTTTCATTCTTTTGTAGATGCACTGATGTCAGGTAATCAAACAGTGTTCTAAGAACACTTTTTCCTACTGTGATGTGCCTTGCAATGTGTCTTTATACATTTAGTTAAAAAGTTTTAGTTTTGATTTGGAACTGACATATATTCTGCCTTTTCTTTGCTGACTTTGTTAGCTCTGCTTCAACAATTTAGGTTTTTTTGTGAGGTTATTGTCCAGTAGCTCTACAAAACAGAAGAACAGAAACGATACCCAAGCAGACACAAAACTTCTGTGGTAATCTAGCAATAATGGTATTTCCTGCACCTTTATTTTCTGCATTGCTGCTATGTGTAACATCATCTCCTAATGGCAATCTTCCAGGAAACTGTTGTGCTTCTTGAAAAATTTTCCTGAATTCTGTGTGGTCAAGTCTAGTGAAAAATTTTATTGCACTTTGGATCAATTTGCCCTTGTAGATTACCTTCCTGAACAAAAGCATTTGGTCATTATGTTTTTACTATATTATTAAATTCATAATATGAGATGGATACAATACAATGACATGTGGAAAGGAAAGAATGCAATGTTTTCTTTGAAGTGTTACTCAACTTCCATCAAACCTCAGTCCTAAATTTGCTGCCTCTGAATATCTTGGCCCAGAATCTCTGGCAATTAGTTTAGGGAAACCAGCATTACTTCAGTTGGTGAATTATGAGGCAGGTCAGAGGAAATTAGTCGCTGCTTTGGGATGGCATTCAGAAGCTGTTGGTCAGCTGCAGGCTCTAACCTCTTCAGCTAACACTGTAGAGTCCAAAAAATGGCAGTCATGCCCAAGGTCTTGGCCTTTTTTTTCCCCAGTGACAAATAATCCTTGATTCTTGACTCCCTGCAAAATCACAGATGTTCTACTGCCTCTTCCCTGGAGCAGAAGAGTCTCTAATTACTTCTTCTTTCCTACTCTCTAACTACTTCTTATTCCTTTGCTGTGAGAAAAAAAACCTTCTCTTCAGCTGTTTTTTCTGGTAGTGTTTTCCCCTTTGCACACCTACTTTTTAATTCTCCTTCATGTAAGCCTGAAAGCTGACAGCATGGTCCCAAAGTCTTGTTTACAGATGACAAACGTGTCCAACCACAGGGCTTAACAGGGAGAATGTTACTATAACAAAATAATTTGGATGTTGCCTTCAAAATGCGTATGTATAAATTCATACATTCACCAGAGATTTAAAAGCAGTCCATACTTTCCTCTTCTTACACAATACTACCTATATGAAATAGATTTCTTGCTTGCAGGCATATGTATGCTAAATTCCTGATCAGCATGAATAAACAGAACAGAGGCATGACTGAAAACGGTTTTGGTACGCTAGAGTAACACCTACATTTAGTAGATCTGCAAAGTTATACAGAATGTTACTGAAGAATAGACGCAGCCAGAAAGGTACCTTCCCTGAAGACCTGTTATGTTTCATCTTCTAACTCACCTTTAATATCCTCATCTCCAAAACTTTTTTAACATCAACGTGGTTTGTTTTCCTTTTTTTCCCCTCCCCCCTAAATATAAGTCCATTTGGTTTTCCTGGCCTGGAATGTCACCTTAACATCTCTTTCCTCAATATGACTGATAAAACATTCATAGCTGAGAAACCAAAACAGTAAAGTTCAGTCTTGAAAAAATATATATTTTCCAAGAGAAATTAATACAGCTTAGAAGATTTGTCCATTCCATATCCATGTACATAATAGACATATATCCACATCCACTTCTAATTGAAGAGGAGCTTTTCAACTGAAAGACAAAATATCTGGCTTTTTTTTTTTTTCTTCTTTTTTTTTTTTCCCAGAGCTCTATATAGTTATTTACCTTGCAAAAAGCAAAACACCCAAGAAATCTAATCTTTAATAAACTGTAGTGTTTCTTGGGCTAGCTTAGTGCATCTAAAAAAATTAACACTTGTCTTCAGTATTTTGAGTTGGTTTAGACTAGGAAAAAGTGCTGCTCTTTTAAAGAAAAAGTGATACCCCTCTCTCTAGGACAACTTTCAGGGTTGTAGTGGCATACATCCCCCAGTGCCTGGCATGGATTCACCTTTTCATAAAATCTAACATCCATTTATAATATTGTGTTTGCTGTAAAGATGGCAGCATGAATGTGTATGCACTCTTTTGGAAAACAGATGCTCTCCACGAAGAAGAAGCTATCTTTTAGGAAACGTGAAAGATACTGATACAGGCACGTGTTTCATGTATGCAGCTAAATCTTGTGCTTATGTTGCTTTATCATCCAGAGACACTTATTAAAGATGTACTGAAGGACCTAGAAAAACACCAGGTGAACGTGGAGAATCTCAGCTCAACAGAACTGGATGAGATTGCTGATACAATTGCAAATGCAATTCAAACAGTTGGCATTCAGGAAGAAACTGAGGAGAGTGCTGAGAAAACTAGAGAAGACAAAACAGAAGCACAAATGGAAAAAGGAGGTGCTCAAGGAAGGGCAGATATTCAGAATGGATTAATGGAAAACAGTGTTAACATACCAGGTATTAAATCTAAGAGTTAAATACAGCAAAAGTTAACTACGCTTATTTTCCTTCATTGTTTCACAATAATGGTAGACTTTTAAGTCAGTTTTAAAGAGGACAGAAGGGAAAGTTTCTTTTTCTTTTTCCCCTGAAGGCTGCACGACTTTAACTTTGTTGTTTTCTTTTTACAGCAGATACTTTATCGAAAATGCATCTTTTTGTGAACCCTTGGCTTCAAGCTTCACAAACAAGATAAAACTACACACCCAATTATATTGAGAAACAAACTGCCTTATACTGTGTGGTCTCATTTCTCTGTCTTGAAAATGAGATATGTAAGCAAAACGATGATGAAAAATGATTATATTCCAAGAATTTATTTCAAAATATGTGAGGAAAAAACTGTGTTTTACAGATAATCATTCTTTAATAAACCATAATTTCAAGAGTTTTAAAACTACTGTTCCCTTTCCTGCTTAGGGAAATAAAAGAGTTATTTTTGTTATTTGTGTCTGGATGCATATTTTCCTGGTGATGCAGATTCAGGAGCTACAGTAATTGTTATTAATGAGTTGAAACCACAGTGGGACATATATTGCCATGTACCCATTCTCTGTTTTAGGAATGTAATGATGTCTAAGGCACAAAAAACCATTTGCTATAAATGATAAACAGTGATTTTAGCTTACTACCTTTTTTCATGGTGATATATTGAAAATCTTACTAGTTAGGGATATTCTGGTTATTTTAATTGTCAATTCTTTTTGTAGATTAAAATAAGATGACTTGAGGGTTTGTCCTGAATCATGTTGGGGAGGTGAATAAGACTCAGTTCATAAACCAAAAAGCCAGCATTAATTTGACTGAGGTTGAAGATGTGACTGTATATCATCACTGTAGTTAAGCTGTAACACGGTTTTGGTAGGCGATGTCTATTGTAATAAGTCATCTTCTTCACCCAAATTGTGTATGAGGGATGCATATGTTTCCTTTTTCTTTATTCCTTTAATGTTAATTTCTTTTCAGCTAACTAGAGCCACTTTATTGCTGTTTTTTTCTTAAATATTGATAAACTGATATGAAGATTGGACACTTAATTAGCAAAATAACACTATTACATTGGCTCTTGAAGTACTCTGTCTATTGATCTTGCATTAATTTGCTATCAAAGTGGGGTTAGAATAACAATACTGAATTATACAGTGCTCTTTACTTTGCCCTTTCAGCTTTGATGTCTTAATGTTTAAATTGCAAGAAAAGGCCACTACTACAAAGCAACCTATGAGCAGTGTTTGTTTCATATATGATGTTTTCCCTTCATAACTATGTATTTATGCTTTTCATATCCTACAGACAATGGAGTGCATGAAGCCACTGTGAGAACTGATAAAGAGGTAGAGTACCAGTATTTTAACAAAATAAATATTCCGTCTCAGAATATCAGGTTTATATGCAATGAAGGTCAAGACCACACTTCTGAAACATGACTTGTTTTGTGTCTTGTGTGCATATAATTCAGTATCAAAGCATAGGCATATTGACATTGATGCATTGAAATATTAAATGAATATTTATTTAAACCTTAACCAAAATCAGTTTTACGGTTCAAAAAAACCAAAATCAAATCTTGTTTTGCTTTTCTTTCATTCATAGACAGAATTCATAACAGATCCCAAAGTCCAGACAGATTCAGGCTTTTCCTCAGGTTAATAAATTTTGAGTATTGAGGTGTTCTTGAAAACACCCTTCTTTCACCTGTCCTTTGGCTCTTAGTTCTGAGGAATGGAAGCATCCCTGCTCAGGTAGTCTCTCTGTTTTTCAGAAGCAGGTGAATAAACACATTCCCTCTGAGGGCACATGTTTGTGGGAGGGTTCAGAATTTCCTCTCCTTTCATGGGGTCTGCCATTCTTCACTTTTTCACTTTATCATTAGTTCTTCCAGAACATTGAATATCAGAAGTATTTGAAAAGCTCTAGGCATTGCATCTCATACCCTAGGTGGTAACATCAAATTTGTGATTTTAATCCAGATTACTTTTACAATATTCCTCATGAGCTTTGAATCATGTCCTATAGGCTTATGTCCAATATTCAGTGACTTTTGAGGTATACTAATCTTTCTTTTTTTCTGGGTTGCATGGAGCAGAAAAATCTCAAAGAAATATTTTTTAAAACTGCTGTGAAACTTCTCCAACTATGTACTCTATCAAAAGCTAACACTGCAAGACTCATAAATGGGCAAACTCTCTTGAGTTCACAGTGAAATCTTGTTCGTAGGTGCGCTTCTACAAAGCAAGGAAAACACACGAATGGACAATGTGGCTGGAGCTTTAACCACCCACAGGAATTCTTTAAGGAATGAAGTGCTACTTTACAATAGACTTACAGAGGATCTCATGTATAGATTTCTTAGTGACGGTTTGAATAGAGGATGTGATAGAAAAGAATATATTGTGACATAGAGCACAAAGTGCCCATTATCCATCATTTCCTCCCAACTGCTTGGCTGCAAAAAACTGATATAGTGAAACTAGTTAATGAATTGTTCCAGGCAGGTGTTTTGACTTTTACTCATTTGTTCATTATTTTGATTTATTAGATAGATTTTTTTTCTGTAATCATATGTTTAGCTTAGTGGATGGCTCACAAACAGTTTGTCACAATTTCCAGAAATGAATAAGTGGATTATAATTTATCACATACTACCTGTTCCCTTTGTGAGACCCAAGAGGTATGCATGTTTCCAGTCCCAACACTTAGGCATATTGATGGATATTTCTACTATTTCTCCTTTTCATTAACTTATTTGATAACAAAGTTTTATTCTCATCAATACTTAAACACACAGACACATGATGAACTGCTATGAAAATACCATCAGCATTTTCTTTTAGCTGTTCAAGACAGAGAAAAGATTATGTAGATTCTGTGATATTTGAAGAAGAAAGTCACTTAACTATAAAAATTTCTTTGCCCTCATTAAAACCATTGAAAAATACAGTGATATAATTTAATGGTCTTTTATCATTACTGAATAAACGTTATGTTCTTACATAGTCTGAACCATAGAGAAATTAAGAAAATTACATTTGTATGAATAGACTCTACCATATCAATAAGAGTTTGAAAGATTATATTCATGGTTGGTTCAGTATAACATTTCTGTGTTTAGTTTTTAAAATAATAATATTCTTTTAATGCAGGAGAACACAGCAAAACTAGTTAACTTCTTGAATGAGAATGCATTACCTGAAAATATACCGAAAGACCTTATACCTGAAGAATCTACTAAGACAGAAACCAAGAAATCTGAAGACACTGACTCTTCCTCAGAAGAGACAAATGCTGGTGTGGAAAATGTAAAAAGTGAGACTTTCTCAAGGGAACTTACAGCTGCAGAAAACAGTGAATCTGACTCCAAAGACCTGAGTGAGAGCCACTACTGGTCTAAGAATGCTTTAATGCAGGATGGAAACTCCTATGAAGAGCCTCAGAAAAATATGGGACAAGGCTTACAACTTGAAGTGAAGTCTTCTGACGAGAAAGAGTATGGCTATATTGTGACAGTAAAAGAGTAAGTACAACAGCCAATTTGAATGGCATTTTTAACTGTAGAAAAGATAAAGTCATTGCACCTAATGAAATATGAATGTACAAGAGCAAAATGCCACAGGCCTGATTTTTAATACATCTGAAACTGTTTGGATCCTGTTCAGTACTTTGATGAAAATACAAGAAAACAGTTCCATTTTCTTACAGCTGACTTTCTTCCAATGCGGAAGATAGTTTGTAGGTCTTTTGCTTAGACCTCTCTCTATCTTCTCATGTTCCAATGACCTTCCAATATGTCAGTAAGTGTGCTTATGGTTAGGATGTGGGCTTTAAATATTTGACTTGAAAGTAGCCTAAATATCAGTGTCTGAGTCATTCTTTCAAAAAACGACACACAATAATAAAGCACAATATTTTCTCAGTGGTTTCATTTTGATCTGAAAATAACACATAGAAATCCAAACATCTCATATGCAGCTAGTTTAGAAAGAAAGACCTAATGATTTCAGGTCATGTCACTAATGAATTTGACATTTAATACTATATTTTCAAAAGACAGCTTTTTTCCCCTGTACCACACACAGTTTCTTATAGGAACAATTGGTGTCCTTTTACGTCCTTATCCCCTCTGTAAGAACAATGTTATATTTGGTTAGAGATCCCAACTCATCTTCTGTGAGAAGTTAGGAATCTCTAGGATGGGCTTACAAACCTCTGCATACCATTATAGAGAAAATTAGACTGAAACTTTCGTAGCGTGGATTGATTTTTTTACTGTCTCAAAGTTAATAATGGAATCAAAGGCAATCGGATTGTGGAGGATTCTGTTTTTACCACACTGTAGCTTTGAAATGCATGTGGCTGGGTATCAGAGGACAGCTTCTTGTTCGCCTTCTCCCAGGGGCTACCCTTGAGAAAGTTGGGATCACGAAGAAAGGATGCCATTTGGGGGGAAGAGATTTTATACCGTGCATGGAGGGAGAGGCAAAAGAGAAGAGAGTGAAAGCGAAGGGTGAGCAGCCTGAAAACATCAGACACAGAGCGAGACAGAGACTTCTCAAAAAGTAGGGAACAAACACTCACTCCTCAGAGATAATGGAACGAAAATATTTCATAAGGACGCAGAAGCTACCCTGCAGAAAATAAAAGTTACTTAGTAACTGGAATGACATGCTGAAGGAAAGGGCACAGCTTGTGAGGACATAATGGGGATGAGAGTTATGTTAACAGATCCTTGCATTGCTGTCTTGTCTCATTCTGAATTTTTAATATTAAATTTTGTTAACTTTGTAAAGAAACCCAGTTCTAGAGTTTAGGAAAGACCTCTTGGGAGTTTTGGAGTACTTGCTTTAAGGAAAGTCACAAATGATTTGAGATCCTCATACTTACATTAACTTGTCTGTGTGTCAATAACCACTGTTAATCATTACTTAGTGACCAAGTGCTTTGGATTTGGATTTAATTAACCAGTTTTAACCTGCTTTTGCAAATATACTTTTCAGTTCTTTTCCTGCAATGTTCAATTTTGTTGACTGGTACCTGTAGCGGGCTCACTACTCTCAAGAACCTCCTCCAGGAGAAAGATAGTTATTACAGGGTATTCTTCTATTTCTTTTGGCCTAGATTATGCCTTAGTTCTTCAAGTAGGTTAAATTTCTGTTTACTTTTTGCCAGGAGGGCACTTAGGAGTCTCCTTCCAAGTTTTTAAAAAGAGAATAAGCTTTCATTTTTTTTCCCAGTTCCTAATCTAGAATGAGTTAATTGTTTAAGATAATGATCTGATTGAGTTGAACTGAAGAAAAATTCTTAGTTTACCTGGATTATTTAGCATTTGATCTGCAGAAAACAAATTTTGGTTCAAAGTTATTAGCAATGACTTATAACTCTTCAGTCATTTGACCTTCCTCAGCACTGCAACTCCAAAATATACTAGTTTAATTTTTTACTGTGTTGTTAGACCTATTGAAAACAAGTTTAATTGAAATGTAAGAGTAAGATGAAAACCCCATATTTTGAAAAAAAAAAATAAATTATATATTCTGGAACTTTATAAGAATTACAAAACCTATTCAAGAAATTCCACATGCTAAGAATGGACTTGGCCACTCTGCAGGAACAGTGAAATACTTTCTACAGCAGTTGAAGGATCTGTCACATACCAGTATTTCCCACAACCATTTCTTTGGTATCTAAAGTGGCCTTAGAGAACAGTTGGATCAGTGCAGCTGAGAGTTTCAGTAAGGACTTGTTTCCTTGAATGTTACTGTAACTGCATTTTTTCTTGGGGGAGAGGACAGAGAAAGTTGCTTGTTAACTGTCACTGAACAGAAGAGGAGTTTTAATGTCCCTTTAAGGAACATTTGTTTACTCAGTTTCCTGTATCATTAATTTTTTTTACTGAAAATCTTACTGGCTGTTTGCAGTAATTGAACAGTATTAATAAATGGCTTAGGTGTATACTATATATTTATACATAACTGTGCATACATGTTATACAGCAAAGTAAAGAGGTCAGAACAATTCCTAGTCAGATCTTTAATCATGTCAAGCTAAAATCACTCCTGATTTGAGATGTGATTGTAGTCTGTAAGTACTCTGGAAATTGTTTTCACAACTTATCTTTGGTATTTTATGGTTGGACTCGATGATCTTGAAGAGCTTTTCCATTATTTCTTCTATTATTTTGTGTTTGGATCTTTATGCTTTTTTAAAGTTCTCTATTTTAAATAGAGTGGAAGCTGGAGCTAAAGGTAAGCATGAAATATACCTAACAGCCTGAGTGTTAGACAAATTCATATGTGAAGTATCTTTCTTGTAGCAATTAGCACATTTAAGATTCTAAACTTAAAATTAGGATTTAGATGGGTTTTTTCAATCTACTCTTAACTTGTGCACACAAAATGAAATGCCAAAATATAACATGAGAAGTACTTATTTATTTTCCAATACTATTGTCTTTGTACGTTTTACTTCTTCCTCCATAAAGCAACAGGTCATAGTTTAAATCTATCATTTTTTATTTGCCACGATTTTTTGAGCAATGAAACTTCTTTTTTAGAGCTGAAACAGTGGTCTTTTAGTGAGAAAGGGAAGTAGTCCAACATATTTGTACACTGGGGATAATAGCTTGAGTTCCTTTCACCTTCTGATCTGAAAATGGAACTGAAAAGATTATACTTGGTGGTGTAGTTGACAGATGTCAGGGGTGATCCATTCACTATTAGATTCTCAGGCTTCCATGGCTTTGCAAGTGTGACCCAAGGAGATATTAAGACTGCTTCAGTGAGCTCCTAAGATGCCAGCTTTTAATTGTGCCACAAAGCAAAGATAAACATTTCCATGTAATACTTGAAGAAAAGATTTGTGATAGTTTAAAGACTTGTCAAAACTGCAGTCTGCTTGTCAATGGCAAGAACAATAGGTCACTCCTGCTGTGTTTGTTGAGTGACCTTTCAGATGGTTGGAGCAGTGCAATCCATACCAATCCATAATATCCATCAGCCCTAAGCTTTGGAATGAATTGACAGTTTCAGTGTAGAAAATTGTCCAGCAAATCCTCTGCTGTGCTGCTTCAGCACTTTATTATGCTGAGAAACCAATCAAATTGGGTGATTTGCTTTGTTTACTCTGTTCTCCTTCAAAAAATTGGTATTCTACCACCGTAGGATTTGTGTGAAAGAGGTTTGTTTCTTTCTTGGTGCAACTGCTTTGAACTGTTTCTACTAATTTTAGCTCTGAAATTCTGAAGCAATCTTATGAAACAAAGTTATCTACAGGATGCTGTTTTCATTTGTATGCTACTTTGGCTGTAGTTATAAAATACCTCTCCATTATAGTGGGGTTACATCAATGTGAGCTCTCAAATCAGAGAAGTCTTTGCCTTTGGACCAAAGAACTCTTCCTATTTTCTTAACTTCTGGTTCTGCAAATATGGAAATATTTTTTTTCATTGGAAACAATGCCAACATTCCCATTTGTCTGGCAGGATATGCTCTAAACTGAGGGCCAAAATACTACAATCAAAACATTTGAACAATGTTTAGCCTCCCAAGTCCCTCATGAGGAAACTCAAAGCCTGACTTTCCAGAACATGTAGTTCTTGCCACCTCCAGTAAAACTAAATGCAAGCTGCTGCGTGCTCAGCAGATTAAATAGTCAAGCTGGTGTGCAATTTCTTAAAGATGAGATTGAGTAGCTAGACTTAAATGCACTAAGAAAAATCCTAGTTTGAGAGTAGAAAGTTATTTTTTTTTCATTACTTGTCACAGTCTTTCAAGCTTCAAAGTCAAGTAATGCTTTCCTGAAGCCATGCCTCGACACCCAATGCAGAGGAGCCTGTCCTGTTTTGTGATTCATCAGAACGCATGTGCTTCAAGTTTTTCGTATAAATACAACATCACAGACAGCTCATGGCAGCTCGGTTGGCTTGTGAGCCAACTTCTGGCATTGTTGTATTAGTCAATTCCTGGATATTTTGTGTTTTGTCATATGTTAGCTCTCAATTCCAGACTGTCTATGTAAAATTATATAGGCTGTAAATCTGTTCACAACATGTTAACTTAATTGGATCATACATGCATTTCTGTGCATTTAATTTAAGGTAGCTGGTATTCTGCTCAGATGCTGTGAAAAAGCTGAAAACCGATCTTATGTTCATAGTATAAAATTGCTAGGGAATACAATTAGTCTGACCCATTTAACGTGCTGAAGGGTTAGGTTAATTCCAAATGCTTGATATTATTTCTCCACCTTTATAAAGGTGATAAATGATACTGCTTTGCATGTAATGATTATTTTCTGCAAGATGGTGTTCAGGTTAGGACCCTGAAGCTGAGTTGTACAGAACTCTTGGTTTATTCCTCAAGTTTTCTGTTCTCCTAGGCAAGTCATAAAGGAATTGTATTTTTACGATCTTCATTATTTGTTTCCCCTACCAGGTTAAAATTTTTAGCTCATCTTAATTGCATTTGAAAATGAAATTTAAAATAAATAGGAGAAAATGGATCACAGTCTCTACAGCAATTAAACAGGGCTGATAGGTTTTGTTGTTCTTTGTTGTCTTGATGTTTCTTGGAAGCTGAGTTTTTGTATTGCATGAGGATTTTCAGCCTGTTTTTAAAAAATAATAACAAAATGTTCTTGTCCTTTAATACGTGTATACAAACAGAAACATTGATTTGACCTTCTCTGCATATCTCGGTGTCCTCTTTGAAATTGTTATTCTACCTGCAAGTGCACTTTATCAAGGGAAAAAGATTTGTGAATATTCTTCAGTTAACTTCTACAACTTGCTTTAAAAACTAAAAGAAATTATAGACATACATAAAACAGAAGAGCTCTTGTCATTGAAGTCTGTTAAAATCAGCAAGGGACAGCACTGCTCACATTAAAAAAGAAATCAAATGTAAAATTTTCATTCCTTTCTTTGTCACTTTCTCTAGCAGTCTCTACCCTTGGATAAATAAGTTCCATAAATGTCCATCATCAATTTTAAAGCCAAAAGTTTTGCTTTTTATAACATAGCTTGACCTCCTACCTAAATAATGCAGATGGAAAATATGCTTACAAATTTATCCAGTAGAGACAATTCTGCCATTTTGTCTTTAGCACCATAACTGGTGCAGAGATGTGAATCTAGAATCATCCCTGGCTAACTCCTCACATCTAATTATTCACACTCCTTAGAGTTTTCTAGATATAAAATCGTTTTTCCCTGTTTAATCCTCCAGTTTACTTGTGGTAGTTACAAAGTGACAGAGATCACATCCCCCACATTACTGCTTCAGTGCTTTAATTCTGATATTATATATTCCCACAGGAAAATGACACTTCATGCTTCTTATTCATACATAAGAAAATAACTGAAAAACAGTAGTTACTGTAGTTTTGCCATAGAACAGGTTTTTTTTAAACAAGAGATTTCAGCTTTGAATATTTTGAATTTCTTCTTATCTGTTGTATGTGCAGAGATAAGATGATAGTCTGTTCTACTTTTGTTGCCCTCAGCTTTTGTGCTTCCAAAATCTGTTGAAATATATTAGCCCAGAACATGATTCTCACCTGCTGATGTAGATCACTTTACAAGAGAAGAGTCCTTCCAAGGGTCCCTTCTCTTAGGGCTTCACTTCCCTAGATGTTTTCCTCTGCTTTCTATAGGGACCAGCTCTGCATTTTTACCTCTACAGAAACATTCAGAGCAAAATTTTGAGTTAATGTAGCTGGTGACCAGCCAATCTGTCATACTAGCAACAGTAAAGACAAGGGATCACTCTGGTCCCTTGAGTCGATGAAAGGCAATGGGTAATTGTAAGAGTGTGCCTGGGGTCCCCAGTAGTGCCACAAGGACTAGCTCACATTTGTATCTTTCCACTTAGCTGAGCAGACATGGCTTTTGGCCTGGGTTCCCAGGACAGACATTCCCAGCCATTCCCATTTCTTTCTTTCCATGCCTTCTGTGCCACGTTAGCATCCCTTGTTCGAGCATCACGTGCCAGGTCTTTTGGGAGAGCAGCTGGTGCAGGTACTTTACATCCTCTCTGTGAGCAGGTTCAGGTTACTCTGCTGTCTCCAGGCTATAGACCTTTAATCGCTGAGGCTGCATGTTACGTATCACAAACTAGGCACGGGGCTGTGAGCTGTGCTTTTTTTTTTTTTACAAACAGTGGTAGTCATTAAAACCCTGAGAAGCTGCAATATCTCACAATACCATATGGTCAATACATTTTAGTGTATCACAGTGTTTTCTTGGTAATTACCATGTAGTTCATTACAAGAGAGTGATGAATTTTAAGCTTTTGAAATGAGTGAGAAGGAGAAAGCCAAAGATCAGGATTCCTGGGAATGCAGCAAACTGATTCACAATGCAGTGTATTATCTACCAGTAATTTTTCATCAGTGCTTTTCTGCCCAGTCCTGGGAAGCTCAGATATAAAAATGCCATCATTTAATTTTTGTGCCTGAAAATTTTTTTAAGTTTTAACTCAGATAATATGTATGCAATGTAAACACTTGACCACAAAAAATTAGAATTAAGTCATTTTAATCTCATTCTAAATATTTTTTTTCATGCAAATGGAATTTCAGAAGTAGAAAATCAGTGAGGACTAATTCAGAACACAGAGAATAAATTGGAACAGAGAAAATATTTTAATTTTTCTTTCAAGTAGATATTCTGGCTTTCCACTGGCACTTGTCTGAAGAAAGTACGACACAATCTGATGACTAGGTATATCTGCCTGAGAAATAAATTTAGAGTTAATTTCTTAATGGTGTGGAGAATGATTTTTATAAAATTCCATTTTAAAATCTCTGAAGTTTGGATCTCTTACAGAACTTTTTGTGCTTCTTTAACTTCTTTCTTTTAATACTAGGTTGTTAAATATTCTTTGTCATTTTTAATTTAAACCATTTGCATTATAAATTGGTCTGGGCTTTAAGCTGCCTTGAAGAAAGAGGAAAGGTGTGAAGGAAGAGAAAGAATGAAAAGTCAGAAGTGGATTAAAATGTGTATCATCAGTTGTCTTCAATGTTATTTATTAATTACTTGTATGAAGAAGTAATTTGATATGAAAGAACAATTTTCTCCTTTGAAGGCTTTTTTTCATCTGAGATTCAGAGTTTGTAACAAGTGGACTCCAGTGCTTTTTCTAACATTCACCTTAAAATGCATTAGGGCTTACTTTGGTGAGGTCCACTTCAGCCTCAGAAAGGAGGATGTCACAATTATGGCATGGATTACTGCCATTATTTCCATGCTTCTGCTAGCAACAAAGCATCTGTATGAATTTGTTGCTATTAACACAGCTGGAGGTAGTGCATGTTTGAAGTGATGCAAGCAGAGGCTGGCACAGTGTCACACTTCCAACATAACTCTAGAGAGTTGATCCTTCTTGTCTTCTCTATCACTTTTGTGTTTCCATGATGCTGTTATCTCCTCTGACCTTCATAGCCTGGCCACTGCCATTGATTTTTACCAAGTGTCATCTGTGCTACAAATTGGTCTGGATACAAATCTGTCTGTATTAATAGGTTTAAATTCACACTTACTGGTGGTGGGAAAAGAGGGAAAAAAATACAGAAAGTGGGAGTTTGCTGAGCTGTCAAAAGAGAAGTAAGCTTTAAAAGGTTTTATGGCTAATAAAGCCTTTGAGGAAACAAGCACAGAAAAACGAAACTGCAGTCCAATGCAATAAAATTGCAGTGTCCTTACAATAATTACAATAACGGTGCTGTGAAGTCAGACAGCTCTCAGACAATTCAGTGAGTAGCTCTGTGTGCAGAAGTTATTTAATTGCTTTCATGAATCCTGAATAAATGTGAGCCATGTGTAAAATTAATCATTATTTAAGAAAATTTAGGCACAGATTGTATGTAAACTAAATCAAATCCAGTTAGCACCAAAATACTTTCCTTCTCTACATCTTTACTAGAGGTGTGTGCTTCAAGATGTACGAAGCTACACTGAAACATGGACAAAGGACCCAAACTCAGACAGACAAGGCAGGCTGTTGCAATGCCGTTGACCTGAAGTATCAGTGCCCAGGAGTTTTATTATAGCTTATTGGATGAGTTGCTCTCAAGGGTACTTCCAGACAGGAGAAAAAAAATACAATTTTTGTTTCTATATGGGTATTTTAGGCTTGGTAGGCTCATAAACAATTTAATTGTAACACTATAAATTACTTTGATAAACATTTCTAGTAGTCCTTGCTATGTCACTTACCTCCTCTGTGACCTGGAGCAAACCACTCTAATGTCTCAGTTTCTTCTCTGTCATATGGATAATATGCAGCTTTCTTGTGATGAGTGAGACTTCCTTTGTGTCTAGAAAAACAGAAGGAGGAATTGAAGAAGGCTGGTTTCAATAGCCTTCTACTGGTGGTTGCCAACCTGATGAGAATGGGAGAATCATGTCACTGTTGCCATGTCTTCTCTGACATGCCGTGTGCTACCTAAGGTGACAGGAGCACTCCTTCAGTGAAGCATGTGTAGCTGACACAGTACACCATTTATTCCCCTCTCAGGCAGATGCAGCATCTTTCCTTTGGATTACATGGCTCAGATGTTGGTAGCTTGCAGCTAAAACAGCCAGGTTTGATAAGTGACCTTTCAGATCAGAGAAGAGCAGTACTGGTGTGCTAGAAAGTGCCATGAAGCCAATTCCCAGGAGACAGGAGCCAAGGGGAAGAGGAGAGTGAAAATCTCTTGAGGAACCTTGGTAAAGCTGCGTGTTTGTTGTGATGGCATCAGCAGCTCTTCCATAGTTCAGTTACTACTGAAATTTGCACACAAAAGAGGTTCACGTCCTTCGATTTCATACTTCAGTAACTGAGTTTCCCATTATGTTGCTTGTTAAAATATTTACTAATCTTAGCAGAAAAAAAAGAACAAAAAAAAAAAGAGAAAAAGAAAAAAATAAACCGTGTCCTTAAAATAAAAGCTTTCCTAGTGATGTTTTCTCAGAGTCTCTGAGCTGAAGAAGTGCTGTGATCACCAACTCTGACACCACATCAGTGATGAGCTACTGTTCACATTTTACATCTTGTCTGCCTGTATCTGAAGACCACTGAGCTTTGGCCTCCAGGAAGCAGTGCCAGTGACCCTCTCTTCTCCTTCATGCTAGCACCACACCTGAAAGACCCTCAGGAGGGAAGAATCTTCTGATGAGATACATCAGACTGTCCCAGGAGAAAAGCTACTCTTGTAGCAAAACCACAAGTTGTACCCACCCTTCAAATCAACAGGAGATAAATGGAATGCTCTTCATACTGACTTTAAGGAGAGTGAGTCATAGAGCAAGGGCCTGGGTGTCACTGCGGATTAAGAACTGGTTATGAGATAGGAGAAAAAGATTCTTCATGAACTGCTGCTTCTCAGCGTGTAGAGAGATTAGTGGTACCCCATGGGCAAATACCCTCTGTTAGGAAGAACTATGGAGGATTTAGAAAAATTCCAGATGGATTTAAATACATTGAAGGATTAAGGAACACAATGGTAGATGAAATTCAGCTGAAATAAGTGTGACAAAATAATAGACATTAACAAAAATAGTCCATTTTAGGGGGGGAAGATGTTCTTAAAACTCCTCATAGTCTGGTCTCTGAGGCTATGGAAAACTTTGAAGAATAGCTTTACTGTGTTTAGATACATGAATCCTACTCTTGCTATGGTGGCATGTATTTTCAGACTTCAAAATTTAAAAGAAGACATGCAAATCCTGATGTAGGTGGCCCATTTCCTTGCCATGTATTTCTAAAAACACAAGCTAGTCTGTCTAATACATATCGCTGAGTTCAAGAGTTCAGCAGAAGATTTTTAAAAAAGAGGGAGATTTTTATAAGTGATGAGCATACACGTAATCACATTAACTAATTGTTTGTAGAATTATACCATAATCTTACATATTTATTTTTGAAGGAATACTCTTGCTGCAGGGTATAAGCCAAGAGGGACTGATTTCTCATGTCTCTCTCTGTTCATTGCCTTGCCTGCAGCATAGGGAGTATGCATGGATATAGAGTGAATGGTTGACATTATCATCCCAGTCTGGAAACATGAGGTCAATGTGTTTCGTGAGGTTCATGTAAGGATAAAATGGCACCATTCTGGTATATGACATCTGGAGTCAGATACTGAATCAGTTATAATCTGGTGTTTCATGTATAATATTGTCTTTTATTTGGGCAAGTGTCCCTAGTACTCCTGAGATAGGATATGCATGTTTTGCTACATTTTGACTGGGTTTTGGGGGACTGCCTGAATACTGGCAATTTCATAACAACCCTCACACCTTTTAAGTTTTACCTCTGTCACAGTGTTGTTTTTCCCAGGGTAGACTCCTCCTTAGGTAGTCCTTACAGAGAAGTATCTCAGCTGATCACTTCTCTCACCCTCCTTCAGAACTTTTCCAGAATTATCTTGGACTTTATTTTATTTCTTAGGTCTTCTTTTTGGTCTCTCCCATACTTAGTGATGGCTTAAGAAAATCAGGCAGCAGCATGTCCGAGGTGGTTTAAAATAACCTCCAGTCTTGTGCTGGTGGCTGCTGCTGAGAACTGTCTCAAGGTCTGGGATTAGTATGTAGTGCTGGGGATGTGCTCTCTTCAGCAATTGCTCTTCTCACTCCTTCTTGATCCCAACAGCAGAAACTGGAAATTGCTCTCCCCCTCTTTAACCTTCTCCCTTGACTGCTTTTAGCAGGCAGAGCAGTCAGCTGGTCTGCACCAGACCCTTGCCCATGGAGGGGCAGTGCTCAAGTCCTAGTATTCTGGTTCCTTGGCTTCTCCTTGCCAAGCAATGCACTGAGAGTGGAGATACAGTGTGAAAGAAATCAGTCCTGATACTGGCCCATGAAGGTGGCTGGCTAAAAGTGCTGGAGCTACTGTCACTTGTTCAAATAGACCCCCTCTACTGGATTTATTATTTTGTATTCATTAGAGCAAATAATAAGCAAACAGACACTTCCTTATGTATCTGTAAATCATTTTAAAGAAGCTCTGAAATACCTCTGTACATCTCAGAGTCTCATGTCTCAGCCTGAGCCCTTTGACTAGAACACATACTTGCTCTTTTCCAGGCATGGAGGGTCAATGACAGCTTATACTGGAGGTGGCCAGGCTGCTTCTCCCAGCTTCCCATTGACAGGGCATTTGCCTGCAGCCTGTGCTACTGCCAAATGGTTTTACCAGCTAGAGAAAACTAGTCCTCAGCTTTATTCATCCTAAAGGTGGCCTCTTTATTCTGACTCTCCAAAGCATTCCATATGGTATTCCACACCCATATTTCTGAACTTTGATATTTGATTTTAGGTTTAGCTTTCTATTTGCAGTCGTAAGGAGGCTGTGCTGTGTGTTAAGGAAGTGATACCATTGCCCTGGTGTTCTAAGCACTCAGGCAACTTTCAGGCTGTAGAGAAATACCTTGTAATTTTAGTGCAGTGCTCAGCATTCTTAAAAATGGGCAAACTGGCCACCATTGCCTGGGTCCCGATTTAAGTAAATTTTAGGTGGATTGAACCCTACCTCACTTAAGATTTCACTGGGGATTAGACTGCCATTTAGGTTTAAGGAGTGCAATTCCCAATGTCAGGCCTATTTCTGTACTGTAGATTATTTTTCATTTTTGCAGAAAATGATTCAATTGAACTAATCTGACAGGGCTGACTGGATGTCCATTATAGTGCTGCATTACAATTGCTAAACAGAATATTGGAAGGGCACTAGGTACAGTCTGGTAAAGACAATACATAATTTGAATGATGGCACTAAGGGAGCATTTCAGAGTTTGGTAAGTGGGTTTCCAAAGACATGTGGCAATTGGGAGGAGGAAAAGGAAATGAGAGCAACTGCTTGTGAGACTGACATAACCTCAACATAACATTGAGCTACATGTTGCTTTCCTTGGGCTGGGAGCAGGCTTGGCAAATGCTAGCAATCAAGCCATCTGTATAACTGGATCAGATTTTTCACTATCAAAATGGATCAATTTATGGGATTGTTTTGACAGGCATGTTGGGAAATACAGAACATATAGTTTTCATCATTGTTTACTTCTGTTTTTCCTCTTGTTTCCTTTGATGTTGGCCACTGTCTTTTATTAGAATTTGAGCTCCATTTAGCTCAGCATGCAGAGCTGGCCATGCTGCCAGCGTCACTCCCCAAAGAACTCCTCCTGTTCCTTCATTTACATGTTTTCTTCTTGTTCTTTAACCAGAAGGGGAAGCTTTAAGCCTTAAATGCATAAATCATTAGGCCTGGGTTAAAAATAGACAATCCATTATGCAAAGTAGTTGTTCTCACTCATCCAATTTGTGTTTATCTTGGGAATTTCTTGGAAACATGGCATTCGTTTGTAATATTGTTCAGATAATTGCAGCATGAAGCTGAACTGGTCTTGAGGTCAGCATCTAATATTCAGCACTACTCTGTCTTGGAGTGGTCTAACTGGACATTTGTGAGGCAATTCTGGTTCGCTAGACTCTTGCCTCCGATTCTATTTGCCCGCAGCAGGCATTTAGCAAGGCTACTAACTCGCCAATGAGGGAGAAGTTGTCTTCACCTGGATCCAGGTGCTCTAATATGCTCTCAAATCAGTAAGATCCCTCTGTGCTGAAAAAAGTTTGGAACAAAAGTTTTGTTAGGGGAATGAAGGAAGTTTTTATTATAACTAAAATTTAATTTTTGAGTTACATGGTCTTTACTACTACAACATCTTCTCCATATTTGGTAGGGAGAAATACATATATCACCTTAAGGGACAGCCAATAGTGCTGCTCTTTCTATTCTTAGATGTGGAAGGGATGCAATTCAAATATTAATAGTCTTTTATATAACAATACTAAGCATCTGACAAAGAAAGTTGGTATCTTTGTCTTAATTTTATCCCTTCATCAGAAGGGATAATGTACTACTATGTAACCTTGGCTGGTTTTAGCAGAGATAGAAGACATATGTTCCAGCAGGTATAACTAGTTTAGTACTAGAGCTGTGGGTGAAAAGTGAGATTAACCAAAAGCAGCAGTGAAATATTTTGCAGATGACACTCTGCCAGGCTTTAAAACTATACGTATCTCCATAAACCCCAAAGGAAATATTTATATTTTATTCCCCATTTATTTCTTCATTGTCATTAACCTGTCAAGCAAAGTGTATTCTACAAGGAAAATGAGATAGAGTGAGACAGAGTTCTGCTGCTGGTTCAGTAGGGTCTGAACGTGTCAATTGAAAAATAATATTTAGGCTAGCACTCACAGATTAGAGATGGCATTAGAAGAAAACCAATGGAAGAAAGTTAGTTATACATTAATTTTCTGTGCTTTGTGACTCTTTTCCTCTTCTAAGCTGTAAAGAAATGGAGAGTTTCTGCCTGGAGTATCTCACTATTTGTTTCTTATCTGAACAACTACTTTTTGTCTTTCTTTCTTGGTTTATGTAACATTTTCCTTTGAAATAATTTCATAGTATTTGAACCTTCACAATCAATTGACAAATCACATTCATAAAAAACACCTAAACACCACTCTATAATGCAGCAAGTTCTGCCCATGTAGGACTGAATCAAGCAAGCAGAAAACCAAGCGTAGTATGTGAAAGATCACAAAAAGTGGCTGTTTCTTGAGTACTGTGTGCTTGCACTGGGGATGTATGACAGGACCACAGGCAGGAGGATAGGTGATGTTTTCAAGTTGTCTTCTGGTAACAGTCCTTGTATAAACCTGAAATCAGACAGGTGATGTGGGTGCACAGTGCTGTTGTAATATTGCTTAACACTGTGCTGGTGGGAATGGTGTATTCTCCCTGTGTAAACAGAGCTAAAGGCAGTCACTGTACAAACCATACAACACTGAGCAACATACAACACTAAACAAAAGCAAAGCAGAAACAGAGTGTGGAGAATAATGTTCTATCATTTTTAGAGAAAGGTTTCAAATATTCAACTCCCCCACAATACAACTGTCACAAAACCATGATAAACAGCACTAGTACGTACCAGTGTTAAGTTGGAAAAATTTTATTTGAAAATATCATGATATAAATTAATCATTCTTAATGTGAATACTCAAATGTGATAGGATGATCAATAATAGTACTGGTACCAAAGAGGATAATAGCATTGTGCCTTTGCAAGGTACACAGGTACTGGTTCTGCAGCTTTCCTGTGCTGTTATGAATGGCAGTTTCTTAGCCCAACAAACTCTGTGTAAGTTTATGAATCTATGTGGTTTAGTTTGGTAATGGATGGGAGTTATTAAGACAACTCCTGGATACTCAGGCTTCCAAAAGAATGGCCTTCCAGTACCATTTTCTTTCCAGCATTCTTGCTGGACTGACTGTAGAATTCAAATGCTCTGATTACATCTCTCGTTGCTGTTACTACATTGGCTTGTAGGAGTGTGCCTTTATTTTGAAGTTGGAGAATGCTTTTTCAGGGGAGGAGGGGTAAGCAGGGAGTAGAAGGTTAAGATTTTACAAACGAGACTCCCTTGGTAAAGAAATGACACCGATGTACGCAGCAGACTTTGCTGCACCGCTGCATAGACTTGCTGTTACAGTAAAACCTCACTTGCTGACACCAGTCATTTCCATAAAATTTAAGCTAACATCTTTGGGAGAAAAGATTTAATTAACACATAAGCCCCTCAGTCACTGTGACAATCGACTTTCATGGTGATGGGAAAAATCACATTTCTACCCACTGTCAGTCCTTGAAATACAGGAGTTTTATGGATAATCTATAGTACATTTTTTTCCTTACAGAAAAAATCAGATTCTTTTGTTACTTTCACACAAGAACATTTCTGTCTCAGACATCTAGAAAAACTCTAAATTTATCTGGTGCCTTGAGGGGTTACCTCTGCTTGTGTGACAGGAGGTCTCTTGAGCATTTTGGGTTAGCATGAAGAGAGGTTGAGCGATTCCATCCTAACTGAGACCCACATGAGACATCACATTATTTAAATAGAGGTGCCCTGAGGGCAGTGTATGCAGAACCAAGTGCAATAAATAAATAAATAAACAGTGCTCATTGCAGATAATAAATAAAATTGTGGCAATGATTACCGTGATGTAAAATTAGATTCCAAATCTTTCACTTTGAAGTATAAATAATAACCTAGGTACAGAGCTTTGAAAAATCTTTTTTTTTTTCTCCTTAGTCCAGTTGAAAAGATCATGTCTAACAGTACATACTTTTTTTGACACATCCTTGTCCTACTTGTTATAAATCCCTGAAGGTAAAAATACAGAACCTTTTTCCCCTGGGTTAGTGTCATCAAAATTGTGTCTGATTTACCTTTAGATTTAAGTTAGATAAGTATCAAGACTTTAAGGTTTAATTTTATGATCTTTAGGGCTTTAACAATGTTGAGCATAATTCTATAATCGCAATTTAGGGAATGTTGTATCAGTTGTTCTCACTGTACATTGCTATATCGTTTCCGTATCTTTTTACTTTCTTAATATTTTATATTTGGTTCCACAGTACTGAACAAGAACTAAACAAGGCATGTTCCATATATTAGAGATAGAATGTTCTTAGTGCCTCTTTAGATTTGTAACAACTTTAATAACCTAAAATTTTTCCAAATATAAATTTTACATCTAGGTAAGTGCTTTTTTAAATTATAGCAGTTCTCTTGTGTTAGGCTTGATTGCAACCTGTTTTCTAAATTAAAAAATGTAAATGTGGCATTGACAAAGGTTAAAAAGATTTAAAATGGGTTCTGTCAGCAGTGCGTACAGACACCAAACTAAATCCTATGTATCTAATCAGTGTCCTCTGGACTGTGTGCCTTGCTCCATTGTTTACTCTCAAATCCATAATAATTTGGTATCCTTTCACTGGGTGAAGATTCATTTTAGAAACTAATGAATTTAAAAATATGCTTTTCCCTTGTCCATTTGATACTCAGCCTGCAATTTGACTTTCATTGTTTGTTTCCCTCCTTGTCTCGTCAATCCTTTTCTCTCTTTCTGTCCTTTTACTTTATTATATTTTTTATTGAGGACTGAGATGAACTGGTTGCTGCATCATGGGCCCATTACACTTCCTAACAATTCCATTTACACCTTATTGTTTGTCTTATTGCTGGAAAATTCAGGTGATTCATCATGCCTGAAGAAGCACCTGATCCCAATTCCCTCGATATCACGATCACTATGTGACAGGAATACAGTTAGTGGTGGCTTTCAGACTCTAAGAGGCTAAGGTGATAACCCTTTTGGGACTTTTAGCCTCTCAAGTATTGATGAGTTCCATTTTTGTAACGCTCTGTTTTCTTGCTCCCTTTCAACAGCCCCCTGAGTGTGGAAAAGGGCTTGGAGTTAATAAAGGAAGTGGCAGATCTCCTGAAACTGCAGATGAGTGCCTTCGATGATGTCAAGTACGTACATGGAATTTGCCCCTTTTTATTTTATTGGATTGCTCGTTATTTTTCAGTGGTTTGTCTTCTAAGGAAATGTCTATTCTTTAATAACAAAATTAATGAAAACGTGCAAGAGACAAAAAAGAATATTGTGATGACCCTTATAATGTCCCCTACACACAGGAACAAATTACTTTGAAAAAATTCTAAAGGCTGAAATTTTCCTATGTTTCCATAGGGAAAAAAGGCCATTCAAAGTGCTGTAAAAATATTTCCAACCTTATTTAACAGTTCCTAGGTAAAGAAAGTCTTGTGAAGTGTCATCAGACCCCAGCGTTGCTGAGGAGGAAAATGACATCAGAGATGGATAAAAACCTGGGTCCCTGGCTTTGAGTCTGGCATGTGGCACACTAGGTCATGCTGCTTGGTCAGCTGCTCATTTAACAAGTCACATGGAGATCAGCAATGTTGAGCTACTGTTTTTCTTCATATGCTTCATACAGATTAATGCTCTGCATGTTAATCTCCTGAACTAGAAGGTTATGTTTTGCCACATCTGGTAAAAAATTTTAGATTGAGGATTTTCTGAAATCATTTTGGTAGGAACATTTACTTCACAAAACGTAATTCTTCCTTTGTTAAACAAAAAACAAAATTAGTTTGGTAGAACAATAATGGAAAAGAAGGGTCAGTTGTGGGGCATGTTTTTGACAGCTTGCTAGCAAGAAGCCAAATCTTGGCACACAGAAAATAGCTGATGTCTGGATAGCATCCCATTCCTACCTATGTTTCAGAGGGTTTGGGTTTGCTTGGTTTGGCCCGTGTGTCAGGTTGCTGAAGTGCAGCATCTTTCTCAGCCTTACTTGTGCTGCCATCAGCTTTTGTTTAAGCTTCCATTCCAGTGATTGTAATCCATCATTTAATACTGTGTTTTAAGCAATAGTTTGAATATATTTCATCTTTAGTGGAAGTGTTTATTATTATTTGGAAAAAAAATTCTACGCCTTCTAGTACTCTATATGTAGGGAGGTGTAGACTACTGGTGAGAAAATCTTTTTAGAAATCTGACAAATACCAGGCATATTGGCTTTAGTTGTTTAGAAGAAAAATATTCCCTTTTTTTTTTTGCCACAATTCTTTGTATTCCTGAAAGTATTTTTGCCTGTATTTTACGAAGCATATTTTTTATGAAAACTGAATTTTGAAATTACAAAAAATGACAATATTATATGATCTTCATTGTAAAGAGAATTTGCAACCTTGACTTTGAACACTAGCAGAAAAACTCTGCTGAAAAGTTAAAGGAGTAATTCCATGGAACAATTTCTCTGCTGGAATCAACGGGTTCTGCTTCATTAACTTCATTCATTTACAGTACAAGAGGACTTTCAGCTACCTTTCTAATTGTTCGCATAAACCCTTTTGGTTATTTTTTATCATTTGATAAATCACAACAGCATTGCAATTGTCAGGCTGTAGATTCATTCTCTAATGAAAAATATTCTTCCAGTGATAAAGCCAGCTATGTATAACCTTTTCTTTTTTAATTAATGTGCGACATTAGGGAAACTGGTTATTTTCTGTGTACTAATATGCAGTTATAGGACTGCGCCAAAAGTCCTTGTAGTGTATGGTCAGTATTTTAAAAGTGTAGTTTGAATGATAGTAACTCCAAATGGGACCAAGTGTTCTGTCTATCAATACAAACTCCGTCTTTGCCTTTTTAAAAGATTTATAAATCCGTGAAAGGTTATTCCAAATCTCAAGTTAGTGAAGAATTCATCCATAATAAATTTTCTTTACTCAAGGAAATGAGATGCTTTGACTCAGGTTAAGCCCATTAAATGCTAAAGAAATGTGGAGCTGGCCAGCAGATAAAGCAGTAGTAGAGGCTTTAGAAAAAGACCTCACCAAGTCATCACTAGAAAGTCATAGCTGGAAAACTGTATGAATTTGAAGGCTCTAGTTAGCTGCTGAGTGGCATCATGGAGAAGGGTTTCAGAAAAGACTTGATGTCATGGTTATTCCTAATCCACCTTTGACATATCAAAGTATGAGAATGAGACTTCTCAGGAAATAAGCCTTTTACTTGGTTTAAGGCATCATGAGTGATTCAATTTTTTAAATTTTACTGGCAACTAAAAATACTCTTTTTCTTAGGGATTCAGTTTTTTAAAAAGTCTACTTTGAACTCTGACCTGGGTGTTAGCTGGTTGTAAAATTCTCAATTCTCTCTTTTCCCTCCAAGAATTCTGAATCATAAGAAAATAACAGTATAGACCTGAATTTTATAGACTATTGCAAAGATTGAAGATTAAAGACGTGTTAATGAGAATCACGGAGTTAATCTGAGAGTATAGACAAAGCCATTGTATTCAATAGGAATAATGTAATAAAAACTGAGGATACAGGGTGAGTGGTGAGTTCTTCTAAAGTTCCTTAAATTCTCAATTAAGAGTTTCTTGTCCTTTTTCCTGAAAAAAATAATTTTAAAGGGACTGCTCCACAAATATATTACTACCTTTAATCAGTTTTGTCTGCAAATATCTTTCATTCTTCCCTATCTTTTGAGTTTTTTCCTGTGCTTTGGAGTTTGGTAAGTGAACAATTGTTTTTGCCATGGATTCCTACTGATTCCTGTACTGGTTCTTGATTAGTTTGTGCAATCAGCTTGTCTTATCTTCTCTCCTTCACAATCCTGCCAACTTTAACCGATGGCCTGTAATACACAGCATAGCCTCAGGCTTTCCTCCCAGAGCATTCAGTCCACTTCTACAGTTGGTTTCCTGTCAAGTTTGCATTGACGTAAACTTTGTTCACCCTGTGAAGCAATTGAGTGGGAATAGATTTGGGGCATTCATAATTAGAAATATTTCAACGTTGAAGAAAACATCCAACATGTTAGCTGTCACTTTTGAATACAGCCTGAATCTTTATGGAAGTAATAGTTATGCTTAATATGTTTTGTTAATGGTTATGTAGCTGTCAAATAAATTCCATTATTTCTTATTACATCATTAGAGACCATTAAAAGGATATTAGCATGCTGATGTAATTATGCAGGCAGACATAAAATGACTATAGTTATGATTTTATAATCTAAGTATGGATGTCCAATGCCCTTGATGATTGATTGTTGGACTGGTGTCATGGATTGAAGTCAGATGGGTACTAACGTTAGGAGGGTTTGTATTTAAAACAACCCAAAAATTACCCCTCTGCAATCTGCAACATTGACCTTCTTCATGTAATTACAGTTCTTCACACACAGAGTAAACTTACAAACACAAGAGATTATGAGGAAACATCCAAATATAATAAAAATACCTAAATCTGTAAACTGAACTGTGAGGGTAGTGGAAAGGACACTCAGAATCTGTAGTTAAATGCCATTGAATTAGAACATACATGACTTATTTGGTTTCTGATGAGAATATGAATTATTTCTGAATTTTTATTTAATGTTCTCATATTTCAGTTATTTACTGAGAACATTGCTAAGGGCGAGTTTCAGCTCTGAGCTTAGCTGAATATCCTTGTATGAAAAGAAAAGATTATTCTGATTTCAGAGTGTTTCAGACTGCATATCCTACCATTCTCAGACTCCAGTTTGAGTGAGATTTTCAACTGAATATTATGTTCTCTGATGTATGCTGCCGTAGCACAGATTTTGTTTTTCTTTCTGATTTCTCTCTTTAGCCTTACATGATTTTTGCTATTGCTGTTGAAGAACTCTTGCTCTAGGTGTCTCTTTTTTCCCCATTTTTTTCTACTGCTTTGGCTTCCTCCACCTGTTTGTCTCAATGGGCAACTTTGTAAGTTTTGCCTTCTACTATACCTAAATTCAGTGCTCAAAGAACTGTCCTTTCAGGAGACGTCATAACTTGACCAACAAGCGTGCCCATTTCCATATCTAATTTTTCAGTGGAAAACCTGTAACAGAGGACTCTATATTCATTCCATTAAACAATGTTAATCTCTATCTGCTACTTTTATTTTGAAGTGTAACAGCAGTTGTCTGTATAAGTATATAATCTATGTATATAAAGTTGGAGATGAACAGGATACTTATGCTAAACTTCAAATGCTAATATAAATAGATTTTTCAAGTTGAAAAAACTGATTCTGGTTATCCAATATAATTTCCTGGATTACAAATATTCCCTTATTATATACAGTTAGTTGCATCTACATTATATATCCAAAGCCAAGTTAAAAGACTGAATCACTGATGTTTCAGTCTGAGGCTCAAACTCCCAGACTTTGAGTTGGTTGTTTTGCTTTCACCTGACCACTTTCCCTACCCACACTGAGAGCAGAGGGGAATTAAGTATTTAGTTAAATAGTTTGTTATATGAAAAATGAAAATTCAAGTTAATTGAAGGTACCTTTGGAAACTGTATAGACGCTTCAGCTGAAAAATACCTCTCAAAATTCATAGCAGCCACAGCAGTGTGGTTTGACATTTTGAAAATAAAGTACTGTAATTTTAAATTTCAAAGTAACGACTAGTTTGAAAATTTAACTAAGCTTGGCTTATAAGGAAAATGCTCTTGTTTTGATAATAAGAATAAACCAAAAATTTACTTTGGACTGAACTCAAGTCATTATTTCAGTGACTTATTTTATTTGTTCGGCTGACCAAAAATACCAATCTTTCAACAAAGACTAATTATGATATAGTCTTGAAATATTTTATCATGTCTATGTATTTTTCTACAGCCCTCTGTCTTATTCCATATGCAGGAAATAAAATGCTCAGTTAATGAGCAGCTCTTCAGTGTTTCATTTTATTCTCATTTTTCAGTGTGTGGCTTCAGGCTTTATTTATTGCACATTACTCAAATCTTGCTTTGAGGTCAGAAAACCCATTTCCTCTTGTTTTGTTTCGTTTTTTTCCTATGGTACTCTTCAGTACAGTATCAAAATGCTTCACGAACATGAATTGATATACTTAACTCACATGAGATATGGGGTATTATTAGGACCATACAGTGCTGGAGTTATGCATGAAGTGATGTCAAAACATTTGTTAATATGAGGTGTCCAGTCTGATGTCTCAGGGTGTAGCTTATCCAGCCTCTTCTGTAGAAAACTTCACATATTGAGACAGAGGTACCATTGGCTTCAATTGCTACTCTGAGTGTTCAGCAGTCCCAGAAATCAGCTCTCAGTTTAGACAATGCTACCTCCTTCTGTAAAAAACATTACTTGGCTTCAAATGAACTGAGTCTGAATCTGAATCTGAGGCAGAACTGGATGGTACCTGCAGAATTCAAAGTAACAGCAGGACCTTTACATCCTTGTAGTTCCATACCTTATTTATAACATACTTCATGAAGTCTTATGAAAATGAAATTGAGGCCCCTAAAAATATCAGTCTTCTCTCTTACTTGACCACCATTCATCCTTGGATGTCAGGAATCCTATGGAAAAATCACTTTAAAAAGAAGAATGCATATCTAGACATGAAGTAAGTCAAGATTGATTTTTCCTGTCATACTGTAGTCTGTCCTTAGTGTCAACTACGTTTTTTTACATATTTATGTAAACAGTGATCTAACAAAAGCTTGAATTTGGAAGGTTTATCATGAGAACAAGCACATTCTTGCCATATGTCAAATCTCTGTTTTCGAGTAGTGCAGATAGAGACACTTTTCACCTCATTTTCAAAGGAGAGGCCTCAAACAACCAAACAATAACTATCATTATCCTTGTTCTTAGGAAGGGATGAAATGGTTGGGCTGGAATAAATACAATTTGAAAAGCCAGCCAACCATCCCAGTGAAAAGAACTTGAACTGAAGAAGACGTCTGGTAATCAAACCAGGTGGTGAAAGTTTGGAGAAGCTTTAAATGCATTCAAATCGGAAGTGTTGGACAGGCAGACTGATGAGTGGAGCTCCCAGCCTCACCTATTCTGAACATGTGCATTGGCTGTAGTGTCCTAATCATGCTATATAGGTTTTGCTCACTGTTTGTCATGTTATTTTTCTAACACCTGAAAAACTCAATCAGCCAGTTAATCATATTCAGTCATCCAGAACCTAAACAGTGGAACAGTACTTGGTATTTTCACTTCATCATGCTGATGGATTATGACATGTGGTATATGTATGCTCTAAATGTGAACATCTCAGGAAATTATTGGTAGCTTGAGAGACAGGATAGTGTGAGGGAGGATTATTTAACCACTGAGCAGTAGCAGGACAGGTAGCACAGTGTCTTGTTCTGCTTGTATCCGTAAACTTCCATCTACCATACAGATTCTCCATAATTCATTTCTCCTTGATTCAGTGTGATTAATCTTTTCTTGTGTTGTGCGTTGAAAATTTGTGGATTAATATTCTTGTAAAGTTTTTTCTAGATAGGCATATTCTAGATTCTGCCATCTATGCCATTTAGATTTACTGACAGGAATGTTCTAATACTGTGCTTATGAAAAAAACACATAGTCTTTACTGCTTTCCTTAAGATTCTGTAGGAAAAACTTGAAATAGATTGAATTTTTATTTCCATTCCATTTATTGTCCAGAAATTAAGTAACATTTTTATTTCAATTTGAACTGTGCTATGCTTGGTCTCAATAAAAAGATACACCTTTCAAAAAAGTTAGGCAATATTTGTCATCTGGTGTTTGATTTTAAATAACCTACAGACTAAGGCTATTTGGCATAATTGTGTTTAAAATGTTATAAAAGTAGAACTCAGAAATAATGGTACCTCTTTTATTTAAACTTGACTTCTTCCACAGACTTAATGAGTCTGGAAAACAAATTGTCTGAAAAGTGTACTGTTGCAGCTCATTGCATGCAGGTTTTTATAAGAAATTACACTGTGTTTTCTGATAAATATTGTTTTATTTGACAACTAATTTATAATACAAAGATACAACAATTTTTAAAGGAATGATAATAAGGAAACAAAAATAAGGTTGCAGTTTCAACTACGTATTCCTTTACTTAAAAATGAGTGAAGTCTCAGCCTTAGCACTACATCAGTCTTGTGGCTTTTTGCCCTGAGGTGTGATATATTTTGTGTGCTTTTCTTTAATAAATGTGCATATAATGAAGATCATTTTGCTTTCTCCAATGAAACTTTCCTGCTAGAAAAATATAAAAAATATATTAAAATAACAAGAAGGATTTTGGCCTGCAGCATTTTATGAATTTTAGGTGACAAAACAGAAAGACCATAAAAATCTAGGGAGACTCTTACAAATAAAAATGTATGAACTTTGTCTTTCCGTTACAACATTTTACCTCATTAAATCAGAGGATTTGTACCTTTGTAATCAAAAGCAGAATGTAATCCAGTGTTACAGATACATTTCCATGTACTCATAGGTCCCTACTCAAGAGAAGGTTTTGACAAATAAGTGAGCTTCTGAAGTTTATCTATTTTTAACTTCATATTTCTCTACTACTCATCTCTCTGTGTGACTGACAATTCTCTCATATTCCTTTTTTAATAAAACTGAAGTTCATAGGGTAGGCAGGATATACTCCTTTGTTTCAAGCAAGTCACTGAATATATGCCATTGCATTTAATTTATATAATATTTCACATATTACTAACAGATAATCATTTCAATTCCACAGATGCGTAAATTGAAACTCAAGACAGTTTGCTTGATTTTCCCTAAGATGGTACAGAACTTGGTGACAGATACGAGAATAGAAACAGAGAACTGTGATTCTCACTCTTGAACTAAAGCTTGGTCCACAAATAGAATAACTAATATTAGAAATGTAGATTATTATGTAGAGATTTGTTTAGCAGTCCCTTAAAAGGCATATACAAAATTAGTCTTCTGTCTATGTCTTTCTTGATCCTCCTGCCCTTGACTGCCTGATTGTCCTATGTGCACGAACACACACTTTTTTTCCTCTTTCTTTGTCGCCTGGGTGGATGGACGGATGGATGGTTGGATTGGATGAATATTACAGATCTGCTGACCCAGCTGGAAAAGATAAATAATTCTTCTGAACTTTTTTTTCACACCCTAGCCAGTAAATATTGCATATCTAGTCCTGTGAGCTGCACCATGACCTGCCTGTGGAAGGGTTTGTATTCCCTAGAAGCTGTAAAGCCATCCAGAGCAAACATACATCCATACATGTGACCAAAATAGCCCAATAAATTCCACTTGCAGTGGTTCCTTTGCAAAGCAAATGTCTCTCCCTCACAGCTGGCAGGGGAAGCTCAAGAACAAATCTTCTAGTTGGTCTCCTCACAGCTAAAGGAGAATCCAACAGGTTCTTAGGAGGGCAAGCAGGAGGGCTCTGGTTTGTAGCACTCAGAGTTTTTTAGCTTTTTGAATTGAGGCTATAGCAAGGTTTGGTTTTCTTGGTCTTTGGTTGTGCTGCCTAATCCTCATCAAAGAAATTTGTGTTCTATCTGGCTCCTATCATAGTTATGAGCATGCTGAACATTTACCTCTGCAAAAGTCTTAACACAACAGTAGTGCTCTTCATTAATTATTAAAAGTCACTAGTGCAAACTGAGCATAAGGTGAATATCATCCCAGCAGACCAATTTTACATGTGATTTCAACAGAATCCATTAACAACTTGTGTACAAAGGGTGAGTCAGTAGAATGCATTGAATGCTTACTGGCTAAAAACTGAAACTGTCTGCTGTTTGTATACCAGGCAGACTATTAAAAGGTATAAAGAAAAATAATGGAAATATAAATAGAATACAATTACCTTTGTGTTTTGTTTTGCTTTTATTTTAAACGGCATAACTTTTTTGTCTTTTAGCTGAATCTTTGGGGAGTGAAAGAAAAATCGTTAAGCAGCATTTTGAGACCATTTTCCCTCTCTCTCAGGGTCCAATCACTCTTTTGCTGTAAAAAATTATAGCACTTGTATGGTTTGTTCTTTTAAATAATTCTTCTGTAATTAAGAACCTCATTTGCATGGCAGGCAAAACTAGCAACTTTCATGTACTCAGCATGGTGAAAATGTCAAGTTTCATGGCTTGTGACAGATTAATAGAAAAATTATTCATAGATATTGAGTAATCATCAGAAGTTGCATTTTGGGAAGAATAAAAATAGGATGAACTGAGTGTAGCATCAGCCTCTAAATTGAGCCTTACCTGTTTTTTAAACAATTTAAATTGTAGACTTAGCAAAATAATCTTCACCTGAGTTGAAGTGAGTTGCAAAATCTTTAAAATATTCAGATTGCTTTTTGCATTGTAAATTAATATCAATGTACTTAGTGCAATTTTGATGCATATAGATTAAATGATTAATAGAAAAATGATTAATGTAAAATAATTAAAAGTCCATCATTAAATATTGATTGGTATCAGAGACCCTCAAAACATGGACTGCTGTTGTTGGAAAGCATCCCTTTCTGGACCAGTCATCCCTTTTCTGTGACTTTACTCTTGAAATTATTCTAATGAATGTATTGTGTCAGTAAGAATACACTTCATTGTTTGGACATTTTGTACTGCACTCTTCTTTCCCCCTGAAACAATGCTGCATGAAGTCACTCCACAGCACTGATCATTTCAGGGAGAGAGTAGTGGGCAGTACAAGGTGTTCAAATAATTACCTGATTTATGGAGGCTGTACATAGCTTACAGACATAAGTCTGAGCTGCAGGCATCAAATTCAGACCTAAGTTTTGTTTCCATGTAGTTACATTTGCAAGATGTGATTGCTCTGAAACTGTCATTCTGTCTAATCTTTGTGGTCTGTTACACTTCACCCAGCTGCGTGGTGTAAATGCAAGCAGTGACAGAAAATGAACCACTAACTGTTGAGCACTGCAATTAATGGCCTTAGCAGGGATTTTGCTTTTTCATCTTTAGTACTTGGTCGTTGTTATGCAAAAGTGTGATGTTAGTACAAATCTTTAACTTTCTCCATGCTAGCTATATGTTTAGTACAGGGCCACATTTCTGTAGACAATGTTGCAAACAAACAGTTCATGCTTAATATATATAAAGAATGCAAATATGAATAGGTAATCTATTTTTGGCTGTATTGCAGCATGTTGTGGAACACTGCATGTCATTCTGCAGCTTAAGGACCATGTTAAAAGTTTCCAGAGAAAGGCTCAAAAAGCCAAATTTACTAAAAGAGAAAAAGATTTTTCTATTCATCACTGGCTGTAAGTCCGTACATGTCAACAGAAATGTGAGAATACATACAGCCATACACTGACATTTGTTCAGTTCAGGTGCAAAATGAAGCAAATCTTTGAAGAGTAAAGATTTTAAAGAGTGAAAGATGTGTGCCTTTTTGCTATTAAGTCTGGGTGATGATCAATATTCTCTACTCAACAGTTGAGGGAAGTTATTTTGTAGTAGGTCAGCACAATATATCCTTCACACATTTCCTGAGTCTTTGAAGTTTAGTCAGGTACCTGCTCATGTAATATAAATAGAGTATGACTCAATGCTTCACAAAATAAATTTTACTTAATATTTCTGGTTTTCTTAATATTACTCAGCTGATCTGAGTAACAGGAGAACAAAAGAGCCAGTGTACATTTCTTAATCCATTTATGTATTATATGAAAACGACCGGTTGCAATTTTCTGTCTTTGCTTTGCTCTGTATATCATGTCATATAAACATTCTGTATTACAAAAATGGCTCTTTTAATCACATACTTTAATTTGATTTGACATAAGTATGTTTATATACCTATATATCAAATATGTAACACATTTACTGCAGTACGAGCATTTTAATTTTTCCAAAATTGAGAAGGTGAAAAGGAGGTTTCAGTGTGATATAAACAATGGACATAAGCTTCAAATTCCTAAACATGGTGAGCGCAGAAATGTGTACACATTGCAAGTCATTAGTTCAAGCCCACCAAACATTTCCTGAGACAATTACCTTCGCTGCTATAAAAATTTACTTTGCACAATCCTCTGGAGCGTTACTAATTGCTTTCCTTAACCTCCAGAGATTAAAGGATTTTGAAATGAACATATAGACAAGTAGTGAGCCTAATTTCAAATCTAAGCTTTATTAAGGCAAGCTCTGTTTTACGAAATGGGGTCATTAAGAGAATGTTTAATGTTGGAAATACCCAATTCTGATCTCCTCATCTTCCTCCAATCTTAAGAAATTGCACTCTCTCTGTATTTTATTAAAAATGCAGTGTAACCTCAACTCATTTCCATCTGGCATCAGCTCTATGTCTCATCTTCAAGAATACACATAACCATGTTGGTGCTTGTTTCTCAAATCCTTTTCCACTAGGGGGTATGATAGACTGTGACTGTATTTCACAGTAAACCTTCTGTATGATATTGTAATACTGAAGTATACACACATGAGGGAGAAGAACAGGCATGCAAAGCTTGGTACGTAATTTATGGAGATTTCAATCCTGTCATTCATAAACATAATTGTAACCTACGGCTTGAAAGTGATATGGACCTTGCCATATTGATCACGCGCCAGGTCTGTTTATTCAGATCATTCATTTGTTGAAAGGCAAAATGTAATAAGAATGTTAGTCAGTGAAACAATTAATGAAAGGAAATATTTATATTTTACACAAAGAATATTGTTTGTTTCTGTGCAGGTTGTGCACTCTCCCACCTTCAGATGGGAAATATAAACCCAAGGGGAGGGGATATTATTAAATCAGCAATCAACCTTCAAGTCATTTTGGTATAAACACTGTAATTATTTCATCTCTAGTAAACAGAATATAAGACAACAGCACATACGAGTGACAATTTGCAATATGTTTTCAATGTCTTTGTTAAAAAAACCCAAACTATTATGGCTGAAGGCAACATTATTGAAATTAAAAAAAAAAAGCAGAAGTTGTGACAGCCAACATAGGAGGTAATTAGTCAGTAAATTTCAAGTAATAAATTTAGCAGGTCATTGCAACAGACGTTCCATTTTGTGTGGGGAGAAGTCGCTGTTTATTAGCCTTGAAGCAAGACCTGCTTACCTTTATTCAAAAAAACATCACAACAAAGTATTAAAAAAAATAAGTGTGATTATAACAGAATAGTCCCGATGCCTTCTAAAACTCACAGTCTTCTCTTATTTAGATGGGTGTAAGTTCTCTTATGTCAGAAGAGTCAATTACAAATTTGCATAGCTGTAATTGTAGTAGCAGGCAGCTTGGGGGAAAAATATTAAAAATCTGATATATAATATTGTCTTTCTAGATTAGAAGTGCTATTACCTAACGTTTTTTAGTCTCAGTTGCAGCTGATGCATGTCTTAGATGCAGGTTACATTTCTGCCTGGGCACTGTGGTTTACATTTCTGATTGCTTTCACCACCAGAGCTGGCACGGTGCAACCTGCCAGGCGGGAGCGATGCCTCTGCTCACGGCAGCACCATCCCTCATCTGCAGGAATGGTTTCTTTGCAATTCATCAGGTCATAAACAATCGTGTGCACTTCAGTGAGCCTCTGTATTTAGAGTGATGTAAAGACAATTGCCATTAATACTACCCAGGCTTCAGAGGGTTTGACAGCCGCACGAAAGAGCAATCTCATCTTTTTCATTTAAAGTTCTGGTTAGGAAGTATCAGGGGTGCATTTTATGCATCTTAGAACCTTTTCTCAGGCTGGTTACCCTCTTGTTAAAAAGTCTTTTAAAAAATATTTTGCGGTCAAATAATTACTTGTTTTGTTTAAATGTTCTCATCCAACACATAATGAACGGCGAGGAATTCCCAAAGGGCATCTATTGTTATTGAAATGTTTATTTATTGAGTGCTTTTGCCAGAAGCCCCCCATGAGAAAAATCTCATTTTATGAGCTCCTGAAGCAGTCAGTTCCTCAAACATCGAACAGAAATGCAATTTTGACCAAGTAATCTCAAGGTCTTTTGTTTGCTTTTATTTAAACAGCAGAATACTAATGTGCAAAAAGTTGTGACAAAGACTGATTTTTTTTTTCCCTGTATTTTGTAAATATTCCTAGTGAAGCTGTGCCTTTGTGGTGCTCAGGTGATTCCTCACATTCAAGCATTCAGTTGATGCATTTAGAGCAATATATGAGTGGGTATTTTAAATTATTCTAGATTTCCTCTTCCCTGCAGAACGATGGTGTTAACCCACTATTACCCCACTTGCACAAGGAATTTTTCCCCATCCTGTTTTTCACTCTTTATTTCCTTATATTTTCTCATCAGCAGTGAGGAGAAATGACAATGTTTCTGGCAAGGCCTACGCGGGCACGACGTGGATCCTGCCATGTGCCTGGATTAGCCAGGTGGAGTCCCCAGAGAACAGTGCGATGGGCCCCGCCAGGCTTCACTCCTGAAATCCCTGACCTCACAGCCTGGCCTGAGTCATTGGAATGATCCAGTTTTAATCTATATGATTTTAATGATGCCATGAAGTGCATAGCTGCAGTGAGTGGGGCAGGAGGACAACTGAGGGGGAGTGAGCTCTGGGCCAGAGACAGAAGCAAAAACTCAGGCAAGGAAAGGAGGGGAGGAAAGTTTTTATGTCTTTGCTGATAAAGCTGAAGTGTAATTACACTGTGCTTTAAAGTTTGTGTTGGTTCCAGGTTCTCAGCTATAATGGGCCATGCAGTCCAGATTTGGGGGGAATATCTGAAGTAGTTTGATTGTCACCCTTTGTCATGGGACAGCTATGTACCGGGTTGATGCCTGCTTTTATTTAAAGCAGACTGCTAATTACACTGTAAATGTCTAAGCAACCAGAGAGGAATCATCATTTCTCTTAGGCTGGCAATGCAGGAAGATGGACAGTGCAAGATGAGTTATACTCAGTGTGTGGTATCATGAAGCTCACAGGCCTTTTCTGGTTGATTATCTCAGCATTAGAAACAGAATGTCTTGAATTTTTGTAAAGCAGTTATCTCAAATAAAATATACTCTGCAATTATTGAGGTTTATAACCTAAAATATTATTGAAATAATGCTGATAAATGCTTTACCATTACTAACATTTTTTAAAATACATTTCTTGTACATTAATGACTTGGCATCTGGAGTTTACTTTAGCAATAAAATCTCTCTGTTTTCTTTTCCTCCTCCTCCTGCCCTGAATAGTATTTAGAGAAAAATGATTGATTAGTGACATATCCTATTAACTCCAGAATAAAATGTGCACAGTGTATTCTTTGCTAGTGAAATACTGAAGGGATATTTCTTAGTCTTACTCTGATTCCCTTTGTGACCTCAAAGCAAAGTCTTATGGTTTATAATAGTTTTTTTCTTCCTGAAATGGAAAAAATTTAAAGGTATTTCTTTCTAGGGTATATATGATGCAGTTAAGCAGACTTCATTAAGTGTTCTCCATTGTATGAATGCAAAATATTAGCAACTTAGTAAAAGAACAATTTAATACTTCATTTCAAGCCCTGCAACAAAAGTATTTTTCACGTTATTTCTTTTATGATGCAATTTGTGGTATCTTTCCGGTCAAAATCAGCCACTGGCTCAGATATGTCCAAAATCTTGCCACCCATACTCTTGGAGAATATGATCAAGATAAACATTCCAAGTTTCTTTATTGTCTCTCTGACTTACAGTTGTAATAACAAGACTAAGCTTGTTTTAATGTTAGGCATATAAAATTTAAAACTGCATGTAATCTTCTTTGGATGTTGATTTCCAGTGGTTTATGCTGTACTTGGGAGAATAATAATTTCAGTGCCTCTATTTTGCCATTTTCATAATAGGAATATTATTTACAGGAGAGTTTTGAAGTTTAGTTAATGTCATTGAAATTCTTTTAGACAGGCAGAAGATACACACAAGAAACCACAAGAGGTATAAAAATGTATGCAAATATAGCTAATGAAGCAAAAGGAAGAGAGCTAATGGTGTCTTAATAGTTTCTCCTTAAAAACCTATTTTGATAAGCAATATTATGCTATGTATCTTGATTATGAATCTTAAGTTTTCTAATAATCTCTTCCAGCGTGCTGGGACCAGCTGTGACCTTCAGAGTGCACTCAAACCTCCAAAACATTTCGACTGCAGATGTTGCCAAAGCAGCAGGTAAGAGTCCTTGTCCTCCATTTCCAAACTGTGACATCCCAAGCATCAGTTTAGTGGGCAGTAGCACTACGAACAGAACAGACACATCCCATTCTCCCAGGAATGCTGACATTCAAAGAGAAAGATAGTTGAGAGGTAAGTGGAACACAGTGGAAATTGAAGTGTAACAACTCTGAGTCGATTAAAACTGCCTCAGACTTCCTTGTTTGTCAAGGAAATGGATTAGAGACTTGTTGTCAAGACCTAGCACACTGAAAAGCTCTGCAGTGTAGTCATGAACTCATAAAAACAGATTGGTTACTTGCAAATGAGGGCATAATACCTTTGCTTTTCTGATACTTTTTTCCAGGGAACAAAAATGTTATTACATGTTAGCCTTAGTTTCTAGATCAAAAGATGGTAGAAATGTAACTTTGTTGGTGTGACGTTTAGGCAATTTCAATGACAAGTTAATCTTGGGAATAAACTTTGTATTTCTGGAACCGCTGCATCTGAATAAGTACCAGTGTTCCAAGGACTCCTGCTGGCTTCTTGTCAACTTGGCTACTGACTGTATAATGGAGTTGTTGACTGCAACTTTGGGTTGTTAACTGATTTGCTTCCAAATAAAAAAGTTGCAATTTTGCTTGAAAATAGAAAAAAAGTTCATTTAGATAAACACTGGGAGCCCCAAACATTAACTTCTCCTTTTGCTTCATCATGGATGAATTTAGCTATAGAAGGAAGTCAGGTAGTTCCTATGCCAGAACCTTTCTTTGCAGGACTAGCTGGGGGATTGAACTCCAAGTGTCTGTAAGAGATTATGAAAAATAATCAAATAAATATTTAGCAGTCACCAACACCATTTGTATCCACTCTGAGTTTTAAGGAGGTTAAGAAAAAAAAGACTAAACTTCATCAGTGGTGTGAAACCTTTCACTTTAAGCTTTATTCTTAACTGGTGATTAGAGAGTAGAGAATGGGATACTATTTTTCTTTGTTTTGAAAGTATTCGTTGGCCAGTGTCCCGGTTTGAAAGACAGGTGTCTGCTAAGGAAGGCAGGAGCCCCCCTTGGAACAGAGAGATACAACCCCCTTCCCTCCGAATTGTTATAGAATTGAAATTAAGGGGCTTTCAGGCAAAGATATGAGGAAAATGGGAATAACAGTTTTTTTACTAATATATACAACAAAACTATAATACAGAGAAACTGGTTACAGGCCCGACAGAGTCAGGGATACAACCTGGCCCCCTGCCGGGCAGGGTGCTGGTACCAGTCCGATCCAGTGGCAGCTGCAGTTCTCTCCGAAATGGTCCGGTTAAAGCGGCGGTCCGTAGGAAAAGAAAACAAAGTCTGAGCAATCCGATTTCGGTGGCAGCTGCAGTTCTCTTTTAAATGATCCCGTTGAAGCGGTGATCTTGTAGAAAAAGAAAACTGGTCCTCCTCCGAAAATCCGGCCGCGGTGCAGTCCCTGTCCTCTGGGATCCCAGCGGGTAAGGCCCCTCGCGCTGCTCCAAACCCCCAAATATCTCCGGCGGGAATGCTTGGCTCCACCCCTCCCCCCCTGGCCGGGGCATCTCACAAAGAGATGGTGAGTCCTGGGGCAAGGCACTGATGGGCGCATTAACAGAAGAATAGTCCCGAGGGGCGAGGCAAGGAACACCGGCGCCAGGCCTCAACGGCTCATGGTAATAGAATACATTGCAACCCAGGACATTATCCACCCCTTATTCTATTACCATTTGCATCATCCCAAATCAATACCTTTCTTAAACTCTACACACACACACAGATATATATATATATATATATACACATACATATACAATGAAACTCTACACTTAGTTCTCACTTAAAATAAGGTCCCCTTGTGGTACACACCGGGTTTCCCCATCTTTCTGCATTACCCACCAAGTACAACCTGGTCCCTGAGCAAAGACAACCCCACGGATGGGTCTGTCTTTGCCCAAGGCAGAATTAACCCAAACAGTTTTCCCAAGCATACCTCTCATGTGCACTACTGGAACCCTATCCCCGTCTGTTGTTTGTAAGGATTCAGATTGAGCGGGGCCTGCTCGGTTCGTGGAGCCTCGGGTGTTAACTAACCAGGTGGCTTTTGCTAAATGCATCTCCCAGTTTTTGAAAGTTCCTCCACCCAGTGCCTTCAAGGTGGTTTTAAGCAGTCCGTTGCACCGTTCAACTTTCCCAGCTGCTGGTGCATGGTAAGGGATGTGGTACACCCACTCAATGCCATGCTCCCTAGCCCAGGTGTTGACAAGGCTGTTCTTGAAATGAGTCCCGTTGTCGGACTCAATTCTCTCAGGGGTGCCATGCCTCCAAAGGACTTGCTTTTCAAGGCCCAGGATGGTGTTCCGGGCAGTAGCGTGAGGCACAGGGTAGGTCTCCAGCCATCCAGTGGTGGCTTCCACCATTGTGAGCACGTAGCGCTTGCCTTGGCGGGTTTGAGGCAGTGTGATGTAGTCGATCTGCCAGGCCTCCCCATACTTGTATTTCGACCACCGCCCACCATACCACAGGGGCTTCACCCGCTTGGCCTGTTTGATCGCAGCGCACGTCTCACAGTCATGGATAGCCTGGGAGATACTGTCCATGGTTAGATCCACCCCTCGGTCTCGTGCCCACTTATAGGTTGCATCTCTGCCTTGATGGCCTGAGGCATCATGGGCCCACCGAGCTAAGAACAACTCTCCTTTATGCTGCCAATCCAAATCTATCTGGAACACCTCTATTTTTGCAGCCTGATCTGCCTTCTCGTTGTTGCGATGTTCTTCATTAGCCCGACTCTTGGGGACATGAGCGTCCACATGACGGACTTTCACAGGTAGCTCCTTTACCCGAGTGGCAATGTCCTTCCACTCATCAGCAGCCCAGATTGGTTTTCCCCTACGCTGCCAGTTGGCCTTTTTCCACCTTTCCAGCCAACCCCACAGGGCATTTACTACCATCCATGAATCAATGTAGAGGTAGAGCTTTTGCCACTTCTCTCTCCCAGCAATGTCCAGGGCTAATTGGACGGCTTTGAGTTCAGCAAATTGGCTCGATCCACCCTCTCCCTCGATAGCTTGTACAACTTGTCGTGTGGGGCTCCATACAGCAGCTTTCCATTTCCGGCTAGCACCTACAATTCGGCAGGAACCATCGGTGAAGAGGGCATATCGTCTTTCACTCTCTGGTAGCTCGTTGTATGGAGGGGCTTCCTCAGCACGTGTCACTTCCTCTTCCTCTTCTTCAGAAGACAATCCAAAAGCCTCACCTTCTGGCCAGTTGGTAATTATTTCCAAGATCCCAGGGCGATTTTGGTTTCCAATACGGGCGCGCTGTGTGATGAGGGCAATCCATTTGCTCCAGGTAGCGTCGGTGGCATGATGCGTGGAGGGAGCCTTTCCCTTGAACATCCACCCCAGCACCGGTAGTCGGGGTGCCAGGAGGAGTTGTGCCTCTGTGCCGATTACTTCTGAGGCAGCTCGAACTCCTTCATAGGCGGCCAAGATTTCTTTCTCTGTCGCAGTGTAGTTGGCTTCGGACCCTTTGTAGCTTCGGCTCCAGAATCCCAGTGGTCGGCCCCGAGTCTCATCAGGCACCTTCTGCCAAAGGCTCCAGGACAGACCCTTGTTCCCGGCTGCAGAGTAGAGCACATTTTTCACCTCTGGTCCTGTCCTGACTGGGCCAAGGGCTACCGCATGAGCGATTTCCTGCTTGATCTGAGTGAAGGCTTGTTGTTGTTCAGGGCCCCAGTGGAAATCGTTCTTCTTGCGGGTAACCAGGTAGAGAGGGCTCACGATCTGGCTGTACTCGGGAATGTGCATTCTCCAAAAGCCTATGACACCTAGGAATTCTTGTGTTTCCTTCTTGTTGGTTGGTGGAGACATTGCAATGATCTTATTGATGACCTCGGTGGGAATCTGGCGCCGTCCGTCTTGCCACTTTACCCCCAGGAACTGGATCTCTCGGGCAGGTCCCTTGACTTTGCGTTTCTTGATGGCGAAGCCGGCCTCCAGGAGAATTTGGATGATTTTCTCTCCTTTCTCAAATACTTCCACTGCTGTGTTCCCCCATACAATGATATCATCGATGAACTGCAAATGTTCTGGAGCCTCACCCTTTTCCAGCGCAGTCTGGATCAGCCCATGGCAGATGGTGGAACTGTGCTTCCACCCCTGGGGCAGTCGGTTCCAGGTGTACTGCACGCCCCTCCAGGTGAAGGCAAGCTGAGGCCTGCACTCTGGTGACAGAGGAATGGAGAAAAATGCATTAGCAATGTCAATGATGGCATACCACTTTGCTGCTTTGGACTCCAGCTCGTACTGGAGCTCCAGCATGTCCGGCACAGCAGCACTCAATGGTGGAGTCACTTCATTCAAAGCACGATAGTCCACAGTCAATCTCCATTCTCCGTCAGGCTTGCGCACAGGCCAGATGGGGCTGTTGAAGGGTGAGTGGGTCTTGCTGATCACCCCTTGGCTCTCCAGCTCACGGATCATCTTGTGGATGGGGATCACGGCATCTCGATTCGTCCGATACTGCCGGCGGTGCACCGTCGAAGTGGCAATTGGCACCCGTTGCTCTTCCACCTTCAGGAGCCCAACTGCAAAAGGATTTTCTGATAGTCCAGGCAAGGTGTTCAACTGCCTAATGCCTTCTGCTTCCACAGCAGCTATCCCAAAAGCCCACTTAAATCCTTTTGGGTCTTTGTAATAGCCATTTCGGAGAAAGTCTATTCCCAGGATACATGGGGCCTCCGGGCCAGTCACAATCGGATGTTTCTGCCACTCCTTCCCAGTCAGGCTCACCTCAGCTTCCAGCAGGGTCAATTGCTGCGACCCCCCTGTCACCCCAGCAATAGACACAGATTCTGCCCCCACATGTCCCGATGGCATTAGGGTACATTGTGCTCCAGTGTCAACCAATGCTTCATATCTCTGTGGCTCTGATGTGCCAGGCCATCGGATCCACACTGTCCAAAAGACCCGATTCTCCCGTGCCTCTTCCTGGCTAGAGGCAGGGCCCCTCTAGGCCTGGTTATCATCCATTCCTTGGGCATACCTGCTAGATGTTTCCTCAAGGGGATCTGACATATCATCCTCCCTTCTGTAATACCTGGCAGCTCGGTCACGGGAGGCTGAGGCTACTTTCGCTTTAGTGGAACCCCCTCGGTTAGCGTTTTCCCTTTTGAGCTCACGAACCCGTGCTGCCAGGACAGAAGTGGGTTTCCCATCCCACCTTCTCATGTCTTCCCCGCAGTCACACAGGAAGAACCACAGCTCAGATCGTGGGGTGTACCCTCTCTCTCTAGCTGGGGGACGTCGGGCTCTGGCTCTGGGGTTTATGACCTGCACTGGTGCCACATGAGAGCTGCTCCTCCTCACCTCCTTCATCACCTCCTCCCTAATCTCTTCTTTGAGGTCTCTAGCCACAGCAGCGACATGAGCTTTCATTGGGCCATTGACTAAACTCTCATAATATCTGAACCTGTTGGCAACAGAACCCACTGTCTCTTGGTTGTCATCAGCATTAATTGTTGCAATGAATGTGGCATACTGCTGTGGCCCCAGCTTTGCCAGGTTCCACAGCATCTGCCCTGTACACTTGACCTTGTCGGGGTCATTATCATGCTGTCCGTCCCTCCCAAAGAGTACCTCTAACACTGCCACTTCCCTCAGCTGTTGGATCGCTTCCTCAAGGGTCTTCCATTGCATTCTATGATGGTACTCCTGCATTCTCTCTCTGTGGACAAACCTTTCCCTCACACTCATTAAAAGCCGCTCCCAGAGAGAAAGGGGCCCCGGCTCCCTTACAAATACCTGGTCCACCCCTGAGTCTTGGGCCAAGGATCCCAAATACCTGGCTTCGCCACTATCCAGTTGTACGCCTTTACCCATAAGGTCCCAAACCCGAAGTAACCAAGTTGTAAAAGGCTCACGCCCCCGTCGCGCAATGTCTTTTCGCATATTACGGAGACTGTCGAATGACAGGGATTCGATGATAATTTCAGGCTCTGACTCCCCTGCGGGTTGTGAGGGCTCTGGCTCATCCCCATCATTAACTGGGCGTACTGATTTGGCCTTGCACTTCCTCCTCTGCACAGGGGCGACTGCTGCTGGCTGTGGCTGTCCTTGTGGTTCAGCTGGACCCTGCACAGTTGTAACATCTGTGGGTTCCACTGCTGCACCATCAGACTTTCCCTCTTTAGGACAAGGTCTCCCACTAGTTTGGGAGGTGTGTTCCCTCAGCATCTCACGTATTTCCTTTACCAGTACCCCCACCCAATTAGGCTGGTCCATTTGTGAGGTGGGCTGATGGGCAATGCCAGGTCGTGGGACAGGGTCAGGCTGCGGAGCAGGATCTCTAGCCTCTGGGGCCGTGTCAGGTTCTGGGGCAGCATTCCTAGTCTCTGGGGTGGTTATCCAAGTAGTTATCCAAGCCAGTCTCACTTTATCTCTGAAGGCCAAGCAGCCTGTTAGCAGTAGGCCTATTAGCAGCAACACATGGATAATATCTAGGGGAAAACTAAACCCTCCGAAAGCTGATGGAGCAGACCCAAAGAACTGGTTGAATGGTTGGGAGAAAACTTCCCCTGGTGTTATTTCCTCACAGAAGGTATCATTATTAATGTAATCCCAGAAACATACGCTGAGCGTGTGATAGCCCTTTATCCATGTGCCCACATTCCACAGGAAATCGAAAAACCATGAACTCCTCACCTTACCAACCCATAGTGCAAGCTGGATAACAGCCGCAGTAGCCTTAGTCAGAGGACCCATGTTTAGATAAGGGGCTGCAAAGGGGAAAAGCATAGCCACGACCACGTGCCACCCGAAGCAAGGTAAACTAGACCACATGGTGCTGCCTAACAAAGATCCCACGTTCAGTGCACAAAACATCAGGTTAGCCAGGAACTGTTATTCCCTTTTCACCCTTTTTCCTCAATGCCCTCAGGCCCCACGTTGGGCGCCAAAATCTGTCCCGGTTTGAAAGACAGGTGTCTGCTAAGGAAGGCAGGAGCCCCCCTTGGAACAGAGAGATACAACCCCCTTCCCTCCGAATTGTTATAGAATTGAAATTAAGGGGCTTTCAGGCAAAGATATGAGGAAAATGGGAATAACAGTTTTTTTACTAATATATACAACAAAACTATAATACAGAGAAACTGGTTACAGGCCCGACAGAGTCAGGGATACAACCTGGCCCCCTGCCGGGCAGGGTGCTGGTACCAGTCCGATCCAGTGGCAGCTGCAGTTCTCTCCGAAATGGTCCGGTTAAAGCGGCGGTCCGTAGGAAAAGAAAACAAAGTCTGAGCAATCCGATTTCGGTGGCAGCTGCAGTTCTCTTTTAAATGATCCCGTTGAAGCGGTGATCTTGTAGAAAAAGAAAACTGGTCCTCCTCCGAAAATCCGGCCGCGGTGCAGTCCCTGTCCTCTGGGATCCCAGCGGGTAAGGCCCCTCGCGCTGCTCCAAACCCCCAAATATCTCCGGCGGGAATGCTTGGCTCCACCCCTCCCCCCCTGGCCGGGGCATCTCACAAAGAGATGGTGAGTCCTGGGGCAAGGCACTGATGGGCGCATTAACAGAAGAATAGTCCCGAGGGGCGAGGCAAGGAACACCGGCGCCAGGCCTCAACGGCTCATGGTAATAGAATACATTGCAACCCAGGACAGCCAGTCATTGTCAGATTCATAATTCAGCTGTGATGAAGTGAACAGTACAAGATGAAAGACTATGGCTGAATTCCTTCCCTCTATCTAGATTTTTGTAGACCATGCAATTAGATATCTCTCTCTCTGAGATGGTAACAAAGAGTGTGTCTATGAATAATTTGAAGTTCATCTTTGAAGTGAACTGACAGCTTCTGTATCAGAAACTTTGAACAGCGTAGCCAGGAGGCTGTGAGGTCCAGCTGATTTCACTTGCTGTTGCTCTGGTTTAAGGAGGTTTACAATTCTTTGGTCTATAATGTGAAATGTAAAAGTTTGACAGCTCTTTTTCTGTTGCTAGCTCTCTTAAGTCTTTTGGTGCTAATCCTGATTTCTGCTACTCAAACCTCCTTAGTTCACATTGTCCTTTTTCACTTCTTCATCCCTCTGTAGTAGATCAATTCCCTTTCGCCTACCGTATCGTCTAATCTATCTGCGGTATTTTCCTCAAATTCTTCTGTTGCTGAATAAAGGACATCATTATATTTTTGAAGTATTATTCAGAATATGTCTCCTGCACTACCAAATGTCTGATACAATGATTAATGAATTTTTGAGATGGCATTTCCTTCCCACCTGGTTATTCTGTTGAAAAATCGAATGAATTTTAGCAGTTGTAATGGGTGCTACCATTTGGCAAATGTGACTCAGTCCTGAAGAATAGCAAGTATCTTTGGTGATAACTCTTCTCCAGTGACTTCCTTCTAATTATGATATTCATTGCTGTGATTAGTAAGGGTGGATTTTTTTTTTAACATACACCTCTTTAATAGGCACCCAATTTTAGAAAGAAGTCTCTTTCCTTTAAAACCATTTTCTGTTGTAACAGAAAACTTCAGAACTTCCTTCTGTTCACCTTATAAAGCAATGCAATCTATTCCATCATAAACCCATAAATCAAACTTCTTAACTAGTGGGAACTCTAAAACAAGGTAATAATTTTATAGAATTGGGGAGAAAAAACAAGAGCTAAGTAACATTATATAGCCTATGTTCTTTATTTAAAGTGATGATGACTCATGTCTGTACATTCTGATGCCTCTTATTAAACAGCCATTTGCAGAAAACCATCAGGTTGGTATTAAACTAAAATACAGACAAGCACACCATTGGTTTAGTATATATGTTGATATTTTAGAATACAATAGTTGATACCTGAACCAGACAGTTTATCAAAGGGTCAATGGAAAGAACAGAACTGACGCTTAGAAAAATATATAGCTGCAAAGATTGATTTGCAGCTACTCATGTGTTTTTCCTGAAATCTATAGGCAGGCCTATGAAGACAGGTGAAAATAAGACCTTTATTAAACTAATTTATGTCATGGTTTAAAGGTTAATAGTGATTTTAAAGTTGACTTTTTTAAGAGCCCTCTGGTAATATAACTATGCATTGTAATAGTGAGGGTAGAATTCATCTAACCCAGTTGCAGCTGTCTAAAGGTTAGTATTTATTCAAAACTAGTTGTCTAGATTTGTCGTGTGAAACCAGAGAAAGAAGGGAAAAGGGCAAAGTGTCTAGGCAGACAACAAACTCCCTTTACGTTCCAGCTGGTGGTTAAGTGTCAGAGGGGCTGGGGAGTAGCTGCATTTAGATTTGAGAGATGCCCAAACTGATGTTGATAGTCTGGTCACTACTAATGCCATGCACTGTCTGTCTAACCATACACACTGGACTACTATGGCCAGACATAAAGAGCCTGGTAGACAATATAAAATATTATAGCCCGTGCTGTGGTCTGGTGGTGCCTACTGTAAAATACTATGGCTCGCGCCATCATGGCTTACGCCGTCATGGTTAGGCCACGAAGTAGTGCCAGACTAAGAAATAGTGCAACTTTATTAAAGCGACAGATACACAAGTTCTTTGGATCGCTGGTGATAAATCTGCTGTCAGTAAAGCATGTGCAAGCACTACAGATGTTAATACAGCCTGGCTATAAAGGTGTTAAGTTACAAACAGCTCTAGAGAGATTTCTAAGTTTCCCGGGAAGCACTCAGTGCAGTCGAGTGTTCGAATCTGACCCAAAGGCGTCCCAATGGGGGGGAAGAGAGGCTCAGCCCATCGGTTGATCCCAGAAGTCAGAGGTATGGTGATGGTATCTTCCCTGATGCTGATGGTATTTTCCCTGATATCCCCCCTTTCTTAGGCCACTTTATACTCTTTTTACCTTCCTGGTGGAGCTTGAGCTACTCTAGTCATGCATAACTGAGATATGATTGGTGTAAAATTTTCTCGCTTTGCTTTTAAAGGTATAGACTAAGAAACATTCAGTGTGCAAGCTCGAGGGCACCGCAAAGGCGGGTAGCTTTTGGGATGGAGGTGTGTTTTCGTATTATAATGATATCATAATGAACAAAGCTCACCCAAAGGATGGTAGTTTGCCAGAGAATGACAGAATGTTGGCCCAGGGTAGCAAATGTGCAGCTTACCAATTCCATCCATTGTTACAGAGCCTGACCATGGTGTCTCCACTCCATCCCACCCTCTGTACAGCCTCTCCTAGAGTTAGTACATCAAGCTCCCCTGACGTTACCAACACCTAAGATTGTCTTGGGAACCATGGTGGAATAGATTTCTTGCATGCTGGCTGCATCTTCGCCCTGGAAGCTTTGGCCCATGTTGTACCTTTCATTAACGTGTGAACAATGCTGTATGCTTTAAAATAAGTTTAATTTCCAACCCCCTATCCAGCAATTATTCCACACAATTGCAGCTGTGCCCTGGGAGCTTCAGCCTGCACTGTTCCCTTCCTAAAAATGCTATATCCTTTTGGTAAGTTTAATTTTCAAACCACCTGTAGCGATTACTCCACATAATCCACCCTGTGACTACAGTCACTCAAGCTTCACAGTATTTGTAAAGGTTTGGGGAATATCAACTACACCTTTATTGCCTCTACATTCAGAGAAAAAAGACAGGTTATATAAACTAGCAGTTATCATAGGTAGCTACAGGTAGGTTAAAGAAAGCCATCACTAATATCCACAAAAATGTATAGATATTTGTAATGATAGGACTGCCATACATAAGTACTGCATAACAATCCAGGGAGATTGGTTGAGATCAGGATTGTACAATTTAGTGCAGTGGAAAGCTTTCAGGATCTTCTCATAGTCCTTGCTTTGTAATATATTAAAAAATATTTTTTCTCTTGCTCTTAAAATTTTCTGTTGCAAATCCTGATTTCTTCTACGTTGGCCTCCTTCATTCACATAGTTCTTTGGTAACATATTCAGATCTTTTTAAGAATTCAAAACTAATTTAAGATTGAGTAAATTCACAAAGATTTCAAGTTTGATAAGTATCACCATGTGTAATATTAGTAGAAAACCCAATCCTGCAGTCAACTTGTTCACATGTACAGCTATACAAGATGAAACTGTCACGTAGTTGAAGTGAAAAGTGGTTTTATTTCATGTTCAAGGAATCTCCCAATACATTTTTGACTATGGAAGTGAAAAGTCTTTTTCCATATTAAATTTGCTATACATTTCCTTTCATTGATGTTTCAAGCTGACCTGTACATTTTAAAGGGACTATTTTCAGTTGATGTAAAACAGCAAAGAGCTGCATTGAAGTCCATAGCACTGAGAATGTGTGATTGGAACAAACCAGTATTATTTTTTGTATACCAGCACTACTGTGGGGTCCCACTGTGAACACAGTATCAAAAAGTTCCTGTACTAAAATATTTGAGAACTAAATCTCATTCTAATTTAAAGCAAAGCAAACAGAAATCCCCAAACCCAAGACAACCTACTTAATGTTGTATTTCATCATATTATTTAGCAAAATTGCTGGTATTTAGCATTTTTATGAGAAGAAACAGATTTTCCAGGAAAATGGAAATATATATGCAATATGGAATATACAGCCATAATCCTTACAGTTCCAGACATCTTTAAATGTTATAGTCCTTTAATACAGTTTTATATGTTATTGTGTAGTACACTTAAGGGACTCTCTGTGTTCACAGCAGCTCCTGAGCATATTAAACCAAATTATTTATCAATGCTACAGTAAGAAGAAATCTGGCAAGGCGAGTACATAAAAGGCAGCATTTATGTAAAGAATAGGTAAGCTGAGCCACTATTTTTTTGGTGAATATGTACCTTTTTAGGTAAGCATAAATAAGGGAATTAAAGAAACCCTAATATTGGTCAGGTAGTATTCTAACATAACCTTTACCTGGAAGAGTGAGTACCTTTTTCTCCACGCATTAGATTGATTATAACTTTTCAAAATGCAGGACATCAAGACAAACCTAACAATTTTAAACTATGCATGCAAATAAACACTAGGCACCACGCGGAAGAGAGGATAATGTTCTATTTTAGTTGGTACAAACAGGAACATTTTCTTTATCTGATGTAACTAAATATCCTATTTTTAATATATGAAATTGGATGATTAGCAATCTTGTGATTGTGATAGCTTTCATATCAGCCAAATAATAAAAAATGGTGAGGTAGAGCAGTGCTACTTCAGGGCTCTATGAAAAATAGCTGTTATTTAAAGCACAAGAAAAAAAGAACCAAAATCGATTACACCCAGAATCATCTTAGAATCAGGCTGTCATTCCTTCTTGCTGGAGAAGAGTAATAACAGGAAAAGGCACTTCTCCAGAAGCACGGTGTTTTGGTAACGGTGTGTAGCAGCTGACCCGAACCTGGTAGCAAACTTTTTTCTCGGTAGAACACGATTTATGTGATGACATCTTGGGAAGGACACACAAACATGACATGGGATGAAAGGGCAGGTGGAGGGGTTTTGGCTGACAAAGGCTTAGTTAGGAGATCTGGAGGATTCATGTCTCATATGTCTTGAAAATAGCTGCTTGCATGACCTTCTACTGCTGATAGCTCATGGAGGAATGTATCTGAGAGGGGAAATAATGAGCTCTTGACAGTGGGACAAGGAATTATTTGAGAGCTTTGGGGTAGTTTTTGAAGATAAGAGAAGTTTGTTGGCAGTACTCACAAGGGCACACTTGTCAGCAGCATTCAGTCTTGTGTTTTAATATTGCCTTCATTTTGAGCAGTCTTTCTCCTATGGATTGAAGTCTACTTCAGCAGCTGCTGCTGCTAGCTAATAGCCCACACAGTTGTTAGGGAATGGTGTGACTACAAGGCAAGTGATTTGATGTTCATGAATTTTGTTTTCTGGACTATCTATGCTCAAAGAAGGGTTTTTTCCCCTGAGCTTTCCTGAAGTCCAGATATCAATTCTGACATGTGAGATACGATGGAGTCAGATTGATAGACCTTTGATCCTGTTTTTATTTGGAGATGATATTTTCCATTGTCTGACAAAAATTGTCTGCAGGATTTAGAGATTGATGACTACTGTAATAATCTGTGAACACTTAATCTTTCGAGTATTATCTAGCCTTCAGGAAAATGTCTTAAATCCCTTTGTTCTCTTTGGAAAACATTTTCTATGAATGTAAACATTCCAGATTAAGAGAGATTGTACGGCTTTATGTTGGCTGAAGTAAAAAAAAAAATGCTAGATTTAATCTAGCCATAGATTTTCAAGAATTACCTGTAAATATTCTGTGCTTCCATTTTCTTAATTGTAAATCTAAAATATTAATAGGAAAAAGTTTTTTTTTTAAGAAAATAATTTTTAAAAACCCTGTAACATAATGAATTTTTTGGATAATTCAGAGGACAGACAGTATGTTCTTCTATAGCATAATTATGATCATTTGTTCATGTGCTGTTTCTGCTGGGTTTTTTGTGTTTTGTTTTTTTTTTTCCTGGTTGCATCAGTGCAACAAAATCAAGTTGACAGCAATTGTAAAATCATTTTGTTTGAAAGATCCATGTAGTATGTTATTTATCCTGTCCCCCAGAATTGTGATGGGATTGGCTGGCAGGAGATCATATTGCTAATATTTGATAGTCTATTAAAAAAAAAAGATAGACAGATGAAAAAAAAAATGTGTATGCCAAAATCCAGAGGGTGCCTCTTGGCAAAGTTTTATAGACATTTTAGATCAGTAACAAGAAAAGGGAGGTAGCTACACCCCATTACTCCTTCCTAAACAGCCAGGTAATTACTTTTGGCATTTTGACAAGTGTTTGCTGGAGTGAAGGTCAAAGCTGTCAGCAGAGAAGATCTATGCTAATCTGCTCAGCTGGAGAAGACTCAGGTAGCTAATGTTTTGTAATTAGAAGTTGTGGAAACCAGTTTTCACTGTAGTTTTGTGCTGAGCATAAGTGTACTAATAATACAGAGTAATTTCATTTATCATAGTTTACAATATTGGCTGAATGGATGTTTAGGAGTAAGCATACAGTGTGAAATTGGAGAAATATGGAAAAATTTACATAATGGTACAAAATAAATACATATTTATATGCATATATGTGTATGTGTGGTATTATATATACATAAATATACAATATATATATTTTATATGTGTATGTTTGTCTATACACATACACAGGATGAATAATGTTAATACTTTCAATTTAAATTGAAAAAATACTAATCATAAAAAGAAAATAAAAGGAAAAATATATTTATTTTACTTGATAATGCTGCAAAACTTTGCTGGAAATTTCATTTGCAAAAATTCAGTGCATGCAAAAACCTCCCATTTTTCTTGTGGGAGTTATCTATATCAGTTCATCCAGCAATACACTATGAATGGATTCCTATAGTGGATTTTAAGCTTAGAAAGTACTTAAGCAAAATGTAACAAAATAAGCACCCTTTCCAAATAAATATATTAAAACAATTATGAAAAAAATGAATATTTTTTTCAAAATTATCATTTGTAATATAATGTTGGCTGCCTTTTCATGGCATTGCATTCCTGGTTTTATCCAACTAAACTAAAAATGGCTTTTCTCCCTTATTATTCTACCTTTTGTGCTACAGAAAGTGTGTGTGTGTGTATATATATAAAAGACAGAAAGAGATAAACAGGGAATTTTTCAGAGGAACTCAAGGTGTTCAGCTGTGATCCCAAACCCCAGCTAGGACCTCCAGTCTGCAGCAATTTCACACATATTTAACTATTTGTTCCCTCTGCTTTTGCTGCTTGAACTGAAATATGTACTGTAGGTGCATGGTGACCATGAAATTCATATTGTGCATTAAGAAAGAATGCAAACCTTCAAAAAGTAACAGTTTTGGACAGACTGGTGTTTACTGTGTAAATATAGGTTAGGAGCCACAAAGATGATGAGGGGAGTGGAACATCTCCCTTATGAGGAAAGGCTGAGGGAGCTGGGTCTCTTTAGCTTGGAGGAGACTGAGGGGTGACCTCATTAATGTTTATAAATATGTCAAGGGTGAGTGTCATGAGGATGGAGCCAGGCTCTTCTCAGTGGCATCCAATAATAGGACAAGGGGCAATGGGTGCAAGCTGGAACATAGGAGGTTCCACATAAATATAAGAAAAAACTTCTTCACAGTGAGGGTGACAGAGCACTGGAACAGGCTGCCCAGAGAGGTTGTGGAGTCTCCTTCTCTGGAGACACTCAAAGCCTGCCTGGACATGTTCCTGTGTGACCTGATCTAGGTGTTCCTGCTCTGGCAGGGGGGTAGGACTAGATGATCTTTTGAGGTCCCTTCCAATCCCTAACATTCTGTGATTCTGTGATTCAATGGCCTAATCCTAGACCTAAAACTAATAAGATAAAGTTGCAGTGTTTCAGTGGCTGCAGTTGGAACTGGACTGGAACCTCACAGTAGTGGCAGTTTAAAAGGACCAGTTAAAAGTTAAAGCTTTAAATCTAGATCTAAAGAAGTAGTAGGTCCATCCTTTTAATTGAGAAAAAAGATGCTTTTTCCTCCTGGATTTCATGATTGGGCTTTTATAGGAGGCTGTTAAGCCTTTTTCTATTGTATGGCTTCAGGGAACCCAGAACACGACTGATTTTGGAAAGAAACCAGAAAGTACTGGCTTCCCCACCCCGCCCCCGCCCCCCATCCTTCCTTCTCTGAATGGATTTTGTGTATTATATTATTCTTTCTGACATTTATTTCCTTGGCATTTTTCCTCTTCAGAGGAATCACCACATATTCATTCTCTTCTTTCATTGCCATTTAACAACTGGAGGGTATATTCTCTACCTAAGTGCAGTAATATAGCTGTGAAGCTCACATTAACATTAACGGGAAATGTGCAGCTAAAATAAACCACACTGGGTGTAGTTACTACCCTTGACTGTAAAATGGATTGGCTTGTTTGATCAGGAATTATTTCTACTTAGGAACTGAGAATTCAAGCAGGATATTGTATTGTTTTATGTTAAATTTACAATATATTAACATTAATTTGCTAATGTGTTTCAAATTGAGAAATCTGTTATTTTATGTGACTAATGTTTGTAAAATTAGGTGACATTTTAAGCAAGTAAACTATCTTTCACTTGGCAGCTCACAGTACTCTGCTTTCTATAAGCCTTCGGAAAATATGTTAACAATTATTATTTGATGGTAAGTTAATATTTGTTAGCTTGGCTGTAAAGAATCAGATACACCTCTCAGGTTTTCTGATGTAAACATCTATGAATTTGAATAGTTGCAATGGTTTTCTCAGTCTTCCTGCAATTGTACTTTTCTATTCTGGTCCCTTTTCCTCTTCTGTTCTATCCGTACCTCTTTTTTCCACTGACAACAGAGCTCTCATAGGATAACTAACTCTCTGAAATCAGCAGAGTGGACAAAAAAGAGCTGAAAGCTGGGAGATGTGGAAAGCTGAGTGTATCAGAGGTACAGTTTGCTGTTTCCAGAAGTGAAAGGATGGATGAGGAAGCTGATCCCCTTCTGTTGGTATTAAACTGGTAATGAGACAGAGTTTGCATATTTATCACATTTTTTTCTACATATTGCTTCAGTTTCTCTGCCTCTTTGCCAGAGTGAATAAGTGCATCCATCTTTCACATTATATTGGTTTCTTGGTGTGCCTGTAGGTAAAGAGTATTAGAGAGTTTAAGAACTCTAACTTCCTGTCTTCTGTTATACCGATATCTGTTATATACGGATATCTTTTACACTGCAAGCACTCATAAATGTTAGGATTGGCATATATTTATGTGTAGAGGCGTATGTATCAAAATGAATTATAGCTTGCCCTTAAGAGTTTTAAACAAACTTAGTGGAGTATTACCATACAGTTAAATAA